>JAUNZM010000559.1:0-2425000 GCA_033459285.1 Clamator glandarius
TATCAAAGATCTGTTCCTATGAACATTTTTGAATGACTGATATGGGTAAGGAGGAAAAACAGATTTTTTTAAAAAGAAATCATAAAGTTCATTGCTCTTTAGTAGAAAATCTGGATCATGTCAGTATTCACTGCAGAGATTGACGAGAAGAAAATACAAATTCTTTCTAGGGCAAACAGGGATCATACCTATGATCATTTTTGCATCTATGAAATAAAAGATCTCATAATCTCTGCACTGGAATTTTATCATCTCAGTTACTTGGTCGCAGTTACTGTAAAAACAAGGATAAGCTTTACTTTATTAACTAATGTGTTTTTTTCCAGACTGAAACAAAACTGTTTCTTTTGGCATATTGTCACTTCGGTTAATCTTAAACAAGGGAAAACCCTGAAAGGAAGCTTACTGTTTTAGTAGACCTGGTTTTGATTTAACTTCAGGGCCCTCATCTCTGTCCTGGCTTTTCAACACACTCTTTACTCTGTTCCAAATCAAATCTCCTCTGGACAGTTGTGCATGTTGTCTACTGTAGGTTGTCTCTCACTGTTACAAACAGTAAAGCTGTCACACTGTGAATGCCATGTGAAGACTTAGGATTTCACTGTTATAGCTATAGGACCTCAGTTAGTTTGTATTATGATTGTGAAATTTTGGAGCTAATTAGGTTAACACAAGAATGGTCAAATTCTACAGGTTTCATTATGATATCAGAAATAAAATGGTGAATAATAAATGCCTTTTAATTACATGTATCAATACATAGAGTCACAGAAGGTTGTTTCTAAAAATAAGTACAATAAATGCACATTCGGGTGGCCAAAACTAACTATACAAATCTTTGCATAAGTTCCTAAATACAATATTACTCTTAAAGTTGACATGCTGCTACTTCTTTCACCAATGTAAAAAAACATGTTCTGGAAGTTCAGACTAAGCATAGGGAGTTCACTTTTTATATTTGGTGTCTTTATTTCTCCTCTGTCTCTATGGGCTACTTCCAGTTGTTATAAAAATTATCTCATTTTCTTGATCCTTTTCAGATATTTTTCTTATTCTGGATGCTTCTTCAAGCCCCCATGCCATAGCCGAAGGATTTAAATATAGCTGAGTACTCAGAGTACAGCTGGCTGAAAAGGTAACAGATTTCTGTAGCTGAAAAAATAAACAATTCAAAAGTAGTCATGGAATTTTTTTGTCAAAAATTGAAAACAAGGTCAACTTCCATTTCAGTTCAAAATCAATTAAACTGAATAGAAGATAGGAAGCTGCTGTTTTCCAAACATGTCACTGTAACTTTATAACCCATGACCCTTAGCTGCTTTAATGAGACTCAGGTCAGGTCTGCAATACAAAATTTTGCTTGGACAGCTATGTTGATGAGGAGAGTGTTAAAGTGTGATGTGTGATTGACAGAAATGTGGTGGTGATATTGCTAGTGCAAGCACAGTCATATTGTCAAAACTGTGCTTTTGCTGATGCTTCCTTTTATTCTGAAGAGTGTGGAAGGGAGAGGGGAAAGGAGAGAGGTAGTATAAGATTAAATAATTCTAGGCAAAGCAGTTTTATTTTCTGAAAATACTTTCATATTAGGATGGCGTTGCTGCTAAAATGTATAAATTATTAGAATCAGCCAGCCAATGATAGTATGTCACATTGGCACTTCAAATATGTATATTGGTGTTAAGGTAGAATAAGCAGGTGTCATACAGCAAGTCTACATTTACAAAGTGGTCCTTTACACTTCCTTTTTAAATAGAAGTACAGCAAACAGAAAAAAGGAAACATCAAACTGTCACTGATACATCACTGCGGATTTTCACATGGAACTGAAACAACTTCTCATTTGGAACCCAGAAACCAAAGATGTCTGGGATGCCTTCAACAGAGCTGTAATATAAAACACTGAAAAGTAATAGAAATGTGAGAAACCTCCTCATGTTATTGATTAATATATCAGAATACCTCTTTAAAGACATTATGAAATTAGGTTGTTTGAATCTGGGCATGAAGTAACAAAGAAAAGAAGTGAACTACAAGCTCTGACGGGTAATTACTTTAATTAGGTAGTTTTTGAAAACTGCATATTAGCTACATGACAGATTAGAATTGTTTTGGTCTATTCAGTAATTATTTAATTAGGCCACATTTTAAAAACTGTTTATCTCCCATATAGTGGTCAGAACCAGGTCTTTCTGGCTTATTTTGTAATTATTTAATGAGGCCAAATGTATCCATTGCAATAAATCCTTGCCAAGCATAGTGCTCCTTTGTGATGAGGAAAAATTTTTTTTTAAAAAAAAATTCTAGGGTGTTTTAAGGTGAATTTACAACATGCAAGTGTCAACTGTCTTTCATTGAGAATGTTATGAGGATTGAAACAAGGAGGACAGAAAAGTTACAGCCTTTGTAGAGAACTACTAATTAAAAAGACTAAAAGTTAATAAGAAGGAGAGTGTTTGTCACTTTTGTTAGACCATCTATGCAAAGGTAAAAATTGAAAGCAGCCAAGAGACACCTTTTTCATCTGGGCAAGGGAAAATGAATCAGGGATACAAGATGTTCTGGAAAGGTAAAGATGATTCCAAGTTCTTAATTAAGCAGAGATAAAAGATCAAAGCAGAAGCATAGTCTAAGGAAACTTTGTTTCTTTGTTAAAAAACCAGCCTGAATTAGAGAGGAATGATGATCCAACATCATCTTTTCACTAGGGAGATCTGCAAAGTAGATGTGATCTTGTCAACACTGAAGTCAGTGCCACAAGTTCCACTCATTTGAATGGGAGAAAACCTGAATGTATGCCATTTAAAAAATAAATTATACCTTGCAAAAAAACTCCTATCAAAATAGATCACATGGAACTGCTATTCCCAAGTATACTTAAAATATTTTTTTTTAAAGTGGTGGTAAACACATGGATGAATGCGTACTTTACTAAGACTTTTAATTATAATATTCTTAAAAGAGTGTTTGAACAGCATGGAAAGAGTGCTGCAAAGCCTGAAATGCTTCCTGAATTTCTGTACATTCCGGAGGCTTATAAAAGGTTCTTCAAAATTCTTACTAACCAACTACAGATATGTGATTAAATTTACAAGAGCTGAATTTCATGGGATGATGATATTTTTTAAAAAATGTAAGATTGAAGTGATATAGAAACTGCAGACATGGGAGAAATAGAAGACATCACCAGCATCTACCTACTGTATCCCATGATATTTTTCAGACATCATTGCATGATTTTTTGCTGATTGAGAAGGAAGAAAAGATGAAGGTAGAACAGTTTCAAAGTAAAGGCGATGGAATGGCAATAGTGACAGTGTTGCGATAGCTGTCACGTCTAACCTTGCCTTACTGAAATAGCGATAGTTTCAAATAAAAAGATGAGACTCATTTCTGTAGCTGTAATATATGAGACCTTTGCCCTAAATCTGTTCAGAATTTAAGCAATTTAACAAATTACTACCCAACAGCATAACTATAGGAACTGTTTGTGTGCACACTGTGAGCCTATATCTGGCAGGGGGTTTGAATCTATTCAACTGAAATTTATTCTACGTCATATTATCTCAAAACAAGGAACGGCTTGTGAACATTCATAGTAGTTCCATGCTAACAGCAATTTAGTCACTCTAGCACTGTAATAGTGCTGAGCCAGTAAGCCCCTGAATTACTAGGGAGAATTTACTCGGCTCCTGAAGATGAGTGAGTCACAGAAACACAAGGCACCATGAGCTTATCACATTTGAACTCCCATAAACCATTGATTTTCACCCAGTTGGTCCATATGGGGACCAGTGATTCTTATTTATCTGTATCCTACAAAACAAGTGAGGTCTCAAGGAAGAAAAAAAAATAAATAAAAGGAGGAAACAAGCAAAACTCATGCTGCCCAAACTACTTCTAAACTGAAATTACCTGGAATCTGAGTCACTCGTATTAATACTTCTCTCCATTCTACTTCTTGGCTCAGTGGCTACTGAAAAGGATTCAGCTAATAACTTTAAAAACTCCCTAGGCCTCAATTACTGAAAGGGTAATTTTTCTGGATAGAAGCAAAAAAAATGCCTTTCTTGGTTTCATTTCAGGAGGTCCTTCTTTCCTTCAGACATTCCTTCTACTATATTCTCTGATTCTATCCAGACTATTGTCTCTTGCCAAAATCCCTTCTGAGCTTTGCTGGAAAAATAACTCCTATGCACAACTCTTCATTCGACTGTATTTTTCCTTCTTTTGGTCTCTGGGTGTTGGGGTAGATTTCTCTTTCCAAGGAAAAATCTGTTTAAGAGCCTAAAGGGAGGAAAGTTCAAGAATTGCACTGTTTCCCTCACATCACTCTTCCTCTAAGTATGGAGAGGGAGTCAGGCAAGTCAGGGGGGAGGAAGGAGGAGGAGGCTGACTATTTAAAGTAATTTTATCATTTAAAATCTTGAGAATCCCTGAGGTTTATTAGGGTTTTGGATTATTCTTTCCTACAGCTCGATCTCTCCTTACAGGTCCTCAGTTTGTGACTCTCTTGGTGAATGTCTCAGAGGAGGATGCTCGCTGAGTACCTAAGTCGTGCTTTATTTAACAGCAATGCTGAGTGGGCTTCAGAGAAGGGCAACCCCCTGGCACAGGATATGTATTGTTCATCTCCCTAAGCTTCTGTTGCTCAAAGGAACAAGAGTTTCTTCTTTCTTAAAGTCTTTGGCTCAATTGTAAAAGGAATGGACAAAAAGAAAATAAGCTTAGCTAGGATCTCTTTAGTCAACACAAACTGAATCAAACATAGGGACTGTGTTTTTGGCTGCTTCTTATTCCTGTGTGTCTGATATTAATAGGAGATAATCTCTGTGTGCCATAGAGAAATGCTCAGGGCTGGTGGTGTTATGCTGTTTTCAAAGCACTAAAGATATGTATAGCCTGTAAGAAGCTCCAATGTGATTTCTCTGTCATCTGGAATAAGAAGTTACTTGTAAATTTTTTTTTAATTTTTATTTTTAGATAATATTAGGTATTTTAACCTCTCTAATAAAAGGCATCATTATGAACGGTGTTACTTTGTTTGGACTCATCCCATTTTAGAAATACACAAGCGCAAAAAGTCTGTTTGAAAATGTTGATTATTTTAACATATTCATATAATTGAGAGTGCCTCTGTTTATTTGTATGTAAAACTTGGGAAGGAAAGGCAAATGGTTTTGGGCAATTCTTAGCCAGTTCTTCATAGGCCAAGTTTCAAGCCTTGATGCCAAGTATATTTTTACAAGTCAATTGTAAACCTTCGGTAAATATTATTTCTATTGGATTACTAACATAAGATGAACTATAGAACCAAAAATGTTCTGCAGGGTTTCTCAGATGTGGCACAATACAATAATATGCACAAAAATAGTTATGAGTTTCAGGACATCATGTCACTTTCTGGCAAAATTAGCTAAATCATACTTCAGGAAACCCTTCTTAGTTCCCATTTAGTGCTCTGATTTTTCTTTCCAGCGTGGTTGATTGCCAGGATATTTGTACAGGAATTAGATTTTATTGCCTCATTATACTTGACTGATTTATGTAGAGATATTTGTGTAACGATGAGCGAACCTTTAAAGTTTTCAGGGAGGTTGTTATGCTGCAGGGAAAAATCCCACAGTTTCGATCTCACTATTGGTTTGGATTTCCCAAGAACAGGCTTTCTCATCACATTTTCCCAATATGTCCTAATATTAAACCTGGCTAAAACAACACACTTGTGCACAGTCAAGATTTACAAGGGTTTCTCAGAAGTGCTATGGTTGTCATTCTGGAATAGTGGAATTTCCTTAGCTTGTAAAAGAAAATTTTAGGGCAATGACAGCTTGTTTCAATATGTTTGTAATGCTGTTTTTCTCTGAGGGATGCAGTGGAGTATTTTTAGTGCTAGAGAAGTAGAAAGAAAAAAAAATCGGTTTACAAAAGTGGCTGTCTCATTAATCTCCATGTTGATCATGTGTCACTGAGGAGGTACTGAGCCACAGGACTGGCCAGATGAATTTTCCTTTGCTCTGGGAAACTGAGCGAGGGCTGAGACTGAGGAAGGCCACGGTGGGCAGTGAGAGAGGGCAGGTGAAGGGGCATCTGTGAGGACACCCTGTTAAATGGCAACTCCCCATGGGCTGTGGGAGCTCCCTGGGGCAACAGTAAGCGTCCATCTCAGTCCCAGCCAGGAGCAGGGCAGCCCCAGCCCTGGGCAAAAGTCACCTCCCTGGGGACAGCGATGGGCTGGGACGTCAGCCCATGTGTGGGCTAGCAGGTCAGGGCTGTGTCTGGCTTCCCAGTGCAGGGACTGATAGCCTTCAGGGGGCTGAAAGCGTGTTGGGCTATGGCCAGGGTTGGGTGGGCTTTGGGGGACTGGGCAGGGATGTGGGGACTTGACAGTGCCCTCAGCCCTCACTGTGTCTCCTAGAGGTAAACCTTGATACCGACACTGCCATGGCTTGCGAAGCTAAAAATAAACTAAAACCAAGTGCATCGTAAGTAATGTGTAGCTTCATCAAAGCTCACAGGACAAATTCCCTAGAATGTGAGCAGAAATAGCAATGCTGTCTCATTCTACAGGCCAGTTCCTCACGATGATAAAGTGGCTATTCCTCCGGCTGAACTCAGCTCTGCTCGGCTCACACCACAACACCAGCCTGTCACGGATCACAGCCAGAGGCTGGGCATGTAGTCTATCATCCCTAAGAGACTGAGGACATGAGGCAGGAGTTGATGGTGCAGTCCTCTCTCCGTAACCTTGCTCCAAAAAAAGGCAGTAGCAATGACCAAAACCCACCAACCTGCTGGGTAAGTGGCACTCAGTGCAATTTTTTTGGGTGTTTGGATTTCTTGAGCACAAAAGGTAAACTCTCTTGTGCTTTCTCAATTATTGCCACTCCGCTAAAAGTGACAAAGCGATTGCTGACTGAAAAAAAAGAAAATCTGTCTTTGTAATGCCAAAATGTTGTTACCTTTGGGCCCTGATTGAGAGAAGAAAAATGTTCTATTTTCTTCTGCCATTGTGTCATTTAGGAAGCTTTTCCAAACAGATGTTTTTAAGAGGAAACTGAAGACAGCACAAAACCTGAAGGAATTATGTAAACATACATGTTCTTTATAAAGTATGGCTGAGTATCTCTGAGTTTTAAGGGTTTTTTTTCAAGAAGTGTTTCTTTTAAAACATAAGCATAAAGAAATGCTATTCCCTTTAGGAACAAAACTGCATAGATTTTTTGCATTCATACTTGAAAAATGCTACTGAAGAACGTGAAGTGTGTGCAGAAAATGATGGCTCTTAATTCAGTCAACTGTATTGTAAAATGTTTTCCATCTGAATTCCTCTGAAATCACAGGAAACCATCTTTATGAACCTTGAGATCTGTTCTTTATTCATAGTGGTGTTTTTTTTCCAAATGAAATCTTCTGAATAACCCACTATGTATACTCAGATGCAGATGATCTTTTTGTTATGCATTTTGGACTTAGTTACTTAGGTAATAATTTGATAATCTTTTAGGCTACTGAAGTTGTGTTTTCAAGTTCTACTTTTGTCCCTTTGGTTAAAGGAAAATGAAGAGGATATCTCCCTGGCAGCTGGGAAATGCACGTTTTGGAAGAACACATTCTTTATTAGTATTACAGGGAGATACACACAGAGACACACATAAACACACATAAACACACACATATATTTTCAGTGCAGCTTTAAGCTTTCTCTCTTCATAGTTATTAATGTGATTTACATCCCAAAATATTACATTGTCTTCAACAAGCAGTGACTGAAATTGGGGCAAATATCACTTAATAGAGGTATTGTTTCTTGTGGTAGAGCAAGGAGACGACTACACATGTTCATACTTGCTCAGAGCTTTCTTGTCCTGTACATTGCAGAGGACTTCACAGGGTTCATTTTGGATGGAGGCACAGAATTATTACCAAAACAATTCTTTACACAGATCCCTTTATCACTCAGGTAGCATGGACCTGTGACATATCATATTGGGACAGCAGTTAAACCAGACCCTGGGAATATGAAGTAGAGGCCATCTGGAGATCTGTATGTTTCATTGTGCAGCTGAAAATTTACATTTGCCATTTAAGGACTGGGAAGATCCCTAAGAGGATGCTTGGATGTAGTTCCTTCAAAAGACAAAATGGAGTAATTTGGCATAACTGATGCCACACTGTGAAATCGAAGAAGCCACACCAGTTTTACAAGGAAATTTATCTGCTTTCCAATCCCTTCATGCCTGCTGATGTACTGAATTATTCTGCATGTTTATTTATGCAATGTCATTTTAAATACCATAAATACCATCATGTATTTAAAGACAGAATTATGGGCAGATCCTGGTTTTTTTCATATAAGCCCATAGTATGCAACCTAACCGTATTTGACTGTAACTATCATACACTCTTCCTTTGAATTATGCAGAATATTTCACTTATATTTTATAAATATTTCCTTCCTTCCTTCCTTCCTTCCTTCCTTCCTTCCTTCCTTCCTTCCTTCCTTCCTTCCTTCCTTCCTTCCTTCCTTCCTTCCTTCCTTCCTTCCTTCCTTCCTTCCTTCCTTCCTTCCTTCCTTCCTTCCTTCCTTCCTTCCTTCCTTCCTTCCTTCCTTCCTTCCTTCCTTCCTTCCTTCCTTCCTTCCTTCCTTCCTTCCTTCCTTCCCTCCCTCCTTCCTTCCTTCCTTCCTTCCAGCTGCCTCCAAGGTATTGTGACTAATGGAACTGAAAAGTGATACTATCATATAAGAGCAGTTTGAAGGGGCATCAAGAGCTCTGCAAAGTGAGCAGACATAAACTTTGAATAAAAAAAGACAGATCTTTTAACAAGTAATATTTGGTTTCCCTATATGTTCAATATTTATCTCTTTTCTCTAGTTCTGTTTCCTTGATAAATTCCCAAGTATCAATCAAGGAAAGAAAGTGTGTAGAACCTGTTAGGAAACTCTACAGCAGACAAGGATCTTCTGGCTTGAGAAGGGTTCTCAGGAGATCCAATTCTGCTTTATTCCATTTTCATAAAGGAAAATACAGCTCATAAGTACATTGATGCTGGAGTATTTTGCTAAGACATTATTTAATTCAAAACTGATAAAATTTAATTCCATTCCTTACTGGCTTGGATTCATATATTTTCATCGAACTGAGCAGTTCCATTGACAGCAGTGAAAATGCATTCTTATTGCAAATTTTTATTAGTGGTTTTATAAATCGAATGTGGGATTCAGTTCAATGAAAAATATGCAGTAGAGAGAAATGTTTGGCATCCTGTGGTAAATCAGTTTATTGAACGATAATTTCCATGCTTTTTAGCCATAAATGTGATGTTAGCCTTCACAGTGTTTGTGCAGCCATCTGAGAAAGCGAAAATGCATCTTCCTTTATCCTGGGTCAGCAATCAGTATGCTGTAGCTGCCTTCTAGTGCTGCAGATTGTGTCCAAGACAATTTCACTAAAACACACTAAGCATCTACCATTTTTATTAATGGATTAAAACCAAACTGGAATTACTGTTGATTATTTATTGCAAATGTTACGGAGGTGAGAGCAGATGCCAGTGCTGCTCAAAGTGGGGTAAAGCGCTGGATCTGTCTGAAATATTACCTGTCTCTACTACTGTTCTATTCAAACACTTTATGGTCTTTCACATTATTTACCTTCGCAAAACTCTGTAGTGGCAGCTGTGCTTTTATCTCTAATTTATAAGAGAGGAAGTTAAGCATCTTGCCTGAACTCATACAGGAAGTATACGGTAACTGGGGAAGTGAAATGTTAGAGAAGTTCCCTGTTTATTAGACCTTTCTTCCTCATTAAATAACCTTTGTTTTCATAGATGAGAATGAAGGGGATGTTTACTGTGAAATGTAGAGCAGAACACAAATTCTAATATCTAATGTAGATACGTCTGAGCAATTGCTTAAAGCAAGCTGGAACATAGCAGGTATCATAGCAAGATTTTTCTCAGAAATGCATGTAGGCTGTAAAAATTGAATTTATTTGCATGTAAATAATTCAAAACTGACATAAAATTGGCTTGAGATGGAGAGGCAAACCACAACAAATCAGTAGATTTTAAATGAGAGTAAGTAAAGGAAAGCGTTTACTGTTGGTTCACACATTGTGCTACCACAGAATGCAGCCACAGATGAAATGTAGTCATTTTAGTCCTGTGTGTGAAGAACTAAAAGATGTGATGCGGATAGGGGAAAACATTTTGGTATTTACAATTTGTTATTGCATACCACAGCAACTGTGAGATAGTAAGATTAAGATAAACCACTTGCCAGATAGCATCGTATCAAGCATCTTACTGGGGTTGCACATGTTAATGCTTATCTCAGAATTCAAGGAACTATTCAAGAGCCTTGTTTCACAAAATGTCTTCTTCCTTACATTCAGGATGATTCAGAGATAGAGAAGGGAGGAGGGCCTTGGTTACAGACTTGCCACAAGGCATCCCAGGGGAAGATTAGTGAGACAGGCTGGATGGAACTGGAATAGTTTTATATAATCATGTACAAATATTCTGCTGCCAACCTATAGAACAAAACATTTTAAGTTGCTTTGAAAAGCCATGTGATTTCCATTAGATCCAGCCATCTGATTTGTCTCAGGTTGCTATTAATGGTGCCATCTATCAAAATCCAGGGATGTATAATTCATAATCATTTAACTTTATTTCTGCATGCAGAGAATTTGTTATGGTTGAGTGTTGCTGGAGGGTACACTAGATGGCATTCTCGATAACTGTGCATTTCTAGATACACTTGCTGATGTTCAAATATGGTTTAGGGATTCCTGGAATAATTTCAGCAAGTGTGCTAAGTTCCCCATCTACAGCAGTTGCTTAAATGCTACACATATAGTTCTGGCTGTATATCCCTTTCCTAGATACACTAGAGTAGATGACTGGCATTTAAGTTTTGACAGCTCGTTAACTAGTCATCGAATTGCTAGGTTGTCTGTTCAGAGATAGCAGTCTCTTCAGTGTAAATAAGAATGCCCCTACTGATTTCAAAGGTTGTAAGCTTCTTTGTGGTAGCTCTGGATCTGGCCCATTGCCTTTCAATCTGTACCCCTTGAAAACTCCCCTATGGAGAAACCAGGGGCAGGCAATTATGATTACCTTCTTCATTATCTTATTGTAACATTTATCCTCTTTCCCCTTGTAATATCTGGCAACACTGAATTGCATTTAATGATAGATAAAAAATAGCGCAGGGCAAACCCATTTCTGATTACATTTTAAACAGCAGAGCATTCTTTTGTGATCTGTAAAAATGGAAGCCAACAGGGCCGAAGACCATCTCCTCTGTACCACATAAATGAGCACGATCAGTATTTAGAGTTATTGCAGGAGATAAATCTGTTGTATCTACATTTTTGTTAATGCAAGAAACTTCAGGCATAAGATTTGTTAAAAATAAATATTTATGAATTAGATATAATATTTCTATCAACACGTATGTAGCTATGGGAGGATTTCATGCTGTATTAATATAAAAGAATGAAGTGTGATCAAAATGTCTGTGTTAGTTTGATCCAAAACATCTAAGAAGGAAGTAATCTGTCAGTCAAGATTTATTACTTGCTAGAGGTATATTTATCAATCATTCTAACTGAAAAAAAAATCAAAGAGCAGACTCAACCTAAATATTCATCATTACTCATTACATAGCTTTTGAGGTTTCAGATATGATTTCCTGGTCAGTGATAATTTTTTTTAAATAAACCACTACAAGGGACAAGCAAAAGATAGAATCACTGGGCTGAACGAGATCTTAAAACTTCACCCAGTGCATCTGCATGATCCAAGACAGGATGTAGTGTTTTTAATCTATGTCGAATAACTGCTTCTGACCATCATCTTTTGGTTGCTGTTTGCATAGCATTTTTAACATATGTTAAAACCAACTAAAGAAAAATCCAGTCCAGCCAGATCTGTACGTATTAGGTATGTTGAACATTAACTTGAACATTCAGCTGAGTAAAACGGGAAAGGAATGCAGAATGTATCAGCAGTGTTTGTTTTTCATTAAAGGAGTTACTTTATGTGCTTTAAAACTGTTTTGATGTTAATATACTGTACATGATCAATGAAATTTGTATTCCTCCTATACTTAGCAAGTGTGTTATGTTGCCACTCCTGTTATTAATTTTCCATTGGTACCTATTTAGACCCAGAGTTTAAGTGAGGTAAGTCACACTGTCATGTGTAACTAGTTCAGCCAAACAGTTTGGTGGATAATAAAAATTACAGTCCCTAATTGACAAATAATGTCACCTGGAGGTTTTTTATATACCTGTGTTGTCTTTTGTCTTTTGATACACATCACTGAACTTTTCCCTTCATTTCATTTTGCCTGTGGAATTTAGACTTCAGAGTAAGTTGAAGGGAAAGAAGCAGGAAAACCTAGAGGAAACAGCCCAAATTCTTTTAGTATCTTCTTGCACCAAGTGATCTGTTTCACCTGAAAATGGTTTATCCAGTAAATTTACCTGCTTTTGAAATATATGCAAATATGCTGTGACATGTTCCAGTGCACTCAGCATTTGAAATTACTCATCAAATGACATGTTTCAGTCAAAGTTTGACAGATAGTTGTTCATAATATGCTTGTGGGCCCCTTGTTTGTGTGAGATACTCAGCATAACCCTGTTAAAATAATAAGCAGCAGTTCCTAACCTAAAAAGATTGACTATTATTTTGAGATTTTCACTGTGTTAATTATGTTCTATGTGTCTAAGCATCTGATCATCTTTCATACATGACACTATTTCTATTTCCTTGTTGGATAAATTCCCCTTCCAACATCAGTGCTCACAACAAGCTCACAAACTGTTGTGGCACAAACACTTGTACGTAAGTATTTGCATGAGTCAACCCCTATTAATATGCTAAGCAAACAAAAATTTGCTGATATAAACACACTGGCATATAAACAGAAGCAATGGTAATTAATATCAGACTGAATGTACTGGTTTTGTTCTGAATAAACAAGTATTTTGTCTTGGCCTTTTCTATCTTTAATGTCTTTTATTTAAAAGCCTTTCCTGTAATATCTGCTTCAAAACAAAAGATTTGTACAAATATGGTTACATCATCCTCTAAAAGATCACAGAGATGTTATAATAACCCAAAGGTGAATGTCAGGCTATTGACAAATCCATAATTAAGTGAGCTTTAATTTATTTCAGGTTTCATAATGAGATTTTGAAGAGTTTTGTACAGTGAGTAGCTGCATGGAGTTGAGTCACATGTAATTTTTAAAGAGCAGTTCTAACAATTCTTTGTTACAATGCCATTTTTCATGTAAAAGGAGGAGGCATATCTCAGTTCAACCGAGAAATCACTGAATGATTCTTACATTAAATACTGTAAATATGTACAAGTATACATACAAGTATACATAGGTTTGAATATGCAGATGTAGGCATCTAGGTATATATATATGTCTATACAAATATACGCATGTATTTATATACACATATAGACATCTGTTTATGTACATACATACATAAGGTTACAAACATGCACATTTCTGATGTATGTATGTATTACACAATAAAGAAGAGAAGAAATAAAGAAGAAATCAATCCGGCCACACTTTGAAGACAGAGTGTGTTTGGTTGGGGTTTTTTAATGCTATGATCACAGAATCACAGAATCACAGAATAACCAGGTTGGAAGAGACCCACTGGATCGTTGAGTCCAACCATAATATGGACCATGATGTGAAAGTAATTTTAACTATAAATCTGGAAGAGACCCACTGGATCGTTGAGTCCAACCATAATATGGACCATGATGTGAAAGTAATTTTAACTATAAATCCAAAAGATGTCAATTTTGGATTCTTTTCTGTGCAAGGAAGGCTAATGAACAATTACATTATGCTTTCTGTCTCTCTAAAAAAAATCTCATTGGAACAGATAAGGGTTCAAATAAATGTTACTTTACTTAGGCTTTCAGTGACAAATAATAGTTTTCACAGTTCATTTGCTCTTCTTTTACTTCATACATCTGTGCATGGGAATCTATCTGTGCAGGTTGTTGTACAATCTTGATGTTCCTAGCTGAATCATCTGCAGAGACTGATTGAAAACATACTTCACCTTTGATGTTTCCCTCCACCCCGCCCCACATGTGCCTTCATATTTACTTCAGTATGCTATTCTTGGAATGCTGAGTGTTTCTGACATTCACAGACCCATGAGAATAGCAAAAAATCTAGCTTGTAATATTAGATGCAAATTACATCTAATATCCTATATTAAATAAATCTTGAAGTACTGTCTTAAGCTGATATACCATATCATAGTACAAAGATTTAGGCACTGAATATTGGCTTTACCTTTGCATTCTCTGGCTGTTAATGAATGAAGTCATAAGCTTGATATTAGGCTTTTTTGTGTTCATTAACAATCATGTTGTATTGGAGCTGCATGTCAAGTAAAATCCATTAAAATATGTGCTATATCACTAAGAGATGATGTAAATCTTTATTGAGTCTTTATCTATTTTCACATTGAAGGCTGGTTAATCCCTTCCATTTTCTTTTATGAACGGATAGATAGACCACACAAGGGCCATAGGGATAAGACTAAATCATGTCATCTCTGGCTAAGAAGTACAGAAATAACCAAACATGTGTAGTTCTGAGATACACAGGGTGTAGCTGGCAGATCTAGAGACTGACGGTGCTCTATTGTATCTTCTTTGTGATGACAAGTAATTTCTCTCTCTGACAATGGTGTACTAGCTATGACTTTGTTTGTTCTGTTTTGCAAACGGATCACAAGTTGTATTTGTAGATTTTACACAGAAACATGTCTGTAAGAGCCTGGATTATTAAAAAGAATGGAAATCACAAGAATATACTGAATCTCTACATTCATAATTTCTATGTAAAATATATCTTCTTATGTTTCCTATGGTAAACATTGACATATTGTATCATGATTGCTCTTATTATAGAGATCATGTTACAGCTAACAATCACTGAAAATTTGTGTTTAACCTGAAATAGATACTTTGTATGTGGTATCTGGATAGGGCACAGCTTGAGTTTGAGGCTCTATTCAACTTTCAGGAATTATTCAATTCCTTGTTGCTTATCCTCAGGCAAATGTAATAAGCATAGAACTCCAGGTAACATTGGCAGCTGGAGAAGGAAAGATAAATTCCACATACTTGTTGAAGCTTGCTTTGTCACTTTGTAGAAAGGAATGCAATATTCAGGGAGTTTTAAACAGAAAGCACAGTTGAAGTTGCCACTCAGTAGCAAAGTCACAAAGAATGTGTCATTCTCAGAGGTGTCAGGATCACTTTTCTGGTTTATTTCTGGCTCAAACAAACTTAGTCATTTTCTGTATAGCCTATTAGCTCTGACCACCCACTGAAGAAGAAAGAAATCCTTTAGGTAGAGGAAGGAATTAGCTTTCATTTCCCACTTCCTGGGAAGACAGTCTGTTTTAAACAAATGGTTAGTTGCACCATATCCTTCTCCAAAATCCAGACTCTGTGAAAACACTTCATCTTTTTCAGGGGGGGTGGGGGTGTTCAGATTCAGTTTATGTGCATAAACTCTACCCTGATAATGCTTACCAGGTCAGGAAGACCCTGTGGGGACCAAAGTAAAGGAACACTTGACACCCAGCCTGGTCTCCAGTGTGAGCTTTGCAGTGCAAAGTTCAACCATGTGAAAGCATAAGTGCTTCTGCAGTTGTGCAGAAGTTAAGCTCTTTGGGAAATTTAAGGTCACAAAAGGCAAAAACTGTGAAGACTAGGTGCCTTGATGCTTACGTGCATCTGAACAGGGTTTTTCAGGAACAGCATTTTGGTTATAGATACCAAAATACCACCCTTTCCTCAGATAGGTGCCTATTTTACTTATTTTGGGTTTGGTTTCAACCTTAAATGCCATGCCAGATAACATCTTGCCCCTAAGCAAGACTTGTGTGATCTTGTACTCAGTAAAGTGAGCTTACATATAAAATTGGCCTTTTAGTCACCTGTCAGTTCTCTGAACAGTCAGCCAGCTCTCAACGTGCCAGCTTTGCAGCTGTTTAACCATGAGAATAATGATTTGAAAAGAAGGATTTTGGTCTTCTGAATACATACAGTACATAACTAAAAGGGTGTGTTCAATGCAAGCTCTTTCAGCAGACCATATAATGGCAACACAATAGTCTGAGCCAGGTCCTATTTCTCACTGCAGGTAAAATCTTCCCATTGAAAACACATTGCCATTGATTCAAAGGCCAGATTTTCTTGTAATAATGTAGGACTTGGCATTTACTTAGCATATGGTGCACTGTATAATTTCAATGCAAACTTACAAGCTTCACTGTGTTTAGATGAAGGATTTTTTTTTATATGTAGGCAAAGTTTCTCTTTTGTTATTGTAGAGATATTTTCATAGCAATATTATTATCTTATATACTCATCTCTGAAGAGCTTGCTTTCTCCAAAAGCAGGAAATTATTCTGATAACAAATAAGAGTACATTCATGCAAAGAGCACTTACAAAACCACTTCCTTTGAAGAAACAACATAAATTTTAGGGCAGAAGCTATTTAGGCATGTTTGGTACTGGTAAAAGAATTAGGCATGATCAGCAAAGTAACAGAATTGTTTTCATCAGATATTTTGTATTAATTCAAGAAGTTTCATGTTTTATCCTCTGGTGGAAACTACTTCCTTGTGGTTGGAGAGTATCCTTTACAAGTGAAAGACCAGTTCATAAAGTGAAGCATCTCAGTATTGTTAAAGATAGTCAAATGGGGCAACTTCTTCTGTCGGTGGTAGGACAGTCTGTGGATGCTAGAGGAAAGTTCTCTTGTATTTCAGAGGTCTTGATTCACAGACAGAGATACATGTGAGATGATGTTAGGAAAGACATTAGCATATCAATATATATTAACCTAGGTACTGGAGGGAAAATGAGGCCCTAGTGTAGAAAAGATCTCTAGAACTTTGGCTTTGCAGATACATCAGCTTTCACCCTTCATAAAAGTGTAGCAGAGCAGACCATGCACAGTTCAGAGAAAAGGACTTTCTGTCCCAGCTCGAAATCTATCCAGATCACTTGAGGGAGAAAAAAAGGAGCATGAGCTGCCAAAATGGACATATCTTCAGGAAATGGAAGTGCCTAGTGGAGGCTCAGCCTTTGTTTTCCTGACATAATAAAGATCTCATATTTCTGTTGCATTAGGAGCACAGGGGTTTTTTTGCAGTCCTTAATGTAATCTTCCAACATGCTGTGGGCAATAAAGAGTGGCCACATTGAAATCCAGAAGGATAATCCAGCAAGCATAAGAGCTAAGCATAGACAAATTAGAATAAATTGTTAACAACTCCCTGCAGATGTCCTTATTTTGCTGTGTACAACAGTTTACCATTTCTGAATCATCTGCAGAAGAGATGGGTTTGTTCACAGCAATTCAATAAAGTATTTTACCTTTACATTGTGTATTGCCCTTCATGTTTAATTTTCCAACAAGCAAAAATGGGCAACATATTTGTGCTTACAAAACTCCAATATTGTGGTTAATATTTTGGTAATATGGATTGAAATGAATTGTACTAAATTACATTACTTGAGAATTTTAAATTGATTCAGTGGTTCCTCACCCTCGAAGCAGATTATTTGTTTAATGAGAATATTTGCTAAGGACACCAGGAAATATAAGACTCATTAAAGCTCATATATCCCCCCTTGGGAGTCCCTTCCAATCTATTCTCTGTGGAACTGCTGGGACAGTTTGCATCCACACCGATTAATTTAATAGCTACTGATATATTTAGACTTCTTGAATTTCCTGAATCCTATTTAGAACCTAAATGTATACATCTATTTGGGGATACTGCAAGCTGCCTGTAGCAACAAAATCAAACAATTATGCTTTGAGCTGGTCTGTCAGACTTCAGTATAGTGTAAAACCCTAAGTGCTTCCTGTTTAGTAGATGAAGTTTTACAAGACCTCAGTGGGACCATGCTAGAATATGTTGTAAGACTGATGGTGGTTTAAGCATATAGCAACCTGTTGGAAAAATATAAGAACAATGATATGACTTCTGCATGAAATGTCAAAGGTTATAAATAAATGATTTTGAGATTTAATGAAAATTTTGGCGCTTTAGGCAATTTGTAATCACAGACAGAATTTGTGTAAATGTTGCTCACCACTGGCATTTTACCACCTGCACTAACGTAACACAAAGGCAGAGATCTGTCATTTATTATATTGTAGTCTGTCATGTAAACTTCACTAAATTTGTTCATTTCCAGACCCTACCAAATTGACAAGAGTTACTTACAAGTTCATTAGTAATAAAAAAATTACTGAACTCTCAGTTTTACCTTAAAATTGGAAATAATTCATATTTCCAACTGTATTAATAGTAGTGTCTGTTTCAGAAAGACAATCCTTGCTTTCTCTGAGCTAATAATGATCCTCAAAATGGTTAGTACTGATATCCACTCTTCCTTCCTTTGCCCCAGCTTTTAAAATCTCATTCAACTTTTTTTTACCAAGAATTCTTACACACGATTACAAAGCAGTCTTGTCACCCACCTTTACATCTCATCATGAGGTTATACCAATTGTATGACAATATACAGATAAAGCACTATAAAAAAGTAAAATAGAGTGTACTTTTCATCTGGTGGTGGTGGTCTTCATCTGATTTCTGAGATTCAGATGGATTTACAAGTGTCAAAAAAAAAACCTGCTCCATTTTACTTAAAGAGAGTTTTCATAGATCAAGCTTTAATCATGTATGTCTACAGCTATCCGAAAGTGATATTCCTTAAATGAGAGTAAGACTAAGCTTTTTTTTTAAAAAAGAAAAGAACCCAAGCAACAATTTTTTATAACAAAAGATATTTAAAGTGACACTTGCAGAATGATTAGGTGGGAGGTGGGTGTAATCATTCAGTTTTAAAAGTTGCATTTCCAGACAGCAAATAGCTAGTCTTTTATTAGTTTTAGATATCACAATGTAAACCAGAAAATTTTCACTCCATTTAACAGTAGTCTTTCACTAATCATAACATTATGAAGATTTTAAATAAGCAGGCTATCGATTTCTTCCTCTGAATCTTTTAGCAGAAGTCATATATTATATGAAAGTTCTAGAGTAGAAATAGGTTCAGCAGAAAAATTATGAGATCACTTGATTTCCTTTATTTCTCTAGAGTTACTTCTCTTAAAAATTAAATCCCAGTCAGAGATTGAGACAGTCCAGGGAAGAACAATGTAACAAAAAGTAAGACTGAAAGAACAGAAACATTCTGACATAGTGGTCTTTGCCTCCTTAATGCATTTATAAAAGAGTAGGTACTCAGTTTCATGAGCATTTACTCACTAGATCCTAAAAGTCTACAACTTTTCTAAAGGAATTTAACTGGAGTCAGGCAGATAAACTTTGCCTGTTTGTTGAAAGTGTGAGTTATTATTTCTTCTTCAGTAAGATTTTTAATTCTTATTTCTCCAGTATCAGTGCACTGACTTTGAGGTTTACAATTGTTCTTTGCTCCCATACATTTCTCAGCATGCAAGATGTTTAAAAGGTAGGAATAAATTAATCTCTTCAGCTTCAGCTATTTTAAAGCTTATAAAATATTAAAAAGTAATATAAGGAGATGCATAGCAAATAATAGTAAGAGTTGAGTTGAGATGATCAAGCATTTTTTTTTTTCCTTATGGTTCATTCTATTAGTCTTCACTTTAATATAACAGTGACATAATAGAAGAACATAGGTCAGAAAGAATCAATAGAGTTTCTTCATGGGTGTGTTTAGTTTATACAGTCATAAACCAAAATACTAATGAGAAGAATGTCAGTACCACAGCTGCTATTCCACAAACTTCCAGTTTTTCCTAGTAACTGAAAAAGAAGCACATGAAAAGTGGTTTGATTACTTAGAGATCTAAATTTCTATTAAGGATTTGAAACAATTGTAATTTGCAGCTGCTTCAAAAGATTGCAAGGAAAAGAAGTGATAGCAATAGATATTGAAAACTGGGATAGATAGCAAGGTTGAAAATGACGTTATGGCTGCAGGGACTTTAGTGCACTTTGGAAATACTCTTAAAAGTTTATTGGTAGAAAGAAGAAACCAGGGAGCTAATGTTCATCTTGTCTCTCCAGCTAATCTTTTTTTTCTGCATTCTGAAAAACGCCTCACAGGCAAAACATCACCTTTAACCTTGTTTTCTGTTCTGTGTATTTTATTAACCTTTCTTTTCCGAGTCTAGTTTTCACTCAAGTGCAGCCCCAACAGCGATCTAGGTTGACTGATTAATATTTTTTTTGCAATAAGTAAGGTGTTACTGTGATATTATTTCAGCAAAAAGGCCATGTTTAGTTGCCAGGGCAATTAAACAATAATAACTGTAGTCTTTACTTGTCTATCAGAGCTGTCAGCCCAGCTCCTGCTTCCTAGCACCAAATCTGGCACTTTACTTTTTTCTTTTTTTTCAGTCAGTATTGCTTCATTCAGGTAATGCAGCTGAGCTTGTTCTGAAGTGGGAAACAAGCAGTTGTAGGTCTGTTAGTAACTAGATAGGAGTCTAGGCATCTGTGTCACATGTCTATGTTGGTGAAGTACTAGACTTGAGTAACAAAATCTGTCACAGCTGAGATGACAGATAAAAATGAGGGAAGCTCTCTGTTATGGTGACCTTTTAGAGGCACAGACAACGTTTCTTGTCAGAATTTTACATCATCATCAATATCCCTGGATTTCTAATCTTTTGACACTTCTGGGACTGATTCAGGGCACAACCAACCATTTACCTTTGAAAAAAAAACCCAGAGCAAAGCACCAGCAATGCAGACATCTAACTTGTTTCCCCTTTGAAGGGTACTTAGTGAAAAGACATGATTGTAACTGAAAAATGTAAACTTTTGTATTCCTGGGTTTTCATTCAGTTATGGGTGTTAGGGATTTAGGAGAACTTCCCAGTTTCTGTGTGGATTACACAGCATAGTACTACCTGGATTACATAGCAACATAGAAATGCAGTCCTGCTTCCTGCTCTGTAACTTCTACTCAAGGGAAACCTTATTCATAGGCCAAATGATGTTTCTTTCACTTAAGGAGGGAGTATAGCTCTTGAGATACTTCAGAGCATGGTCCAGAAAAAAGTCCAGAGACATCCTGAGAGTGGCAATACTAGGTGATGTGTCCTCAGCAGCCTTTTCTTAGCCCTTGTCAATGAAATAAACGTCTGTGCACATGTTTTGGCTTCATGATCACACTTGGTGAAACTGCACCCGGTTAAAGAAATGTTGTTTTGATCAGTGAAACATCTCTAGACAAGCAAAACCTCCTCACCAATACTTGTTAGACCATTTGAGAAATGTTAACTGCTGGTGTTCTACTTGACGATAAACTTCTCCTTTATGCAATACATTTAGTTAACAGAAAGTCTCCAGAGTTGCAGAACGTCTTTTATTTTTTACTTTTGAGCAGATGTATCCAACTCCTGGGTTAGAATATCATGGTAACACACTGCTCAGGAGATCTACAGCTGAGACACAAAGTATGTTGTTGTGCTGGCCATTTTCATTCATACCTATAATGCTATATATGACTAGAACTATTAGAAGGCTATTTGGATAATTAGTTTATCAGTTATAGATATCTAGTTTCACAAATGATAATGTGCCTTTTTACTCACCAGTGTATAATCAAGATTTTGATAACTTTTTTCTCACTAGTCTATAATCAAAATTGTTAATTTCATAAATTATCATGCTGGCATTAAAGTAATTGATTTGGCATTTGGTTGTTGAGGGGATATAAGAATAAAAGCTGGATAACGAAAGGAAGTCTCCTAAAACTGATCCACAAATGTTGACTAGAAACCTTTCTTCTATCATTATTGAAGTGCTTTAAGTATCTCCTAGCCAAGATCACCAAAAGTTTCAATTTCTATATCCCTGAGGCTAGCTCCTTACGAGGTGTTAACATTTGCACTACGCCATCTCCTCTTTTGATACCCTGTGTGGAGTTGTGAAAACCTCTTGCCCTCAAATTCTGTTGACAAATTCTCATCAGCCTTGAAGCATGTTCAGGCAAAAAGGAACATATGAAGAAGTAGTCCTAAAGAGTTTCTTTAATTTTGACAATCTCTTCTTCTGATTACTGGACATTACTTCCATCTCTGCTTTATGTTTTGTCTGAAAGCTTCCATATGCGTATTTTTTTCTTCTTTGACTCTCCATTGATCACCCTTTTACTTTCTTATTTTGTCTTTTCATTTTCCTAGTCTCCTTTTAACAGTACACCACTTGGTTAATTCACCTCTGTTGCTACTGCTTTTCCAGTCCTGGACCTGACATGGTGTTGGCCAGTCACCACTCTCCACTGACTCCCACTACAATTATCCTGCTTTGAATCTTCGCCCCTCAACCTTTTCAAGAGGGCCTGTCTGCTGGCTTGTAGTGATTCATCAGAGCATAGCACTGTAGCTTTGATCTCTGCTGGCCTTTGAGTGTTTCTGTATTAACAATCAGAAAAATTATGGACTACTTCTATTAACAGAAATCACGATGAAAGAACTTGGAGTGCACCCTGTCTAATCAACTTGCCTGGAACTGTAGGAAAAGAGAAGTGAACACTGCCTCCTTTGTTAAAAACAGTGAAGATCCTGAAAAGATGGGTCACCAGCAGTGCTCATCCCAGAAGACAGAAAAATGTGGAGAAAGAGAATGTTTTCCTGAATTCCAATGAGCTGTTATATCAGGTTCCCCTACACCATGGCCAGGGATTCACTTTCAAGATAAACTAAGAAAAGAGATTCTATTTAATAACAGGCAAGTTGTAACAGGGTAAGACATACAACAGGACAGTGTGTCACAGCTGCTGACTTCTCAGTCTAAACAAAAACAAATTAACTTCTCAGTCTGTTCACTTGTACAAAGAAGGTACCTCAGTGCAATTTTTGTAAGTCTACATTTCCTTGACCACTGAAAGATACAATCACACTGCTTGTGGAAAAGAGCTTCAATGCCTGACAACAAGCAAATTTAAATTCTGAGCTAACTTAATTCCTTTTTTTAACAATATTTTCCTTACAAGAACAAGAACCCAACAATTTTAGTATTATTTATCACTATCACTCAAAAGGAAGCAAGCTGAAAGAGGTGGAAAAAAGCAAACTGCCTTTTTAAGAAAAAAATAATTCTGACTTCTGCAGCTTGAGCTGAGATATTCTCAACTATATAAGCAGAAAAAATCCTTTCAGTCAGCAAAACCAAACTTAGTACAAAACTGGTTCTTTTGAAAATCCTCTCCCCACTATGGTTTGAAATGATAAAAAAAAATCCCATGTATTATTTTTGTACAAGTGTGAAACTATTGCATCAATATTTTTTAATTTCTTGACAGCACCTCTTTCCTAAAGGATTTCAACTTAAAGTTCAATAGATTGTCATAAGAAAAAGCTGAAGGTAGCATTGTGGAAGAGGCTGTAAAGCCTGTAGTTGTGATTTCACAATATATGCTGGTATGTAAAAGAGACCTTGCTTGAGACCGTATTTTAAGTCAATATTTTTTATAATTTTATTAATTATATCAGAATCAATATGTTGAAGTAAATTTTGCTAGCCTATCAATTTCTGAATTTATGGGAACTGACTACATTCTGTGCCTGCTTGGCTAGACTCTAAATTACTCTCCCCTCGCTCTAGAAACAGTATGCAGAGCAATTACAAGGCAAAAATAAACAGAGTTCCCAGTTGTCTTTTTTAAAAATGGTATGCAATGTACTGTTGTTTTTATGGTCATCAACAATTGTATGAGGAAATAATCTGAATAATACCTTCTCGAAAAGGATTTTCAGTTCAGTATTGTATAACAAAGCTTGCTTTTCTCCTTCCCTTAGAGTAAGAAATCAAGAGCTAGTTGAAGGGCCATATGGCTTAGAAGATCTTATTTGTTTAGTTAGCTGTTACCACAGACAGGAAATCAATGTATAGGAATTTCACAACCGCATTTCCATCTGTTTTATGTGGGTGATGCCATCAAAGAAGCTGACAAGTTTCAGCAGTCCTCCAGCATATGTCAGCTTTTAGTAGTGCTACAGGTCCAAAGTCCATTCTCTGATCTGCCTTAAGCAGAGCAGGAGCCAGAACAAGATAAACTCTGTCACAAATCTATAGCATGTTTAAGTATGAACTGTGATATTTCTGGTTTTATCTATATTTGATAAGATACATCATCTTTTTTCATAGAAGTTTTGATGTAATTAGTACCATATGAAGTAAACTTCAGTATATAAAGATCAAACAAACATTTTACGTAACATGTTGGCAGGCTGAAAATCTGCTCATCAGGTGCAGTCTCTGTCGAGAGTTCCTAGATACTGGAGTTTATAAATCGCACCTTCTGATATCAAACATTATATCTAATATTCTGTATGTGCTTTGAAGTCATACCCACTCCCTGTGTCTGGAGGGTGTAAAAGAAAACCATTCAAGTTGGATTTGTGTGTCATTCAAAAGAATAGATCAATCAAAACATTTAGAAATATTATTAGTGTCACTTACAAGTCATGGAGAGTCTAGTAACTATTCTAGTTTTCAGGATTTTCTCTCAGATAAGAGAAATTCAATCTGCTTGTTCTAATTGCTGTTCTCAAAATACCAGAGAAATGGTCAATTATGAATTCAGCCTCTAAAGAGGAATTTAATCAAGAGAAGAGAATTTTCATTCTTGTATAAATAATCATTTGAATTTTGCAATTTACATTCAACTGCTTGTGCTTTCAGTTGCATGTCTTAATTAGGAACACTATTGCATCTTGTACACAGCTAGGCTATTAGTATTGTTGGTAGCTTGCCACCATATTTGGCAGCCCAACAAAATCACAAAAACTGAAAAATAAGCCTATTAAAAAAGTCAGTAAAGCCAACATCCTTTCTGAAAGCTTTAATCTAGATTTCCATATGTTGCACCTTTGCCGAGGGTAAGAATTATTTCTCAACCTACTGCTCTCTTTCCATCTATTGGAGCATTTTCTCTGAATATCATGTCAGAAGACATTTTCTTTTTTTTCTCTCAGTTTAGATATTTATTATAATTTTCAGATTCTATTGCCTTCCATGTAAGAACTCTTGAGGGGATTAAAGAGAATACTTTTAATGCTTGTCATTATACTGGGACTGTATGATAGATGCATATCTTTAAATAAAATCAGAATGCATCCTCACATTTTTGTTGTACCTTTTGTTGTTTTTGTATCATCTTCCTTTGGAAGGTTAGCTTTATTGACAAATTTGGAGTTCACTAATTCTAAGAAACAGATCATTAAAATCAGATAGACAATAGAAGATAATAGAGAAAAGCCAGGAGAAAGACAATGACATTTAAATTTATGCCCCTGCTGTAATTCTTTTTTTTTAGATCATAGGTTCTCTGTTTCCTTTCCTACTCACACTGTGTCCCTCTCAATGATTTGCTTATTCCATGAGTTTGTGTCATACCTAATATAATGGCTGCAGTTTTTCTTGGGATCTAAATATAATAAAAATATAAATAAATACAACAAATAATAATTATAATCTACCAGAAACTAACTAATTCCTCATTAAGCACATTTACAAAATATATCACTGTTGTTATGTGAGCTTCACTTTGGAATATTAGAGAGCAAAGATCCAGGGAACCATAGTTACAGAGGGGAAAAAAATGACATGGCTTATCTTTGCCAAGAAAGAGAGTCTGTATCTCCTTATCCATAATGCTTACATTCTAAAAGGCATTTCTAACTTTCCGGTTAGAAGAGTGTTGTCAGGGAACCTGAAAAAAATTAGAAGGCATGAGATTCTTAAGTGATTTGGGTACCTAATTCCTTCAGAAATTTCATTGTCTTTTTTCACCTGAATAAATGTGTTTTGAATATAAGTCCAGCTTCTAACAACACTAGCAACTCTAAATGTGGCTTCTACTGTACAAAACCATAGGTCTTTTTTAACCTCATCTACAGATGAAATCTAGAGCACAATGCAGAAAATATAGTATTTACCAGCTTTGATTTTCCTTTTATCTGGTTCTATATTTATTTTAAGTGACATCTTTGCAGGCAGCTGAAATGTGCAGTGATTTTATTCCCAGAAGCAAGAGAACTTTTCTTTATTCAAGTGATTTGATACAGTACATTACAGACACATTAAAATTCACAGCAGTAAGAAATATATTGTCTCAAGGTGTTTTCACAGTTTCCTATTTAGTGCCAGTATTTGTAGTTACTATTGATTGGGGTATGTTTTTTCCTTCATTTTCCTTTGCCTTTCACTTTGCCTTTCCAATTCCTTTTTTCCTTTTCCTTTCCTCCATCTTGCCTTTCCTCTTTCCTCCCTCCCTCCTTGGGGAATATAACAGATAAATATACACAAGAAAATGTTTTTTTAATCAGGTGGTCTATTATTCTTCTGTGATCTGGAGATAAATTATTTCCATATTTTTATCCTGGAAAACAGTTAGCAGAGTTTTAAATATGAAACTCTAAAAGAAATCCTCGTTTCCCTTATAAATGTATAGATAGAACTTTTAAAAGAGAAACAAAAGTTTTTATGGACAACTGAAATTTTTCATTAGTTCCAAAGAGCTCTATCATGCCTGATTAGCCACTAAAAAAATGGTTGAAGAAGAAGAATGCTTTGGCTTATACTCTCACTAGTGACTTTTAAGGTCATAAAATATTTCAGCTTTACTCTGGCATTTAATTACCTGAAAATGCTATTTATTACTTTAGGCAGTCCAGTGCTATACTAATTATTCTCTAATTATAATATGAAACATGAAAGTTCTTAGATGCATAATTTTATTTATTTTAAGATTTGTAATCTGTTATATGAAATAGTAATCATAAGAAAATAAAAGGCAAATCAAAAGTAGATTCAAAACAGATATTTTTCTGTTTAATTCAGAAGAAGGAAACAAAGAAACATCCTATCTCTTCCATCTGCAGGAATGCTATTATCCTTACTGTTTTCACGGCTTATATACAATGAAACAAATGCTTATTAGTATACATAAAACTAGTAATATCAAGACATTTCTATAATAGTTTGCCTAAAATAACTCTATCTTGATTAATAATTATTATATAATAAAAAGAAAGATAGTACTTCTTATTAGCTTGATTATTTACATGTAACCTCAATCTAAGATGCGAAACATGGGAGCAGAAGTATCATAAAATTAGGATAAGTTCCTGTGGCAGCTCCACTTTTATTTTCTCTGCTTGTTCTATGTGGCGATTGTGAAGGATGACGGTCACTGGTGCTGGGTCCCAGACCCTCTAAGGCAAAATTTTCTGCACCAGTGGGCCAAAGGACTTTCATGCTGACAGGAAAAGGCAAGAAATGTTGATATTCCTGTGGTCTGCAAACTCAGAGAGCTGGGGATGGAGGGAACTGGGGGCACAGATAGGTTCTTTTCCCTCCACGTGGCCTTAGGTTATGGGCTAGACCCATCAGAGTAGTAGCAAAGAATGGACTTGATGTTACTACCAGGGATGCTAAGAAAGTAAAAAAAATGGCAGGTTAAGAAGAAATGCGTATAAGCAGAGAAACATGAAGTGCCAGTGTAAAGAGCAAAGAAATATTCCAGCTGGAATCACTGACTTTCTAGAAAGGAGTAAAAATAAATGCTTTTTACATGATCATTCTTTCGTGGTTAGACCATAAATTATAGCAAACATAATATATTGCTCAGAAATAGAAAATCTTGAACTAATAATTTTCATATCAAAATATATCTAGAGAATGCTATACGCCAACTCCCCCCCCCCAAAGAAAAAAGATAAATAAGACAAGAATATCAAGTTATACACAAGGAAAGAAAAAGAGAATTTCAGTTCTGTAGAATAAAACTTAGACATATTGTTTGCTTTCAGTGCAGGAAGCAACAGACTGATATTTCTGAACAGTCTCCAGAGGTCCCGTCTGACCCCAACTGGTCTGTGATTTTGTGTGATTGTGTGTTAACAACCAAATAATGTCTTTCATGTGTGTATCAACAAAAGTCCTCAGTGACTTGCAATCATTTTGGGATTTTCTTTGAAGGTATTTATGGTGGTTTTAATATATACATTTATATAAAGCTATTGCTGTTGGAAATTTTATGCATTTCTGATGGTATTACTTTTTCCAAAGTACAGCTGGCTCAATAGTGTTTTCAATATTTCAACATGGATGTACAGTAAGCATTTTCTAACACCTTGTATAGACACAGGGAGAAACTGGAAAACTCAAGATAATAAAATGAGATTAATGTAGTTCTACTAGCTTAAAGGAACAAATGGAAGAAGTAGGGAAAATTGTACCTTATTGGCTTTTCAACCCAAAACTATTACATGCTGATTACTGTTAGAATAGAAGCAGGTGGTCATTTGAAAGTAAAAAAAAAAAAAACAGTTATATAAAAAACATAATCTGATTACTTTTAATGACAGTATCATAAGGTTAATATCAGGGGGGTTTGCTGTTTGACTGATGTCTTTTTGTCTTATAAAGCTGATGACATTCCAAACGGTGTCCATGTCGCTGCAGACTCACCTGCAGATGTGTCATTAAAGTACCAGGATATTAATAGCATCCCAGTAATACCACATTGGTTTCTCTGAACTGGCTCCCTCACAAGACTGTGAAGCAGACCCTGTCACTTGCACACCAGCTGGCTCTGGTCCTACAAGTCTCTGCCCATCTGCTTTTTCCTGTGTGCTGACCACTGCATTCGGTTGTTTTTTGTTTCTAGACCAGTAGCCAATGTGGCTCACATAGGCAGGTTAAAAATTGCTGTATATCAAGTAATACCCAAAATCTTTACACATGTAAATGAAATTTAGAACATTGCAAATACAAGTAAAGTTTAATACTATCCTGATGAAAACAACTAGGATCTATTATATAACCAAAATACCATTTTAAGATTTTTATGCTGTAAGAAAGAACTACATAAACATTAATCCTAAAAAATTTGGACTCTGTGGGTCCCAGAATTATGAAATTAGTGTAATTATATCCCAAACATACTTAGAGTAATACTCTCTAACCATGCAATTAGAACTTGAACTGATCCAATTATGTGATGTAATGGTGTAGAGTAATTATGCATAATAACACAATTATAATTTGTGATTAAATCATAGAAATCCTTCTGAAACTTTCAGAAAGAATATTGGTCACAGACTGTCACTCTTCTTTTTAAACTTAAAAAACCTCATCTGTTTCAGACATCAGTTCCAAAATATTTATTACATGTTGCAAGGAAATGATATATTAATCTAAAATCAAATAAAAATTAAAAAAGGATGAGTCAGAGGACAGAGTAATGTATATATAGCATTCACTTCAGCAATTTATAGAGCTATCTATAAAGCACTTTTTAAAAAGATATGAAAGGTATTTTTTACAATGTCTATTAGAATTTCTGTCCTAGTAGTCTGTCTTACTTTTTTATCACAGTATCTCAGCACCCTTCCTAGTAGTAATTAAGAGCATCTCTATGAAATAAGGCTATATAAAACATAGATAGCCATGAAAGTTCAAGAATTTATATAAAAATATTTTTATAACACAAAAATACATTTTAGGGCAGGTAGGTAAATATGTCATTACTTTTCAAAACAGATTTTCTTCAGCTGAGAGCAAACAATACACATTCACTACAGAAAAACTGAAGGTGATATAGCTCTCTGAAGAAATCTGCCAGGTCTTACAACTGAGAGAAAAGTCACATTTGCTTGTTGAAAAGATGTTCTGACTTCCTTACGTAAACAATGGAAGTGATGCTAAATGGCTCATAATAGCACCATGCTGGTAAGCATGGGGAGGCCTGGAAAATACTGAGGACATATTAAGATATTCGCGTCCTAAATCTGAAATTAATTTCAGATTGCCTTTGGAAACATTCCTATAAAATACTCTTACATACTTTTAATTTTAGAAATGAAGATGACTACTACCCTTACTGTGAATGAACTCCACACCTCTTATTCCTTATTATCAGCAAGAAATGGTTTATAATACCAAAAAATTTTTATCTAAAGACACTACTAAGATGACATTTGGGATTAATTTGACTAAATTTTGTAGATCTGCTTTGAGTTAATTGTGTAGGTATCCTACTGTTATTTTAGTAGATTAATGAATATAGTCAATTCTTATCTCAATGAAGTAGATTTTGAGAAAAAACTCAGATGAATCAACCTAGAAACGTCTGCTCCAAATTTATACAGAATAAATAATTTCACTGTGTCCAATACAAATGAGTTTTCTTTCTTTTTGGACAGTGATACTAGAAAAACAATTGGTAAATTTATTATATAACTTCTATTTGCCACTGGAAAATGAGCTTTGAATGTGCATCAGCTTTGCAGCTCTAAGTGGAATTTCTTATTGCTGAATAATTCCTATATCTGCCTGAATTATCTGAACCTTGATGCCGTGGAAGGCTTTCCATTTTGAAAGGTGGTTGAAGGTACAAGCATTGACACACACGTTATTACCTTTGCTACCCTTGAAGAGAACGATTTCTCCATAACCCATTTTTGGTTAAGTTGCTGCATTGGTCTAATAATACCAGCAGTCAAGGTTTGAAAGGAGAGATAATACCCTTTATTACACCAACTGATACAGCTAGGAAAAAGCATTGAGGCTTACAGGTTCACAAAGAGACTCTGAGAAGGACAGCTTACCTGAATAATTTCAATACACATTTTCTTGTAAAGAAGATTTTTTATCACCTGGTCTTGCCTTTCTTAGGGTTACTTTAATATATTTTTTCCTTTCCTAGAAATCCTGGATTTACTTTTCTATTTCTGAATTGGGTAAGTTATTACTTAGATATGCTAAAGGTCAAAGTTAAAGCTTATTATACTGCTAGAAAATGCAGTACTTGTGATATACGTCAGAGTTCCTTCCTTTCTACTGTGTCTAAATATCCCTTTTAGAAGTATTTGTAACAATATGAAAAACAGTCTTGAATTTCCTTGATGTTTCTAAAGTTTCCTGGAGGAAGACTTCAAAACATCATAAACAAGTTCCTCAATTTTTTTAAGTAGTCCTCATTTTTATCTAGATTTATAGGAATTATGTCTATAACTTCTGAAAGTGGGATTTAACCTCACAGTGAGCACTTCTATAGATCAAGAGCTCTAAGGAATACTGCACAATTGAAATAAAATTAGGTTTTCTATATGCTTTTTTATTGGGTTGCCTCTTAGTTCTCTCCTTGAAATTAACCCATGTTTGTGCTACATAGATAGGACCAGGAAGATTTTTGATTTACATTTATGAAACTCCAATACACATAGTAAATCTACAATGCAGAGGAAAGTTGCTTCAAGTAGGATATCATCTAATACTGAAAATGGTGGAATATTTATTATGGAAAAATATGAGAGAAAAGAAAGCTTTTTTGACAGAATTTATCTGTTTTGTGGTAGTAGGAGCTCTTAACCATTAATGTAGTACACATTGTATAAATAGAAAGTCATGAGAAAAGTTAGTCTTAGGGAAGTTATGGGGTAAGGAAACAAAATTTGGAGATTTAAGTAAACAGGGGAGCACATGGCAGGGAAAAAAAAAGATATAAGGAACCATAAAGTGTAATGGAGAGATGCAGGTAGAATAAAAGGGAGGAAGCTGAGATGCAATTGAAGCAGGAAGTAGTTTGGGAAAAAATTACTGAAAATTATGAGAAAGTTTTACATTTACCATTATAACCTTCTGGAAAGGAATGCATATAAGTAAGCATTTTTTTTTTTTTTAAAAAGGAAAGCTACCAAAGGAAGTTGTCTCTAAGTAAACCAGAGTAGAAAAGACAATGAAATATGAAATCTAAAGGACAAATGTCATGCATTTAAATATTTCTCAGGAGTATGACCAATATGTCTCTAACATAGGAGGGTAAATAAGATTTAAAGACAAATGAGGTACAATAATGTAAGAAGAAGATGTATTGCCATTGGAATAGATCAAGACATACTTTACTTGTCCTGTGAAGATTTTTAAGACTACAGTAGTTATAATTTTGATTAATCAGGGTGAACTGAGAGTCCAAGAATATGTCACAAAGCCAGGTTGATGCTTGCCTGTGATGTGGAATATTTAGACTTGCATTTATGTTTGGTCATGCTTCTTTTATTCTAGCACAAGCAGATAGGACTTTTCCACAAGATACTGGCTTTGAGTTAAATGTGACATTTTACTTTGAGCCAGAGAAATCTTGTTAACAGTGTCCTTGTAAAAAGTTTCTCTTTTGGTGATTGAAATATTTCTGATGAAAAGTAATAAAGTATCTTAAATCATTTCCAAGTCATGTTTCATTTCTATTAAGAAAAAGCAGGAAGAAATAAGTTAATCAAAAGGCAGGATTTGTTCAGTCTGACTAGAGAAAGAATAAGAAGGAGAAAGCAGAAGGGATAGTGGGAATGGCTAGCTCTCTGTCTCTTAGAAAGCAGTTCCAGACAGACCCAGCTACAGTCTCCTAGACAGTAGCCATGGAAGGAACAGAATAATTCAGAATGATAATATGCCAAAGAAAACCGAAGATGAGAAAAGACTGGTTCTGATGATTCATGAAATAACAATAATATGATTATTGTTCAGTCTTGGTACAAAGAAACTTCAGCTCTTGCACATAACTTCATTGGTACTCAAGGAACAATATGTGTTAAATGGCATTGACTTCCTTGACTGGCTTTCTTAATTAATTAATCTGACAAATTAATGCATTTTTGGTGCATATATGGGGCACACCAGCACTGACAGCTTTAATTAAACAATCAGATGTTATGTATGATGTAACTACTTAAGGTTATTACTTGCAAGAATTTCTTCACTATCTACAGTTTTTATAACTAGATGAAAGATATAGCCTCATCCTACTGGACAATATCCAGTGAAATGTCAAGAACTTAGCAAGTATGAAGTGATGAATCCCAAGCAAACATTTAGTAAGCTGACCTTTTTAATCTTTCATATTGCTAGTGGTAATAAAAGCCAGACAAGAGGAATTGAATTTAGATATTCTGGGAAAATGTGCCAAGCTCTGGAGGTTCAACTGTTCCAGGTTCTCATTTAGCTCTTTTATACTGGAGTGTGGTGGGTTGGAAGAATCACACTGTATATTCTTGATGTCAATTCGGCGTGAAACCATCCTTTTCAGGGAGTCACATTCTGAACAAAAAATAGGACATGGTCACAGAAATACTCTCTGATAAAATACTTGGAAGAACAATTACAGTAGATGAAGATGAAGCATTGTTAAGTGTTCACTTTCCTTGGATATCGAGAGTCCAAGTTTATAGTGAAATTTATATTCAAGTCAACATTATTACTGTGAAATTTCAGCTTACATCAAAAAGCCTATTACTCTACAAATAGGTTAGTGGTACTTAAGGACAAATGCTCTCAGAAAAGCACATGCAGCTCTGGGTTAAGATCTCAATGGTAAATACTGAACAAATAAAGAATATTTGGTAACCTTTGCCAGTTGCATATATATATATATGCTTATTTGCAGCATATGTAGATGTGTAGAAATCTCTGGCCTGAAGCCTTAAAAGCCTTGGCACTATTTGTTGCTTATACCTGTTTATGGACAGGAATGACAATAGCCAAGAGCTCTTCAAGAAACTATCCTAAGAGACAAAGCCTCTTTCATGGTAAGAAAGTTTCTGCTGTCTTTTTGTCTTTTCTGGATGAGGAAAAAAGACTAACTGTGCATATTGTACTGTGTCTGTGTAAATATTAAGTGATAGCTTAGCTTTAGGAACATTTATTCAAGATACAGATATAGCTGACTCTAATGACTATAATGAACTCCATACTACCTGACTACTTACTTTAGTGGGAAGAAGCTCATTTTCTAACTGTTAAAGTTTAACTTACGGCTGGTTCTTCAGACTTTACATTTTTCTGGAAAACATACTTCTTCCTCCAAATTACAGCTCTGCTCCTTACAATTGGTTAGGTCCACATAGGAACAGGAAATCATGTTTTTCATGGCTAACCAGCCAATGCAATATGCCATCTCACATGTAGTGTTTGAGTAAAGTCAGTTTAATATATTATATAAAGATTACTGAAAATGACTCGTAGAACATGTTTTTCCAAATGGCAGAAAGTTTTAATGGGTTGTTGCATCATTTCTTCAGTTGCTAGTAGTCAGGAGAAAGATGATGAAAGTGAAGGAAAATTGTAGAAGAGTGGGTTTTCGAAACATGTAATGCTGTGGATTTAGAGAAAAAAAAACCCAGTGTGCTAGACTGAAATACACCTGACTTATGTAGGCATTTCTCTTAAAGAGAAGTGAATCATGTCTTAAAAACTCTTACTTCACTGACTATAAAGGGAATTCAGGAGTTTGGCTCATTTCTAGATGTTTAAAATACAGCTGTCTATGCCTTGATTTAGCAGTATTACAGCCTAGTGTGACTAGGAGGTTGAACTTTGTTATTGGAAGCAGTCAACTGGAACTGTCACAGTCTGATTTTTTTTTCAGAAAATCTTAAATTGTAATTCACCATTATAGTTCTCAGCCATGTTATACATAGTTATCAGTGATCATCTATTTCAAGTAATGCAAAAATCCTTCTTCAGGGAAGCTTACTTGATTGTAATTTTAACAAGATTTTGGCTTGAATCTGTATGAAGTATATGATCTGAATAACAGCAATAGAGATAATATAGCGCTTTTATTTAAAAGAAAACATGATCACTTGCAGATAAACCAGACTGAAGGCTATGGCTGTCAAATCACATGATTTCTCAAAATAACATAACTTTGGGGGGATTCTCAGGTGCTGGAAAAAACACGTAATATGAGTGAAGTAGATGTGCAGCTTTAAGAAATAGAAGAGTTCTCAATAGGTGGCTTTACATTTACTCTTAGTTAAAGTGGGGTTTTTTGAGTGATTTAACTGGTTGATATTTTTAAAAGAATGATGCTTAATTGTTACATAGTCACTAGATGATTAATAAATAAGTCATCTCAACATCCATTGCACTGATGGGTATGTTTTATTAGTGATACTTGAACATTTTCTAAAAAGTGAGCAGATATGATTACCTATGGCTTACATTAGGGAGGAAATATAATAAAAATATTTATCACATTTAAAGCCAAATTTATTGACTGAAAAAGGGTTATTTATGAAAACATAAATAAAATAAAATAAATATCTTCTGGCTGCAGTCAAGAATCTACATACCATGTTTGTAAGTGGTCAAGTGGCACTTTGAAAGACAAAATAATTGATTAGCCTGAACTCTTTCGTACTTTCATGTTTTTTCCTGAATCCTTGAACACTAAAAAAATAAATAAATTTTATAATCCTTCATGTTATTATCAAATATAACCAGTGTGCTATGGTTAATAGATGAATAAGAGCACTAAGCAGCAATATGTTGATGTTCATAGTATCATTTTTAAAATATCTTATTTGTAAAGAGTATTTTTTTGGTTTAAAAGAAAGACAGTTAAAAAATACAGTTACGGTGTCTAGTAGATCATAGTTGAGCAAAAACACTGAAAGAGGACTATATTGCTCTTTCCTCATTTTCCAAAATTATTTTCAAATATTTTCTCCTTTAATAAACTTTCTTATTTTCTTCCATAATGTCTATCATTATTGTGATATCAAGGTAATTGTATGCTGTTAATATTCTATTTCAAATGTAAATTATTTACTATAATGAACTCTCAGGCAGCTATTGCTAATTATCATAAATATTCGCCATGATTAATTTATATGATCAGATCACTACTTAGAAGACAACTAGTTACGGAAAACAAAACACAGTTATTTTACTAATTTAGCCCCTAACTGCTGTGAGCATTTTATGAATGTACAGTTTCAGGATAGAACCGCAATGTGTAACTGAGGGAAATTATGCATTTGCATTAATAAAATGGCAGCTATTATCTTACTGATAGCATCTCTATTTCTAATTATGCTCTAATTATCCTTAAAACATTTGACTTTTCTTAGTAATTTCTAAGGTTTTTTTACTACTTCTATTGTTTTATGACAAAAATCTATATCATTTGTCACACAGAGTTGTCTATATTTGAAAATTTAATGTTCTTTGGCTATCTTTATTCTTGAAATGCTGAAGGTATATAAGAATGAAACAATATAAAATTAAGGACTACTCTAATCCATCCCAGAAAAAAGAGGCTATGATCCTTCTTGTCTTCTGCAAGGGAGTAAAAAAAGGAGGGAGGAATTAAAGAAAACAACCCGTAATTAAATTCTGTGCAACAATTTATTTCTAAATTACTCTTAGAAAGTTAAAGGACAACACTGTATTACAGTAGTAGAGTTAACAATGTTATATGTTTTTTTAAATGCTTTTAAACCATATGCATCATTTGCATGTTAGTGTTAATGTAACATTAATTCCCATTTTAAGGGATTTTTTCATATACATACACTCCCACTTCTTTTCATTACAAACTCAAGAATCCAGGTAAAATATACGCCATTCAATGTAATTCAGATCTTTGTAAACAGCCCTTTTGATCTCACCCATGTTCTGCTCACTTTTCATTATATCCTAAGGGCATTACCAATACAATAATTTGTTAAACTTTATAAAATAACAGTTCAGATAAAGAAAGAAAAGGTTTTAGAGGGCACTGATTTTGTGGCATAGAAAAAAGCATTCATTACACATGTTTGGAAACAATCAACTTATCTGGTGAATAACATTGCTGCTTTGAGCAAGAGTGATCCTAGGACTAAACCTCCAAGCCTGGCATTTCCAAACCTCCTGCTCCTTAAATTACCATGCACTGGCTGCAACATGACCATTATCTATACATGCCTCACAATAAGCCGTCTGCTCTTTTCCATACACAGTTTAAAATTCCTTGTACAGTACATGACAGATAGAAGATTGGTTGTTGTAATTTCTGTGCCTATGGTAGTGTGATTCTGTAAGGTGCAGCAACTTCTACATCTGCTGGTTTGATCTTCAGCATTTTGCTTTTCAGCTAAACTTGTTTCATAGGATTCAACGGCATACTAGGTATATTGTGTAGAAAATAAAGGCAATGTATTATAGCGTGGTAAGAAAAGTAAAATACAATGGACAAGGGATTGCAGATGGATGATGTGAAATGGATCACTGGGAGTAAGAGGGCTATGAAACGCAAAGCTTTGGACAATTTAGGGACTACTGTCCTTACTAGCTTGTACTGCTTGACAATGTCAGGACAGAATCACAGAATCACTAGGTTGGAAAAGACTCACAAGATCATAGAGTCCAACCATTCCTATTAATCACTAAACCATGCCCCTCAACACCTCATCCATCTGTATTTTAAATACCTCCAGGGATGGTGACTCTACCACCTCTCTGGGCAGCCTGTTCCAGTGCCCAATGACTGTTTCTGTGATTTTTTTTTTCCTGATGTCCATCTTGAACATCTTCTAGTGGAGCTTGAGGCCATTCTCTATTGTCCTGTCCCCTGTCACTTGGGAGAAGAGGCCAGCACCCTCCACTTTAGAACTTCCTCTCAGGTAGTTGTAGAGAGCAATGAGGTCTCCCCTCAGCCTCCTCTTCTCCAGGCTAAATAACCCCAGTTCCCTCAGCCACTCCTCATAAGGCCTGTTCTCCAGCCCCTTTGTTGAGCATCGTTGCTCTTCTCTGGAAACTCTCCAGAGCCTGAACATCCTTCTTGTGGTGAAGAGCCCGGAACGGAACACAGGATTCGAGGTGCAGTCTCACCAGTGCTGAGTGCAGAGGGAGAAGAACCTCCCTGGACCTGCTGGTAATGCTGTTTCTGTTTCTGATACAAGCCAAGATGCCACTGGCCTTCTTGGCCACCTGGGCACACTGCTGGCTCATGTTCAGTCAACTGTCAACCAACACCCCCAGGTCCTTCTCCTCCAGGCAGCTTTCTAGACAGACTCCTCCTAGTCAGTAGCACTGCATAGGATTGTTTTGCCCCAAGTGCAGGACCCGGCATTTGGCCGTGTTAAACCTCATGCCGTTGGTCTCAGCCCAGAGGTCCAGCCTGTTCAGATCCCTTTGCAGAGCCTCCCGACCCTCTACCAGATCCACACTTCCACCCAGCTTGGTGTCATCCCCAAACTTGCTAAGGGTGCACTCAATGCCTTCATCCAGGTCATTGATAAAGACATTGAACAGGGCTGGACCCAGCACTGAGCCCTGGGGAACCCCACTTGGAACTGGCCTCCAGCTGGGTTTAACACCATTTCCCACCACTCTCTGGGCCCGGCCATCCAACCAGTTTTCCACCCAGGAGAGTGTGCGCCTGTCCAGGCCAGAGGCTGACAGTTTCCAAAGCAGAATGCTGTGAGAAACTGTGTCACAGGCTTTACTGAGGTCCAGGAAGATACATCCGCAACCTTTCTGTCATTCAGCAGCCGAGTCACTTTGTCATAGAAGGCAATCAGGTTAGTTTGGCAAGACCTGCCTTTTGTGAACCGGGTGTTGACTGGGCCTGATCACCCAGTTCTCTTGCATGTGCTTCATGATAGCACTCAAGATCACCTGTTCCATGACTTTCCCTGGCACTGAGGTCAGGCTGACAGTCTTGCAGCACTAGGCCTACACTAACAACAATATGCTCTTACAACAACACACCTGAGTACAGAATCACATTGCTGAGGGAAATGTAAAATGTCAGTATTGAAGAGTGGAATAATCCAGTAAAGTTAACACTTCCTACCATTCCTTTCATCCCTAAATATGAAATTTCTCCTGCTGTTGTGATGATCTTGGTCTAGTGCAAGGATTTCTCAGTACGAATTAAAAGATTTATTTTTCTATAGTCTCTTGATCTTTTTGAGTGGAATTTTATATTGCTTAATATTCGCCCTAGCTCTAGACTAAAATCAAGACTAGCTTTCAGTTTTATAACACACTTATGACAATTAAAGATAGAGAAAGACTGTTTCAATCTATTCATTAGTTTTTCACATCATCTAGTACAACGGGCTTTACAGAACACTGATGAGAAGAAAGCAGTTAATGTGAACAGATCCTCTGACTAACAGCTTAGGTTAGCAGAGAAGAAGCAACCTTTAACAGCACAGCTTAGAATTGTTTGTTTCAATATGATTTCAGGGGTTTTCAATATCTTCCTTGCCATACATTCACTGTGATGAACACACAGGTGGAGGATCTTCTCATTCTCTAAAAGTAGTTTCTGTTCTCATTAGAATGAATGGGAAAAGGACCAATTCATTTAGTAATCATAGAAACAGCTTCAGAATTTAACTTTGCAATCAATCCTAGTTGGTGGTATGAAACAGGGCTGTGAGTTTTTTCAGTCTGCTTCTTTTAATGGGGAATCAATCAATCATATCAAAGTGTTTGTTTTATGCACATACGTATTTTTAATTTTTTTTTATTAAACTGAAAAGTATATTTAAAGCTTATGTTTCTTCTAACTTAGCCTGATTCAGCGGAACATTTTGGCAGGTGCATAATTTTAAACAGCTTAGTACTGCTTTTTAAAGTCAAATGAGTTCCCATACCATCAAAGTATGGGTGATCTGAGATTCTTACATGATCTAACATGGAAAACAGTTTAGTCTTCAAGAAAAGTGGTATTTTTCTTAGCAGGCAAAATCAAAACAAGACAGGAGAGCAAAATTTTATAAACTAAAATTAAAAAAACCCCACACATTAGTTGAGTTGTACCAATCTTGCTTTGTTTTCTACTTTTGCTGCTGTAATCTGCTTCCAGAAAATATTGCACTATCCACATGAGGATGTGGGAGAGCACAGAGGAAGTGAAGTCCCACACCTGGAAATTCTTTGTGCATTAGGAAGACCATCCTCTTCAGGAAGCCAGAAGAATATTTTATTTATCATTACTCCAAGGAGAACGCATATACTACACTGTGAGTCTTTGCTTCCTGCTGAGAAGGTGCTTTTACAAATACAGAGCAGAGTCTGCTGTTAAACAGTTAAACAAACAACTGGGAGAAAACAACGAGTACAGAACCTTCAAAAAAGCCATGATCCAGTTAGGATAAAAAGGAAAGTAATTAATTCCTTACTAATGATACAATCATCATTTGCCTGGGACAGAGGTTTCAGTCTCCAGTTTTGAGCATCCACAGGAGCTAATGCTGCTCAGCACCACAGAGAAGCCCTTAGGCCATTGCAGAGTATGTTTGCCAAACACAGATATTATCTCAGCTTTGCTAACCTTCTTTTACACAAAACAGTATGAAGCTGGAAAAACCTGAAACACTGAACCCTGTTTTGAAAGAGTTGCAGTCTTTACTAATGCTTGATTAGCACACATGATAGCTGCTTTATCCAAGGCTTTCCCATTTGCAGAATTTTATAATCTGCCTGCTGCAACACACTTTCCTGTGAGGGCAGCATGGGAAGAGGCAACCCACTTTCTCAAAAAAAATGCCGATGCAGCCAGTTTCACAAATTTATGGTGACATTAGGAGTTGAATAGTCATTTAGGAAATCTATTTATATAAAAAACAGGGGGCTGAAACGTTCCTCTCTCCATTTGGAAGGGGAATAGCAGTGTTCTTGTTAGCCCAAACAAGTCCAAATACTCATACCAGACTAATGTCTTCAATGTTAACCTGCAAGTAAGACTGGAGTAAGGAAGAAGAAAGAGTGATTTCATGAGGCTAGAGATGAAATAATTTAATTAGTGTGCAGCACAGCAGAAGATATTTTTGTGGGAAAGGAGATGATCTTAGAGTTGGTCTCCACTAGAGACATAAGCTTTTGAACTAAGAACAAATGAGATAAGACATAAACTATTTGATTGCTATATTGCTGGATATTTTGAAGTCCTCTCAAAAGTACAAATCCCTTTCCGTCAGTATGTATGGAAACAAGGATTCCAGTTTAGACTTTTTGATTCTGCTACTGTAGTCTTTTCCCTGTTTGTGGGTTGCCAAAGTTAATACTCAAGCTATATATAGTCTCAACTTTAAGTGCTTAAATCAGATGTCTGATCTAGAAGCGTAATCATCTTCTATTTATTACATTGTCAGTGGTGAGAAACACATACCTTCCCAAACAGTGGTGACAAAGGACCTACCACAGCCATCTTGGCTCCTTATCTCAAGTTTTGTGGGTTCATGGGATTCATCTCACCTACGTTAAGACATCTAGCTTTAGATATCTACTAGTTACATATCTGAAACGAATTCAGTGAATGTAAGGTCCTTTTGTAGTCCAAAAAAAAGGCAAATGTATGGGTGATGTGTGCCCCAGTTAGATGCCTATATTAAAATGGACTTATAGAAACATCTGTTTTATCCTTTGAATCTCAATGGTGTCTTGAGTAATTTCCTTAGACTCAGATGTTTAAGTTATAGATGCCTAAGTCTGGGGAGATGACTCACACCTTGTGTTGAGAAGCCTCCATTAGGAGTCAGTCACACTCTGAATCCAGTAAGTGACTATTTCACCTTAAGTCATGCCTATGCCCTTTTTTTCTCAGAATAGGAGGTCTTTCTCAACACATGTTCTCTGACTTCATAAATTTTTCCATTTCCCTTTTATTGTCCATAGTCAAGTGAGTCCTCCCAAGGACTCCCACTGAAGGGTGTTTTGCTGTTTTTCTTTGAGTATCCTGTATTCAAGGTTAGGATCTACATAGATGTCAGCGCTTATTTGTGTCAGAAATGGTGTGGCCAGCAGGATCAGGGAAGTGATCCCCCCTTGCACTCTGCACTGGTGAGGCTGCACCTCAAATACTGTGTTCAGTTTTGGGTCCTTAGCTATAAGAGAGACATTGAGGTCCTGAAGTGTTTCTAGAGAAGAGTGACGGAAGTGTTGAGGTGGCTGGAATACAAGTCTCACAAGGAGCGACTGAGAGAACTGCGGTTGCTTAGTCTGGAGAAGAGGAGGCTGAGGGAAGACCTGATTGCTCTCTACAACTACCTAAAAGGAGGTTGCAGAGTGGTGGGTGTTGATTTCTTCTCTCAAGTGATATGTGATAAGACAAGAGGGAATGGCGTCAAGCTGCATCAGGAGAAGGTTAGATTGCACAGCAGGAAAAATTTCTTCACGGAAAGAGTTAACAAGCACTGGAACAGGCTTCCCAGGGATGTGGTTGAGCCACCATCCCTGGAGGTTTTTAAAAAGTGGGTAGATGAGGTGCTTGGGGACATGGTTTAGATGTAGACAGGCATGGTTGGAGTTGATGATCTCTAAGGTCTTTTCCAACATAATGATTTTATCATTCTATCTTTGATGTCCTTGAGGTTGATGTTAAAAAAATGTAATATCACTTTCAGCCATGACTCCTGCACCCCAATATTACCTTGTTTGTGGGTTCAGGTACAGGTAAAAGATTGCTAGTCATGTAATTTTGAAGTACACAGAGAAAGACAGAGAGAGAGTCTGCATGAGAAATAAACTGTTCTCCCTGAGATGAGGAAAACAGATGTCTTGTGGTCCTTGAGAGGACGTCTGGAATATTTCAGATGTCATGTAGTAACTTCATAGTGCTGGAGATGGTGTGTTATTGGAATTAAGCAGTGCAGTGTTGTCCATACATGGAGGCAGGCTGAAAGACACTGAGTAGTATCTGTGAACAGCATCACTGCAGGACAAAACATCATGAGTTATGACCTCTTTATGCCAGAATCTGTCCCCTCGTGAAAGGCTTTCTTCTTACTGAATTGCAAAGACAGTAGGACCTGATTGTCAGTAATCTTCTAGTTCATATGTTTCTTTATATTTGTAACCATTTTCTGTTTTGTTCAGTACTTCCAGGAGCCATGCCCTGTGCCTTTGAGTTGAAGGGAAGGGAAGGGAAGGGAAGGGAAGGGAAGGGAAGGGAAGGGAAGGGAAGGGAAGGGAAGGGAAGGGAAGGGAAGGGAAGGGAAGGGAAGGGAAGGGAAGGGAAGGGAAGGGAAGGGAAGGGAAGGGAAGGGAAGGGAAGGGAAGGGAAGGGAAGGGAAGGGAAGGGAAGGGAAGGGAAGGGAAGGGAAGGGAAGGGAAGGGAAGGGAAGGGAAGGGAAGGGAAGGGAAGGGAAGGGAAGGGAAGGGAAGGGAAGGGAAGGGAAGGGAAGGGAAGGGAAGGGAAGGGAAGGGAAGGGAAGGGAAGGGAAGGGAAGGGAAGGGAAGGGAAGGGAAGGGAAGGGAAGGGAAGGGAAGGGAAGGGAAGGGAAGGGAAGGGAAGGGAAAAGGATCCAAAATATGCTGAAATCTTCACACATGAAAAAGTGTGAATGAAGAAGAAGAGTGATGGAGACAAGGAGGACAGATGGCAGTATTTTTTATATCTACTCTTCTTTTCATCACCTAATTAACTTAATATGTAACTTGCCAAGAGATTCTGAAAACTTGCAAGGGTAATGCGAATCAATGAGATAGATGCATATGTAAAAATGAGAGTTAGACTGGAAAAGCATAAAACTTGGCTAATATATGGCATTAATCACAAGACTGAAGAAATACGAAATTACTAGGAGAACATATATTTCAACTACATACCTGAAATGAAAGTGCTTATAAAGTGTAAAATGACTCCTCTATCTTCTTTTTCTTCCTCTCAAGACACCAAATTATTCAAAAGTCATACATTTTTGATGAATAGGAGTTATGTTAGAAACAAAATATTGTTTGTTATGTTATTTATACACTAATGAACTATATGCAGAAACTTGCCTGACTAGCAATAGATATGAATGTGATAATATAGGAAAAGTAGATGAGTTCACCAAAAGAAGCTGAGGAAGAAACTTAAGAAGACATTCTAAATAAAAGAAAGAAAAACAAATCCAATAACAACAAAACAAGTAAAGACTGCATGACACAAATGATGCAGTTAACTGCAATCAAATAAATGATGACATAGATGATGTAAGCCAGGTTAGATCAATACTCACTCAAGGATGGCAAAAAGGTTGGAATTCTGCTATACCTTCCTTAATTCTTCCTGTTACTCTTATATATATACATATATCTGTGGTGAGATGACTGTCACAAGTAACTTTATTTACTTAAAATAGTTATCTATTAAAATGATTGACTACACAATTTATATTAGAGAACAAATTATACTGTTAAAAGTAGATCCAACACATTTCTTGCCATGAGTGTTGACAAATTTCTCCACCACGTAGTCACTGAGAAATGGCAAGGTTTAATGCTGTTTTATGTATAGTTCTAGTAAGGAGCAGGGTCATATAGAAGAGAGCCTCTTGGATAAATAAAAAACTCATACTGAAAAAGCATGAATTGTCTGTGTTTAAATGTGTGAAACACTAAACGTAAGTTGGTAAACAATATTTTCAATGTTAAGAGGCTGAAAATCTAAAGATAACTTGTTGATACGAAAAAAATAATAGACACTATATGAAGATGAAAACATTAAAAAGGATGCTGGAAAATCTATCGGGAAATCAGAAAAGGCAGTTACATGTTAAAGGTCTTGGAAACATTAAGATAATGTAAAAATGTCAAATATCTGCATTAAACCTTGCAAAGAAATTAACACAAATGATAAAGGGATCTCAAACCACAGGATTTAACCATAGTGGAATTGACAATGTAGTAAGACAAAATCTAATGTTAGCTTCAAAAGTATCTTTATATCAGACAAGGGTACAGATCATTGATGAGATGGCTGATGGAGATATGCAAATCAAGACAGAAAATACTGTTAACAATGACAAAATGTAAAAGCTGTGTTGATAAAGATGTAATTCTGGGAATGATCCTTGTCCCTCAAACTATGCACTGGAGAGTTGCTTATGTTTACATAGTTCAGAATTACTTAATCCAGAGCAGACTGGCTCCATATTTCGTTTTACTTCATTTAAACTCTTTCTGGGGCATATCTGGCAGATCTAAAACATATGTGTTTTTTTGACCAGAGTTCCTAGCTGGTGTCAGTGCTGTGCTATGACAGAACTTGTACACCTTGCTGTTGAGGGGGTGTGACAGATGCCCTGGCCATTGGTATAAGTTTGTATAGAACAGGCAGGAGAGGGTTATATGAGGATCGAAGGTGTTTTAGAATAATGGTAAATGACTATGAGACAAAATATTTTTGAGGTAACTAGGGCTGGCACAGTCCATGTCGCCTATAATAACTCTTCCTCCTCTGAACTACATCCAGAACTTAATCTGGTTTTCATCTTGAAAAAAGTTACTATTTTGAAACCCCAACCCATATATGTGGGTATTTGGCAATATGAATATGTTCAGGTGTTTGTATGCACATAGATTAATGGGACTAGTAACATCCATGTCTGAATGCAAGAAGAAATTGGAACAATATAGGAAATTAGAAGTCAGAAAGAAAATGTTTTTAATGTTTGTATAAAATATTTATATATCTATCCCTTCAGGATAATTATTATTAGATATGTTCAAGTAAGCAAGAAGAAATATTAAATAGCAAAAAATGTTATTAGAAAGAGTTGGCTTGTCCACTGCTGATGATGTATGATATAAAAACATCGGTAAGCCTTTAATGAAATGTGATCATGCACAAACAATTGTGTAGGTATTGTCTATCAGGTAAGAAATAGAGGAAAAGGTAACAAAACCACTGCTAAGATCTTTCATGCAGTGCCATGCACAAGTCTACTAGAAGATGTTGCAGTAAGGGACTACCAGAATGATTAAAGTGGAACACCTGTTTTACAAAGGAAAATTAGGAGAGGATAATTTTTTTTAGCTTAAGAAGAATAGAAGTCAAAATACATTGATCTTCCTAAATACCCTCAGGATTTAAAAGCCAAGTTTATAGAAGTCTTTCTTAAAGTCAGTGTTTGGACATTTATAAATTAGCTTAATCTGTCCCTGAAATAGAAACTAAAGGTTCCTAATTTTCTGAAACATGAGACCTGTCTTAGTCATCCTATAAGAAGAATTCCAGCTAGCGTCAGCATCCTGGAAAATGGAATATATGATACAATTTCCTGATAGAGCTGTATCACGATATGGACCTGCATATTTTCCTATTTTTTTAATCCTATTTCTTATTATTTTAATTTAGAGGTGAAGCACATAGGTTGTTGGTTTGGCTTTTTTTAAGACACTTAGTGATTATAAAGCTTTAATGTAGAGAGATGCAATAAAATTTGGAATACAGATTAATGATACAATGCAAATGATGTGATTAATAAGCCAATTTTGCATTTATTATTAACATTATAAGTAGATTCGCAGCAATATATATCACATAGACTTACATAGCATACACATGGAATGTGCATAATATTGTCAGACATTATTTCAATAAATTTGATCATCTGAAACAGTGCTGTTTTTATTTGGAGAGAAGATGATAAAGGAATATGCAATGTTAAAAAAGAGGATGGAAAGAGATATTGTGATGGCAGAAATGATGATTTTGAAAAAGAATATAGCTTTTTTGCTAATTTACAGTTTAGAAACTTCTTTATAAATAATTTGGAAATTTTCGGGAACTTAGATTTATCCTTCAAAAGCCAAATCTTATCCTTGATAATTTGTTTTATCTTTCATATTTTAGTTCCTGTTACATAATATGTTGCCACGTTGAAGCAATATTACACACAACACATTTTTCCATTTTTTTTTTACTCACTTTATGTTTCTGGAAGAAAGAGAGCTTAGGAAGAGTCTCTATTTTTCACTTGTATTTCCATATCAATTGTCTGGTCCAGTTACCACCAAAGTGAATGTACTAATGTCAATTTAGCCATTTATCTTAAAGGCAGAACTATCTGCTATTGAGTATGACACTTCCTTAAGAATTATTTCACTGTTAGTTTTTCCTATGTCTTTGCAAGAATGCAAATGCATTGTTTTTATGACATGACTACATTAGCAACCAACTAAATAAACACCTAATATCTCAGTAGTAAACCCTGTGATCAAATGCACTTGCTTATTCCATTCCTAGGAATTATCTAAGGATGTGTTATAGAATAGCAAATGCTGTGCATACGTCCTCATGCCTTAAGCTGGCAAAACTACACATGGGTCTCTCACATGGATATTGACGATTTTCCTAAAATGAGCTATCCTTGTAAACACATATCACGAGTGCTCATGAATGCCTACTATTCATCATCCCTAAACAGTAAGTATCCGAGTAGTAAAAAAATAAATTTCTAAAATATGGTAAGTCATTAAAACTGAAGTAATACTTTCATAGTAATGGAAAAAAATCTACACTATCTGGTTCATGTTGGAGCTTACTGACTTGATGAATTCTTAGGTTGCTGTTGTCAAAATTACTATAACTCAACCTAAAACGATATTTGATGCTTCTTTGAAAGTGCTGGTTTTCACTAACAATATTCACAACTTCTTAATGCCTCACAATCTCTTTGAAGGGGTAATGAAACATCATTCCTACAAAGAACTGTATGATTTTTACAAAAGGAAGCAGAATTAGGAAAGCTGTGGAAGATCTTTAAAGTTAGATTTAAGGAGTGTGATTAAGATTTCAACCAGAAACCCAAAAGAAATTCCAGGTAAAAGGGGTTAATAGTATGTCTGTAATAAATTTTTGCAGCCAAAATGTCATCTGGGTACAGCTTTTAAGGTGGATGGAGAACCACTGGGAAAAAAAAACTGAAAGAGCATAGTGTGATTTTAAGGAGTTTTGATCTTCTGAGCTGGTATTTCCAGATGGCCCAAATAAATTAGGTTCTCAAATGCTACAGAAGTTCCCCAGGGTCCTGAGAAATGCTTCTGAAAATATCAGCTTTGGAATTCATACAATAAGAAGATATTTTACTACAACCAAAATATAAACCATTTTATTATTAGGAAGGTGCGCAGTCGTCTTCTCTTGTCTCATTCAGTTATTCTTAATCATCTTTTGGTGTGTACTGAATTGTGTTCATAAGAAGTATTGTTGCTTAGTGTCATCCTTCAAGTGTATGAACATCTCCAAAAGACTTTTTTATATTTTAGAAATCGTGTTTCTTCTCTACAGCTACTTTCTTTAACTCTTTAAAATTGTGAAGAGTGAGGAAATTTATTTTCTATGACATCTGGAAACATCACAAAGGAGCAAGGCAGATTCCTCAAATGCTTTCAATGGAATCAATGGTGATAACTAGACTGGGCTGTCAGTTTTCAGTTTCAGCATCAGTCTGTCAGAAATGACTGAGTCAACAAAGAAAAATATTTAATTAAAAAAGATACTTTCAAAAATATCTTCTAACATATAATAAGCAGAGTTTTGACATAGCCCTACTCTATTTTCTGCTAGGTCATCCCATCCTGAGGGTGGAATTCCACAGACCAATACTGCCAATATTTTCAGCATAGTGTACCCAGGCTTATAATACTCAAAAGTCTTCCAAGGAAATTTTCCCTATTCCAATAATGTAGGTGAAAGCAGAAGAAAGAAAACAAACTGAAGGCCAGCACTGAGATAAATTTTGGCTTTGTTATTGTTTCTAAGCACTGAAAAGTATGCAACAGGACTGTCCTAGAGTAATGTGTTTTGCAAACATGAGGGAGCTGCTCAACATATCTGCTTATCTAGGCAAAAATCATGTTCAATTCAGATCTCTGAGGATGCACTTTCAATCAGAACTTCATAAATGAAAGCTTTATCGTATTTCATAGCATTTATTTTTAATATGAATTGAAAACCAAAGCAAACAATGAAATTTTGAAAATATTTATAAACTGGAACTTCCAGCTGTTTTTTTTTCCCCTTAACTCTAGATTTTATTATTTATTTCAATTTTACCTGTAAAAATTTCTTTACTTTGATCATATGTACAGTTTAAAGGATGATTATGACAATAACATCCTTTCCAGAAAGAAAAAAAGTATTAAAAATATGCATTGTCAGAAACATACAGAAGATAGCCAATTTAAATATGGCTCATTGTTACCTGATCTAGATACAATATTTATTTTTTTCAGTTTTTATGTGAAATATTGCATGTGAAAATAGCTGCTGCTCTATCTCATGCAAATTTTAGGTTTTGCAGTTGTTCATTATTATTTTAGTGATCATCAATATTTCATGACAAAAAACTTAATGTTTACATTGGCTAATGAGTGTGGAAGTAATGTCCTTCTTGACAAGAAAATCAGCATTTAGAAGCTGTCTGTTATCAATAATTTCTTGGTTTGAGTTTTACATCTAACACTGAGAACATACTTAACAGATGATGATCACTTTTAGCCTACGTGGATTATTAAGAACATTAAGAAAAAGGATACTTCATACTTGCAAATTGGAAATTGGAAACTGGAGTCAATAAGTTTATTGTATGTATCCATTTTATCCAACACGTCTGTTTTTCCTTTAAAAGGAACAGAATTCAGCAGCATGGACAGCTAATATTTGTTTCCTTTGGAACTGAGCTGAAACTGTCAGATATTGCAATTAATAAAAAGAAATATAATTTTGAGAGCTTATAATACAATCATAACAAGATTAAGTAAAATAAATCAAAGCCAATTTGTGCTTGGTGGTTTGGGGAATAATATTTCTGTCAAGTTGTTGAGCAGTAATCATTAAAATATGGGAATAATCCACCTCCTAATTAAACAACAATAAACAATTTTCAATGGCACATAATTGCTAAAAGTCAACAAAGGAAGCATTACTTCAAACAAAGATTAGACATAGTTCTTGAAAATGAGAATGGGAATGTTATTTAATGCTGACAGAACAGACTAGACACAATAAATATTTGCAATACTGGAGTACAAATACCTCCGTCAATATCATTTAGATAGCAGGGAATCTGAGTAGTCCATTGATACTGCAAGGAATATTGCATATTTTGTCTGGAATCTTTACTTACCCTTGGAAATGTTGTTACACTCCGTGTTACACAGATTGTTTTTCTGTATTTTTTCATACCTCCCAGTGTTACGACTAGGTGTATTTTCAAAGCACTTTTTAAGTCAAATAATTCCATTCCACTAAGAGATATTTCAGAAGGCACACACTGGTTAGTGAGGAACTGAGATTAATTCATCAGACCTCAAATCTCTCTCTTAAATTCTCAGCTAAGCATCTAAGTTATAAGCTCACGTAGGTATGAGGACAGATAACCTATCCCCATTAAAACACATGTGTACACACATATGAATATTTATTCAAGTATGTATATATTAGGCACTTAGGACTAGATCTGAGGAGGTTTCCATGAACCTGACATGTGCATCTTTAATTATTAAGGATCTGAAAAGTTTTGTTTCAATACAATTTAGAGATAATCCAAATTCCACAGGTGCCTCTGAGTACAGACATGGAGACAAATTGTCAGAGGGTAGGGTGAAATTTCAGAAATCTGGGGAACTCTGTGGTAATTGCTTGTGCTTGTAGCCTTAGTTTGTGAGTTTACCTATGGTGTGCTTTGCTAGAAGATGACAGTAGTTCTCACAGGAGAGCTGAGCAACATGAAATTTGAATTTATCATGCAGAATTTTTCCCTGTATTTGTATCCCTCTAAGCCTGAACTTGTCCAATCTCCATTTGCATGAGTGAGGTTTGCGTGACCCTGCAACTTTTGAGGTCACATGATAGACTGAAAAGTGCACCAAATCCACACATGGTATGTTTTCTCAGCTTTCACCTGCACAGACTGGAGTCTTGTTTTGCTAAATCTATGATCTGCACTGTGAAGGGCTTTCACACTCTGAAAAGGGGGCTCATGTAAATAGATGCACAACTGAGCCTTGAATTGCAAAACTTGTCTCAGCTTTATACTGCTGATGTCAATTACATGGTGAACTAGGTGCTAGATATGCCATAAAAAGCAATTCCTTGGATTTAAGAAATTTTTCTGGTTGTGCCCATTTCATTTATTTCCATAGTTAGAGTTCCTTGTGATTTGTGGATTGTTAACAGGAGGGAACAACTGTTAAAGACTTAGGAATAAATGCAGGTCATGAAAATATAAACCATGTGCAAATTTCATAGTATCTTAGATAATCTTTAATACTTCATTCATATACAACTAGTAAGCCTGGTCTGGCAGCTATTTTTTTCAAACATTCATGAGGAGAAATCAAGCCAAATCTGAGACAAAGACTCTGGGATTCTGTCCTCAGAACATTATATACTGTAATTGCCTTCAGCTGTAGATCTAGTCTGTAATATTTTTTAAAAAAATACACATTAAAATATGCAGGCAATAAAAGACCTACAAGAAATTAGAAAATATCGCAAACATTAGTTTAGTGTGTTCTAGTTTATGAATGAGTAATGGATTTTCTTTAATTCTTTTATTATTATTAACATTTTATTTATAATCATTCAGACTTCCCCAGAAGATAAACAGAGCAATTTACATCACAGTAGTACACTTTGCATGCCGTGCAATCTGTCTGAGGTGATGTCAGTTGAATCTTTTTCATACCTCCATTATTAAAGCTTTTTTTTTTAAGTGTTTTTCTTAGCATACTTTCAAGGAAACTATTAGGGACTCCATAACACTATCGTTACTGTGTCAATTGAGGTCAGCTAGTCCTCCCTGTGAGCATCATATGTATCATATCTATCATTCTGCACAAATCCAAGAGGTAATATTAACATTCATTTTCCACATGCTAGATGCTATTACTGTTTTCAAAATCAATTTTCATGTTTATTTTCTTTAGGGGACAATTATAGAGAGATACATGTATATGAAGGCATTCGATCAAAAAAAATCTATAAGGAAACCAAAATGATAATATTAATGATACATTAGTTCCAGCAGTGTTATTCTCAGTAAAGAACTGGAGTTATGGTTTAAATTGAAAAGCTTGATTAGCCACTAGTTTGAAAGCTGCCATCTGGATAGACTGCTGATACATGTTAGATTAAAATTAAAGGTACTGATGACCTATTTGAAAACATAGATTTCTAAACTGCTGCAGAAAATTTGGTTTTCAACAGTGAAGGAAGCTACTGGTCAAGTATTCAACTTACATGTTTGTTGACGGGGGTGCTTTTTCTACTTCAGATAAGGAAACACATTGTCAATTTGTATACTCCAAAATCATTGATTTATAAGGTCTTGATTAGGACCTGCTTTGAGAAATGGCTTTATACTTGAGTTCAGTAGAGCTATTTTAAAATTGTTATTCAGTATGCATAGGTGTGGCAATACCTGGCCCAATGCCATTTCCAATTTCTGCACTTTCCCTTAAAAAAAGTTGATTATTGCCTCTCCCCTTCACATGTGATATCTTGGAGTTCTTCCAGGGATAGTTATGTGTCTCTTCAGACACTTAGTGAATCGTTTTCTTTTAATTAAAGAATGTAAAGTTTTTTTATCTTTTTTATTTAGGCATTTAATGCTTTAATTAAGGAGATGAGATCCTGTTATTCAGAGATTAATTCAAGTGTATCATTGAAAGGGGAGCAGATGTGATAATATGCAACAATGTTAGGGTCTTCATGGATGTAGTTCCCTAGCATAATGATTAGTGTAATCTGCTAATGAATTTGTCTCAGTAATTTTTTAGGAAGGTAAAATTTCAGAGGTGGTAATATTTCTTTTTCTTTCCAGTGATTAGAAGCTTTATCTAGAAGTGAATGGGGCCATCCTCATATTCTGAAAGCCACTGACAAATCCTTCATGGAGCCCTAGAGAAGAAGAGTCCCTGATCTAATTAGTGCTGCTTTAAAATGGAGGATTGGACAGGTGACATAGAGTGAGCCTTTCCAATCTACATTATTCTATGATCCTGCATTTTCTGTGTAGGCAAATGACACAAATTTCTTAAGTAAAACAGTGCATGAAATCTACTGCCTCATCCAAATCCTGTTGAGATTGGTATGTAAATATCTTGCAATTGAGTATACATGTTCTAATTTGGTGCCTGCTTCCCCTCTGTTATCAACTTTACAATTAAATGAAGCTTATTGAGTTCTTCAGGTCAATATGCACGGGGGGACTTGACCTGACAAAGCTCATTCAGAAAACATTTGGCATCATAGTTCAAGCATAAGAAACCATTTTTGAGCCTGAGGTTCTTAGCACTGTGTCTCATTTTGAGATATTTACATGCCTTTAGGGAAGCTGGTACCAGAGAATTTCATCCATTAGCCCAAAAACTTCACCTGTGTAATTGAAAATATTTCTTTATTTTATTTTATCTAGTTATTTAATCTACAATTTTTTCTCCATTGATTATTACACTTCCCTTTTCTCATATTGAATTTTTGTGAAAAAAGATCAATTAAAGTTTATTTTTTATAGATAAAGCCGTAGCTTTTCTTTTATTTTTCCTTTTCCTCTTTCTTCAACTCAGCCTCAGAAGTCAATAGGAACATTCCAATTGATTGGCTACTGCAAGCATTATTATAATTGACAATATAGTTAGCTCTCTTGACATTATGGAAAAGATTTTAGTGCTACATAATATTAATAGTGCATATATTAAAGAGACTAAGAAATAACCAACGCATTGAAAAATCAGTCATCCATGGGGATTAATCATCAAATGCAATGTTCCTAGTGTGCATACACATGATAGAGATGTTATAGGGCATTCGATATTTTCACCAATGACCTGGAAATAAACATGAAATAATAATTGACAAAATACATCCACCAGGTAAAGGCTGGTCACAGTGAGGACAAAACAGTTATCATATGCAATTGAAATTACTTGTTTCGCCTAACCCCTTGAAATTAAATGTGATTTAATGCTTGATTACTTATTCAAATACAGGCTATTGGGTGTAATAGGAAGGATAACTTGTGAAATGTGGTAGGTAGCTTGTTATAGAGTGTGAATCGGTCTACCCTGCTGAATTCTGCAACTCTAACTTAGCAGCTTGCCAAAGATTCACGTTAATGGTTTTGCTGAAGAGAAAAATACACATATATGACATAATGCTTAGAATGGAGATTGAAAAAAGTATTTTTAATATGAGTATTTCAGAACAGTATAAATTAGTACAATGCAATTATCAGCACTGCAATTTGGCAAGGATACTAGAGATAGTAGTATTATTTTTACATAATTTATTTATGAGATAATAAATGATACTAAAAGATCAAGACCTTTGTCTTCTTGTGAGAAAGCACATTGCACTATAAAAACATATCATTAACTCTCTATTAAAAGGTATCCTAGTGATTCATCAGTATTTTTCCCTAGAATGCTTGATTCTTTTCTTTAATCAAAAAACTGAGCTCAGATGAACCCAATTAACCCATAAAAACTAAGAGAATAAAAGCACAATGTAGAGAAGTTACAGACAATGCTATTAAAATGAATTAAATGTGTTTGGTGAAACAGACATTAAATACAATAGATAGAACAGATAGTAGAAACTACCCTGCCAACTGCTTCCAAATGTGCCAGAAAGATCAGAAAGATGAGTCTGTAGTGATAGATGGTTTTAAAAAAAATAATTTGCATACAGTGAGGACAACCTTGTGCAAATGAAGTGCCAGGCACATAGTTTATGGAAATCAGAAGAAAATAGAGCATATTATCACAGCATGTGATTTTTATTAGGCTTCTCCTCTATGTAGTACCAAAATTTAGGTGTTCACAACTAGCTAGAAACCCCAACTGACTTTCTCTTTAAAATGCTATTGTGACTTCATATATGTTTGTTTTCTTCACATGTGCAGCACTGCTTCATTTGTATTTCACTGTTTCATTTATATTTTACTTAAAAAAGGAAGTCAAGCACCACCTTTCTTTGGTCTTTTCAGCATAAATGGAGCTAAAACTTGAAATATTTGTGGAAAAGCCATAACAGAACTTGTTGCCTTATTGTATTTATGAGTGTGTTAGAAGATTACATAACAAAACCAGGGCTGCATATTGCCATAAGAAGGTGTGTTACAGGTTAGTAAGCCACAGATGTTTGCTAACAGGTGAAGAGAGCACCTCCAGTCAGGTCCTACTAGAACTGTCCTGAAGCTTATTTAGTGCAATATGTTTCTTAATGACTCCAAGGGAGAAGTCAATACACTTGTAAAAATTGAATGGTTGTGAGCACTCCAGGGCACGTTCTAGAGCTCAAAAGACTTTTCAAAATGTGATAGTTTGGAAATTAAATGAAAAGAAATGCTGTTCCTATCCATGGCTTTAATGCAGCATATTTTATTTCCCACAACAACTCATCATAGTTGCACCACAAGCATTTGCTACGTCTATGGAACAAATGACATAAATTAAGCAATCTAGTAGAGGACTTGAGTCATTCCTTTGTTTGGTAGGTGAGGTATCAAGAAGAATTTAGAATGCCACAATACTTTGAAGATTATCACCTATGTTCCTGAATAAAAACCTGTGGTGCTTAAGGAGAAATCAATGTCTATTTTAGACCAGAGAAGATTTGGGAGGCATCAGTACTGCAGAAAAAGATTTAAGTGGTGTAATTCATTGCCAGCAAACATGAGTCAATATAGAGATGCTATTGCAAAAAGTGCAAATTTCATTTGGGATGTGTTAATAGAAGTCTCATATATCAGACAAGGGATTAATTATTCTATTCCTTTTGGAACTAATGAAGTGTCAGAAGGAGTGCTTTGTACACCCAATCTCAGAAAAGATGTAGACAAGATAGAGACAGCCTAAAGAATAATATTGGCAAAGATGTAAGATTTATTAAATTTCTTTAAGGAAAGCTTGAAGAATCTTTGGGTTTTTTTAAATCTAAAAAAATAGTTTTCTTGGATGGCAGAAGGAGATTGCAGAGGGAAGAATGATCACAGTAACAGCATTCCAAAGTGCACAAAAGTTGCAAATCAAACATGTTGAGCTCTGTGAGCTCTGTTGTCTCTTCTTTGCAAGAAGTCATTGTCCTTTTGCTGCAGGGGTGATTTTAGTAAGATATTGCAAGCGAACAAAACCAGTGCAAATTATCATGTAGAATCATGATTTTTTTTTTAAGTTTTCAAGAATGGATTGGACAACTATCTGTATGGAATAGGTATGTATATAACTCATAATGCGTCAGCTCAGGCCAATTAATTAAACTGATGTTTTACTACATTTTGAAATATATCTCTTTCCTGCTCTTAGCCTTTTGAAAACCAAAACCAGCACAACACAACAAAATGTCTTCTGAAGCATTGTAAGAGTGGTTTTATTTAAGTCCAAATAAAGACAGAATAAACTCTGCATATGTATCACCTGTACTTCCCTTTGCTTGTTTTTATTTACTTGCTCCTAGGCATGGGAATGTGTAGATTTATTTGAGATGCTGGGCTTTTTGTAATGTTTCTAGAAGCTCTTTTTTTATGTCTGAAGAAATCAGGCTGACAAACATTGTATCTCTCCTCAAAATTCCTGGATTTCTTTCTGTGTTTCATAGTCAATGTGTGGCTGCAGAGGAGATGACAATGCTAGTGATATACAAGCCTTTTGGTCCTGCTGGTAGCCATTTCATATTTTCAAGTCCAGTTCAGACATGATAGAACTAAATGCAACTGAGAAAACAGTGTTAGAAAACAAGTGTTACACATCTTTAAGTATTATATGTGAAAGCTCATGACAAAGACTGAATTTCTTATTTCTAACCTTTCCCTTTAATCCTCTTCTTCTTCCATCTCTCCCTAGATTACTTTTCCTTTTGCTTGTAAAGCCCTATGGCTGGTTTGAGGCAGGCACTTCTAATTCCTCTCTGTATTGTAGAATAACTGCTACAATCAAGATTTTTACAGTCATGAAAGCTGAACAGGGGAGTTCTAAACCTTAAGCACCAGATGTGAAAGGCCAGTAGTGCAACAATCCATATAACCTTTCAAAACAGGCAGAAAAAGTTAATGAGTTACTTCACAAACACTGTTCAAAATGTTTTGCTTCAATCTCTTAACTATCAAAACCTCAAATTACTCATTTTCCCTTGTCTGAACACTTTTAGTGGAGTGCACTTGCTTTTGAAAGATTTTAGCCTCTAGTACTCTGTTCTCTTATAAAAAAAAATATTTGTCTTTTCTTCCCCCAAGGCTTGGGGTTTTTTTGTCACTTTGTAATTCATTGAATTCCTTGCTTGTATGTACATGCACCTTGGCATTACGCTGCTTTAATGTGAAGACTGGGAACTCATGGTAAGACAGGTTTCCAAGGACTGGCAAGCACACATTTGCACAGAATATCTCAACAGATATCTGACATTTACTATATATGGAGAAATTGCTAAAAACAACTTTGAGGAAAGAATCTGAAGAAATATTTTCATTAGCTTCCAAAACAGATGTTCACATGTACATATATAGAAAGTGAGACATCAGACAAACACATAGATTTGCCTGTAATGCTCTTTTGAACCTGGCACGTACTATATGTAAAAATGTCACCTAAAAAGAGATCCATCTGCCCTGGTGTAAGCATCTAACATGGTAACTAAGTTACAAAGTGACTAAGACAGTTGCTACATTCTCTTTTAATAGTAAGTGGAGAGAAATACCATCTCCAGACAGCAATTCATCTCTTTCTAAGATAGGTGTCTAGGACTGATCAGATAAACTGCCCTCTGGGGATGCCTATGTCTCTTTACTGACTGTTAGGGGAATGAGAATAGCTTGGACTTGGACATCTAACTTCTAGACTTTTGAAATGTGATGAATTTCATTCCGATGCAGCCAAAGAACTGACACAAAATCGTTGGCCTGATAAAAAGAAAAAAAATCCATTCTAGTTAAACCCTACACATGTTATATCCAAGATTATGAATGAATGAAATCCAAGAATATTAAAATTATTTTTATCTTTTATCTGAATTAATTTTGCTTGATGACATCTTCAGCTTTCTTTATGCCAATTTGTAACACATCTTTTATAGGAAAACAAAAATTTACAACATAATTAAGGTTTTCAAATGAGACTCGAAAGTCTGGAAAAGAAGTAGAAATGTTATAGCAGCCTTTAATGTTCATAATAATTGTTATTAGGTGTAATTATGATAACTAATAAAAGAGTAATACATTTCTTTTATTTCAAAGGCATCTAAGAGATGTAGGAATTAAGTCGTGAATTTTGTTTAGGTGCATAAGAGCTTCAGGCTGTCTTGAAGATCCTGTCTTAATAGTGTACATAGTCATATGATCACATATCTTCAAATCTATCTCATGCAAAACAATCTCATTATGTTTAAATGTTGACTTCAGGGCTGCTGTTCACATGAGAAGTAATCACAGGATCAAGACCAAATGATATTGCTTTCAGAAAATGTTCTCTTCTCAGATCATAGTTTCTTCCAGGAATTTGTAAAATGTCTTTACTTGTAAAGTGCAAACAGGAGAGGCTTACCCATTCTTTTGTGTTTGAAAACACAAAGAGCACAAACCATGCAATAGTGTCATGGTAAAAAGAAATGTATATAAGAAGGGAAGCAAAACCAGGCATGCACTGTACTCGTGGGACAGAAGGCCACACTGGCAACTTGCCAGGAACTTTGGGTAAACGCATGGTGATTTTGACTCTAATTTTAGAAAACAGCTTCTAGGCATAGATGCCTAAACTAAAAGGTATGTTTTCAGAGCAGTGAAGGAAGGGTCATCAGTGAGAAAAAATATCACAACAGCTTTAAACAACAGCTTGGTTTTACATGTTTTTACCTCCAAGAGCGTAATGCATATTATAGAGCTCAGCTCTGGACCTGGTAAATAATTGCTATATTCTGATTCAGAAGGAAAAGCAGAGTGCTCGTCTTCAGTGACACAAATGCCTATGCTGACAACAGAGTTCCTTACTAACAATTTTAGGTTAGACTTGGTCTAAAACCTGTTAGTGAGATGTGTTTTTTATCAATAATAAATTATTGCCAAGGAAAAAAAATCAGAAAATATAACGGCTCCAAGTTTTAAGTGAATTATGCTTTCAAATAGAAAAAAAAAATAGAGTGCTGAAGTTTCCTTTCAATCTGAATAATCAGAAATTTGGGAAACTGTGCATCAGATACATCTGACAGCATATAGCAAACTTTTTTTTTTTTAAGCTGACAAGAGGGTGAGAGACTCAGCAGAAACTTTGGGGGCCACCGTCATTCATCACCTATGAATTCAGCTGTACCTGTGAACATAGCTCTGCCCTGAGGAGGACTGACACAGTCACTCATACTTATCCCCTGTGCAGACAATGCTTTTAGATAAAATTACTTTGTGGGACCCATGCAGTTAAGAACTTTGGCATATCTCCATTCAGAGCATGGTACTGTGATTATTATTAGTTTGTATTGGCCTCATGTTCTTTGTATTCCTTTAGGAAACAGGTCTCCAAATGCCATCCCCATTTCACAGCAGTGGAATCATATTCATAAGGGTTTTTCTTCTTGTGGGAAAGGGAGAATAAAGTAATCAAAGAACTGAAAGCAGAAATTTGCCACCTCAGGATTCTCTCTATAGCTACTATTCACTGGCTGGTTTAGCTGAACAGCCTTCATTCCCATATCTTGCTCTTTCTCCCTCCATCTCTTGCTTTTAGTTTCTCACATTTGGTCACTGACCTATTTAACGAACAATATACCTTTCGTGTATCTTTGGAGAATGCCTAGCATAAAGACATTTTGACTGCTACTGGGACTTCCACTTGTCCTAGAAAGACAATTATGGGCCTAATTAGTAGTAAGAAAGGAAGAATCTGTATTAAGAACTTCTCCTGTGGATGCGGAGGATGGAGGGGAGAAACAGAAAGGTAAGGAAGTAGGACTGGGAATTGCTGTGGACAGCAGAGAGAAACGAGGCTAGTGAAGATGTGTACTGACTGTGTTTTATCTCTAAATGTCAACTCTTGGAAAATGCTCCCTTCTTTATTTGGAAGCTTTCAGCTTCTCCACTACACTGCCAGTGAGAGCTTTCTTAACAGCTGCCATGTTAAGGGGATATAATATTCATCTGCCACAGAGAATCAAAACATCTCAGCAGCCAGTCATGAAGTGGTATTTCTCAGTCAAAATTCTTTTGCCAAACTTAGTTCTTTGTATCATGGATATCACTTCAAAGCTATCACCTTTATGTTCACCTTTTGCAATTAGTTCATCCATTAGCCTAGGGATTAATAAAAAAATTTCTCTGCAGAACAGCAAATACCAGTCTTCTAGAACATCCTTTTCTTCCTCAGGTTGAATTTGAGACCTCTAATACTGAGAAGAGTCTGTTAAGTTTCATAGAAAGTTTCATCAAATTTAGGCCAGTGCACACAGTATGTGTGTTATTATGGCAGCAGGATAGAATGAGAGGATATCTGAAATAGGAAGTCCATTACAGCTAAATCATAAAGCTTGTCTGCTAATTAAATCAAGTCCACTTTGGAGGCCATTTGTTAGAGACCATGAACCTTACTGAATCTCTCTTAATTGTTAAGGAGATAAATGAATGAGAAATGTAACTGATGAAGAAAGGTAAGATCAGTGAATTTAGCTCCACAACTTGATTGCATTAAGCCAGAAAGCACTATCTGTTGTTTTTTCATTTTTAATTTCCCAGTCCTTGAAGGTACTTGTTTTTCATTATTGATCTTTGTTTCTGTGTTTTTGTGATTTTTTCTTATGTTTTCAGATCTTTTCACTGAGTATTTTTGCCTATCTCTTTAGTGAAAATTAAAGGGTTTGAGCTTCCAGTTTGTAAAATGTTGCTTTTCTTTAGGAATATTCTAAGCTGCTTGCCTTTTTTTCTCAAGGATGATCATACTGCTCAGGATCAGAGGGGAAATATTTTAGTAGCAGACAGAGAAGTATGAAAATGTTAGCTTTCCTGGAAACTTGAGCATATCTAAGCAAAGCTGCAGATTCTTATATTAATTATGCAGAAATAATACCCCCAGAAGTATTTCTTTTTTATTTTTAGAGCAGCCAAACATCAATAATTTAAGAGAAACATTCTGCTGTCAAAACTGGAGATTTTGGAGAACGTGTAGCTTTCCATTGGACCTTTATTTGGAGACTCCACAGTACAATATCTGTGAATATAGACTGATGCTTGCAGATGGATGGAAGAAAGATCCATGGGGCATAGCTGAGAGGAAAAGTTTTCTCTAAAAACTCCTTGGAATAGCCAGGAAAGGCTAGAGAGAGGCAGGGCCTTGTATGGTGATCATGACAAGCGATTGGCGGTACAAGGAACTATAAACTCCCTTCCATAATTTCTCATGGCATAAATGCACTCTTAAAATTCCTCTCTACATAGCTAAAGAAATTGGGTAAGCCGATTTATAACACTTGCAGCCAGGTATCTGTTTTTCATAGTTTGGTGTGTATCTTGTTCTCTGATATTCATTTGATGTATTTACTCAGTTGTAGCTTGGTAATGGGTAAATCCCAGAATCAGTGGTCATATTTTTCCTCTAGGGCGTGGAAGGTTTGTGTCTTATTTGTAGCATTATGTATAACTGAAAAGAGTTCTGTGTATGTGGAAAGAAGGGTATTCACAAGTTTGATCATGAGTTGTTATCTTGGCTGCTCTGCTTTAAGGAATGAATTCATACTAAATCAGATTTCTTTAGCAGAATAAATTCATAAGCATTCTTTGTCTTTTCTGCTTTAAAATAGGACTAAGTCCAGGTAGTTTTCTCTTAGACTAAAAGGCTCGAGAAATGTATCTTTTCATTTTGTGCTATTAGAATGTAGAAAAGAATCAGCATGCAGAAGACTTCCTTAAAAAATACTAAATGAATTGCACATAAAACCAGAAATGTTAGCAAAAGAAGTTAGACTAATGGTGGTCACCAATTTACATCCTTCCTCTTCCTAAGCTCAGCTTCTATACTGAATGATATGGAAGATCCAACAGAAAAAGGAATGCTGATATGATGCATTATATCAAATTATATGTCATGACTGTGAACCCCGTCCAGAGGTGATGTGCCTGACTGTGTTTTTCAAAAATTAGAGGGCCAGCATGCAAGGTAGAGGCTCAGTTGGGATATGAAAGATTTCTTCTGAAAGATTAATACCTTACCTCTGTAACAGTTACCTTCCAGGCATGACATTTCCAGGATAAACTACTCAGGGGCACAGGGAGACACTGCTACCTTCAGCTGTACCAATCAGGACGCTGTGGTTCCAGGTCTTGGTTTTGCCAGGCACCAGTGTTAGAGATCATTGATTGCAGAAGAGGTGCTCTTCCACTCTAACTTTCCTTTTTCTCCAGCCTTTCATGGCAATGGAGGAGTCCTCAGCCCAACCTGGGGACAGAGAAAACCCTGGAAGGAGATTCTTTTGTTTCTTTTTCCTCTTTCACATCTTCCTCCACATTTCTGAAACCTTTGCTGTATTCTCAGCTTTTCATGATGCCTCCTCCACTTTTGCTGTTTTGGGAGCATGTGATTCATGTAGCTAATACTTCAGGGTTTATTTTCCTCTGGAAGAGAAGCAGGATAGAGCAAGTGGTGGTTTGTAACAGTTTATTCTCAGTAAAACTGGAGTGTAGTTTAACATCTAATGTTTTCAGAGATACTTTGATATTTGGAGTAGGGAACTTCCTCAGGCAAGATAATAATTTCATATTTTTTTTAATTTTTGTGCTGTGAAATTATGTTCAACTTCCACTGGTAACCAAAGCTTTAAAAAGGCCCCATGAATTTTTTTAAAATTGCCTTCTGAAAGACATTTCTTCTTTCTCCTAATGAGGTTTACCTTACTTTAAAAACAGAGACCCCTAGATATTCTACTGAGACATAGTGTTTCGGAAAATCATGTTTGGTGTTAGGTCGTCATAATATATTAAAATGTACCTTAGGTAAGAGTGGTATTTCTTTGGTTTGAGTTTAAGTTGATGGTTTGATCCTTCACTTACAGCATGAAACTGGGATGTATTCAGATACATTTATCATATAACTCCCAAACAGAGGATTTTTCATCCTGTGTAGATCATCTATTCTGCTTGGAGTCAGAGTACAGGATTGGGAAGCAACAGCTCCCACTTTTCCTCATCTTTGGGAACTGATTTCATGTGGTTGTCTGCTGTCACACTTGGTGATGTGAACAAGCTCCTGGATATTTTGTAGACTGGTAGTTTGACTACTTTGAAAAAAGTGAATGATTCTTTAATATGTCAAAAGAAATAAACTCTCATTGCCACATTAGATAATTTAAACCATACCAGCCTTCAGCTTTCTACAGTGATTATCTTCTTATTCTCAGTACAGCTTTGTTTCATTTTGTATTTTACAATGAAACTTCTTTTTAACACAGATAGTCTCCTTCAGGTCAGAAATCTTATGCCAAGCACACCAGGGTACTGAAGCAAGTGAATGCAGAAGGATTTCTTTCTCTCGGTAACTAAAACTTTGCCATTGCAAAATTGTCATTTTGGTGGATTCCTTTTAGAGAATATGTGAGGCAATTCAATCGGAAGGAAATATGACTAGATATAGGCATAGCTGATTCAGGGGTGAAGCAAAAAAAGTGTTAACTGTGCAGTGCTGAATAAGCAAACCATGTGGCATTCCTGGTATGTGAGTTGATGTCATGAAGTGTTTTATCTTGTGATAACTTCTGGACTTGAAAATGAAGGTGGAGTTTTGAAAAGCAGAGGCTTCTGTTTCCAGCCATCAGTGGGGTCTCACATTTCAGTACTCTGTTAATAACACTTTCACAGATATCTTTTGGGTAATCCCTGTTATTCATAAACATAAAGAATATTGCAGTTCACTGACTTCCTCGTGAGCTTCTTATAAATTCAGCATAAATTATATCAGAATCCAGCTTAGTATTTACAAACCAAAATTTGTTCTTGTTATGACACTCTGGATTCCCCTTGTGATCAGAAGAAGGGATGCTATACCAATTAGCATTTCTATTTGATATCAGTATAGCAACAAAGCTTCACAATTTTCTGGTAAAGAAGAATTTCATTGTCCTTTTATCACCTGATGAGTACTAGATGAATTTCAGTACAAGAAACTGTAAAAAACACAAGTGATGAGAATAAGCTTTTACAGTTTTAGTAAAATACCTGTTCCACTTTACCTTTCCAGTGAGACATCACATCTGCCTTTTTTTTTTCAGCACTGGAAAGTCTCTGACTTCATTGGTAAACCTAGTAATTAAACTTTCACTTTACATTTATCTGAGCCAGAATATAATCATTACCAACATTGAACAACAAAACAAAAATTTTATGTAGTTAACTGAGTTATGTATGTGAATAATGTTCCTGAATTTCAGGAAGGTGTTTTTATTTTTAGCATGGTCATATCATTGCTGAGAGAGAGAAGTGAGACTGTTACAATTATGCTAACTTAACAATTTATTTAAATGACTTATGAAACAAAGACAAGTAAAGAAGCAATTAGTGCTTCTTCCACAGTCATTAAATAGTTGTTTGACTACATATCATGCCCCAATTGGGAAAGCAAATTTTAGTTCAGTTCCCTAGTTTCTTGTCTATAAAGAAGAGGTGGGCACCATGTGACTGAAAATGAAAGATCAGTACAATTAATAAAGTCAGTGAGTCTCTCAGCTGAATTCAAATCTTTTAATGACAATTTGCTTTCTCCTAATCATTTTTTAAAACCGCATATTTTCACCCAGATGTTCCAGATCTCTTATTTTCCTGTTATATTGATTTCATTGCAGTTACTACTGAGTCTGTATTCCCAAGATAAATCTCTGCATGTTATTGAGCTTACACCTTTGCTATAACAAACATGGACTGGTGGAGGATTTATATAAGTTCTCAGAGTGGGAAGGGAGAGGTCTTTCAACATTTCTTAATGTCATATGGAAGTATCTAAAGACTATATGATAGTGAATGGCACTATAAAGTGTTATGATCAAGTTTAAATGACTATTACATAAGGTTAGGCTACTCTCTTCTTCTAAACATGAAAACATAAATGCCCAGTTGCTCTTACTGTACAGTACTTTGTTTATACCACAAACAATTGGATTTTCAAATTTCTTTCATTTTTTTTGCATTTTGTCTTTTGCTAACCTTGCTGTCTTCTCAGAACTACAGACTCATAAGAAATAAGAACAAACGTGCCACTATCATAGATTAAACCTGATCCAACACCTCTTGAAAATTCATCTCTCTTTATCAACTGCCTAAAATTCTCTTATCACTCTATACAGTCAATATGGAGAAAAGTAGATACTTATAAGAGGCAAATCATTCTACTGGACTATATTTTCCATCTTCAGATTATCCTCAGAAACTGCTGATTTCTCTCTATTGGTCTCATAACATGCTTAGAAAAACAACTTTTATCAGATTCATCAGATTAAATTACTCCCATCCTAAGATTCTGTTTTGCCTTCAGTGGTAAATACTTGGGTTTGTGGTGTGTGGAGAATTCTGAAATGTAACATAAAATCAGTGCTCATACTCTTCAGTGGTTTACTTACATGATTAAGCTTGACATATGCAAGAAAATTGAAGTAACTGAGGTTATGTGTTGCTTTCATGGGCTATTCCAGAAGAAAAAAAAGTTTGAAGAATTCTGCCCAAAAGGGTGAAATAGTCAAGTCTTCAGTTTAATTTTATTCATATTTCTATGTCTATTTTCCTTTGTATATGTATTTCGATGTTCTGTGTGTAGTGTAACTGTTAAGTAATAGTTATTGCTTTTAGCATAACAGCACTTAATATCAAATTAGGAACCAGTTCTTATTACAATAAATATTGCAAAAACAAATATGCCACAGGCAATTCCCAAGTAAGTAAAAAACTTACTTTCTTGGACATAGTTTGTGAATGTAGCCTTCTTGGACATCAGTTTCTCACAGCATCCTGCTATGGAAACTGTCAGTCTCTGAACCAGACAGGCTCACAATCTCCTGGGTGGAAAACTGGTTGGATGGCTGGACCCAGAGAGTGGTGGGAAATGGAGTTAACTCCAGCTGTTACAAGTGGAGTTCCCCAGGGCTCCAGTGCTGGGTCCAGCCTTGTTCAATGTCTTTATCAATGACCTGGATGAAGGCATCAAGTGCACCCTTAGCAAGTTTGGGAATGACACTAAGATGGGTGGAAGTGTGGATCTGCTGGAGGGTCGGGAGGCTCTGCAAAGGGATCTGAACAGGCTGGACCACTAGGCAGAGTCCAATGGCATGAGATTCAACAAAGCCAAATGCCGGGTCCTGCACTTGAGGCACAACAACCCTAAGCAGAGGTACAAACTAGGAGAAGTCTGTCTAGAAAGATGCCTGGAGGAGAAGGACCAGGGTGTGCTGGTTGACAGCCAACTGAACATGAGCCAGCAGTGTGCCCAGGTGGCCAAGAAGGCCAATGGCATCTTGGCTTATATGAGAAATGGTGTGGCCTTCAGGTCTCGGGAGGTTCTTCTCCCTCTGTACTCCGCACTGGTGAGACCGCTCCTTGAATCCTGTGTTCAGTTCTGGGCCCCTCACCACAAGAAGGATGTTGAGGCTCTGGAGCGAGTCCAGAGAAGAGCAACAAATCTGGTGAAGGGGCTGGAGAACAAGTCTGATGAGGAGTGTCTGAGGGAACTGGGGTTATATATGCTGGAGAAGAGAAGGCTGAGGGGAGGGAGATCTTATTGCTCTCTACAACTACCTGAAAAGAGGTTGTAAAGAGGAGGGTGCTGTCCTCTTCTCCCAAGTGAGAGGGGACAGGACAAGAGGGAATGTCCTTAAGCTGCACCAGGGGAGATTCAGACTAGATATCAGAAAGAAATTTTTCACAGAAATGGTCATTGAGCACTGGCACAAGCTGCCCTGGGAGGTAATTGAGTCATCATCCCTGGAGGCATTTAAAAGATGGGAAGATGAAGTGCTCAGGGACATGGTTTAGTGGCAGATATGAATGATTGGTCTCCAAAAGGTGTTTTCCAATGTGATGATTCTATGATTCTATGATAGGTTTGCATTTCTTTTTCTATTTATATGTATTTGTTTTTTCACTCATATAGTAACAGCATTAGTAAAAGAGTAAGTTTTGTCACCAGTTCAGTTAGACCACAAATTGAATTTGGCTTTATTTTATCCATGACTGTGGGAAATCTACCCATTTGTGATAATAAACAAAATAGCATTGCATAAGTTGGGAAATTAAGAGCTGGGGAAGTCTTTCTTTGGGCTGCCATGTTTCATGTTTTTAGTGTTTGACTTTTCCATTCCTAAACCAACTAGTTTTGTTGTCATAGTGATTGCTGTATTTAAGTACATGTTTATTAATCAATCTGTATAGAATATGAGATATCTTGGAATATGAGATAAAACAGTACTAAATAAGTGACATCATTAAAACCACATATGAGAATAATTCCTGCTGCAGTAATTTTCTGTACACTCACATCAGAAGTTAGAGGCAAACTAGTTCAAACATTAGGTCTCATTAACTCTGAACACCTACTCATCTTAGGCAATCAACTTAATCTGTTGTACTTAGTTACTTTCCATATCTACAGTAGCAGCAGGTTACAGAACATGCTGTAACTGTAAAAAAGAAATCACGTGAGCCACTTTCATTCATTATGTCTAGATCAAATAATTGTCATCTGATTAAAGGACAAGGACTGTTTAGAACTCTGAAAGAATGTTTATTATTGTTTTAGGACATGTGCTTTACAGGAATCATATGATAAGCCTGATATGGAAAAAGTTTCTCTTCTGAACACTCCTGAATAAGCTCTTCTAATCTTATTTTGGCGTACTATAGGAAAAAGCAATCAGGCAAGCTGTACTATGCTAATCTTGCTTCACCTCATGATTTCGGTGATTGTGGTGACTGCTTATGCTTCTGCAGTCTCAGGAGGAGGTTTTTTAACTTTTTTTTTATTGCCTGAAGTATACAGGGCTCCATTTGGGAAAGTGGATTAAGTGCAGAAAAGAAAGTTTTTAAGATAAAGAATATTTTTCCCTCCAGTACTATTAATTAATAATTAGGATACCTAACAGGACTTTTTCTAAAGAACATATATTTAAAGACTTGACCGGAAAGTGCCTGGTTTTGCACCATCATTTTAGTAGAGAGGAGGAACATGCTGATTTACAGAAGCAAACTGAATGAAATCAAGGTAGAATCAAAATAAGTTTTGGTATGGATTAATTTCAATGATATCACAGGAAAATATTGCCAAAAATAATGGCATCAGTTTTCTTAGATGAATCCAAGGCAGAGAAGATAAAGAAGGAACTGTGGTAATTAGATGCAAAATTCCCATTGCTTACAGTGGAACTTAATGTTATCTGATGGAATTAGTGTTCAGAAAGGTGTAAAAGCTGTGCCCATGGTGTTCAAATGGCAGCTGAGATAATTTCAGGAGTGTGGAGACTGTTTAAATGTAATATTTCTCACTGACCTCCTCCATTGTCTTCAGCAATGGATGGCTGCAATGGATATCAGCACCAAGAAAGGCAAACAGACAGGAGAAACAATTATTCTCCAAGCTATAATGGCATGGTTGCTATAATACACATTATTGGAGATATGCAAAACTCCTCTGGAAACATCCACAAAGAATGTGATCTAATGCTGAAGTTAGCCATGCTTTGAGCAGAGACCTCCTGGGACTCTTTCTCACCTAAATAATTATTTGATTTCATGATACCATGGAAAATATATATATATATTTCTTTAAAGTGACACGTAAGAAAATTACTTGATTTGAACACTGTAGCCCAACACTACTTTAAATGTTTCATAAATAAAATATAAAATAATGCGAACAGTGAATAAAACTGATCATGACTCTATATTTTGAAATTAGGGGGGAAAAAGTAATCATTAAAAAAAGAGCATTATAAACAGTCTGAAGCAGTTTCCACAAGAGGTTTTGCACATATGCACAAGTGCAATTAGCAATAAACACTTTTCCAAAACAAAAGCATTGAGATATATCATATCCCAGTATGTCTCCCATTTAACTAATCAATATCAGTACTCTTTCTCAATTTAGGAAGTTGATTCTTTAACTGAATTTTTCAGTACTGAGACACAGCTAAATTGTACTTAACAGAAGGCACAGTATTAAAAAAAATTATTTGTTAAACATGTTTATATACTCAAAGCTACAGACAATTTAACTCATCCAGTGGGATTCTTATACTTTTGTGTCGATTTATAGCAGTAGTAACCACAACATAAGCTGAAACTTTGGAACTGTTCAAAGGATTTTCCTTTAATATCCAGAAAAAAAAAAAAAAAGGTGGGACAATATTCTCTGTTGCCATGGAAATACTGATATCTACTGCAAATTATGCCACGTTGAAAGCTATTTACTATACCATTTTGAACAATTGTTCTAAAATATCGTGTTATTTTCAAAGAGAGGCAACTCCCCCGCTGTTCCGAAATTTAGTGCTTTGGGAAAACAGATTCATAAATACTGTCTGGACTAGCAGTCAAAGACATTTTAAACTGGAACTTTTTCACATTTTCTTCCTTTGAGTAATAGGAAATGACTAAGCTCGGAGTGTCGAAAATCCCCTTATTGTTGGAAACTCCTCTATTGTTTTAGGCTGGAGACTCATAAGGAAAACAAGTTGTGCAAAAGGGAAATCCACAGGACTTGATCACTAAAAGGATTCCCCAGCCTGTGCAGGGAAGCACAGAACCTCACCTTAAAATGGTAAGACGTTTTAAAAACTTCACAGACAACTGTACAGCCAAGGGCTAGGTCTTCTAGATCAGCCCTTCCTGAAACAAATAGGTCTATATGGCAGCTGATGTTAGGCCCTGGAGTCGTCAAGCAGACCTCTAGCTGCTTATTAGGTTGATGGAATCTTTGCAGTTATTCCTAAGGTTTGTTTGCAGGATTGTTCCCCCACCATCCTTGACTAGGAACGTGGGCAGTTGTCCCAGATGACTCATCTGAAAACAAAGGGAATTTGCCTTCTTAGACATTGCATAGCTCAGCTGTGCCCCAGCACACATGCATTTGAAGGGACTGCTTTGCAGGAGAGGATGCAGGAAACATCACGTCTCACAAAATTCCCTGATAACACAGAGGTAAAGCACCATTCCTTCCTTCCCAGGGCTTCTCATGGTTACACAGAGTATCAGGGTAGAGTGATGGGCACATGAAGTGCTCTTATACAAACTGGTGAAAAGAGAGGAACAAAATATCCCGAAGACAAAGACTGTAGCATCTGTGAGTTAGGCTGTGGCGGAGAGGGAAGTTAAGGACCCATGGGGGATTTAAATGGTCCTTAGGGAGCACAGCGACCAGAGCACAGGTGAAGGGGAACAGGGCAAAGAGGTGTGGGACACGTTGAACAGGGCACGTTAAAACAGGGCAGTTTGAGTGGCAGTTTGAGCGGGCAGGGTGAGCAGGGAGGGCGCAGAAAGGGGCCGGAGAGGGGCACAGAGAGGGCTGTCCCAGAAGGGACTGAGAACCATGGTGGCTACTCATCAAAAGATTAAGGCTGCACCAAGCATGATGGAAGCTGCCACACAGATGGAACCCCAGTGGGCACATGCAGCTACCCAGACACTGGGCTGCAGGCAGTGCCCCCCTCCCACAGCGGCTCATGCCTTTGGCACTGGCTTCACTTGTCAAAGCTGCACTCGAGTGAGGGAACTCCATCGTATGGTGGAGGAGTTAAGGGAGGAGGTGAAGAGGCTGAGGACCATCAGGGAGTGTGAGAGGGAGATAGACCAGTGGAGAAGTGCCCTCTCACTAATTCAGCAGCCTGCTGGAGCTGGTATGTCCAAACACCACTCACCTGCAAACTGCAAGGTTGGGGTTACAAGAGATGAGGAATGGCAGCAAGTTCCTGCCAGATGAAGGAAACCTGCTCCCCTCAACCAGACAGCAAAACCCAAGATCCCCCTGATGAACAAGTACTATGTGCTGCAGATGGAATCCAATCCTGAGAATGATGGCTCCCACAGCCTAGAATCTTTCCCTAGGCTGCACCATCCTCAGAAAAACATAAAAACATCTTCCATTAAGAAGAAGAGGAGGGTGATTGTTGTAGGGGACTCCCTCCTAAAAGAAACGGAGGGATCCATTTGCAGACTGGACCCTCTCCACAGAGAGGTCTGCTGCTTACCGGGGGCATTAGTGAAGGAGGTAGCTAGAAAACTTCCTTCCCTGGTCCACGAGACAAACTACTATCCTCTGACAATAGTCCAAATTGGTAATGAAGATTCAGTAAGCAGAAAGACCAAAGCCATTAAGAAAGACTTCAGGGCGATTGGGAAAATGATGGAGGGCTCTGGGGCACAAATAGTATTCTGCTCCATCCCAAGGCTAAATAGAGAGGAGCTGGAAGTCAGGAAGAAGAACTCGATTAATGCCTGGCTCCGAGCCTGGTGTGAGGAAAGGGGATTCGGCTTCTTTTATCATGGGGTGGCTCACGCACCCCCAAACTTTGTTGCTAAGGAAATGTGGTGGGATGACTCATATAACTGGAGTACAGATATGGTGGGGTACAAACTCTCCAGGTGGGATAGGAAGGCAAGGAGAGGAGACGAGGTAGCCCTCTTTGTAAGGGAGGACTTGGACACCGTTGAAATGGATTGTGGCGATGAGGAGATTGAGTGCCTGTGGGTTAAATTCAGAGGAGCCCATAAGAAGGTAGATTTTGTGATGAGAGTCTATTACAGGCCACCCAGCCAAGGAGAAGCAGCTGATGAGCTCTTCTATAAACAGCTGGGGTTAATCTCTAGATCAATGCCTCTTGTTCTTGTGGGAGACTTCAATCTTCCTGATATCTGCTGGAAGTACAATGGAGCAGAAAGGAAGCAGTCTAGGAGGCTCCTGGCGTGTGTGGAAGACAACTCCCTTGCACAGCTGGTGAATGAAGCAACAAGGGAAGGTGCCCTCCTGGACCTGCTGTTTGTGAACAGAGAAGGCCTTGTGGGGGATGTGGCAGTAGGAGGACACCTAGGACTAAGCGATCATGAGATGATAGGGTTTTCTGTTCTAGGTGAAGTGAAGAGGGTGTTTGGCAGGACAGTAGCATTAAATTTTCAGAGGGCAGACTTTGAACTCTTCAGAAGGCTGATTGGCAAAGTCTCATGGGAGACAGTGCTTAAAGGCAAGGGAGCCCACAAGGGCTTGGAGCCCTTCAAAAAGGAGATTCTAGCAGCTCAGGAGAAAGCCATCCTCATGTTCTGAAAAAAAAGCTGGCAGGGGAAAAAATCAGCTTGGTTGAACAGAGAGATCTTGAGTGACATCAAGAAGAAGAGAAATGTTTATGGGCTCTGGAATAGGGGACAGGCCTCTTGGGTGGATTGCAGGAGGGAAGTGAGATTGTGTAGAGAAAAAATCAGAAGAGCAAAGGCTCAACTAGAAATCAGATTGGCAAAGTCGGTGAAAGAAAGCAAAAATTCTTTCTATAAATATATAAATAATAAAAGGAGGACTAGGGAGACCATATAGTCCCTATTGGACACAGAAAGAACAACAGTGACAGGAGATGAGGAAAAGGCTGAGGTACTTAATGCCTTCTTTGCCTCAGTCTTTAATTGTAAAGAAAGTTGTTCCCTCTGTGTACAAACACCAGAGCTAGAGGAGCAAAATGAGGCTCCCATGGTCCAATAGGAGGTGGTCAGAGCCTTGCTAGCCCAACTAGGCACCCACAAGTCTATGGGGCCAGATGGGATTCACCCAAGGGTATTGAAGGAGCTGGTGGATGTGCTGGCCAAACCCCTTTCCATTATCTTCCAACAGTCCTGGAAGACTAGGGAAGTTCCACTGGACTGGAGGCTGGCTGATGTTGTGCCCATCTACAAGAAGGGTCGCAGGGAGGATCCAGGGAACTACAGGCCTGTCAGCCTGACCTCAGTGCCAGGGAAAGTCATGGAACAGGTGATCTTGAGTGCTATCATGAAGCACATGCAAGAGAACTGGATGATCAGGCCCAATCAACACGGGTTTACAAAAGGCAGGTCTTGCCAAAATAACCTGATTGCCTTCAATGACAAAGTGACTCGGCTGCTGGACGAGGGAAAGGCTGTGGATGTATCTTTCTGGACCTCAGTAAAGCCTTGGACACAGTTTCTCACAGCATTCTGCTACGGAAACTGTCAGCCTCTGGCCTGGACAGGCACACACTCTCCTGGGTGGAAAACTGGTTGGATGGCCGGGCCCAGAGAGTGGTGGGAAATGGTGTTAAATCCAGCTGGAGGCCAGTACCAAGTGGAGTTCCCCAGGGCTCAGTGCTGGGTCCCTGTTCAATGTCTTTATCAATGACCTAGATGAAGGCATCGAGTGCACCCTTAGCAAGTTTGGGAATGACACTAAGCTGGGTGGAAGTGTGGATCTACTGGAGGGTCGGGAGGCTCTGCAAAGGGATCTGAACAGGCTGGACCACTAGGCATGAGGTATAACATGACCAAATGCCGGGTCCTGCACTTGGGGCACAACAACCCTGTGCAGTGCTACAGACTAGGAGAAGTCTGTCTAGAAAGCTGCCAGGAGAAGGACCTGGGGATGTTGGTTGACAGCCGACTGAACATGAGCCAGCAGTGTGCCCAGGTGGCCAAGAAGGCCAGTGGCATCCTGGCTTGTATCAGAAACGGCGTGACCAGCAGGTCCCTGGAGGTTATTCTCCCTCTGTACTTGGCACTGGTGAGACTGCACCTCGAATCCTGTGTTCAGTTCTGGGCCCTTCACCACAAGAAGGACGTTGAGGCTCTGGAGCGAGTCCAGAGAAGAGCAATGAAGCTGGTGAAGGGGCTGGAGAACAGGCCTTATGAGGAGCGGCTGAGAGAGCTGGGGTTGTTTAGCCTTGAGAAGAGGAGGCTGAGAGGAAACCTCATTGTTCTCTATAACTACCTGAAAGGAGGTTGTAGAGAGGAGGTGCTGTCCACTTCTCCCAAGTTGCAGGGGACAGGACAAGAGGGAATGGCCTCAAGCTTCACCAGGGGAGATTTAGGCTGGACATTAGGAAAAAAATTTTCACAGAAAGGGTCTTTGGGCACTGGGACAGGCTGCCAGGGAGGTGGTTGATTCACCTTCCCTGGAGGTGTTTAAGGCACGGGTGGACGAGGTGCTAAGGGGCATGGTTGAGTTTTTGACGGGAATAGTTGGTCTCAGTGATCTGGTGGGTCTCTTCCAACCTAGTTATTCTGTGATTCTATGATTTCTTTTCTCGTGCTAACCTCACCACAGGAGGCCCAGGAACAACACAATTCTTAATGCAAAACTTGTACAATTTGATTTTGATCCCTAAATTCATTTATAAAATATTTTGTTAATAATTTTACCACAGTCAACAGCTCATCTAATGTCAATGCAAATGTTCCCACTAATGGTATTTGACTTGCACAAAGGTTTTCTGAAGTTTATAGAAAGGACTTTCAAGCTTTTTAAATGCCAGCGTATGGAAGACAGATAGATCATTAAAACATACTTTTGGCCTTTTATGGTAACATTTACCTTCCTTAGTTGCATACCTCACCAGACCATAGATTCTGCCCATGCAGTACAGCACAGGTCTTTGCTGGTAATTGCAAACATTGCAGTGTTCCATCGAGAAACCTTTCTTCAGTATATTATTTACAAGTACAACAGATTAAACAGGAAAAAAGCAGCAACATTGTCATAGTGATCATGTGATGCAAGGCACAGCACCAGATTTCCATGGAGCAGTTTGATGTTTTCAAGTTAAACAGCTTCTGAGACTCAGCAAACATTGCCTTGGGTTGCCTCAGGGAGTTCATTCATCTGCACATGCTCGGACAATGTCAGATGATTGTTGGGGCTTTTAAACGCTACATGAATAAATGTCTGTTGCCTGAAGGCTCACAAACAGTGTGGGCTAAACCCATGATGGGCTGCAGCCTTGCTCAGCTTCTTGTTAACGAAAGGGGATGAGAAGAAAGAAGCAGCAGAGCTGGATTAGAGTCAGAGGGAAAATTGATATGGAAAGACAGGGATAGGAAAGCCTGAAAATGCGGTCAGTTATTGCTGCTTCGTCCTCCCTTATCTCCTAGCAGACACTTTCCTTCATTTCACACCAATGGTAGGTTACATCTTGGGTTTCCAGCCCTCTACAGCAGGCAAATTGACTTGCAGGCCCACTGCCTTTTTACCTCTCCTTTTGCCTGCTCTGTCCCCAAACTGCTTCATAGTTTGATGCTTTTCTATGACAGCATTCGCCTTCCTTGGTCACATGCTTCACAGAGCCACAGATATTGCTAGGCAGTGCAGCACAGGTCATACTGTTAAAGTAAACAGCACCATCTAGAAAACTTTATTCAGTAAATGACTTATAACCACAGCAGATTAGATTGGAAAAATGGGTCTCTTGCTTTACATACACCTGAGTTTAGTTGTGATGAACATTAAGGAATCACAACACATATGAGCAATTGGCAGCGTAACTCTTCTGATCTCATACCAAAATCACACACACAAAGCTCTGCCAACACTTCTTTAGGTAAACCACAGCTATTACTTTCTAAAGAAAGTCTCTTTACCCTCATTTACCCGCATTTTGAACTTTGAATTTTTTTTTTGTGTCCAGCCTAGTTTTGCTCCTAAGAGCTGGATTTGCTCCTAGATGCCTTATGACTCAGCACCCTGCTCTTTTAAGTCCTTGTCATCACTGACAGTGTGACAGAGACAAAACACTAATATGTTGTACAGTTACATTGTTAGGATGAAAGTAAGCCCAGAAAAAACCTTTACTCTTTAGGCCAGAGGCTTAACAGGTAGCATGATAAATTCACTAGCATCTGGACTGCACGCTGACTGTCAGACTTAATGGCAACCTGAGGCTACAGAGTGAATAACTGATGGAAATCTCAAAATGTGTAGGGAGAAGTGTGAAAGAGACCAGCTACAGGCACATATTTTAAAGAAAATGCCATCTGTTAATGACAGTTCACGTGAGAGCATTGTGGCAGATTATATATCTGATTCTCCACATGGATGTATTGGTGTAAATCAGATATAGCACTAGGGAGGTCAAAACTGCTGTGTGATCAGGTTCAGGCTGAGGCTGTGCTACTCCGCTGTGTAAAAGCAGAAGGCATTGTTTGTGGCTGCTGGAATAACTGACTCATTTGGGTACTATCAAATGCCTGCAATCCTGAAATTAATTTGACATGCCTAGTGCCTGGAATAGTGGCGTAGGTGTTCAGACAACATGTTCCTCTGAAAAAATAAACAGTGAGACAGTCTTGCATAGACCTATTTACCATAGCTAGTACTTACTTTCTTATGGACCTCCAAGAAGATGGAGCTCTTTGGGAATGCTATTGCTCCTCAAATGGTCATATATGGCTAAATCCAGGCAGAGCATCCAAGACAAAATCTACAACTCAAGACTGCCTGCACACTGGCACTACAGAAGCATTTTGTGCACTTTTTGGGGAGCAGAGCTGGCCATGTCTGGGTGCCACCTGCAAGAAGAAACACTATCCCACTGCTGCTTTCTCAGGGAAGTGTGTGTTACATTTATAATCACTCTCTCGTTCTAAGTGATCTTCTCTGTGCTGAAGCACGTTAACTCTTACAAAAAACAGGAAAGCTGTGGGTTACTGACCCATATCTGCATAAAGCCTCAAATTAATCTTCCTCTCCTGCTCTTTTCAATCCTCAGTGATAACTGAAAATAAGAGAGAACAGTGATTAGATTATTTTACTAAGCTTTATCCTATTTATTAAATCATGACATTTCATCGCCCATTGAATTGCATAACTATACTACTGAGAAAAGCAATATGATCCATTTTTCTTTCAAAATACTGAATAAAAGACACGTTTATGACACATTTCAGAGGAAATTAGACAATGACATTTTTGTGCTCAGAAGTAAGATGTGTTTTTATCTTGCTATGCTTAATATTCATGCTAATTCACAATGCACTTTTTCACAGTTATCAGAGAAGCATATACTTTCGGTGTAAATTTGATCTACTGCCTTCTAATTACATGAACATGGATTCTGGCCCATTTCTCTTTGTATTCTTTTGCATGTTACAATGCAGTGCAAGATAATACAAGTATGGAGATCTTCTTGGACTTTCCCCCCCCTCTTATATTTTTAAAATCCACAGAAAATCCTAGTTTGATGTAGGCAGATGACACAGGATTATTACTCTAGTTTCTTCTTTCACAGATGGATCTAAAATTCTTTTTACTCAAAATACTTCCAGCTTGCTTTGTACTTCATTTTATAAAGTTTTATTCTACTGGACTTTTAATCACTCAAAATCTAATAAAAAATTCATTCCCATGGCTGAAATAGAGACTCTTGTAATTCCCCTTTCCCTTATCATGTTAGGCATGTTCAAAACTATCCAAAGCTCTTTCTATCTCAGTTTAGGGATTTATGTATACATTTAAATAATAAAAATCTCCAGTCACATTGTTTATAAAAACATGCAAATCCTGTGAGCTTTCCTTTAACCACCAACAGCTAGATGCAGTATTTCCACCAGGATTTCAGGGAATTCATATAAGAGGTACAATATATGCAAGCTTACTTGAAAAAGCAGGGTTATTTATGGTTAATTACCTGGCCTGATAGTTGCCTGCTGGATAAGACTTCCTCCTTAAAAAAAAAAAATAAAGGAAAAGTAAAATTATTTAATCTTTTTGTTGACACTCAGCTATCTTCTTCTACAGGAGCTGTATCTAACAACCACCTTAACCACAGCTGAGGAGGTAATTACTCTCTCCATTACTGTTTTCTGGGTTGCTGTTGCATGTGTTTTCTCGCCCTGGCTGCAGGTTTCACTAGGATCTCAGAAAATGCACTTCGCCAAAACGCATGGACACTAAACTTACAGAATGAAACACTTCCCATAGTAAATATTTTAGTAGCAGTAAATACAGCAATCAGGTGAGACAATAAAATACACTTTGCAGACATGTATTGCTTTTAGTATACTAATGACTTCTCAACAGAATACTGAAAAAAAAGGGCTCTTATTTCATTTTTCCTATGTACTGACACCTAACTTGAAACTAGAGAAGGTAGAAGTCCAAAAATATGCCTATGGATGACACAACAGAAAGTTTCTGACTTGCTGAAGAAATGGATACCTGCAATTATTAAATCTGCAGTGCATTTCTGCTGCATACACTGATATGAGATTCCTTTGCTGGTGGGAGGTCTTTGGAGATCACCACCACCATTCCCAAAGGATAAAACATATAGAACAGAAAGCTTTGGAAAAATGTCTGTGTAGCACTCTTTATTTGGTGTCATTTTTGTATTGCTGTGTTACTAAAACAAGACTAGAACCTGTGTTATAAAGGAAAATTGCCTACTAATTAGCTGTCCTCAGTTTAGGCATTAATAACATAGTTTAGCTTGCTTTGCACAATTAAATAGAATATCTGTCTTCACACTGGGAAAACCATGAAAACAAGCAAAAACTATTGAATTTTCCACTATTAATTCAGCAGGTCTGCATTTAAACCTTCATATATGCACTGACTTTTTCAGTAAAACAGCACTTGAACTGCATCAACTTTGAAGTGTCAGAAATAGGTAATATTATTTTACCAGTTATCAAAAATCTATGTGAGCAGAATAATAATGTATTTTAGTCTACCAACAAATTTTCATAAATTATTCAAAATCTGAATGGCAATAATAATATATATATAATTGAATAGAGACCTCTGGATTGAAAATAAAAATTAAATTCATATAAATAGCTTTGAAATTATTTACTCACCAATTCTGAATATTAACTATCAGAGTTAATGGCTCTATTCTCTTTCCTAGGCAAATTTTAGCACATATTCTGCTTGAAGTCCACTCAACAAAGTTAGAGGTAAGTCAGGATGAAATCTTTTTTCTTTGTTCAGATAGAACTAAATATTTGGAAAACCAAAGTGCATATGCAGTGGTCTAAGAATCACAAGCAAAGTTCTCCAAGCTTTTTCTTATCCCTTTTCCATTGTCTAAGTAACAGCTGACAAGCAGCAGATGTTTTGACTATGATAAGATCCTTTTCTTTCCTTCTAATACGCCGTTCCTTATGACAAATGATTATCACTGGAATCTTGCTGGAACAGGTACTACATTAATAGTAAGTAAGGTTTCTGTTCTCATTCTCTTTTTTTTATGTATTTATTTTGCAGTATTGCTCAGGTATAGTAGGTTTCCAGTTAAGATGGGGGAGAGGAAGCTTATTCCTTTTTTTTATTTTTAGTCATTGACTTTTTGTAGTGGGAAAATTCACTATTGTGAGACTTTGCCAGTAAATCAGGCCAACTGATTTGTAAAGCCAAATGCTTGGAAACATGGTCAGATGATTAAGGCATTGGACTGTGACTCAGGAGGTCTGGATTCAGTTCCTGGCACTTACTGCATCACCTTGGGCAAATCACTTTACTGCTTTTACCCTTGCAATTCCAAATGAAGATGAGGAACCTTAGTAACGTTTCTTTTGCCCTCTCCCCCCTTCCCTGCACCACGGACCACCAGCACATCTTAACTAGTTGTACACAGCTGAGAGAATGGTGTTTGTGTTGAGCATGAAGAACCTGGCATTAGCTGAAATTAAATTTATATATAAGAAATTCTGTCTTGCAGCTTTAAAAGCACTATGAGTTTTTTTCCTATAAGTAAACAAATTGTGAAGAAAAAACCAAAGCTGTTCTTCAGAAAATCAGCTATGTGCCCTTCCTTATTCCTGTCAATGCCTCTCTGTCAATGAAATACAGATATGTGTTGTTAGTAGTGACAGCAATGGAGCTGCTTCTAGCTGCTTTTACTGATAAATATTACTGCTGCCAAAGCACCTGTGATGCCAATCTTCAGGGTGGGTGCCATGCAAATACCCACTGAGTGTGTTTTCCCTGCTGCTGCGGGCGCTCAGTTTTGGACTCGGTTCCAGTGCAATGACGTTTCCTTGTGGAGGCTGTGCATGCTTCAACAGACATTTATGAATACTCTCCTTTCCAAATTCTCAGCAGTGAGAAGCAAAGGAATCACTTATCAGCCTCTGATCTCCCAAGTATTCTTAATGGGCATGTATCCAGACTTTTTCATTAATGTAAGTAGCAGCTAACTAAACTGGCTAATAAGTTGACTCTGTTTTTCACTCATTTTCAATCAACATAACTAATCAACATGCCAGAGAATGCAAAATACTGTACAAGCCCTTGAGAGGAGAAGCATTTTTAATCATCCTGATTGTTCATCTGTTGATAAAAAAGTGTCTTAAAATTAATATAATGATAGCTTGTGATGCTGAATGTTTAATAGCATATGGAAAGCACACCCAGTACTGTGTGGAAAAGGAGGTGGTAGGATGTGTTCTGAATCACAGATTTACTGACATGAAAATTCAGGGAGTTCAGTGCACAATGATGGACTGTAAAATATACTATTTATCTATTCAGGAGAGATGAATAGGGGTCAAAATTCAAACTGAGTTTAAAATATCTACAAATAAGTGATAGTAATAAAGAGAAAAGACATAGCCAATAATATTTGGCATCTGTATCCTTTTGAGTTTATCAAGCACTTAAAAAATCTGAATGAATAAAGATGAAACACAATAAGATTAATATAACTCACATTTTTCATATGAAACAGCTGACACAGAGAGAAATTAAAACAAACATTACCAAAAGACATCTGCTTTAAAAAGTCTTTGTGATGCTCAAAAATCTGCCCATCCTTCTCTAAGAAGTCAAGGTTCCAAGACCTCTAGAAACAGAATTAATTTTAGAGGTCTTAAGTCTCAGAAAATATAATTATGCATACATGTGCAGCAAGCCTTTGCAAAATTGGTAATGAAAACCATAACCATAATGGTTTGCCATATTAGGCTTCTTGGGCTCAACTTGTCTAAGTCAGTCAACATGCACATCCATTAGAGTTAAGGAATTTTCATCAGGACTGCCAATAGAGTCTAAGGTATGATTCATTATATGTCAAAGTCTCTGTTTTAAACAAGCCAGATGAATTACACCTTAAAAAGCATATTTTTCTGCAGTAATTGCAAAGAAACTCTGGCATGGGTAGAGTATATGTAAATGCTGCAGTCAGAGTTCTGGAGCTCTGAAAACTCTTGCTGTCAATGCGTTGCTTTTACAACTGCCTTAAATACAAAGCCAGTAGCAGGTAAATCCTGTACATGGTGAGTTATTTTTGTTTTCTAAAATTTGTTCTCATAAGAAAGTGCTTACTGGCCAGTATCACAAGTATTTGCTAAAATTTCTAGACAAAATACACACTCTTCCATGAGATATGCATATTTAGATGACCATTTATGATAGTAAATTACTGTAAATTCTCAAAGTTATACAGCTGAGAATATGACCTGTAGTTTATTTGGTCACATTTCTTTTTTGGCCAGTGAAAATATGAATGTATAATTATCATTGTTTGTATTCAGTGGAGGCATTTTCTTTCACAAACATTGAAAAACTACTGTATATAGGAAGACCATACACAAATGCATTTCACAACTCCATTGGAGAGCATGCCACTCTAACCTAGGTTATGTTTATAATTATGATGAATTATCTTGTCAGCTTAGATGAAAGACATCAATAAAAATAAAATTTTGGAAGTAGTTGCAGAGAAGTTCATCTATTGTACCAAATCTTTTTTTCTGCTGGAAGCGTTTGTTCCTGGAACAGGGATGAACTTCTGCTTTTTACCTACAGTACTTATTGTGTACCCAGAAATCTTTGAAAGCCTTACAGTCTCTAAACATAGGTAAAAAATGTTAGTACAAATCAAGAAAATATTATTTTCTTAGTTTTACAAAGAAAAAAAAAGGTGAACTAAATGAAGGAATTAGTTTGTCCAAGGTTCAGGGGTGTTTTCTCGTGAAGCAGTGTGTACCAAATTCCATTCCAAAGTTCTAATCAAGACACCATCCTGCTGTTTTATCCTAGGAAACGCAGGAATATTCTGCAGTTGTTTGGCTGTGGAGATCAGAAGATAACTCCTTTATCCAGAAGCCAACACTGAAAATACAACACGAGGGCAGCTATCTTTTATAACATAAGAGTGAATATCAAGAGATAAGAATGGAACTTGGAGTCTCTTTCTCCAAAAGTGAAACACTTCTTGGAATTAACCATAAGCTCCAACTTCATGATCTTTTGCAGTTAGATTTATTTCATCCTGGTAATACTTTGCAGCATTCAGGTGTAAGACAGCTTTGAACTAAGGGCTGCATAGCTAAATTATAATGAAATTATGGAGAGTTTATAGGACCAGCTGAGCAGCTAGCTTATGGGTTTGCATTCATTTTTGCATTAATATGGTTAAATAACATCTAGATCAAAACTAGATTTTATCTCGATAGTTCCACAGCACAAGTGACATGGCACAGATATATGTGCAAGAAAATATGCAGCAGACATACCAAAGATTGTGTATCATGGAACAACCAAGAAAAGTTGTACCAAGAAAAGAAGTACCTAATTTTCTGCTCAAAGTGAGGTTGATTTCAATTCCCTTTCTACCTATCTGGGTTTGAATCTTTCTGCCATGGAAATGTTCTAGCCATTTCTATCCAAGATCTGTTTCCTGTAAGCAGCATTACTTTTTAATTAAGAGCTGGACTACAAAGCAAAGGACAGGAGAGACTGATTACATAGTCCACTGCTTACAGAAATCTTACAGGAAATGGGACACTGCTGTTTTTCTGCAAATTAGGACAATGGATCCTCATTTGCAAATGACACTTAACTGGGGTGGGATCTCCCATAGGTTATTCATCTGTAACACAAGTTGGAAAAGAAATGGACAAGCTGTCCACATAGCACAACTAGCTTGTCTCAGCTGTGCTACATAGACTAATGCTGAACTGAGGACTGTGGGGGAAGTATATATTCCTATTATCATAGTATCATAGAATCACCAGGCTGGAAAAGACCCACTAGATCATAGAGTTCAACCATTCCTATCAAAAGCCAAAGCTTGCAGGACACAGAGGAATCAGTTTGCTCAGTGCTGACAAGGCTTCAGTATCTCTACACATATCCACTGTGAGTGATATAGGCAGTTAGAAATGTGGGATGAGAAGTGTGTCTAAGGATCTGAACCTACACCTTTCTAGACCTTAATTGTGATGTATCCAGAAAATCCCATTTTCCAGTTTAGAATAAATTTAAAATGAAGTGTTATGATCAAATATTACAAGAAAATAAATGTAAAACTTTATCAACTGGAAGGTCAATAGGTCTAATAAGCAATAAACTAGTGCAGCAGCAAAAACCAGGTTTGGATATGTGCATGCATATGCATGTGTGTTTATACCACAGAATGTACTTTGTGTGCACAACTTGGCCAAGTAACACATCATACTGGCAAAATCCAAGGCTGCTCCTTGTCTTCAGTGTTGGCAAATGTTTTCATATGTTTGCTAGCCTGAGACTGAGAGAATGACCTTGTCATGGTTCTGCTGTTAACACTTTTCTCGGCAATTAAATATATTAAATTTTGATTTTTGTATTGCTGATTCTGGGAGAAGAACAAAGGTGGCAGAGGAGAGGAGAACAGGAAGGTATTATTTGCTCATGGCAAATCTGAAAGCAAGTTTCATGAAGGAATAGACATCTTATGAGTGTGGGCCTAATATGAATAAGAGAAGATTCAGATAAAGAGATTTGCAATTCTCGGAGGACAGGGTATGGTCCTGAAATTATTTGCAGTGTTTCTGTACAATTTTGTCCTTTATCTCTCATGCAAGCAAGAACAGATAAAGTAGCCATGAGCTGGTATATAGTTAAAAATACTCCTTGTTGAGAAAAAATGCTATAATTTATGACTTCTTGGATACTTCAAAACCAGAAAAGAGAAAATAAAATAAATCAACAACAAAAGCATCTGTACTAGCACCCCTTGCAGATCTGAGTCTTGGTTTAATAGCTCAGATTTTATACTGGATTCTCCAGTGAATTCAGAAGAATGAGTTCATATTTGAGATGTCAGTATGTAGCTTTAGAAACCTTTACTATTTATCTGGTTTGATCACAGATTAATTCTCCACTCAAGCTGTTCCAAGAAGCTGGTCAAAAAGTCATCTAAATCAATGGAAGTGTTTGAGACCATTTACAAAAGCTTTTTATCAGTCCCAAAGAGGCAGAAGAGTTGAAAGTATTTGTAAACAATATTTAAGTGAATAAAGTATGTTTATACTTTTTTGTGAAATGGTCCCGGAATTTTTGGCACTCAAGTAAAAGGTGCATTGGAGAAAAATCTATAACCTTATGAGTAGCATGTTCTCTTTGAACATATTCTTTTGGAAATAAATGATCCTAGATTCCCTGTCATGGAAGGAGGCATCCAATAAATAGATTGCTCTATGAAGAGGAAAGGGAAGTTTCTTCTCTTGCTTTTTTTTGAAACATGAGGGTCATGTTATAAAGTCATCTGCTAGACTGAGTCCAATGGTGAGTTTCTCAGATGAAGAGTTTTAAAATAAATACCACTAGGATTCAGGCATAAAATCTTTAAGTTCTTTGGGAAGACTATTTATCTAAGAATTGATGTACTGTATTTGTAATTCTAAAATTAGGTTTATAAAAGTTTTGCCTTTTCATGGTTTTGTTTGGCTGGATTTTTACTTTGTGTTTAGATATAAAAATTAAACAAGACATAGTAGTAATAAGGAATTACTTTAGTCTAAGACTGTGTACAACACAGCAGAAATTTCCTATGATTCTAACTTGCCTTTATCTGGGAGAAACTTCTGCAAATATCAGGTGAATCATTTTAACATCACCCTCCAACTCCTCTCTTGGTCTTCACTGAAATGTGTTCCAGTAATGGTCCTGCACAAAGGAAAACAATTATATGGGTTCATGCTAGCAAACTTGAATATGTTAACTACAGTGATTAAATTAAGAACTTGTATGTCTTCAGCTGCCTTAAGGTAAATTAAAACAGACATGCATTAACAGAGAGCTGTTTAGCCTCTCTGATATCTGAATCGCTTTTCTCTCTTGGTCCAGGACAGTGATAAAGATTAATTGACACCCATGGTGAGTTGGGCTTCTGTCAAGAACTTGCCTGGCATCAACAATTACCATAATGCTTCAAAAATTGCCACAAGACTCCAAGATATATGGCATTTCTTCTATAGAAAGATCCTTGAAAGACATGAATGCAAGCTTATTTACAACTATCAGATTCTCAATTTTCTTTCATATTGAGGATCTGAAGTCTGGGTCATGTCTAAAATTCAGCTTACTGTTTTTTTAAAAAACTGTGGATAAAACTGAAATTGTACTTTTTTGGTATATGGAAGTAAATGAGAAATACATTTAAAAAGCAGATGATTGAAACAGCCAATGCAAGTTTTTCTACAGAGTTTGTTTACAGGCTTGGACTTTGTTACAGTGGTAAGTAAGATATTTTATTCTACAAGTAAAGGAAAAACTATACATTTATATGTAAGTTGGAAATTAAATACATGAGAGAAAATCCTAGGACACCCAATGAAAATGTTTGCATACACAGCAGTAGTCAGAAATTAATTCTTATATAATGTAACATGGTAGAAAAAAATACAAAACTATTAAGAAGGCACTAAATTAAATAGTTGTAGATTTTCAGCCTGGGCATGGCTTTAGCTACCTGATCTTTCACAGAAAGGGTCATCGGGCACTGAACAGGCTGCCCATGGAGGTGGTTGAGTCACTGTCCTTGGTGGTATTTAAAAGATGGGTAGATAAGGTGCTCAGGGACATGATTTAGTGGCAGACAGGAATGGTTGGACTCAATGATCCAAGAGGTCTTTTCCAATCTAGTGATTCTATGATTCTATGATCTAGAAATACTTATCAGAAAAAGATTTGAATCAAAGACAAGAAATAAATTGGGGCTATAGAGGAAAGTTTATAATAAAAGAAATTGAAAATTTCAGGATTATTTGAATTTCAGTAAGGATAAGTAATAGATGAAAAAACTTCTAAGATATAATGAATGAACTATAGACAATCAAGCAGATGTTCTGCTATAATTTCTCCTATAATACAAGAAGGGGGAATAATCAATAAAAATTTGAAGTAGCATATTGTACACTGTTCAGCAGAAGCAATTATGAACGTAACATCGAATTATCTTGTAGATCTAATAAACGCAAGATGCCCTTGCTATTCAGAAATTTAAAAATATAAATAGAACTTTCACTTTTAGCATAGATAAGATGGAAAAAATCTATGCAAGATGATGCAAATCACTACATTTTAGGATGTAAATGGGATGTAAATATTTATAGGCAGATCCCACGCTTATTACCCTCCTGGGGTTTATTATACCTTGTTCTAAGCAACCTGATGCTGGTCACCTTCTAAAAAGGAATGCAAAATGAGATTGACTGCTAGCTAGGCAGATATCGGAAATCTTTGCATCCTTTTTATGTTTCACTTTGTAATTCTGGCCTCATGAGCAGACAGCACCATTGCTGTTCAATGAAATGATAGCTGATATAGTAACTCTTCCAATTTATAGGGCAAATATATTCTAGTAGCATATGCTACTATAGGCAGAGCCAGCAGTGACATCTAATCACTGTGAGAAAGCTTATTCTAACTTTGCTGCCAACAATTTAGGTTAGATAACAGGCGCACATTGACTTGATAGTAGGTGGATAAAAGGGTATAAACTGTGTTTTGTGCCTTCTGTTGGTATTACTTATAGATTAGCTGATTTTAGGAATTCAAGAGAAATTGTGTCATACAAATTTAGTTTCCCTCAGAGTTGAGTACTTCTGTAAGATGGCAGATCAGTAGCTATCCATTTGAATTTCTCCAATTAACTGTAAGACTGATAGATATGTGAAAATTTCCATGTGTCTGTCAAGCATTTATAATATGTGGGTTGAAGTTGTAAGCAAACAGCACAGAGGATTGTCTTCTATCATTGTGTTTTCCTTCCAAAATTATTAGTAGTTGTAGTTTCTTGTTTATATTTTTGTCCCCAAACATTACTGCTCATGAGATAAAGCCAGAAGAGCCATATGTGATTTTATGCTTTTACTGGTTGGGGAGCTCATGAGCCAGCAACTGCTCAGAGACGGGATGCAAGCAATTGCAGTCAAGAGAGGAAAAATGAGGAGGTACTGTTGCTGTCAGGTCTTGCTGTTCATAGCTGCATTACTGTTTGAGATGTACTTTGAAATAAAACCTATTGTCACACTTCTGGAAAGCACCGTGATTTATAAACCAAACCTGCCTTTCAAGTTATTCTGGTGTAATATAGGCAATAACAAAGGAAACTTCCCAGAATATTATTATCAAAATATTCCAGTCTTAATACAGAAGGAAAAACTAAAAATGAAAATAAAGTTCATTCCATGCTGGCCTTCTGGTTCACATTGAATCCTAATGGCATTACTGTTAGTTTATGCACTTATCTGAACACTCAAAACTGGATTGTTTCCAATAAATCTTCCAGAAAAACAGTTACCACGTGACAAAATCTTTAACCACTGCACAATCCAGTGAAAATCCAAAGCAACATAGTAATTAAGGTATTGTTTGTGTGTTTACAATTTTTAATTGAGTAAAAAAAGGCTAAAATTTAGATGTTTTGCAGAAATGTTCTTAAGAAGGCAAAGTCAAATGGCTTTCTGAGAATTATATGAAGTTTTTCACAGAATGTCTGGGACCCAGATGTTTTTATCTGGATAGCTTAGAGATGTCAGGAACAAGTGTAGAATTAGAGAAGTCAATCCAGAAGGTCTGAAGCTCACAGCTTCAGCTATGTCACATTTCCAGATGGACTCACTGCTTGGGATAGACAGGAACAAAAGAGACTTTTCAATAACCCTCTTCTTGACCATGGCTCTGACTGTGTCTGGTACCCACCTGACAGTCAGGTGCCTGGAACTACTTTGTTCTTGCTTCTCTTGCCATTAAGCATTCACACTCCCATGTACCTATTTGTTCTCCCTTCACTATTCAAGGGCCTATAAATGCTCAAACAATGTGCAAAGTGAAGCAATATGTTATGGCAACAAATGTCTTACAGTACTAGTAGTTTTTTAATATAAAAGGCCAAATTAGAATTAGAATTAAAAGCCATTCACCTCTTCTAGGACTTCGCACAATTCCTATTATAAACCAGAGAGAAACTTCCACTTCACTTCCTTCATAGAGTGGGGAGGACAAAGTGCTTAATCTGGCAGAACTTCGCAGAAACAAGATAAGCCTTCATCATGCATTTTCTCAGCTGAAGGGAGAACATGCAGGCTATGACAACTACCCTGAATTTAGCACTCCCTGGGGAGAGCAAAGAATAAATGCCAAGCATTTTGTTTTCCTGTGTATATTTTATGAACACTGAGGTTAAAATGACAAATGTAAAAAAGAAATATTATTTTGCTACAAATGATACAGGAGACAACTTTCTTTAGATCACAACTTTATGCTATCCTTTACATCATTATTAAATTACATTCCTGATGAATTGCCTTTATTTAATATGCTGCATGAAGATATCATGCTTGCTTTATGACCGGTTAATGTCATGTCAGCTGAGACTACTATTATTTCAGTTATTGTTATCTTAACCCATGTACTGAGTGATTTTGAGAATGTAGCACAATGAAAGAAACAGGATTATAGGACTTTTTTTTAACAGCTATGTAAGCAATATCTAAAAGTCTATATTCTGCATGAAATAAGACTAAAGGAAAACTGATTAATGAAAAATAGACATCGGCTCATTGTAACAAAAAAATTTACTTCTTACTGTATAATGCTAGAGAGAAGAAAGACCTTAAGAAAGTTCAAAATGTTTACATTTTACCTTTCAACAGTGAAGTGCTTAAGTGCTACACTATTATTTTTGAGTTTCTGACTGCTAATACTTAGTTTCTGGTTGCCAATTGCACCTATGACAAGAGCGACAGAGATAATTTATGAAATGCTGTAAAATGTATTGAGATACCTTTTATATATTTTCATTTAGTGACATTTTAATTATCTAAAATCCTAATTTTCTATTGAAAACTGATGGTCAACTTGACATAAGGAAAACACTCTTTACAAAATATTCTGTGAGAGGAAACCACTACACTCAATAAACCTGCATGTGTGTATGATGTTCTGAAAAATCATATGGGGTATTAGCTATGCACATCTGTAAACCTATGGACAAATTCCGCTATCTTTTAGTCGGAACAGGCCTTCATCACTTGTCTATCTTTAACTTTGACTAGACAATATTTTTTCAGGAAAGATAAAGCATTCTTTTTGAGCCAGGTTCAGATCTTTATAACTAGATTGGGTTCAGTGGCTTTACACACAGGATGGATTGACACAACGTATTCTGAAATGGATGCCACACTCACAGCTTTCAAGTATTACTGTTACTAATGAATATAGGGATACTTACTCTATTAATTAAACTTTCTAAAGCCCTAACAGCAGTTGTGGAAAAAGAAAGACTTATCTACCAATAAACCCCCAAAGATTATGTTTACCAAATCCCCAATCTTTATTGTAATGAAATTTGTCTTTCAGCTCTTAAAATGTATTTATAGAGCCAGAAATGTATTCTGGTCTACTGTCTTTGAGATGAATAACTACATTATTATCTGCCTGTCAAATCTAAGTAGGGTTGTTAATAATAGACAGCTACTAAAAACTCAAAACATGGGAGGTGTCCTTTGGAGAAAATTGTAGTTTTAACCTCTGATTTCCCTTCTGAATCTTCATATGCACTGTTCCATGCCTGATCTCCAATCAGAATTGAAAATGTTTCAAAAAATTCAGAGATTTTTTTGAACTAACCAATGCAAATGCATTACCAGAATTTTAAGATTCTACAATCTTTAATCTACAAAACAACTGTCCTCCACACATTAATCAGTAAAAGCATAGTAGAAGACTAATTTAATGGAAATATTGTATTTAAAGGTATTTTTTTTTCAACTTGCACTTCAAACATTGTAATCAGAAACCTGAACTTCTACACTCAGATCCTTTTCTCTTTCCTGATATAATTTTTAATACAGCTTTACTTTACTACATTTCATTGGAAAAAAGAAAAAAGATACTCCACACACATGATAGATACAAGGAAGAGCCACCTAACCTGAAGCATTATGATACAGGTCTTTTTCCAAGTGTGACCTGTGAGATGACACATTCAACCCGTCTTACTGGAAATTCTGATAGTTCAGTTTCTCTAGAGTTATAAAAATACTTTCCCACTATTTTTATCAACAAAGCAATGTGAAAAAATCCAACTCAGTTCAGTGTAACTATTTCATTTTTGGAATCTCTTTGTGCCTTGTGCTGTTGTAGATTTGATACCTTATATCTCTATGCTATATTTTGAGTCTTCCAACTGGGTGATTTTATTCTATCATGCACCAGAGACTTATGATTTCCAGAACACACTATGGAAAGTTTGTGAGATATGTAAATGTAAGTGAAGACCCCAGGCCATCAAACAGAGATAAAAAATAGTGTCCTCCATATGCCACCCAGGTATCACAAACCCTTTTCCCTGCAGACTTTAGCCGGCCATCCTTGTCAAACCAGTCTGATTATTGATCAAGGAAGTGCTGGGACAAAGTTTTCTTTTCCTAATGAGATTTATTTCTAGTTATTAGGTTTTGGAAGACCTAGTCGTCTGAGGAGTAAGATCAAGATCAAGCTGTATAGTTCAGCTCATTCACTCATCATTTCCCTCAGTGTTCACTACTTCTCCTCATAGCAGAAGAAAATGACTGTGAGAGCCTGCTCCAAAGTTATTGCAGTTACAGGCTCAAGCTAAATCTCCATTTGATTTTTTCACTAGATAATTCAGTGATATGTGCATGGGAAGAATCTCACCACAGAAGAAATAAGATGTGAATTCACAACAGAGATGCTGCTAATACCACTCCATAGAATAGTTAAATATTGCATAAACACATAAAATCATTTCAGGGTTTTCTGAAGGGGTTAAAAAGTATTTACTTAAAAAAAAAATATATATTTTTTTAAATATATCTTGCCAGATAAGGTATTATTTTATCTTAAAAATATCTCAATTACATGTTTCTGAAAGGTAAACTGAAAGCTTTATTTAAAAAATATTTTTCTTTCAGTGAGAAAACAAGAATTTTGCTATCAGACTATCTTTCCATCCTTATTCAGCAACTTGGTCTTAATCCACACTCACATTAATTTAATTTAACATCACATTCCAAATCAACCAAACATATATCTCACATTTGAGGTGTTTCATCATTTTGTTTAAAAAAATGGTCCCAGGAGTTTGTGCTCATTATTTAAAAATTGCACTGATATGGTCCTCATGTCTCTGCCCCCTCACCTGTGCACTGGCAAAGTCTGGAAAACCTAATCACACTGCACTGCCAATTCTCCTTTCAAGAAAGTCAGCAGATAATTATGCAATCTGTTCATGTAGTGCAAATAACTTGGCATTCTGGGAGCCTACCAGTGTGACTAGAAATAATACGGACTTTGTGGGGATGCAAACACCTGAAGTGAATTCAAATTCTACACTCTTCTAATGCCACCATATGAGGCAGCAGCAGCAACATGCAAATATTTTTAAAATTACAGAGCTGGCTTTGAGGTTGGATTATTATTTATGATAGCTTTTTCCTTTCAGATGTTACACTTGGTAAAGCCCAGTGTTCAACTGTATGACATGCTACTTTTCAAACAAAAGCATCTGCCTTCTGTAGCATTAGATTTTTCCAAGTAAACTGCTACTTGCAAAGTCTACAGCTCTGTTCCCTCTACAACATCAGCTCCCTCATTATAGTAAAATTCTCTTAAAGTGCATAATGCTGTTTATTTGCCCCTTAAGGCTTTTGTGTAGTGGCTTTTTTAAAAAAAAAAAAAAAATCACTGTTGTGGTACTATATATGAGTTTTCAGTTGAATAGCTGCTTTTTCAATTATTGAGTTTGATATGTATCTAATAACATGACATCTACATGACCTGCTACATTCTACAAATTCCAGATGAAGAGAGAAGCAATGTCTTAGGTTAATCAAAGACATTTTATTAAAAGTCTCAGAGTCTGATTGATAGTTACAACTGGATACACAAATACAGCAAAACAGAGTGCAGTTGCTTTGTCAGTTGGCTCTGGAGAAATAAAAAAACCCAAACCAGCCCTCCACAGAAATCCAACTGTTGGTGTATCTTTTAAATTAGTCACGTAAAGAAATAATTTACTGTACTTGTGTGCTTGCTGATCTATGCTTGCATTCATGTGATTTGTATTTTGTATGTGTGCTCATTTTTTCTTAAATCATGACAAGAAAAAATGCATTTTAACCTGCAGAGATTAATTTTGGAGGGAGTGTTAAAACATCAATGGGCACAGAAAAATTGTAGAGTAAGAGAATCTTAACCTCATGTAAGATTAATTTGAATAAACGTCATTGTCTAGAGCCAGAATGTCATGATGAGTCATCAGTCTCCCATAATTAATTTACTGTAATAAAATCAAGATAAGACTGGTTTTGTGAAGAACGGAACTATTTTTCCTTCTTAGAAGAAGAACAGCTATAGTGAATTTTATCAGGCATTAGAAAGTTGCACCATGCTTTCAGAAAAAAAAGATTACATGAAGTTCTAAAATGGGGGCAAATGCAGAAGAAAGGTAGGCATTTTACTTTAGAGTATAAAAACATTGTGGATAATTGTACAATAGCTAAAATTTGGCAACTTATATAGCATATTGTAAGTACAGTGACAATGAGAAAAAATGAGAGTAACCTTGAATGAGTCCTGCAATAGTGCTGCCAAAGGCCTATCAACACCTTCTTATTAGAGTTGTAGCAATAGCTCTCCAGAGATTTAAAGGCTTCTAAATCTACAAGCTCACTGAAATTACCAATAAGATCCACACTGATGAGGGAGTATGAAACTGTACCACTGGGCAGCTAATTCACCAAACACTTCCGAAGTGCTCAAGGCAGAAAAGCTAAACAAGCTGATGAAAACAGATGCCGTAGCGACGATTGCTGTATTGAAGCATCCTAAAATCAAAACGTGATTCATTTTGGCAAGGTGCCACAGAGAGGTCCAGAAGGTAACAGATGAGAACTGGAGGCAAGGAGGTGAACAGATGATTTGGCTAGACCCAGGTAGAGCTTTAGCTTTCTTTCTTTTGTTCTTGATGTAAGTATACTGTTTAGGAAACATCCTGGAGAAGACATCAGAAAATAAATTTCTCCTTCTTCCTAAGAAAGAACTAAGGTCTACCCAATGCTGATTGTTTCCACAGGAATTAGTTTAGGTGTAAAAAAACCATTAAATTTGTTGGAAAAAACACGCAATGAAAAATACATTAGTAATTCATTATAATCTGGCTAATATTTCTTTATCAAAATATTGATGTTTGGCAAAATTATTTATCGCTGAACTTTTTTAATGACTTTGCTAATCAATTGAGATAAATAAGCAATTCTAGGACTCAGGTCATATGTTAAAAGAAACAACTAAACCAGCTGAGCTAAACTTCACATGTGCTTTTTAATTCCCATTAGATGTAAGGATATTTTGTTGGTGGCTAACTTAGATGTAAATGTCTGTATGATGGATGACTACGAGTAGGCAACACATCATCTCATCTGTCAGAACTGACCATAAAAATTCCTTTTTCTCTTTATCAGTACAAACACTGTAAAGTCAGAATTTACATCTGCTCTGGCAAAGATGGTGCAGCACCTTAAGGAGTCTTACTTTCTGACTTTTGAAATATATATTTAGGATAAAATAAGAGAAATTGATAATTTCAATAATTGTACGTTTTATACAAAGCACTTTTATGCACACTACCACTGTTACTAATGCTTCTTAAATCTTCCACTGTCACCATATTTAAGCCTATGAAGCTTAACATGGTCTGGATTAGAGCAATAATTTTAATCCTCTGCTGCAGATTGATCAACAGGAAAGCTGTCTTCTCTGTGGTCTCTCTTGGAAAAAACTGTATGATCAATGCTATTCTGCTTCTCTTAAAAGAAATTATGTCAAACCACTAAACAGCCATGTAGAAAAAAATCTCTAGATTACTTCAGATTCTGGTATGCTTCTGAACATCTTTCAATCTAGCTACCCTTCCTATGCTCAAAATTTTCATTGTCTTCTTTGACAAGTCTGGACAAATATCTTTGTCAAAGGAGATGTAAATAAAAACTTCTTAGTAAAAAGCAAATATACTTTACATCTATCAACGTGCAGTAAGGATATAAAAGCTTTTAGTACCCCTTGAGGCAAGATTTCAAGGAAAAGCTAATTGGTTTAGTTTTGCTTCCTAAAGAAATGAAGCTTGTGTAATCATACGGTTTGCCCATCTGTCTGTCTGTTGTTGCCATCCCTGGAGTTTGTTGTCCAGTCATAACTGAGTCTGACAGTCTCAAAGATTAGAAGTTCCCATTCATTTTATATGAATGAGTTCCTGGTTATAGCAATGGTCCTAATTAGCATTTGCTTGAAGGAAGAGCCATAGCAATCCGGTCCTTTACTGGTTTCAGGAGGAAATAGGCAGCTGGCTGGTCAGCATACACGTACAGTTGGACAGTCAGCATACGTGCAGCTGTAAATCTGTCACAGCATATGCTTGCCACTCATCCAGCCAAATACATAGAAGATGCAGGAGGCGTGAAAGTAGCTAGGAGTACGTGGGAAAGGCTTGTCGGTATTGTGGAGAGTGTTAAGGAAAGGTGAAAATGAATCATCATTTTGGTTGCTGATCAAATAGCCTTGTATTTTTTTGCATATGTGTATTAACCACTGAAGCTTTCTGTCTTTTCAGGAGTGCCACAAGGCCTGCACACTTTATTTATATTTCAAATCCTTTGCAGTGCTGTTCTCCTTAATGAAACTATGTTTATTAAGGTTTGTTGAATGGGAATTCGGAAGCTTAGTTGTGACAAAAAGGAGGAAGTCTGTCTTTGCATTGTCATGAAACATTATAGAGAAGCACATGCAGAATTCAGCTGACACCACACTTCCTCATAGAGGGCAGTGCACTTGAATAGCTTAAGTGCTTGAAATGAAGGAAGTGAATACATAAAATAGTTGAAAAGAGATTATATTTTATCACCAGACACATGGTAAGGTTGCTTCAGACAGGGAACTTGGTTTAAAAAAGAAAAGGGTTGAAGACCAGTGTCTTTCATCTTTCATAATAAGCTTTTTTAGACAACACTGATATTTACAGGGTGACTGGGAAAACTCTGCATTGTAAAGAAATGAGCCACAATACTAGATATTCAATAGGAAGGCAAGTTTGTCAGGCTGTCAAGGAAGAAGCACCAGACTGTGCATGCAGGCAGTTAGCCTTCATGTAAGCTGCTTAACTACCTGCTATGCAGTGCTGTACATTTGAGATTAATGGTAAGCATAGAAAACATAAAGGGAAGATTTACCAATGAACTGAAATACTGAATGAATTATCCCATAAATAAAATTATATTCTCTAAAGCTCTAAATTCCTCGAAGGCCTATACTAATGCCAGGGAAAGAACGAACAAAAAAAATGTAGCCAAGAAAATGATTACATTCTTTCATAAGTAATTTCTCAATCCACAGAATACTTAACTTTTATATGTGTTACATTGTAAATGAAAACATTTTTTCAGTTGAGAAAAATGGATTTTTTTAAAAATCCTTTCTTCAAAGAAAAGCAATCTTCTTTTTCTGTAAGACCAAAATTCTGCAAGGCCCAAAAATTTCAGTAACCCATCTGAAATAATTCAAAGCTACACCTTGCCAAAAAACTAAGCTTGGCTAACCACCTGTGACCTATTAGGTAAATGAATCCAAAATCTTAGTCCTTAAAGTTCTGCCTACCACTGCAATCACCTGAAAAATCTCAAAGCCAGATATATGAAAATTTTTAGGAAACAAAATCCTATTTATGGAGAGAACAAAGAAATCCTTGAGCTAGCACTAACACTATCTGAAACTTCCACTAGGTTCACTGCGTCACTACGTGGAGACAGTAGGTGGAGACAGCAAGCCTGAGGAGATTCTGCATATGCAAGCATTACAAAGTGGAACGTTATCTTACTAGTGGTATTTCAAATATGTTTTATTGTTCCTTTCTACTCTTGCTCTAAGTATATGTTAAGGGCTGACATTGTAAAATTTAGTCACTAGCTGCTTGTTCTATTTTTAATACAAAATTATTGGTGATACAATATATAATGCAGTAATCAATGTAATTTAATCAAAGTTAATCGGTTACTGTTGAGATTTGCACTGACGGAGCCCTGCTAGTTCTGGTTCAAGAGCACCCTTGTCAGCAGCACGATGGCATTTCACCCCTTGGTGTAGCAATGCCTCAGGCACCTGAGGCTTTGTGACAGGAGTACTTGCCTCTGGGTTTGCCCTTCAGTACTTACATAGCTTCTCTGGAGAGTCAAATCCCTAATTAGAAGGCTAGTTGGACCTCTGCTGATTCTTTATTCTAGGTGACATCTAAAGACCCATGCTCTGTGTAGGCAGGTCAGGCATTTTGCTGGAAGCTGCAGTGTACAGCAAGTGCCAAATTAACTTTTGTTTGTGTCTGCTTTGACTGAGTCACCTGTGTTTCATCTAGAACCTGCAAAAGCATGGTCAATGAATAGATTTCCATCTTTATATTTCCTGGTAATTTTTTTCACTGTTGAGTTTCCATCTGTAGTATGAACCTCAGCATAATTTAATACAGACCATACAGTGCAAAAATACTCATGGCTCTGGAGAAAGTAACATCTTCCAAATATATGTGAGATTGCGTACAGAAAACAAAAAATCTCATTTGCTTATAAAGACACGTTTTTTGTACTTGAGAAAGTTTCTGTAGAATAAAGTTTATTCTACAGTAAAAACAAGCACAAACTCTTCAAGAGTATCCAACACTGGATTATACATAATTGCTTGAGACTATTGGTGCTGATCTTCTGTTCTGTAGGGAAAGAGAGATTCATGAGGCTATTTATCAGATTAAGGCTTGGTTAAATGTTTATGTAAGGGTGGAATGTTAGGAAATGAAACTTAATCTTTTCTATATGCAAAACCATGATTTATTTATTTTTGTATTTTCCAAAGTAGCACAGGTTTCCCTGAAGACTTCAGAGAATAGCTATGAGATTGTAAAATATTAGGTGAAACCTCAACTCTTCTCCAGCAAAGTTATATAATTTCCTGAATAAGAAAAATAGTAGGTAAAAAAGCATTGAAGGTTTCATGTTGATATGAATAATTTGGAAGATAAAAGATACTGGATAAGTACACCTGAAGGTGTTTTCTCATGAAACATTACTGAGAAGCACAGGTAAAATGGTGTCACCCTACCAACTGTATGACAAATACGTTTTACTGTTTGACTCTTGAGTGTGCTACCAAGAAGGATAAAATTAATTATCCTTCATTAATTTTACAAGCTCTTTTTTTTCTAAATGCAATGTTATATGCAAGCTGCATCTGAGACATGTTTTTAAAATATTAGGAAAAGAAAAACTGAAAAAAACTTAATTTCTCTTTGAAGCTGGTAGTACTCCAGAACAGGATGTCTTTTACTGATTTTTTCCCTAAGCACTAAGGCTTCTTTGATCTCCGTGTATTGTGGGAACAGAACACCTGATGTGGATTTGTGGTGAGGTCAATTGAGAGTACATGATGTAAGTAACATGGCTAGATTTTTAATTATATTTATTAATTCAGAAGATTTTGCTAACCAAATATGAGATCATTATCTCACTGGAATTGAGTAAATTCTACCAAATCTACATGGGAAAACTTTTTTATTATATGCTTCCAGCTATAATAACAACTGGTTTTGTACCTTAAAGAAATAATTTAGTATATGTGATAATTTTAAATCCAGTGAAATTAGAATGATCATGGAAATTATTTCAGCCACATGTAAGTCATCACAAATTTCCATTACTAATATATCTTGTTATAAATTTTCTGGCAAAATGCTAATTGGCAATCTTGAAACTCATCATAATGGCTGATTTGACTTATTGATTTTAGCACTTCACATACAAAGCGGGAAAGAAAATACATTTTATCCCAGCTTTTGTTTTATAGTTTTCATAATAAACACATAAGATTTTATTAAAATATTTGTTTATGCTAATTATAGTAAAGGATGAAGTGTCTTAACTTCAAAATCAGTGTTTCAAAGTTGTCAAAAATTATTTTTAGTAAACTGAATTGATATTTTCTTTGAGTTTTGGCTTGCAAAAACTATGATGCTGCAACATTTTAGGAGAGGAACATCCTCAGTTTTTGAGTTTGGATATCCATTTCCAACCTAGTGATACTGTTGAATTATCAGAAGCAAAGAGCAGGACAGACAATTTACAGTACTCAGAAATCAATGCAGAAATAGTGCAGAAAACAGAAATTCTTTATACTGAAGGCTTGTAAATGAGCCATTAGTATGAGGCACCCCAGGCTGCCCTCACCTCGCCATGTCAGGGCAAAGAACTAGGTAGCCAGCTCTGGCCTTAGATGGTAGCTGGTCCCATGGCAGCTGCTCGTCCCCTTTGTTCCTTTCCTCATGTTTCTCATTTTGCTGTCTTGAGTAAGGCAAGACATTGGCTGTCTCCAGCCTTTATGTTACGGTGAAGTCCTTATGGCTCATACCTTGATGCAGCTTTAATGGCATGTCACTAGAAAGTCCCTTCATTTCATCTAATTCTGAGGCCTTTGTCTGATTTGAGATCTAAATATTTTATATAATCAATGAAAGGTAAATAAACCAGAATTTATTATATTATTGTATTTTAAAACATTTTATTTATTTTTATCTTTTCTATTAAAATCCATAATTTCATTCTTCTGTTAGTAGTGAGATAGATATTTCAAGGAAAAAAAGATAAATACCAAAATCAGTGGTCTACTTACTACAGTCCTCTTAGATTCCCTTAAATAACTACTGAAAGAAATACTGAAGCATCACGGTATGTATACAAACAATAAACTGGTAATGAACAAAGTACATTGCAGCTTAGACACTGCAAATAGGCCAGCACAGTATTCTTAAAGCTGACATGCAATATATGTACATAAGTAGACTCTTCACTGGGGGTTTACAGCATCTAGTGTCTGTTTATATCTTTGGTATCTCCAAGGTATACAGTAGCACAGCTGCAACTTTCTCAGGTACAGGGAGAACCCTCTGGCTCTACCTTCTAAGGCTCAAGTCAATAAATATTTTAAATTGACTATCATTAGTTTCTTAAATCTTGTTGGTCTTGCACTTCTTCACTGTGGGACCTCAGAATAAATGTCAGGAATAATTAGCCGACATTTGGAGAAAATCCCCGAAGAAAGAACTGTTATTCTGTAAATGTCTCAGCAGGAATTCTAGAAATATTTCATTGTATTGCCCTTTTGTTGCATACAATTGAGACTCTGACACTATTCTTCCTTGAACTGAAGTCCCTGCCTTGCTTTGCCTTGCCTAGAAAGTACATTGTTTTGATGTTTTCACTTATTTTGTTCTGAGAATGTACTAGTATTTCATTCCACAAAAGTCATTGGTAAATGAATATTGCTTTCAAATAAAGACAGACTGGATCAGCTGGTCAATTTTTGTATTTAATTTCCATTTTGTGTGAAAACCAATCTTTCTCTTCCAAAATAGTGTATACTTAAAAACATTCTCTGTAATTTCAGTGATGAAAGCGAGGAACAAAAACCTCCAGAAATCACAAAAATCTTATTGAATGAAAACTCAAGTCTCATGACTGTGCACATTTCACCTCAGTGCTGGTAATGGTGTCAATCCAAATTCTTTGACCAATGGAGGAGTCAAAAATCACAGAGTAGTTGCAAGACCAAGAGTCATATTTGCTTGCAGGGATATAAACCTAAACATATCATCGCGTAGCCTTGGCAGACCCTAGCCACTGCTCAGCAGTGTCCTGAGAAGGTGTTTCTTTCTAAGAACATGCTTCATTAGTTCACATTGATATCATTCCTTTGTATAAAGATAATTACAAATGGATTGGAGCAGAGATTTAAAAACTCTCTGAGGTAAGTGGCCTGAACAAGATTATTGTTTTGCACTCATCCTGCACTTATCGTTATTGTTCTGGTCTTTAGCTCAAAAACTGTTTAAATGTCAAACCACTCAGCATGATGTTGGGCAAGCGTGGAAACCCAGAGCTGCAGCAAAAATCAAGAATTGTAAGAATAACTCTCCAGACTGGTATTTCAACATGATCTTAAATAGTGAAAGCTACTGGTCTGAGATTTATTTTGGTAAGGTAATAACAAGGAATGAGCAAATATTTTACCGTGTAAAAGGGAGACTTTTCTGGCAGTTTTATAAATAAAACTTTGATATCCTTATTTTCTTTAACAAATAGCTGACATGAAACTTTATTCTAAAATAACAGAAGAAGAAAAAATATTTACAACATTATCATATTCTTCTATTATTGATATTTGCTTTTGATCCAGTTCCCAAATCCTCATGTTATTTACACAACTCTACCTCATTCTCTATAAATTTAAATCTTTGAGGTTTAATATATGCCTTTTGCTTAACAGGTCTTTATATAGAAGTAAATTTTACTGATAGTCAAAGTAAGTTATGCAAAGGTCCATTCTCAGTCAGAAGAGGTAAAAAAAGAAAGGTGTAGAAGCCAATCATTCTAGAAGATAATAATCTGATTCCAGAAGAAAAAGAAAATGTCTGTGACATTATGAGCTTAAAATTATTAATTTTGGTCACATGTAAAGTTTTTATTAAACATATGAAAATTTAGCTGTTGTGGAGTTACAGGTACATGGACAAGTAAACCAAATATATGACTCTTAGGCACTTTATACAGCTCCAAAATTTGACTTGATTTTGATATTCAAAACATGCTGCCTTCATCTTTAAAATTATACACCATAGTGCATATGGCAGCCAACATCCTCATTCCCAGATCCATTTCAGATATTAATATTCAATCAAAAGCAAACCCTTTAATACCTTATTATTGCTCAAACTAGGATGTAATTTATGATTCTTTTTTTTGCCAAGTATGCGTTTTTTTCTCCTTCTCTCTGACATATTCCATATTTTCTGTAGCTGTGACCACAGAAATTCTCTGTTGCGTAACTGCTGGACAATGACCATCCTAAGAAATCATTAAGTAGCTATGATGAGAACCAACACTGACCGTTCAGTATCTGCAAACATATATAAAGCGGTACACTGTAGAACCACGGGTAAACCTAGTATGAGCTAATATTGTGGTCCACGCTTCCTGAGAACATATGAAAATTTTACCTTTACATTTATTTTGTTATCTCAGAAAGCTGCAGGGACCAACATTTAAAATAACGGGGGAAAACATTTATGGTGTATCTCTGCTAGCTTTATGATATACATGTTTTGCCACTGGGGTATAAGTAATTCACTTACCACTTTCAGATTCCTATTTTTACTTTATTCTCTTTTCTTCTCTTTAGATTAGTATCCTCTTCCTGTGTTTGCAATGGCACATTTAGAGTTGTTCTCACAATTCAGAAACTCCTCAGGAAAATACAAGAAAGACTGGTAGTAAGCGTGTGGGAGGGAGTCCAAATGACACTTTTTTTCTTCTCTAGTCTCCAGTGAGTGATGCAGAATACAGGTCAGGTGTGAGAAAACAGATCTTGTAGTGCTCTCCTGGGTCACTATAGTCAGAAATCATCGAAATGGGAACCATGTCTCATGTGGAAATACAGTGTAGATTATGTGGCAATATCAATTATGGCAGTAGCACACTGAAAAAAATGCTGCTTGTTTGAGAGCTGTCACTACTCCTTGCAGGGAGGCTTCTGCCCTGAACTTGGTTGTGCCACAGGGCTGGGTTTTTCTCACTTCTGCTGTACTCCATGTTTTCCTCAACCACTCAGTGCTCTGAAGCACCAGAAGACAACCTCATCCTGGAACACGCTGCCCAGGGAGGTGGTTGAGTCACCTTCCCTGGAGGGGTTTAAGGGAGAGGTGGATGAGGCACTGAGGGGCATGGCTTAGTGTTTGATAGGAATGGTTGGACTCAATGATCCGGTGGGTCTTTTCCAACCTGGTGATTCTATGATTCTATCTTCTATGATTCTATGATTTAGTGTTTGGATTTCAAACTGAATCCGAACAGGTTACGTGTATTTTGAAGTCAATTAGTGCTTCTAATCTGAGTACTCCCAAAGCCAGCCTGAAGAAGAGCTCTGATCTTTACAAAAGTATTAACTCTACTAGTAGGACTCAACTCATTTCATAATTTTTTTTTTTTCCTTTTTTGTGTGAATGCTTTCTGATGTGTAGGGTTCTTCCTTCTTCCAATCAGAATAAAAAAAAAGGAAAAGTAACCCCACTGTCCATGTCAAAGTTCTGAACTGAATTATTACCAGAATTTACTGATGTGAAAATCTCATTCATATTATTTGTTTTGATCCGTCTAGGGTAAGGGTGTGGGTGTGTGTCTACATGTGTGTGTGGAAATTTTCCTTCCAGAAAATGAGACAAGAGACTGAACTTTTATTCTGTCACAAACACAAACACTCCAAAGTGATTTGTCAGTACCTGTTCAAGATTTATACATATCTGATGTTGTTATTAATTAGTGCTTGTGAACATGATTACTGAATAATGTTCCATCAGCCTCATATGGTATAATACAATTACATCACCTCTTCTACTGTACTCACTGACCTATTTTAAGAATCTATTGGATAACAGGTTTTTTGTCTGAACTACGAAGACCTTTATTTTTGTAGGAAGCAAATAGAAACTATTAAAGTCAAAAAACAAATGCAGATTCCTATTGCTTTTAATTGTATAAATTAGATAAAGTTAAGTATCATAAGTTTGAATATTTTAGCAAATGTGATTTCATGCAAGAATTAAAAATCTTATTTTTATACATTTTGGGGAGGCAAACAAAAAGAGATGATTATTGAAGGAAACAGAAAATACAGAACATCTGAATGTAAATCCATTTGTCTCTATAGATGAATAGCCTAAAGAATGAAAACTTGAGTTTGTGTCTCTTTCTTATGATATTTTAAATTACTTATATAATGAGAAAATAAAAAAAAAAGAGGTATGTAAAATGGGAACAGTGACAATCTGCTTTGGCACAATGTAGTCTTAAAAATGTTCAGGTAACCAATTTAACAAGAAAAACAGTTGTGTGTCATACTGGGGATTATGCTAACTAAACAAAGCCTTACTTCCTTACTTGAAATTAATAGTTCTGTGAAAAACTTGATTATGACAGATTCAGTGAACCTTCCCCCTTGAGATTTTTCATGAGAAGTCCCATTCTGCTCCTTCTTGCAGGAGACAATCTGACAGCTGCAGGTGTTATTCCTTGAGCCTATAAAGTAGGAGATTAGGGTGAAAAACTTAATAAAATGACAGCAGGGCAATGAAGCAAGTTGAAAGGCTCTTGCTGGCTTGTCATCTGAATCAGACAGTGGAGAATTAGAAGGGAGGAAAATCCCATTGATTTAAAGATGTTCCTAAAGTTGTTCCTGAAGATGTTCCACATAAGGAATCTAACATCTGTAATGAAGGTGGATTTTCACAAAATGATGCTGATGTGTAAAAAGGTAAACTCAGTAATGTGTTTCTGTCACTTTCCAGGCATTTTGGAGTACATGGATCTGATGAGATGCATTCTTTCCTTGATCCCCAATCTCAGATCTACAGTGCATATTTTGTAATACATATTCATTTTTTCTGTCAGGAAACTTCTGAGGTTTTTATCCATTTCCCTGACTTTCCAGAAGCTCATAAGTTCTGTAAGATCCATATTTCCACTTAGGCTGCCAGAGAAATCCTGGCTTTCCTACCCTACACACCTGCAGACCAACTCTGCAGTAAGCAAGCATGATAGTAACACATAAAACCTGCTCTGCATGCCCTGTGAATGCTCAGTGAAGCTGATGATTTTTTAAAAGTCAGGTGGATGAGGTGCTCAGGGGCATGGTTTAGTGACAGATAGGAATGGTTGGACTCGATGATCCAAGATGTCTTTTCCAACCAGGTGATTCTATGATTCTATGATTTAAAGGCAGCACTTTTAAAGTAACCTAATGAGAAGTATTGTAGTAATTTTTAACTTTCCTTAGCAGCCAGACACATTCTGGAACAAATTCTAGTTAAGACATATAACAAAGAATGTTCCAATTAATATCTGAGTTGAGGAGGCAAACTTAAATTGGAGGTGGATGTGGATGTGTGGGCATCCCCGGACAGTGGAGTGGTGGTGCCAAGGTAATTTACACTGTAAAAAACAGGGAACAGGTTAGATGTCATAAGTTAGTTACCACTATTATTCTGCTAAAAATGCAGTCCCACATAGCGCTTCTCTTACTCAAGTTTCCTTTAGTGTCACTTCTTTGTTGACTAACTGCAGTCATCAGTGTTGCAATGTGGTGCTCAGACTGGGAATTTCAATAAAGCCTAAAGGAATTAGAGGCCTTTGAACTAAATTAACTCCCTTGGGCTCTACTGAAAACCTCAGACTTAATCTTTTGTTTTATTTCTTTCTTCAATCATGTCTATATTTTTTTGCCTCAGTTGTGGACATCAAAAGGATTCCCTCCCTCTAGTCCAGAAAGATGACAAAATTTAGTCACTGGTGGTATAAAACTTGTTCTTAAAGTCGCCTCTTAGGAGACCCTGCTCATTCAAAGCACCATATGCACTTGGGTGACAGCTGTCATCTACTGTCATTTGCATCAGAGAAATACTGATATTACATGCAAACACTTCAATGTGAAAGCTTATCAGGTACTTAGCTTGGCATACTTTTTTTGTTCTGACAGAGCTGATATGAGCTGCTTATGTCTAACAGCTATATTATTATGGTTATTGAGCCAAACAGCTGCAGAAATAAATGTTCATTTATTTCCCATTGGTTTTGTAGAGATCAGGTGATGATGAATTATGTCTGTATCTTCAATCTTAGTGCAAAATATAGCATAATTTTGAACCTATATTTTTATTTTTTTCTTTGAATTTTGCCTGTATATAAAAACAGTTCAAAGACAGCAGCTGATGCAGAGTACAAAACTGTTGACTGGAAAAGTAAAGAGTCACCTTATACTGGTAAGTTTAATTAAATTTTCAAGGACAAGACTAAATATGTTAGGCTAAGCATCTGTTTTTGCAGACATTCACTGTGGAAACCAGGAGACTGAATGAGTGGATAGCAAATTATGCTCCGAAACATTTTTGTCTGTTTCATGGAGGTATAATCAGAGGCGCTTTACTAATTCCCCGATTTGCAGTCACTATCTGAATCAGTTCAGTTTGTCTCCTAGTGGCTGGAGGCATTTCAGCTGGCAGTTTATAGTGATCCCAAAAGGAATTATCATGCATTGACCTCCCCAGTGCATGCTTCCAGGCACCAACACTGTGGGACCAACAAGATCTCTTCTCTTAATTTACCTGACTTTGATGATCCCTTCTCTTAATTTACCTGACTTTGATGATCCCTCTGGCTTCCCTTTACTGACACACAATCCAGCATTGCTGAATTTCTGTCACATTTGGACCTCTGGGTACTGGACCAGTATTAATTAATGATGCATATTTTTCTGAGCAGAAGAAGTAAGAAAGGTTGGTTTCCTGTATCGTATGGCTGGATTTCTTGAAGCTAGAGGAAGAATGAAATATGACTGAGCAGCAGTGCTCTGGAGGTAGGGTCTCCGAAAGATATCTCAGAAGGGTGGCCCCTTGAGTGACCAGTCATGACTAAGCTCACTCTGCAAGGTGTGTGTGATTGGGTACTAAAAAATACTTTTTCCTTTGTTTTTAGGAAATCTAGAGGTATTAGAGCTCTGTTCTTGTTACAAGTTGACCAATTGGTATGAAGTTATTAAGAGCAATGGGAAAACTGATAAATTTACAGGTACAAACACATATACAGAGCAGCATGCTGGAAGCTAATTTCAAAAAGAAACCGGAGGGAAAAAAAAGAAAGATTAAAGTGACTAGAACAAAAAAATTAATTGTGGGTAGGGAAAGACTTCCTTATGGATTCTTCCTTCTTCTCCAACTACCACCCCCTCAGCATGTCCTGCAAATGCTTTGCGATTTCTAAAGTTCATGCTAAATCCTAACATATGCTTTTAATTCAAGGCCTCATAGAAGTGTTTTCCAAATTAGAAAATCTGGAAACAAGCCTGGAAGTGCAAATAGAAGTAGACTCGTGAACGGAAAATTTTGGTAACTGTAGTATAAAGCTTACTCATCCCATCCAACCAGATTTTCAGCAAGATGTTGTAAGTATTCAGTTTACAGCAGAATTAGATAACTCCTTGCATAGATGGTCTTCAGAAAAAGGCAGTTTAAAGAACTAATATTCCTTTTATATTCTTCAGGTTGCTGCCATTATATTAAAACTCAGATATTTTTGCCCAATATTTAGGTTTTTTCTGTGTTCTTTTAATTTAATCTCAGTGGAAATTTAATTTAATCTCAGTGGAAATTCTGCTATAAGAGGAAACATATCACTACAACTTTCCCCTTCTCCTTTGCCCATATTAGTTCTATCACAAAATGGCCTCATGTATAAAGACAAGTGCAGGACTGCCACTGCGTGATCCAACTACAGGATGGAGCCCTACTGCTGGTGATGTTGAAATTGTTGGCTGAAATCCTGTCCTTGCAGGCAATGGCAAAATTTCCCTGGCAGAGTGTGTGAGAGACATGGTTTCTCCTCCTGTCATAAGCTGTGGAGGATGAATCTATCAGTGTAAGGATGTTTGTTATTATCATTTCTGCAGTTATATCATGCATGGTTCTAAGAAATTCCCCATCTCCACATTTCAGTTTAATGGATGAAATTAACTCCCTGGTTGTAATTCAGTTTTCTCATCAGTGGTTGTATGTGAGCATCAAAGTAGAAAAGCTTGGCAGAAATTTGTGTGAAGAAGAGGACCAGTAGAAAAAGAAAATCACCCATGGACTAAACAAAAAAGTGTTTCATGAGTAAACTTTCTTTTATTAAGTTTTTATATATATTTTTTTTTTAAAGTTTGTTCCCATTCACCTCTATTGAAAACTGTCCTAACAGATAAAGATAGAAAAAAAAGAAAACAAAAAAAACCCCAAAATGCCTGATATATTTAAACAGTAATATTTAAAGGAGTAAATGACTGATATGTTCACGTGATTTTGAGACTTGTCATAACACTGCCTACTTTGTGACCTCTGAGTCTTGAATGGTTCTTTTTTTTAATCATGCATGCAACTTGCAACATTTTTATACAACTGCTGTGCACACAGATCCTATGGCAAATTATTATAATAACCTCATATCTGTGAATGCTCTTTTGGGACTTGAACCCAGATCTTTTACTCCTATTCTATTACAGGGGAAGCAGTAGAAGCAACTCCCTTTAGTTCACGGTAGCTTTGACAAGGAGTAGTTAACCTGAACCTTCAATTATGTGCAGAAATTCTGCACATCTTGCTCAATTAAGAATTCTTTTTCCCATGGAACAGATTCTAAATTTTTAAATAGTTTGATTGGAATTCTAAAAACAGCAAGAGAGAAGATTAATTGTGTTAATAATTAGAAAGCTGAATGCTAACATTCTTCTCTCATAGGACCTGCCTCAATGTTATTACACTCACAGCTAACAGCAGTTATAGTCCGTGTGTAAAGAACTTGATATACATGTATATTGACCAAGATTTTGTTAGAAATAATTGAAAAATTAATTTTAACTTTAGAGTGAAGAGTTTAATTGTGTCTGCCTCTTGATTTACACTATGAAAAAGAAGAATGCAAGGGCAAGACAAATCAATTGGTCCCATGACTAACATGGTCAACCTATCTCTTTGCTTTCCTTGTAGTATAGAGAAATAATGCTTTTAACTAAGTCACACTCTCTTGCAAGCACCTCTGGCAGCTGAGGATGCATGAGATGCCGTTCAAGCACTCCTTTTGCACGTTCTGTAACTGTTTAGTGTAGACAGACCAACACAGATCAAGAGGTAAATACTCCTTTCAGCCACTTCCTCCTGTAAGGTCATTCCCAAAAAAAGCTTCATTTATTAGGATCAGTTTTCCTCTTCCTCACAGTCTTTGGCAAGTCTTTCAGAGACCTTCTATGTAGTATTCGCAATCTAACAATCTGTTTAAAATTATAGTATTTAGATTTACAATAAAGAGGATTCTGTAACCTGTTACAGCCTTAGGAGGTTAGCAGGAGAGCAGTGTGTGGGACGACTGCAGCATAGTTGTCAGATGGTGACTCTCTAACTGCCTTATTCAGAGCAGAAATTTGAACCAGCATCTTCCTCTTCACTCCTGAGTATGCTGATCACTAGTAAGCATTTATGCCTCTTATTCTTTTTCTGCACTTTAAATATTTAGTTAATTATAGAAGGAAAGAATGCTGCCAGCACAAAAGTTTGGCAGAGATAATATACCAGTCTGCCTCTGCTGCCATCACATACCATGAATACAGATACACATATGAATAAATACATGTATGAATATACAACAAGAGTTCAGGGATCATTACTAAAGTGAAGATATTAAAAAATACTGTACAATCACACACAAGGGACATTATAATGGTTGCACACTAACAGCAACTTAGTTATTTCTTTTAAGTTCTGTGCTTTACATAACAACTTCATTAATGCTATTTAAATATACAACACCAAGCATGTGTGTTTATATATGTGTAAACCTTTTTACATTCTTGTGTTTATTAAAAAGTTTATTCGAAGCTAGTGCTGGACAAAGAATTATTTTCCTGTCTACAACAGATTTTTTAAAAACAAAGAAACTTCTACCAGATTTCTCCCTCATCTAAAAGCCATTGTAATTCACTATTCATGTCCAATAGCATATCCTTTGTAAATACATGTACTTCTACCCTGAAAGTACAACTATATGAAGCAAAGGATTCTGTACTAAGATTAGTAGTTTTATTTCCCATTTTTCACCATTTTATACAAAATAACTATACATTTTAAAAAGAAAAGTAATAAAAATATTTTTTCTTTTTTTGACAAAATGTTAATTTCTCTCTTGTATTATAAGTGAGGTCATTAATAATAACAGAACTTTTATTTTCCAAAAATCGGACTTTTCAAAAAAAGATAAAAAAATATTTCTTTTCAAAACTTTCCACTTATTTACTAAACATTAAAGCAATTAAAATTTCTGTACTTTCTTAAAAACCATCAATATAATCTCTTTGTACCATCAGTGGAGTTTGAATTGTGAAGCATTATTATTGCAGCAAAATATTTGTGATCATCAGTAAGATACAGTAGAAGGAAAACCCAAAGATAGCTGAGGTACTACTCTTCTGTCATTAGGCCTTTGCCTTTCTTGAACCCAAAGGGAATTTTTAAATGTAAATCTATCGGAGGTAATATACAGATAAAATTCACAGATACAACTGAAGAAGGGATATATTTAAATGTTATTACAGCCCTGCTTACCTGTACCTCTTTCTCTGACCCATATATTTATTCAGAATGGAAAGAGACAATGAGTCATACATTAAGTTTCAGAGACACTTGCATAATATAGTCTAGAATTTTCCTGTTTTTTCCCAGTTTTTCTCAAAGGTCAGATGTGGCTTCTCACCTGAACATGAGCTCAGCTTCAATTTTTTCTTGCATAAAAACAGCACAATAACTGAATTGACACTTTTAATAATTTTTTTTTAATTTTAACATAAAAAGATGGGAACAAAAACTCTCCAGAGCCTGAAGATATTTCTGCCAACTGAATATCTACATCAATGTTTCTTGAGAAAAAAATGTCGAGAGTATTTTATACAGAGTAACTGTTACATATATTAAATGAAATTTAGCTACAACATCCCAACACCTGTGTTGTGAAGGGCAGAACTGGGAAGACTTATGGGACCAGTTCAGACCATTCAGTCTTACATCATCATTTAATTTTAAACTTATACAGAAGTTTTGAATACCTAGCAGTTGCCATACTCTGTTTTAAAAATGTAATGAAAATGATAATTATGAATTACCATCATCAAATATAATTGCACATGATCATCTTTATGAAAGCAATGCAAGCTAATGTCTCATAGCAGTTAATCACATATTTTAAATGGGTCCATAATGCATTTTTATGAACTCTCTAATGTGCATTGGTGAAGAATACAAATTGTGGAAAGAGAAGGAACTTAAGCAAAACAATTTCTATCCTAATTTCAACACAGGAAACTAAGAAGGTGAAAGTGGTCAGGCCATTTAAAAAGACATTAAACCTTCACTAAATTACAGAGTTTTTTTCTAGATTGGATGCTGCATGTTACAAAGAAAGGTGCTTCAAAAGCTGTCAGAACACCAAGATGGGAAACTCAAAACTTAAGTGGAAATAGCTTCAGGGTAACAATTCATAAGACACCTGATGAAAGAACATGAAGTTAGTTCTCAAACAGAAATTTGTAACCTCGATAGGTGATTATTATGCTGCCTGCTTTTTTGAAGTCTTTGTAACCAAAATTCAAAGATTGAAAAAGTAATAGTACAATTTACTTCACTACTGTAGAAGTGGTAATTTCACAACCGACATAATTTTTTGTCTTTAATTAGAAAACCTCAGTGTATGTGTGCACATGTACACATGTTTATAAATATATATTCATAATATAAGAAGAGGAACATTTTGAAATGATTTTTTTTAGAATATTATATCAAAAAAATTCACTTCTCCTAAAAGTGGGTTAGACACTACAATTAACCCAAGTGGATGTGCTGGAGGAGGATAGATCTTTGTGGATCTTGGGCTGCAGGGAAAGGTAGTGGCAAGGCCCAGGCTGGGGCAACCATAGCCTCACCTGAGGTAGCTGTGATCTGGAGATATCAATGGACCAGTGGGTTCAGGGAGGAGGAGAGCAGGTCCTATCACAGCAGAAACCCAATTGTGAGGTTAATAGCTCATTTGAAGAAACTTTGGAAGGGTAAGAGTCCCAGCCTCACATTGCCCAGAAGGAAAGATGGTCAGTAGCTGCGTTCAAATGGAGGAAGAAAAGACTCCAGCCTCAGTGAAAGGTGGAAGACAGTGACTTCTGGCACAAAATAAAGTTTTTCTCCTTAGAGGTATTTGGTTGGAAAAATGAGGTCTGGAAGCAGGAGAGGAGCAATGGACAAGGCTGAGAAGGTACTCAGACTGATCACACCCAACCCTGGTGATGGAGTTAGTGACTTGGAGAGGAAGGGTAATGATGGCTTTTCTGTAAAGAATGGTGAAAGCTATCTGCCAAACAGATTCGTTGTCTTGGGGGACTCGCTGCTTATCTCAGGCCTAAATCTGGAATGTTGTGGAGACTTTGCCAAACATCATCCAGGACTCAGGCCACTACTTATTCCTGCTCATCCATGTGGGTATCACTGGTACTGTCAATGCAGACCTTGAGTAGATCAAGGGTCACTACATATTCCTTAGGGTTAGAGTGAAAGGCAAAGAGAAACTATTGGTGCTCTTCTCAGCCTTGCTGGTCAAGGGGAAGCGGGCAAACAGGAGGTGGGGATCGTGTGAATCAACACCTGGCTGTACGGCTGATGTTTCTGGCAGGGATCTGTCCCTTATTGCTATGGGAATCCTCTGGTGACTGGAAAACAGCCAGTGTTGCAGCTATTTTCAAAAAAGGCAAGATCAATAATCCAGGGAAGAGCAGCTTCTGCAGGGTTTTGTAAAAACTTGTCCTGAAAGCCAGTTCCAGACAAGGAGGTGACTGTGAGAAATCAGCAAAGATATACAAGGAAAAATCATGCCTGACCAATTTGGTTGCCTTCTGTGATCAAATGACTGGCTCAGGTGTATTTACTTTGTCTTTAGCAAGGCTTTTGATATCATGTCCCATGGCATCCTTGTATCCAAATTGTCATGAACCGGATAGATGAACTATGAGGTGAGCGAAACACTGTCTGACATTTTGGAATCTATAGCACTGGAAGTATCCAAAAGTTGAAAAAGCACTAAGGAATTTCACAGAATCACAGAATCACAGAATAACCAGGTTGGAAGAGACCCACCGGATCGTCGAGTCCAACCATTCCCACCAATCCCTAAATCATGCTCCTAAGTACCTCATTACCCTAACCTTAAACACCTCCAGGGACGGTGACTCAACCACCTCCCTTGGCAGACCGTTCCAATGCCTAACCACCCTCTCCGTGAAGAACTTTTTCCTAATCTCAAGCCTAAATCTCCCCTGGTGGAGCTTGAGGCCATTCCCTCTCGTCCTGTCCCCTATCACTTGGGAGAAGAGAGCAGCTCCCTCCTCTCCACAACCTTCCTTCAGGTAGTTGTAGAGAGTAATAAGGTCTCCCCTCAGCCTCCTCTTCTCCAGGCTAAACAACCCCAGCTCTCTCAGTCACTCCTCATAAGATTTGTTCTCCAGCCCCTTCACCAGCTTCGTTGCTCTTCTCTGGACTCGCCACAACATCCCTCTTGTAATGAGGGGCCCAGAAATGAACACAGTACTCGAGGTGCGGTCTCACCAGTGCCGAGTACAGAGGGAGAAGAACCTCCCTGGACCTCCTGGTCACACCGTTCCTGATACAAGCCAAGATGCCACTGGCCTTCTTGGCCACCTGGGCACATTGCTGGCTCATGTTCAATCGGCTGTCAACCAACATCCCCAGGTCCTTCTCCTCCTGGCAGCTTTCTAGACAGGCTTCTCCTAGTCCGTAGCTGCACAGGGTTGTTGTGCCCCAAGTGCAGGATCCGGCATTTGGCCGTGTTAAACCTCATACCGTTGGTCTCAGCCCAGCAGTCCAGCCTGTTCAGATCCCTTTGCAGAGCCTCCTACCCTCCAGCAGATCGACACTTCCTCCCAGCTTGGTGTCATCTGCAAACTTGCCAAGGGAGGACTCAATGCTTTCATCCAGGTCGTTGATAAAGACATTAAAAAGGACTGGACCCAGGACTGAGCTCTGGGGAACCCCACTTGTCACTGGCCTCCAGCTGGATTTAACACCATTTACCACCACTCTCTGGGCCCGGTCGTTCAACCAGTTTTCCACCCAGGAGAGTGTGCACCCGTCCAGGCCAGAGGCTGACAGTTTCCGAAGCAGAATGCTGTGAGAAACTGTATCAAAGTCTTTACTGAAGTCCAGGAAGACCACATCCACAGCCTTTCCCTCGTCCAAGAGTTTAGTCACTTGGTCATAGAAGGTGATCAGATTAGTCTGGCAAGACCTGCCTTTCATGAACGCGTGTTGACTGGGCCTGATCACCCGGTTCTCTTGCAAGTGCTTCATGATCGCACTCAAGATCACCCGCTCCATGACTTTTTGATTTGACTTTGAGGCTACACCTGTTTTTAGGAAATGAGTATACTAAATGACCTTCAAGCAAGAATTATTCTATTGCTCTATATCCAATTTATATTAACACAATCCTATAAGTGGAGGATATTTTATATGCTTCTACAGTGTAGGAATGACACTCATGGTTGCAAATATTTAGTACTCCAATTAGGATGAAAGGGCTTTCTGCACCAAGTCTCTCAGACTTGTTGACTAGCAGATAGTGCTATGTGTATGAGAGAATCCTCTTATGCGTGAAAGGTGCCGATAATGCAAATGTTTATGATACTGATACAGAGAAACCATATGTAATATGAAATTTAGGCTTCTGTTCCCTCTTTCAATCACTTCTGATTTATGAAAAGTAAACAGTGGATCCAAACCCATCCAAGTTGTCAGTGGTCCTTGTGAGGCAGTAAATACCATGAATTTCAAGCTGTTTAAAAATGTTTCAAAACTGCTCAGCATGCAACTGCTTTTATAGTTACACAAGCCTTTAAAATGCACATTTCCTGAAAGGCAAGCAAGCGGGAATAATTACTATTCATCTTTTTTCCCCTCAGCTTAGAGAGTTAAATTGTACTCAACAGTTATTTCTCCCTAGTGCATGATACAGCAGAAATCCTTCCAGAGCAAATGCACTGCAATCACCAAGCTGGCTTCAACAGAAAAAGTACTAAAAGAAGTAATACAGATTAATGAATGGATGATGTAGATAGAATTTGTCAGCACTGTTTGCTACAGGGATCTTAAGCTCTGGAAATGAAGACTTCCTCTGGAAAGTTTGTTTGCTCAGCCTGTGGTAGGTACTGAGGATCTATCCTTTTAAGGACCTTTTTTCTTCCCACTCCACCAGTTTCAAAAAGCGTATGGTTTCTTTTCGAACATGATAAGGCTGGACATTGCAAATAATAAAACTCAAGTGACAGAAGACTTCATCACTGTCAGCAAGAAGCTTGTGTTTTCTCAGGGATCAACCCACACATTAGTCTGTCTTTAATAAAAGCAGGTCTGCCTAGCCATATCAGCTGATGTGCTGTGCTTGCCTTGGAGAAAGTATGATTTGTTGAGTTTTTTCAGTGGGAGGGATTTCAAGATTTATGGGTGTGCTGAGAAAACATGGAAGGAATCTGCCTGGAGGGCTGATGGGTCGCGGTGGAGTGAAAAATGTACTCAATGAAATGCATTTATACATAGTGTCCTTGGCCTGCAATGTTGCTTTCCAAGGGTAAGCCTCACCCAGCCTCTTGAGAAACAACTTATTTGGTAGCTTCCCCATGTGATTTGTTAATTTATTGGAACAGAAACATTGAGGCTTTTTGCAGATGCACAAGTCATCCTATTAATAAATGTTGCTCTGAAATGGGAGGATTTTGGGAACAAGACCTTGAAATAGCAAAACACACATATTCATATACTGTAAAACACTTAAACATTCAACCATTTAATTAAGGGGTTATAAAAAGATCCTACAATATTCTATAGCAAATTATTGAAACATTTAAAAAGAAAATTGAACTTTGAAAATTTTAGAGTACATATGTATAAAATTCAAATTCTGTATAGAAGATTTCATCAATAATTTGATACAGGAAAAAAAGAAAAAACTGACTGGATCACAAAGAACTGTTCTGCATAATATAAACAATTAGCTGCTTAACCACAAACACTATATACTAGGCTAATCTCATTCCTGAAACCAGATTCTGAAGAGAGAGTGTGTTCTAGATGACAGCTTGAAAAGATACTTCTTGGTCTCATCTTGCCTTCATCTTAACCCCCGGCCTCAATAATCTTGTAATTAGTACAGCCACTTAGGACCTATATGACATAGTCAAGTCTTTTCTCTCATGCAAAGTAGCAAAGATTAAACTTCTACGCTACCAAATTTCTGCACTAGCTTAGAAAGATATGTAGCTTCATTTTTTCCTTTTAAATATCTTGTGTTTGCATAAAATGTTGAGCTTTTCACTAAAGGGAGAAAGAATGATAGCTAGTAAAATGAATAAGACTAAAGATCTTATATTTTTCCCATATAAGTATTTTGTATCTGGTCTCCATTGCTTAAGTGTTCCAGTCACTGGAGTTGTGTATATAAAAATAAATTATAACATCCTCATTACTCTTGATGAATGCATCTTTCTACTCTTAGAGTTTTTGGAGAGGCTGGAGGTCAGGCAACAATAGCTAACATCTTTCCTAGATATGAAGCAACTCACAGTGATCAATAGTTGCATTAAACCATAGATTTATTAGGTCTGAACTATCAGTTTCAAGTGAGATTTTTAAGATGCTATCTAGCCACACTAGGAATTCTGCTGTTTGCAGTACTGAGGATCAGAGCTGGTATCTGTGTGGTTAGTAGCAGAAATGACAGCTAGGGCCTTAGGATGTCTGGGTTCCAAGAAGCATTGCTAGGAGATTCAGGAAGAAACAGTACCAATGAACTGGAGATCAGGCCTAGCACACAGCTGAAACACATTTTAATCTAGTCCTGGCTATTTTACAATACCATGTGCAATGTTTAATAGCACGTAACATGGATTCTGCATACGCAGAGCATATGTTAATGGGTATATTTAGTTCTATATGTGTTTGCAAGGAAAACAAATTGCAGTATGACATTAATTACAAACCCCTTCCCACTTAAATTAACCTTCTTTAATCTTAATTTTTTCTATTGTGTTTTCCTTTCTAAATGTATAGATGGATGCCTACCACCAGTTGTTGTCTGACCTAGTCTCCAGCTGTAAATCTCATGTCTAATTTTTCATTTTGTAGCTTTAATTTAGTGCCTTGCTAGTTGTGCTGCAATTAGGTAGCATAGGATAAACTCATAAACTGTCAGATTCCTCAGTGTGTATTAGTAAGGGTACTACACCTGTTGAGCTATAAACCAGCATTTTAAAATAGATGAGTTGTTGACCTTATTGACTAAAACAACATTTCCACTAAAACTACTGCTAAATAAAGAAACTGGGAAAGAAAAGCTTGAAATTTATGGGAATAGGGTTTAGCTATGTGCTTGCTATCTGAAACTGATATTGCTGATGGGAGGGGAAGTAAGTCTTTTAATCTAAGCCATATGTAGGTTATCTCTAAATACCAATGGCACAGTGGTACATCAGTGTCATGTTCATAAAAGATCAGAGAGTCTACTTAACTGTTCAGTAAACTCTATAGGTTATGAACTGAAGTCTGCTTACATCATCTGCTCTAGTGAACCCTGGTTTTTACTCAAGAATAAATTCATTTGGACATATTCCTGTGGAACAAAACTTTGAACTTTTGATCAATGACAGTGTAATGAGAAAGCATAGTTCAGATGTGTCTGAGAAATTGAATATAACCAAACTGGTACGAGACTCAGCAACAGCTGTAGGTCCCTCATGTAGCAGCATATAATGCTCTGTCTATGCCTATACTTCAGCAGAGGATGGGTACAAAATCTCTTGAGAAAGCTACAGTATTTTTTTTTCACGTATCTTCAAATTGGACTGGCGTCTGCCAAGGAAAATACTTCAAGAAGTATCCTATGGGGTCATAATACACATAGATAACAGCTAGGTGTTTAATACAGGAGAATTTAGGGTTGCTCTTTCTTAATTACCTGCAGTACTTCAACTGCTGACTATTGTATGCTAATTCTCTCATGTTGTTCTTTTTTTTTATTTGATGATTTTTGTCCAGACAGTGTTTACTGGACTTTGAAGTGTGCACTGACACTGGTCTCAGATTACGTATGTGTGGTGCCCATGGGTTAGCAGCCTCCAGGATGACAGACTAAAGAACATCCTCAGCTGGTTTAGCATTAACATTTTCTGAAAACAGTGGCCCATGGCATATAATACCAGCCAGAAATTTGTACTTTATTCTAGCTGATGGGAAGATGGTCAGAAAAGGTCATTTAGAGAAGAGGGAGAAGAAAAAATAGGTAATTGCCAGCTATTGGCTCTCTCATTCAACAGGAAGAAGCATTGTTTTCTAGATTTGTTCAAGTCAATCCTGGTCTAGCGCTAAGGTTTCAAACAATGGCTTGTTGCACATTCTGAGTATTTTACTTTCATGTGCTTAGAAAGAAAGGCACTTAGTCCCTAATGAACTATAATTTCTTTGTAGGCCTTACATGAGGCAATGGTCATCCCAAATTCTGTCAGTTTAGAAAGTCAAAAAATGCTCAAATGGTGGTTTTTGTTGCCTCCATTGTGACCTTGTTGTTCCTAATATATTGCATCCCATGAAGTGCCGTGAATACGCAGACAAAAAGATTAATCTCTGCCAAAATGTATGAGTTTAAATAGGCAAGACAGGCAAAGACAGAAACACACTTCTGGTACATTCAGATATTTCAAAACATCTAGTTTGAACTTTTCTATGACACTGGCCATGAATACTCCCCACACCCCCCCATAAAGGGAGGGCTTTTATGAAAACACACTGTATGGCAAGGCAATCAGTCTTAGTGTGAAGCAAATGAATTCCACTGCTTCCTTTAAGTTCATTTCTGCTCTCTTCTTGCACTATTTGAAGGACTTAAAACAAATGGGGTGGGTGGGGGGAGGAGGAGGAGGGCTAGATCTGTTGGGAGTTAAAAAGTGGTTTAAATGAAGGATTAATTTCCTCATATACAGGGGCATTAATTTCTCTAAATGTAAGGGGCAATAATTTCTCTCAATGTAAGGGGCAATACAGAGTCCAAGACAAATTTTGCAAAACTCTTCATGAACAGAGCTTCCTAGGATAAGAAATAGAACCATTTCACAAAACACAATGAAACACTCCATTACAGAGATGCAAAATATAAAGGTCACAATTTCAGAGACAGATGTTTGCTAGGTCTAGCAAGCTTTGGATTAGCTACTGGTCTTTGAAGTAGCCACTGAACATGCAGGGATGAGGGTGGTAGCAGATTTTTCAGACCCATAGAGAGCAGAGAGTGATTGAGATCAGTCTTTTCGTACCCACATCTACACTCAGACACCCTTGTACCTGAATATATCAGTGTAAGTGTTGTAAAAACATGTCTGTTGACAGACTACTGTCCTTCCACATGTAGTAGATACTGTATATATGAAACCCTGTCTATATTTGCAATCGCATAGGCTACATACAGAAATAATATACTTCAGATAATTTTTCTCTGAAAGGTAATCTCCTTACAGAATATTTCACATGCTTCACATTTGCACATGATTTCTTTCCTGAACTTTTTTTTTGTGAACATGTTCCTCATCATGCTGGTGAATGTTTAGGGAAGAAGTAAGATCTGACCAGTTTGACATTTAAAACCAAATGTATCAAGGTAAGCGTAAGAACAGCTATCAGTAAGAATTAGCAGGAGCCAGCATTTGAGAGGAGGTTGGAATTTGACAGTATTCATGAATACTACATTTCACACTGAAGATGTTACCTCTCAAACTTTAGGTTTCTTTTTCTTTTCAAGCAACGTCTGGCCTTACTCACCCTTTTAATGTTATAAAGTGGTACAATATTTTATACATAACAAGTATGAGGGAAGAACCCTATTATCATTCTCCTGTGTATGTATTGTAACATGAATTAATGCAAGGCGGGAAATATTCATGCATTTCTTGAGGATGGCTGAAACATTTGCTGCCAAAATTCCTCACTTGTCATTTATTACTGACTCTGAGAACATTTTTCATGCACTTGTGAAAGAGCTTCCAAAAAAAAAAAAAAAGGTTGATGTTTATGAATTACTTGCAAATTTGCCACTGATAAAGTTGGGGTTTCAATACCTTGCAGGGCTTACATTTCTCTGTGGTTTTGGAAGTAAATTTCTGTACATTTAAAATGCCTTACATAGCAATTTAGATCTGCCCATAATTGTTAGATTCTTAGTGATGTTTTACTGGTACTATTATTACAGTTAGCAGTTAGTTTAGTGCATACTTATGTCTCCTACAGAATAACTCAGCTCAGAAAGGCAAAATCGTTTCAAATTCAACAAGATTTCTAAATTCCTTTTGTAAGAAGAATAAATGTTCTGTGGATCTCTAACAGTCTACTGTTAAAGTATAGGGAAAACTTGTCAGATCACAGTATAATTATCGTATACATGGTACTATTTAATTCTCACTGCAGTAAACCATTTTGACTATGTTTTTCTGATTCAAAGGGAAACTGAGGCTCTTAATTTCCTCAGGCTTGCTTGGTAGACCACAGAATTGAACTCATTCTAGAGAATTTGCTGGAATAAACTAGAATTATGTATGAGAATACTGATTCTACGCAGTGTTCAGTGTCTCATTAATTTATTTTGAAATTATTTTAGGCAAATAAATAGATATTTTAGCAAACCTAAATAAAACCTTTGATTAATGTGTAGTTTTATTAAAGTCCTTTATATAGAGAGGGTTTTTTTAAGATAATTTTAACAGAAAAAAAAAGACATGCAAAACATCAGTGCTGGATGGAGTGGTTAATATATATTTATGTTAGAGAGTAAATCAAAACAAGATGTTTTCTTGAAGAAGGAAGAATTCAGTATAAAAATCAGGAATTATCTGCATTAAAGTCATTAGCAACTGCAAAAGAAAACTTATTAGAATGTTTCTTAGGTTTCATTATAGTATTTCTGGTCAAAGTCAGAGGGAGAGATAAGGAGAGACATGTTGTGAACTAGTATAACCAAGTCCTTTCCCTAGCACGGAAGAACAAGTGCATGACTTATTAACAACTAGTAAAACATTCTTCCTTGAAAACAGCAAAGTGACTCCAAACTGTCTGTTGGAGACTAAACTGTGCCTGGACACAGTCTGGGAGATGTAATTATTATCACAAACAAAAACTACGTGATGGCTGTGCAGTAATATTGAACAATAAAGATGATCATGGGTATCTTGCTGTTATTAGAGTAAAAGGGATTAGCTATATGCAGAATGTATTCTATATTTTGTTCACAAACATAGTGTAAATGTTGTTTCCTGAGGATGTGCCTGGCTGTAGAAGATACTTTGTAGCTCTTATAACTGTGAATGAGAGAAACATAAAATATAAAACTATGAATCTCTAAGTCTTTCGCAATTTTTTCTCCCTTTTCCTAAGCACTACATTAGTTTACAATTTTTCTGACTTTTATTATATGAAAGAGCTAGACAATTACCATAAAACCAGAACTATATGGATTTTTTTTGATGTGATATGGGTTTCTTACTCTTTTTCCAAAGTACCTCAGAGTCTGGACTGCTGAGGTGATCTGAGGCTTTTTCATACAGACCTTAAAGGAGTTAAGATACAGAAACACATATATGCATATCCCCAAGTACTTGCAAATATATCCAACCTTGTTGGTGTATTGCTATTTGCAATTATTTGCTTCCTGTCTTCTTTATTCTGCTATAGTTTCTGCAACGTAGAAGTGTCTATTGAAATTGCTTCTTTCTAATTTCTGTCATATCTCATCTTTAAGCTTTTTTCTCCTCACTGACAGTGGTGTACAGCTAGTCATACGGTTTTTTGCATGCTCTATTTATGAGTATTACATGGAAAGGATGGGAAAGGTTGGTCTCGGGGAGTGCAAGGGAGTGACAAGGCCAAAGTCAAGAGTACATGTTAATATTTTTTAAATTATATTTTATTTTCTATGTGGTATGTAACAGAAATTCACATTCTGATCCAGCACCAATAAAACAAGAGTCTATTTTGGTAAAACACAATATCTGTCAATTGGCTTAAGTTCATCTTAGCCGCGGAATGCATACACCTGTCTTCTGTATGACTAATGCGCATCCTCAAAGTTCATTTAAGGCTGAAATGCATAGCTGAAATGAGATCTGGATTATTCTGCTGAATAAGCCTGTTATGGCAGGCCAGTCAACAATAAATCTGTTTTACATAGGTGTATTTTTTTGGGTTTTTTTAAAAAAAGTATTTCATTCATTCAGTGTTTACAGGCAGATTTAATATGTTGCTGTGCTAAGCTGAGAAATAAGGACAGATTATAACTTCTTTGAACTTTAAAATACAAAATGCCTTCTTGAATTAAAACCTAAATATCTAACTTTACATTTTCCAAGGCCATTCTATATTGCTAGTTTCTGTTACTGTAATATGTAAACATAATATATAAAAATAAGATGTTCTTACTTCTTCCTCTGGCCCAGCTCTGGCCGTTACTTTTCTGCTTCCATTTAATAATTTTTTTGGCCCTTCAGCTTAAATGTGGCAAAAGTTTTGGAGGGGAGGATGCTGTAGACAGGATCACTAAAACCCCTGAATCTTCCTCTTTCAGGAACTATAAAAGGAACAGATAAGGAATATAATAAGTTGGACTTGCACAAAAGCTTCTGTCTCTTGAAACTATATTTTTACTCAAATAAATAAATAGATAAATGTATGTTGCACAGACTGCAAGGTTTACTACGGATAGTACTTCCAAGAATATTTAGGCCATAAAAGCAACCAGATTTTTTCAATATTAAGTTCTGTGTAAAGTGTGGAAAATGGGGGAAGGGAAAGAGTCTCCAAGAATCAAGGGAGAAAATAAAGATCTGTGAAACCTCTACTTCCTATTCCTTTCCTGATAGTTTTTCTTTTTTAAGGTCACATCCTACCATAAAGTTGAAAAATATATGGAAATATTCTCACAACCCCCCCATATTTTCTAAATAAACTATGCTATTATTTTCCCATTGTGTTTTTCAAAGTGAAACTAATATGCTTATCCATTTTCAATAGGAAAATGAAATTAACTGTAAACATATGCTTCACTGAGTGCAGCATAAGCATAATTTCTAGTAATTTCTGATAAGAATATACATCAGTGCATATTTGAGATGAATGTAGCTTCAAATATTTAAGAAACCCTCTGGGAAAGGTCATGGTTTTCCAAAATACAAATACAGGAGTCCCTCTCATCTTCACAGCAACAGTAAATACTCCTAAATAATTGTTTTGGTTTCCCTTCCTCCTTACCATCCTTTTAGCTATTTACAAGCAAATAACTAGCCCCATGGTTCTTATGGCAGGGTTTATGTTCTTCCAGTTTGCCAGTTATATGTCTAGAAATTAGAAAGTCAGCCTGTAGCACTGTATTTCCAGCATGCGAGCATCAAGCTCCTCCATAGTGCCATAGCCCCATCCTGAGCACTGCTGGTTGCTATGGAAGCAGCACAGCACAGTGCTTAGAAAGACTGGGAGATGCTGGGGGGACTATTCATCATTTGATAGAGACGTATTGGTGCCCTTATGTAAACTTATACCACGTCATTAGGATGGAGTGGTCATATATTTGATCTCTGAAAACCACAAGGATTATGAATTTTGTTTCCTATGTGAGTGTGCAGGAGGAAGAGATTTTGTACATCTGGATCAATTTCCCTCTGAGCTTCACTGTTGTATATCCTTGAGGTTTTGTATGTAGTAGGATAATCTCTTTCTCCGAACTTTATCAAGTTTTCCAGTGGGAGGCAAGGGAAGGAAAAGGTAGGCGAGATTGATGCCCACCTGCTGAACCTTTCTGACAGTCCCTGAAAGCATATCCTGGCAACCCGGGAGTCAGACTTGCTTACAGCCAACCCCAGGAGGCATCTCCAGCTCAGATCATAGAAAAGAATCATAGCATCACTAGGTTGGAAAGGAGCCACTGGATTGAGACCAACCATTCCTTTAAACCACTAAACCATGCCCCTCAGCACCTCATCCACCTGTATTTTAAACATCTTCAGGGAAGGTGACTCAACCACTTCCTTGGGCAGCCTGTTCCAGTGCCCAATGACCCTTTCTGTGATTTTTTTTTTTCCTGATGCTGCAGTCTTTCAAAGCAGGAAGGATCAAGGACATACTGGTGCATCATCAAAGTGACAAGGCACTTTTCAGTCCATTGCAGAGGTCGTATCTGGAAGGGGACCAAGTACGCTGCATCCTAATCCTTTAGTAAGTATCCTAAACTTAATGAAAAAGAAAGCTTTAACCTCTTAGAGTATTCCTTAAAAACAGTGAGAATTTTTTTTCTTAACATCCTAGGTAGGATTTTGTTGACAGGATAAAATGAACAGATAGAGGTGTCTACGTATAAGTCAGGTGTCTGAGCTATATTCATTGAAGATCTTATGCATAGTCCTGTCCCAAACCTACGACGATCAAAAATAAAGCATTATTCTGCTTTTTTTTCATTTGTTTCTTATATCTAGAATTTGTTTATGAGTAATTTTCAAAAGAAATCATCTCATTTAATCACATCCACCTAAAATTGAGATATTTAAGTTAAACTCTTGTAGTTGCTGGAGAACACTTTCTCCATCATGAATAAATTATTGTATTTCTAGGTTGTTGTCCCATGTGCTTTTGATATTTTTTCTGGATGGAATATTTTGATCTTTGAAGGAAACTTTCTCACATCCTTGATTATATACAGATGAAATGTGAAGACTATCTTCAACAGGAGGTGGCTAATTTTTTAATATATATGAACCCGATCAGAAGCCTAGATACTTCCTCCTAATAATTATCAGGATAGAAAAGTTTAGGTAATCAGTGGTGCCAATCTTATGCATAAATGGTATTCGAGCTTATACCATAGGAGGTAACCCATCACTCTGCTCCTTGTGGTTATGAAGTAACATTATGCAGTACTTGTATGCCTATGTGGTAGTTCAAAGGACTGAGAAGCAAGTGAGATTTTAGTTTGCAGGTAAGTTATATCATTTGCATGAAATCAATAATTCATTTCTTTTTGCCTGCTGAATTACATTCCATCGTTAAGTGTCAAAATAGTTGCTTCTATGGAATGGAGATGATTTGCAGCTGACAAATTCCTTTTGCAGACCCGCCACATAGCGAAGTTTCATGGGGAGACATTCACATATGAACCTGGCATAAAGTCAGAACAGTTGGAATCTCTGGCTCTTGTTGAAAACTGGATTCAATTTCTTGGTAGATTTTCTTTCTGTCTTTCAGAAGGGACTTCCAGCAGAAATGAAATCTGGAATTGCTTCAACTCCCAGCATTTAGATGCTTCCCAAAATAAAAAGGGCATCTGTTTGTAGCATATCCTCTTACATTTTTTTATTGTTATTCCAACAGTTGTGTGTAGACTTACTCATGCACTGAGAGTAATTTTTTGTGTTGTGACACAGTATGCGACTTAAAAAAAATAAAATCACAAAAAACTACTTGGATGGAAAGTGTGGAAGTTTGGCAAGTGAAGTACATTTTCTGCATTTTCTCTTTTAGAAGATTATGATTTCATGTAATCCCACACCCTTGAGCAGATGCTATCTGTATTCCCTTCCAGAGCTTTAGCCTGTTACCAACAGGAGACAAAAAAAGAGGCAGAGAAAATCGTGAAAGACCACAAAGATTTCTTAATGTTGTTTTATACAAAAAAAGGAGAAGGCCCGCTTCTGCAGTAGTTAAATTAGTAGAGATTATTATGAAAATGCAAAATTGAATTTTAATGAAAATTGCTGAATAATTTGCACTTAGAAGAAAAGACTTCAATATTTAAATTTTACCTACTTGATTGTTTGCATTAGTGTTGCTGAGGCGTATATGTATCTTGTCTCATTGTAGCATGTCCCTTGTAATTGATGGAAATGACACTGTTATTTCTGTGGCACAGCCAGATTCCTCTTCTCCAATGAATACACTGTATATTCTAGTGAATCATTTACTCTCAGGCTTAATTAAAATTCCAATATTTTAAACAGAGTGGAACAGCTCCCACATGAAGGACAGCAGTATTCCTGTTGTGGTGAGGGAGATGTGAGTCCAAATTATTTTAGCCAGAGATACAGGTGGATCTGAGTCTTCCAGCACCAGAATATTTGCCTGATTGAGATTAACAGGAAGATGAACATCTGTCTGGATATTTTCTCCAAGTGGTGCTGGCTCTAAATGATTTCCCAGTGAATTCATCCAGAATTTAAAAATGCGTTGTGAATAATCAAAATAATATATTTCATTGCAAATTCTATTGAATATTTTTAAATCATTTTACCAATAAGTGAATTACTTGCCATGAAAAATTGTTGTGGGAGTTATCATCAGTACAATATATTTTCCTTGACAGTTTGAAGAGCCTTATTTACTAATGTTATGATTGTGAACCACTGAACTGAGGCCCGTAGTCTGTGGTTTATACAGTGATCCTGTAACCCTTACTATCATTTTACACAATGATATAGATTTTTTCACTTTGACACCACCACTAAAGTGTGGTTTTCTCTTCCTGTAGACGTCATCTATTCTTTGGTTTATTTCAAGCCTTTTCTAACTGAAACTTACCTGAAAAAAGTCTTGTGAGCTCAAAAAACTCAGTGAAAAACATTACCTACAGACCACCAGATAATGTATTTTTTGTTCAAAGACAATCCATGACTGACTAGTATGATAATTAATTTGGCTTATCACAGAATCACAGAACGGTTGGTGCTGGAAGTGAACTCCAGAGATCATTTAGGCCACTCACCTGGCTAAAGCATGTTCACACACAGCAGTTTGCACAGGAACATGTCCAGGAGTGTTCTGAATATCTCCAGAGAAGGAGACCCTGTAACCTCTCTGGACAACCTGTTCCAGTGCTCTGTCAACCTCACAATAAAGTTTTTCCTCATGTTCAAATCAAACATTCTGTGCTTCAGTTTGCACCTATTACCTCTTGTCCTGTCACTGAGCACCACTCAAAAGATTCTGGACCCATCCTCATGACATCCATCCTTTAGATATTTATATGTATTGATAAGATCACTTCTCAGTCTTCTGCAGGCTAAACAGAAACAGGTGTCTCAGCCTTTCCCCATAAAAGAGGTGCTCCAGTCCCCAAGCAATCCTTATGGCCTTCCTCAGGACTCTCTCAGTATTCCCTTGTCTTGAGATGAGAGGCCTAGAACTGGACACAGTACTCTAGATGAGGACTCCCCAATGCTGACTAGAGGAGGAGGATAACGTCCCTCAACCTGCTGGCTACACTCTTCTTAATTCACTGCAGGATAGCACTGACCAGCTCCTGTTGCCACCAGGAGTCCCAGGTCCTGCTTCTTTCCAGCACTTTAAACCCCCACATATACCAGTTCATGGGATTATTCCTCCCTAGGTACAGGACTCTGTACTTGCCTTTGTGGAATTTCATCAGGTTCCTCTCCACCCAACTCTCCAGCTTGTCCAGATTTCGTCAAATAGCAACACAGTCTTCTGGTGTTTCAGCCACTTCTCCCAGTTGTGTCATCAGCAGACTTGCTGAGAACACACTGCTTCCCCTCGTCCAAGCCACTGACGAACATATTGAACAAGACTGAGCCCAGTACTGACCCCTAGAGAAGACCACTAGACAACGTTAGACCTTGCAGAAAGAATGCTTATGTACCTTCATCACTGTATCATTTTTTTCATTTAGAGATGAGAAATAATTTTTATTTCAGTGATATTAGCATCTCATAGCTCTGAGAGACTGCTGGTTTGAATGTGACATTTTTAAGAGTCAGGAAAAAAAAAGAAAGAGAAATGTAACATCATTTCAACAGCAGAAGTTATTTGAAATACTATTTCATCATGCATATTTTTCTTAGATTCTCAGCATTTTCTCCATTACTTTCATTACTTAATCTTATAGGGAAAAATATTTTAATATTGCTATTATGTTCTTGTCCTAATATTTTGAGGGGCGATATTTCATCACGGTTTGAGTGTCATGGCTGTGGGATTACTGTGTTTTTTCTGCTTATCTCCTCATAGTACTTGTTGGTTGGCTTTGTTTGGCATGTGGTATTTTACCTGCCATACCTTCTCTGTTAATGGAAAAACCTTAAAAAATCCTGCATTTCAAATGTGAACAAGCATCAGTTTTCCTATGGATTCCTATTTCATATTTATTTTTCTCAATATTTCAATTTCTCTACCTCAATACAATATTTTTCTTAGGAGATAAGGGTAATCTTTTTGCCCTTCAGAACTGTTATTAATTTCTAATATTTTATTTATATTTTTTCTCTAGAAGAGATATTTCAATGAAGCATCTTCAAGAGCATTTATTAGTTCTATAGAGATGATTTTATAAAATGCTGTTTAATGTTCTGTGATACAACAGAAATATAAAATTCCAGTTCAGTTTAAATTAAAACTGTAGCTTACTGCGTGTTCAAAAGCACGTATAAATTCCGTAATATAAAAAATGTCTAAAATAAACTCTACGCTCTTTTGGCTACATTGATGTCTGTTTTCATTTATCATCTGTTTCATTTCATGCATACATAGTCATTATGCTATATTCAAGGGTTTAATCTCTTCATTTTTTGATAAAAGAAGTTTTTCATGTGCTGCTACACTTATGTAATTTGATACATCCAAACTTTCAGAAGTCAATATAAGCTGCAGAAATGTGCATTCAAATATGAGGAAATGCCCTGTGTGCTTCGAAATTGTAAGACCTAACCTGAAGTTAGGTCACCCATCTACTGCTTAAGTCAAAAGAAATTTTGCCTTAGATTTCAGTTGGTGTAGTAAAGAACAAGGTGGGAAAAGATTACAGTGAAATGTTTCATACTCATTCCCTTTTCAGTACAATGCAGACTGATTATATGAATTTAGGTCAGGAGACGTCTCTGGTATTTCCATTAGACAATTACACAAACCTGTGTCTTCATGTTATGATACAAGATACTCCAGCAATTGCTGAGCAATATAATTAAGATTGTGTATGTTTGTATAACTTCCAACCTACATGAAAGCCAGAATCACTTGCTGAAAAATAGAGTACTTTTTTTCTCGAAAAGAAGATTTATGATTCTTGTAATATTTAATAGTTATTTTAAGAACAAGAAGAAATGAATAAAAGTATTCAAGGGCAGTCAAAGAACCACTGAAATTAAGAAATTCTAATAAGTGCATTGAATAGCATGATAATAATAGGATTAATTATAATAATAGCAATTCTAGTAATAGTCCTTAAATTGAGGAGTTTATTCTCTCTTTTTTTTACTTTCATACCTCAAATATTTCATTTAGGCAATATAATACCCTGATTAGTCATGTGTTCTTTATATGATACAGTGTGGATTTAGATGTAGGCACAGGATGGTAACCAGTGTAGTAATATCCATTTTCATATGGGAAAATTTTAGTACCTATTATTAGATTTATTTTAAGATCCAGTGATGAAATTCTTGCTTCATTAAATTAAGTGGACAATTTTCTAGTGACTGCAGTAGAACCACAGTTTTAGCCCACAGCCTCAGCTCATAATTCAGTATGTCTCCATTGAGTTCACTGATTCCAAGCCAAATAACACATGCTGAAGTTCCAGGCACTATTTTTGAAATATCTTCCAAATGCAAGAGATACCTTCCAAATGTCACATAAACAGTAAGATCTTCATACTTTTTACAGGACTATGACATGACTTTCTAAGGCATGCATCGTCCTTAATTACTCCTTGGTAAATTAATGCCTCATGCTATGTTTCACCAGCTCTTTTTTTAGAAATGCTGGACTTGACTAGTTCTTGGAAGTCTACACAGGAAACACAAGGGCTATAAAAAAACAGTGTTTGCACCGGACTAGTGGCCCTTGTCCCTGTCAACCTGAACTGAATAGTGGTCCTTTTCTCAGGTATTTGGATACACTGTTATAGCAGCTGTTCTTCACATGAAAATCAATACTAAAATTGTGGCTAGGTATGATGCTATGGGTGTCTATTAGAGAGGAGTGGGAATCATAGTTTTAGCTTATTTGGCTGAAATCCAGTATGAATAGCTCCATTCTACCCACATAAGAAATTCTGAGAGAACTTCATGAAGGATGTATTTTGTCCTGTATTAGAACTGTTCTGGGAAATAATGCATTGTTCTATGGAATAGATTAGTAGCTATTGCAGACAGAAAATACCGCAGATGTGCACATACTGGAGCTCACATATCAAGTTCCCGCATTTTTTTTTTCTGCATTTTTTTTGTCTAAGTCTTTCCTCACCTCTCCCAGTTTTTAACTTCCTGATGAACTCTTGCTGGCAACCACTGCATCTGACTTCCAGCTGGCAGATCAAACAAATACATTATTTGAGAACTGGTGCTAATGCACAAAAATACCAGAGATGTGTAATGCTATGCAGTACTCCAGGCAGCCTATCTTTGCTCTTCTCTCTGTCCTCCCAGATGCCTACCAAAACTACATTCCTATGAAAGGCTAAGCAGGTAATCTAAACTTGAACCTCTAATGGCACCAGTCTCTAATGTTTTGTGCCAAATCATCTCTTATGTTCCCAGTGAGTATGTAGTTTTGCAGCATGTAGATCTCTCTCAGCCTGAAATTTGAAAATGTTATTGTTTTCTCCCTCTCCTGATGACTTTTCTTCCTTATGGACAAAAGTTTATTTCATAAGACAATTATTTTGTATGACAAAAAGCTCACAAGTCTCACTAATCAAAAGGCTTTATTAGGTCAATTAATCTACTTTAAAGAAACTTTTGCCTTCAAAGTAATATTTTTTGGTGGAGGCCTTCATGGATGGCAAGATTGAGCTAACTCCTCTTTGACCATAGTAGAATAAGTCTTTGGTCCCTTCGTGGAGCAGGGACTATCATTGTTGCAGCTTTTATGCATGTAAAATAGGAATGACTATTCTTAGGGTCAGTCCACTTGATGATTATAGTTGTAAGAAATGTACTACTTCAATTGTCATTGTGGAGCTACCTTTTCCCAACAGGACCTGTGCTTTACTCATGAGGCAGGAAAGGCATGCGCAGGGCAATAGTAAAGTTGCCTGGGCAATGGTTAATACAGTAGAACCAGTGTTTAAGGTAAATTATCTGTGCACCAAATGAGCTCGGTCTTGTTGAAATGCAATCATGTAATCTAAGTAATACTATTTTAATGTGGCATTTTTTATAAGCCTATTAGTTATACATCTCACTGAATTATATGAATATGTACTCAAGGACAATAAATTTCAGAGCCCATCCAAGCATCATATCCTGCTAGTAAAGCACAATTTCTAATGTACATTTAAAAGATAATGATTTGAACAGTTGACTATTTCATTTCACCAGACAGTGTGATGTGACCATACTTCTTAGAAATAAGAAAAGGCTCTGACTGTGGGAGGCAAATGAGCGTCTCTTCAACAGGAACAATTGCAGTGTTCTGAATGCAATTCCCCTCTGGGATGTTCACAGACCAGCAATATGACTTACTGTACATTGTCTCCTCTGCAGAATGTTGCTGGCTTCATATTTTTTAATTTCACAGCTAATGTCTTTAAATATTCTTTTTATTGCAAGTGGTGAGGCACTAATGTACCAGTGTTCAAGCCGAGAGACAATGAAACACAGGGTTTTCTTACTTTTGTTAAGATGATGTTACAGGCCAAACAAATGATTTACTAATACCTTGAAATGTCCTGTTAATGGAAAGTTTATTTTTTTAAGCATAAATGGTAAAATGTGGACCACCATGTATTTAGCAGTAGGTCTTTACAAGGCTCTTTTCAGATCTAATTGACCGTATGTACTTTAAAAGGTGTTTGATAAATACATTCTCCAAGAAAAATATAATTTATCTTTGTAATTCTAAAGAAGAGCTTCTGACTTCAGTGTTATCTTACTCACTAGTTGCAAATTCAAGGAAATCCTGGTACATAGCCTAATTAAAGACTTGTTATTTGACTACTGTTAACAGGACAGGTGTGCCCTTGGCCCTCCCTGTTTGTTATGAGCCTGTTTTCATTCTCTTTTTACCCCTGTGTGTGTTACTCACAAGGTGCCCATTAATCATGTCTCCTGTCCCACACAAATTGCAGTGCAGATACAGACGCCTGCTACAATGTAAGTACTCTTGAGTGGACATGAACTCCAAGGCTCAAACATCTTAACGTAAAAGATTTCACAGAGGCCAGAAATTACTTAGAAAAATAAAAAGAAAAGAAGGATATGATGAAGGCAGGGATACTGAAAGTAAGGACTGTGACCACCAAACACTTCTCTGATAAAATTTTATTGCTTTACAACCTATTTGAAACCCCAAGTGGAGGATCATTAAAGTGATATTGTTACAGGATAGTTTAATGCTTCCAAGAATTTCTCAGCTCTAGAAGCTGCATTACAGAGTCATTTTCTCAGTAAGACCAGCCAGTCGAGGCAAGATAAGGTGCTAATACAGATACTGTGTTTCAGGTGTTCACAGAAACATAGAATCGCAAAATTACTATACTGGAAAAGACACAGGATCATAGAGTCCAACCATTCCTTTCAACCACGAAACCATGTCCCTCTGCACCTCATCCACCTGTCTTTTAAATACCTCCAGGCATTGTGACCCAATCACCTCCCTGGGCAGTCTCTGCCAGTGCCCATTGACTTTTTCCATGAAAATTTTTTTCCTGATATCAACCCTGAAACTTCCCTGGCGGAGCTTGAGGCCATTTCCTCTTGTCCTGTCCCCTGTCACTTGGGAGAAGAGACCAGCTCCCTCCTTTTTATAACCTCCTTTCAAGTAGTTGCAGAGAGCAATAGGATCTCACCTCAGCCTTCTCCTTTCAAGGCTAAACAACCCCAGTTCCTTCAGCTGCTCCTCATAAGGCCTGTTCTCCAGCCCCTTCATCACTCTTCTCTGGACTCGCTCCAGAGCCACAACATCCTTCTTGTGGTGAGGGGCCCAGAACTGAACACAGTACTCGAGGTGCCGTCTCACCAGTGCCGAGTACAGAGGGAGAAGAACCTCCCTGGACCTGCTGGTCACTTCATTTCTGATACAAGTCAAGATGCCATTGGCCTTCTTGGCCACCTGGGCCACTGCTGGCTCATGTTCAGTCGGCTGTCAACCAGCACCCCCAGGTCCTTCTCCTCCAGGCAGCTTTCCAGCCAGGCTTCTCCTAGTCAGTAGCACTGCTTAGGGTTGTTGTGCCCCAAGTGCAGGACCCGGCATTTGGCCATGTTAAACCTCATGCCATTGGTCTCAGTTCAGTGATCCAGCCTGTTCAGATCCCTTTGCAGAGCCTCCCTACCCTCCAGCAAATCCACACTTCCACTCGTCTTAGTGTCATCCCCAAACTTGCTAAGGGAACACTCGATGCCTTCATCCAGGTCATTGATAAAGACATAGACCAGGGCTGGACGCAGCACTGAGCCCTGGGGAACCTCACTTGTAACTGGCCTCCAGCTGGAGTTAACTCCATTTACCACCACTCTCTGGGCCCTGCCAGCCAACCAGTTTTCTACCCAGGAGAGCGTTCCAAAGTCCAGTGGAACTTGCCCAGTCTTCCAGGACTGCTGGAAGATCATGGAAAGGGGTTTGACAAGGACATCCGCCAGCTCCCTCAATACTCTTGGATGGATCTCATATGGCCCCATAGATTTGTGGGTGTCTAGCTGGGCAAGAAAGTCTCTAACTGCCTCCTCTTGGATCATGCGAGCTTTGTTCTACTCCTCTAACTCCTGCATATGTACACATAGGGAACAACTTTCCTTATTATTAAAGACTTAAGCAAAGAAGTTATTAAGTACCTCAGCCTTGTCCTCATCCTTTGTCACAGTTGTTCTATTTGCATCCAATAGAGACTGAATATTCTCCCTGATCCTCCTTCTATTGTTAATGTATTTATAGAAATTTTTTTTTTTATCTTTCACCGACTTGGCCAAGCTGAGCTGCAGTTGGTCTTTAGCCCTCTTGATTTTTTTGTCCGCACAATCTCACTTCCTCCCTGTAGTCCACTCAAGATATCTGTTGCTTCCTCCAAAGTTCATAGACATTTCTCTTCTTTTTGATGTCCCCCAAGATCTCCCTGCTCAACCAAGCTGGGGTTTTTTTCCATGGTGGGTGTGGGATATAAGTGTGGGAGCAATGAGGCAGTTGTGCCATTTCCCTTCACTGTACGTTATCTATACAATTAAACAGTGAAATGCTAGTTTAATAGAGACCTTTTTTTATAGGGTTATATTAGTGGATACCTTTTGTTCTCTGGTATATTAGGTTTTGAAGCTGCAGAGACAATCAATGGGACAAATCTGTGAACCAAATTATTGTCCTTGGACCCTTCCCAAGGCTCTTCATAAAAGACTGAAAAAGAACACTGCATGCCCACTGCTTGCAAAGCAAAGCTAGTCTGGTGTTTTTTGCAAGCAGATGGATTTAAATCAGTTCCAAGACACTGAAAAGCTTCACTACTTGTTTGTCCAGGTGACCCTTTACCTTCCTTTGATGTGCTTGTACCGATCAGATTAATCTTTTTTATTTTAATGCCCATTTATTTTGTAATAGTCTTTCCAAATCATTTGGGATCATGATACTGGTGAGTGAGTCAGTCAGTTTGTCCTTGCAACTCTCTTTAATAATAGTAGATGAGATTTTTCAGTATAATACAGGTGACCAAGGAAGTAAGGTAGAGAGAATTACTTGTTTTGTCACAAAAATAGTGGAAAAGTTCTTTTGGTTCTTTCTCTATGTTTGTTCCTGCTACCTTCATTAGCTGTAGTAAAATAACTGTTGACAACCATGACACAGAGTTAATTGTTACATGTTAATCACATCGCTTCTGACCCTGGAAGTCAGTGAGGATTTCACCATTGCCTGTCTTAGCCAATGTAACACTTAGCAGAAAAAGATGGGGAATGGAAGGTAGGTCAAGGCAAATTCTGACCTCTGAATATACTACTAGGAGTATTTTAGGACAATTATTTTCACTTGTAAAATACTGATACTTTTTTCATGAACATAAAAGAATTTGAGTTTTGTTTGTCCTTTCTAAGGTTTTCAGATCTTGAAAGGAATTTCTGGTCACAGCAAAAGTTGAAAAATCTGGAACTACCTAATATTTACCTTATCTTACATCCAGGTAGGAAAGGAGCAAGCTCAGGTTTGCACTACATTTTAGGAAACTTTCAGATTACCACTCTCTGGACTATTTCAATATGGGTTACTCATTATTTAGACATTCACAATTTCATGGAATTTCATGGTGGAAGGCAAAATATTATCATTATCAAAAACTCATTGAGTGTAAATGCTTGTGTCTGAGGCTTTTGTGCTTGTATCACTCTCCTGATCTGAGAAAGTACATCTATTCATCAGATGGTGGATTGAGAGTTTCCAAATCTTAAAAGAAAATATATGTAAAAACATCACTGAAGCATCAGAAGATATCAGATAAAGAACTCTCCTGTTTTTTTTAAATGTATTCCTAACTTATTTTTTGTTATAATTTTGTCTTCATTGAATGACATAGATTGTCTAGAAACTGGGGGGCGGGGGGGGAGTATGCTTTACAATTTCATTGTTCCTTAAAAAGTTATGCTTTTTGAAGATTAAAAATTAAACTCCAGTTTCTGAATTTTTTCTAAAACTCAAAGTTTCATCAATCACATGGGCTGATTTTTGATTTTTGATCTTATGGTAAGTCAATATAAAGAAGTGGTTGATGTTAGTAATGAACTAATGAGTAGCTTAGACCACATCAATTCTTTGTTGGAGCAGATAGAGTTAAGTCTGTTTCATCAATTGCACACATGCTTTTGAGAAATTCTGAGAGCGCATGAAAGGCAGTAGGGACTTAGAAGAGAAAGAGCCAAATGAAATGCTACCCCACGTCTGCCTTTATATATGAAAGAGATTAAATTGTATCCAAACTGGGCATCCACAAAAGCAGATGAAAAATTAGGAAGTGTGCAAAATACAGCAGGAAATGGTTGTTAAAAGGTTACAGCCTTTTAAAATTGACCAGGCTCCTTGGCCAGATTACACATACCCAGGAGTGCTGAAGGAAGTGGGGGATGAAGCTGGCAAAGCATTAGCAGCATTTTCACGAGTTCACTCAATTTTTATTCACTTCAAGAGCCAGAGACAGATCTGAAGACTGGGAAAATGGGTCACACTGCTTCTTTACTTCAAAAAGATGAAGAAGAGGAAAGAGTACAGACAAGATAAAGTTGATTCAGTCTTTTTTGATAGTGCTGTAGGAAGAGAGTGAAAAATGTTATGAAGGTTTGAAAAAACAGGGATGTAAGGTATTACAAAAGGTAATATGCCCCTCTGCTTGTTCAGAACTATTCAGTTAAGGTCATCTCACATTTCTCCAGAGGAAACATTTCTCTTTGCTTAAATGTATTCATATTCTGCAGGATGATACTATTGTGGTAGGTAAGGAACATCAAATAAGAATAATCTCTATACACCCTGCTAATTTCTCCACATCAAAATTTCACATACCTTAGAAGCTCCTTTGAGACCATCCTACTTAAGAATCTTGAACAGACAGGCACAAACCATGAGATACCTTTCTGCAGTTCCAATTCCTTCATCAAATTTAAAAAGTCTAAACCTAAAAATAATATATATATAAAACAAAAGACAACAAAAGGAATTCCAGTATGAAAGATGGTGGGGGTTTTTTTTGTCTTTCACAGTGAATTGTTGCTTAGGTCTGTTTTATGTTCTTGACTGAGACAACAAAATTTACCTGCATCAGTGAGAAGCTGTTTCAGATATTCTGCACAGGCACTCAACCATTTTGTTATTCTTGTTGAAACCGGGTATTCTATTCCTACTATATGAAAAACATGGTTCCCTGAAAAGCTGAGAAGATTATGGTTTGTCCATTTCTTGACTAACTGCCAGTTTTGTTAATCTTTCTAAACATTTTATGAACAGAACAGTGTAACTACCTACTTTGAAAGTTAGAGTAGCATGTGTGTATAGGGTGAGTGACACTGGTCAATAAAAACTGCAAACACCAACACCTGAAATCTGTAAATGCTTTTTAGCAAAGCTCATATAAGTAGAACTTTCTCTATTTTTCTTTTAAGAGCTGAAGCAGAAATGCAGCTTTCCTCAAATATATGGACCTCACAGTTGAGTCTCACTATGCTTGTGTGCTGAGAAATTATTCATAAGAGCTACTTTCTGCCACTTGAAAATGGTGATGGTGTGACTTCATACCTCTTGATGGCTGCATGGTAAATCCAAAAAGTGTGTGATGGAGCAATGCTAATCTCCCCCATGCTTTTGAAATAATACTTATTTCTAGAGGAGCTCAAGAATGAGAGGTCTACAGAATCACTGTTATACCTGTCCAAGGAATAAATAAACTCTGTAAAGGTGGAGGGAAAACTACAGAACAAATTATTTCCTAACAGAATTGTAAATACTGTCAGGGAATCTGAGGGGTAAATGTTTGCCCATAGACATGAAATATCTTCTTATGTTTCAGCCTCAAAAAACCTTCAACATTTAGGATTAAGATGGCAGCCATTTTCTATTTTTTTATTCCCCTGAGGAGTGCTGTATTTTTAATGTTGCCTCTTATCCAGGAATTACTCAAAAAGACTCCATTTAAAAATGTAGTATGTTATATATAACTACAATGATTTTTTAGTCACTAATTATCTTCTTCAATTTTAACAAATGATCTAAATGATAATTCAGTAATGCATTACACATATTTTTGCTAAAAAGACATTGCTACTTTGCCACCTTAGGTACCACCTTTGTTTAAAAGACATTCTTGGAATTTACATGTTTGCTGTTCAATACCACTATTTTTAATGACAAAGCCATAAAAGGCAGAAGAAAAAGCAGTTGCAATGATCTTGCATATAACCTGGAACTGTCAATCTCTCTTATTTCCTCAGGGACTAAACTGGAGCAATACTGAAGGGTTGTGCTGATTATTATACAATATGGTAGTTTTACAACTACAAATCAAGTCTGGAATACTCATAGTCTTCCCATCTCTTATAGATGGGATTAAAGCTGTATCTCCCACTTCCTTTTCCTTCCCTTCCCAGCAGAAATATTATCCTCTTTTGCAGAACCTTAACCTTTCAATAAATCCATTACTGCAAAATGAAGACCAATTGTTAATATTTTATGGGACTGATGAATATCTCTTACCACTTTCGCAAAATAAAAAAAAAGTGAATGTTTATGATATAATAATTTGGAGAAGAATCAAAACCAGATGTAACTAAGTCTTGACTAGAGATGTCAAAAACAAGGAAAAAAGACTTCCCTTTTAAAGACTGACTTGAAGCTATGGTTGTCACATATCCAATCTGTGAATATTTAATGCAGTAGGGAAATGAATATTTAATATACTCAAGTCCTATACGACACAAGCACTTGGCACATTTCTTTCAAAGTGAAATAATAAAAATATTTGTCTATATTCTATCAGTCTTACACTAAAACTTGGGTACTTTGCCATTCTGGAACACTACCAAGATCTTTCTAACGGCATTAGCACAATAATTTCAGAAGTTAAACATGCAAATCTACATGTCAAAAACAAAATAAAAACAACCTGTCTTTCAAAACTGTTACAATACATGGATTCCATCCATGTATTGACCATTAACTGAAGTACAACTCACTGCAGAAATCTTAAAAGGTCAACCACAAGCAACAAGACTGCCTACAGTTTGATTCTCACTTTAATTTCTTTATTTAGGATCATACACAATACATGATTTTGAGTAAATCAGACAACTAATGTTGAATAAGTTGTGATAATAATAATATGACAACAATTAGAGAAAAAGCATTTATAGCTATTGCTTCCTGAAGCCAGTGCAGAGCTGGCCTAAGACAGCCTTGATAAATCAGATTTAAAGTAAGTATTGTGAGTATTACAGAACTGGTTACCTTTTCCATCTTTGTTGATCCAGAAGGCTCATTCCTGGCCAGTGTTCATAACTGAGGAACAGATTTATTATTTCATTGTATCATCAGGTTCATTATTTTGCAAACATAAAATGTGCATATTATATGAAATTTTTCTCTGATTAAATTATCCTTTGTTTCTCTAGCAAATAGTTTAGGGTGGGCTTGTGTTAAGGCAAGGGCAGAAAGCACAGTTGGTTCATTTTCTTTCAACATTGCTTTAGTGGAAACTGTTCAAAACAGATGAAATGAATTTGATTCTCCTCTTGTGCCCAGTAAAAATTGCACAAAACATTGGCAAGCCCAAATACTGTCTAAATTTGTCATGAAACCTCAAATCAGGCAATATCTTTTCTTTCAGTAATTTTAACAGTGCTAATTTAAATTTCTAGCATGCAACATACCACTTCAACACTCCAAAACTATTTCATCAAGCAGAAATCTGATTAGCCTTAATATTCTACAGGCATTTTAGAGAATAAAAATACACTCCTCAGCTTAAATGGTTTATTTGATGAAATTATATATTGTTGACACCTTGTAGGGCCGTTAGTTCCTAGAGGTTTTGTAAGTACTTTTTTTCTCTTGTATTTAATATTAAGAGAAGTCAAACAATTTTTATTCTGCCTTCTAATTACCAGTTTAATTTCTCCACTAAATGTGAGGAATTATGCACATTTTTTAACGTGCTTGCATTGTTTTTAAGACCAAGATAAAATGTGAATCAGGAGATGTTAAATTTGTTTTTTTAAATACATTCTATTGCCTTACTGTAAGAAAAGATAGGACAAATTTTTTCTTTGCTGTAACTGCCCAGTTTTGTTGTACTGAACAATATATTGAAATATTGACAATTATTTCTTAAAAATTAAGTTCCTAGATAAAGGTCTGCATTTCATACAAAAGTTCAAAATAAGTCAAAATATAATTTTATGTATTATATTATATATTATATTTATTTATTATTATGTTATATGTTATATGTATTTATTAATATATATTTCTATATTATTATATTAGTCAAAGGTTATTCTCCATTTATTATAGAAGATTATAGTATTGTTAATTGGGGTATTGTTAATTTTATTTTTAATTTGGATCAATACAGAATCTGGAAACAGGTGTCTATTTTAAAAATTAAGACTCTCCAATAATCTAAAATGTGGTGAGAATGATAACTGAGAATTAAGACACAGTTAATATTCATTAGTATTTTTGAGAACTCAGGGGCTTGAACATCTTGCTTGAACAGCAATCCCTTCTTAAGCAATCACCTTAATTCCTTTTTAAGGACTTCTTATTTATTAAACTAAGAAGTTTGTCCACTTTTTTATAAGCTCCTATTCTATTAAATATGTGTGTTTTGTTGTCTTACTTAAAGAACTAAAAGTCATTTAACTGCATCTAAACTTGTAAAATTGTTTTGCTGAAAAATAATACCACCTAAACTAATATTCCTTTGGTCTCTTGTTTTGATTCATATCATTTGCTAAGTGATTCTTCAGAAGAAATGTCTTATTGAACTGAACATAAGCTAAGTTGTCTTCTTCCATTAATTAGCAATCAACAAATTCTTCAAGGATCATGTCATGGAAGGAGATAATGGGAAGAATTGGACCATTCCACAAGCAGCTGGCATGAGAACATTGCTAATGCATTTAAAACACGAGAGATCAAAGCCATGTTTGCATTCACTCCAGAATTTCTATCATCACTCTTTTTTAATAAGTACATAAATCAACAAGTGAACAAGACTTTCCAATATTCAAATAATTTTGTAGACAAAGAGAATGTCAGTATGAATTCTACAGAAAAGTTTAAATCTTTTCCTTTATGTTCTTATTTTAACATCTTTATGTACCTTATCTTCTATACCTGAGGATAGTGAGAAAAAGACATGAAGACATGAAGTTGAAAGACTTTTATAATTCATAGTGAACTTAGATAGCCATGTCAGATTTAAAAATAGCCTTTTTGTCTATGTTTCAGCAATAATCTGGTAGTTTGTCTTCATTCAGAACCTAAGACGTATTTGTTTATACATCTTTAATGTTAACCTAACTACAAACTTACTAAAATATGTCCACATAAATTCTTGACTAAATAACTCTTGGCAAAATGCTCCAAAAGTTTTCCTGTAAGGTCTAAATTCAATAGCATCTGTTATAGTATATTTCTGTATTTTTCTTTATGATTGAAATACCATGCCTTAGCTTCTTTCCAGAAAAAGTTATTGGCCTGAAGTATTTTTTGTTCAATGTTTTTCAATTAAAATGATTTAATGAATTCAAGATACTTTTGTGTAAATCCCAACTTTTCAGGAAACTTTCAGAATTTTTTACAAGGATGACAAAAAAATATTTTTACATAAGCTAGGTGCAAATTGATCTGTATATTTGTTAAGTAATAACCCTAGACGCTAATATATTCTGGGTGCCACCCAGCTGTAAAGCAGCCTATCCAAAAGAGCCTGGGGCTCCTAATGGACATGAAGCTGATCATGAGTAAGTAATGTGCTCTTGTTGCAAAAAAAAGCTAATGATATCATGGACTACATTAGACAAAGTATAGATGGCAGGTCAAGGGAGATGATCCCTACCCTCTACTCAGCACAGGTGAGACCTCTTCTGGAATAATGTGTCCAGTTCTGGGCTTCTCTCTTGTCCCAGTCCAATATTGGAGAGGGTTCTTAAATGATCCCAAGAGACCAAGACTAAGAATCAAATGGGGTCAGATGCCGTACAATCTTGTGAACTTTATTTTCTGGAACAACTGATAACAGCTATAGGACAGAAAGGAAAAGTTAGAATCCCTAAGCAAGAAAACGGTAGAGATGCAGCTAAGTAGCACCACCACGAATCCAGCGATGTCCCGTCAGATTGGTCTCGGTGCAGGTGATGATGAAGTCACGGCCATAGGGTGATGATGATGCTCCAAGCTCCAGGAAGACTGGGGAGAGCACACGCAGCAAAACACACAAGGTCAAGTCCACCAAACAGTGAAGCAACTGAGCACCCCAAGCCCACCGAGCAACGAAGAAGCAAAAGACTCCCCCATTTATCACCCCAGTCCCCACGATTTCCCCGAATAGTCCACCCATTTCCAGGAAGGCATTGTCATGCCCAGGTGTCCAGCACTGCTTTGGGTGGATATCGAACAGTCCACTCATTTCCAGGAAGACATTGCCCTCCATGCGTGCATGCCCAAGTGTCCAGCTTGATAGACACGGCTTCGGGTGGATGTGTTTTTTCCACTGGGGACAGTTCGCCTTCATGGTTGGCAGCTCTTATGAGATATCGTTGTGGTTGACAGTTTATGTTGAGCCAAAGAAGTTTGATAACAGTCTCTTACACCACCCCGTGGCTCAACATTGCTGGCTTCATGGCAGTGTGAAAGACAGAAGGACAGAGAGAGAAAAAGGACAGAATAATGTGCAATACAACAACAACCAAAATTTCAGGCAAACTTTGCAATTACAAGCATCTTCTTAACAATATCCTTAACAAATATGACGACCTTAACAAATATAAACCTCTTACAAACCCACAAGTCTTATCTTAAAACTACTTAACCTACAAAACTATAACATCTTATCCTAAAGCTAATCAAATCTACAAAACTTCAATATCTTATAAAACAGTTTTAAACCTCTGACTCGTTGACCGTCGATGCCTCCAGGCCTGCCTCTGATGCCTCTGATGAGTCAGCACGGCAACACGATAGTTTACATTGCAGACATTGCAGACATTCATGAGGAAAAAATACACTTATACAAAGATAAAACCAAAAAAACAACGTTATAATGCTAAGGGTAATAAAGATTTGGACTAATACCAACATTTTAGAAAATACCACGAAGCATCTGAGGCCCTGGCAGTCCACGTGGTTGCTGCTCTGCTCTGCCGGAGTTGGGGGTCGCATGCGCAGAGGGAAAATCTCTTTCCATGCCTCCTTATAAAGCGATTTTAAGGCCTTAAGCACATGTGCTGTTTGGGTCTAGAAACTTCTAGGTAGTTCTATCCTAAACTTAGATAAAAACAAGTAAAAACAATTTAAAAGGTATCTGCAGGCTTGGATTGGCAAACGACACGAATCTGCTTCACGCCGTCAGGTGAAACAGTGGATATGAGTTGCATGTCAGATACAACATGTTGGATTAACTGGATAAAGCAAAGAATAATATATGGTAAAAACATCAAGACAGCAAATGCACATAGCAGATAAAATAAAAGTTGTTTTGCCCATAGTGCTCTGGGTAACCAAGACCATAAATCACCATTCATGCCATTTCATGTTTGAATGGGAACATGGGCTAGTTTTCTAATGTCTGTGGTCAGTTGAAGGACTACTCCACCTACGTCGTCTATTTCCAAAAAACAATTAGAAACATTTAGTTTTCCACATATTCCTTCTTCTTCAGCTAGCAAATAATCCAAAACCATTCAGTGCTGAAGGATTGCAGTGCTCATCTGTTGAGATTGTCAAGTTAAAAGGTCTATAGCATTAATAGTTTTACTGGTAATAATTTCTAAAACTGCTTGTAGTCAAATTATGTGGTTCAAATTATAAATCGGTTCTCTTGCCCCTGATATGGGTTCTTTGGGATTCCAAGTGGCAGGGCCATAACGCTCAATTATTCTTTCAGGAGGCCACTCATTTTTCCCCCACTTTTGTGTCCCTCCTATTTTAAGCTCAACTAATCGCTTGTTGAGGGCAATCCTTTCGTTCCCTAGCTTATCATATAGTCTTATTCCCAGCTGAGGACCACACGCATCTGGAAGAAGGAAAAACAGAGGTCGGATGATCCCTATATAACAAATCCCTGGCCACTTTTCTGGTAGTTGTTTGTAGGCAATATGTCCACAAATCCAATAATGATCTTTTTTTTTTGCTTTGGCACCATTAGCAAATGGTCCAGCTGCAGTCTTTGGGAATTGGAAATAAGTAGTATTCTCATTCTCCAAAGGGCTAATGAAAGTGGTCAGTTTATTGTTTACCCAGCCAGTACAATACCAGGCACCAGTGAGTTCTTCCACTTACAAATTTGACGGTAAAGGTGGTCATAAGATAAAGTTTCATTTCTGCTTGACCAAAAACCATTAAACCTTTTGTTGTGTCCGTTCTCATCAAGCCACATCCATATGTAAATATTGCTACCGTTGTTAAATGTGGTGTCTAGACCATTGGGGGAAAAAGGTTTAACCACTTTATGTGTGAGTGTCCATTGACACCTGCTTTCCCCCACATCGACCTCTCCCTTCTGGGTACGATTTAAACAATATGTGCCCATAGTAGGAAATTGAATTGGCCATGTTTCTCTGTCATCCCAGGTGGTGTCACCAGTTTCGCTATAGTTGCTTACAATTTGTGCTGCAGTAAGGGGTGCAGAGACCCACAGCCAGCTTGATAATCCTAAAGGTCCTCCACAAACCCAACAGTGACTCAGATTAAAGTTTTGGCTTACAGTTTTTGCTAACAAAACAAACTCATTATCCTTAGAGGGGTCATATGGATTGAGGAGAGGTGGGGGAACTGGCTTCCCTTCACTATTATAGGTAAGTCCCCAAAAGAATATAACCAAAATTAGCATACACATCCTAAACAAATTGCATTAAGACCTACGTCTGCTTCACTTCTTCTGCGGGTGCATTGGTGTTGCTCACATCCTCCTGAAAGTAAAACAAAAACAAACTCGCCTCTTGGGTTAGAAAGAAGGAACTATCCATCTAGTGTGAATCTTATGAGTTTTTCCACAGGCGTCTGCCTTCCAGGTGTAATTATTAAGGGGTGTGTCCAACACCAATGGCACTTTGCCCACTGTGGGAAGTTTGACCAAGATAGGTTGTTCTGGAAAATGAGATGGATTGCTGGGGTGATCAGGACCATGCGGGGCTGGCATAATTGTGGGAGGTTTTGGACAGAATGCAGTGATTTTTGGGCACCCATTTGTTCCCCAGCTATTGCTGTTTCTGGTCACTGCATCCCACACTCTCTCAGCCCATCCTGGCTTATGCAGTTTGAGGAAGCGTTTTAGTAGACCATTTGTTCGTTCCACAATTCCGTTTGCTTGTGGGTAATACGGAGTATGAAACACCCATGAAATTCCCTCCTGGGCTGCCCACTCTTGGACCACTTTGGCTGTGAAGTGCGAGCCATTGCCTGATTGGTTTGACTGTGGTTTAGGGAAAATTCCAAACCATTCTCTCAGAGCTTTTATTGTATTTCCTCCTGTTGTTTTAGCACGTGCTTTAGCTTGCACTAGCCCAGATACTAACTCTGCGCATACCAGTATATAGCATTTACCTTCTGATTACTGAAAGGGACCAATATAATCAATCTGCCAGGCCTCCCATAGGCCTTTTCCCTCTCGTAAGTGCAGGGGGTCACCCTCCAAAGGGTGTTTATCTAGACGAATGTGGCATTGTTCACAGGAAGATATACAAGTTTTGCATTCCTCCCTGGTAACTGGCCACCCTCAGGCTTGTGCCTCACAATAGAGGTCCTTAATCCCTGAATGCTTCCGTTTTACATGTAGCCATTCTAACAAATTCTCCCAATTTTCTGCTCTCTGGGTGTTTTGTAGGGGAGACAGCCGGGCTAGTTCCTCCACCTCAGCATTCCATCGGCTCACTGGCGTATCATCCTGTTGATGACATGCTACCCATGCTACTGCAAATTTCCCGTGTCTGGCAACGGTAAGGATGTCTTGCCAGTTTTCCTCTTGCCATACAGATATTCTGTTGACCTCCCATCCATTTTGTTCCCATAATGGAAGCCATTCAGTGCAACCTTTGAACACAGCATAAGAGTCAGTATAGATACAGACGGAAGAAACAGATTGAGCCTCATGTTGGAAAATGCTCCACACAGCAATTAGTTCTCCCACTTGTGCACTACCTCCTTCTTCGGTAGTGATTTGCTCCTTGGTGTCTACCTGAAGGGCCACAGCTTGGTATTTCCAAATTTTTCCCTCTCACTTTGATGAGGCATCTGTAAACCAGATATTTTGCAATTGTCCAGAAAATGGAGGAGCTACTTGTATTACAGACAGAAGCTCAGGTATTTCCCTGTCTGGGTCTACCTCATCTTGTATGTTTAATACTTTCGTGGCTCCTTCAGTTGCAGAAAAAATTTCACAATAGTGTTCTATTTGTGCATACCATTTTCTCACCGAGGCTCTCTGGGCCACCCCGTCAGGGGGTGGAGTTCCTGCTAAAACTGCTTTGATCACTTTAAATGAACCTCTCAGAACTATAGGTTGTTGCTGGATGGTGTACTCAACTTCTCTCAGAGCTAGATTAACAACAAATAGGCCCTTTTCCCAAGCTGTATATCTCTTTTCAGCATCTTTAAAACTACGAGAATAAAAACCAATGGGCCTAACAGGACCCTCTGGACCCTTTTGCCACAAATGGATTGACAGCCCAGTCTTGGCAAAACCCCATTCAATTTGAACTTGATCTGTCAGGTGAATTGGACCCAGGGCTTGATAGGCAGTTGCTTCAAACACCAACAGCTGCAAGGCCTCATCATGGGCCTGAGTCTATTCCCACGGAGCTCTCTTTCTCAGTAGGTCATACAAGGGCCTAGCAATAATTGAAAAGTCAGGTATGTGTTTTGTCCAAAAAACAAGAAATCCTAGTGCATGCTGTAAGTCTTTCTTTGATTCTGGCATCTTGATTTGATTGAGAGAGGAGAGAGTATCCGGTGGGATACACATCATGCCTCCCTTCCATCAGATTCCTAAAAATTTTACCTCACTTGAAGGGGTTTGTATTTTCTCAGGCAGAATTGTCAGCCCTATACTTTCTAGATGAATGATGATGTCCTTTTGAGTTTCTCTAACTTCTTCTATTTGATTACCTCCTATGAGTACATCGTCTAAATATTGATAAATCTTCACCCTTGCTTTTCTGGGGATTGCTTCCAGCTCTTGTGCTAGAGCATGGTGAGCTAGCATGGGGGAGTGCTTGTATCCTTGAGGGAGTCATGTAAAGGTGTACTGCTGTCCTTCCCAGGTGAAGGCAAAACGATCCTGGTCCTCAGGCTGTAAAGGTACCATAAAAAACGTATCTTTGGCAACAATTGTTGCCATGACAGGGTGTGATTGTTCCTGAATAGTTGCTATCAATTCAGCAGTGTTTGGTACAGCAGCTGTCAGTGGACCTGTGTTGGCATTGAGCCTTCTGTAATCTATTGTCAATCTCCACTTGCCATTTGGTTTTCAGACCAGCCATGCTGGAGAATTGAAGGGGGAGTGAGTGGAAACTACAATCCCTTGATTTTTCAGATCTTCCAGAACTGGTGTAATTCCCTCCCTTGCTCCTAGAGGCAATGGGTAGGGTTTAACATTTGTCAGTTTGGAGGGAGGCAGAGTAGGTGCTGCTTGCCATAAATGTACCTCTGTGCCTGATGTTTCGGCCAATTGCATGATCTGGGAAACATCAAAAGATCATGAGTTCCCCTGGGTGTCCCGCCGCTGCCTGCCCCTCAAAACATCTCTACCTAAAAGATTCATCTGGAAAGATCCTATGGTCACCATGGCGTTGACAGGTTTTTCTTCTCCTGGTAACCATAGTGTGACTGGAGTCATGGGCACTGACTGTGTTTTTCCCAAAGCATTTAAAACAATTAGGTTTCCGGGTGGGATTGGGATCTCACATTGTTCTGCTTCAGTTCTCATTAGTGTGGTGATTTGTGCCTCAGTATCAATCAAAAATGTTACCAGTCTCATCCTTGGTCCTACAGCAACAGTAATCAGTAAGTCCCCTTTTGTACTGCAGGTGAGTTGTCTTACAAACATCCATCCTCTGCCCACCCCCTCACCACCGGGGGATGGAGTGTCTAGTTTCCCACCTCCTTCTTTTCCCTAGTCAACTCCTCCCCGAGGTCTATCAAGAGTGAAACACTAGGGGTTGATCTGAAAGTGACCCTTTGTCCAGACCATCTCTGCACAAGTTGTTGTAATTTTTGAGTCGGGAGTCTATCCATCAAGTCCCGAGGAATGCGTTTCTGTAGCCCTAGTTGCCACAGCCCCTGTAGAGTTAGGGGTCTCTCCCTCCCAGAATTGTGACATTGGGGCAACTCTGAGCTTTGGCTCCCCCTCATGAACGATTGTTGCCTACAAATTTGCTCTGCAGCTTGTATGACTCTGGTTTCTGTTCTCTGGGACGATCCACCAACAGGTCCATATTTTCTCCCAAAATTAATCGACTCCTGAGCTATCTCTCCCCATGTCTACACTTTCCTCCCTGGCTGCCGAAAGTCAGGGGTCAATATCTCCTCCAGAGAAGCCATTATTCTTTCTGCATTGGGGACATTTTGAATTTTCCCTTGCAATTGAATGGCAATGGGTTTCAGGGAATCAGGAAGTCCTCGTATCAAGGGAGTCATTCTCTCTGGATCCACAGGCATCATCATCAGGGAGCTCTGGTTAAGCTTGAGCTCCTGGTCATACATCATCTGCAGATAGACTGCCTTCTGTATACTTGCCACTAACTGATCCACCGTACCTGTTAAGGCAAGGGGATCTCCCCTCTCCAAGGGGTTCAGCCCTCCAGCCCAGTACATAGCTCTCTGAGTCAGTGACCATGGGGCTCTGTGGTCACCGGTGGTTAGAAACACACCCTGTCCCCAATATCCTTCTACCACCTTTTCTGACAACAAAATTCCATCACCTCCTGACAGAGATACTCTCCATACATATTCTGTTTCCAATTCTTTTGCAGTCCTTGCAAAATCCTTTTCAGCTTTGCCAATTCAGTTGCTGCAAATGAGACTTCTTTAGTGATAACTTGAGGACTGTTATCAGTATCGTCCTGGTACACAGACTCTGTTTTAACCAGCGGACACATGTGGGGGAGGCTTTCTACAGTTTCTTTTGCCTTCTGCAACTCCCTTTGGGGATAAATATGCCGTATCCCCTTCTCTAAAGGCTTCACTTCTGCCTCCACCTGTGTATCCATCTCCTGCAAAAGTTGCTCCTTCAGCTCACCTTTCAGTATCACATTTTGTCTCCTTACCTCCTCTAGCAATCCTTAGGTGTTCTCCAACTGTTCCTGCAGGGTGCTTATGGCCATCTGCAGGGAATCTATTACCATATCAGCTTGATAAGACTTCTGCCTTTTCTCTTCCACCGCAGCTGCCAGACTAGCTCCTAACATGGCACAAATTATAGCTTTTCCCTTCCCTCTCCTAACCTAAGCTTCCTGCTGCAATACTCATATTCTATCCATGACATACTGTGGTTGGAACCAGTGGTTTTTCACCCAATCCTGTCCCTGGACTGAAGGAATTGAATTATATGCTTCCAACAGATCATATAACTTGTCTAGTCCTTCAGCCCGTGAGGACACATCATAAACTTCACCTTCACAAACATCGAACATCGTCATAAACGTCGGCTGCCTTCTGGGCAGCCATTCCAATGCAAAAAGGGGTTTCTTATCCTAAGAGAGTCACACCTTAATGTCAAGTTTCCCCTTATCTCTCTCTCAGGAGACTTGATCTAAAATTCAACATAAAAGCAATGCAAAGGGGGGTTTCATTCTGAAGGGGCCACACCTTCGTATGCAAGTTTCCCCTTATTCACCCTCAGGACATCAGTAGACTTTACTCAAAGAAAAGGGGGCTTTATTCCTGAGAGGGCTACACCTTAAAAATCAATTTTCCCCTTTTATTTTCTCTCCCAGAAAGTCACACCTTACACACAGGCAATATCACTGTCCACTTTCCCCCCATTCACTCTCATAAAGGCCACACATTAACGTAACACAAAGGAGGTGTTACAATCCCAAGAGACCAAGATTAAGACTCAAACGGGGTCAGGTGCTGTACAATCTCGTGAACTTTATTTTCTGGAACAACTGATAATGGCGATAGGACAGAGAGGAAAAGAAAGGAAAAGTTAGAATCCCTAAGCAAGAAAACGGTAGAGATGCAGCTAAGTACCACCACCACGAATCCAGCGATGTCCCGTTGGATCGGTCTCGGTGCAGGTGATGATGAAGACACGGCCACAGGGTGATGATGATGCTCCAAGCTCCAGGAAGACTGAGGAGAGCACACGCAGCAACACACAAGGTTGAGTCCACCAAACAGTGAGGCAACCGAGCACCCCAAGCCCACCGAGCAACGAAGAAGCAAAAGACTCCCCCATTTATAGCCCCAGTCCCCATGATTTCCCCGAATAGTCCACCCATTTCCAGGAAGGCATTGTCATGCCCAGGTGTTCAGCATTGTTTCGAGTGGATGTCGAACAGTCCACTCATTTCCAGGAAGACATTGCCCTCCATGCGTGCATGCCCAAGTGTTCAGCTTGATAGACACTGTTTCAGTGGATGTCGTGGCTTTTCCACTGGGGGCAGTTTGTCTCCGTGATTGGCAGCTCTTATGAGATATCGCTGTGGTTGGCAGCTTATGTTGAGCCAAAGCTGTTTGATAACGGTCTCTTACATCTGTACAACAGAGATGTGGACATACTAGAGAGAGTCTAGCTAAGGCCATGAAGGTGACTAAGGGACTGGAGTGTTTTTCTTATGAGGAAAGACTGAGAGATCTGGAAGAGTTTAGCCTGGAAAAGGAAAGGCTCAGGCTTGAAACTTATTAATGTAAATAAATACCAGAAGGAAGGGTGGAAAAAGGATGAAGCCAGGCTCTTTTCAGTGGTATCCAAAGACAGGACTACAGGCAGTGGGAACAAACTCGAACACAAGAGGTTCCCTGTGAACATCAGGAAACATTTTTTCACTATGAGGGTGACTAAGCACTGGCTGCAGGTGGATCTGCTTCAGCAGGGGTGTTGGACCTGATGGCCTCCAGAAGTCCCTTCCAGGCTTAACTGTTCCATGGTTCTGTGATTATGTAACCTTCCAGGAGGTTAGGATTATGGTCAACACTAATCCCAGCTTTCTGGGCTTGTGCTCACAGAACAGATAAATTCCAGTTTCCATCACTTACGGCATTGCAGTTACATGGCATAAGGAATAAGTGTTGGCCTTATTCTACCAGCGACCAAGCTGACTACATGGGAGCTTCCAGCTTTGCATTCTGCAGTAAGTGCAATAATATGCCAGAGTTGTAGACTGCCCCTCTTTGAAGGGTAATTTATGTATGCTGGAAGAGTGAGACTCATTTAACCAATGCACGATGTTCACAACAAGAAGGCTGGCTTCTGACTTAGGATACATCAAATCCCATTTATACCACATGCTTTCCCTTACTGATAGGAAGGCAGAATTATTCCTCTCATGTCTGTGTAAAATCCATTTGTTTAGGTTTATAAAATTAGTTTTTGTAAAGAACCAGTTTTCGCTAACAGACTTTTTCACTGCAATAGCTGCACACACAAATTTGAAAGCTGGTTCTTTAACTATTTTGCAGTGTGTTTTTTGGGGAAATTAGAGACATCAGCTGTATGTTTCATCTCATTCTTGTGGTTAGTTGTGTCCTGTGAGCCTGTATACTGAGGTCTGGGTGCACATTTTATTGTTATTCTTTAATGAACAATAAAGATATTTCCAGAGGGCATCAAACAGCACATTGGAATGCAAAATGTACGTGCAAGGTTTTTAATTTATTCTTTTTCTTTTTTTTTAAGAAAAAAAGTGGATGCATGTGATAATTTAGTTGGCTCCAGAAGACTTTTTACCCTGCCAATAAGGATCAGCCCCTTGAACTATAAACAACTTTCTGACCACTCAAAATCTGCAAATAAAAAAAGCAGGAACCCAACGGGTGGACTAGTGCCAATATTCTCACAATGGTGCAAACTACTTTGTCAGTATCAGCCTGGCTGCACTGCATAACTTCTGCCAGAGTTTAGTACAAAAAGCTTCCTGAGCCAGGAAGATAGGCCAGTCTATGAACGCTTGAATCAATATTTTTGGTAGCTTCATGTTACTGGTTTGCTTTGTGTTACTCTGCATCTGCTTTACTCATTTCCCAATTTCCAACTTCGTTTTTCTGAATCCTTTCTGATCAGATTACATACAATTAAATTACTTCACTGAACAAATCATGTTCATAAATTTGTCTTATTGATTGTCCAGAACACAGTGCTTCAGAACCCAGTGTGCTGCATGGCTCCTGTACAGCTCTGCAAGACAATAAGATGATTTATTCTAATGGATGACCTATTTATGATGGAAAAACAAATTTAGTTTCAATTACTGCTTTAATTAGGATGACTCATGAAAACTGGAACTTATGTATTAGTATAGGTCAAAAAACAATGAAGAATTATTATTATTCATTATGCAGGCTCCTATTTGTTATTTCCCAGTATAAATAATATATTTTAGTTTGTAGCTTTGTTGACAATACATTTGCAAGAGAGAAAATATCTGGAAGCTGCTTTTGTTATGCTTTTAGAAATGCCTGCAAAAAGACATCAAAATTGGGACTGAAAATAATGCATGATAAACACGTTCATAGTGAAATAAAAGGTAATCCATTACATTAAGTTTCTTTTTATTAGAAGGATTTTCGCTGGACTAAAGACCAAAGAGAAAGCAGCAGGACCAGACCTGCTCGAGCAGGAGAGAATGACAGTTTGCTCTGTCATCATAGTCTGTGTTTGGTCACTAGAAAAGCCAAACTAGGGCATGTGGCCCATCAGCAAATGTTGCTGGTAGCAGCATGCAATAAATGTCACTCCCAGCAACAATGATTATGTGCCCACTCCTTCCACATCAGAAGATACAACAAGTTTAGCTCCCCAGGAACGCATCACAGAGCCTGCCTGAGCTTTTCAGCCTAGATCCACCCTGTTTGCCATCCCTACTGTTGCTTAGCACAGTTCATCTCATCCAGGAAAAATTCTTTTGCTCTCTTGGAGATTTTCTAACATACACTCTTTTTTTTTCCTCCTTTTTTTTTAAATGATTCTTGCAGAAATATGACCATAACCTCAAATCAGTTCAGTTCTCAAGGACTGTAAGAAGTATATTTTCATAAGACGTTTGTCTGAACTAAGTGTGTGGGAACTAATTCACTAATATATCTTTTCAGTATTAGTCTGGAAATGTACAAGGATGTAGAATTGTTGTGGAGAATTGATGCATACTGAAAATAAATGGAAGGTGCCCCTTTATTGTGATTAATACTTCTTGACTTTAGCTTTCACATTTTGCTGTAATTTTCATAGAAATCAAGAAGTTATTCCTTGGAATTTGGTGAGAATTGGTCTAGGTCTTCAGTTACCCACCAATAACTTCCTCAGAATTTAGCATATAAAATCAGTCTCAGTTCTGTTAGTCAAATTTGTATTTCCATAAAGTAAAAACCAAATTCCCGACATATTCCTAGGGGTAAAGGATGTGGCTTAGGTGATTATGAAGATTTCAGCACTTAGAACCTCAGTATGAACATGAAAACAGCAGTAGAAGAGAAAACAATACATAATTTTAAAGTGCTTTACTATCTGTCTGCAGATAGTTAAAATTTAGTCTACTCCCCCACTTTCACAAGGGCTGATTCCTTTCAAGAGTAGTTGTCCTAGTCTATGACTGACATCTACCATATAATTCTGTGTACTGGCACGTCTTCAGCTGCATACATACTGGAGAAATGAAAATGCCACATAAAAGAAGATGACATAATATCTGGGGCCCATAATACCTGTTTCAAAACTCTTTTTCACTGCAATATAGGGACAGTTTTCCTGGTAATGTTTAGAGTACAAATAGCTTGAGTTTTCTAAAGTGTTAATGACTATCAGTTCTACATAACAGAAATAAAAGATCAGCTCTCATGTCAAAAAAATACTAATTTCTCAGAATTTTTTTTTTTTATTCTTCCTGGTTCACCCTGTTTACCTGTAAGATGCTATTGGAACCGAGGTAAAAGTTTATCCATGTACATGCAAAATGCAGCTGTTAAATTAACAAATTGTTCACTAAACTCTTAAACTAATCTAAAATAAGAGAACAAAAAATTTAGCCTGTCTGTCTTAAGGGCCACTCTCTGTACTGTTAAGACACAGGTCAGTTTCTTTTCAAGTAGGTTTGTCTTCAGCTAGTAGATGGACATGTTATATTTATCATTTTCTTCAAATATTTTCATTCTGAACAATTTTTATTATTATATAAAATAGAGATATAATTGGTGAAAACAGAGCAGTACCCAATACAACAATGACCCCAGAGGAAACGTACAAAAATGATCCAGTATGAAGTATTCTCTAAGTACAATTTTGTAGCTGGTTTTGCCTGTATCTGATTGTATATCTAAGTCAGCAAATTTTTAATCTGATTTTGAGAAGAGAATACAGGATTTGTCAGTTGATATAGGAAAGAATTTTAAACATAATCTTAATAATTAGTATTGTCTATTTCACATTTCCTATTATTTTCTAGGATAATTTCTTACAAAAATATTTAGTATTTCACCTAGTCTTTTTCTGAAACTTTAAGCAAACTGAATGGTCTACAGTTGCACAGTTCCTCCTCTTCTTCTTCTTTTAAAGATACATATTACAATCCAAACTGCCATCAAAATACTTTAGTAATTTATCTGTGGTACCTTGATTAGGAATCTTGAAAATTTAGGCACCCCATGTAATCACTGCAGAGGAACAGGCAACTTTTATACATTTGGGTTGAATACTAAATAACTGTAGACAATTAGCTGATTTAGATGTCTGTAGTAAATGTTTAAAGTTTGGAATCAAAAAAAAGCTTATATTTATTCATGGAAACATCATCTATCCTCCATAAGTTCTCAGTTCTTCATTAATATTTTAGAGGTTGTTTAGGTTACTACTCTAATCAATCAGAATAAATTTCACCACACTTGGTTGATCTGAAGGCACTTATCTGTTCTAGTTTGACTTGTTTTCAGCCCTTATTTTTTACTATGTTAAAATCAACTGAAACCATTTGAAATTTTACTGAAGTATGATGTAAAAATGATACTAAACACTATGTTCTTCACATTATCATCCCCTGATAGCTTTCTTTACTAAGTAAAAGATATCTCTCCCTTTGGCCATATTTTCACTACAGTATGTTCATGCTTTCTCATACTTTATAGCCTTTTCTAGTTCTATATTTTTTTCCACTCTGTTTTTTTCATTTTTGTCCCTAGATGCTTTCTCCTGCAGTTAGCTAAGTAATTTGATCTACTATCCCATATTCTTCCTTCAATATTTGTGATCAATGAAAGGCTGATGGTGTAGAAAAATTAATAATTTAAAATATTTTTCAGCCTTTCTCCACTTCAGGACAGTGGGTTCTCATATGCTATGAATACAACTGAAATACAACAAAATACAAACAAATACAACAAAATGTGTTTGAATACAACAAAATGCAAAACTAAACAAAAGTCATCAATGAGATTTTGATTGTGGTGACATGTATCCTGTAGTAGGATGGACAAATAACAGAAAAAAAATACAGAAACATTCCAGATCACAAAATTCCAGCAACGCTGCTTCCAGACAAACTCATACTTTCCACCATGAGGGGCTCCTATATATACTTAATAAATATTTCATTCCTACTATTCAGTCTGCTCGATCCATCCCTTGCTAATGAAACAGTTGTTTTTGAAAGCTCATCTATTTATATCCACCTGCTTTGCATGCACGAGCAGACTGCTTGACAGAGAGGAGAGACATAAATATACATGTACATTGATCTCATTTTGACTGCAGTTGCATTTGATATCACTAGAGTAACTCTAAATCTACAGATGCCTTAGAATAAAACCAATGCCTTTGAGATCAATTTCAGATATCTCCTATTACATTGCTGGCCTGTTTGTTCATCATGCTCAATTTCCTCATAAATGGAGTGTTAGGAACACAATATGCAACCTAATAAAGAATAGTCATTTATAACGTTCAGTATACCATCCAAAAAAGTTCCTTTGGCATAAGATTTTGATATTGCTTCAAAATTTTTATGTCTATGTCCTTTAAAGGAACTCAAGTTGTTAAGGATACTGTCATTATTCTTAAGCTGTTTCCGTATGTATGACTTCAGACATAAAATATTACATTGTCCAAGGTATTTTCTAATACTTTGTCCTTCTTATATTACATGATCAAAGACATTATGATACCAGTGATGACAGTAACTTGAGATCTGCTTTATTTCACTTAAGTAGAGAAAATGGCTTGAAAATTGTGTCTAGTTTCAAAGTATGAGGAAGGTTGAGGTTAGTGTTTTTAAACTATCTTGGTTTGCAAGAAAAAAAAAGAATTCTCTCCACTTGGCATATAATTATCATCTGGATCGTAACACTCAGTCTTAATACAGAAGTGAAGGCCTAAGTCTCTATTCAGAAATGCATTTCTACACTCTGTGTTTGACATACTTTCAAGTCTTTAAAAAGAAGATACAAATCTACCCATTTGTATAAAATCTTAAGCCCTATGATGATAGACATTTCCCAGACATCTGCAATTCTTTGGCTTGTGTTAAGTAGAAAATCAGATCATCTGTTAACCTTAAAATTTATTACTGTATATTAAAAATTAAAAATAATAATAATAAGGACTGTGGTTAAACCTTTTCCACAAAGTGGAACTATAATGTAATGCAATATTAAACAAGAAAGGCAGATAGAAATTAACAGAAGCTATGCAGACTGGCATAAATGACTCCAGGTATAAGACAATCAGTGTATATAAGTGGCCAAAAGATGTGACTTACAGACCATTACCTTTTGGAGGAAAATTAGGAAACAGTATATTTTTATTTAAGTGAAAAAAAGTAAGATAAATCAACCAAATGGAAATAACCAATCAAGTACACCAGGCCCTACACCAGTACAATAAAGGCTTTAGATCACAAAAAGGATAAGTTCCTCATTGCCAGTTCAGGAACCTGTGCTTAGCACTTAAGTCACTCATCCAAAAGACAGGGAGACCTGAGTACTGGATCCCACTGCTAAGATTGCTTTACTCTGTGTTGCATTTATACTGAGTTTTACATCAGAAAGTCAGCAGATTTCTGATTCTGTGAATTCAGAACTAAGGGGAGATAGGACAGGACACAAAAAAGTGCCGGACCACTAAGTGCCTGCCTAAGAGCTGGCCTAGTTCACTCTCTCTCTTGGTTCACTCTTTCTCTTCAGCAAAAATCTCTCACATTTGTGCACTCTCTAAACCTGTCAGACCAAGCAGAGGGCTCCTTCTCCTTAAACTCTTCTGTGCTCTGATAGGTAAAAAGATGAGGATATAAACAGATATCTTCACAAAAAAGAGGACTATTTCCCCCAAGGAAGCAGCAGAAACACCTCCTCCAGCCAGCTTTAGGCAGCAGATCATTTCTCATTGCCAAAAACATGGCTCTGGTGAAGGCTTAGATTCTGGGAAGAGGAGAGATACCCGAGCCCTTACATGCCAGAACATCACACTGAAAAGGAGTTCACACAGACTCCTGTACCAATTGTCCCTTTCCCAAGACAGCACTCAGGGGTGTGTGGGGCTTGTGTGAAGTACTTGACTCTGGACACTGTGCGTGCTGTGTCTTTTATCTGACTTGAGGCACCTGTAGTGGAGAGATCTGACCTAATCTGGTTGTCTAGCTTCATCTATAGCCAACAGAGTCAAAGATGCTACTGGATGATGGGTCCTTCCTCAGGTAGGGACATCTAGGTCTAGTGGATGAATCTCCTCTGGGCTAGTTAATCCTAGCTAGACAGGAAGCCTGTATTTTCAACTAAATCCCATTCTTTAGGATGACTTGAATTAAGTGAAGAGTATTCTACTCCAAACTTGCATATTTCAACAGGAGCTATTCATCTAATTTTTGTAATATCTGAGTAGGACATTCCCAGCTAGGCACTTTGAACGTCACTTCATTCATTTTTAAAATGTCACATACTGACATCTTACTGACATCTGCCTGAGGTGTCAGATATATTACTTGCCTCTTGGATGAAAAAATTCTTAAAAATTGATTAATATTCATTGAAAATCAGCTTTAGTCATTTACAGAATCACAGAATAACCATGTTGGAAGAGACCTACTGGATCATCAAGTCCAACCATTCCTATCAAACACTAAACCATGCCCCTCAGCACCTCATCCACCTGTGCCTTAAACACCTCCAGGGAAGGTGACTTGAGCACCTCCCTGGGCAGACCATTCTAGTGCCCAATGACCTTTTTTTTCCTAATGTCCAGCATAAATATCCCCTGGCAGAACCCGAGGCCATTCCCTCTTGTCCTGTCCCCTGTCACTTGGGAGAAGAGGCCAGCACCCTCCTCTCTATAACCTCCCCACAGATAGTTATAGAGAGGAATGAGGTCTCCTCTCAGCTTCCTCTTCTCCAGGCTAAACAACCCCAGCTCTCTCAGACACTCCTCATAAGGCCTGTTCTCCAGCCCCTCCAGGAGAGTGTGAACGTGTCCAGGCCAGAGGCTGACAGTTTCTGAAGCAGAATGCTGTGAGAAACTGTGTCAAAGGCTTTACTGAGGTCCAGGAAGGCCACATCCACAGCCTTTCCCCTGTCCAGCAGCCAAATCACTTTGTCATAGAAGGCGATCAGGTTAGTTTGGGAAGACCTGCCTTTTGTGAATGTCAGACTTCTTAAAGTGTGAAAGTAAATGCTTTAATAAACTCAGATTTGCTGCAGCATCCTTTGATAATGAGTTAAATGACCAATATTTCCCTCAGGGTCTATGTCATATACCCCAAATTCCAGTTTTTAACATGTTCTAAATAAATTTGACAATAAAACCAACTCCAATAGTCAGGCTTGCCTTTCACCTTCAGTACACATCCTTTATTAAACTACACACATTCTAGACTTTATTTAAATGAAAACAAACAGACAAATTTTGTTTCTGAAGATGTGTTTTGTATTCATGGGTTGTGCAAGGAAAACCATACAGGAAAAAGTGCACGCATTCACCTTCTTATGAACCCTTCAGAAAGCAGAAACATAATCATTTATTTATAAAGCCAGAGGAAAATATTTTTTGGAACCTCAGAGTCTGAATGTGTTCCTCTGCAGTTAAGTTTGAAAATCTTTGTGTTAGGGACCTCAGGTTAGGTAAACAGGTTTTTTTTCCCATGTATATTTGATTGTATGACTGAGGAGAAGGAATTTATATATATGGATATTCTTAGTTATTTGTGATATAAATGAAGTATGAAAAAGTAAAAAATGTCCATTCATGCCCATGGGATCAGGGCCAAAAAAACCAAGAAATCAGTGTGTTCTAGAATCAAGAATTTGTTTAGTAGAATACAGGTGGCCTTGATGTCTAAATGCTTTGAATACCCCAACTTTTGAGACAGTTTAGAACACTAAAGTTTTAAATGCACATAATTTTAATGATCTCTGACATCCTTGATATGGCTAGCAGGCACCACTGATATTGTTCACATATACCTATAGAACAAGGAACAAACAATTTTGGTTTATGCACATTTATAACAACTATGAGAATATTACCTTCTATCTTACAAAAGCTCTAGGTTTAAAGAGAAAAGCACATATACTGTTGCTACTGCTAATACATTTTTAATTTGGCCTAGTTAGAGGCTGGAATAATGCTGAGTGTATTCAAATATTTTACGACTGTCATTTTTTTTTAGATTTCAATCTTCTTTTCAAACGCATTAAGGACATTACACACTTCTTATTTTGACACCTAATATCAAGGCATATTGAAGAGGTTGGCTGTAATCTGAGTGGTTGAATCAAAATGCGGTTCATGTTTATGGCTCCTGCTTGGAAAGCAACTACTGAGTCCAGTGACAGAATTTCCAGAAATATTTGGATCCTTCTCAAATCTGCAGTAATTTGTGGTTGTTAGAGGAATCATTCCCTCCTTGTCCATTGTTTCACTCTGTTGAGCAATGTATCAATATCTGTCAAAATTGGCCCCAAATGTAAAGCTTTAACATAAACAAAAAAAAAACAGGCAGAGTATTAATGCAAAATCCAGTTCCTCTTACAATTGCCTAAGGACATCATCAGTTTCCTCCTTCATTTTGACTGCAGATCACCATCTAACACTGCAGTTGTGTTAGAAGCACAGTTCTCACATGCATTGACTCAATGGGACTGTTGATTTCCAAGTAAATAATACAAAGAGAACTATTTAGTTTAGCAGTTGGACAACTGAAAAAAAAAAAGATATTTAGAAAGCAAATCACTTCTTAGGCATTATGGGAATGCTTTGAAAACAACTTGAAAGACAGTAACACTGAATCTTAATTTTTAACTATCAGTATCTAAAGAGATAATGGCTACCTTGCATAGCTGGATGACTTACTGAGAAAGAAAAATCTTAGATTTCATATAATTAAACTATGGAACATTTATATACTTAGCCAATGTCACCTGAGGCCTCTTGAAACAACATTTAATTAAAGCACAAGATTTATTTTTAAAAACTGAGTATGTTGCTTTCACAGCATTTTAATTACTTTAGAAGGTAATGCCATTTGGTGACACACTGCAGTGTAGAAAAGTCAGATGATCAGACCCTTACAGTCTAGCATATGATGGTCAATTCAGATGCTTCAATAACTTTATAATTTATGTTTATTTATGAGATGGATGGAATGACATGTTCTCAAGGTTTATTTCCACAAAGATGTGCGTACTCTTCTATTAACTTTTCAGTCAGTGATGGAACATGTAGTATTAATAAGCGGAGAGTCATCAGTGAGGATGAACACTTGCAGATGAGAGAAAATAAGAGAGGAATAAAATCATTGGTTTTCATTTAAGTTCATACTCCATTCTTTCATTTCTTTTCTGTGCTGATAATTGTGTTGATATGATGCAGACAAGTGTAAGTCAAGATATTTAATTATATGAGTGAAGTTTCCTAGCTATGAGATTATACTCTACAGAATTTCACATGGTAAAAACATTTATTTGTATATTGGCATTGCCAGCTCTGCTTACCACTGAAATAAGTTATACAGAGGATGAGGTAGAATGGAGGGGGTGTGTGATAATTCTCAGGGAATCCATATTTCAATTTTACTTCTGTCACAAAAATAAATAAGATACATCACACCAGCTTATGATGAACATGGTGGTGCTCATGGAAAGCAGGATAAATATAGACCTGAAGTTTGTCCAGAATGTAGGCAGTCAGTATACTAGGGCAGAATCATCATACTTAAATCTAAGGAGCTTGCAGTCCTTGACTTAGGATAGAAATACAATCTTTAGTCCTAGGAAGATTGAGCTATTTTCTAGGCTTGCTTGTGCTGGTGTTCACATAGGAGTATCAGTTCAGGTCAGGTATGTACTGCTGTAATGGATTTTCCAACTGACTAGTTTTACCACCCTTGCATTTGCATCATAGAGAACTTCTTGCAGCTCAGGAGCCAGGCTTCTTTCAGGTCGAAACTAAACCAGGAAATGCTCTCCAGCAGATTTCCAATGATTCCCAGGTTATAATGGTCCCATATCTTGCAGAACTAAATCACACATAATCTCAAAAGCAACCCCAAAATGCAAGTAGTCTGAAGTTTTGGGTCTCAGCAAGAACTTCCTTTTCTCCAGATCTCCTCTTAGTGTAGTGCAGTACTTGCTGGCATAAGTACATCATCATTCTGTGTCTGTAGGCTGAACAGGAAACACAGTTTTCTAATTAGTAATAAAGTAATGAAAGGGACTAGTTTCCTAATTTAAGCTTCACAATGAAGTGTTTAAAATTACTTACAGACATGTGGTTAATATGGCACATTTTGAAGGAATGTGCAGAGTTATTTAGGTATTTTGCCTGAATCCAAAATGCTCTTCATTGTGTCTGGAGGACAGTTTCTGTTGCCTGATATTTTGCATTATAGAGGAAGCATATTATGATCTCAAAGTCATTATGGCAAATATCCCACATTTCTTATGTTACTGAGTGAGTTAGAATTTGTTTCATTTGCCTTGTAAAGTTAAATATTGCTGCTGCAGTATTAATATGGACAAATTTCAAATCAGTACCTTCACCAGAGAAATCATGAAACAGAGAAAAGAGCTTTGACACCTTTTAAACAGGACCAATTGCACTGATGCAAAATAATCTTTTGTTAAACTATTCATCAATACTATTTCAAAACAAAAAAAAAAAACCCAAAATGCAAATTATTGACCTGTCTTGCTTGATCATTTGTTTAAATTTCTTCTTCTGGATCAATATACTAGCAATATGGATACGTTATTAAAATTAATTCTTAGATTTATTTTCATATATTTTTATTCTCTTTGAAATGCGTGACCCTCTTAATAACGTATTATGTCCTTGGGCTCTATTTGTGCAGTAAGACTTGTGAAAATGACACCTTTGAAGCATACACAGGTGCAAATGTATTTCACTGCCACCCTTAAAATAAATATAACCTAGACTTCTTCTGAAGAAACTCTTTAATTATGCATTACTTTTTATCTCATTATTTGTTTAAACATTTGAGATTTTTACAGAGCTGACATTGAAACAGTGGTTTATGTTTTGTGCTCTTAAGGCACTGATGATTCCAAAACACCTGGGGGATTTATGAATTGGAAAAGAGAAGTATCTTTTGGAGACCACACCAATTTATTAGCATGCCATTGTGACTTTTTAAGAAATTAAGGACAAAAAAAATAAGTTTTCTCATCCATCTGCTAAGACAAATATTACATTTTCACCATCTCTTTTAATACTTTTTATGCCATAGTCTCCTTATCGATCTTAGACTGGAATTACATGGGAGATTTCTTAGCAGGATTTATTAAATATTCAAACTGGATATCATAATCTGATATAAAAATATGTTCCTTTTCATTCTTTGATTTATTGAATTTTAGTTATGCATGCTACTATTGCTAGGCCCAATCCTCAGGTGATAAAAAGCAGTTGATAGCCAAAGCAATGCAATGAAGAGAAAGTAACAATATTTTTTGAATTGATGAACCAACTCAATTTTCTACCATTCTAAGAATTTTGTCTCTAGTGTATCTATTCCACCTGCTAGGTAAGAACAGCCATCTTCTATTAGGTTAATTAACACAGAACACTGGAGGTTTGTCTCTGTCATCTGTGAACACAGGTAGTCTCATGGAAAACTGAAATAATTGATTATTCTGGTAATACCTTAGAAGTATTTTAAGTCCATTGCTGGAGTTCTCTAGGATGTTGACATCCAGGTTTCTCTGGAAGTCTGGAATCTTCTCTCCTACACTTTAGTTGCCATTATTGTCATTGCCAGGTGTACACTTATACGATTTATACGATCTGAAGAGAAACCAAGCATCTGTTTTAACCATCATTAGCTATATGTGGACTTCGCATTTGACCCCACAGGAAAATCCAGAAACAAATCATGACTCCGTAACTACAAGTCCATTTAATGAATTTATTACAAATTTTGAGCAGAACAGGAAAAGTTCAAGAGGACTAATGCAAGATTATCTGAGTGGATGCAGAGGTATATAAGTATCACGTTGATCGGCTCATACTTTTATCCCTGCTATAGAGCTGGTCAGCCTTAGAAATATTTTGGACATTTGGAAGACTGCCATTGTTGTTGTTTCTCCCAATAAAAAGTCATAAGTAGTTTATTCTGGATATCTGTCACACAGTCTTTTTGAACTGTCATATGACACCTATAATAGAGATCAGTGTATTCATTTTATTGGTTTTGACAGTATCTGTTCTTTTAAATTACTTCAATAGTCTTCCAGCTCATCCCTAGTGTGTCTGTTTTCCTGTTTTCTGTCAGTATGCCATGTCAAAATATCTATCAAAGCTATCACTACATAGCCATAAACGCATTGCAAATATAAAAATCCACATCTGCTACATATGCATCTTTGCCTTCCAATATCATGCAAAACAATCTCTGTAGCAGAAATTCTATTAAGTTGGAATTGGGCACCTTTAAGGAGGGGTTGTGGGTACCATAATTTGATACTGCCCCCAAATATGAACAGTGACTTTAAAAAACAGACCTCTGCTTGCTTTTAGAACACTCTAAATGTGTTATTGACAATTATAAAAGTGTCATTGGACATCACATATTCTCTGTCTGCAAGCAATTTTGAACAAATAAGTAAATACTTATCTGAACAATGTTTCTTTTCCATATCCTCCATAATGGTCGTTTGTTCCATCATTCTCACTGTACTTGGTATTTTTGCAGAATAACTTGAGTAGAAAATGGAGGTCAAAGAGGAAGTATCCATGTGCTCTGGATTTATCCTCAGAGATCCTCATCATGAATTAAAGTGTTCATATTGTCATTTGGTATTAAACACAATTGTAGTTCTAAAAGTGAAAACAGAAAAGTGTTTTTAAACATTGTTTTTCAATGTTTGAGGCCTGGCATACTCAGACACTGTGTTTTCCAGATCTTGTTTAAATACACTTTAATACCACTTCTTGTTCTAAGCTGAACATGAAAGCATGAGAAATACATGAGACAGCCAGGAGGAATTCAGGGCTTCTAGGAACTGAACAAGAATGTCAAGAAAAACTGCTGAGCAATATCAATGCATGTTTCTTTACACTGTTTCAGAAGTCTCTAACTTAGGCTCCCCAGGCTCCCCTTATAATTACCAGAGACATACACATACTTTCAGGACATGATCCATTTGTCCTACTTTATCTGCGTACTTAGAATGAACTAAATATCACCCGGGAATTCAATGACTGTTGCCTTCACGATACTCAGATGTTTGCTAACTATAATGGCTCAGGGTGAAGAGCCCAGATATAAGTGTAAATGAACTAAGCATCAATCAAATGACTCAATTCAGGTTTGGTTTATCTTACTACGTTAAACAGAATACTTAGATCAAAGAAACAATACATTCTTCTCACTAATTTTAGACAACAGAAAGTGGCTTTCAGAACATGATTGATCTCAACAACACATATACATGATTGATCTCAACAACACATATCATCTATGGCACTCTGGAGGTGAATGTACTTTTCCATTGACTATAGTTGAGGTTAGATGATTCATTTAAGCTTAGATAAATAACATTTAGGTGGCTAAAATTAAGTAAGAGGACCATCCCTCAGATATCAACTTTGTGGCTCTGAATTGGTGTTGTGAATACCTTTACGACGTTTTGAGATATGTTGCTCAGTCAAAGATGCTGCCTTTGCAGAGGTCATGACAGGTTTCAGGGACAGGTTCAGAACTATTTGTTTGGTGATTTCAAGTTCAAAGTTCTCAAATAGAAGGTTAGGATTTACAGGTGTCAGTGAACCACTGGGACAGTGGAAACATGACATGATACAGCACAAGTGGAATTAAGAGATAAAGTAAGTTGTACACAACATGGGAACTACAACAATCTACTCAGACAGGGATCATCTGCCCTTCATGCTTCATTGGCCTCCTTCAACATATTTTTTTCCCAGTCATCACTGTATAAGTTTCCACCCTCTATTCTTGGCTAGCAGCAATGTTTCATTGTTGGAGTCAAGTGAAGGCCCTGGATTAAGAATAAGCTTTTCACCTTTGCCACCTTTCTGTATGAAGTAAGCAACAGCTCTGTGTAATCTCAGGAAAAGAGGCAAAGAACTGGAATAAAAATAAAATGTGAAAGGATGTTAAATTTTTATCTACAGGCTTAAGTTGATACTTCTGGTTCATATTATAACAATCCAGCACAAATAAGAGAGACAACAGTAAAGCAAGGGGCATTTCAACAACTTTGGCTGCTAATTAACTCATTGGCAACAAATACATAGTAACAGTGAAGGAAAAATGTTCTGGTGCTTTTAATTTTCTGTTACGATACCGTGTCCTCTGCATAGTAATTTCACAAGAAACCATTTATACAGGTGCACTTGATGATCTTAGAAGCCTTTTCCAACTTTATTGATTCTATGATTCATTTCCATGTGAAATTAACACAAAACATCTTCCTTTTATTGATTTCTCTACATTTGCATGTCTTACATTAGGAAATTCCTAATTTCTTTGATCTAGGCAAACATGCTCAAAATTAACTGCAGACTCATTTAAGGAAATGTTTGCAATAATTCTTAGGATTTTGAATCGTATTTTGATCTCATGCAATCTCATGAGGTAGTAACTGCTACAATTTTATTAGGAAAGTTTTTACTTTTCCAGATACTTTCTTCTATTATGTAAATGCCAATAGACCAAATTATATTTTTCTGTATTTCAAATCAGGGAAATCCAGACCCACTGTGAACACATATTTGCAAATTAAACAGTAGCAAAAAGGGAAGTAAATATAATGCTGGCATCAGTTAGTGCCACTTTTAACAAGAAACCGAGTGGTCAGAAAAGAGATCTAAATTGATTTAGATTTCTTATCTGATTCTGATACTGTTTCTTAGCTATATGCATATATATATTGATTAAAATCATCATGATAACATTTGATTTCATGCTACAACAAGAAAGCAACTGTTACTAGCCCATATAAAATAAAACCATATATTTTATGGAATTGTCTAAATAATACCCATTGGATTACAAAACACAAAACTTTAAAATCAGAGTTAGACACCTCCTATTCACTTCCAGATCTTGAAGGGGTCTGGAATTATTATTATTGTTATTAATATAGAATGGTTTGGTGGACATAAATAAGTATATTTAACATATTTTCCCTTAAATCTCATATCTCTTTAGAGACAAATATTAAATACAGTAAATTTAGATAAAATATATCTTTTTTCCATTGAAAACTTAAATTTCTCATTCCAAATTTTTGATGCAGTACCTTAGTGCACCTAGTGTGCCCAGAAAACTGCATCTCGAGTGTCTCATACTCCAACTCTTCCTTGCAGACTGACTTCAGGTGTGTTAGTTACCACATTTCCTGGTGCAGTGCACACTGAAAGAATAGTCTAGATTGAAGAAGATGAAAGTGAGCTGAGCAATTAAATTTTCAGAAAACCTGTACTGTAGTACATCAGGCTTACTTGTTTTGGCTGGGGTTTTTTTATGAAGCTGGAATTGTTTGCTTTAACTTTGTTTTGCTTCATATCTTCACAAATATTTAACTAGGTCTCAGACTCAACTAAAACTTCTAAGGAACTTCCTTGATGATTAATAAATGACAATAAAATTTGTGAATGTTTTCAGTCTAAATTAATCAGGTGGGGAAAATTAATAAAGTTACACAGCAATGTTTTTACAAGAGAGAGAGACAGAAATTTTCCAAGAGAATGACATTTTTCTTTTCAAAAAATGCCAGCTTCTTTTGGGCAAACTTCCAGAGGATCCTGACTGTAACTCTTGCAGCTTCATGGAGGCAGATGACAAAATAACAGCCCTTGGACTTACCAGATGTAGTTTCCATACAAGAGAGTGTATTGAAGCCCTTGAAGCTCAGATTTATGGAATTTGGGATGCTGGTGTTGCTTGCTCTTTTTCAGGGCTTAAATTAGACTTCTAAGTTTTCACTCTAGACAGGTTTCAGTGACTCGTGCTTATGGAAGAAAGACACTGTTACTTTCAAAGAAAATTTGGACTTTCTCAGTTTTGAGATCAGCTATTTGCACAACCTGCCGTGTTGCCTAATAGGGGCAGCAAAGAACATCTAAAGAAGTCAAAGAAAAGGGAAAGATTCCCTAAAACTAAAGTCAAAGATGGCTCAATTCTTACAGTAAATAACAATAAATATGTTGCCATTTTAATCTGAAAATAAATATTGGGGAGATAACAATTAAAACTGTCAGTTTGTGCGACCTTAATCTATGATGTTTTGAGGCAATAATAGTCTTATAATTAACTTCTGAAGAACTTTAATTCAGATTTCAAATGTTATTTCACACAAACTGCTAGATCATAGTATCTTTCATCATTCAAATCACCATCTTACTTGTCAAATATTGCTACTAAGTGGGAAGCCAGACACCTCTCAAAAGAAACAATGCAGATCTACTGTCCATGACAATAGTATCTGTTTCTGACACTCTTAATTCTGCCATCTTCAGACTTTGCATACAATTATAACAATAAGAAGAAACTACTTTTATTTCCTTTAGAAAACACATACAGAAAGTAATCATATTCCAGTCCTTTGTCTAAGAGTCCTCTCAAATATTATATCTTCATGGAAGTGTAGGTATCTGGGGCTAGATCCAAAGAGAGACTTAAGAAGTGGGTTTTTTTACAGGCTCATAATATACACTTCCTTCTTCAAATCTCCCTTGAATTTATAATGGTATGAAATAGTGAATAATCACTGGCTGGCAAAACGAGGGAGAGAGGAAGATTGGTAGCCAGAAGAGGAAGTAAGTATATAACTATATAATTTAACAGTAAGTTATTAGCAAGATGAAATGTTCAAATTCTTGTACCAATGAATACTTAATCTGGCATATAGTACTGAAAGAATCCAATGGGAGATACTTCAGGAGTCTCAAATAGTTCATGCTCTGTGGATTAAACTGCTGGCCTAGGACATCTGAAACTGGGGTTCAAATTCCTATTCCAAGGTAGGTGAAATGGGGATTCAAAGTGCAGGACAAGTTTTAAATTAATCTCCTTAGTGATTTCTATTCCTCTTGTCAACAATAAAAGTGCACTGAAGTGGAGAAAATGGGACAGGTAAGTGGTTTGTTGTGGGCTTCGGGTTTTTGTTTGTTTGTTTGGGAGGTAGAGGGTTGTTTGGTTTTTGTTGTATTTTTTTTTTTTTTAGGAAAAGTCAACTTGTCTAAATTCCCAGTGGAAACAGAAGTTTATAATGGGTGCCTCTAAATGAAGAATGGTGCCACCACTGAACTTTGTCTTCCCTTCAGATCTTCCCTTTATCTGTGAAAAGAAGAAATCAGAGAATTTATGGCAGGTTTGAAAAGTCTCTGTGAAACCTGCTAGAAGCTTCCTTCACTGGAGGGAGTCCTTTATTCAATTTTGATTCAGGAAGCTGAGGGACAGATTGTTCAAACACAGTTTCTGAATTTAGCAGCCTTCATTACAACAGTACCTAGCAGTCACTTTCCAATATTTTAAGTGTTTTGTGCTCTTGAAAAGCAAACTTCTGTTTAAACCCCTTACCACAAGAAGGATGTTGAGGCTCGTGAGTGTGTCCAGAGAAGAACAACGAAGCTGGTGAGGGGCCTGGGGAACAAGTCTTATGAGGAACAGCTGAGGGAACTGGGGTTATTTAGCCTGGGGAAGAGGAGGCTGAGGTGAGACCTTATTGCTCTCTACAACTACCTAAAAGGAGGTTGTGGAGAGCAGGGAGCTGCCCTCTTCTCCCAAATGACAGGGGACAGGACGAGAGGGAATGGCCTCAAGCTCTGCCAGGGGAGGCTCAGGCTTGACATCAGTAAAAAATATTTCATGGAAAGGGTCATTGGGCACTGGCAGAGGCTGCCCAGGGTGGTGGTTGAGTTACCTTCCCTGGAGGTATTTAAAAGACAGGTGCATGAGGTGCTGAGGGGCATGGTTTAGTGACTGTTGGGAATGGTTGGACTCTATGATTCTGTGGGTCTTTTCCAATCTAGTGATTCTATGATTCTGATTCTATGATTCTATGATTCTAAGCGTCTGTACCTTCAAAACGTTGGTTTCTGTTACTATGGGATATTTTAATGACAAAGGCAGTACTAAAATACAGCACAAAAAGCTATACATTTTTATACTTGTTTAAGTTACTCTCTAGTCTCATATATTTCTGTCTTTACAATAGATTTCTTAGAAAGAATAATTTTACTTTTGCAAGAAATAATCCCCTCCATGAGTTATAGACTAACATTACTGCACAAAAGCAAAATGCTCAAGGTTTTTTCAGGGGTATTACTCATAAATTAGGAGTGCTGCCAGAGATTGGGATAAACTGAAGAATAAATCTTTAGGGTCAAGTACAGGTAGTGTTTTATTTTGAAAATGATTCAGTCTCTCAGTGTGTTTCTTTGTTCTTTAGCTCTTTCAAACCCAAGCAATCAGTAATTCAAAATATGTGCCTAATGTGTACTTACACCTTCTGTATTTGGAAGGTGTAACAGAGTACATTTTCTTAGCTCTTTGAACTATTGATACTCTAAAGCAAACAATATATGTTCACATTCTTGCTCTTATATAGAATAACTGTTAGATGTTAAGTTACCCTTGGGAATTTTTGCTTTAACAATACAATTAATAGTCCATTTTTTGTTCCCCTACCAAAACAAGTTCTTTATTCTTAACAAATACAGTCAGAGATGTTGCCAATATTCTTCCATCTCACATGAATGTGCATCTTGATAATGCAAAAACTCAATTTGAAGAGTAGAGTAAAGACCAATTGCAAAGTCACTAATGCCTTTCATTCAGAGGAGAAACGTAGAAGCTACAGGTCTCTAAACCTCTTCTTCAGTCCCTGCAGGGCAAGTGACACATGTTGAATTTAACAATAAGGTGCTGTATGCACATTTCCAGTCCCTCAAAAGAGGAAAATAAGAAATGAATGTATAGTTCTTTCATGCATTTACTACTGGGAGCTTTGTCACACCATCAACAGATGCAGGATGGGGCTCAAGTCAAAATCTGATGCATGAAAATCTGAAGATTAGAAAGAATCCATTGTATTCTATGTCCAAGACCTCCTATGACAATAAGCTATTTAATTGTAATAGTTTTATTGTTAGGGTTGTTATTATTACTATTATTATTGCAAAAGAGGGAAACGGCTATATTTTTGTAAGTAAAACGGGTGTAAATTCAATCCTTTCTTACATGTGTTCTAAGTACAGATAGAATTTGATCTACTGAATATTTTATTAAGGTGTTGACAGCTAAGCATCTGAGACACAACTGCTGAGATTATATATGAAACATGTCAGGAGAAAGCAATAAGAGACTACTCAATCTTTTTCTCTATTTTCAGTCTCTTTGTCTCCCTCTTTCTCTTGTTAACTGTATACAGTTTAAAAACTGGTTCACACATGTTTTTGCAATGAAAAGGCAAGTGTTAAGTTTCTGATTGCTCTGTGAGATTGTGATGTCCATTATTCATACAGGGAGCCATCCATACTTGAGAAAAAGCCCTCATACCTTGGGCTAAACACAAATGAAGTCTGTCTATGTGGAAAGTAACTGCAAGTGTCTTTATTAGACCTAATGACTTCTTTCTAGCTTTAAAAAGAATCAGAAACAACAATCCATTGGGTGAAATAATCTATGGAGACAAAGAAAGCAGCTGCATTTACCAGAAGCAATAATTTCCAAGACTGGTTATTAAACAGTTTGCAAACAATTGATAAGTTCAATAAGCATTACTTAGAAAGTTTTAATGAACAAAAATCATTCTTTTCCTTTAAGTAATTCTGTAACCCTATGATAGCATAAGTATATTTCTCTATTTTAGTACATCAGCCTCCAACTAATAGAAAAAAATGGGGAATTAGGCCTAGTTCATGTATTTTACAAATTAGGACTAGTGCATCTATGATTAATTAATAGGAAAAGGGCTATATTTGCAACTAGATATTTTGACAATGAATAATTTATCCAGGTTTACTTTTAGCATATTGGTAAAGCAGGCTTCATTTCACATACTGCACAATAAATTCTCTCTGAAGGAGTTCATGAGACCAAAAAATTACAAACATAAAAATCAATTGCTCATTTCCAATTAAAACCTGGAGCAGAACTATATGCAGTACATTTAGGATGTTTTCCTAATATATGTGATTGTCTAGGAAGCATCTAAGTTCCATTATTACCACAAAGAAAAGAATTGTTAATTTCCCAGGAAGCAAGTTGTTTGTGTTAATTTATTCATTCTCATATTCCTCATTTTCATAAAAAGCATTCCTTGTGAAAACACAGAAAAATACACTGTGAATTAAACTTGGCCTGGTCATTTCTAAAAAAGTAGATATTTTGTAAAGGAGTCAAAAGAGAAGTTGTCTTAATTGATGAGCCTTATAATTATATTTATGAGGTCTAAATGGCTGCTAAAATAAATAACAGATCTACAACAGTACAAAATACACGATGAGAATGTTACATAAAGCCTTCAAAAGCAGTGGGATCACAACACAATTTCCTTCAGTTCACTCAGGAATTTTCAATAGTAACATTGATGTATACAAATATTCAATACTGATTTAACAAGAAAGCTCTTCTGACAATCAGAGTCTAGAATTTGAAGCTATTTTGTAAAGCTCAAGTAATTGGTGGTGGTGTGTTCTCTCTTGAGACAACAGGAACTGAGACGCTAATGCAAACGGAGGCAGAAGGACTTACAGGTTACAGACTGTTCATAGATGTGACGCTGTCCCCAAAAAAAAGGCAAGAGAAGTGAACCTTTTGTGTTTCTGGCTGATTATACAGCATAGAATATCAATCACTGATGAGAAAATGTACCACATTTCAAAGTAAAATTATTTGTTGTATGTTAACCTTAGAAATAATAGGAGAAAATTATTTTCTATCCAAAGTTAACAAAGCTCTTTTAGGTTTAATGGCCTAATGTGAATTGACAGTGAAGTATATCTCTGGAGAACTGAAACACAATGGTGTAAGTGAAGTTAAGACAGCACAGTACCACTATTACTGACATAAATTCCACATTACAGATCTCAATAATAAGCTGGAATTTTTTTGAGACTACTGTAGGGGTTTTTACTAGTGTAAATTCAGATTTTGATGACAATTTCTTCCCTTTTTCCTCTTTTCTTTTTCCTCCAGTAGAATCACTGATAACATAATTGGCATGTCCCAAGTTTCATCATCTGAAAAGACAGAAAATAGGTTACCTTGATCCGAATTTGCTGCCAATGTAGACTGCTAGAGCTTTGTATGCACATAAGTCCCTGCCATACTTGTCCATCAATTTCCAGCATTCAGTGGCAGAAACTTTAAACAGAGTCACAACCATGAGTTTGGTTTTTTGCTGTCTTTGAAGACTGGCTGATGAGTTGTGAAGCCTTGATTTTATTGTATGGTTCTTTCATTCTCTTTGTGCCAACTGCATTATTTTTTTGCAGACTGAAGTTCTCAGGTTCCCACTAACTAGTAAACAAATTAGCTTTTACATGACTGCACAGTAAACTGCATATGCAAGTGCTGTGATGGTGTTCAGATTCAATATTTCAAAACATGAATGAGGCAGGAAAACATAAGGCATTTTTCTAAGCTCATTATTTATTGTAAAGAAAACACAAGAAGAAAGAATTATGCCAGCAAAGGCAAAATCCCAGCTGCTGTGCCATACATTTAAAAGACAGAGGTGCTTTTATATTTAAAATTCTTCCAATAGGTGTGAAGATGGCCTCAGCTGGTAGCCCTGGGCTGGCTACCAATTTCCAGGAATTTATTCTGGAATCAATAGAGTGCAGTAATTGTAATTAGGACCAGCACACCCTGTGTGATGAAGGATCAAAGAAGAGACTGATTCTTTGCCACTTCCCACACTTTTTTTCTCATTTTTGTAATCATTTTTTTAAGTTTGACTTTTATACAGGGCTGCTATGTCTGCAACATTTGTGTCAGAAAATGGTGCATTATCAAACTTATAAGGTAAGAAGTTTGAAGCCACTCTGACTAAACAATTTGGGTTTTGCAGTGTTAAAACCACAGATAAGATTTTACTTTTGTAGCAAGCCCAGTGCTGTGGTAACATTTGAGCAAAGTACAAGATATACTCCAAAAATTAAGCTTCAGAAATTTCTTTGTATTATATTTAGGGACCTAGACCCAGCTTGTATTTGAAAGGCAGAAAGTCTGACCATCTCACTACACTGAGAGTCTTTAGGTTGTGGGGTGTATTAGGAGTGTTAATGATTGCCACAGCCAATCTCCTTCTTCTTTTGACACAGCATTTGGGAGTGTTTATGACTACTAAAGAATTACATAGTCACTTTTGTCTGAAGGAAATCTACTGTAATTAATTTTACACTCCTACACTCTTTGCCTACTATCATTATACCTAGCCTCACACATGACCCCTTCTTTCCATGGAAAATGGAAATCTGAATGACTCATTGGTGTGAGAGTATGAGGCAGGAACTCACTTCTTTAAAGCAGAGGTCTATGCTACCTGAAAAAAAAAAAAAAAAGCACAAAAGGAGCAAAACTTCAGGATCTTTAATCATGGACTGGCCCATGCAACTCCAGGCTTCCTTACTTGGGATGGGGCATGTTTGTCTCCCAGGAATACTAGAATCCTCACTAAAAATCTAGCAGGGCTCATAAGCAGAGCTTTAAACTAGACGTGAAGGTGAAGGGGGATGAAGCCAGGCTTGTCAGGAGTGAGCCTGGCAGTGAAACTCCAGTGCCCTAGAGATGGTGTGCTGGCAAGGACCACCTGTATGCCACCATAGAGCAAGAGGGGGAAAGTACATCTGGTGACAGAAAGGATGAAACTGGCACTGATGGGTTAGATATTCCAAGGACCAGTCAATTGGGAATGAACACTATTCCCTTTACAAGAGCTGAGGGTTCATCAGCCCAGCTGAACTGCATCTACACCAATGCACACTACATGAGCAATAAGCAGGAACAGTTGGAAGTTATTGTAGGGCACAGAGATTAGGACGTAGTTGCCATCACGGAAATGTGGTAGAAAGACTCGTATAACTGGAGTGCAGCTATGGTGGGGTATATACTTCTCAGGTGGGATAGGAAGAATAGGAGATGTGGTGGGGTAGCCCTCTATGTTAGAGAGTGCTTTGATACCCTCGAGCTCAATTATAATTTATCAATTATCATTTATCAATGACCTCGGTTAAGGCATTAAGTGCACCTCTAACAAGTTTGCAGATGACACCAAGCTGAGGGAAAGTGTAGGTCTGCTGGAAGGTAGGGAGGCTCTGCAAAGGGATCTGAACAGGCTGGACAGCTGGGCAGAGTCCAGTGGCATGAGGTTTAACAAGGCCAAATGCCGGGTCCTGCACTTGGGGCACAACAACCCTGTGCAGTGCTACAGACTAGGAGAAGCCTGTCTAGAAAGCTGCCAGGAGGAGAAGGACCTGGGGGTGTTTGTTGACAGCGACTGAACATGAGCCAGCAGTGTGCCCAGATGGCCAAGAAGGCCAATGGCATCCTGGCTTGTATCAGAAATGACGTGACCAGCAGGTCCAGGGAGGTTATTCTCCCTCTGTACTTGGCACTGTTTAGACCACACTTCAAATCCTGTGTTCAGTTCTGGGCCCCTCACCACAAGAAGGATGTTGAGGCTCCTGAGTGTGTCCAGAGAAGAACGACGAAGCTGGTGAAGGGGCTGGAGAACAGGCCTTATGAGGAGCGACTGAGAGAGCTGGGGTTGTTCAGCCTGGAGGAGAAGAGGCTGAGGGGAGACCTTATTACTCTCTACAACTACTTGAAGGGAGGTTGTGGAGAGGAGGGAGCTGGCCTCTTCTCCCAAGTGACAGGGGACAGAATGAGAGGGAATGGCCTCAAGCTTTGCCAGGGGAGATTTAGGCTTGAGATTAGGAAAAAATTCTTCACGGAGAGGGTGGTTAGGCGTTGGAATGGTCTGCCCAGGGAGGTGGTTGAGTCACCGTCCCTGGAAGTGTTTAAGGTTAGGGTGGATGAGGTGCTTAGGAGCATGATTTAGGGATTGGTGGGAATGGTTGGACTCGACGATCCAGTGGGTCTCTTCCAACCTGGTTATTCTGTGATTCTGTGAGGGGCCTGGGGAACAAGTCTTATGAGGAACAGCTGAGGGAACTAGGATTATTTAGCCTGGGGAAGAGGAGGCTGAGGTGAGACTTTATTGATTTCTACAACTACCTAAAAGGAGGTTGTGGAGAGCAGGGAGCTGCCCTCTTCTCCCAAATGACAGGGGACAAGACAAGAGGGATTGGCTTCAAGCTCTGCCAGGGGAGGTTCAGGCTTGACATTAGAAAAAAAATATCACAGAAAGGGTCATTGGGCACTGGCAGAGGCTGCCCAGGGATGTGGTTGTGTCACCATCCTTGGAGGTATTTAAAAGACAGATGGATGAGGTGCTGAGGGGCATGGTTTAGTGGTTGATAGGAATGGTTGGACTCTGTGATCCTGTGGGTCTTCTCCAAACTAGTGATTCTGTGATTCAATAAGCTGCCCTCACAAATACAATCTTAACTATATTGAAGCACTTTTGCCTTTTTGGTTCCAAAGGAGGAGATGTAATATGGTATTCTCAAATGAGATGAAGGTCTACAGGCCCTTGGACTCAGCTCAGCTCAATATGTAAAATGACATATTTATTGTCGGTTCACTGTAGTCATACTACTTTATTTCATTTTACTTTACTAATATGCTTGTCCTTTTATTTGTGCCCACTGAGGTAGTCATCATGAGAATTTCAGTGATTTAAAAAGTTATTACTTAATTATGCCTTTATGCATAAAGGAAAGCATATATTTCCAGCTTTATGTTTCTTAAATACAGATGTTAAGATTTTTCTTTCTCTTTTAACCTTCCATAATGTATATATTTGAGGACAACAAAGTAAGAAAACTCTTAGATGCAAAGGGCAAATTTTCAGAAAATTATGAACAAACAAAAATGGAAAACTAGGTAGAAATATCATAGGCATAAGGTTGGTATAACTATTGATGACATAAATGCCATTATACTTTCACTAAATACGATTTCAAACATTAGGTACTGGCCTGCTGGGTTAAATATTTATTTTCTAGGAGTCCCATCTGTTTCAAGCTACCAGCCAAAAGAACTGAATAATAAAATGTACAATATACACAGTCACAAGGTACAAAACAATATTTTTCAGGATGTTTGCACTTCTGTTAACAAGAACAGACAAACAGACCCACCACTGGCCAATATGTTTTTTACTGGTAGAATTTTTAGCCAATAATATGCTATCTGTTTACTGAGTTAAAGAACTCTATAAAAGCTATGTTTACATGCTGCCTCCTATTGCAAGCTTTTAAATGACCAAATCTTTATGGATTTCAGCACTCTCTTTCTTGTTCTGACTAAGGTGTTGCAGTAAATAATACATGATAACGCTGGAGGCTCAGGGGGATAGAAGTGGGGAAGAAAGGGAACTACAGCCTGAAAAAGAAAGATATATTCCTATCTATTCTGTAATGGAGTCTATAATGAATCCTTTTACATAAAGAAAATTGCCATGTTTACTCTGTGTTATTTTTTTTTGTTTTCTGTTTGAGATGATATTACAGAAATAATGGTTTCTAGCAGCATATATGCAATGCATAAAATCCAGAATTTTCAGCTGTTTCACAGAAGAATTGTTCTGCAATTATGCATGTAAATCTTAATCCAGTAACTGTCTGAGATTAAGCTATGACTGTAGCCTGCATGTGGCACAACTTGGAGGCTGCAGACATGCAAATTTTATCTTCATAATCTTGACAGTCTGGAAAATGCTAGTAAAAGCAAAGAGCAAATAAGAACTCCGGAGGAAATTCATTTGCATTTACACATGCACCCATGCAATGTGTCTTTCACCACTGTCACCATTTCAAGGTATCGCAGAGAAAAGGCCTCTTGAAACAGAATCTCTAAATAGATAGATTACCTCCAGTTTAGAATTTCTGAGAAAAACATAATGTATTGTAGCATGCTCTATGAAACACATTTCTTTCTAGTTTCTGCAACCTCAATGTACTGCAGACATGAAAAAAACTACAGTTATAGTTCCCAGTGATATGAAAAGGGAGGATATTTATTTAGATCATTTTTAAAAGCACATTTCTCCTTTTTTTATGTATTTTCCTGCCTTATCAGCATCATTTAAAGACCTCTGCTTTAGTCATTTTGAGTCATAGTCACAAACTGTACTGTCTTCTGTTCTTTGGCAGTGATACTGTATCTGCGTTTCCATAGCAATCTACCAAACAGATTATTTTTTATCCTCCCATACAGAACACATACTTCTGATGGCATTCCTGTTGTGTGGGAGGGCAGCTCCGCTCCATTCACACACTTACAGATGTAGCCTCCTGGGTTTACTCCTGTTGGGTTTTCCAACGGCCAAACAGTTGTAGCCTCAAGGCCACTCTCCAGCATTCTATTAAGCAGTCAGGGCATCACAGCACAGGCTTTGTTTGTTCTTTTTTACTGATTTTTTTTCTGTCAAGCTGAGAATTTGTCTTTGGAAGGGAGGGTAGAGGGGGAGAAGGGAAAAAAAGGAGAAAAAGAAAGGGAGAGCCTAGGAAAACAACTGATTTTTGTATCTTTGCTTCTCATGGCTTGGATAGATTTACTTTCTGCTGGGTGAAAAATCGGCTGAATGATCAGGTCCAAGAGTTATAGTGAATGCAGTTAAATCCAGTCAGTGGCCTGTCACAAGCGCTGTTCCCCAGGGGCTGGTGTTGGGGCTGGTTCTGTTTAATATCTTTATCAATGATCTGGATGAGGGGATCAAGAGCACCCGCAATGAGTTTGCAGATGAAACCAAGTTGGGTAGATAGGTTAGTTCTACAGAAGGACCCAGGCAGGCTGGATTGATAGGATAAGGCCAATTGTACAAGATTCAGCAAGTTCAAGTATTGAGTCCTGCTCTTGGGCCAAAATAATCCCATGCAGCACTATAGGTTTGAGGATGAATGGCTGGAAAGGTGCCTGGCAGAAAAGGATCTAGGGGTGTTGGTTGACAGCTGACTGAACAGGGGTCAGTAATGCGCCCAGGTGGCCAAGAAGACTAACAGCATCCAGGCTTGTAACAGAAATAGTGTGGCCAGCAGGATTAAGGAAGTGATTTCCCCCTGTACTCAGTGGTGGCATGTCAAATACTGGGTTCGGTTTTAGTTCCCTCACTACAAGGAAGACATTGAGGTGCTGGAGCTTGCCTAAAGTAAGGCAGTGAAGCTGGTGAAGGATCTGGAGCACAAGTCTTATGAGGAAAAGCTGTAACCTGGAGAATAAGAATCTGAAGAGAGACCCGATTGCTCTCTACTACGACCTGAAAGCAGATTGTAGCAAAGCCAGTATTTGTCTCTTCTCCCAAGTGACAACTGATAGAACAAGAGGAAATGGCCTCAAGAACACATTTACATCATCTTATTCCCTTGACAAATATTACCGCAGCAAGTACCATAAAAGCTGGAGCTGCTGCTTCTGCCAACAGGACATTTATATGACTGTATAGATCAGCACAGGCCATTTCCTGCAGGAATATTTTATATCATAACTAAATCAGGAAGTAAAACATCTGGATCACAGTTGAAGGATGGAGGTATAGGGTCATTTTGAATCACATTTGAGTCCACAGTGTACTGGCTGGTAGCTTGCTAATGGAGCTTTCAGAAGCATTGTGACATAAGACAGGAAATCCAATGGCCTCATGAAGGGAAAATGCAACTATATAGCTGTGCATGGGGGGGCTGGGGAACAGACAGACTTGGTCCTAAACTGGTATTGCAAGAGGAGATATGAGGTCATCACTTCTGCGTGAAAAGCAATATACCAGACACCAGTAAAAGGTGAACCTGATTCTCCCGAAGTGTCTTAACATTTTTTCTCTGTCTGGAGAAGACAAAGAAAGGTTCAGTGCAGAACAGGGCTAGTTCCATTTCCAGGCTCTCATAACAAAGCATGGGAACAGGGAGAAACAAAAGGATTTCCCTACTCTTGATTGTAATCATTCTCTCTCTACCAATAAATCCTCCTTGGTTCATAAAGATTCTTCTAAAGAGCAATTTGATTTCTCTTTGAAAAGCACTGAAGTGCAAGAAAAGTCATTAATTCTTTAAGTATGTCCACAGACTACCTCAGACTTGGAGCTTTGTGAAAAGTCCCTTGTCACTTCTGGTCTTGACTTCTCCTTTGTAGGATTCCAAATTAAATTGTCCTGTGTGCATTTCTAGTAGCACACAGAATAAAGAGCTTTAACCCATTCTCTACATTGGCAGCAAGGCATGGTGGGTGAGGCTCCAGGATATGCTTAAACTGCATGATTATATTTTAATGGATTTTTCCTAAGAAGGCAAAACTTGAAGCAGTAGCTTGAAATCATGCAACTAATCAGAATTATTTATATTAAATCAGTGGCATTGTCTTCTCATTGAATCCTTTTTGAGTGTACTCATTTAGCTAAAGGTCCCTGATTTAGTCTTGACTAACTGCAAATTCTTCAAGAAATATCTGGTGCTCTCTAACCTTAGCAACTGCATTTTTCTCTTCACTTATCCCCCAAATTTAGTTTTCTTCTTTCTCCTTCATTCCCATCTCATTCCTTAAGCTCTCTAGTTTTCCAGTAAAGGTAATTATTCTCCTACATTCTCACCTTCTTTTTTTTAATATATAATTTGAGTAGTGTCAACTATTTTTCTATACAGAATAATTCAAGCTCTGCAACTCCACCTTTTAATGTCTCTCTGTATCTCTTCCCCTACGCATCTATGCACCATCACTCACTATGCTTTTGCATAGTTCACCCCCTAGTACTTCCTTTCTCATAGATGCTCTGTTAGGAAATGATTGCTCTGATGTTCCAAAAGGTTTGAGCATTCAGGACTATGCTTTTTTAGAAACAGTGTTACTTTTGAAGACCTGTGAAAGGAACTCTGTGCAACTAGGTCTGGTGCCGTAACGATAATCTACATGCCCTGGGAAATGACATATCTACCCTGACTGGAACCATCTTAAATCATAGACTTTTATAGATAATTCAGGCAGCCTGTGTACTTAATATTCATTGTGTTTGTAAAAAAAGAGAGTACCAATCATATTGATTTATGTCTTATTAAGTGCAATGGGATTCTTTTATTTTTTAGTCCATCCTGACAGCTTAAAGCCAGGAAATTAAACAAACCTTTTTTTCACAATTATTTTGGCTGAAAATTAAGTGTGGTCTTAAAAATCAAAGAGGGACAATCATGTTTTAAAAAGCTGTCCCTCAGGTAAGGACTGTTTGCCAAAATTAAACTTTCATAAAAGCAATGATAAAAGAGGCAGTTTAACAGGCATTATTTTTACAAAAAAATACTCGGAAATCAAGGGATAACTCCAAAAATTTGTTGGATTCCTGTGAAGTTTCTCATCACCTTACACTACTATTTCCAATAACATAAATCAAGAAGATAGATATATGGATCTGCAACGTAAAGCTTTTGGGACTCAAACTTACACTCCTTGTGAAGGTGAAGACAAAGATATTTCAACTTGATAATACACTACTATCAGTAGTACTACTGAGAAGAGTTATGAATGGCTATATTTCTCCTTTCCCTCTTCTGCAATATCCAGTTCAGGTTTTGGCTACTACGTGACTGATGGCTGGTTTCGATGAACAGTGCAGGTAGTAGTAGATGATTTGTATGAGCTCTGGGGGCTGGCAAAATGCCCACTCGCAGCAAGTAGAGAGTGTGCAGGAGGAATCTTGTCATATCCAACTCATTAGGATGTAGAACAGCAACACTCTTCACAGCCTCTCTTTTTAGGATGAGGAAAGAAGGAAGGCAAATGACAGCTAAAAATTATAATTCTAATACTTTCCAACATATCCTACATTTCCAGGGCCAAATGCAGATGGCAGAACTTTGCATGTGCTCTTCATAAATAGAAGTGACTCATGTCTTGCTTTTATTTAAAAGCAAAGCCAAGAAAGGAGGGAAAAATCCAAGAAATTCATCACATCAATAATCATTTACTGAAGGTGCAAAAATAAGGAATCAAGAAATGCCTCAATGCTTTCTGCCAAAAGGACTTTTCTAACCTAATTTTACACATTTACCTGCAGATGATGACACTGTAAGCTGATGTTATAGTAAGCTTGGTTGTAAGGCATGAGTAATCTAACACATTTTAGGCATTTATTTTAAGATAGATAAATTGTGTCTTAAATGTAACTTATTATCCTGGCTTAATATTCAATAGCAGCAAAGAGAGCTTAAGGTAACGGTATTGTAGATATATGTACATTCAATCAGGTAAACTGCATCTTGGCTTGCTACTGAAGTCATCATATGTATGTAAGGTATATTAGTCAAAAGACTCGTACTTCCTTCTTTTGCTGCACATAAACTTGTTCTCTGTGGCCACACAGTTCACAACATAAGTGAAAAACAAGACAAAAAAGCATGTGGAGCATGACATTTTCTAATTTTAGCAGTTTAAATCCTTTAGAGGTTTTGTTTTCAACTGATGTGAACAGGTATGAGAGTTTCCCTTGCCCCTACCTCCACCACCAATATACTCAGAGAAAATAAAAAAGAATTCCAGAGAAGCAATGACACTCACATATGTTCCTTTACTAGATGACAGAATGCTATCTCAGTCTCTGACATAAGCAAATAACTTTTCACTTCTTGTTTTAGAAACACACTGAGACACCTTGCCTTTGCAACTATTGCCTTAATAGCATTTTTTTTAATAATATGTATTTTATTTTTGGTTTGTGTGCATCACATAGAGGTATGTATTACCTATTTGTGAGTCTGTGTCGAAACCTGTGGAGGACTGCTTCCTATGTTGCATTATTGACAATTTTGCCAGAAAAAATTTCAAAACTGGTATTTCTTGTTTAATTTCAAGAACACACTAGACTTACTCCATTCATATTTACAGTTTTTGAAATTCTGTTTAGATGGGTTCTTTGATGACTTTGGTTGTTTATTGTTTTGTAGGTGTCTAATCTAAAAACATTACTGTTTTGTTTGTGGTAATTGAGGCTTTACTTAACTATTAAACTAACTATTTAATCTTTATTTTTCTAGACTTACTGTCTTGGGCTTCCGTTTCTGTCTCCTTAAAAAAATACATAAATAAGTGTGTGTGTGTGCCTGTGCATGTGTATTTGAAATCTCCTACAGTAGGTGCCATGATGCCAGAAGTTCAGAGGCATTCCAGATTGAGATCATAATAATCGGGCATTTAGTCTTTCCTCATGTCAATACATCTAGATTGTACAATTTGCTTTTCCCCAAAAACTAGGTGTGCTATGTATTTTCTAATAATTCAAGAATTTGTCTTGGTATATGGGTTTTCAAGATATACACCCTTTCTTTTCCTGAAATTTATTTTGATCTCTCTAAAAGTGATTTTATCTCTACTGATTTCATTTAATATCTCAATTGGTATAGGATAATAAAGGACAGAAAGGACATATTTTTACCAGTTTTGGCCTTTTGTGACATACAAAAGTCACACTAGGCTTGAGCATCCCTGATGATGATATGGTATACAACAGCTTTTAAGGACATCTGTGCTATAAGCTAATGATATTTTCTAATGACAAGCTAATAAATCTTACCCAGTTAGTTGTCTGGATTTACTAATACACTCTGAACAGACTTACGATCACTGGAGTTTTTTATTGTATTTATTCTCATTTTATACTGGTGTCCTTGATGCTCAGGACAGTGGCATTCAGTACTTCTTGGGCTCAGCACTTCATAAGAACAAATAGTGACAAGATGGATAACATAGAAGTTGTATAAGCTCTTTCAGAAGACATTTGTCAAATCTGAACACAGGTAGTCTCAACCCTGTGGTTGTACTAGATGCCTGTGCCTCTTCCTTTAAATAAACCAGATCAGACACAGAAACCATCTAGCTATTTAATGTGGCACCAACTTCAGTGATTTAGCATTTCATGTTTCTGTAGAGGTTTGGTTTTTTATCAGCTTCCCAACAGTCTGCTACAAAAATACTTCAAGTTTCCTTCCAGATCCCATCCCAGTGCCTTAACTTGATCAAAGCTAAAACACAGTCTTGTCTGCTGTATGGTGGAAGAGCCTTCCTATCACAATTCCCAATATCAAGCACCAAGTACAGCAGAAAGGAGGATTTGCTTCTGATATCATCTACTGTTCTAATCAAGTACTAAACTTACTTTCTCCATAAACTTCTTGATAAATAAGCCTTACCAAATATTTTCTTTAGGCAGAAAGTTTGTTTTAAAATTCCATATGCACATAAATGTTATTGAAATCCTTTATTATGTCTTCCCTAATGTCTTTAGTTATAGTCTTTCTTTTCATTTACATAGCTTCTCTGTACTAATTTTATAATATTTTTATATATATATCAACACAAAATCTCTTGAACTTAATTTTGAATCTTATCCAGTTCAGCACTCTTACTTTAAAAACAGTACAATGAGGTCTATACAAATGACTTCTGTTCCCAGACCAGATAATGTTGAGAAAAGTTAAAATGCTCAACAGTAAGAGTTTCAGCACTAAGTATCTATAAGCTTATCTTTAGGATCTGAGGTTTTAAACTGAGAACTTTACTAACCAGAACACCTTAACTATTTAGGCATTTTGAAACTACCAGGTCTTGTGTTTACAACACACTTAGCAGTACTTGCATTGAACCCAAAATTTTTCTGTTGCCTTCCACAGGGTCCAGCACTGTCTGTAGTGTTATTGTTTTTCTAAATCCTCAGATTCTGGCCATTTGAAATTGTGAATGAAACTCTGCTTTTCTTATTATTTAATGTTGGGGGTTTTTCTAAGACACAATGCTTGCGAAGAGATCCAAATAAAGAAGACAGCAAACAAACATCTCAAGACCAGAACAACAAACCCACTCCTCAAGCAAGATACAAAATGCATCTTAGGGAGAACAAAGATACACTAAATTTATTCAACCCCAGTTTTAGGGAAGTGATAGAAAATACAAGAACACTTCTAGGTTTTGAATTTCTATTTTGAAATATGCCTTTAATCTCATATTTTATTTAATTCTTATTCTTATTTTGAAGTACGCATTTCATTTTATTGATGCTCTTAAGGTATTTACTATATCTCCCCAGCTTTTCCTTTTCTAAGCAATTTTGATTTTATTGCCTTCTTACATTTTTATTGATTTCCCTGTTCCTCTTTTCATAAATTTTTTTCAGTTTATGGATGACTCTTTGTTCACATGACATTGGTTTATAGAGTAAAAAAGATGAGAGGTGATAACAGGGCTTATAAGTGATCAACTCAGCTAAGCTCGTTTGCTGTCTGCACAAATAGATCACTAGCAACATATTGACTGAAATGTTTAAGCTTCAGGACTTTTGTCTTGCACCACTGACATTAATGGAAGTTTTAGGCTGACACAGTAGATGGTGAATAAGACTTTGGATTGCTACTGTATCATAACAATCAAAAATAGGCATCAATTTCTGTTCTGTTTGGTATAATCATAATTTACTTGATTATTTTTCCATAACTATTTTGGTATATTTTCTACACCTTCATCACAGAATTTAAGTTATTGTGCAAAGTTTTTCCAAAGAAAGGCAAAACACCAGTTCACAATAGATTCATCTGTTACTTGGCATTTCCATAAATAAACACCAGTGAATCATTATTTTCCACTACTTTTTCCAAGAATTGAAATACTTATATCAGAATTTCCCTGGGCACCTACTTGATATACGTGTTTGGTTTGAACAACTGTGTATGCACCCTGAGAATAAGATCTGAGATAAGCTCTTAAGTACTTGACCATGCTTTGGTATCTAGTTCTTATATTCCTACCTAACCAGAATGTGGGTTTCCTAAAAACATGCCAGTCACTTTAAGTAACATACTAAAAGTGAGTGAAGAATGTGTCTGCAGAAATTCAGGATGCTCATATTACACCCAAGCAATCCAACAAGCAGATAGTATAGGTCCAGAAGCCTTAGTATATCAAGACAGTCTACATCCTGGAGGCATAGCACACACACACACACACAAATTATTTTAAACCATTTAAATATATGTCTGCTTCACCCCTGTATCTTTATTCCCTACAAAATACTAACATCTAAATTGTGACACAAAGGGATTTAATCAATAAAACTCCTTCACATTTGACAAAAAATAATGGGATTTTTTTTGTTTAAAAGGATAGACAAATTTGTGGAGACAAAAATACACACAACAGTATGGAATTCCCTTTCCATTTTAAATGTATGGGGCAAAGATCTCCTCTTTATAATTAAGAAACATTACAATCTGATAGACTTCATAAGTGGATATTTTAAATTGGTGTGAATTTTGCCAAGTTCAAGTTGGTAGTCACACAGCAGTGTGTCTTCCTGCCTATGGTTGGTAATGGCTGTATTTGTGTCTTTTTCTTACAGTTTTCTGAAAAAGCCACTATTGACCTGGAAGAAAATAATTCCTAGAACATGTATGTTTTTTAACACCAGTGTATCTTCTTCCTCCCTTTGACAATAGTATACTGGCTTCTGGTATCAACTCTCTACCCTTCTTATGAACGATGAGGACAATGATTAATCTTGATCTCAGTTGAATCTTATTTTAAATAAATTATCTTTCCTCTAGTTTCTCCTTCATTGACTTCTTGTTCTTCATATACCTGAAATACTTATTGTTATTTTTCTTAAACACTAATGTAATTGTTTTTTTCTCTTCTTCTTGCTTTGATTATCATGTTTTAATTTCTTTTCCCTTGTGATGTTTTGCAGCTCATTTCTGTTATCCCTTTAAATTCTTGATTATTTTTATGATGAATGTATTTATCACAAAATATATTTGTCTGACATACATATACATAAGTTTTTCTATTAGGATATGCAGATGCTTTTTTTTTTTTGCATGTTGAACCATGAGAGAAAAGGAAGAAGGAACTTCATAATATATGGTTATAGCATTCATTTTACTTTCTAGGCTGAAAAACATATTTCCTGAAATGCTTAAATATACAAACACACACATATATAAATAAATATATATATAAACTTTATATGTTGGCTTGGCATATGCAGGGCAAAAGCAAATAGAGCCAAGTATCCAATAACTCAGATGTACCAAACCCAATATTCTAGAAGTCTGCCCAGTTGTATAGGTTTGTGGACAGGAAAGCCTGATTTCCTGGGTTATAGGTGTTACTTATGCTGCTGCAGGTCTTGTTCTTCCCTCCTCTGAGAGTAAAGACAACAGCTGTGGTCACAGATGGGATGTGCTTTTCAGAAATAGGAATCTAAACCCCATAAATCTAGATTCAACCACCTCTGTGAGTGAGTGCAGTGTGGGAAAGATCTTGGTTATTTGGGAGTTTCCTCTTGAAAATGTTGTAGAAATATATAACAATGGAATATGTCTTCTATTGAAAGTAGGAGATTTTCAGTGGTGTATGTACACACCTTTAATGGACACAAGCATCTTTGCCATGAGCCTAGAATATGTCTCTGAAATAAGTATGTCAAACTTTTAGAAGATTTTTGAAAGAGTTTAAATTTGAATATTAATCAACATGGTAGAGAACTACCAGCCAACATGAATTAAAAATGACAATATAGAATAAAATGTTTGAAAGATTTGGAACATGCGAACGTTTTCTCATGAATTTGTTCTTTCTCTTTCTCCTATTCATTCTGGCCATTACATCCATTCTTAGCTAAGAACATACATACTTCCACAACACAAGCAAAGATAAATCAAAATATATATACAAGGAAAATGCAATAAATAATATGTTAATTTGATATATCTTAATTTTCACAAAGAGTGAGAGATTGTAGTACAATATCCCTTAAAGATAATTTTTCTGCTATTTGATTCAGAGGCTTAGGTACAGCAATATTTAATTGCTTTGAACTGGTACCTCGGCTTAATCTTTATTTATTTGTGGCTATTTTCCCCTAGTTTTACTAGAGATACAGATCCCTTCTGCTCTGGGACTTGTGTTCAATATAAGGGAAAAGGTCAACAAGACATCATGAAAAAATGTGCTGATCCGGATGGCTCTTGCAGCTGGTCATACCTTTTACAAAATAACACAGGAGAGGTTTCTATATTTAGAGGTTCAGAATAACTTTTTTCCTGCCCTTTAGCAATTTAGTTTTCCTAGGCTTCTATTTTCCTTTCAGTTGAAAACAGCACATATGTTACTGCAAATGCTATACATTGACCTAAAAAAATGACATTTTTTGCCTGCTTTTTATTTGATTCATGAATCACACAGTTCAACTGATTGTGATTTTACTTTGCATTAAGACTTTTTTTTGCTGAATACACTTGATAAAAAAAGTTTCAGATCCTGACTTGTTGAGAGCTCACATAACAATAGTTGACTGCTGCCAGAATGAGAACAGCACACACTACAGGAGCTGTTGTAGAGGTCTGTTAGTATTTGCAATGATTTTTTTTGGCTTTCTGTTTTTCCTGGTTTTTTACCTGGTTTATTGTTGCCGGGCCTCTCATTCATGAACACACCCTGAACTTAACATTTTTGTTGCTTGTACACCATCTTACAGTACTGGATGAACTCAATCTTGATCAGAAAGAGATGTTCTGTTTTAAAATGAAAAAAAAAAAAAGGAGATTAAAAGTAATAATCACAAATCTTTGCTAGAAGATTTAAATTTTGGATGAGTTACATGTATTGTTATTCGTTTATCCTAAATTTGTATTAATTTTCCCTAATTTGATGTGATTGGTTTAAACATTTCAGCCCATCTCCCTTTTTCTTGTTGAAGGAATCATAGTGGATTAATTACACTTCTATAATTTAGTTGTTCCACTTCTGCTTCACTTCTCTCCACATTACTTTTTTTTTTCTTTCCTATTACATCATTGGTTCAGAGGAAAATAACTGGAGGACAAGTAGTCTTTTTAATCTTCCTTTGCCATGTAATAAGAAGGTGGTTAGATGCTGCCCAAGAAAGAACAAAGAAGATATTGTACCAATAGGAAAGTCTTATTCATAGTCCTGAAGGCATAAAGAGAATCTGGCCAAGACTTCATTAATGTTTTCCATCACTTTTTATCAACTTCAGCTTTGAATTAGAAAAAACTACCTGGATATACCATCTGCAATATATCCCAGAAGAAACCTTGCTACTTGCCACACACTCAGGGGATTCCCTTACCTTGAAATAAGAAACAAAAGCAAACGCAAGTGCAGAAGAATTTATGTGGCACTGTAAAACTTCCATTCTTAAAGACCAGAATCTCCACTATGGTGTTACAGCCATGATCACTGATTTTCCAGTGTTTTGTAGTTAGGGCTATGATAAGCCCCTACGCAGACTTACATGAGTTTTGTTTGATTCTTATTTATGTTGACATTTTCTAACCCATTAAATGTAGTCATTGCATAAAAGATTCTATATTTTAGCCAAAGCCTTCAGTACAAATAGGTAGATGTCTATGCAGCCCTCTAAAAATTAAGGACAATTTCTTCAGGAGTTGGCTGATATAACATTAAACCTTAACTTGAGAAGGTTGCTAGACAAAGAGCTAGCCTAAGACCCAAATAAAATAAATACAGGCTATGTAGCTTCAGCTTGCAGAGCAAAGTTGAGAATACAAAGATACCAGTGTTTCAGAAACTTTCAGCACAAGATATAAAACCTGAATTCAGAAATAGTTTCTGGTGTTGATCAGACACAACCTTGGGACAAACAAATCTCATCAAATCACAACAGAGACTCAGTTCAGAAGAACTTGATAAACTTGGGAACCAGGCCAACAGAAACTGCAGGAGATTCAAGAAGAAAATCTGTGAAGTTCTACATGTAGAACAGAGTAATCCCATGGAATAGTAAAGGCTGGGAAGAGGCTGGCTAAGAAACAACTTTGGGGAAAATATTTCCATTGTAGTCTTTATGAAGAAGAACCTCCCAATCACCAAACGAGACAGACAAACTTACCTGACTTGTGTGCATGCAATGGGGCTTTACAGTTACAAAACATGGCTTTATCTTAGCCAGTCTGGGCAAGACTCAGCATAGAATGTCATTGATTTGTTGCCTGTGCTTTAGTCTTTGTACATCATAAGCATGTCTTCAGGTACTGTTTAAGTATTTTTTCCACTAAGTGGAATACCTCCAGTAGAAGTCAGCAAGAAAAATTTCTCCCTAAGTCTACTCCCATCATCTAGCTCTACTAGGAGCTTGTGAAACAGAAATTTAGATTTCTAGATGCACAGAGAAAATGCGTACAATCAGTATACTTATATATGCAGGTGAACGTCTTTTGGTTCCTCCTGCTGGGTGTCTTTAGTTTTGCAAGTTATACATATTTATTCAGAGAGCAAATCTCAGCCTAATGATTTCCATTTGTGCAATGAAAAGCTGTGGTTCTATTTTCTGCTTTTGTAAAAGTCTTTTCAAGAAAAGGTTAACATATTTAGAAAGGCAACCTGAGAGCACACATAAACACAGGCTAAAGAACAGCAAATACAGGATGTTCTAGGGAAAAGGAAAGAAATAAAACCCATCAGTCAGAAAACAGACTGAATCATAGCTTTCCTGCACCTGAATGTATTCCTTTGATTCTCAACTGCTGCATCAGAGAATGATGCCACCCATTGCCTGTGGCCCATTTGCAAATATAACTGAAACATGCAGAAACTTTTTCTGAAATTCAAACAATGTATTTCACAGCTTTTCAGTCAACTCTATCTTCATTTTACTAACAAATTTCACAGCCTGCTGCTTGAAGAGCCTTATTTTACATAGAAAACAAGCGGAGCCATAATGCCTAACAACCCCAGGAGCAGGGATGCAAAAGGAAAGCAATTTCTGTGGCTTTCCATGAAAGCTAGATAGTAAAGATTGCCAGTCTCATTCAACATATAATGTATAAGTGTGCCAACATTCAGATTCACAAGCAGCAGTAGTTAGCATTCTGGCTAATATCCTAAGCTGGTAAGGAAAGGGTAAAACAAGCTTCAGCATGAATACTTCTTCACCTATAGCAGTAGCATCTCTGGGTCAGAGATGACCTACTCTTGCAAAATATCAACTGTTCCCTCTGTCATTTCTCTCTACATCTATCTTTAGGGCATGAAGATTATATTCACCTCAGAGGGTATCAGTCATTATGGTTGCACAGTACATTCATCTAAATATTTCTGGGGAAGAAAAGCATGATTCAATTTATAACATGATAACACTTTATCAATATAACCAGGGCTTTCAAACTAGTATATTATCAAAACACATATATTTAATATTCTCATCACTAATTCAGTGAATGAAGGTAACATTCTTTCTTTTTTTTTTTTTCCCTTGCTGGATGTTGCCTAGCAATATATTACACTGACTTTGAAAGAATCTATCATAGTAAATATTATGGTCTCATCTAATATTTCAACTATGAAAATAAATTGCATAAAATGGAGTTCACATAAAAGATACCAGGGTCAAAGGCCATTGGAGTAAGCATTCTGCATCCATTACAATACACTACCCATAGGCAGTGATTATTTATTGGAATATGTTATGAGTCATGGCAATTCATAACACTTCAATCTCCGGAAAATTCCATTTTCCACTCTGAGCTAACATTAGGTTTAGACTACATACATTTTGATTAACTGAGGCACAAATGCATTCCAGCAGTTACAGGAGAGTTGTTTCCTATCTTTCTTAAAACTGAGAGATACTTATTATTTCCAGGAAAATAAATAAGGTCATCTGGAATGAAGCATTTACAGTTTTGGCAGGGCAGTTAAAATGAATAAGACTGTACATGAAAGCTTGTTTGACTGTCTATTTAGTTTCATTTTAAAGATTTTAGTCTTATCATTCATGATTTATGCACAACATGTACTGCCACTTGCTGGTCTGTTCTATAAATACCTTCATAATTTGAATTAAGATAATGTGTTATCTGTGCTCGGTAGATGTATTACAGTTTTGTATTCACTTAAAGTTCCACCAAACCATAAAGCCTTTTTGCATTTAGATTTAGCTAAAAATATTCCCCCATTAAAACTGCAATCATCATTAAAATTAGTTCCCTGATTCTACTGATTAATTCTTCAGTAACAAGCAAGGTTTCAAAAAAGTTACAATTAACCACATTTTTTAGACAAAACCTGGCTGTATTTTAAGAGTCTAGAAATGCAATTACCTGGCATAAAAATCTGCAGGTCACAATTAGAGGGAAGAGGAAGTAATTTTGAAAAAAAATGTATTTATATATATACATAATCATAAGAATGTTGCCAGAAGCAAGACAGTAGTGTTGTTGAAAAAGTTTTAAATAAGTGGATTTGAGAGCTTTCTACTTCTCTCCAGACAGATGTGAATCCTTCTATAAAGACAGCAGATTGTTTATCTGTGAATGTATGGTTTCTGCTTAATCAAGTTTCAAACCTTTCACCTTCTATCACCTCTGTAAGTATCACTAAGACCAATGCTAGCACTAGGCTTACAAGATACGAGGTCAGGATTTGCAATTACATTCTGGGAAATGGACATTTTTAATCACATGAGTACTTTGAATCTTGTGCTCACTTTTGGCTGTTGCAAAAAGGGAGGGGAATAATATATTATCCATATCTATGAGACACAGAACAAAAAGTGGTGGAGTCAAGTTGCACAGTGAGAGATTTAGCTTAAGTCTGTTTGGAAATGTTGAATCACTGGCACAGACCTCTCATAGAATTTGTGGAAATGTTATCACTGGAGACCTTTAAGATAAGATAGGCAGTGCAAGGGCGCAGCTTCATGCCTTTACTCAGTCTGTCTAAGTATCACATAAATATCTGAAAAGCATTTTAAAGCTATGTAAAAATTTTTCGCATACAACCAGAGTATCTTAGATGTTTCTTCTGAATTCACCATCATTTATAATCAGAAAAAGTTGAGATTTGATCCTTCTTTTATTATTTTTATTTTTCCTGTATTCTTTCATTTAATTACTTGAGTTAATGAGGTCTTGAGTATTTTTAATTAGTTTTATGAACCATTTCTCATATCCTGCATTCTATCACTTTGTAGCCACGGGACTAGGAAAACCTCTTGAAGGTTTCCATCCTCTTTGCCACAAACGGCTTGTAAAAGATGGCCTGTCTGTTTACCATTTAAACTATGCCTAAAATTCAACTGCAAGGGTACAATTTTGAATAAAAATGTCTGCAAACACCAAATGACTATAATTACCAAGTATTGTCATAGCTTAGGAATTATAAACATATGTAGAATTCCTTAAACTTTGGCACATTCTAGAACATTTTTAACTGTAGGCTGATAATCCAAGAAATTTGTAATGACATATTTCTTTATATCTAGATCTACCATCATCCTTACATGATGTGGGAAGGGGGAAGCCCTACACAGGCCACAGAATTTTTTTTTTTTTTTAATACGAAAGAACATGATAGCTCTTTAAGTGGAAATGAAGCCCATTGCTTTTTCTTAAATAACCTATGCACCTGCCAAGAATTTCTGATGCTTATCACCTTTTTAACTTCTTTTATGACTATACTGCTCATGAAGATTACACATCTTATAACAAACTCTGATATCCAGCAGAACAAATAAAAAAGAAAGCAAGCTGCAAACATCACTAGAAGCATAGTGGGGACTGAGAATGTGTATTTGTTAACGAGACAGGTTTTGTGAGTCAAGTAATTAAATCTTGTTTGGATGACAGCAACTGCAGGTGCAGTCATAAAATATTAGTAATGGACTTAAATTGCAAATAATAGTAGGCTACAGGCTGTCATGGATGACCACCGGGTAGTAATCACCCCTGATACCATCCTTGAGCCTTTTAAATAAACTGTGGTGGCAGATTTTTTTGAAAGTATGGTGGGAGGGGAAGGAAGAACTTGTAAAGAATGTGTCAGGGCAAGACAGAAGTAATTAACTTGGACCTACCTGTGTGTGCTGTACAAGGAATACATTGTGCAGAATTCGCAAGTCCCTCTTTGCTATTCTGAATATTGCAGGGAATGAGTTAAACTCTAAGAAATAGCTCCACGGCCTTCTGAAGTCAACAGACTCATAATCAGCTCATGACTTGGCTCACATCCTTCAGGTGCCTTGCACCTGCTCATTAAAGCCTGTCCTGAACCTTCAGAATAAGCCAAAACCAGAGGCCCAGTCTGTAACTGTCTCAGCTCTCAGCACCATGGATAACAAAATTTGGCTGCCTTTTTGTTCCATATTTTGCAATAAGGACAGTATGAAAATAAACATATAAGCACTTGTGGATCAATCCTTTTGCTACTCAGCATACAGAGAAGGTCCTGTTCATTCCTCACTCTTTGTAGTTCCGCTATCAATGTTCCCCCAATCCACATTCTCATATTTGGCAGATAAAGGTGATCAATACAGCTGAAATTTTTTCAAATCATGAATCGAGAAGATGTAAGTGTCTCATGGGCTACATTGCTGCCTCAATTTATGGAAAAGAAAACGAATTTCCTCTTCCCTCTGTAAGAGAAGGAGCTCTAGTCTGCTTAGAGCTCATTGTCATATTGTTTCCACGCAGGGAATTCAGAAGCAACTGTACTTTCTCCTGCGTGGCCATGCATGACAAGGTCTTATTTTTAATATGATTCAAGTAGGCTTGAATTGAGTTATTCATACAAAACCAGTCCTAGTAAAGTCTTAGTTCTGACTCGGATTGGTTTAGTATATACACCTAGCTATTTGAATAAGAAAAAAATCTGTATCCATTCCATCAAACAGCCATGTGAAAAGTAATGTGACTAGTATTGACAACTGCCTGTATTCTCACTGCAACTGAAGCAAAAACAGAGTATTTCCCCCCTCCCCGCCCCAAGTTATATAATACCCACTTTAGTACTAGATAAATCACTTCCTGGAAGGTATCGGCTTCTCTCCAAAGACAATATGGGCTTCTAGAGGACAGGGTTGGAGAAGGGTCCTAACTTTTAGATGGTACGAGTTAAGACAAATTAATTCTGCCAGCTGGCTGCTTGTGCTATAAATCACAGCATACTTGTGCCCAATCCCATACCGACACAGCTCTCTGAAAGCAGCTGTAAGAAGTGACAGCTGCCTGGCAAGATACTAGGCTTAAATATGAGCAGATAAGAAGTGAGATGCAGTGATCCTGGAGTTGGAAGAAAAAGAGGAAAACAATAATCATCCATTTTATACAGTTTATTGTACATGGTTCAAAGCAATTTGTGTTCCTATCACCAAGGGCAAATTTTAAATAGGTTGTCTCAAGGTGTTCTTCAGACACATGGCAAAAATGTTCAAGTATTCATCTGAAATGCAATACTGCCCATCTATTTCAGTATTGCCTAAAATATGGAAACAATATTTAGTAAAGAGAAATTATCTCACAATATTCTGGTTTCTTCCAAGAATCAAAAATAAGGAAAAAATGTTATTTCAGTAAGATTTCATGGTTATGTTTTAAATCCTGGGGGGAAAAGTAGATTGAGTATAGGGGGAGGGGAAGAAACCTTTGAGCTGATTAAGTATGTAGATTTAGGTGGAATATTTTTAGATTTATGGCAGGATTTAGGTCTGTTTTTTTATATTTTTGTTCACCATAAAGAATTCTATTTTTGTTAGCAGAAATCTTCTAAAATACCTCAAAGGTGTATGGTCATGTTAACTGTTTCTATCATGAGTGACTGTTGATATCTGTTTGCTTCATAAGGGAAGTCTGGCAGTATTCATCTTTTTAAAACAAAAGAAAAGCAGAATAGACTCAGACAAATGCTCAAATGCCAATAATAGCTAAAAGCAATGTAAAAGCAATATTATTGACAATGAAAAAAGACTAATGAAGGGGTTTGTGACTGAGATGTAAATAACCTTTTGTTTTTCTCTATTGTTCAGCATTTTGTGAACAGAACTGATTAGGAGTATTTGAGAACCCTGGGTGAGAGCCTGTTTATTGATCATGATTAGTTCTTTTGCCTGTTATACTTGCAATGCTTTGAGATTCATGCTTTAGCTTGCAGGAACAGAGATTATTGACCTGTGTGATTATTAATAGAGTATTATTCATTTGGAGAACATTTAACTGCAATTTGAAAGACTTGTTATAGTAAATTGATGGGTATATTTTCTGTGATTTCAATAGGTGCTGTTTAAGTCCCACTGAACATTGCATTTGTAAGGTGACAGAGATAAAACTAAATAGGAAGCTGTTAATAACAGTTGGTCAGGTCCTATGTCTGTGCTGTTATTTTAGATGTACCTTTAAATCTTGTTAGCTATGTTGAGCTATTTGATCGCTTCATACCATATTTTGTAATGGATATCAAAATAATTTCTATTTTTCTTTTTATTTAGAGTTGTGTAACTGTAGTAATTGATTCTCCTCTATGAGTTTATAGTTACAGAATCATAGGATGATATTCCTTCCCTTTTCTATTATTATAAGCCACAAAAGGAGGAATCTTGGCTCAGAAACACCATCTCACAGGGACAGTGAAGATGGAAATTGAACTGGTGAACATTTTGTTCCAAAAGAGCTATGGCTGCATCAGTTTTGCATACACAGCAGAAGTGGAAGACCTAAGGGACCTTTTCATATATGTCAATGCAACAAAGCTTCTGGGAGGTCAAGCTACAGTGTTTGCAACATAGATTATCAAACTAATTGTAAATTCTAGGACAACTTCCAGACTGGCAGATGGAACCTCAACTAGAAAATCAGACACTGGTGAGCAAAACTAAAACTATAGATTAACTGGAAACATGCTCTTCACTTTTGGAAAAAAATCAGAGTTGTCAGAGTTTATTTTAATCTCAATCTACCATAAGGAAAATATTAAAAAAAAATCCCTTGGTTTTAAAAATTAAGCTTTCCCTGATTTTCAATGTGTTTTTGAGCCTGCTTTCAATGTAGTAAACTGCAAGTATTGAAGCAGACTAGGACCATGATTTCAGATCTCAAATTAAAAACCACACACACTTATCTAAAAAGCTATTTTGAAAAATGTTTCAGTCCGGGGTTTGTTTGTTTGTTTGATTGTTTTTTATGTATGAGTAATTGCAATTTTTCAGTAGTCAGGAAGGGAGATTTCTTAATTACAGCAATATCTTCTTGCTGTATGGGTTTTTCTATGAGAACTGACATTAAAACGAGGAACCTTGAAAGTAGCAAAGAATAGGAAATTCATCCAGAATAGGTGAAATTAGACCTAATGTGCTATTTTCTGTTCTTTTGTAAGTTAGAAAAAACAGGATGTCCTCTTCCTTTCTGGACACTTTTACAAACTCCTCCCAGACAATTTAACACTTGTCTCATCTATCTACTCACTTTTAACAAAATAAAAGAAAATTAAATAAAATTAAAGATGTAACACGGCCCCCAAAAGCATTAGATACATAAGCACATAATAAATTCTTGAATATATTAAGTGACCATCTTTTTCTTTTTTTTTGTAATCGGTTGCATATTATGCATTGAAAAGGCTGAATCCATGAACCATTACTCACATCTCCGTTCTTCAGAAGTTTGTTAGCATTTTTCACCCCTTTCTAATAGGAGTGAACTAGTAGCCATACTTATTCCTGAAAGCACTTATATATCTGTTTGATTTCGAGGTATTGTTCAGGCATATTTAGTCACTCAAAAGGACTGAATGGCACCTGGCAGGATTTTCTGAAATACAAAAGTGCCTGTCTCCCAGGGAGATACTAATAAGCCTCAGTTTCCATTTTTAGCTGCATAAATATATCAGAAGATCCTCTGCTTTGTGTAAAATATTTTGATGTGCACATGAATTTTAAGATTCACAGTTCTGTGTGTGGTCAACTGTGTCACTGATTGCAAAGCCTAAGTGAGACCACTAACTCCAAGGCATGTGAATAACCCAGACTCACATGAACTATTCTGTTGAAAATGACAAAAACGAAACAAACACCCCAAGGCAAAAAATCAAGAAAAAAGTTCTCCTGCTGTCAGAAATGTTCTGGGAAAGCAGTTTCTTGTCAATGTCTTTATAGCACTAAATGTTGTAGATCAGTCTGAGACAAATTTCACTTATATTTTGCTATAACTCCTTAATAACTCCCCAGAGCAATTGTACTTGGCCAAGACTTGAATTTTTTAAAAAACATTGTTTTTTAAGTGGCATTTTTCAGCTCTGAACTTGAAAACATGTCCCTTCATTTCTCCTTAATAATCTTTAAATTTAAAAGAAATCTTTATTACAGAAGTTCTTTCTGCTAAAAAATAATGAGTACTTCATTTTAATCGGCCATTATCCTTGAAGTCTGGTGACAGGAGTACTGCGCTTAGGTTTGGTGCCACGGGACATTCATAAAATTAGTGGCTGATAATCCCTCTTACACTTTTGTATTCACATATGCCAAGTGCTGCACTCTGGAGCACACCAGGGTTCCATTATAGTAAACAATCTCTAATAAAATATTCCATCACATTTTATTTTCTGAGAAAGTTATTGAACATGGCTCCATTCATTACAATGTTTGAGAGGCTGGATTACATAAAATGCACACTAACATGCAAAATAAAAAAAATAATAATTCTGAGATTAATACATGAAAAAAACCCAAACAAAACCATGCAGTGAGAAACAATGTTTAAATAAGGTCATATGGCTAAGTTATGAAAAGTAATCTTGAAGTTTTGAAATCAGCTTCCACTCCTTGCATTATTTCTCTTAATAATTTTCTGTCTCTATGAAGAAGTATATCCAAAGAGACTTAGGTCTGTAGTGATTGGCCTTCTTAACAGCAATATGAAATGCCAAACAGTACTCTTTTATTTCAGATGTATTAGTCTAGCATAGAGGAATCTCATCTTGTAGTCCAGCAGAAGAATTGTAGTAGGAGCAGAAAAGCTGTGCAGATATCATGTCACCACATGGGGAAAATATGAGGACAAACCGTTAGCATGGCAGAAATTCTGCTAATGATTATCTTATTGCTGTGAGCTCACTCAGCAATAGTGAAAGTACCCAGAAGAATCTCCAGATCAATCCTTACTTAAAGACAACTAAGGAATTTCACCAGCTGAACAAACTGTAGGTATGTGAATTACAGCCTGTCTGAGGCAAATAGTCAGGAAACCAGCCATGTAACAAGGACATCTCACCTGATATTCCTGCTGAATCCTTGCGAAAGTTGCCAACTTTTCTGCCATTCATGCTGTCTGGGAAACAAAAATGAAATTGCAAAGTGCAACACTGACTTTCTCCTTTGCTGTTGTCTCTGAGAGCCAGATGGGCGTAAAGGCAGAGATGATCCCATTCTCTCACACTTCTGGAAGTGAAAGGATACATCTGTCTGATAGGAGGGTAGGTAAGCATGAGAGTTCAAGGACCTTTAGAAACAGGTTTAAAAAACACATCATGTTTGCACATTATAATACTTTTCATTATTACAGCAGAGGAAGATGTCTCAGTTTCTTTCCAAAGGTTATCAACATACTTTTATGCTGATAATTTGTGATTTCATTTACCTCTCAGTATTTCTACAGTGATTTCTGCCACTGCAGGTATCATTTGATGCATATAGTATTTTCCTTGAAAACTCATAGGGAAGTTGTTTGGAGATACTGGTTTTTACCTTGAAAGAGTTTTGCATTTTAAAATTTCTGGATAACAACCAGACATGAATTATGCAATTCTATGTAAACCATGGAGTTAGTTGTTTCGCACTTTTAGAACTAGGCTAGAATTACTTCCTAACTTTGTATCTATTTATTTCCACTATTTATATTTGGCTACTCTCTATCCAGGTCTGACAAAAGAAGTTGGTTTTGTTTACCTGAGTGTAAGAGATTCTATTTCAACCTTCAAACACTTCTGTTCGAAAGCAATTTTTCTGTGAGTGGACTAGCTATTAATTACTCAATTCCCTACACCGGTCTAAATAGACTTCAAATCATCCTTTTAAGAAATGTAGGGGTAAAGAAGAGGGCCGCTGGTCTGATTCAGTGTAAGGAATTTCTCAGTTTTGTTTATATTGTAGTCAAATAATTAAATTTTAAATAATTTTCCTCACCACAGACAAAGCCAATTCCAGAAAAACAACCAGCAAGTTTCTGGAAGGCATTGTCTCCCTGCATGATGGCTCCTGCAGTTTTCCACTCCTTTCCACTCAACATGTGTACCATGTACAAAGCACGTGTTTATTTTAAGCACTAACTGGAGCAGCACAGAAACGGTCAAGAAGAAACACTGCTAGAATAGACTGGTCAAACTAGGATAAAGCACTAGGAAGTAGCCAAGTGTCTAGATAGTTTTTCATTTTATCCTCATTAGACAACTGATGTAGTTTATATGCTCTAGCCAGATACAGAAAACTTATTTGGTTATGTTCATAATGGGAAATGTCTATTTAATGCAGATTTAATGCCATTTAGGATGATATTTAAGATTCTATGCAACGCAACTGTGGTATAAGTGTCTTTCCAAGGCAGCAATACTGACTTACAGACTGTGGACTGTTATGGAGAAGGCACACCAATTTCAGTTGCTGGGTCTACACATAATCTCCTGAGCAAACAAAAGTCCATTTATTACCAGTAAGATTAAAACAGTTTCTTTTGTATCCCATGAAAGGCAAAACTGCAATAAGCACAGAACAGGATAGAGGAGTCTGGATGAGCAAAACATCAGCACAGTATTAAACTGTGGATGTCAAACTGTGAACACGAGACAATTCCTAAAGACAATTTAGTCTTTTTACCTGTAAACTTACTTAGAATGAATCAGGGCTACATTTGTTGTACTTTCACATAAATACCTTTCCAGGCGCAGCATGTTTCTTTTTCATGCTTTCGAATGCACAACATGCTCCTTTGTATGCTTCTGCCACAGTGTGATGCTCTGAAGGTTTGTGCCTCAAGCTTCATCTCTCTGTCCATATCTGCATGGCCTCACTATGGATTTCAAAGGGGTTTTTTTTCATGGAGGCAAAATGGTGAAATTTGCAGTCTCTGTATATATATGTGTACATGACTATGCATGTATATATAAGTATCCACATACCTAAGAGCTAGCAGTCAACTGGAGAACAATTGTGCTTTGAAGTTGTGAGGATGGCACGTTTATAACGAATACATATTGTACTCTGGTCACAAGAGAGAGCAAAAAAGACTTTTGTTAATGCCTTGGTAATGAACTGCTCACAGGTGAAGAAAAAAGAACTCATAAAAAGAAGTGTTTGGGTTTTTTTCAGTAATTTTTTTCCTACCTAGTGTTTCCTAGAGTTTGAAATGTCTGGGTAAACATACCCCCTACAAATTCTTGTGATATTTGATATTTGGCCAGGATGTTGTTTCAGTGCAGTCCAGTGTACTCGCAGTTTCTCCTGATAACTACTGTATAAGCCGTGTGCCAGTTTCACTAACAGGGAAACTGTCCAAACTGGGAATAGATGACTGCCAGACAAATGTAGATAATTAATGTCACAGAAAATGAAGCAGAGATTAACAAAGAAGTGAGCCAGTTGGATTCCATCGTAGTGTTTACAAAAGATTTCTGCATCTGGGACATTTTATGTTATTTTATTTTATTTCCACCAGAACAATCCCATTCTCTAGGTTGTTGCTACTGCCCTGGTTCGGTTTAAACAATTACTTCATAGAGATTAGAGTTGTGTGATCTCTTATCTTTCTGATTTATTTGGACAGATCCTTCAACATTTGTATCAGCAGCTTGGATTTTCATGTTAGAGTTTAGGATGGCTTCTTTTTTACCAGTGTTTGTTTTTAAAGTTGTAACAGGAGCTCAGAAAACTCTATGTGCTCTAAGAAGAACAGAATAAAATATGTATATGGTTTTTTCTTAATGTCAATGCTCTACACTTTCTTGCTTCCAGACTCAGGCTTATATTCATCTCAAGAGAACACTGAGAGTCAGGAAGAGTGTTTAAGCATGTGCTTAATATTAGGCACATCTTTAATTCCTTTGGGCACTGGAAATTGAAATTGTGTTTAAATATCTTCCTGATTAGGACATTAAATCTCTCTTTGAATTCTGAATTCTGCAGCAAAACCTTTGACTGTACCCAAGACATTATTTCAACTCATTTCCATGCTTCTCTTTAAATATTAGCATTTCCTAGATTTACCCAGAGAGGCACAAGCATATGAGAAATTGAACAAGCCACACAATTTTCATTTAGATTTCAATGAATAGAATATGTGACAGTGTATTTTTCAAGTTAGTTTTGTATTTACTGGTTTATGATTACCACTGAAACAGAACTGAAAAATATTTTAACTTAGTGCAAAAAAATGCTCTGTGGATTACATTATTCATCAGAAAATCCCTTCTACTATCAGAAGGAAAATGGTCCTGTACAATTTGATATAGTTTTTGCAAGACCACAGTAGACTTCAGTTTTGAGTATCCAAAGGTTACAAGTCATGCTGTAGTCACCTTCAAATTCCTCAGGATTATTTTTGTTCAAATTATTTAACCAGAAAATCTGTTTTTAAGTAGAGGTGAATTTGTGTATAATGTTTGTTTATATTTTAATATTTGTTTATTGCTTGTTTTTTATATATTAATTCCTATAGACTACTGAGCCAGATTTGAAGTATATCCAGTGTTAATAATTTAAGAAATTCTGCTTAATAAAAAGACAATGCAATCCAGTTTGGGAATACTCAGTCTCTAAGAAGTACTACACACACATAAAAGTGTCTGTCTACACCATTATCTTTTTCATTTATGATTTTACTTATTGTTACATAACTATTCTGTTCACTTAGATTTTTTTATAATGTAGAGCTCCTTTTATATGGTTTCGACTTTGCACATCCGAACTAATCATATGGTCTCCCTCTTTATTCACTAGGGTTAAGAGAGGCAGATGTGAGCTCTGGGGGTACCTGTCCCTCTGTGCTAAACAATGAAAATGTCCCTTTGACTAGCATAGAAATGATGCCCAAATTCTACCCTGAATGTCAAATAAAGTATAGCTGAATAATTTTCTAACTGTGGCTATTAATGTCACAGGTAGTAAACTCTTTGTTTTTAGCATATTTGGTAATCTTTAGTTCTTTTTTTTTACTGTCCCCTGTGTAAATCTGACTTTCCCTTTTATTTTTCAAAGATCCCTTACACTCCACTAAACATTGTGTGATCATACACTCTTGGCTGGCAGCTGTTCTAGTGTGGTTTATAAATGTTTCACCAGTATACTCAGGTTTCTAGTGAATCTGAAAGTGTGCACACAGTGTAACTACTGGCAGCAGTTTTGCTTCCTTTCACTCCACTGGGTGCCAGCCCAGGAGCAAACAGCATCAGGTGCCAAGTTTCAGGGACAAATTCCTGAGTTCAGAAACCTCTCATACACCTGTCCATTTTTATTGCAATTCACAATATGCATTTATTCTTCCACCTGTAATCCACCATGCTGATAGGTTGCTTTGCGGAGCAACCCTAGGTTAGGATTTCAGTTTCTACAGTAGAAGGCACAACAGCAAGAAATTTATTGTTGCTTTGTATGTCTCCGTGGTTTGCTCTGCTCTTTAAGAATCTAGGCATTTTGTAATTACACTTACTTGCTCACCATAATCAGGAAAAGAAAACGAGAGGATAATTCTGTATCTTTTACAGAGAGAGTCTATGGGTTAACTATGTTGGTTTACGTTGTATTGCTCACTTTGAATAAAGAAAGAACAGTTTCTGTCCGTGTACATGTTTTCAGTGGTCATAAAGGCTACCCACTTTGTACTCAAGACAAACCTGCGCCATTCAGTAGAATGAGAAATTACCAGGGAAATATTAATATTGTCTGACTTTAGCGATGTGGAGTTCTTCAGATTTAAACCAGAACATCTAATTCAGGAGTCTGTATTTCTCCATTGACTATATAGAGGGCCTAGGTCCCAATATGTAGCAATTAAATGCTTAAAAATGGTTAGAAATCTGCTCTCCACCAAATGATACTGTTGACTTCCTTCCAGTAACAACAGAACTCGAACAGATGCTCTGTCTAGTTAACCCCTAGGTTACAAACTGCTGCTCCACCCACTAGGTTTCTCTGAAACACTTAAATTCCACAGAAATTCTGTGGGAGGTACATATAAGAAAAGTAGCAGTGCATTGTGGTTCACAGAAAAAGCATCATTAGAAACCAGTGAAGCATCTAGTCAGCCTTGGAATTTTTATTGAAATGCTGGAGCAAAATTACTTGAGTATTTGTGGATTAAAATCAGTGCTAGTTCATCATTATTTTATTTGGATTTCATTTCTTATCTGCTATTATGATACTCTGCATGCACACCTATATATCTTATTCAAAAAGTTTATTTCATCAGTTTAGAAAGTCAATCTTGTTGCCCAGCACAGATAAGGGTCTCCAAAAGCAAGTGCAATTTGGAGGAGGAGGAAGGGACACTAGTGTTGATATTAGCCTTTCAATTTAAAACCTTTGAAATTGTTCCCGTATGGGGAAAGCATGTTGGTGAATTCTGTAAAGCATGCATTAGGCTGTGTACCAGATAACAGGATTAACCTAGGATTTCAGCATTGACTTTCTACCCCTCACAAAAGCTTCAAAAACTGTGAAAGATGGCAAAGAATGAATGTCCTGTCTCTGCCCCACAGGAACATGGGGAGCCAGCTAACATGCTAGAGCTTTCTCCTGAAGAAATATTGCCTCACTGCTGTATACATTACTGGATTCATAGATTTTCACGGTGACAGAAGACCTTATGATCACTTAGTCTGTGAGGCAAGTGTGCTATTTATATAGCACAGACAGCAGCATTTCACTTGGGAATGGTCATATCGCTCCAGACAGCAGGGCCTTTGAGAGGGTAGAGGTGTGAGTGGCAGAGCTGCTGTCCCAAGGTGGCCAGGTAACCAGAGGTGAAGGCAGACCAAGAGGGCTACACCTGAGCAAAGACCCTTTCTAAATCTCTGCATCACTATGTGCACCAGGCATATTCTTCCCGCTAGCTAATGCCTATGTTTTAGGAAGAGAGGTGATACTTTTGTAAGCATAGAACATATTCCTCCAGGGTGTAGTGATCTTCACTAAACTTTCCATCACCTTGAAAATTTTATTTTCTTTATTGTTTGGTTTCGTTTGCCTTCATTTTCTCAGCCACTTGGATATTCATACCAGGGGGGAGAAAAGAGAGTGATTTTAAAGTAGAATGAGCCAGAGGTGTAATGTTAACTCTTATTGTTACTTTTATTAGTGTTTACAAGCTCAAGAGAAAAACAGACACACTCAAAGCAACTTAGAACATAATTTTGTCCATGGTTTATACAGGCATAGATGCATTCTGCTTCTCAGATTTCCATGTTTCTTTGAAGCTGACACCTAAAAACAAATGTCATTCTTCATGCTCAAAAACCAGATGTTTTGTTGCCTGACACCTGATATCATGTAGTCTCTAATACATTAAATATTACAATTAAGTAGTCTTCCTTGCTCATTCTAGGCATCATAGATCCATTAAACCCATTCTTCCTAATTGCTTTAAGACTGACATGCTGCCCCAATTTTTTTAATTTTTGTTATAACTACAATATAGGGCCAAATCCATGTGATAATAATATAAACATGTTCTGTTTCTATGCATATTTTAAGTGAGCTGTGTAACATAACATTGATTAATGGCTGATGGACCATTTCCAAGCAGCAGACTAACAAAGAACCTCTGATCACTTGAACCCTACACAGAAAGCCTAAGAGTGAAAACTCTATTGGACATTTTGTACAAGAAAGATTTTTGTTAAAAGAGAGTAGCTGCTGCCTTAATACATTGTGAAATGGCCATAAATTTTTAATGCATATTTATGTGTCCTCTGAGGCTGGTAAGTGTTATGGGAAAGGAGAGGAAGATTGGTGGTATCTGAGCAATGAAATAAAAAGGTATAATCCCTGCAAAAGGCATGTATTTCAGGTACACTAGGGGTTGCTTTGGGAAAGATATATTTGATTCTCTTGTGTAGAATATAATGTTTCAAGCTGCTAAGCCACTTAAATTGCATCTTTTGTGTAATAGAAATATTCGTGATTTTAGGTGCTGTTTAATTAGCAGATTGGACTAAGAAAAAAAGCTCCACAGGAAATCAGGCAATTTCATTTGATACAAAGTATTTTCTCTGTGTTTTACAACAGAAAGTTTGGCAAAAGTTAAACTCAAGGAAAGAAAAATGGAGGAATACAGAAAAAAAAACCCCAAAACATTTGCTTAAATAAAGCACATTTTGATTTTCCTCAAAGAAAAATTAATTCATATTATTTTGCTTCCTACGTTTTACTAAAACAATGAGAGAGAAATCAGAAGAATTAAACATTAAACTGTTACAGTCTGGATCAAGCCAAAATAATACTTTGTTCTGATTTCCAGCTTGGCCATCTGTCAAAAACTGTTTGTCACTTATAGTGCATTGTAACTATTCCACACCTCTGTAGCTCACTAGCATCCAAACTTCTCTCAAGCCATGAAGCATCTGCCTGCCCCAGGCAGCAGTGTGCTGGAATGGGCTCCCCAGCTAACTCTGCAGCAGCACAGGCAGTGCTGGGTTTAAGGTAATGAGCTCTTCTCAGCACTAGGTTACCTTAAGCATGGTGTTTTTCCAGACTTTTCCAGTTTCTCAGCCTCTCCCCTCTTGCACAGAGTCTTTGCCACATGAAGGCACAGCGGCTGCCCCACCTCTCCTTACATCTGTCTGCGTTCACCCTGAATACTGTTTTCTTTTCCTGGAATACTTTTACTTGGCTGTGAAGACAAGCCAGCTGTGGCCATACTGAAACTCTGCTCTGTGTGCCTCCATGTCAGGAGCATGCAGATGCATGTTTTGCCCTGATTCAGTACCGGAGAAGATGATCTTATACATTGATTCACAAAGCATCAAAACAAGGAGTAGCTATTTTCCCTCAATTCAAATAAAATCTAGTTCAATATTTGTAACTTTTTAAAGCAATCATTAGTGTTGTGAGTCCTGTTTAAAACAGCCAAATGTTTAGTATTATCCCTCTTACATCCTGCTTCCTTTGCCAGCTTCTCTATACATATAACGTATATGTAATATTTATGATGAGGAAATTCAGAGCTTGAGGAAAAAAAGAATAGAAGGAAAATAAATGTAGTGGAGCCCAGTGTTAAGGATCTGATATAACCCTGCAAAATAACTCAGTCTTGGTCCGTAATATTTCTATCATTTCAATTCTGGTACACTTTTGAAGCGAGACTGATAAGTACATCAAATTCCATGGCACTTCAGTGAGTTTGTAAATACATACCAGGATGAGGTGACCAAATTCATTCCCACTGGTGACCTAGAACAAGATGAAAACAGCATGATATTTAAGTGTGGAAGGACTGAGCATTAATCCCCCACAGCTTTTAGCAGCCCCTGCAAATATCTGCTACTTGATACAATAAAGATTCAAAGACCCTAATAAGTGGCATAACAAATGGAGACTCTGGAAGAAAGGCTGTCTGGATTCAAATGGATAAACTGTTCCATTACAAATTACACATCTGCTGCAATAATTTGTGTCAATCAACTTGTCGTAAAGAAAACAGTTAATATCAAATAGATACTGTAGTCAATGGACCATAGTCATTTCTGGTGTTGTTCCACTGAGGTTAATGGACCTGGAAGGGGAGTGGGCTTAGCCTTGTATAAATAAAACATAATAGGGAATTGGTATGCCATCTGGCAAATAAATGGAGGAAATAGGGGGGAAAAGTTAATCTAACACAACCAGGGACCCAATTTCTCCTTTGGTATCTATGCTATCTAATGAGCAGCTGCACGAAGTTATCACCGGTTTTCAAGAAAACAGAATCTTATTTCAGGACAGCCCACAGGTCTAAGTATTACTTCAGCTCTGAAAAGCTCTCTTCCAGCTCATTAATTTCCCTTGATCTTACTGTTCATTCCTGACTTAATAGATTCCTCTTTCCTTCTGTTAAAGGAATGATGATCCAGGGAAACATTTCTCTTTAATGCACCCTGTGGCTTAGTTTTTTCAGGCATTTCCTGTACTCCCAAGGAAAATATTTCCCATAGACCTTTTACTCATACTACAATAACATATTCCCTTATGAGCTCTGAATCATCATCCCTTAAGTATACATTTTCTGATCCCTATGCTCTGCTTTCCCATAGATTGATGAAGAGACTCTAACTCCAAAATTTGCTTTCCTTTATTATTAGCAACAATTTTTGATAGACTCACCTAAAATTTGATGGGTTTCTTTACATCTTTTTCTGTCACCCTACCCAATACAATTACCTCTCAAATTCTGTGGGATTGTTCTTTGAAATAATAACAGAACTAATAGCATTGGTATAACTATACATACACTTATAAAACTCAGAGTTTATGTCGCTAGATAGCCTACAGTTGGTGTCTGTTTTATTATTTTCTACTTCTCTGTAATTATTGCAGTATAGGTATATATAAATAAGCATACTTGCCTAAAGAAAATTAGGAAAAGAATGAGATGTGCTCAAAAAATGATATTCAGGTCTTATGATCTGGAGATTATGCGAAGGAGAAAATATAAATTAGCATATTTGACTAGAATCTTACAGAAATACATCACAAAATTTAATAAACATGGAAAAAAGGAAGTGATTTTGCTGAAATTATGAAATCAACAAGGTAATTTCTTCTCTGAAGGATTTCTATAGAAAGTTCTTTTCCCTTGATGTGAAATTCCAGGGATGACTTTGATTTCAGAGGTATTAAATTCTAATAGAATGCTTTTAAAGCCTGAGAGAAAAGAGAGAAGTGGCAGATATACTGCATCTCTGATGCTGCGAAGGTTATTCACCCCAAATAACTGCAGAGGTGTAGGACACAGCTGTCTAGAAATGAACTGCTCTTCTGATGATTCTTGTAAGCAATAAAGAACAATATGTTTTTCTGTTTTAGGGAGTAGTTCATCTGACCTCGTGTATCTATCTACATTATGGTGAGATTGATTTAGCTTTTAATTCATATTGACTATATTTCCTAGATCTCTGTTGGACTTAAAAAGATCCATGGTGAACAGTTCAGATTTAATAAAACAAACCCCAATACTGAATTATTAACCTTGTCTGTTTCACATGTAGAAGAATTATTTTGTGGTAAAAATTGGTATTAAAAGCAGCATGTCCTGCCTTAGCAGTGCAGGAAACGAGTGATGATTCATTAGGTGGATTTTCTCATCTGAATCAGCCTAGACAGCATGTTTAGGGAATGCTGTGATGCTGATAGCATTATTTTCAGTTTAGTTTTAATCATAGATGTTGAGCACATCTTTACAAAATCATGGGACAATGTTCTTGTAGGAGCAGTCTTCTTAACATCAATGGCGTGGTGAAGTTTTGTCAGAGAATAGATTTGAAACAAAAAAATCAGTCTCTCCCCCTTTATATAAGATGGCTATGACACGTTGTCCATGTCCTTTCCTAAATTATTATACAGTGTTTTTTCTCTCTGCAGGAATCCAACAAGCTTTCAGAAGACACAATTTTTCTGAGGTTCAGGATATTAGGGTGCAAGTGCTAAACTTTCTTCATCTGGTTCGACATTTCAGGAAATCTCGTCTCTCATACTGAAATTCATGTTACTTTCATTTGGCCTGTAAAAAAACAGTTCTGAAAAACAAACAGCTCCACCTCTCCATCCCTGTCCCAATGACAATTTGTGTCTAAAATTCAAGAATCAATTTTTCACAAAGCAGGTGAGTACATTCAAATACAACCAACTTCATTTTGAGATATTCCAGTATAAAAGCAAGATGAATTTTAAAAATTAAGCCAGTTCTGAGACTGTTAGAAGAGCTGGGTTGGTCTGGATTACATCTGCATTCAGTGGGCACACAAGCTTTCCGTTCTTCAGAATCAGTCACGTAACTTTATAAACATGAACGTTATAGAGACAACAACCGGCAGATGCCTCTTCAATCAACATTTATAAATAAATCCTTCATAAATCAAAACCACCAAATCAAAGTTTTTCTCCTAAAAGATTTTTCCTGCTGAAGTAACCTCTGTTGAGGAGTTTTGTTAGTCTGTACACTGAAAAAGGAGTCAAGGCAGCATAACATGCTTTTTTGCATTATTTGTCCTTTTCACTCCAATGCCAGTTTCTTTATTTTTCCCATGGCACTTTCCATTTGGAGAATAAGAGAGTGATTTTTTTTGTAAAACTCTATCTTAGCCTTTCTGTTTCTGGTTTCATTTCCGAGGTATCTCTGGTTGTAATTTGGCTTTGCTGCACAGCCAACACCTATTCATGTTGACCTTTTATGGAAGAGCTGCACAGTGAGAGTTTTATATTTGCCATACAATGTGGCACCATAGCAGTGAGGATGCACTGACCTCACAGGAGTTTGAAGTGTGCTACGTACCTGTGCTACATACCTTCGAGAAAAGAAATTGAAGTCTCTATACATAAAAGTACTGCATTCCTGTGCTCTCAGACCACATCACAATTAGAGAGTTAGATTAACATTTGTTCCTCTTTATATATTCATTTCTCATTTGCCACACTAACATGACAAAAAGCAATAGGCTTGCATAAATAGAAACTAAGAAACAGAGTTAGTATTCTTTTCTAACAAAATCAAAGATCTTTTTTATTTTGGCCTGACAAAGGCATACAGCACTGTATCCAGAAACATCACTTTTACAAAAGATACAAAACTTACTTTTCTCACATACCTTACTATTGACTAAGTATTTCTTAAATAGATAGTTTAATGCATTAGAATAAAATTCTTATAGGCTGCCGAAGTAATTTTCTTGAAAATTGCAGCATTATTTATTATCTCATTACCATGGTTATGTTGCAGTTATAACTGGGGATTACATATCATTAGTAACTATTCCAGCAAACAACCCAAATATACTGCATTATAAAAGCCAAATTGTGTTGTTTTTCTGGGACTTTTTTTTCCTTTTTTTAACTAGCAAACAAGATTATGGTAATGGGATACTTTCTATATAGCAATAACCTTACAATGCAGTTTACAAGCATCGTCAGTGTGAATGTTAGCTATCTCTATTTCCACACAGATGAGACACCCACTCTGCCAGGGACCACCAGAAATCATTAATTTATTACTGAACAGCTTCACTCTGTGCTGGGGCCACGTGGATACTGAGGGAGAACTCAGGCTGCTGACTTTACGAGTGTCCTATTATGGTCTCCCAGAAACTGAGCCTTTTCAGTCCCACTACTCCTGGCAACTTCTTGCCAAAAGAATAGCAGCACACTATAGGAAGCAGCTGGGTTGTGGAGAGGCACCAGGTCACCAGGACCTCAGATGGCAAGCTGTGGGAGCACCTCCTGAAAATGGCTTTGAGACTTGGCACCCACCAGAGACTCCCCAGCCCTTGGTCCTTCTGCACCAGTATTGTACTGACAGAACTCCAGTCATCTGTAGTCATTTGAAGTCATGCACTGAGCACGTGTACCTTACTGGCCCAGTTTTGCTGGTTGGTAAATAATGTCATCAGATAGTAACTCCTGTGTGTAGTTTTAGTGTGGAGAACACCATTTGGAAAAGTCTGTTAGCCAAAGGTCTTTAGGGACTTCACATTTGTACCATGTGTTCTTTTACAGGCCCTGCTGCTGAGTACAGCAGGCTCCGAGTTCTGGATAAGTTTGGTGGAGAGTTACAGCCATCACATGGTCATCCAAGGAGGAAGGAGGGCAACAAAACCCACTGCATGCGTTCTGAACTTCTCTAGTAACACCATGATGAGCTTTATTTCTGATCCTTCTTTTAGATACTTTACTGAGTTATGCTGCTGTTCAAGAAAACCGTCTCAGTAACTCGTCATTCCCTTATCAATACTTATGGGAAGAAACACTTTACAGTCCTTGGAGAAAGCCAAGGAGCAGGTATTGAATTTCATATGAAGATGTTTCAGCACCTCTGTTCCAGGTGAGATCTTCTCACCCTTTGAAAACCAGATGTACCCAAGCATCCCACCTCCTGAGAAGCATGAACATATTAACTCTCAGCACTGATGTGTCTCTTCACTACAATATGTTAAGTAAATATAATCCAGTGATGATATAATTTCTTTTAAATAGTCAAGGCAGGACAAAGCACAAATGATCTGCTTGTGCAAAAAAAAAATATCAATATCATTTGTTAAGGTCATCTCCTTTACAGAAAGAACTGGAAAGACCACATTGTTTAACAAAACTGTTTTTTCAGTCAGTGTTACTTTCATACTTTCCAAGAGATGCTCATCCAGACAGATCCAGATAACCTGAAGTCTGAGTCACAGGAACAATTTTTAGGAAGCTTTAAATTTGATTATCCTCTTTCATACCTCATGCTTTACAGTAAAAGCTGAAACGATCCCACAAGCACTGCTTTTCAAGTAACCCAAACTGTGTCACACAGGAGAAGGTTACATTTTATTTTGAGCCTGCTGTGTCATTCAGGCTTGGCCTGAGGCTTACTGGTATAACCAGAAGTCTTGGCAGTAAGTCACAGTGGCAGCTTTTAAGGTTAGAGAGGCCTTGCTCGAGTATCTAAATGCAATCATCATTTAGAGCCAAAGAACCAACACTAAACAATACCCCTTTTTCTCAGACACATTTTCATTATGTTAATTAACTTTATTTTCCTTTGATTTGTTTGCAGACAACACAAAACTATTTAAACAAAGTCCTCCACTGAGTAGTGTTATTGATGTTAAAAGGGAAAGGAAATTGCTTAGTGTTTGTTGCAGAGAACTTCAGAAAGAACTGACTGAAGGAAAGCACTGAGCTAATTGTATTTTTTCAAAGCCGATACTAATATCTTTCAGCTTTCTTATCATTTTAGGAGCACTGGGAAACTAATTATTACCTGTGAGCAAAACACCAATTATTATTTCTTATAAGATATAAACAACCCCCTCACTCCTAGCCTTGTGTGCTGCCTTCCCCGCCAGTGCACAGCTGCATAGCTGAGCCATTCTCCGGCCACTGGACAGGATGAGTAGCCTGACTTCCCCAGCTCCAACTGGGAGCTAGTGGTCAATGGCAGCCATCTGTCTAATTGGGCAAGATATGGGGACCTCTAAATAGTGTGCTGATGGTGAAAGAGGTGTCTAAGAAATCCCAGATGCTGTCACTGGGGCAAATGAATCTCAATTTCGTTGCACAACATTGTGTTCTCTCTTGGACCCAATAGCATCAGCTATAAATTATTTATTTCTTCTAGAGAAGATTGATTTTATCTTTGATGCTGACATTCACAACTACCTCAAGATGTAGTGCTAATTCATGTCTAAACTCTACGTAATAATAAATGTCAGAGTTGGACTTAAATGCCTCAAAACATACCTCATTAGTTATGGTTAGCTACAAATAAAGCAGGCAGGGTTGTGGCTTGAAGTTAGACTCCATATTTTGATCTCATAATTTAAAATACTGACACATTTTTCAGAGTTTTCCTGCTCTGTCTTCTGCTTATATATCTTGTTTAAATAAATTAATAAATATGTTAGTCTTATCTTTACTTGTTAGTGCATTATTTATCCAGGAAAGGAATTCTGGCATCCCATTTTATAGGGAATCAGTCAATTGCTTCTAATATCATCTTTGGATTTCAATACTTCAAAAGGCCTATCAAAGCTTTTCTTTTTAGGTTTTCAGAAAAAGTTAATCAAGGACAAACAGTAAATGTTTTATTTCACCTTCTGCCTGAAGATTAATTACTTGTTTAACTGTCTGTCCACTGCAATTGCTTACTAAGAACTTACATAATCCAGAATATGGTAGCTGTACTTTGAATTATCTTGGTTTCAGGTAAATTAGGTAGAGACACTTTATAAAATGGGAAGTGACAGCAAAATAGCGTCTAGAGAAACATTTTCAGCGCTTACTCGATTAAATGTTAATAGGGTGAAAAGGTGGAGAAAATCTGAAGTGTTTCCAAAAGAACAGCTCTAAGTGATATATAATCAAACATACAGGAATTCTAAGTGATCAGAATTCAGTTTTGAAGTATAGCTAGGTGAAGATTGAATATACCAGGTTGTCTGGTATTCATAGTGGAAATATCTCTTGAAATTATGGTGCTTGATTGACCAGGCTTTTTCAGAGGTCCTATACTAGGAAATGCCGAAAAAGCTAAAATGAGCAATAATGGAGCTAAAATTAGCCTAAATTAGGTTCCCTAAAAACACAGGACAGTGAACACCAGAAACTCCCCAGAAGCCTTTCAAGGTAATTAAATCATGACTTCCACATTATAAAAGTCTCTCTGAGGGGCTTGGAAAAATGCTTTATAAATGTAACCAGAGACTGAGGATATACTTCAAATAAGAAAACTTACTTTGAAAGCACAACTTTATGTTTATGACAAATTTTTCCATCCTTTTAATGTCTGCAGTTTATTCCCGTTAAACAATTTGCTCTTTTACTTTAATATACTTGAATATTGCTTTCTTGTACAACTAAGTAATTGCTACTGAGTCCAGAGGAGTACTCTAACACAGTCATTTCATACTAAACTAAAGACCTAACTCAAGCAATGGTTTTCCTTCTCTTTGTGTGAAGTAGGAACTTAAGGAAGACAGGATTTTCTTCACACATGCTATGCTGTTATTAAAGACCATAACATTTTCCTAAGAGCTTTGAGATTTTATTTCTTTTTTTTTCTTCATTATTAATGTAAACTGAATGTACACTGCTTGTGTTGAGGGAGTTTTTGGTATATAACATCATAGATGCATTGAAATGCAAAGGCATTCTTGAGAGATTTTTTTTCCTCAGCAATTATTGTATTGTCTATAAATCATGTTTAACTGGAACAGTATAAATAAAAGACATTCTACCACTCAGCACCTGACTCCCATTCAAAGAATCTATTATATTTAGATAATATACATATAAATATACACATGTTAGTATTTACACATAAATATATTTTATTTATTCTTGTAAATGACACATCAATAATAGTTTTCCATTGATAGTAACCAGACAAGAATATTTTCAGGATTGTTCTTAGTCTAACTAGCTAAAGGTTTAATTATAGATGACAGCTCCTAAATGACTACAGGACTTGATATCTCATATATCTGCAGCTCCATTACTGTGCAAGTACCTGGGATTCTTGAAATATTATAGTCATGATAGTGTAGCTCTTAACAGAAGTTAATTTGCGTTACTGAGAAGATTTATAACAGAAGCACAGAAGTGTAGAAGGATAAAATTATCAGGTGCCAGATAGCTCACCTCATCCATCCCTCTGGTCATCCTGAGATACTTTTATAACTTTTTTCTTAAGGACTTACTGTAATAGATGTTCCCAAATTGCCACAGGCATTTTGGCTCAGTGAATCACTGATAGTACTTTGCTTACATTAGAAGTCACTCCTGACATCTAAATTGGATCCCGCTGAAACACAATTTCCTGTATTTCTGACTGTTTTTTCCTTGCATAGTAAGAATAAATTCTTCCCTTCTGTAGCAGAATTTCAGATATCCTGTACTTAAACCATATCCCCTACCTCAATGTACCTTCCTTCATACAGCCTACACAACCCCAGTTCTTCATAGTATTTCCCCTCCCCAACTGTGTTTTCTCCAACTTGTTATTCTACTCTGGATTGTTTCTGCACCTCATCTGAAGGAGGTGTCCAAATCGGTGCATGGTTTTCAGATGAGGCCTTCCCGGTGCCAAGCTGAGCACAAGGATTATTGCTTGTTTCCTATGGGTGATAGGAAACCTTGGCTGGGAGCTGGCATGGCTTTCAAACTCCTAGTTAAAGAATCATCTCATTGGCTTGGATATCTCTGACTGATGCAATGCTGTGAGAAGGTAAAATCCCTTCACTGTTTTGAAAATCTTTCCATTGAACTGAATGGAGAAGCAGCTTGTGACCTGAGTTATCCATTACTTATGAACAATATCCTTATTTGAACTGCTACTGTAGGCAAAATAAAATAAAGTAAAATAAAACCACACCTAGGTCCCCATCTCCAAATCCCCAGAAAAGTCTGTACACACCAGTAACACAAAGCAAATACTGATGTTGAAAGAAAGAGAAAAGAATATTACGCTTCTAAACACCTCAGATGGGAAGTCATCATTGCAGCCTTCCTGTAATCTTTTATACCTGTGTCAATAACAGACTCAAGCTAAATCTTTTCTCTTTCCCAAGCCTAAGATGAGTGAATGATATTAAATATTTCATTCTATTCTTCTGGCTCAATGTGGCTTAGATCTTATTCAGAGAATATGAGCTAAACTCTGAAGGAAATATAAGGTCGTTATGGTTATTTCTGTGTTCCTCTGTGTGAGGAGTTCTCATACTTTACATGGGAGGTGGTTTTTACTTCAAACTACTCCTGAGAGTTTGATGGGGCTATTATTCATATATTACAAATGAAGAGCTAAGGCACTGATAAACATCAACATTTTCAATTTTATACACTTATTTTAGATTCTCTACCTGAAACACACAACCTCAGGAATAATAACACTTTTCAGAACACATTTAAAACACAAATGACTATGTTTGCAGCTATGAGTGCTCATTTTTGGAAAATCTGGCTCCTTGTGACTCAGGATGGGTAATCAGAAAGTGAAAAATGCATGGTAGTAGCTACTGGTGAAAAATTTGGTTTAAGTGAATTGATTGGATCCATCAGAAATGCCACTAATGCAAAGATCTGGATTCACACAGCATTCAGTTGTCTTAATGATTAAATTATCCTTTCTCTCTTAAAACTTCTCTTGCTACATTTACTACACAACTTTGAACTTCTCCATCTAAAAAAGCAAAAAGTCAGTTTGCAGTACACTTATTTGCTACATGAACATAATTAATTTCTCAGGCACTGTTTGCATTGCGCTGGAGAAAGCAGATTCTGGGGAAAAAAATACAAGGGAGCAAAACTGATACAGATTACCCTAACAGGCCTGTTTAGGGAAATCTAACCCCGTAAGTAAGGGACATAGCATTGAGATAATCTAATTATTCAACACGTGTGTATGTCTGACTCATTTATCCCTCTTTAAAGCATCTAAATCTGAAGTAATCGATTAAGGTCTAGGTGTCTCTTATAGTTGGTGAGTAGAAGTCTGTTAATTTGGCCCAGCAGCCTATTTAGGGATGCCAAATTGCTTGATTCTCCCTATGCACTATAAAGGCAGGGTTGTTTAAACTTACCTGTTTGAACTTAGATATATAGTACTTATGTATACAGTTTCTCATAGCATTCTGCTTCGGAAACTGTCGGCCTCTGGCCTGGACGGGCGCACACTCTCCTGGGTGAAAAACTGGTTGAATGACCTTGCCCAGAGGGTGGTAGTAAATGGAGTTAAATCCAGCTGGAGGCCAGTGACAAGTGGGGTTCCCCAGGGCTCAGTCCTGGGTCCAGTCCTGTTTAATGTCTTTATCAACGACCTGGATGAAGGCATTGAGTCCTCCCTTAGCAAGTTTGCAGGTGACACCAAGCTGGGTGGAAGTGTGGATCTGCTGGAGGGTAGGAGGCTCTGCAAAGGGACCTGAACAGGCTGGACTGCTGGGCTGAGACCAACGGCATGAGGTTTAACACGGCCAAATGCTGGATCCTGCACTTGGGGCACAACAACCCTGTGCAGCTACGGACTAGGAGAAGCCTGTCTAGAAAGCTGCCAGGAGGAGAAGGACCTGGGAGTGTTGGTTGACAACCGACTGAACATGAGCCAGCAGTGTGCCCAGGTGGCCAAGAAGGCCAATGGCATCTTGTCTTGTATCAGAAACTGTGTGACCAGCAGGTCCAGGGAGGTTCTTCTCCCTCTGTACTCGGCACTGGTGAGACCGCACCTCGAGTACTGTGTTCAGTTCTGGGTCCCTCACCACAAGAAGGATGTTGTGGCTCTGGAGCGAGTCCAGAGAAGAGCAACAAAGCTGGTGAGGGGGCTGGAAAACAAATTTTATGAGGAGTGACTGGGAGAGCTGGGGTTGTTTAGCCTGGAGAAGAGGAGGCTGAGGGGAGACCTTTTTACTCTCTACAACTACCTGAAGGGAGGTTGTGGAGAGGAGGGTGCTGGCCTCTTCTGCCAAGTGACAGGGGACAGGACAAGAGGGAATGGCCTCAAGCTCTGCCAGGGGAGATTTAGGCTTGAGATTAGGAAAAAATTCTTCACGGTGAGGGTGGTTAGGCATTGGAACGGTCTGCCAAGGGAGGTAGTTGAGTCACCGTCCCTGGAGGTGTTTAAGGTGAGGGTGGATGAGGTGCTTAGGAGCATGATTTAGGGATTGGTGGGAATGGTTGGACTCGATGATCTGGTGGGTCTCTTCCAACCTGGTTATTCTGTGATTCTGTGATTCTGTGATTCTGTATCCATCAACTCCCAGTTCCTCCCTCTTTTTTGCTGCCTAATTTCCTCTCTCCATCTCCCACATTGTGGGAGCCTTAGAGTAACTTCTCGATTTTTTAAAGATATACTTTACACAGTCACAGAAACTGTTTTCCCCTAATATCATTCTGTGTGAGGAGAGAATATTTTCTTTTTTAATGCCACCAAAAAAATGTAACCTTTTCCAGAAAACTGACTTGGCCAACGTCACTTTTTATTTCATAAAGATATAATCAGCTGAAATCAGGGCCAACCACACTTTCATACTAGCTGTAGTTAAAGAAATGATCTTTAGAAGTTAAATACATTTGCCACAATTATCTATTCATAAGCTGTACTGAGACAAGAATAGATACAGAATTGATTCTAATGCAGAGTAAGGGGTTATGAGGCACTTCCTGGAGTTATGACATGTGATATGGGAACACACATGCCCTGTTGCTAGTGAGAGCTGGGAGAGATGCATAACCATAGTCCCCTCTTCCACATTTGCTCTTTAATTAACCTGTATCTTGAAGGAGAGTGGAGGAAGAGGGAGAGGTACACAAACAAGCAAAGGAAATTATAACCCAGCTGGCTATACTATTTAAGGTTTTATAAAGTGGTTTGAAACACTAACAAGGAAGTTCCTAAGGAAACAAATACAGCTATTGTATTGCAAATGTTGCTAACTCCATAGTTGGGGCTCTGATTATGACCTGAAGCTGCCTTGGAAAAATTCACATAAGATGTTTGATAGACAGGATACAAAAGCAAGAAAAGAAATGCTGTATGTAGATTGATAAAATTCTGCATGCTCGATTGGAGTCTATAAAGAGATGATTGCAAAGATGTAGTTGTTCATTTAGTGTATTTTATGGCAACGGTTTGTAACAGAGATGCTCACCACAAAGCAGAAACAGCTAAAGGTGGTGTAAGCCGCAGAAAAGCTGGCACACTGGAACATGCAGAAATTCTATAAATTTAAGAGCTTAACAGTGCACAGCATCCACATTATTGAATCATACTTGGAATTGAATCAGTAATAAATATTAAATCCTGTATTTTTTACACTGATGTGAAGAATGAAGATAAAAGACAAAATCAACATTCCTCTTGAAGAGCGACTTTAGTTTCATTCATAATTTTGGAAGACATGGAGACAAAAGATTCCTTCAGTAAATCAGACTGTTACTCTTAAGTTTTTAATTCCAGTACATGTTCTCTACAATTACCTTGTTAAATCCCTGTGATCTATAATGCTATAAATACACAGAACCCTACAGGCATCTGCCCTGTTTCATTTGTGATGGTGATTTCACCCACCTGACAATAGTGCTGAATTCCAAACAATGATGGTTGTGTTCAATGCTGTTTAAAATTTTGTATAACAGGTAAATTTCACTATAAATAATAGAAATAAATAAGCTAATAAAAACAGTGTGAGTGGGAGAAAGAACAGGTAAGTATCCTGCAAGATACCCAAGGGATAAAGCCTAGGAGAAATCTTTCCCCATAATACTTAGTGGTCAGCTGGAAGTTCCAAGTAACTTTTCACAATTTTCTGCAAATGATGTACACAGATGCACATACATATATGCATATGTGTATGTATGTATGTAAAAATAACCTGTAAAGTTGTGCTAAAACTACTTTGTTGGTTACTATAGAAATGAAGGAATAGACACTGTTTCATCAAATTAAAAAAAAAAATCTCATGCATTTAATTGTAGAGGAATCTGCTATAATGTAAGTCATTACATTCACTGACGCATCCATTATTTTTTTCTGAGAATCTTTTCCTGGGAATAGCTGTGATTTGTTTAGTTTTCCTCTAAATTATTGTGGAAAAGAGAAAGTGTTTGAAACTGTGCATGTGCTTATTCACTGTAATTATAAATAGTAAAAGACTGCCTGCAGCAGAAGATGCCAGCTCCTTTTCAGAGAAAGTCTCAATGAATATATTCATCACTGCCAGGGCTTATCATTTACTGGTGAAGGAGGATACACCCTTACAGAAAGTTACACACTTCTCCAGCTTAGAAAAACCCCACTGGATAATGTGCAGTTCACTAATATTGAAGCAAAGAGCTCATGCTTCACTTTTGCAACAAACTGTTTAGAATGGCATTAAGAATGCTGAATATTCACCATTAAAAGCAGGGATCTCTGTTGCATATCTTAAAAGAGCATTTTCTGTAGTGACCAGCTGTAGTAAATACTCTTAAACAGACCATTCCCTTCTGGGTAGAAGATTTACACTTATTTATAAGATTTGTATATCCCAAAATACACATACAAAATGTGACAATGGACTACAATTTTCTTCCAGATGATGTTGATAAAGGCTCTGGGTTAAGAACAGAAATCCTACAGACACAATTTTTCATTCAACTTGTAGACCACAGTGATAAATGTCTAATGCAGCCAGTCCTGTTGAAAATTATATGATTAATAAATATCTAGGAGTTTCTAAGGAAATGTAATACCCTAAATGAAACATCTTCCTGCAAAAATTATTTTTCCAAGTTCTGTTATTTTCACAGCGTCAACATAAATAATTATGGGCTACAATCAAGAAAGTTGGTAGTATTGAGATTGGTTCAACTTTATCTTGCTTGATCACCTAATCAGTGGCCCTGAGGCAGTATGTGGCAGGCATTCTGAAACCATCTTTGAATGTAAAGTTAGAGATGTTAATTAAGAATTGCTTTATTTAAATACTTTCATAATGTGCATTATGAATATAAAGCCACTATGTCAGCTTCAAGCTGCTCTTAGTATAAAACTATATGTTTTCTTTATGATGCTAGTGGAAATCTTTGCATGAATTAGAGCTTCAGCCTGCCCAGAGGGAATCTGCTTCACAGTGTGTACTTAAACAATGTTTGACTAACTCCACTACCTGAAATACAACTGAATTTTGCAAAGTTCCCCCTCCCCTTTCTGTTTTTTCTTCCATTCTAAATTTTAGTCTCGGAGCTTGATGCAGGAATGGTAGAGCTTTAAGTGCAGGTCCAAAAATTCCCCATGAGTTTTTGTATCTGTATTGTTAGTTCATGTCCTTCTAGTTCTGAAATATTTTATATCTTGAATAGAAAAAGCTTGAGTCTAGGCACAATATATATTCACGGTAAATATACCCTGTAGACCTCCACAATTTTTAGAAAAGATTTTGGACTTGACTTGAAAATAAATGGTTATTAAAGCAGATAATTTGAGCAAAATGCCAAGTCTTTCAATTTCTTTCCTTGTTGGTAGTAAATGGCAAACTTATTTTGAAGTGAATTAGTAGCATGATGCCATTACATGGGAATGCACAGTCTGTTAATCATCCTTCACAAGTCTCCAAGCATTCTCTGTAAAACCATTGTTGAGAATGAAAAACTATTACTCATCTACCTTGAAGGCTTCACAGTCGTAATAAATGTAGAGTATCAGCTACTTCATTTCTAGATGAATTATTTTGTGCTTCCTGTAATTTCCTCAAAATGAATAAAGTTTTAAAGAAATCTGGTTAATAATGAATTGCACGTTTTAGCTCAGATTGTCCTACTGGATTCTAACACTCCATAAATAACAAATGAAAGACCTGGAATGTTAAGGAATTAGTCAACAGTATTCCTATCTTTGTACTAAGAGTTTCCTTCTTTCTGTGGGAGTGAATCTGTCACTGAAAACCAATAAACCTATACTGCCTATTGAGAAATAATAAAGATATTGAACATTTTCTATATGAGTTCCTTTTTCAAGGGTCAAAGTACCCAATGCAGAATTAATTGCTTTATCATCAGTAATAAGATGCCAGATATACAGATCGGTTGTTGTGGCAGAACTTGTTTAACTGACAGTAAAGCAAAAAATTTCAAAAGATCAGCACCTCTTGGCTATTTTTTATTTTAATGCTTGCCAAAACATTAAGTTATCTAGGAGGATGCTGGCTCAGCTCTGATCCTAGTATGAATATGTTGCTTGAAAAAATCTAAAGTTGTATTGAGGCTTTGTGTTTAAATGTAGATCCTGGATAACTCAGTAAAATTCATCCTACAAATAAGTAACCGTCACTCCTGCAGACCTCAGTTTGTCTCATTGACATTTTCCTATTATGTAATTTCTTTCCAGTCTAATATGCACTGCCACTTGTTTTACAGCATTGATACCAGTTAATATGACACTCACAGTGTGTCTGCATCTTCAGTTCACTGAGTTTCTGAATGTGAAATCATGATAGCTTATAACTGGCCAAATAGTGAAGAAAGGGTTTTCAGGAATATTCATTTGACTTCGGAATAGCTGTTTCTTTCACCTATCTCTCATCAGGAAATATTCAAAATCCCATTTTTTATTAACTAGGAAAAAATAAAAGCTGATTTTAGTTTAAGACAGTTATACAATAGTAATTCCATGACTATATTATCCTATCACAAAATTTTCAACCAGACAATATCCTACAATGTTAGACAGTATTTTTCTCTTCCTGAGACAGTATTTTTATACATTTTACCATAGCGAACAATTCAGAGAAGGGAATGGAGATCTGACACAACTGCAGTTCTATAAAGCAATATGGTGATGCTTCTGAAATATTTAATTTCTTAATCAAAAATCACTTAGTTTTCCAGTAGTGCCTATTCTCGTTTGAAGGTGAAAAAAAAACCCCACAAGAATAAAAGATTCTGAAGTTTATATTCTTTGCAAAACAAATCATTTTCCACAGAAATTTTATTAGCATACAGAGAGGTACCATTCTGTTTTTACGTCTTCTAGTGATTTAGAATTTAATACATACATGTAATACACACATGTCCATTTTCTTTAATTTTACAAAATGTATTTTCATCATAAAAAATCCATTAATTTGTTTTCTATTTTAAACATGTTTGTTCCTTGAAAAATTGAAGTGAGGATAGGAGAATTAGGAACATTTAGCACTCACATATGCTCACATGTGCCAACAGCAGAATCATAAGTAACTAAGGCTATCAGAAAGTGCCCTGTTGAATAACTAGCCATAAGCTTAACTGGTTCTTCTGGGCCACTTACCAATAAAAAAAAAATCAGCGAAATTAAAGATTGTTGTGAACTGACATGAAGATTACATTTTTTCAGTACAGTATTTCATTGCAACAAATAATCACCCATTCTGTAGCAGTTACAGAAAAAGAAATACTTGGTTTAATATGCAGAAAAGACAGGAGTATTAGGATCAGAGAATCATAATTTTGCCATCTATGCTTGTTGTCTGTTCAATACCTACTTTATAGGAGGATTCCCCTGATATTTCATGCTCATTATGCAATTACTGCACCTGGCAAATGAATAAAAGAAAGAAAATTTCATATCCTTTGTGATTATATTTTGAAATTTAGAGTAGGATGTGCATTGGGAGTCAGAGTGGAAGGAAAGTTGAGAAGCTGCTATTTGTTCCAAAGACAATAGAAAAGCACTGAATGAAAAAGTTACAGAGGTTGTTGCAGAAAGGAAAAGCTCAGACATTTCTGCTAAGAGACTCCTAGGATTGCTGTAATACTGAGATAAGAGACAAGCTATTGGGAATATGTTGTAATCACAAGACCTGCTCATTTAACTCCATTAAACTTTTTGTACTTTTCTTTATCAATAATGCAAATTACATTTGCTTTTCAAGTCAGACTGCCCTGGAGTAAACTACTTTGCCTGAATCACCAAAAGTCCTAGGTAAAGGGTTCTTTAATCAGAATTGTCAAATTGGATAAAACTATACTGCATTTATTTAATTGTTATGTCTGGGCTCCAGTACTGTATAAAATTCATGCACACTGTTTTGGCAGTTCTTGATGTATTTAATGTCAGGCTGTCAAGATAAGATCTAATAGACAGTATGTGTTACATTACTAGCTTATCTTCTTACAACTTTGAAAAATATTATGCTAATAAAGAACTTATATGAAAGATCTTCATTTGTGTTACAGCGGATCACAAAACATCTTATACATTTTACAGTTTCAGCTTAACACACAAGAAAACTATGTTTGTATTGCTGAGATTTTCCTGTGAGGCCTCTAACCACAAGATATCAAACCTTCTTGACTCTTAGTGGCCAGAGAAACCCGACTTGCCTTTCTGCACGCTGGCATACAACCATAAATCAGATTGCCATTCTCAGCCCTTCAGAAGAGACTGTTGTTACATCATTCAAGGAATCAGTTAGGAAAATAAATAGGGAATTAAGCCATAATCACCTTTTCATTCTCTGAGAACACTAACTGATCAGATTCTGTACAGAATTGGCTCCATCACTCCCATGGAAATTTGATATATAAGTGGAATCCACATAAACATAAGTTCTGGCTTCCTGGGGTCTGAAAACCTTTGATATAACATGCTCAGTTGGAGCTGGCTAACTCCATGTGGTACATAGTCTTATTTTAGAGTATTAAAGATGAGAATATTTAGCTTACATTTTCAAATACAAAAATATGATGAATCACGTAATTGTCTAAGAAGAAATCTATGGTGGGGGACAGGGGGCGCTACTAATTGTAAGGCATTTAGTAAAGAAGCTGTCAAAAGTCAGACACATTGGAAAAAATGCCTCTGCTCTTTACAAAAGGTGTCAGTGGCCATGGTTGATAATGTAGAATCACCACTAAGGCCAGTTACAACCTTTCTGTTTCAGGTTGGCTTAAACTAGAATATGGTCTTAGCAAGCACAGCCACAAATATCACTGTCTTGGTGCTGCTAACTAAAGCATCACTACTTCTAAAGGAACCTGAGCCCTGAGCATTTCCTTGAGGAGACAGCAGGTCAGCAATAATGAAGTGTGGGAAGCAAGAAGAACCAAAATTCCCTAGAGTGTTACTTTCGCACTGGTTTAGTTTGTTTTTCAGAGCAAACTGAATGTCTTTGGAATACGTCAGCTTGTTTTGTGTCCAGAATTCACAGTATTTTGCAAACTCCCCAGCTTGGAAGACATCAGCAACTTTGGGTCTGATCCCTTTCTCATGACATCAGCTTTGCTTATGCCATCATGGTCTCTCTCTGAGTAAAACAGTTTGGTTTGTTTTTTCACAAGGATTAGACTGAGTAGATTCAAGACATTGTTTCAGATAGAAGCTACTACCTCTGGCTAACACCAGACTTGCTACATTTTCTTAGGGATCAATAAATGACTCAGCAAGAACAGTTAAATTTTGGACCAAAGTGAAGTACACCCATAAAATACCATAGTGCACATATATCACATTTGCAGATCTGAAAGTCTTTAATTTTCAATGGTTTTGATATTCATAGCAAAATCATTTAGTTAATTTAAGTAATACTTTACAGATTTACAAACATTTTTTTTTCTAATAGTCTCTCTATCATAGAATCACAGAATCACTAGGTTGGAAAAGACCCACAGGATCATCGAGTCCAATCCTTTCAATCAATCACTAAGCCATGCCCCTCAGCACCTCCAGAGAAGGTGATGCAACCACCTCCCTGGGCAGCCTGTTCCAGTGCCCAGTGACCATTTCAGTGAAATTTTTTTCTAATGTCCAGCCTGAACCTCCCCTGGTGGAGCTTGAGGCCATTTCCTCTTGTCTTGTCCCCTGTCACTTGGGAGAAGAGGCCAGCTCCCTCCTCTCCACAACCTCCTTTCAGGTAGTTGTAGACAGCAATGAGGTCTCCCCTCAGCCTCCTCTTCTCCAGGCTAAACAATCCCAGCTCTCTCAGCTGCTCCTCATGAGACTTGTTCTCCAGCCCCCTCATGAGCTTTGTCGCTCTTCTCGATAACACTCTTACACACAGATGTTGAAGCAGGACAAAAGTGTGTTTCATTCAACTTTTGGCCAATGCTGGTCTTTCTACTATTCAGTTAGAAAGTGCCACTTTTCATTTCAAGGGGTAGGATGCTGAAGGCAAGGAACTTGGAAGCAGCCTGTTCCAAAACTCACCATAATCACTAGAAAGTAGTTTTCATTTAGGCCCTTTTATTCACCGAATTGTAAAACAAGCATAATCCCACTAATTTTCAAGAAGCTACCAAAATGTTTAAAATAAGGTTTGTGCTTGTGCAGATGAGGCCTATGAAGGCAGAATACATATACTGGAAGGAATTTTTCCATTAACATCAAACATTTTTGCATCCTCCCTCACTGAGAAGGAAAGGAAGAAAAGAATTGAGTAACACTTAGTCTGACTTTCCTCCTGTGGTTTGCTTTGTTTTTCATAGACATTCCAGAAATGTATTCCAGATGTTTTCAAATCCCTGTAACTTATTTTCCATACTATATATAAATTTTTCTACCATATCTGTTCTCTCTCTCCCTTTCTTTCATTCTGTGATGTCCCCCTATCTTTTTCTCTTTGTTGGCTTAATATTTTTTTATTCCAAGTTCCTGGTGAGTTTATTTGTATTCTTTCAGAGATTTTCTTTGGAAACATGCATTATCTGCTAGAAGACATATTGTTGCACACACTAGTATGTCTTGCTTTGTGAAGTTCTTAACTAAATAATAACATTTAGTTGCATTAGCTGAATTTTAACAATTGTGAATGATACCAACTTCTTAGTCTCAAAACGATAAATAAGCTTTAGAATACTAAACTGGCCTTGCATTTAGGCACACATGCTCTCTGATGAAATATAAATTTCATTCTTATCCAGCAGTTGCAATGTAAAATATATCTAAAGAGGTGTCTACTTTGTGTAATTATAAGCCAATCAGCCTTTTTATCCATAAAGGTTGCTTCAGTACTATTTGACAATTTTGTTTTTGGAAAATATTGCTGTCATGAAACAGAAAGTGGCTGTCAGTCCCTTGGAAGGAGAAAGTAATTTTAGTGAAGCCCAGGATATTTTTCCAATTATCCAGATGAACTTGGTCAACATTCCTTTCTCCACATGAACTAAACATGTGAAATTTCACCCTTCTCCTCAGGAGCTGCTACTTGGCAATGATGTTTATTCACTTCTTCCTGAGGTTACAGTTCTGCTCTGCAGAGCTGATGGGAAACTGCCACTCTGCAGTGTTATTGCTGGAAGAAAAGTGTATGGGAACAGGCCAGAGCTCCACTGGGGGTTCCAGATGCTCACTGAGAAGAAACAGATTTTTCACAGCCCCAGAGTACCTACTCAGGACTTGTTAAAGCTGTCTTTATTTAGGGTGGCGATATTTTTTCTCGGTTGACTAAGTAAAAATAGCTCACAGCAGTATTTATAACAATATCTGAGCTCCCTTTTTATTTAAAAGGCAAAATGCTAAACTTAATATAGTGTCAATCAGAACAACATTGACTTACATCAACTAGGGATCCCTCCTACCACATTATAACAAATGCAGATGGCAAATGTTCATCATGGGCATGTTTTTAAAAGCTTTTAAGAAAAATAGAGGTAATAACATCATCAAGTTTTTTCCTGCGGCTGAAAACTGCCTGAACCCTGGATACAGATCTAAGTAATACTCCAAATGATGTGGTCATTAGTGAGGGGTACTGACTTTTTGGTAGTCAGAGGACTTCTGCCATTGTTGTTCCATCAAATTTGAGGTTCTCTGGGATTTGAGCTTTAATTAGTGTAAGTTGTTTTATCACAATGGCTCATGGAGGGCTCATGTAAGATCAGGAATCCATTTCCTACACAGACTGTGAAAGCTCCATTCCTAAGACTTCAAATCTATTAAAAAGAAGGAAAAAACCACACAAACACAAAAAAAAAAACCAACACCAAACCAAAATCCAAATCCCCTCAACCATATAGAAGTATTTTTACCATTTTATAGGCAAAAAGTGTTAATAAAATTATTTGCGAAAGCCTAAAAGAAGACTATGGGAGAATTGTAGATTCCATTTGCTTTCTTTATCTAGCTCTTTATTCACAAAACCTCCTTTATCTTCCAGTTTAACCCTAGTCCTGTTTGCAGTCCAGAAGGGAACACTTGATTATTAAATGAATCAATCCTGAGCAGTTTAAAAACTGAATAGCTTTGCCATGACTTGTCCAAGGCATAGTAAATACGACTCTGTAAGGAATACTACACCACGCTGGAAGTGTGCCACCATTATGAGTTTACTTCTGAAATAAAGAAACAAGTTGTCTTTGTTCTAGGATTGAAATGTTCAAATATCAGAGCCAATGTTTGTAATGTTTGGAAGGAGAGGGAGGAGAAAGGAGAGAAGGGAAGAAGAGCTTTATTTTGCAAATTCCTTCCAACCCAGATTTCCAGAAAACAACACAAAAAGAGAGTGCTTAGGTGGTAGACAGGATGTACCATGAATAACAAAGTATCCTGTGGATATTTACTCCTGAACTATGTTTAACTGAAAGGAAAGTGGGAGTCACCACAGCAAGCAATTCCCATACGATTTCTTAACATGTAAATCAGGAGCACAGAAAGGCCATTTATGGGAGTCTCACCGAAACAATGACTTTCCCGGTGCCAAGTGGTGACATCACGCTTCACAAAGGAGAAGGAAGAAGGCTGTAAGTGCAGGCTGCCTTGCCAAGACCTTTGTTTTGTTTTCACAAAAAGGGGATAAAAATATAGGAAAGGGAAAAAAAAGGGAGGGGGAAAGGGTGAATGCAAAGTAGCCATTTTTCTCAAGAATATAACATTACACGTATACAAAAAAACAACTTTGAAAGACACTACCATGTGACTCATGACTTTGCAGCTCTTTGATTTGATTTGAATAGCACTTGTGAAAAATCAAAGCTAATTTTACACCTACTGTATCCAAGCAAACTGAAGGCAAACACAAACACACGCGCACACACACATGCACAAACACACCTGGAGAGATGAACCTAAGACATTCTATTATTAAGTTGTAGTGCCAAGATTTTACCATACTGTAATAATAACTCCAGCTGCATTTTGCAGACAACTAAGCTCTGAAGCATTATTCCTCTTGAAATAAATTAATATGCAAATAACTGAAAAGTTTGGTGTTTATACCATCTAAGAAACCTGAAATAGTTAATTTAATGTTAAAAGCTCATGATCTTCAATAAATCATGTATTAAGAGCACCAACCTTCTAGTTAGATTAGTATCTTACCAGTTTTTAACCTCAGCTATCTCAGAAAACTGACTTTTTTTTTCTTTTGCCTTGTGATTCTTACAAATACTACAAACAAATTTAACCATTGAAACTGTTAAAAAGGACTAATAACATTCAAGGTTTCTGATTCATAGAAATGAGAAAACATAAAAGTTTTGGTACTGAATTTAGAAGAACCAGCACTTCTTCTTTTCTATTATGTGATGTCTTATGTAATGTTTTAAATCACAAAAAAAAATCCCATAGTAACGATTGTCTGTGCCATAGACATGACATTTTAAGTCGTAAGATTGAGGATGATTACTATACCCTGTATACTGTAGTGATAACTAATAGTTTTGGTAGAGAGGGAACATTTATTTTTTTCCAAGAGATATACATTTGTTACCACAAGGTTTTAAAAAGCCTGATTCCCTTTATGACTTCAATAATGCTGACAATACAGACATAGTAAAGCCCCCTTACATCCTAAACATTAAAGTATTCTCAGGACTTTTACTGTGTTTGCTGTGGTTCCGTTCCCTGACACAGCCTGGTGTGAAAAAAGCAAAAATGAATCAAAGACACATAAAAGTGTATCAGAATGTTTCATGAGTGAGTTTGGGTTTTTTTAGTGTTTATTAATAGAAAATGAAAGCACTAACTTAAAAAAGACCCTCAAAAAATCCTGCGCTTTATTAACTTATTTATTATTTTGCTTGTGTGTTGCTTATTCCATGGAATAAAGATCTTAAGGAACTATAGGAAAATCACTGTCATCAGCATAAGGAATAATCCTCATAATTAGATGAGGTTTACATTAAAGGCCTTATGATGATTATCTCTAGATCTTACAGACAATATACAAAAACAATCAATCATTTTAAAAAATGAGGTGATTTTTTATAGTAGGTTCAAGCAAACAACACAACAGTCAGAATAACCCAGGCTCAAATTGCTGCACTGGAAAAGGAGCAAGTTGAGATTTGATTTTACTGGATTAAAAGTCAGCACAAAAGTGTAAACAGTTATTTTTCTGAATTTTACTACAAAATTCCACAGAAACACCCTGAATGCAGAAGTGCCTTTCATTAAACAAGGAACAACTGAAATTATAATGTCTCATGGGAAACAATTTAACTAGGAGTTTAAACAGTTTTCAGAAAACAGAGGCTTTGCTATATCACTTCAAGTCACCACTCTATCCACCCTAATGACCTGGTAGAAAATAGTGTTAAACAAATGCCTTGTCAAAAAATTCAAAATCAAACTCAGAGCTATATTTAATGATGTTAAATTTGGGAACAGAACTAATGAATCCAGAATTCAGACCTGTTGGCGTTTTATTCAGTCTCAACCTGGAAAAATAAGGCCAAAATTCTTAGAAATTGGTGTTACACCCTCTAGGAACTTTCAGATTTATGAAAAGACAAGCAAATAATTGTAAAGTGACCCATTTAATGAGGGGTCATAGGAGTAAACCATCCAGGGAAAATAATAATCTACATGTTTCCAATGAAGAACTGTTGACGGGAGCATCACAGAATCAAATGCAGATATCAATATGATCAGCGAATGTTCAATTTATTGAGCTTAGCTGTTTCTTCATAAACCCTTTTAGGTTACATAACTGGATGCCCACAAGGGTATCTACAGTGTATTATTGGTTAAAGGTAGCTGTCTATAAAGGTATTACTAACATATTATTGGCTAGACTACTGCACATGCTAAGAAACCAGGTTACACTAAAATTAACTATGTTGATAGTTCTCTTTAATTGTTTTTCTTTCAGCTGGTACTCGTTCCCACTGAACTAGCTCTTGTATTCCTTCCAGCTGCTTATCAGAAGGCTGTCTTTTCTCCTCATCGAACTGGCCTTTCTTTATCTTTCAGTTCTCTGTTTCAAGGCCTTCTTCTCTGTAAAATGTTCCCACAGAGAACAGTAATATTTTAAACAACAGTGCTATCTTAGCGTGTGTCTCGTCATGAAAGTACCACATCAGACATACACTATGAACAGAGGAGTGACAGACTTCTCCACATCTCCAAGATAAAGAAATTCTTAGTTTTGGCTTAGTTAATTGTGCTTTGGGATCTTCCTGTCAAGAAGGTCTCAGATGGCAACTGTAACAGATTAAGATGGTTGAGCATCAGAGCATGATACAGAGAACCAAAGGATTTATCCTTGTGTAATAACAATAGTCTTGAAAGAAGATAGGCCTCTAAAATAACACTAAGAAACTTAACAGTATAAGTACATTCCAGATACACTAGTGACAAAGCTAAGTGTGTTTATGTGTTCTAAAAGTTTTCTGTCTTGTTTCTTGTTAAGTGGTATTATGATATATATAATGAAAATGCAGGCAGTTTTACCTTTAAGAAGCTCAGGGAAAAAACTTTTACTAGTAGTTGTTATGACATGTGAAAATCTATGTTATGCAAGGCAGAGCCGTTAAAATTTACACACAGATTATAACAAACTCTTGTCAGGTTCCTTGTCCGTGAATGACTTTTGAATAACAAAATGTAGGTTAGAGAATTTTAGTTTTGGACTTGCTGTGATAATCTCAAGTTCCCATGTATATTCTCCCACCACCTCTGTTCATGAAGAAACCAACATTTTTGGAAGCAGCTCTCATGAGTGACTGGAAGATTTGACTCGAAGTTTGAGTACACAATCCAGAGTTTGTCTATACACAAACTCATTTTCACTGGAGAATTTTGTAAAATGTGAACTTCAATGCAAGTAGTATTGCCTACTGTGAGGGTGAAGTATATTTTCATCTTGCACATCCAGTACACATTCCCACTATGGAATATTCCTAATGCTTACAGTTTCATATTTGTCTAGAGATGGTGTTTTCAATCAATTTATCCTTCTCTGTGCATTACCTTCAAATAGTAATACTATTTCTCTATAAAACTTCTGTAGAAATGATAAATCAAAATTGCTTTTACCTGAATGTTAACTATATTGGATATTGATTTCATAGCTACTCTTCAATACAGGAGATATAAAAGCTCATTTCTGAATTCATTGAGCATCAATATGGGCAAGCAATTTACTGAAATGTTCTGCGATGGATCAAATCCCAAACAGCTTTCAGCACTGCTGAAATGTTGACATTCATTCGACTACTTCCATTAATATTAAGATGAACTGAAATTAATTCTTCTTTTCATTTTGGAGACTAGACTTTTTTGGTGTCACTGTTTAACAAATTGCTGTACACCACGGATGGAACTAATAGTAAACTAATACATTTCTCTGTCCAATAAAGAAAAGGTAAGATGTTAAAAATTTAGACATAGCAGAGTTATTTACTCAGAAACTTTGTAGCAGGTCAGTGGAAATACAGACAGCTGAACTGTCATAGTGTTATTGTATTCTGAGATTTTTCTGGACATTTGTTAGGATAGCTGTTAATAGGATATAGTACTCTGCAAAGTTTGAAGCAGTGTTTTAAAGAATCTTATATCTCATTGATTTAACATAGTTAAATTAAGACAGTAAATTAAAGCAGACGCAGAAAGGCAAAACAGGGAATATTAAAACAGGGAATATTCTTGGAGCATTTACACAAACATACACACATTGTGTTTTCAGCAACTTGAAATAAGTACTTTGGTAGTTACTCTTTTCCTGCTGAGTGCAAGGTATTTGAAATTCATTTACGGAAAGTTGTGTTTTGTGGATTTACACAGATAATAGCTGTAATTCTACCTTACCAAAAATAAAACCAACTTGCTGTCATAAGAGTTTCTGAAAAGCTGTAATAAATTCCTCTTGTCTGTCTTCATAAGAACTTTAGGCTGAATTGCAGGCTGCACGTCACCTTTTTCTCTGTGACCTCACTATTTCTCCCTGTTCAGAATTTGTTATGTGGTGACTCTGAATACCTATGGGGGTTGCAATTTTGCATGAATGAAAACTTGCTAACTTTGCTGCTTGTGAACTTCCTTCTGATGGTGCTACTCTGCAGCATGCTCAAATTTCAGTCTAAACAGAGAATGCATGTACTGTACACTGATGGAGACTGTTATCAACTCACCATATCAGATGTGTGGTGAAACATATAGGCAACTTAAGAACAGTGTACCCTGGGGTGGAAATGCAAAATATTAAATCTATTCATTATTTTTGAACCCATTTTAACATAAAGACTTCATAATATACTAGATAATTCATCATTATTCATGTTTCAATGGCAAAGAAATGACAAAGAAATAAGCTGAGGGAAAAGTGAGTGAAGTCATATAGAAAGTCAAAGAGAGGTCTGGAAATGAAACACACATTTTCTCAGTCTTTTCCTCAGCACATTATTGACCAGACCAGTATGTTTAACTGGTGAACTCCATGTGAAATCTGAAACCCAGTTACATTTGCCTAAACCTCTCCAATGTCACAGACATAAAAAATTCTTCAAGGAGAGTGTGTATAGCATATCACAGGCCCTGAGGCACTTTGATGAACATCAAGACCCCTGGAAACAACACTACAATTCCCACTTAGATCATGACATGTGGTTACAGAAAGACCAAATGAATGGTACTCCTAATCCTCCTTCACAAAAATAAAGATTAAACGAATAGTCCAGCACTGAACCTTACTATTTCTTTCTGTTTCTATGGCAGGCTTTTTTTTGCTATAACTCATCTCAGGGATAAGCAGACTCAAGGTTAAATAGGGCTTCCAAAACCACAACTTATGTGTCTGTACTAAATGAATGACACAGGACAGTCACACAGGGGCTTCTGGCCACTAATCTTCTTGCCAAATGAACTTGCCCAGCCAGTTCAAGGAGACAACTAGCCATTGGATATTAGTTTCTGTTTAAATAAAATTGAACTGTTAGTCTACTGCTACCACTCCGGAAACAAGTTATAGCTTCAATAAGCCTGAGTTTAATACGTTTCCTGAAGGGTAAATATATATTAATAAAAGTCTCTCAAAGAATAAAATGAGTGAATTAACGCCAAATATTGATGAGTTCTGCTACAGGTTGTGATCCAAGTCTCTCAAGGGCTCTTTGAGGAGCCTTTTCTAATTTTGTATAATTTTAAAAGAAATAACAGTCTATAGTTCGTATTGCTTTTTCTTAAGGTAAACACATTTTTATTCTTCTATAAAGAAATCTCCTGCCACTTTTCCCCGCTGTGAACAGCAGCCTATCAAAAAAAAATAAAAGCTTAAAGGTCACATTGGAAGCAGGACATATATTGCAGTTTCAGATACAACTCTCTAAGACCTAAGAAGTGCTTTATTTAGATTCATAAAAGGCACAGCAACATGAGAGGAACTTCAATTTGTTGACATTAAATCTTTCTTCGACCTTCCAAATGATTATCTGCAAGGAAGGATTTCTCTTGCAATGTTAATTACACAAGTGTGCCTAGAATCAAGCCAATTAAATTTTGCCAATAAAACAGGATAGCTTGTGTTTACAAATGAGTAGGGAGATATTATAAGCCACTTTTTTAAAAAAGAAAAGAGTTCCACTTGGCAAAACATACAAAGTTTCTTTTTTGCTGTGTTTTATGAGTATACATAGTCTCTGATTCTCTGAGGCATGGTGATTTTATCTAGCAATTTGTTTTGTACAGATGAAGTGACTACACATATTTACAGGTAAATTCACAGGTCTTTCACTGAATCTCAGAAGCAGCTGTGATGTGTGTAGTTTACCTGAGTTGACACTGAAGTGACCAGCTTAGAAGAGTGACAGCCTTCAGTTTAGGGGATTCCCTCTGCCTCTGAGCCCATTCTGGCTAATAAGGAAGACCCAGCTCCATGCGTTATTTTCATTCATTGTGGAAACACCCAAGCTATGAGTAACTTCAGGCTTCTGTCTGGTTAAGACAGGTGTGATATTATTCCATAGAAAGAGATAAGGAAGTTATAAAGTCCCTATAAGAATAATTAAATATTAAATATTTGCTGGAATTTTGCCCACACTGTAAAGAACAGGAATGACTGAATGATGGATCACCTTTGTATTTGTCTCAGTTCTCTTCTCTGGGAGAGCCTTTGTCTAATGGTGTTGCAGGGTTTCCACAGGGTGTCATGCTTGATGGAAATCATACACAAAGGCTTTTTCAAATCCTATTCTGTCTTAAATAGCCCACACAGGTGGCATTGCTACACTGTTGCTGGCAACAAAAGGAAGAAGATCAGACTTTGAGGAAATGAGCAAAAATAAGTAGGATAGAGTACTGTGCAAAAGTAACAGAAGAACTGAGCATCAGTGTACTTATTTAGCTTATTTTTACTTCAGTATTCAGTTGTAGGTTTTAATTTTATCTTCCACTGCAACTTCATCCCAAGTACATAAAAAATGCACATTAGAAAAGAATCATAAATTTTAAAAAATAGGAAACAACCAATATAACTAGATAATTATATATAAATATATATGGAATTTTATATATGCAAAGTCCAGAACAAAAAATGTGATGCTATGCCTGTAACACTTTTATTTAACAAATTAAGAAAATCACTTATGATCACCTTCAAAATAATTCCCTTCTGAATAGACACACACCTGCACGTGATGCTGTCAACATTCAAAGCAATTCTGCAGATCATTTTCTGAAAGACTGTTGAGAATCTTCGTTGTTTTTGCTTTCACATCTTCTGCCTACAAAATATGGGTTCCTTTGAGCACCGCCTGGGTCTTTGGGAAGAGGCAGAAATTGGAGGAAGCCAGGTCTGGTGAATAGGGTGGGTGCTCAAGCACAGTGATGTTGTTACTAGCTAAAAATTTCTTCACAGATAATGCATTGTGGACTGGTGCACGCTGTCATTTTCTGACCAAGGGTAAGAAAACATTTGTATTTGAACACGCTTCCACTCACACTGAGTGAAGTGATTGAGTTGAGTCTTGTCTAACTGTGACAGGTTAGAACATGTTCTATAACTATCTCTGTCTCTCCCCTCCTACTGCTGGTTCCTGAGCTACAGTCTTGACTTTTTTGTGTCAAACCTCTCATTTATAAAATAAAAAGCTCTTCTCTTATTAACGTTGTTGGTGACACGTAGCAGAAGGAATTGTGATTACATAGTCTAGTGATCGGCAAACCTAACCAAACCCATGGTTTATTAGGTCACTGTCCCTAGGCTTATTGCAAGATGTAGAACTCCCTATCACTAACGTGATTTAAAAAAAGCTTAGGCAAACAATGAGATGGAAACGGCATCCAAATCTGACACTAGGTTAAAAACATCTCAGCACTTCTCTGTATTTACCTGCATAGTAGGAATATTTGAGAGACTAAACTAATTAAGGATTCAGGTCCTTGGAAAAAAGAAAATTAAATGTTATTTTTTCAATTATTCCAATTTGTCCTTGTTGTATCTCAGCCTATCACATTTTATCCAACTTGGATTAAGCAACTAGTGTCAATGGGTGTCTTTCAACTGGCATTTCAATTCAGGTCTGATGCAGCCTTGTCCAAGTAAATCTCACCCATCTCCTCCAAGTCTCCCTCTGGTACTCTTTCAGATATGTCTGCAGTCATATATTTCATAGACCTACATCAACTAGACAGAAAAAATAACACTTCTCACTGGAAGAGGCAGGGAAGAGGATGGAGGAGAAAGAGTCAACTAATAAAATGCCTTTAAAGTAATAACCTTTCCTCACTGAGACATGAAAAGAGCCTTCTGCTATGTCCAATAACACACACACCACAAGACCAATAGAATATGAATAATATCCTTTAGAGCAAACAAAATGCATAGGATCCTTGGAAAATTACTTTGTCAACCATGTTCGTGGGGATAGACGAAGGTAAGAGCTGCCTCCATTTTCTATTCCTGCTAATGTTCTGCACACAGCTTCTCTTCCTCTGCCCAGGGATTAAAGCCTGAGAAAGCAGAATGAAATACAGAAAGATAAGAAAAAGGCAGTGACTTTGATACTGCCTGAGTGTTCTTTTCCTTCATATGTTCAGAAAAATGGAGTGCCACAAAAAATAGATGATGAATTTAAAAATCCAACAGTAAAAAGCATTAGATGAAAGACTTCTTGATCTTTTTCACTCTTTGTGAAAAATAACATTCCGTCTTTCCCTACTTAATAAAAAGCCACAGTAAGCAAAAGACTGGCCCTAAAGAAAAACTCTCCTACAGTATGTTTCATAAAGCTTCATCAAATATGGTCTCAGAGAATGGACATTGTGCCCAGAGCTGAGCAATTTCTTGCTTCCTACTTCTATGTCTAATATATTTAGGACATAACTATTGAGGGCCTTGCCTTAATCTTATCTACATGCCACAACAACAAGAACTGATATAGAGGTACATTAAAGCTTCTCTGCTATCACCTAAAGGAATTTTAAAACAGAAGCCCTGAGGAGAAATAAAGGCAGAATTTTTCCTTCTTGGTTCCACCTGAAGCTTTAGTAAGAATCTAGTCTGAATGATTTGTTCATTAGAAGAACCTGCTTCCTACGGTGGAAGAACTCCACACCTACCGAGTTTTAAGTATCTTTTCTATACAGTAAAGAAGCATACATACAAAAAAAAAATCTTCAGACAAAGGATCTCTGTCACTTGACAATGGTGCATCAAACTTGAGACTTGCTGAAGTCTTTCAGAAGTTATTCAAAACATCAAGATAATAAAACTGCCCATTTTAAATTCTATTTTCTAACGTGGTCTTCAGAGGCTGAGCTGGGTGTGAATTCCTTCAGTTGAGGTCATTTTTTCTGAGGTAAGCCTTTTTCTGAAGATGAAGTTGTTCTTGAAATTATGAACTGTTTTTTCTCATGATGGGATATTAACTAGGAACTCCTATTGTGATCAGTCTGGAGTAAATATCTTTATCTATAGCTTTTCTCATCTCAGAAGAAAAAACAGCTCTTGACTCCTCATGAAAAATAATACCGGAGGAAAAGGGACTACCACATTATAAAATCTCCATAATTTCCCATGGATAGTGCTTCATATTTATGAAACAAGTTTGTGCAGGCCAGAGGTTGGGATAGCACTTTTTTTTTTTGTTTGATTTGTTTTTGGAATCCTTTATTTTCTCAACCAATTTGACCTTGAGGCACTGTTTAAAGACTAATCTGCATTTGTCTCTTTCCCAAGCCAAATGAATATTCACAACTGGAAACAAAAGAACATAGAGGATTAATTCAGGAACAGCCTTTTAAATGATGAATGATGAAAAAATACTGAAGGATGCAAATACCTATGAATGAGTTGCTCAGCTTCACAATGTAATTGAGAAATGTTTAAATTACTCAGACATCTACTGTCAAAGGTTTTAAAAGGTGAGGTTATATAAAACAAAAAAGTACAGATGTGCCTTCTGGCTGTTTAAAGACAGTAATAATGGAAACTGTTATTCTTGAGGACAGGGCACAAACACAGTATATTACTTTTCCCATAAAAAGTCAAACTCATTGGATGCCAAGATGTGCATAAATTTATCCATAATGTAAAGGCAGAGTAGTCTATGGAGTTGTGTTAAAAATTAATATAGTCCATTTAAATGCTGTGGATTTGATTTATAGATGGGCGGCACAGTTTAACATATGTTAAATCAGACTGAAAATGCAAATGACTCAAAGAATGACAAAGCACCTCAAAGAGCAGCAGTTGGCTGTTCTATGATTTTAATGTTGAATCATAAAATCAAATAATCTTTGGTTTAAAATTCTGCCTGATCTGAAACAACTAATTCATTTTGTTTCTCTGTTAATTTCTCCCTCTGTGAAAGGGGAATAATGATGTTCACAGAGTGTGGTGACATGGGATCCATTCAATTTGGAATTGTAACCTGAAATCCTTAAAGAAAAAAATAATTCATTGCACTAAGATTTTTATATTTAAGTGGTATTTATTTTCACGTATATCAAGAAATTTTTATTCAGATTCACTAAAATTATGATGCTGCAAGTTCATCTGTGCTGAAGTATTTTTAGGCAAACAAGGAAGATCCTAGTGTCCATGGTGTTGCATTAAACAGTAGCTAATTCCAGAAAATACACTTGCAGAAAGGCTTCCACCTAACCCCACCTATCAGTGGGAATCTGATATAATGATGTTATTTGCCTTTCTGCTTACAAAAGTATAACATGGCTGGTGTCACTTTAACAGGATTATTGCTACCCTGCTTTGAATCTCTCCATATAATTGCTGAAGTTATTGTTTCAGCTTTCATAAATAGAAGGAAAGAGGGAGGGTAAAAGCTGTGGGGGCAATATTTGTGATTCCTTGACTGCTACTAGCTAAGTCTGCCCTGGCACTCAAAATAATTGTATCAACATAAAATTGATTTTATGCTAGTAAAATTCCTTGAGTCTCTTCACTCTGGTCTCAGGTTTTGTGGTAGGATCTGGCCTGCAGCACTGCAACTGGAAGAGTGATCTGCTGAGTGTAAAGTCCCTGTCAGTATATGCTGCCATCACCCAGTCACCGTTGTTCAGCAAATGACAATATTGAGCGGCAACCAGAGATGGGTAAATTGCTTTCTGCTCTTTCACTGTGTTGTGTCTATGAACTGCAGTTGAGAATGACTGTGACAGTGTCACACACAGTGTAGCAGTCTGAACAAGCCTGCAAAAGTTGCTGGAGAGTCTTCTGTCCAAGACAGTATGTTTAGCTCTCTGGTGCGATACGTGGCACAGGCCAGGATGTCTGCTCTCTCCCTTCCCTGTGGAAGACAGTGAGACCTCAGACTCTGGCCAAGCTGTTATGTAGATACAGGAGAGAAGTGTGCAGGTTTTACATTTTGTCTTATTTGCTGAAAAAATCCAGTACCTGCAATGCTATCAGTCATCACTAACTGAGCCTAGATTGATATCCCTTTAATGCTCCTTGTCTAGTCCTTGTGCTACCACATGAGACACAATACTCAGTGTGTGACTGTTCAGCTTTTCTATTAATTTTCAGGTTTCCTTCCAGATCGCTCTGTGAATTTAAGAATACACAGAAAATTGCAGCTTTCCTGCCTTCTCTACCTATAAAGAAGACATTTTCACTGTTCTTTAAAGAATAAAAAGAGTATGGATCTACAAAAACAACTTACAGTCTTATAATATTCTAATTTAATTGCACAAAAAACTGTGGGTTTATTTCACTTACTAAAGCTGGGACGAGCTAAACATTATATTTAAACTCTTAATTTCTCAATTTTCTCCATTTTTTTCACCATGTAGGATGTGGCAGAGTAAGGGAGGAGTTCAAGTCCAGTCTAAATAGAAATTTTATTTGTATGACTTTCAGAAATCTGTAGCATAGAATGAAGAAAATAGAGAAAATATCCAGATAGAGGCTTTTTTTTAAAAAAAAAAAAAAAAAGAAAAAAAAAGAGAGTAATCTTCTTTTTAGGCACTAAGGTGATTAGGATTTGAAAATTTTACTGTTTGTCTACTTTTTTTACTTTCAACTTCATTGACTTTGGTTTTCCTGCACTGTTCCAGAACTCTCTTCCCAAGGATGGTTCATTCATATTTTCTTTAATGCTGCCTTGTTTGACAGCACTGTTTCCTGATTTCCTGCAGATTTGAACATACTGCAACATGGAGTGTCATAGTCATTATACAAATCTGTGAATAGGAAATAGGCATAAGGTGATAAAGTCACTTGCCAAACATTGCAAGGTCATCCATTCATAGAAGTACAATCTAGCATATTATCTGTTGCAACACACTGGAAAGCATTTTGAATCTCTGCTGGTAGCTGAAAACTTCAGAGTTTGGGCGGCTTCAGTCACTGTAGGTTTAAATAATTTCTTGAATACAAAACAGGGATCTCCAAGTGCTAAGATATAATAATCACTGTGATTATGGTAAACAATATAAAATAGCCTTTTGAAACAACTTTTAGATCTTTTTGCCTACATTCATCTTTCTATCTACTAGTGTTCTTCTTCTAAGAAGAAGGATAGATCAGTATGTGTGGGCACAGGAAAAGTACTTCTTTGCTTCTACAGACTTCTCATGGCAACATCTAAAGTGTGCTATGTGCTACAGAGATGCTCCTGCCTCTGTCCTTCCCACAGGAAAAAATCTGGCTTGATGTGGAGGTAGGATGTGGGCAGGATGGGAGTCTTTTTCCAGGAATGAGATGCACTTACGTATACTGCAGTTGAAAATACCGACTAAAGTGTGTCAGTGATCAGATTCTCCCCATAACTCAGCAGCCTGCCCCTGAAGAGATAAAAATATATTCCTTTATCTTCTAGTAAGTGGAACCATGAGGTGTTAGAAACAGCAGCAATGGATGGTGCATCATTTAAGACCCTAAAAAAAAAGACTGTGAAGTTTAGGAACATTGTCAAAAATTTAAATCAGTATCCATAGACTCCTTTTTAAATTAGTATTTGAAATACTGAGAGATTTAATCAATAAAAAAATCAAAATATACTATATACTATTAAAGTCTAGTAATAATAACTTAAGGTTTAGCTATGATTATTATACACATGAGGACAGACTGCATGAAGCTGGCAAAGAAAAAGAAACAAACGGCAATTTTCCTACCACCTCCAGCAAAATCCCAGCACCCAGATTTTCTATCTACCTAAATTTTTCTTGGCTAGAAAAGTTTTGTGGAAAATGCAGTTAATTTTAATGAGCTGCAGGACAGATCCATAGAAGGAAGGAGGGAGGGCTGGACACTGTGCTGAACTTCATAAAGAATAGTTTACACTCATGAGGAACGGCCGAGAGAGCTGGGATAGTTTAGCCTGGAGAAGAGGAGGCTGAGGGGAAATCTCATTGCTCTCTATAACTACATGAAAGGAGGTTGTAGAGAGGAGGCTGCAGGCCTTTTCTCCCAAGTGACAGGGGACAGAACAAGAGGAAATGGCCTCAAGCTCTGCTAGGGGAGGTTCAGGCTCAGCATCAGAAAAAATATTTCATGGAAATGGTCACTGGGCACTAGAACAGGCTGCCCAGGGAGGTGGTTGAGTCACCTTCCCTGGAGGTGTTCAAGGGAAGGGTAGACAAGGTGCTAAGGGGCATGGTTTAGTGTTTGATAGGAGTGGTTGGACTCTATGAGCCGGTGGGTCTCTTCCAACCTGGTTATTCTATGATTCTGTGATTCTATGATTTATTAATGTTGTGCAAAGAAATATGATAAATAATAATTATACAACTATCAATGTCTCTAAATAAAACTGTGCAAAGGAAAAGAGGAGAAATATGTTCCTTATTGTTTTCATACTGAATAAATCTCTCATCTCTCTATTTAACACTTTTTGTCTCCTGTCCTTAGAAGTGCAGCTGGTTAAATGACACTGCTTTAAACATGGATGGGAGGACATGCCTTTTAGCATGTATTTCCCTTGGTTTAGGTCATAAAACTGCCTATTAATACAGCCACAAATCTGATTGAGATCACAGTACCTAAAAACTAAACAGAAGAAAATTGCTGCCCAAAGGCATCAGCAGTCAAAACATTGCTGGTAATTACTCTTGAAGCAGAAATTCCTCCAGGAATACCTTCCCTATCAAGCAATTAAAAATCACAAGTTATCAGATGGAAGCTTAGTTTCTTTAAACTATTTTGCTTGGTTTGATAGAGACAGAAAAGTTTCTGCAGTATTTCTCTATTTTCTGAGGTGTTCGTACTTTCTCTCAGACGTCTGGAATATCTGACAAAATGTTTCTGAAGCACATGAAAGAAATGCAGCTATTGGCTCCAGGTGGGCAGAAAACAATTGCAATTTTCCATTCCTCATCCAAGACAGAATATGAAAATAAACTGTATGTAAAATTATGTTTCTTGGGTCAGTTTAGGGCTTAGTTTCTCCTAACATGTTTCTTAATGTGCAAATGGATCATGCAGAGCTGCCTGGAACTCTAACATATCTGTATCACAAGTATTGTATCCCCCACTAGCAGTATATCGCTGTATTAATCTGATACAAAGGGGTCTAATGCAGCAATCTGATTTTTTTCCCCCTTTCAGTAGAAAAGGATATGTATATTACATTTCCAGTGTAATCAAAGCCAAGACACTGTCAGATATAAAATACCTGCAAGAGACTGAATTTTTAGTTACTTCTGAGCAGTATAGGCAGGTGTGTATCAAATGTTTCCATTAAACCCACTGTCAGTGGCCAGACTTCCATGGCCATCAGGATCCACTGGGAGCTTGAACCATCTCCCCTTGCTGTCATCATCCTTATCTGAAACCAAGGCTTTAGCACACTCCTAATTCACACTCCTATTCCACCAACAGCAATACAACAAGGCAATTTTAGTTAAGAGGATGAACTTTCATGTTTCTGTGAAGAATGATGGATTTGAGAATTCGTGAATTTTACGCATTTGTTTATCTCCTGTCCAGACCCCAGTGTTTTTGATACTTACTGGAGAGACACCAAAGACTCTGTTTAAAATTGTCATTAATGTTAGCTTTACTGAGTCATCATCTGCACTTCTTTAAACCTGTCACACTGACCTTTCCCTGCACGTTTTCTCTTTCTGTGTTAACAGCATTTTTGCTTAATACCTTGTTGAAAAAAGGGTGCAGAGAAGGATTTGAAAGCTTTCTTTTTAATTCTAACAATGAAATCCATATATTTCACTTCTAAAACCTGCTGACAGTATAAAACATGTGGCTGTAGTGAAAAATTAGATTTTGTCAAGATGACACCTTGACAGTGTGTATGTATGAGCCTACCCTAGTGATTTCTGTCTAGTGTTTACTTAGTCTAAGAGTCTGAGCAAGTTTCTCTCTTCCATTTGTTTGCTGAGCTATTCCCAGTCCTAGGAGGTCAACACAGTGACTAATTATTGAAGAGTATGAAAAATATAAACTAATCTAGACTATAATAGTTCCAATCATACCAAATCTAGAAATATTAAGTCACAGAAGGCAGTTTTTCTGCTTTTATTTTGAATACATGAATGTCCCTACCCATGGCAGGGGGTTTGGAACTAGGTGATCTTTAAGGTCCCTTCCAACCCTAACTATTCTATGATTCTATGATCTGATTTCACTGTTAGCACATGAGTATCTGAAGTGTTGTGAAATAAGCTATGTATAGGTGGAAGCTAAAGAAAAAAAAGGAATAAGGAAGTTAAGAAAAAATATTAAAAATAAGTAGGGGAAAAAAGACACAAACCAGGAAATTATGTTTCATGTACAAGGCATTTGTGAAATTGGTACAGAACCGGATTATGATATTCTGTTTGAATTTGTTAAACAGGTGGTAACTTTCTAATTTGCAATTTGTAGAAACCTTTCCAAGCATAACTTTGCATGTGAAAGATATATGTACAACTCTAACAAAATATATCATAAATTCATATCTTTGCCAGTTGTTCTTGTAACAAATTCAGAAAAAAGGGAAAAAGTTAATTGAAAATTTTTAAAACTGGATTTTTTTTTTGTTTTAATAAGTACTAAATGGCCTTTGATGGCTGTACATTCATTGATTTGGTCTGTATGTAGAGCTGCCAGCAAACAGAAAAGAACTGTTATTCATGAAGCTCTAATTATAGAAAAAAAGGATGCAACTGAGAAAGTCATACACACTTAAGACAGTTATTTGTGTTTGAACTTCTTCAAGCACTTTTCTGAAGGGCTAAATCTCTCTATATGTATAATTTTATTCCAGAATATATTTTTTGCTGTTGTTTGGATACTGTTCTAACAGCATTACACACTTGTGAGAAAGAAGAAAAAACAGAAAGCAAAATTATTATAAAATTGTGAATTTGCTAACTCAATAAATCTTAACGCTAGTTAGAGTGTTTGCAAAACCGTTCTGTAGTTGTTCTATATTAATGTACCAGCTAACAGGATCAAGCATTTCTACAGCCTGTGAGAGGTCTTCACAGCCTGCCGGCCATCTTCGTCTCATTGTGAAAAATTCAGAGGGAAAACATGGAAGTATAAAGTTTTCAAATCCTTATCTCCTGGCCCCTCATGCATTTGGACTGTTCGATAGGTTTGCAACTGTCCAATGGTTTCAGTGAGTGCTCTGACATCCCTACGGACAAGTGATGGTGAGGATGGATGTGAGGCAGAGCAGGGCTTTGATAAACAGCTCCCAGAAGGCTGTTAAGCAGCATCCTGCCTGAAGGCTCATTTATTTTGCATCTCACTTTGAGAAGCTGCATTACAGCACATCTTTCAAAGTACTGTCTTCGGAGGACAGCAAATGGATCATCTGACAAAGTGCAGGAGTGCAGAGCTTTCAGTTCATGTCAACCTAGAAACAAAGGGTTCACAATAGACTTCAGCTGAGCATCCATGGTGACATAACACACCACTTCAGAGCAGCAGCTTTTCCTCCAGATCTCCACAGGGATCAAGTGGGAGGTTTTGCTATCACAAACATTTCTGGGGTATATTTGAAAGTCTCAAACACAGGTGATTATCTAAAGATATCCTCATTTGCTTTTCACAGAAATGCTTTCCATCAGGCAATTCCCCAAGTCCACCTCTACAAACATGGCTGCAGGAATTCTTAGATAACACTTTTCCTTCTGACAAGAGATGTGTGAGTGGTAAGAATTTTCTAGGATATCTGGTCTACAGAGGTGAAGATGTGAATCCATCTCCTCTCATGTGACCCATCTCATGTGACCCATCTCACTGGTAATCTGTGAGAAATTTTAAACTTGTTTGGTTGCGGCAATAACAGCGAAGAAGATGACAGAGTATAATTTCATTCACACTACCTCTATTTTCAAAATACTACTTTTTACATCTTTTTAATTTACCTAATTAGTCACAAACCTTGTTAACATTTACCAAAGCAAATGTGCACCTTTCTTTGTTGCTGATCAGATAGCGGGCAAAACATGAACAGAGAGGAGTGTGTCCTCAAAAGAGGTCTGTGATATACCTCATATATATTCAATTGTTTGACTGAGGATTTCTGAGAAATATTTTTATCCTGGTCTTTCCATATTTATCTGAAGTGTGTAGCCATATTTTGTAACTGGTCAAGATTCAAATATCTAAGATCTGCCATGATTTTAAGTCAATTTTTCAAAATATTTCTCCGAAATCTGTTATCTGTTTATTGAGTGATACGTCAGGACTTTATTCTTCTACCTGAAAGTCTGAATTATCTAAAGGTACTTCTGAATATATCTAATGAGCACAAGCCATGTGTGTTAATTAGGTGGATGAGCAGGGTGCCTAAAATGCAATGGAAGTGCAGCCACTTGTAGTATCTTAGATATGTGGAGATTGCAACTTCAATCAGGAGAGCATTGGTCAGTAGGACTGGAGACAACTCCTTAAATCACAGTGGAGTGTGCCTGCCTATGCCATTTACCACAGATTAAGCTGTAAAGGTGGAATGATCATTTAGAAAACAGAAAGATCTCCATAAATTAAGCTTTAGGTCATTTCTTCAGTCTTTAACTTACAGTAAATAATCTTCAACCAGATTAAATCAGAGGGTCAAGTAGTATTACTGGAGATAAACCTCAATTAAGTACTTCTGGAGAAATGAGTAAATCTATTATGTTTTATTAGGTGTTTATTACAAGGCAGAGTTCAATTTCACCTACTTTGTACTGGTTTTATTATTAAATTTTTAAATATCAGTATTGAAATTCAAGCATGTAAATTCCAAGCAAACAGACTGTGCAGGTTTTTTTCTGAAAACGATGACTCACTAGGATTTGGGAGTAACTCTTCTAAAAATGAGAAAAATCTTAATACCTGAATTCCTAAGGAAAGCAACAGAAATCAGGCTTGCAAGACAAGTGGATACTTTGGGAAATTTTTTGCTTCAACAATTTCCTTTAGCTGCCCAAGTTTGAGGACATTAACTTATAAAGCCAAAAGCATTCAGTCTGTAACGTAGCATTTGGCTGACTCAAACTTGCCTCTTTCTGTAACAGAAATTGGCTTCCCTACTACCCCGTGACTTACCATCACAGTGGTAAACACTCTCCAGAACCCTTTTGAAAGGGATGATTCATCCCTAGAGTATTTTTAGGAATTTGTTAACTTGCATTTAGCTTAGTTTGCTGGTAGCTAATAAGCAGAGTGAAGACAAGCTTAGTGTAGTTACACATAAACCATTCTGAATGCTATAATCGTACTACATTATCTTAGTCTGTAGGCTGAGTCATCTGCTGGTTAAGCATAATGGAAAAAAACAGCATAAGGCCGTTGCTACAACAGGGAGTTTGATATAATGCAAAAGAAATCAGTGCTAGCAACTGGATTACATTTACCTTCCCAGGATTATACCTGCTTGTTCCAGACACAACTTGCAATACGTGTTGCTTTTTCCAAAGTTGTGATGTGTTATGTGTGAATATTATGTTAATCTAAGTGCCAGTAACACAGAAACAATGTAGTTTTATATACTAACGCACCTTTTTGGGCAGGTTTTACTCCAGTTGGGACCCATTTTGTGTCTTGCTTCTCAATCCATCTGAAAGAAAAAGAACAAGCAGTGCCTGTTACACATGGCTGAGGACCCAGGTTTTGCAGACACTTGGAAGTATGCCCACAGAGGGAATGGGGAAAGGGACAGGAAGGGTGTGTTGGAGTAAGGGAAGAGCAAGAGACTGAGAAAGAAGAGTTTATTACTCTCAGGATCCTGATGCATCACATATCCTACCCAAGACATTAATTACCAGTCTTTGCCTAGGTGGATGAGCCATCTGCACTTAACCGAGAAAAGGAACACATATAATTTCATATATGTTCAATAAATAGCTGGCCACCACTTCAAAAATAAGTGCAAATCAGAAACATGGTTTTCAACGATTAGCTTAAGAAGCAGGTAATAGGTAAGTAAGACTTCACACCCTCCTTGGGACTGCAAAATAGAAACCAACTTTTGGCAGCCAGATTAGGGGAATGCCACTTCACGGAGAATGGAAAGTGATGAGTTACAGGAACTTAGCATACTGATAGGATCATCTCATCCTCCCACTCAAAGCAATAAGAACCTGACACCCCAGTTTACGCAAATATCAGAAACATGATCTTCACTAAAGCACATGTATTAGAAGCCAGTGACATTGTCTGTCATGTTCCTTTATGGAGACCTCTCCTTCAATATGTGTCATTTAACTGCCTGGCTACACTTCATACAGTGAATTAAGCAATTAAGTCTGTAAAGTAAACATTTAACTGTGTGGAAAATATGCACAATTTTGCTTTATCTGAATCTATGGATGTAAAATTTTTTTTCAGAGATCACACTGAATTTTTGCTAGTAGGCAGATAGAGTTTTGATGGATTTGCCTGTGCCAAAAATGTTTCAAAATCCTCTAGTTATGTGCCAAGGTGCAGTACCTGCTGCGTTCTTTAACACCTGAATAATGGATAAATGAACAGGTGAGAGGACAAAGACACTTGAAGCCTTTCTCTTTTACAGCTTGCCTGAAGGTTTCCTGGATTTTCAAATTTACAGGTCAACAGATGGGCTCATGTGGATTCAGGAGCCTGGATACCCTGGAAGCTTCACAACTGCTTTCCTGGCTCTTCAGTCACCATGATAATTTCCAGCTTCTCAGATAATGCTACTTTCCACCTCTTTACTTTGGACATAATGAAATATTCATTGAGGCAAAATATACTGTCTCTATGGTTTAGTAATTTAGAAGACCATCTGATTTTAAACAGGGATTTGAATCAAAACTGATGAGTGGCCTCATACTGATATACCAGGTGACATAGGAACTAGGATTACTGTCTTAATTATAAAGCTATATAGCAACTTTAATGCCTTGATTAATATTTATGAAATACAATATGGAATACTATAGCAGAAGTGATGGCAGAAATACTGTCTCAAGTACACAGCTTCACACATCTCTCATGAGAGTTTGATTCCTTTCTAGCAAAAGGAATAGAAGCCAAGTCTCCTAATTCTGTATTGCTATTTGGTATTTAGGCAAACACGTACTCCTTGTTGTGCCTGGGAGTTTATTATGAGTGTTTCAGTACAAATTTGTGTACAGTTTCACTTCCCATTACAACATCATTAGCTCTTAGTTAAAGAAATAAGTTACAGTGCAAAGCTAGCAGATCTATCACAGATCATCTAAAATCAGAAGATTAAAATAATTTTGTAATGCAATGCTGTGTTAAAAACTATCTTGCAATTTACAGTTGTTATTTACATAACTGAAAGCAGTAAAAAATGGTTGAGACATCTAGTATAATTATAATGAACCTACACTATCCAATAGCTAATTTATTACAGATATTTTTAATTATGTATTTAATAGTTACTTATACATATATGGGTAAAATGCCTTCTTCCATCAAAAACTACTTGCAAGGATTTAATTCTTTGTTAAATATTTTTGACAGTGGTCTGTACTATGCCAAACCTGCTGAAATTTCAAGTCTGAATTTAAGATTAATAGCTTTCTATTAGAAAAAGCCATCTGCAGATACACTTATAGCTGATGTTCCTTCAGGTTCTGTAGATCTATTTCAACTTGACAGAGGTTATGTATGATTAACACTACCAGCTCTACCAGTACTGCTCTTTATGTTGTGAACAAGATGATATGCGTTAAGAGAGAGCTTCTTCAAAGACTTTCTGGCATTAATGGTGCCTACTAACATAAAGAAGAAAGAGTATTATGACAAACATTAAAGGTTTTCTGCTTTTTTGTTTCTTCCTCTGCAGAGAATGTTGTCTAAGTAATTTCTATAAGACAAACACAGTCTCTTCCCATGGTATCATTCAAGGATGCACTGACTAAAATGAGACCAGATGCCTTTCAGTAATTCTATTTGAAACACTTTCTCTGTCAAAATTAACAAAACAGAGTTGGGGCTGTCTGTTGAAGGAACAACAAGATGAAAGTGATGCTGCTACCTAATATTCCTATTGGGATTTCTTCAGTGAAAATTCAACTTCAACACACATTCTGGAGCATGACACAGAGGGATAAGGGTAGCAAAAAGGAAAAAAAAAAAAAAAAAGACACAAGTGAAATGTTAACAGATGTAGAAGAAATAAAACTCCAGAAATTCAGGAAGTATTTGGTAGTAAGAAATGAAAGCCTGACACCCAAAGGCTAAAACAGAACCACTGCAAACCTGGGGACAGTAACCACACAGTTGAATTCATACAATTTCAGTGATATTTTGTCCATTTTCTTTCCTTACAGAAAACCATTGCCCTGTTTTCCTCTTTGGGAGCAATATCAAAGAACAGGAAGTGAAAACAGAACTACAGTGTAATTTGGTCACTGAAGATGAATTGACTGCCACATACAATGCACATATTGGTGAAAGCAACTCCTAAATATCTCCATTTATTTCTAGCACACAGGATATTGTATGTATCCCTGATATGGGGGAGCAGAAGTGAGAAAGGTCCTCTGTCTTGTTCTCTGGCATCTTAATTGTGATATTCTAGAATATTGTAACACCTACAGAAAATTCAAGTTATAATTTCACATTAGGAATTTGAGAAAAAAAAAAAAAGATGCTGCATTACCCCATCACAACGTGTTAAAATATTAGTGATCAAGTTTGCTGCATCTGATTATCCTGCAGCTGTTCTTGATAAGATTTCTTGGCATGGGCACTGTGAGAAAGTGTGTTAAACAAGATGGGTCACAGATTGTTTCCTTTGGTTAGCTCTTGTTATTCCTTCTTGATCACTAGTAGTAATTAAGATATCACCAGATAGCAGTTCACGAAATTGTTTAAGACTCAGGTTATACTGAGAGAAAACACCAGATGAACAAAACACAGCAGAAATTTCCTTCTAGTTCCTCCAGCTCTCTCAGATGCAAAGAGAGTTACTTTGGGCCTTAACATATGACCATACAAAAATACAATAAGGAAATTAAGCTTGATATTAAATGCTGATGCAATCAATGAAGCTTGTTTTTTTACAGAACCCTGATCCCTCAAACTCTCACTCTCACAAGGATGCCTTACAACTCACTCTGTGGGTACAGTTTCACCAGGCTGGATTTCTGCTTCTTGACTTGTAAACAAGTCAATTTAATGCATTACATATTTTCTTAACTGACTGCTATGAAAGAAGTGATCATTAATCTGTTTGCATTCCTTCTGGTTTTCATCATTTACCTATGTAGCCATATATGTACTTATGATCTCCTTTTTGCTTTTTGACCAATGTGTCTAACTTAAACATAATCCTTAAATCATCAATGAGCTATGTTTGACACCCCCTTGTTTAACTTAAATCTCCTCAGTTCCCTTGTGAGTCTGTAACATAACCAGTCTGGCCGAAGTCCTCCATATCCACCCACAGTAATTTCCAAACTGAGATCATGATTCATTCTGTGGTGCTTTTATTCCACACATAAACTTATGTTTCAATAGCTCCATGACTGGCATCTACTCTTACAAAGTCTGAAGAACAATTTACAAAGGAATTTCCTTTTAGGTCTGTGTTATTTATGAGCTGCATGACATAAGCCTGGAAAGCTCTTTTAAAGACATAATGGAGCTTTTAGTGAATTACCTTATTAATTGGTCTTAAAGCATTTCTGGTGCTAATGCAGCTGCAATTATTTTGCAGTACACCGGTTTCAACACCTCCAATTGCTTCTTCTCCTACTGTGTCACATCCAGGAAAGAAAAAGCAGGGGAGGGAGAAGGAAAAAAACCCAAAACACAAGCACACACAAACACACAAAACAAACTAAGAAATAAAACTGAATTTCCATTTGTATACAATTGGGGACCAACTTGAGAACTTGCCATTAGTCGCAAAACTCATTTTCTCAAAGACTGGAAACAAGTGTTTCTAAAAAGCAGCCCCAGTGTGTAGGAATTTATTTTGATTATCAAGGACTATCAGCACTTACCATAACACCTTAGGACTTGGTGACCTTTCAAATGATCTTAACATAAGAAGATGACTTCACAGAGATATTGCTGTTATTATTTTTCATGCCTTTCAAGGAAATGTTGAAGTACCACTTTTACTTGATTTTGCAAAATAAAAGTAGACATCAAAATACTGTTTTCTGGTTTGTTCTTTATTCCCTTCTAACACTGCTCAGTATTTTCTTTGGCTTTTGACCACACCTAGCCCTGAGTCAACAATTTCCACAGAATTTGGTACCAATGCCCACTCTAGACTAGTACTGGTAAACCACTACTATGTAGCTAAAATGAGGAACATTTCCTTTTAGAGATATTACTTTATATTTGTCTACATTTACCTTCTATGTTATAGTAATAAGTATTCATTGCAGCTAGAACTCAGCTAGGTTCTTCTGAAATGTTGCTACATAGTCAGTGTGCATATTTTACAAGTTTGTGCAACTTCAATGATTTCTTGCCAGATTTTGTCACTTCAGCTATCCACCTTTCCAGATAATTTATGGTTAAGATAATAACATAGATCACTGAAGTATGCTCTCGATTACTTCACTCCATTGGGAATATTGATAAGGCACTATACCTTTTGTTTTCCATTTCATGACCAAGTGTTTATCTTGTAAGCATCTTACTAATGACTATTTGATTTTTCACCCAGAAAAAGCTTCAGCAAGTTAAATCTCCAAATGCATTTTGGAGGTTCAAGTGGATTTTATAAACCAAGTCATAGAATCATAGAATCATCAGATTGGAAAAAACCTCTTGGATCATTCTGTCCAACCATTCCTATCTGCCACTAAACCATCCCAGAATAAGTAGTTTGGAAAACACCTCCAGGATCATTAAGTCTAATCATTCCTATCAACCACTAAACCATGCCCGTCATCGACCCATCTTTTAAACACCTCCAGGGAAGGTGACTCAACCACCTCCCTCGGCAGACTGTTCCAGTGCCCAATGGCTCTTTCAGCAAAGAATTTTTTCCTAATGTCAAGCCTGAACCTCCCCTGGAGGAGCTTGAGGCCATTCCCTCTTGTCCTGTCCCCTGTCACTTGGGAGAATAGACCAGCTGCCTCCTCTCTACAACCTCCTTTCAGGCAGTTATAGAGAGCAATGAGGACTCCCCTCAGCCTCCTCTTTTCCAGGCTAAACAACCCCAGCTCTCTCAGCTGCTCCTCATAAGACTTGTTCTCCAGCCCCTTCGTTGAGCATCGTTGCTCTTCTCTGGAAACGCTCCAGACCCTGAACATCCTTCTTGTAGTGAAGAGCCCAGAACTGAACACAGGATTCGAGATGCAGTCTCACCAGTGCCAAGTACAGAGGGAGAAGAACCTCCCTGGACCTGCTGGTCATGCTGTTTCTGTTTCTGATACAAGCCAAGATGCCATTGGTCTACTTGGCCCCCTGAGCACACTGCTGGCTCATGTTCAGTCGACTGTCAACCAAGACCCCCAGGTCCTTCTCCTCCAGGCAGCTTTCTAGCCAGGCTTCTCCTAGTCTGTACCTCTGCTTAGGGTTGTTGTGCCACAAGTGCAGGACCCAGCATTTGGCCTTGTTAAACCTCATGCCGCTGGTCTCTGCCCAGCAGTCCAGCCTGTTCAGATCCCTTTGCAGAGCCTCCCGACCCTCCAGCAGATCCACACTTCCACCCAGCTCATTGTCATCCCCAGACTTGCTAAGGGTGCTCTCAATGCCTTCATCCAGGTCATTGATAAAGACATTGAACAGGACTGGACCCAGTGCCGAGCCCTCAGGGACACTACTTGTAACTGGCATCCAGCTGGATTTAACACCATTTCCCACCACTCTCTGGGCCTGGCCATCCAACCAGTTTTCCACCCAGGTGAGCGTTTGCCTGTCAGGCCAGATGCTGACAGTTTCCTAAGCAGATTGCTGTGAGAAACTGTGTCAAAGTCTTTACCGAAGCCTTTGCCCCAGGCATCATCCAACCATCACATCCCCCACAAGGCCTTCTGTTTTCACAAACAGCTCATTCACCAGTTGTGTAAGGCAGTTGTCTTCCACACACTCCAGGAACCTCCTAGACTGCCTCCTTTCTGCTGTATTGTACTTCTAGCAGACATCCAGAAGACTGAAGTCTCCCACAAGGAAAAGTGCTAGTGATCTTGAGACTACTCCCAGCTGTTTATAGAAGAGCTCATCGGCTTCTTCTTCTTGCCTGGATGGTCTGTAACAAACTCCCATCACAATATCTGCCTTCTTGTGGGCTCCTCTGATTTTTACCCACAGGGACTCGATGCCATCATCATCCCAGTCAAGCTCAAGGATATCAAAGCACTCTCTAACACCTCTCCTACCCTTCCTGTCCTGCCTGAAGAGTTTATATCCCACCAAAACTGCACTCCAGTTATACGAGTCATCCCACCACGTTTCTATGATGGCAACTACATCATAGTCTCCTTGCCCTACATTAACTTCCAACTCCTCCTGCTTATTGCCCATGTTTTGTGTGTTGGTGTAAATGCACTTCAGCTGGGTTGTTGAACCCTCAGCTTTCATAAAGGGAATAGTGTTCATTCCCAATTGACTGGTCCTAGGATTACCTAACCCATCAGTGTTAGTTTCATCCTTTCCATCACCAGATATACTTGCCAGTGTCCCTGAGCACGTCATCTACCCATCTTTTAAACACCTCCAGGGACAGTGACTCAACCACCTCCCTGGGCAGCTTGTTCCCATGCCCGATGACCCTTTCTGTGAAAAATTTCTTTCTGATATCTAGTCTGAACCTCCCTTATCCACATCACTGCTGATCTCATCAAAGAGCTGTAGTAGATTATTTAGGCATAATTAACCTATAGAGAATCTGTGTTTGCTCACTCCTAATATTTCACATATATGATGCAAATTTTATCCTTTACTACAGACTGCTTATCTGTATAGGAATTACAGATTAATGTTTCTCCAGATATTCCCTGAAGCAATTCTTAAAATTTGGTGTCTTGTCAGCACCTTTGAATCCTCTGAGATGTAAGTATTTCTCGGTGAGAAACTGCATAGCACAGTTATATCTCATCTATTGGAGCCTTGACTTCTGTTTAGGACTTCTGAGTGAGTAATACATGGTTCTGCAGATGTATTCTATAATTCCTTCTTCTCTTACTTCAGTGTGAATCATATTCTCTTTGCTTATACAAAAGTAGAAAAGATAAGGCTTAAGAATGTAGTCACACTTTTCCAAATGAGCAAACACAAACTGAAGGATTGTCTTCTCCAGGCATTATTTTGAGTCTTTTTTTTTTTTTTTTTTGACTTTGCATTATCATCTGTATGCAGAAGGGATAATGAACATGAATAAATTCAAATTTCTGTGAAAAAATGGTCAAAGAAATAAAGTGGTCAAATGCTTTGCAGAGAAACTTGATAAATAAGGGAATGTGAGGAATCTCTATAAAACAACTTGGAAAGCAGTTACGGAGTATCTTGGTCTTCTAAACATTGTCATATAAAATGGCCATCTGATGTATGCAGAGCTTGTCTGTAATAAATGTTCAAGAACTTTAGACAAAGCAACTATATCAAAAAAACTGTCATATTGCAAAATAAGCAGGATGAAAGCATCAGTATTAATTTAGAATATTACAATGGTTCAGGAGTTGTATTAATTCAGAATATGATGATGGTTCAGGGGTCCATGCACTTTAAGGGTTTACGGTAATTTATCAGTGTAGTTTTCAGTAACAGGAAACAAAGGGATGTGGAATGCTGATCTGACTCTTAAGAATACACTGACATCACTGGAGTTTTAATTTCTTCCAAAGTTCTAAAATAAATGTGCAATCATTTGGAATCATCAATCTGCTGTCATAAACAGAAGCTTTAACAGTTACAGTTCTTTGAATATAAAAGAAGGAGGGCTCAAGTCACCACTTAACATATTCCTGCTCATCTTTATCTTTGTAATATCATACAGCTATTCTGGCAATTATCTTCTCTAGTATCCTCTCTACTGAAATTCTGGCTTTATTCAATAGACAGTAGTATTGATAGCACTTCCGATCTGCAGTCTTGCAAATTTGTCTCTGCATTTTCTCCTGTATTCTGACAGGAGGACCTCGACAACAGGAGAGAAAGGGAGCTGTCTGTAATGAGCTACTCCCACATTTCTGTCTTGGCATCTTATTTTGATTTGCTTACATTAACACTTTAGGTGGAACAGAGAGCTTTAATCTGGTTTTGAGATTGCTTGCAAGAATTCAAAGCTCTGAAGATATTTAGGCCTATGTGGCTGATCAGCTCTGCCACTAGTGAGAGCTTCTGGAAGACCAGTAGGTTCAAGTATTATCGGTATCTTGTGTGCCAGGGAGGTGAGGGAGACATTATGCTTCTTTTCCCCAGCTGGAAAGACAGAGGATTTGGAGAGGATCTGTAGCAAATTCAGCACCTATTTGCATAGGAGAGACAACGCTGAGCTGCAAAATATGTCAGCAGAGAGGTAGTTGTTATCGTTTCCATGGTGGTAAGTGCAGGGAGGAATGCTGAATTGTTTACATTCTTTTTATACGTAGTCTGCTTACATTGTTGGTGTACTCCTGTTATCAATTACCTGCTGAATTCCTGCCATGAATCACGTAGGGACGAGCTGCAGTCAGTGGTTATTTTATACTTAGGTGCTGATAAGAGTGTCTTTCTGCTTGCATCAGCTTCTGCACCATGAACAGCCTCATTGACCCCTTTCCCCAGAACTCTAGGTAATAAGTGAAGGCTTTTCAAGGATTATACTGTTAAACTGAAATTAACCTTCAATATGCTTTAGAAGTGATGTTATTGTACTAATATACTGCACAAAATTATGTGTAATGCTCACTGATTTTCCATCATGGATGGGAGAGTTTTGGAACATATAACTGCTTATTTTGGGGTTTAAGATGGTCTCAAAGGTTAAAGTGTCCTTCACCAATGTTTGGATGTAGCACTCTATCCACCAAGCATATGTTCTCTAACAAGATAAGCAAAAAGAAATTCTGACAAGTTTGAATAATCAAAATGCCTTAAATTGTAAGGCAAGATTGGTATTTCCTTCTGCTTTCACTGAGACCTTGGGGACCTTCTGCTTTCACCGAGACATGTTGAGGCTCTGGAGCGAGTCCAGAGAAGAGTGACAAAGCTGGTGAAGGGACTGGAGAACAGGCCTTATGAGGAGCAGCTGAGAGAGCTGGGGTTGTTTAGCCTGGAGGAGAGGAGGCTGAGGGGAGACCTTGTTGCTCTCTACAAATACCTGAAGGAAGTTTGTGGAGAGGAGGGAGCTGGCCTCTTCTCCCAAGTGACAGGGGACAGGACGAGAGGGAATGGCCTCAAGCTCCTCCAGGGGAGGTTCAGGCTCGACATCAGGAAAAAATTCTTCACTGAAAGGGTCATTAAGCAATGGAATGGTCTGCCCAGGGAGGTGGTTGACTCACCTTCCCTGGAGGTGTTTAAGGTGAGGGTGGATGAGGTACTGAGGGGCATGGTTTAGAGATTGGTGGGAATGGTTGGACTCGACAATCCGGTGGGTCTCTTCCAACCTGGTGATTCTATGATTCTGTGATTCTATGACTTGATGATCCAGTGGGTCGCTTCCAACCTGGTGATTCTTTGATTCTAAAAGAACTTCTCAGTTGCACAATCTGTTTGATACAGTTTGTTTGTATTGCACAATCTTGAAATGGGCAATAAGATTAAAAGAAAAAGATTTCTTATGTTAAATTTGAGTTGACACTGTATTGTTTTACATGTGCAATCTCTAGGAAGAATAATGGAATGCATGGTTGCTCAGCTGCATTCCTTTCTGGACTGTGGTGCAAGAAGTAGGAGGAATTTTCAGAAAGATAATTCAGTTCACATGCCATTGAGATACGCAAGATAAGCCCTGTCATGAGTTTAAAGTAATGTAGACTTGTTCTGCTTTTGAAACAACTGCAATTCAAACAGTGTGATTTGGCTTTTAAAAATGCATTCATAAAGTAGAATTTATTTTAGCATGTTCAAGATGTTTAAGATTGATAAGGTTAAGACACTGAAGGTTGAATATTATTGCATACCTCCACATCCTTTCTTAAGTCAAGGAGTTTTAGTCGTGCTGAGCAAGAACTGAAGAGAAAAAATGTAATTACATTATTGTCTTTCTAGAAAATTGACTGCAAGAGTTAGCAGTGAATAGTGAGTCAAAACTATTCACATTCTTACAAATAAAAAAAAGTGACATTTGCATATCAACACACCTTAATTATTTACAATAAATTGTAGATTGGACAGAACCTGTTCACATTTTAATACATAAAAAGCAATAAAATATTGTCAAGGTTCTTTTCAGAATGATTTACACAAAACCACTTCATTTTTCATAATTTAAGCAAACTTTAAATTTTCAAAATGGGTCAGTGAAATTTATGGGACTATTCATACTAATTGAGAGGCATATTTTTCTGTAGATGTCAATATTCATCTTTGCCAACAGATACTAATACCAGGATTCATGTGAAATCTTGTTGATTATATAGCTCTGTATCTGGTGTTGTAGTTAATATTACTGCATATTGCAACTCCAGACATTTATGACTAGGTACAACTTGTGTCCATAAACTTCAGTTAAGTGTCTGTTGGTGTAATGATATGTTACATATAAAATATATATATATTTCACTATAAGTTTAATTGTAATCAGGTAATTTCTTCTTGGAACAATGCATATGTGTCTGATATTTGTATAAGAACCATAAAAGAACTCTTCCAGTTTATTTATTTGGAGTTTTGAAGTAGTAATTCTATGAGGAGGTTTGATGATTGCAATTAAGCTTTATGGATCATTGTAGATACACAATCAATAGGCAGAATATATATTTGATTTTTCAATTTTTTCATGTCATTTTCGCTGTAAAAAACAAAGCTAGCTTCATAAAGAATCTATAACTCTGTAATTGGAACAATCTGTGTCAGTAGCATGAGGAACAAATGTCTTTTGGACTAAATTAGAGGAACCCATCTGAGTAAGAAATCGTGGGTTGAAAAGCTGTGTGTTAGGGATTTATGTATTCTCTCCTTGTATGGAACAACAGGTTTTCCCTGTTTAGCAATGTACAGCAAAGGATATTTCTTAATCTCAAGAGAAGGCTGAATAATAAGGAAGTAAAATAACCCTAAGCAAAGCAAAAAATAAAATCAAAACCAAAACAAACTCCCAAATTACTTAACTTTTCTGCATTTATTTTCCAAACAACTGAGATGAACTAATGGCTTCTATGGTTATCGGCACACACATACAACAAATTTGCTACAACGCAGCATGTAAGGATGTAAAAGAGAGGAAGTAGTCCAGGGTAATTCACTCCATGAATAATTCCACAGGTAAATTTAAGCTGAAATATGTATGCCTTTTTTATTTCTTTTTTCTCCGAGGCATTCTATTACTTAATCATGTGGTTACATTCTTGGTGGCTTTATGTCCTTAGCAGAATTATGGAGACTTCTTGGAGAGCAGTAAGAGGACTGTAGTCCCTCTCCTTATCTCTATGTGTAGTGAGAGCTGTTCAGCATTTTGAGTGAAGAAGCTGTGTTATTATGCACCGTTCCTTCTGTGTTACCAGAGTAGCTCTACAATCTTGAAACTGATAAGAATAAAAGGAGTCAAGTCCTCTCACTAAACCTATAGTTCTATAAAACATTTCTCTTTCACTTTCCCTGGTAACATTTCCCAGTCTCCTTTCCTGACCACATTTGTAGCACTAATAAAAGCTGTTGGTGTTCAGAGACTATGACTGGACGTGCCACAAAAGGCACTGATTTATGACACTTGAGTTTTTTGCCACTATGTTCTCTGTTATTCTGTTATTTGGGAGGAGAGAGCTTCTATAGTCACTTTTAGAAAATTTTCCTTCTCCCTGCCCTGTCCATTCTCTTTGTCTCTCTGTCTCTCCATATTATTTTAAAAGTGCTGCATGTGAGATATGGTTCTTGTTTATTTTACAAGTTATCTGAGAAGGAGGGAGATTGATATTACCACTAACATCCTAATCACAAAGCAAGTTTCAATTCTTGTAGTTCAGTTTCAAGCTGTTTGATTATAGATTATTGACTACTTAACTACAAATTAATGTTTCCTAGATATCTGACCAAAACAGTGGTTAATATAATTTCTTACAGTTTTTAAAATTACATTTACTACTCCAAAATTTGCTGGTGCTAGAAGAAAACATGATGTGTAACACTGCTGCACTTTAACATTTGCATTTGCTGGTTACAGCAGTCATGAAGAACTTTTAGCTGGCTTAAACAGAATAAGCCTAATTCATTTAGTATGACTAAAGAAAGGGAGGTGTTAGAATCAGAGGAAAGCAGTACAAGCACATGAAATTCTATTTGTCTATGACACAGTCTAAGTGGCTCTGAGATGCCTATTAGGAATCCATTCTCATGGACTGTCATACCTCAGAATTGTATCATTAATTAGATAATCACATTTGATTAAAAATCCCTACAATCGTAGGTTGCACTTGGTCTGGTCTTTTTGATGAAGCTAAAAAGAGTATAGATGAAAAAACTTACTGTTCATTAGTAACTTTGAAATTACATTAAGGATATAGTACTGCAACTCAGTAATCAAATTCTTGTTCTCTTACAGTGCTAGAAAATACCACTCTTTCAAACAGTCTTAAGCTTAACATTTTTCCCTCAGATATTTTTGCTAATTTATAACCCCTGTTTTGTAGGAAGAATTCCTCCTTGGTTTTAATGTGAGTTCTCTCCAGTTTTTTCTCTGAAAAATGACAAGCATTTGTGGTGGAAAGAAAAAATAATTTTTAAAAAGGGATCTATTTGTCCTGTTCCTGAGTCTGAATTGAGATTTATTCCTATGGTTTTTGTATCCCACATAAACTTTGAGGGCAATTGAAGCTTCTGAATGAAGTTATCCACAATGTTTCAGTACACACCATGTGCTTTTAAAAGAATCTGAGCAAGATTAGGTCTGTGATGAATTTTTAGAGTCCTCAAGTAGGGGAATGAGCTGCAACAGTTTGAAGACAGTTTTTAGCAGTCATGTTATCAAGGTAACGATGTCTTTGAAGACTGCAGATCTAATTGAACAGAAGCGTATTGCTCGCATGTGTTGTTCTGTTAGTACATTTTAAGATGGATCTGATCTCTGAACCTGTTGTTCAATGACAACACACTTCAAGGACCCAAGAACGTTTCCAGCATCAACAAAGACAGATAGCCTGGGTGGAAAGGATGATGAGCCCTATGGACGTACACTGAACTATATGTCCTGCCCTCCTGGCCACAGATTAACTTCTAGCCCATTTTTATGTGCTGATGCAGACATTACCTTGAACGCTGTTCATGAATTGGGGCAGGCCTAGGATCTCATATCATTGCACCTATTATTTCTTCAGTAGGCAGCCTTCAGTTGAAGGGAGAGGTAGCAGTGGGAAGGAAGGGGACTCTTTTCATGAAAAAAGGTGGTATTTAGTGATGCTTTAGCAAGATGCAAGAGCCAAAGAAAAGCCAATGAACTTATTCAAAGGGTAATACTGTCCTGGGTGTCTGGGGATGTGTTCATAACAAGCAGGGTCTGAAAGCTCTGTGCCCCTGACTGCATTGTTGCTACAGAAAACAGAGATAAATTGCTTTGTCTAGGTCCAAGTGCAAATAGTAGACCCCACATTTGAAAAGTTAAACACAATTCCTCGAGGGGTCAAGGGGTGACAACACCCAAATCACTGTAAGAGAATGGGCCAATGGTCCTGATTCTTAGTACAGATACTGACTTGGATTTGTACTTGTTTGGGGCAGCAGGTGACCAGCAGTGGGGACCAACCCAAGGAAATGATTATAGTGTCATTTGAGCTCTTGTCATGTGTAGAATGCTAATATAGATGCATCCTTTAAAAACCTGTTTTCTTTTCACCAAATCACAGAATGATTTTGATTGGAAAAGACCTTTGAGATCACTGAGTCTAACTGGAAGCCAAACACTGCCAAGTTCACCACTAAACTACATCCCTAAGTGCCTTATCTACATGCCTTTTAAATACATCCGGGATGGTGACTCCACCACTTCCACGGGCAGCCTGTTCCAGTACTTTACAATCCTCTCAGTGAAGTGATATTCCAGTCCATGTGTTGAAGCTGATTACTTTCCACAACACTATTAAATAGGAAAATGTGTTTCAGATGATTGCTGTGCCATAAAAAATACAGGGGAGCATTCTGCTTCACAAAAACGGCAACTTTTTGAATGGCCTTCAATTAATTGCATATTTATTTAAATATCATTTATTAAACGTAAAGTACTAGAGTCATAAGACTCAAAAAAAGTCACACACCTTAGTAAATATCAAATTTCATAGTGTTTCACCGCAGGAGTTGTATTTCAGGGAGATACAGGGCAAGATAGATCAGGAAGAACTGGTTCTCTATAAGATTATTGTTTGTCTTACAGAGTGACTGATTTTAAGAAAGTTGAGAGCTCAAGAAAACATCCCCAAATGTCTTCTCTGTATTAACAGTCTATCAGCCTCCATTCATTTGGCCAGACCCAAATAAAAAGCAGAAAATCAGTGTTGCTGTTGAATTTCATTTCATGCCTTATGTTAGAGATTTGTAAAACTGTCTCTCGCTGACTTGGAGATAAGTGAAATAACAATGAATTCAGCTTGAGGCAAGCTGCTTTTCAAGCAGACCTGTCAGGAGACAGAAAGACAGTCCAGAGTAATTCATTCTTGTGCTGTGTCTCAAGTGACTAGTGAAGGAATCTGGCATATCTGAAAAGTAAATACTATTAAAGTACTGTACAGAGGAAAACCAACACACACAAAACCCACCAGAAAACACAGACACAAAACACGTGTCACATTTGTCATTCAGAGAGGACTACAAACTATGCAGTAAGCACAGAAACCAGAGTAGTGGAGCTAATTGACAGGAAAGAAGAGTCTGTGACTATAAAGTTCTTCTTTGAGAATACACAACCCTGAGTATATTGGACAGCTGAGGTTAATCCATTCTCTATACTTTTACAAAATGCCTGCTCAAGAAAATAATCTCTGGGGGATAAATTGCAAATAAACTGTGAACCTAGAAATGAAAATAGAAATCACCAATTAGAAAATAATGTGGATAGGAACAACTAGAAATATGCAGAATCAACTTGCAGCATTGTAGCTACAACTAAACAATTCAGTCACCAAATATATTTGCCTCCTGAGAGTAAAGAGCCTTTAACTGGTATCCAGAGTGGATTTAGAGCTTCCAGTGGAGCAAGGACTTCCACCTCACTGAGGCAGTAGACAGTGTTATGAATGAAATTGCAGACATAGTACCACAGCCTTTTTCTGCTTCAAAGAAATGTAATGACGTGTTCCTTCTATTTTTTGGAAGAAATGTGAAAGATTTATGACAGGAAAGTGTATAACAAAAAGTGAGAGAATAAAGCGAATCTATTTATTAGATTTATAATATCATGGATTGTGAGCTATTATTACAAGTTGTCTATGAAGTTCTGATAAATAACAAAATAAGAACAAAGGCCAAATGGCACCAATGAATGCAATTCACTTCACAAAGAAAGATACATTCTCTCTAATATTTCCTATGGAGATGAATCACTCATGGTGTTACAGCACTTGGGGCCTTTTCCTGTGTGGGTCTTACTCAGCAGAAGAAAAAATTCTGAAGAGTTTTAAGGCACAGTTTGCTACCTCTGCATGCTCTTAGTAGAAAAGGAAGCAAGAAGATGGGGAAAAATGTGCCCTTGGAATGTTAGTTTACCTTTTTTAAATGTAATCGAGATATAAAACTTACTCTGCTAGCAGCATATTACAAACCCTCTGCAATGCATCAAACTGTTTGCAAAACAAAACCTCTGTTTGCTGGCTCCAAATGAATAACCTGAGCATTTGCAAAACCAATGTGCTGCTGGTCAGAGGAGAAACTCATGGTAAAATATTATTGATATACCATGAGACATCCTTACTGAGTCATACAGTAAATGTGAGCCTGGCTACTGTAGTTTTCTTGTAGAATGTAAGTAATGGGTGACATGAATGGGAAACCTCAAGCAAACAAACAAAACAATTAAAGACACAAGCTAATATCCCTAAATAATATGGTCCTGATTTCTTATGATACCAGATATCTTATTACTTGACCTTACAACAGTGGCTTAAACAAAATATCCAATTTTTTTTTGCTTGCTACAGGAAGCTGTGTAACTTAATACAGTATTTATTCTTGTAAAATGTACATGATGAGAGCTTAAGGAAATACAAGACAAGTATAAGAAAATTCTCAAATTAATGAGCAGGCAAATGAAAGTCATTTGAGAAACACTTTATCAGAACAAACGAAGTAATGGAAAATCAGAAAGTAGGTATGTACTTCTATGTTTTTCCTGAGTCTGGGACAAAGGAGAGACAGACATCCTGAAAATCTTCTAGTAATGATAAAAGAAGTTGGAAAATAGAGTTAGCATTGGCCCTTACAAATCACAGAATCATTCTGATTAATTACACTAAATATTTTTTGAGCACACTCAAAGCATAATAGAGTGTGGAACTATGATTACTGAGGAATTTGTAGGACTAGGAAAACTGATTATGCAGCAAGCTCTGTAGTTCTTCAGTGATTTGTTTTTCTTTTTTTAAAATTCAGAATGTAGGGAAAAAACACAGAGATAAGTTGTGGGGTACCGTTCTTACTCAGGAAATCACAGTACCACAGAACCATTGGGGTGACAGGGATTTCAGGAGGTGCACACAATAGAGTCAATGTAGAATTCAGATGAGTTTCCTTAGAACTTTGTAGAGATGAGTCTTGAAAATCTCCACAGATGTAGACCATAGATTATTATGTTCAAGGATAATATTATGAGTGAATATCTCACTATGCTTGCTGACAGGAAGTGGGGCTAGATGGATATTTTGGACTACCAATAGTGGCATTCTTAAATCCTCCCAAATTTAGAGTCAAAGAATCATAAAATAGTTAGGGTTGTAAGAGACCTTAAAGATCACCTAGTTCCAAACCCCCTGCCATGGGCAGGGACGTCCCACTAGATCAGGTTACCCAAGGCCTCATCCAACATGAACACCTCCAGGGATGGGGCATCCACAACTTCCCTGAGCAACCTGTTCCAGCGTCTTACCACTCTCATGATGAAGATATTCTTCCTAATGTCTAGTCTAAGTCTGCCCTTCTACAGCTTATATCTGTTCCCCCTTGTCCTGTTACCACAAGTTCTTATGAATAGTCCCTCTCTAGGTTTCTTATAGGCTCCTTTCAGGTACTGGAACCTTGCTAAAAGATCGCCTCAGAGCCTTCTCTTCTCCAGGCTGAACAAACCCAACTCTCTCAGCCTGTCCTCATATAGAAGGTACACCAGCCCTTGGATCATCTTTGTAGCCCTCCTCTGGACCCATTCCAACAGCTCCATATCCTTCTTACGTTGAAGATTCCAGAACTGGACACAGTAATCCAGATGAGGTCTCACAAGAGAGGAAGAGAGGCAGAATCACTTTCCTTAACCTGCTGGCCACACTTCTCTGGATGCAGCCTAGGATACAATTGGCCTTCGGGGCTGCGAGCACACACTGTGGGCTTATGTCAAATTTCAATCAAATAAATTTGATTGAAAAAAAGAAATTGAGAACTTGGTGAAAGTATTACATCAGAATAGAACATGGATAATACTGGTAACTCATGAAAAATTTTATAGAAATTCTAGAAGTGTTATCAATTGTTAGAGGAAGAAAATGAGTATATTCAAGGAAGTAAAGTTATCAGGAGGTAGAATCAGCAAGTCCAAAAGGTCTTTCCCTTACAGTTTTCAGAGAAAGACAATATATCTATGCTTTTTATGTCTATCAGAAAGGATGACATATTTCTGATATGTCACTACATATGTCCTTTCAATCACTGCAGTAAAAGGAAAACTTTAAGAGGCGGTAATCTAGAGACTTTATAGAATAGCCTTTTTATTTCTCACCATGCTAACCAGATAAGATTCCTAATATCTTACAAGGTAACAAGAAAACAGTCTATACCCAAAGGTGTTTCAGGGAGTATGTAACATCAAGTTTATGAAGTCCACAGCATTTAATGTCACTCTTTAATACTGCTGTTAAAAGTCCAGATACAATGAGATTAGGAACTGTCTTCTTCCCAGAACTGTGCATGTCTATAAAATCAGTCTTCTCTGAAGACATTTGAAGGGGTGATGTATGTGATATGATCTGATTTTGAGCAGATGCAGCTGTTGATTTCTTGCCGTTATGTGCTGAGTATAAAAAGAAGAAAGCATTTTCTTTTCAGTTACAATGCCTTTTGCAAAGCTGAATTACAGAGATACTGCAGTCAACTCACATGTTATATTCCACTCACACACCTGAGCAATTTCTTCCTTATCTCACAGGGTGTAATGTTGTAGTCTATAGTCTTTTTTACATTGTTAAATATATTGTTAACAGAAAAACAGACTGAAGTGTTGAATGAAAGAATAACTCTGTAGTAAAGGCAATTCAATCCATTATTATGTTTGTAGAAGCCGATGATAATGAACTAAAATGTCAAGTGTGGTATTTCTAATTGTAATTAGTGTTATTTTCTGAATAATTTTGTTGACTAGTAACAAAATGTAGGGGAAAAAGTTATTCTCATGTGCAGATCATTATTAGAAAGGGCAGATTTCAATTATTGTTTTAAAAATGTGTTTACCTGTGCTAAATAATCAAGTTATTTTTCTCCTCAAAGACAGACCACTGTAAAACAAACCCCAAACCCCAATAATTTAATTTAATGTACAAAAACATTACTCGTCTCTGCAAAGCAAGCAGCAGCTAAATTAAATTCAGATGAGCCCAATACTTACCCCTTTCACCTTTAGTTTCATATTCATTTCTCTGTATGAAACAGGAAGAGGAAGTAAGAAAAAGATGGGAGAAGGGGATGAATAGAGGAGTGGAAATGATATACTGTCTTTCAGTTAAAAGAAAAATGGAAATATTTCCAGAATTATCTGATGACTGAAATGAAGTCCTCAAGTCCTCATTTTACCATTTTTTTTTCCCTCTTAATCCTGACAGACACAACACTGTTTCTGTCTTAGCGGCTTTAGTTATAGGGACAGATTTGTTGGCTTGGCAGTATATTGAACAGAGTCTGTGCCAAGGTTATCTGGCCAGGGAAAAGTGCAACTTGAGAGATCTCATAAGACACACAAACAGTATCTCTGACTGTGTCTCCATCCTTCTGGAAGAGTGTCCTGGTGAGAGCGGGAACACAGAGTGCCTTGCCCAGCCCAGCCCTCTGCTGTTGGACTGCTGGAGCAAGCAAAAGCTTTTAGAAGGAACTCGGTTCCTTTCCACTGGAGTGATAAACAGTGTGCTCCTGATTTCCTTTTAACTCAAAGAAAAACAACCACTAGTCCACACCACACACAGCTGATTTTCTTAGTGGGTGTGATGCACATGCACAGCACATGTAAAAAACTGTAAATACAAAAGGACTCCACTCTTTAAATCAGAAAAGAAAAAGAAAAAAAAGAAAAATTCCAAAAGGTATTTTATATGTGCAGTGTCCTGTGTATCTGTTATGATGGCATTAGATAATAAATGTTAAAACACCACAGTTTATATCTAAGAGGAAGAGATGAATACGGAATAAGACCAAGGTAATGCTGTACTAAGAAGAACAGTCATTTATTTCCTTGACTTTATATGCTTTGTATTCCACCTCGTGATATTGCATTAACATTAATATTGTTCTTAGATTTTTTTGCATTTAATTTTCTTGGTGCTTTTAAGGGAAATGGAGGCATAAAAGGCAAAATGGCAGCAAGAGTTTATTCTAGAAGAAATGTAACAGGGTTTTTTTGTGAACAAAATTTATCGATCAAAGATTAAAGAGGAAGATGATTCACAGTCCTGTATTGTGGACATCTAGGGGTAAAAAAAATGCAGAGATTATAATCAAAAGTATAGCAGAAGTAGATCTTGGAGAATCCTGTTAAATTTATTTGAGAAGATCTTGTTCGTTGTGACCTAAATAGACATGTGCAAGAAAGAAATTTTGTAAAAACAATGTTTTCATTAATTTGGCCACTGTTAAGCACTAAAATTATTACAATAAATCAATGGGATTTCATGCTTTACTTTTCCTAATGCTGAAAGATCTGCTGTTTCTTTTCTTGCAAAATTTTTATGAATTAATATGTTGATAGTTTTTTAAAAGGAAGCACAGCTATGATATCTACACTTTTCCTTTAATATCTGTTGTCTGAATACTGTGATACCCTGAAATTTCTATATCCAACATCTCATTAATTGTAGAACAATCTGTGACAGTGTATGTAGTTTATCTGAATCAAGTACAGTGGGAATGATTTCTATATTAAACCACATAGCTAATGATAATGTATAAATTTATTTGAGAAGATCTTGTTCGTTGTGACCTAAATAGACACGTTAAAGTAATCAGGATTTATTGTGACACAGGTGGAGAGCTGAATACAAGACATCTCTTTTCACCTGAGTGTGTTTATAAAAGGAATCCCAGTTTTTTATTAATAGATCAGCCAAAGTTGTGAAGAAGTTTGTGATATTATAAATATTCATGGCAAGAATAAATCAGTGTCATCATCAGAGTGTTGATAAGAAGCAGCTCAATATCTGTGCATAATTACACAGTTCATTCAGAGTCTTTAAAAAATCTTTCTCTCTTATTATTACTTGTCAGCCAGGGTACACCATGACATAGCCACACTAAGATAGACTAGAAGTAATGCACTGAATTTTTCAGCATTTAGCAACATAAATTTTCAACCTCTAAAAATGAGAAAAAAATCCACCTCAAAACCAAAACCCAAAAAAAAGTCCCTACATAATCACTAATACTTACTTCCAGACTGTTTCCTAGGTAACTACTAGATCACCATAGAACAAACTTACAATGTAGAAGGAAATAACAACCTGCACATCTCCACGTTAAAATTTGTGAGAAAGAATTCTACAAGAAATGCAGTGCATTGCAACATCCACAGAACAATGGCACTTTAAAAATGACTGCCTTGAACCTCAAGACTTATTTTTCTCATCTTTATTCATTTTGATTCAGATTTCTCCTCCCTCTCCAAATTATATTTTTTTCCTAACTGTTTTACAGTATGAGATACACATATTAAATGTGTCCTATGTCCTATTACACCAAGTATCACATAGTTTCAAAGTTAGAGGCTGTACCTTGTTGATTGAAATTCTAAAGCCACAAAAGGAAGAAATGGTAGAGAAAGTTCTTCTGTTTCCTTAAAGGGAAATAGAGCCACCATGAGATTCAACTCTCTTGCTTTTGACCATGTAAAATTGCCTTGGCAAAAACTTATAGCTTAGAAATAAACAAACATAAATAAAAGGAAACTAGGATGATCTCTACAAAGTGGTTTACTGTAGAGGACTGAAAAGCAGCAAACAGGTACTGCATGAATACACTTAGGTGTGATGCCTCTTATGCAAGAAATATTGGCAGAATAGTAACCTAATATTGGCATTTTCTAAACAGCTGTCAGTTCTGTAAACCGAGGTCTGTATTCAGTACAACTCAGTACCAAAAGAAAAGGGTTTTGAAAACCTGAAGGACAGTTAATTCCCACAGGTTATTTGACATCTCCATGCCTAAGCTCCTCATCTTTAAGTTCAGGATTCCTACTTCAGTGAAAACTCTGAAATTTATCTAAAAAGCACTTTACTGCAGGGGTTGTTCGTTTTAGTAATATGAAGTGAAACCTGCATTGTGGCTGGTCAATAGCTTTCTGATTGCAGTGCTAGGACACAGGGTCACCTGACTGTGTAACATAAATGGTAGGTGAGTCTGGTTCAACCTGAGATTAAGGCAATTTGGGGCAATTATGCCCTCAGTTGTTTGGATTCAGTTTCTGCTGATTCCAGTAAGCACCTTGAACCTGGATGAAGAGAGCAGTTGCTATCAGAAACACATGGCTGTAGTCATTCATTTTAAAAAACAGATAGAAAAGTAGTATGTGATTTTCTGATTTTCTCAGTAATAGTTTTATCGAGGCTGTGAATTAGAAGAACATTTAATCCATTTTTAAAGTGTTGAGCAAAAAAAGAGACCTGAATGCAGGTGATCAGGTGAAATGTTCAGTGTTGACAAGCTGGCCTAACTGCATCTCTCAAAGTTGGGGCAGATGGACAGTTTGCAGGACAGAGCTGTGGTAAGAAATAGCTGCAGTATAATCCTAGGAAGAAAGATTCTGTTGTTTGTTTTTGTAAAAATCTCATACACAGTCAAAACAGTAGCTTCCGCTGTCTATTTTTTGCTAGGGAAACTGGACAGAATCATAGTATTTGTGCGATTGGTTGATGTCTTTGCTCCCTTGAGTATGACTTTGTCTTTTACCACATTATGATGAACGCTGTGTGATACTGTTTGCATTCAGAGCAAAGCTGCCACTTTTTTTTTTTTTTGGCTTTCCTCCAGGTCCATTTAAACACAAGCATTTCTGGAATGTTGCCAGACATATTTTTGTGTTCATTCTCAGTCACTGAAAGCAGTTCTTGCAGTCTGTTTTTCTTGGTCTTTTGTGCTGTTAAAGGTGTCTGCTACGAGTTTGGGCGGAATTATATGACCCACGAGCATCTTGGAAGCAAAAGGAAGATGGGATTGGAGTCCTTACAACTTATGATTGACAGCTATGCTTGCATGTCTCCCCAGTGTTTCTATTTGAACTGATGCTTCAACAAAAAATACAAAGGTCACTTGTTTTGTGTTTTATTTTGCTAGTGATTGGCAGTATTACATTTAAAAGTTTACTTGCTTTGGACAACCTGTGCTAAAAGAGCCTGCACTAATAAAAGTAAAGTAAATTTCAAGAACTCTCATCCAGACTCAAAGATTTTAACTTAACTAAGTGAGTTGATCATGAACAAATCACCATTATGGTCCTATAGGATTTCTTCCATATTTATCAATTCTTTGACATGCGTTGCCATTCACAATATTCTGTGGCAGATGACACTGTTTATGCTTTCACTGTTGTTAAATTGACAAATGATGACAGAAGTGGTGAGCGTCATGTGTATCCATTAACAGACCACAATGGATTCTTGGAAAATACTGTTGTCTTCAATAGAAGGCTCAATATACAGGTTTATGATTCCCCAGAAGAAGAATTAAATTTGGGGAAGAATTTTTCAAGTAATCAGAAATGTTTTTAAAATATATTTTACCTAGCAGATAATCAAATTCAAATTCAAAACCAATTAAAAAAAAAGTTAAACCAACAAGCAGCCCTCCATCTGCCTGCAAGAAACCCTTATTGGATTTGAAAAATAAAACAAACAAAACAAAGCAAGCAGACAAGCAAAACCTTTGCTAGAAAATGTCTCAGGCCTAAAATGGATTTTCTGATATAGGAAAGCCCTGACACTAAAAATGTATAGATGGACAGAAAATGAGTTTTGAAGCATAGAAAATCAAGATTTTTATTCTTCTTGAATCTGACTTTGAACAGCAATGTTAATCTGGATCCTCCATGCCAATAATTGCCCAAGGGTTAGTTTCCTTGTCATGGATTAACCTTGCTTGGCAGCTAAGCCTCACACAGCCACTTGCTTACTCTTTCCCAGTGGGTCAAAGGAGAGAATCAGAAAGAAGAAAATGAGAAAGCTCATGGAGTGAAATAAAGACAGCTTAAAAGATAAGAAACTGTGGGATGAAAATCAGATGGAAAACTTGATGACAAGGTTCTAAGAAATGTAATATATTAGCAAAAGTGGAAAGATTATGTGTGGATACTAGCAGTTATACATGCCATAGAATATGTCATAGGTGGTCTAGCCTTAATGTGTTCTATTTGTTAACCTTTGAATTGCCAATTAGTAATGTATAAGTGGGAAATGATACTTTTCATTCATTGCATGTGTTTTTTTTAGAATTCAGGCTACAAAAAATATAAGGAATAATTCTATTTTTAATGTATATTAACAGAGTGGCTGAATATAATGCCCATTCATCTCTATTTCTTCTTTCTATTACACATGTAAAACAGGTTAAATTCTGCTTTATGACATTACTTACACATATAAGTACAAAATATTAAGAAGAGCAGAGGTATCTCATTCAAAAGAATAACCCTTCACTCATATTTTCTGTATATATTTTAAACATCACGTCATTCCAAAGCTAGCACACAGACAATGAACAGATTTCACCAGATTAAATTGCATTTTCAGTGTCATGACTTAATACTGCTGACAACTTGCATCCACTCTACTATTTGTCAGAAAATGGGAGTTTTGAAAATAAAGGTTTTTGCAATTTTTTTATTTAAAAAGTTTGTATTTGTGGAATTTTTCTGAATCTTTTCCTTACAACACCTTAATTCCATCACAAAATTCCCATTCATTTTGGTGCTAAAGTGGGCTTCTGCAGATTGACAAAACGAATCAGTTTCCACAACCTGAAGTTCAGTACAGTGACACTGATCAGTATGACTCAGACATGTGCTTAGAAGACTTTCCCATATTTCCAAGTCTTTTGTTTTCTTGTTTTCCTATAACACTAGCGTATTCTGCAACTAAATGTTTACAGGCCTTATGAGGAGCGGCTGAGAGAGCTGGGGTTGTTTAGCCTGGAGAAGAGGAGGCTGAGGGGAAATCTCATTGCTCTCTATAACTACCTAAGAGGAGATTGTAGAGAGGAGGGAGCTGGCCTCTTCTCCCAAGTGACAGGGGACAGGACAAGAGGGAATGGCCACAAGCTCTGCCAGGGGAGATTTAGGCTGGACATCAGGAAAAATTTTTTCACAGGAAGGGTCATTGGGCACTGGAACAGGCTGCCCATCGAGGTGGTTGATTCACCTTCCCTGGAGGTGTTTAAGGCACAGGTGGATGAGGTGTTAAGGGGCATGGTTTAGTGTTTGATAGGAATGGTTGGACTCCATGATCCGGTGGGTCTCTTCCAATCTGGTTATTCTATGATTCTATGATTCTGTAAATACAATTGATTAATAGTTTTCCTTTCCGATCATCTAGCTGAAAAAGTGCCCTTAAGAATTTTGCAATTATTTTCCTTTTTTCTTCCCTCAGAACAGGTGCAGTGAACTGCATACTTTGCAAGTAAAAAAAATGGGTCAATTTTCTCCTCGTTAATTTTCAAATAATTTTCTACATTGTATGTATTGAGAAGATAGGAAAAAAGTGCTATATATCAAATTAGTCAGTAGATGCCAAATCATGCCCCCCTCAACCCCAGCCCATATATTAGCTAGCTGTGCAGATTGTGATTAAATAAAGAACATAGTTCACTGTAAATAGCAAAGATGTGTGTTTAGTTTTGTTGAATCATCACATCCTTTGTGCTCTTTCTGATTTTTCACACATATCTTCTCCCTTACTTTCTACTAAATTATGAATCTCCTGAAGGCAAACTCCTTGTAAGGTTGTATGACCAAGTTACCATTCTCTATGGGCTGTTGTAATAGGGTAAGTTTGAGGGGAAGGGGACTTCTTTCTCCCTCTTCATAATTAAGTATTGAAGCTTGTCAGAGAATTAGCCAATTATTTCACATATTCTCATCTTTTCCTTTCTTCTGAAGACTTGGTTAATACCAGGTTTTACAGTTTTTTTCCTTAAATGATGTGCAACGCACATTTTCATTTCAGGAATAAAAACTATAAGAGCTCATTAGAGACATTTTCTTAACACAGTCAATTTATATCTTGCCATTTACTTATATGAAGCACATGTGACTGTTGGTGATCTTGTGGTAGAATAATTATTCCACGTTTAACAACTTATATAACCTTGCACTCAGAAATTCAAGGTAAGGCTATTTTTATACAATTCAGTATTTTGCGAGAGTTAGCACATTAGGTAGAACTATTCTAGTTAAAGAAACTCTAGTTTGCCACAGGCCAGCTAAAATATACTCGAACGAGTGAAAAAAAATGTTAAATGGGATCAGTGAAATGGTCTATCCACTCCTGTATTCTGGCAGATATTTCACAGTTAGTCTTATAAATCCTGAAAATAAACTTTACCCCATTTTACTCCCCAAAGAAATGTTATCTGGCAGCTTTTGTAATTCATTAGTATTACTTTCTGTTGGTGTGTCGTGAGTAGTTTTTAAGCAGTTCACACTGCCAAAAATACTGGAAATTTCTACTTAAAAACTGACAGCATGGCCTGATTCAATTACAGAGGTATTCTCCAATTTTTAGCATGACTTCCAAGCAACTGTATTGACAAAATGTCCAAACTCAAGCCGGAATAATTGCATTTGTAATTGAAAAGAAATCAAAATTCTGTAACAATCCTTCCTAATTTGTTTGAGCAGACATTTTGTGAGAGATCTGAACATGGGAGATATTGTTGATTACTGCCTAGAGAAAACTATTGTCTAAGACAGAAAAAAATATGCATTGATCTGCAAAACCTTTTGGCATGTTTGTAAGAGAATCAATGATCAGATTCTGAGCCATCTATGTTACTGTGAAACCTCCCACACAAATGTTTCATGTACAGTCTTTTACTCTCTCCATTCTGACTGCTGCATTTTCAAGGTCTAAACTGATCTCTCAGATCACTTGATTCTCATCTATCTGATAGTGAAAGCCAGGAGAACACCTTAGTTTTTTCCTCCAGGACATGACCTTGGAGTATTCTCTGTTTATCATACAAGGCCATCCTCAGTTATTCTGCCAAATACAAGGTCTGACACAAAAAAAAGTCAAGACTGTGCCTGTAACTTGTTATTTAACAAATTAAGAAAATCAGCTACAATAATCTTTAAAATTGTTACCTGGCACAGCTGCATCGGATGCTGCCAATGCTCAAAGCTGTTCTGTGGAGCATTTTCTGAAAAGCTGTTTAGGATCTCCATCGTTTTTACATTCTCATCTTCTACTGACATAAATATGTTCCTTTTAGCACCTACTTCATCTTTGGGATGTCTTCACTGTAAACTTCTGTCAATAACTAACAAGTTTCCATCACGGATTTCTTCAGTTTCACAACAAACTTGATGATAACTCATCATTAACTCTTGCACACTGACATTTTTCAACCAAAGGTAAGAAAACTATATTTGAACACATGTCCGCTCATACTGACAAAAGTGGTTGAGCTGAGCCTTGTCTCACTGTGGCAGATTAGAGCATGTTCTATAACTATCTCATTGTCTCTCCCCTCCCACTCTTGGTTTTTGAGCTATGGGGTTATTCTTGAGGTTTTTTGTGTCAGACATTGAATAGAAGACAAATATATCTTTACAGAGGAAATTATTTATTGTTCAGACTTTAAATTAAGTACTACGGTTTGATAAATGCCAATATGAAGAAGAGGCAGAAATAGAAGCAGCTTGGAACTGCCCAGAAGAACCGTAAGGAAAATAGCAGCATAAAAATTATTTAAAACCAATAGAAAGCTTCAGTGTTGGTCTCCAGAATGCTCATTGCAAGGAATCTTTCTTCATAAGCTTATTGTTGTGAAATACAGCATAAGGGTTTAAACAGTTCCTCAGTATCAGCAGGACTGCAAATGGCAAAGCAAAAAAATAGTATCAGGAAGCGTATCGCCTCCCAACAGCTGCTCTCATGATTTTCTGCATCTCCAGGGTCTGAAACCACCACATGCATCAGAAAAGAACTGCATCTGCCGGCAGCTGTGCAGCAGCCTCCTGTGCCTGACTCCAAGGCTTTCTGCACAGGAGGGAGACAAATTCCACACTCTGCCTCACCTTGCGCGGAGTACATCCTCTAACATCTGTCTCACACCTCCAACAGTTTCCTTCCTCTTTATTTTAGTCACAGGATTTGGTTCCTTAACCCAAGAAGATCTGGGTCTAGTACCTGCTGTGGTGTCACTGCACAGAAGTTTTCTCATCCCTCTGATCAGGCTCGTGGGGAGGCAGCCTACAAGATGGTATATATGTGATAATGAGTCTGACACATACAGAAAGTATTAATGAAACTCTTTGACTTAAAGGTCCTATTCCTCTTTGTCAGAAAATATACATCTCTTTATAATCAAATATCAGAAATACAAAATAGGAAGGTGGAAAGATATGGGATTTGAATAACATGGTAATAGCTTCAAGAATTGCATGAAGGTTATTGGGCCATTATAAAATTATTTAATGTCTCACTTCTCTTTCAGATTCATCTGTGTCAGTGTTTACAAACTCAGTGCTTTTCTGTCATAGCTAAAACATCACTGACTTCAATGACTTTAACCTTTGATAGCAAAGCTGATATTGTCCATAGGGATTTTTGCTTTTGTTTTAGACAACTCAAAGCAAGTACAACTCTCATCTAATTTAATAGGGGGTCATCTGAAATTCAGTCCCATCTGTTGCGAAAATAAGGATAGGTAAAAAAGAAAGCATGAGGAGTTAAGTTCTGTTCAGACGAAGGCTAAAGTCCAGTTAGTTATGAAGCCAAAACAAACAGCTGATTTCAGGTACTCTTTCCATTATAATCATGAGTAAAAAAAATTATATTGGATACCTTTATCCCAGTTCATTTTAACGGCACACACAATAAATGCCTTTGTAAAGTAACTACGATAAGAAGAATCTTTAACTGCTGTTCCCCATGGCTGCAAATGCAAATGAAAATGAGTAGCTTTCATTGAAGAGTTTAAACTTTAAAAGTCCAGTGATGCTATGAACTTGGTGATATAAATTAAGTCAGTGAATAAATAAAATCTAAAGTCACTGAATTTGAAAAGCCAGTTCTTCATCTTATGTAAAGCAGCAGAGCTCTCCAGAAAGTTATCCAAGCTCTGTCAAATTACACTATTCATATGGCACGGTAACTTAGTAGAATTGTGTGTAGCATCATTTTTTCACAGCCTACTTGCAATTCATGTTTTAACCTAGAGATATGAGAGTGTCTATACTGGTTGTTAGTTGCTTCATTTCTAGTTGGCTCAGTTTACTGATGTTTTGACTTGGACATGAAATTAAGTAGTAAAGATATTTACTTGTTAATATTATCATAAAATGATCAGAATTCCCTATAGTGCCTTATAACTTTCTTATTCCTCTTAGTATGTTGCGAATGAAAGAAGAGTTGTCCATATACCCTGGCCTTTGAGCAAGTCAGTTCAAATTTCGATGCAGACATAATGCAAGTCCACATGGCCTGATGAGGATCTTTGAGCCTTAGTTCCTACATCTGTAAAGCACTATTCAACTCAAATGAGTGAGCTTGCTACATTCAAAACAGTGACATATTCAGATACTCCTCTGATGGAATTCATATACATACCATTTTTGCATTTTTCAGTCTGTGGTTTTCCAACTTTAAAGTATGTGGTCATTTTATTTTTTATTTCTATTACTTAAGTGATGTGGAAGGTAATCTCACTGGTCCAAGCGTATCTACTACTGCAATCTATCAAGCTGTAGAGATTACACTGCAGGGGCTGTTTGCAGAATTGCACTGGATCAATAACACAAGATTGTTTAAGCACACTTGCCTTCTTTCTACCTGAAGCAAATGGTTTAATTATCTCTTCACAGAGATTATGACACAAGGTGCTGACTATGGTTTTAATTCTATTTGATTGATGGATTTAGATTTTAGCTGCACACTATCTATCTATGCTTATCCACCCACAGTTAGTTGCCACATTGATATGTCTTTTTTGTCTGTATGTGTCTCATCTGAAGAGTGGAGATGATATAATAGAATAATAACTCTCCAGTTTAATATTCTGTTGAGCATTCCCAACTGCAGTTCAGCAAATGCAAAGCTGAGAAGTTTGCTCATTACATCTCTGGGAACTGTTAACTTATTGGCCTTGGAATATGCTAGGAGAAAATAGAAGCCTCAGAATCCAAATGGAGAATATAAAATGTAAAAGCCCAGAAGCCTGGTTTCTGAGTTGAAAGAAGTTACTTATATATGAAAAAAAGGAAGAAAAATAATCCATTTGCCCCATGCCATCTGATTTGTGAGGGCCTTATTACATTACATCAGATGTAGACTGGAGATGCTAGTGTCTGTCTTTTATCATAACCTAGGAAGAATCATGAGAGGGTATGTATCACGTCTCATAGTCATGTTCCTAAAAAATAAAGTCAACATCCCCACAGACAAAAAAGAGGAAAAAAAATTACCACAATATTATTAATTTATCCACTACATTTTCATTACCCAGTGCCATCAACATAGTCACAAAGGCAATCTTTATTTTGCAAAGAGAGATTCTTTCCTTGCCAACGTGGATAAAAATGTAAGCAATCCAGAAAGGCCTTGAATACCTGTGGCATGTGCCAGTTTATCTAGCAATATAACCCACTTTGATGGGTTTTGGATGATAGCATATAGGCAGCTGTACTTGAAAGTTACCAGTCTCTCAGTTTTGGCAACCAGATGACCTCTTGTTGTCCAGCCTTATATTAATTACAAAGTACAAGTAAGTCATCACTTCTACATTCAGAGTTATTCAAAGAAGAATAAAGCCAGAATAAAATTATATATTCTGCAGCTATTTTGTATCCAAAAAAAAATCCCTAGGGGCCAGCAATAAAAAACATGTTTGCTGAAGTGCCAGTGTTCCTCATTCATCTATACATTCAGATAATATTCATATGTGATGATGTGGACATATGTTAGAGAAGAGACTTATTTTTTTTCCAGTTTGCCATCATAAACTAATATACAGCTGTTAGTTTAAATAATATCTTGAATTTCTGTATTTTAAACTTCTTTTTTCTTTAACTAATCATGACAGAAGGCTGAAAAGTATTTTCATCATTACATACACGTGAAGTACTGCTACTTCTACCCTGTTCAGCTGATATCTAATAGCGTGTCTGCCCAAGCCATCAAATAAAACCTTCGATCTTCAGTTAAGAGTCAGTCACATAAATCTTGATATAGAGAAGCACAAACACTTGCTCACGGTTTCATTTTTACATTATGCCTTTAATTGTGATGACCTTTCCCCATGCACTGTTTCTATATTTAAATCATGGACTGGAATGAACTCTTTTTATCTTTGCATTACAGAAACTGCCATTTGAGTTGTTCTTTTTGACAAATACCGAAAGATGAATTCTGATCTCACGTATAGTGGTATAATTTTAAGGTTTCTCTTTTGAATTTCATGTGATATTAAACTACTAATTAGTTCTCTCTGAATTGCTGATCTCCTCTTTAAAATGTGTATACAGCGTGAATAACAGAAGGAAGAACGTGTTTTAATAAAATATAACTTTTATGTAGACTTTATCCTCCTTTATTACTTAATTACCTGTTTATCAGAAAAGCAATCAAAGGCTATTATTACAATATAGAAAGTCATTTCAAGATTATGGAAGACAGATACATTCGCATGATCATGCTCATGAAATAAACATGGAGCATCTAATTTGTTAAATAAACGTGGAATAAAGATGAACCTTTGACCCTGCAGGGAAAAGAGGTCCAAGAAATCTGATTAATATTCAAGAATAACCTCCTCCGAGTCTACCCCAATGAGCAGGAAGTGAGGCAGAAATATCAAGGGGCCTGTGTGAATGAAAGCAGAGCTCATGGTAAAACTCGGACATGGAAAGGAAGTATACAAATGTGTGTAGTTCTCAGTTCCCAACATCAGAGTGATATGGAGCTACTGGAGAGAGGCCAGCAAAGAGTTACTAACATGATCAAGGAATTGGAACTTCTCTTATATGAGGAAAAGCTGAATGAAGAGAAGGCTCAGGGAAGAGCTTACCAATTTGTATAAATATCTGAAGGGAGGCTGTAAAGAAGAGAGAACTAAATTCTGGACAGGTTGCCTGGACAAGAAACATGAACACAAACTGAAACACAGGAGGTTACAACTGAACATAATTAAACATTTTTTTACTGTGAAGGTGACCAAATGCCAAGGCATGTTTCCCAAGGAGGTTGTGCGGTCTGCATCCTCAGAAATACTTAAAAGAAGTCTGGACATGGTCCTAGGCAGCCTGCTCTAGACTTCTCTTCTTGACGAAGTGTGTTGTACCAGGTAACCCGCAGTGGTTCCTGCCAATCTCAACTATTCTATGAGAATGTCATTTCAGTAGAGGATCTATCCAATTCAATATTAAGTTCAGCAAAAATTCCATTATGAAATATGAATAACAAGATATTTAACCAATATCGTGACTGAAAATCATTGAGCATGTTGTTAAAGACCTTGTCTAACCTCACTCTGCGTCTGACTTCTAAGCTCATACTTTCTTTTGAAAACTTTTGAAAATGGGTGTTTACTTGTTTGTTTACTTGTTTGTTTCTGTCAGCACACCAACATTAGGACTGAAGAACTACACCCACTAAGCCAAGCTTAAATTAATGAGCCAAGGCTACAAGATTAAAAGAGCCAGCCTATGTAGAGATTGTGTAGAACTGAACTCTTAGCAGACTAATCAGTGGAACGTGAAATTCTGCTTCCAAACTTAAGGCTTTTGTGTTTATTTTTTAAAAAAAGACTGTATTGCTTGAGTTAAGATTTGAGATATAATAAACATTCTAAACTCATGTGAAAAGAATTCTTGGTATTTCAAAACAGAATATCTTTTCTCCACACAGTAATGCACAATGTGGCAAGATGAAAGATCAGAGTAACAGGTTATAATAAAGTTTCTCCAGGGAAATAAATTGTGATTCCTAGAATGTGAGGCGCCAAGATTAAAGCAGAAAAAATACATCTTGTGCTACAGAGTAGCAATTCTGTATCCTAAATTCTTATAGCATAAAAACCAAAAACAACAACAACAACAAAGAAAAACCGAAGCAATGGATCTGCAACGTTTTCATGTTGTCTTCCTTCTTATGCAATATTTTCCCTCTTCCAACAACAGCTACCTGTTTAAGGGATTCCAGAATAAAAGTCATATCTGAACCATTGCTTTTCTCATACTTTTGTGTTTAATCTATTACTTCTTGAACACATATTTACTTCTGGTGTTTGCAATATCTGTTTTCTCTGAATATGTTGTAATTGCTAAATAAAATTATGGTCATAAAGTGATACTTATATTTGTGGCATGCAATACTAAAGAAGCTCAGCACAGTAGTGCTCTACAACACAAAATGAAGGGCATTTACTGCCTTCCTTTAAGAGGAGCAGGCAGAACGTTTCAAAACATAATCCTTGCTAGGACACAGTGGAGGATAATTAGGATCAAACTGCATACAGCATCATCTATATGGCCTTTAAGGAACGGTGTTTTCAGTATTTCAAAAACTCCTAGGTTTCTTAAAGAACCTACTAGAACAGTCCCAAATTTAGTCTTAAACTGAGGTAGAAGCAGGATAAGAAGCAGCTATCAGTGCCATTGTCACCCCTTTACTGTATCTACACTAGTAAATAACATAGCCTGGAGTATTTTCTTTGGATCTGAAGCTCTAGTGCAAATGCTGTAATTCTCTTAATTCCTCAGCTAGGATGTCATCAATTATCCCACATGTGGAACACAGAGCATGTAAAAGTCAGTTCCCTGCAGAGAACACAACAATTGTCTGTGTGCCACCTGTGAGACAATTTAAAGCTGGAGAAGACCCCCAGTTACACAGTGCAAAGAGTAGCATATCAGTTCTTCAGTTCATGATTTTACTCTAACTTCATAGGCTGGTTCTACTCATTCAGAGTTGGCATGGTACAGAAAAAGTATTTCCTTTGGTCGTTGAACTCACTATGAATTAGTTTTCATGATTGTGTTGTAGCTTTATGAAGTTGGAAATATAGAGAAATTCCCTATTCATCTTCTCCATAACCTTTATAAAACCAACAAAAAAAATCCAGATCAAGTCCACGGCAGCAGTAGTGAAGGGAATAATGAAAAGACTTACATCTTTTAAGTAATATTTCTAAAAATTTTCTGATTTCAGTTTTATACATGGAGGACTGTTCCTTTTTTACTTTCCCATCAAGTCAATGATAAAATAATTATGAACATTGTCGTTACTCTAGCTGCTTGCTACCTGAAACAGGCACAATAAGAATATTAAATTAGTATGTAAATGTGTAAAATATATCAAGTCCCAGGGAACACGAGGGCAATTTCAGTCTATGATTCTTTGATGCTCTAAACTGTGTATTAAAAAGAGAAGAAAGGAATGTCAGGGATTTACCAGAGGTGAACGCAATACCTATAGGGAATATCTGTTTAGCCATGCATGGTCTTTAGCATGTTACAGTAAGTTTATCTAGAAAAGAGGGCCAGAATATATTTGGGAAAGAACATACCAAAGAAGAGTTTCTGGGGAGATGCCTAAGTGCATGGACACTTACAAACCAACTATGTAATGGTCTTTTTCACAGCTGCTGAAGTACTCAGGAAATAACAATACCATGACATACTGATTTAATACTCTGACGCTTTTTTCCTCTCTTTTCCTTTGTTTTCAGTTATCTAGGATCATACACAATGACCTCAGATAACCACTAGTACAAATCCTTCAGTATTAGTATGTCCTATGGATCCCCTGTGATTAGAGGAAAAAAGTCAAAGGTCTCCAGAACATGTAATATTTATCCACAGAATTTTTAGAATTGGAAAGTCTCAGTTTGCTGTGCTGTTGAGGATGGAATTGGACAGGGGTTTAGCAGATAGTCCAAGAGGAAATCAGACTCAGATGAGGAGAAGCTAGTCTGTCATATAACAGGGAAGACACTCTACATTCTAAAGACCCAATATCTATCCACACCAATGCACCATTTTTGTGAGATATCCCACCAAGCATCTGCAATCCCTAGGAGATCATTGCACTGCAACTGCACGCAGACCTCCAGTATCCCACGTTTGTTCCCTGTGTGGCATGCAGCAATGTACAAGTGCTTCAGAGGCTCCTTGTCATACAAGGTGGCATCTTCCAGTGGTGTAGTCTGTAAGTCAAAGCCAGATTGTAATTTCTAGACCTAAACCTCAGTTTTGTACAGAAAAGACAGTAATGATATCATTTAAGTGTTTTCCTTCTTATTCTCAAGTAATACAATTCAAATATGTATGAATATTGTTCAGTGATGGCTAGCAGTATGTTCTCAGAGGCTGTTCTTTGTAAGAAATTTTCTAGGTCTCCAGGTGACCATAATCCCTTACATTTTCCTTGTTATAAGTAAGAAGCAGGCTGATTTTTTTGAGGGACTGTAAGATGAAATGAAGGTTAATACGGCTCTTGGTCACATCAGTGATGAATTCAGAGACTATAGATGGCATTGAACAGGGGTTTTCAGCAAGCTCCATATACAGAATCACAGAATAACCAGGTTGGAAGAGACCCACAGGATCATCGAGTCCAACCATTCCTATCAAACAGTAAACCACGCCCCTTAGCACCTCATCCACCTGTGTCTATATGTATGTGAATATGTGGGTATCATGATCTGTACCCTAAAGAGGAATATTGAAAAGTGGTGTATGAATACACAGCTCTTGTCTAGAGCTTATCTGCCTCTTCTTTAAAAGATGTCTCATAGATGTATTGATATAAAGGTATAATCCACAGTGCTACTAGAGTACCTGATATATTCTTGACATTAAGGAAAAAAAAGAATGGAAACTTATTTTAAATTTCCTTTAAAGAGAGCCTATAGACTTTATTTTTACATGTAATAGGGATATATGCAGAAGAGCATAGAATGCATAAGATGGTACTCTAGTCTACAATCTAAGGATGGTAAGCTATGTACTCTAACTAGAAACTCCTTGGATATATTTATTACAAGTTCCATTTAAGATACAATGAAAAAAATCCAAAGAAATACAATATGTAATTTGTTGTAAAATACCAGATAGCTTTCTCTGTGTCCCTACAAAGTTATTAAGCAAGCATGCAGCTGTCAAGCTGCCTTCATCTGTGTATAATAGATATCATTACAGTTATCTCATTAAATTAATCCCTGTCAAAAAGCTGTCACACTTCCTACCTTATCTTCTCCAGATTGGAAGAGATGATCACAAAGGATTAGCTTTTATGTTTTTATCCAGCTCCAAAATCTGTTTTTTAAAAGTTGTAATATTAAAGGATTTCTATACCACCCCAGCTGATTGTCCAATGATGACATATGCAGCTTTCGTATTTGAGAGAAATAGCTCACATTGTTCATCACTTGGTCAGTGTAGGGACGGAGAAGAGGATTCTTGAATTCCATAGATGTTTGGCCTAAAGGTTATTTTCTCGTACATTTGGAAATCAGACTGTATAAATAGCAGTGCCTATAGTGGTATCGGTTGCCTTCAGCTGGGGCAATGTCCATAAGGCTGTTCAGGGGAAGGAACACTCTAGTTAGTGTTTCCAGAAATTTAGGAAATTTCAGTAATCTGTCTGAACAAAGCCCATTTGTCATGTTACAGCCTGGTCTGGACATAGGAAAGAACATTTGATGGCTGATGAAAAAGACATTTGTGATTTGTAGTTTGTAATTTGTAACCCAAGCTGCAGAAAGCACAAGCTCATAGCAAAGTTCCCATGGAAGATTTTATTTATTACTGAAAAAATCCCATTCAGTTAAATACAGGGATATCATATCTTTTAACAGAAAGATTAGAAAGGTCCTGCTACATTTATATTCCTTTCCAGAATGCTCAGCCTTTCTGCATGATCAGCCCTTTTCCTATCCTTCTTCCACCTCTGTAGCATTAATCTTGGAGGAAGTGCTCAACTTGCTAAACTTATCCATCAATGAAAGATAACTATAATATATGACAAATGCACCTTAAGAAGAATTAATTACAGACGCTAATCTGACATTATGGGATAGTGATGTGTTAGCAGCATCTCTTCTCCCAGAAGAGGTTCTGAAATCAGACCTTAAGATAATTGTATGTCTTATCTAAAATTCTCCTACCTAAATTGATACTCTATAGATGACTACTGAACTGTTCCTCTAAAGCTACAAATCTAAATTAACCTCAAGTGCAAGAGAGATTTACTGGCTCTGCATTAGAAGTTAATATAAATAGAGAAGTTCAAAATTTCTTTAGTGCTGAATCTGTTATCTTAATTATTTTTTCTTATCAAAGTAAGCATAAAGTTTGCAAACAATGCACCAAAGACTCAGAATGTATGTCATCTTGCCATGTCGGTTTCTTTCTTCTTGTCATTTCACCTGAAAGATATCAGGAAGAATGTTTTGTTCCAAGTCCCTCAGTTCATAGGGTTATTACAAGCCCCTCATTAAAACATTCTCTGTCAAAGCTATCATGGGGAAACTGAAGCTCGCTTTCAGTGATAGAAAATATCTCATCTTTCTGTGTCTAACTGTGCTAACCTCAAACTAGAGCAATTTTAGGTGAAGCAGATAAAACACTGTATTGCATTATCACTGAAAAAAAATGTTTTGAAGGAATGACTGGATACCATTACAAATATTTGCTTCCTTTTTCCTTTTTTTTTTTTTAAGATCGAGTTCACATCTTAGGAGGACTTTCAAATGGAGTCACTTTCTTTTTGTCAAAATAGAAAAGAATTCAAATGTGTGAAACAATATAACATTTGAAGTATTGCTTATAGGACTTCCATGTTGCAGGAATACTAGCAGTGGGAATGGAAATGTATTCATATCAAGTATTCCTTGTCTGTATAAAATATTGTTCCTCCACAGCAAGGAGACTTGTTTACGTGAAATGTTGCTTTACAGTCCAACTTAATCTGCATCCAAATTACACATCACTTAAGTTAAAATGTAACAGATTGATTATTTTCTGAAAAATGAGTGATGTCTAATATTAATACAGTATAATGTTAGTAAAAGGAACTTCTGATGTCTTTTTCTGAAGGTTTGGCATGGGTTTTATTCTGTCATCATCTCTTTGCAGGATTTAGAAGTTAAAAAACACATGAAAATGTATCTTATTTCAAAAATTTAAAACCTTTTATCACATCATGTAGTGACATTTTCTGCAATGACAAAATTTGTCTGTGCAGTGGGCATTAGCTTTGTTTTCAAAGTAGAATACATTTGTAATCAGTCCCTCTCTCAGCCAAAAGTTTAAAGGTAAAACTCAATTCTGACTTTAAAATCGGATTAAACCCTTGTTTTAGCTCTCTGTGAGAACTGTTTTGTTCAGTTTAGTTACATTTCTGTAAGAAAGCATAGACTATAGACCACCTCATCTTGAAAGTATCTATAAAGCGTATCTGTAGTGAGTCAATCCAAAACACCAGGCCAAGGAGTGTCTCAGACTCACAGTACAGACTAGGAGAAGCCTGGCTGGAAAGCTGCCAGGAGGAGAAGGACCTGGGGGTGTTGGTTGACAACCGACTGAACATGAGCCAGCAGTGTGCCCAGGTGGCCAAGAAGGCCAATGGCATCTTGGCTTGTATCAGAAACAGAAACAGCATGACCAGCAGGTCCAGGGAGGTTATTCTCCCCCTGTACTCGGCACTGGTGAGACCGCACCTCGAATCCTGTGTTCAGTTCTGGGCCCCTCACCACAAGAGGGATGTTGAGGCTCTGGAGCGAGTCCAGAGAAGAGCAACGAAAATGGTGAAGGGGCTAGAGAACAAATCTTTTGAGGAGCGACTGAGAGAGCTGGGGTTGTTTAGCCTAGAGGAGAGGAGGCTGAGGGGAGACCTTATTGCTCTCTACAACTACCAGAAGGGAGGTTGTGGAGAGGAGGGTGCTGGCCTCTTCTCCCAAGTGACAGGGGACAGGATGAGAGGGAATGGCCACAAGCTCTGCCAGGGGAGATTTAGGCTTGAGATTAGGAAAAAGTTCTTCACGGAGAGAGGGTGGTTAGGCATTGGAATAGTCTGCCCAGGGAGGCGGTTGACTCACCATCCCTGGAGATGTTTAAGGTGAGGGTGGATGAGGTACTTAGGAGCATGATTTAGGGATTGGTGGGAATGGTTGGACTCGACGATCCAGTGGGTCTCTTCCAACCTGGTTATTCTGTGATTCTGTGATTCTTTACCACATTTTCTATTTCTCCCCCCATGCAATTAAATCACTGCTGAAGGGAGAAGTAGTGCTGAGAACTTGGAAATATTGCCTTCACTGCTCCTCAAAGATCTTTAAGGCACCTTCTTCTTTCTCTGCAAGCAATTCTACATTGCTACTCATAGAATGCTTGTAGAAAACAGATTAAAAGAGGTTCTTATTCTCACTCCTTCTGAGTGGAGATGACTGCAAAATGGTCTGCACCCTTGTTTATGTTGAATATTGGTGCAAGTGAAGAAGTCAATTAGCTGTGGGCCTTGAAGTTCAATGCTGTTTTAATCTTTAATTCTGAGATAAAATCACTGTTTGGTCTTTTCCTTGAGCACAACATTGAGGGAGAACTTTATCACTTTATTCCAAAATGAACCCTGTCCAAGAACTCTTCAACAGATGTTATTTTCCTTGTAGTCTTTTCTCCATAGCCCTGTTAACACAAGAGATTGAATTTGTACCTCAGGGTCTCAAACTTTATTACAGCACTGCAGTTAAAGTTCTTTCTTTGATCAAATAAAAAAAAATTCCTAACGTATAGCTGTACAGGGCAACATCACAAAAGAAAAAAGGCTGAAATTTTGAGTCATCCTAAGCAAATTATATCCATATGTGTTTGAAAGAGAGATACTACTCTCAGTTTACTGCAGATGTGTTGCTATTGATAGACTCATATTGTATTGCTCAAGAAGAGGTAAAAGGCAAAAAAAGGAAAAAAAATGATAGATTCTAAATGAGTCTTTCTCAGAATATCATGATTGCAGCAACTTATCTCCTCCACTTCCAAACCTCAGAAGAATATGACTTCTATTGATGGAAGCTAAGATTCAAGGATATTTAACTGTGGAGTTACATGACAGCTTAATTCTAACTGCAGAATAGTTGTTTTACAGCCAAAGGAAAAAAAAAAAAAACAAACATTGCCTCAGTGCTGGTCTTTACTATCTGCAAATTATAATGTTCTGTGTAGAAGCTTAAATGAGTCAGGCAATCAGTTGGTAAGGGAATCAAAGATCCATTTATATCTTTTAAAACAATAAAAGTTTGTATCTGACTTTGCAGTGCTTTCCTTAACTGTTCTCAGTATTTCCTTCTATTTCTGGACTGCTGTTTCTTCATGCTGCTTTTCCTTTACTTTGCACCCTCTGACAAGGAAACCCAAGAATGAACTAAACAATGATCTTCATCTTAGGGTTAAACTCAACACAAAGGGTGGAAATCAGTTGGTATCGTTTGTTTTAGAGACTACGCAGCGCTCCTGGGATCTGATAAGAGAAGTATACTGTATTTAAAGAATCCTAGTGAATAACTTGATATTCCAAGATCTGTTAAGAAAGTATAACACAGATTCAAAATATTAGGACTGTGTATGATCTAAAGAAAGAGAAAAATCCATGAATTAATTCACTACTGGTTGCAGAACAATCTGTATATGATATCTGCACCATCCAAGATTTCCTGTTTTCTTTGTAAAATAAAACATTACAAATGTGTTCACAGTTGACAGGTAATGACTTTTTTTGCAGACACTCAGCACATATACATTTCTGAGATTACAGAATGAACCATTCACATCATCTTTACAAACCACCAAATCCATGACCAGCTGCTCTTGAATTGTTTGTTGCCTGTGAAACTGCTGCATTCTCTGAATGATGCCAATACATAATCACAGAACAAAGAATTCAAGGAGATTAATGTCCAGTTTTGCCAGAATTTTAGCATCCATATAATACCCCTAGTAAAGTTTTTTCTAAGAGGTATCAAAGTAGAGGATGGTGCAGGGGATAATCAATATCGGAAGAATTCTGTAAGCAAGATATTAACAGTTGCTGAAATGAAAAATATTAATGTTTTGTTATTCAAAAGCAGTACCTCCTCTGTTCTATCAAAATACGATCCTATTTCCAATGTGTTGTCCATCCAGAAAAATGGAAAATCAATATAAGACTTGTCTTCTCTGGTAAGATTCTATATGTTAAATGAAAACTTAAGATATGTCCTTGTATGTTAAACAATAGGATATGCTACACAAGTGCTTCCCATCTCATCCAGTTTCTATCCTATCAGTCACAACAAAGTTAAAATTGCCCATTAAAAAAGTACTCAATTTTCTATCTGGTTAAAGGTAGTATCAGTTTGATTAATATCGATAGAATTTCTCTTATTCACAACTTCATGATTTACATAGGATAACATAATAGGAAATTATTTTGCCATTTATCATAACTCAGACTACATTAAATGTAATATGTTCTCTCTAGCCTGTAGACTGAAATAGAAAGAATTTCCTTGATTGCTTTATTCTGACTTTTGTTGGTAGCAAAAACTTCTCACAACTCTAGCTCACTGGTATTGATCAATGTCAGTCATTAAACAATGATCACAATTTCAGAATCGTCATGTCAAGGGAAAGATAACATTATGCATAAAAACATAATTTTGCATCTTTACAGCAACTTTTGTTGGAAATATTTCACATTTTTACATTTATTTATTTTACAATTAACTCCATGCTTATTCTAAGATACAGGTATGAATGCTGTTATTTCAAGATTAGATAGATTCATGAAACTATCTGTGGTTTCCAGATACTAGATTTTCAGCAGGACCTTTTTGTGAATAGTCCCAAACACCTGGCTAGCCCAGAAAGTTAACTGATCTGGTACAAATTCCATACTTGGTGATTGCTTGTTTATTTTTTGTGATAATACCCTTCTACTGAGCCTTGAAAATAATTTCTCCAAATCCTGGCTCCACCCCAGCCATCGTGAATTCCTAAAGAGGAATTTACATAAGAGAACAAAGAGGACATTTCCTTTATAAGACACAATCAAAGTGTCATTTCCTAGATGAAAAGCAAAATCTTGTTTTACTGATTCACTGTGGAGCATAGCAAGGAAACAGCTGAATAAGTTCCCCCCACAGACATACACATTCAACCCATTGCACGTGCATACTGGTAGTGTTCCCTGTCAGAACAGGCACATTCTTATCACTTAGCATCTGTTTCCTTTTTTTCTAGGACTTGTTTACTGGCATTTTCATTGAGAAGCTTCCTTGCAGAGGATACATTTTTCCTCTATGTCATTCATTCATGATGGAGTTACACCTCCCAGCTGCAGCTATTTTAATAGCTCTGGGAATTAGAAGCATAATTTTTCTGAGAGGCTCGCCTCTTATCAAATAGTGAGTTAAAATACAGTACAAAGCTTTTTCAATAATAGCTTTTTACAGTGAGAGTTAGTTAAAATATTCTTTTGTATTGTGTTGCTTTTACACTACAAGGACAATGATAGAATCATTTTTCATTTCAGTTTAAAAATAAAGAGAGTATTTTAATAAATTATTAATAACCCACATCAACATGACTTCAGTTTTCTAACAAGTTTGAATGTAAGTGTTTATTAAAGAAAAAAAAGTCCTGATGAAAAAAAAAAGCTCATACTGGGTTTGCAAAGGTTGGAATGAAATTGGTATTTCTAGGAGTTTCCATGGAAACCACAGTCCTAAGCAAACCTCTGTACAAAAAGGGATTTTTTTTATTGTTGTTGTTGCTAAGCGTTCCTGAGAAAATCCACACTAGCTTCATTATAACATGTAGCCAAACCAACAGACATTGTGGTTAAATAATGTATAGTATACAAGCACTGTGTTTTCTTGCAGAATATTTTAGAAATGGAAGTTCAGGCACCTGTGTGACCTTTAGATTTGGAGCTGCACAGTCTTTAGATATGATGTTTCAAGTGAATTAACATGGTTACAAAGCAAAATTATCCTGAGTGAACCTAACAGATTGTCAAATTTTAGATTCAATACATGCTGGATAATTTTAGTAAATAAGTAATTATTTAGGGATTTTTTAATTGTCTTTCTAATGATCTGTTACTCTTAGTGTTATTGAGAGCATTCTCCTATCCTCTAAGCTTTTTTTTTTTATAACTGAACGGAGGAATTTGTACCTACTATAGACAGTTTCACTGTATGAGAACAGACAAAAGAACTTACGTAGTAAAGGTGTAAAGTAGAGCAGGCTTTTCTTTCAGATATATATGCTCAGATTCCAAATTCTTTATATGCACACACTAGTTTTCACATCCTCTTTCAATTTCTGCAACCTAAGCTAATTTTTATGGTTTCTGAAAATTCAGATAATTCCACAATCAAACCCTAGATGTGGAGCCCATAAGAGGGTTTAAGTGAGCAAGATGTACGAAATAAGACAGTAGCCAAAACTGAATAATATATGTTTATCCTAATTTCAGAATTTAATATCTATTTATTTCTCTGGAGTTTCTAGAGAAAAGTAAAAATTTCAGGCTTTTCATTTACTCTGTTATGAACATGAGAAACTGAAAATCATATCTATCTATTTTTCATCATTTCCAGTGTTACTGCTATTTGGTGATCAGTTACATTTCGTTGAAATAAGGACACAAATGTTTGTGACTATGAATTAGGAGAACAATGTGCTGTGATTATTGATATAATCTTCCAAACATATTGATTGCAAGAATATTTTTCCTAAAGTAGTTGCATATTGTAGTGAAGTTTTAAATATTTAATTAAAAGCCCTGTATTAATAAAAAATGATTCAATAAGTCACCAAATGCAAAATTATACAATGCTGCTTCCATAAATTATTTAGAACCTCAAGAGTGTTTGCTTTAATATATTAAATTCAAGGACATCTGGACAACATACATAAAAACCCCAAAAATATAATGCTTTTATCAATGCAACAGCTTGGGCTCCTATATTTTACCACGAGTTATTTCAAATTTTCTTGATAGCTTCCCTCTCAGAAATCCTTTCTTCATCAGGTTAAAGTAATAATATGAAGGGGAGATTATGAAACACAACCAACAAATGAAATAAATAGGTTTATATGTATCCATCTTTAAATTTTAAATAACAAGTTACTTAGCCAAAAGCAGTAATAAAGAACATTTTTCTCTCTTCCTGAAATTAGCTAGAATATTTTCTTTTTCAGCTGTTAACAGGCTCACTTAGAGAGTACTTAGCTCTAGAAGACCGTGGGTTTTGTACTTCTGACCCTGCCAAGAGGTTCTATTTTCTACATGAAACACTTTGGACTTTCAATATACAAATTCTTTTAAAATTAATTTCTACCATCTCCCTACTTTTATCTATAAAATTTTCAAACTGTCCATAATCACATTCAGCACAGTAATCTAAGTAGCTATTGTATTAGATGTTTCTATTTTATTTTAGTTAAGTCAATGAATAAATGCATGCACATATTTAATGAAAGGAGAACCAACGTTCTTTGTTGTTATAAAAGTCCACTGACAAAGTAGCCATAAGAAATTGTTGAATGGAGATTTTGGATCTTCCTTTTAAGTCAATGACGTAATTGTCTTTAAATCTCAGAATGGAGAGCATTAGTGATCTGTACTATATACATTTAAAACTATTTTCTCAAGTAATGTTCATAAGTAATAAGCATGAAGAATAGGTATTTGAGGTTATTCTTAGAAAGGCAAAGATTTTTTTCCAGCAACAATAGTATATCCGAGAGTAAAGAACTTCCTGTTGTTTATGGTAGTCAATGCTTTGTATCTCAATGTTTCTGCTACACATCTAGCCTTTTGCATTTTTATTATTATTTTGTTGAAGAAAAACTGAATAGGAGAGCTTCAAGAGCGGAGTTTTCATTTTTACAACATCTGAAAGAAGTGATCATATTTCCTAATGACTTAATAGAATCTAGCACAGTATACAGACACTGATAAACATGGACTTCCAGTCACCTGAAAGTATAATAAATGTATTTAACATTTCAGAATAATTCAGGAACTAGAAGTTCCTTTGGTATGGATGTCTCTCCTTTCTTGCTACTTTTTTAATGCTTACGGTAGGCATAAAACAGAGTTGTGCACTTGAAAACACAACAATCATCTGCTAAGCACAAATTACCTTACCAGAAAGGCTCATTTGCAAAAATATGTGGGAAAAAACCTCATCAGGTCATGGAGTTCACTCAAATTTGAACTCTTTCAAATTAGAGGAGTTTTTACTCACAGGAATCTATGAAATTGACTACCACCAGTGAACACTTTAAGCCAAATGCAAAATGCCATTGATTTCTTAACCCTAGTATGACTTCCACTGCATCTTTATCTCATAAATGTTCAGGAAAAGCAGGATCATATAAATGTCTGCAGTGATTTACTTCATTGCTCCTAAAATAAAGCAAATTAAAATGGGAAATGCTGAATTTTTCAGAAGCCTAGAACTTTAGGCTGTCTATTCAGTATGAGCCCATGACTAAGAATTTACCATTAAAGGATAGTTCCATGATGTAATCTCATCACTGCATGATTAAACACACATGTTCAATGAATCAGAGGACAAAAACTTTTCTTTCCTCAAAGCCAATGGTAAAATTACTTCATCAGGGCAAGATTTTTCTGTGCATTCTTTGATTGTGAAAATGAAAGGGGGTTTATGTCAACCCTTGAGGTTTTAAAACACACATAAGCATTTTCACCTGCTTACCCAGTGTCTCAAGGGATATGGCAGGATAAAAATGTCTGGGATTTATTTTCCAAATTTATTCCAGATTCTTGATGTAATTCACTTGTGTGTAGAGCTTTGAGTTCATATTTTGCCTATGATGTCAAGTATCTGTGGACCACAACTGAGTCTATCTTTTGGAACCATAATGCATCTAGGGACAGTCACTGGTGTTTAACTGGGAGTCAGGAGGGTTGCTGGCTATTTTATCCTCGTCTAAGTCACACTTAATAACTAATTAAGGGGAACAGATACAGACTCATGTAACAGAGTCTGTGGTCACTTCCGTTCTTTTTGCCCTCATTGAAACAATGCAGGAACAGTCTTAACAACACCTTAGTTTGGGAGGACTCCTTAGCCATTTGATCTTCAATATTCTCAGGGTGCAAAAGCTGAAAAATGTTGGGTTTTTTCACAAATCAATGTAAACAATTGGTCAATTTACCTCCTGCTCTTTAGTTTTAGGAAGAAGAAAAAGGAAGACAGGGGAAAAAATTGTATTAATTCTAGAAGCAGTTTTTCTAATAGGACCTGGTTGTTAATAATTCCAAACAATTTACTCACTAACTTTATTATAAGCATTAGCTTTGCTTTGTTAACAACAAAAAAGGAAAACACATTTTATCTAAATCATTGAACAATAAAGTTAAGCTTTCCTTTCAATCAGTTAAAATTCTATAATCTCTATTACATTTGCCTGAAATAAGCATTTATTTTCAAGTAGAATGCACTACAGTTAACAAGTGGAACTTTTATATTAGTTTACAGGCAAATTCATAATTATAATCGATAACTAATTTACAGTAGTTTGGACTGTATAAACAGTTCTGCATTTGTCTTTAGATCCATAAATCAATCTCATAAAATACTGGGAGAGGTAATTTCATTTATACATTGTCCTTAGCCACTAGACCAAATGGATTGTTCATGCTTAACTCCTTTTGATCTCACAAACTGTATTGCAAGTCATAGTAACTATAGAATGCATCACACCTTGTAAAATCAAAGGCAGAATAGTTGACTGAAACAAAAGTTTTGTCCTTCCCCCAAAACCAGTAAACTAATGGATCTTGCCTTAAGTTTCCCTCCAAGAGAGCTGATTCTCTTCTAGGTGAAAAACAGATTGATCAGGCTGTCCTTGCAAGAAAATTCAAAATTGCTGATCAAAAAAAAAATATGTCCTGATTCCATTCAGATATATTTATTTAATATTTAAATCAACTTCAATGACATTACTATACCACACAGTCTTCATAGACTACATGTATTGCATTTAATAATTTATAGTTTCATCTACCACCAGACAAAGATCAATGAGATTTGAACATGTTATACTGGGATGTTTTGCAGACTGCTTAATTTTGGCAGATCCAAATGTAAAAAATATCATTGTGTTCTGTGTCTGATCTTTCGTTCTAGGCATGAGCAACAAATTCAATAAACAACTCCATATATTTAGATCAATTGCAACACATGCAAGGAGTCCAACACATTTGGGACAGATTCACTTTGTGTGAACAATAGGATTTGTCTGCAGCACAAGAGTCATTCATCCAGAGAACCATTACATCACAAGACAGAACAGTAGGGTGGCATATTTTTTGCAAAAGGTTGTGGCTTCCGACCAAAATCAGGCGGGTAGTAGATCTGGGTCTGTAGTTGTGGCTTTCAAAAGAATTAAGCAGGATCTTCATAATGGAGAAAGTTTGCCTGTGAAAAACAAACCATTAACAAATAAAGCAACAAAACAGCTTATTGTGTCATGCGACTTTCTTCTCGGGTACATTATGGTAATTTCATACAATGTACTTAGGATGCTGAATGGGAAAACTGAGCTGTAAAATCCATGCACAGGGCTTAATAACAAATGTACTGCAGGCCGACAAGGTGGATTATGACTATCTCAACATGACAACAATGATGTCTAAGTTTAGAGCAGGTTTGCAAACACTGTTCCAAATGTATGTTTTTTAAATGGAAATATTCAATAACACTGTTGATATTCAAAGCAGTTCTATAATAAACATTTTCTATTTGCAAATGGAAGGTAGGTAAAATCTCTTTAAAGCAGGATATAGATAAAAAGGCAGCAGCTATTTCACTAATCAGAAGGTTGCTCATTAAGGAAACCTGAAGATGAACACAGAAATGAAGAGCTGAATCTCTTATGTGTTGCTATCCACTGTGACATGGTTTAACACTCTAAATCACATTAGATGGCAATCTGAGAAGTGCAAAGCTGTTAAAAGCCTTAATTTACAACTACAATTTTCATGCTACAATGGTTCATAACTTAGAATATATGTATTTTTATAAGCATTTCTTTAAAAATATTTAAGCTTTAAAAAGTAACACAAAAATAAAATAAAGTTTTCTATTAATTTAAAAAAAAAACCAAAAAAAAAATCCAAATCACACTATACTAAAGATATGTTTGGGAAGCAATAGCACACTGCGTTTGGCAAGGAAATGTATCTAATTCTGGGTCCTAAGGATCAAAGAGAGAATAATGAAGTGAGAATCTAATTCAGGAAGAAATTACATTTTGCAGAAATGTTCATATATTTGAAGAACTATTAAGCCTTCTTTGTAGAAGCAACAGATAATTTTTCAAATATATTATAATAATGATCTAACATATTTAAATTGGCACACAGTAGGAAGAAAAAGCCAGGGAGAGTTCTGAGACTTTTGGTTTGTCTAGTGACTTCCTCTGAGCTTACAAAAGCTGATAAATGCCATCTGCACAGAACTGACAAAGGACTTGTGGTTTCAGTGAAGATTATTAGCTGCAAATTTCGGGAAAAAATCTAAAATGCTCAGAAAAAAACTTGAAGGCAGGAAAGTAAGAGAGATGGTCTGTTCTAGACATTGCTTTTGATACATAATTTAAACCATGGGCATGTCATAATTCAAAAGATGAAACAATAGACTTTCCGCTAACATATTTTTATTAAAATACAACTTTCCTAAAATGTTCTTCTCTTGAAACATACTTTCTTTCAATATAAAATGTATTTTTTATTGAACTACACAACAACAAATTTACTAAGTGAGTGAATAAAACCGTTAGTCTACTTTTCCTTCAATATTAAAACATTAATTTATACCATATCTGTCCTATTTCAGAGACCTCCTTTGAATGCTTTTCTTCTGGTTTTATTCTCAGACAATTATTTTCATATTAGTTCACTTGCTTAAGAACTTGAAAAGGAAAATTAAGGAAGCTTAATCTGACACTATCTGGCTTCAATCTTTTCAGGAGATTCAAATATGCCCTGGAAGACACTCTTTTTCAGCTTATCTGAGAGAAAGGAATGGAATACAAAGGTGCTTCAGACTATAAATTAATGAAAGCTCTATTTAGGGCTATATATGCTGTGTTGTATCATTGCTTAGATATTTTAATATCCCAGTTCTAAAGTTCAAAAAAAATTACAGAAAAGATATATTTTTCTAGAAATGCAATTGGTGAATTCTGGCAAAAGAAATATAACAGATGATCATTGACAAAACAAAAAAAAAAGAATGATATGTTCTCTACCAGATATAGAAGGTCTCTTTTTCTAACTTTGTCCTGAATTACTATTAATTTTATTTTTTAAAACTGTTGTTACTACTCTTTTGATCTCTATAGTTTTCTAACAGCGTACAGGTAACTCACTAAAAATCTACTAGATCTGTAACTACAGATATAGTACTTTCCTTCCTCATCCATAATGTGTCTATTACTTTACTTTCAAGAAGAGAACTAAACTGTGTCCTTAAATCAAATTTATAAGAATATCATAATATATGCAGAATAGAATGTGACAGCTTGAGCCAAAAAGCATATTAATCTTTTATGCAAAATTGTGTGTATTTAACTTAGAATCTACAGGAGTTTTATATCATATTTCATTCCTCTAAGCAGCAGACATCAGTGAAGTCATAGCACAAAATATTGGGGTTTGATCACAGTCAACAACAAAGGAGAAATGTCAAAATTTACAGGAGAAATCTTTCTAGAAGTCAACATATCTGAATGTATTGCTTGGTTGAGCAGGGAGATCTTGAAGGACATCAAAAAGGAAAGGAATGTCTATGATCTATGGAAGAAGGGACAGGCGTCTTGAGTGGACTACAGGGAGGAAGTGAAATTGTGCAGAGGGACAATCAGGAGGGCTAAAGCCCAACTAGAGTTCAGATTGGACAAGTCAGTGAAAGATAATAAAATACCTTTCTATAAATACATTTACAATAGAAGGAGGACCAGGGAGAATATTCAGTCCCTATTGGATGCAAATAGAACAACTGTGATAAAGGATGAGGACAAGGCTGGGATACTTAATGCCTTCTTTGCCTCAGTCTTTAACAGTAAGGAAAGTTGCTCCCTCTGTGTACACACCCAGGAGTTAGAGGAGAAGAATGAGGCTCCCATGATCCAAGAGGAGGTGGTTGGAGACTTGCTTGCCCAACTAGACACCCACAAGTCTATGGGGCCAGATGGGATTCACCCAAGGGTATTGAAGGAGCTGGTGGATGTGCTGGCCAAACCCTTTTCCATCATCTTCCAGCAGTCCGGGAAGACTGGGGAAGTTCCACTGGACTGGAGGCTGGCTGATAGTGTGCCCATCTACAAGAAGGGTCACAGGGAGGACTTAAGGAACTACAGGCCTGTCAGTCTGACCTCAGTGCTGGGAATATTCATGGAACAGGTGATCTTGAGTGCTATCATGAAGCACATGCAAGAGAACTGGGTGATAGGGCCGAGTCAACGCGGGTTTACAAAAGGGCAGGTCTTGCCAAACTAACCAGATCATCTTCTATGACAAAGTGACCTGTTTACTGGATGAGGGAAAGGCTGTGGATGTATCTTCCTGGACCTCAGTAAAGCCTTTGACAGAGTTTCACATAGCATCCTGCTACGCAAACTGTCAGCCTCTGGCCTGGACAGGCACACACTCTCCTGGGTGGAAAACTGGTTGGATGGCCGGGCCCAGGGAGTGGTGGGAAATGGTGTTAAATCCAGCTGGAGGCCAGTTGCAAGTGGGGTTCCCCAGGGCTCAGTGCTGGGTCCAGCCCTGTTGAATGTCTTTATCAATGACCTGGATGAAGGCATTGAGTGCTCCCTTAGGAAGTTTGGGGATGATACTAAGCTGGGTGGAAGTGTGGATCTGCTGGAGGGTCGGGAGGCTCTGCAAAAGGATCTGAACAGGCTGGGCCACTGGGCATATTCCAATAGCATGAGGTTTAACAAAGCCAAATGCCGGGTCCTGCACTTGGGGCACAATCACCCTATGCAGTGCTACAGACTAGGAGAAGTCTGTCTAGAAAGCTGCCTGGAGGAGAAGGACCTGGGGGTGTTGGTTGACAGCCAACTGAACATGAGCCAGCAGTGTGCCCAGGTGGCCAAGAAGGCCAATGGCATCTTGGCTTGTATCAGAAACAGAAACAGCATGACCAGCAGGTCCAGGGAGGTTATTCTCCCTCTGTACTCAGCAGTGGTGAGACTGCACCTCGAATCCTGTGTTCAGTTCTGGGCTCTTCACCACAAGAAGGATGTTCAGGCTCTGGAGCGTTTCCAGAGAAGAGCAACGATGCTCAACAAAGGGGCTGGAGAACAAGTCTTACAAGGAGCAGCTGAGAGAGCTGGGGTCGTTTAGCCTGGAGAAGAGGAGGCTGAGGGGAGACCTCATTGCTCTCTAGAACTACCTGAAAGGAGGTTGTAGAGAGGAGGGTGCTGGCCTCTTCTCCCAAGTGACGGGGGACAGGACAAGGGGGAATGTCCTCAAGCTCCACCAGGGCACGTTCAGGCTGGACATCAGAAAAAAAATTTCCATGGAAAGGGCCATTGGGCACTGGAACAGTCTGCCGAGGGAGGTGGTTGAGTCACCTTCCCTGGAGGTGTTTAAAAGATGAGTGGATGAGGTGCTGACAGGCATGGTTTAGTGTTTGATAGGAATGGTTGGACTCAATGATCCTAGGGGTCTTTTCCAACCTAGTGATTCTTTGATTCTTTGATTCTTTGATTCTGTGATTCTGTATTCTTATTACAGGAGAAAATGAAATAATAAGTCAGAAAACTAAGAAAAAGTCTCTTCAATATCTCCAATATCATAAATTAGTTTAAAAAATTGTTACAAATATTTTCTGTAAAATATTATTTCCAGAGGTACTTAGATATCCAGACTCATTCAAATCTGTAATTTTTATCTGTTACCTTGGTCAGTTCAGTAAAATCTCACCTTCATTCAGCAGTTCAGAAGCAGGATAAAAACACTTTTGTGGGAAAGTGAGGCTTTTAATCATTAATGAAACAAATAGAGCCAGGAAATGCAATGTTCCAGAAAATTCCATTGTCTGGGCTAGTTAAGAGAAGGCGTAGTTGTGCTGTAAACTGTAGTTTATAGTATTTTACTTACAGTCATTCATCAGCTGTTTTGGGAGGGATGAGCTGGCTTTTGTGCAAGTTACACTAGTTTAAAAAGCAGTACAAATAATGTCATATGTAAGAGTCAGGAAAGAGGGATTTTGCCCAAAGCTTAACCAATATTTGTCACAAGTTTGATCTTGGCTGTATCATTTAACACTGAAGATTTGCAATTCAGTGATAATTTGATCTGAATTTGATTCATCGAGGATGAAAAAAAAGCATGAGACAGATGTTTTATGGCAAAGATGCTAATCTTAGCATTCCGCAAGGTGGTTCTTCCCTGGCACAGTCAGACTGGGTTGTTGTTTTTCTGCATGTTATATTTGGGGAAAGTGAACTGTTGAAACACTGGGCAGTGACTTACTTGAAAATAACATAGGAGCTGCTATATTTAGGAGCTGTTTTGTAGTTGATCATATTAATATCATAGCTATTACATCCTTACAGACACTAGCCCTTGTTCTGTTCTTAGTGCTATCTTTTTTTCCTGTCATGATCCTGACAGTGATTATTAAGATACAATTAATTAGTAAATTTCTTATCTATATTCTATATTGAGACTCTGGGCCTTCCCCAAATTCTGACTTAGACTGCTGAAGGCTGTCTGGACTGTCAGAGATTTCGGGCACCTTAGTCCTATTCTTCAGCTACCATCCCAGTTTGTATCCTGGGTTAGTGTTGCCTTTCTCAGTTTTAGCTTAAATAAACTCACCCCCATTGGCCAAAGCAAAATGAAATGAACAATAGTCGAGCAAATGCACAATATAAACATCCATACAGTCAATGAGCATAATTTTAAGTCATTACCCTTTCACATATACCTGAAAGACAAGACACTTAAACCAACATGGGATTCCTATAGTTTACACTTTATTCCTTCTCAGCTCAGTGAGAAGATTCCTTCTGTTTTATAAAGCTTTTGCAAATATTTCTGCTTGTCACTTGATAAAAATAGATTAAGAAAATCCCAGTCTCTCTTCTGCTTTGTTTTTTTAGCTTTCAGCCTCGTCTTCGAGGTGACTTCACAGAGCTCAACAGAGAACCTCCGAAATGCTCCTAGACAAATCTGCAGTGAGACATTTTCTGATAAAACAATTCTCTTTCTTAGATAACCAATTTTAGAAAGAGTGTGTTTCTTTTGTTTGCTCTTCATAATTATCCGTTGGGTATTAGAGATTGAAAGCCTTGTTCTTTAGTTAAATTTTACCGTACAAGTCAAATACAGAATTACTTTCCTTAGTTTTAGTAATTTTCTCAGCCCTCATAAGAATATATATATACACACACATACACACATATATATATATATATTTTACTCCAAGTTAGTCACCAAAGCTCTGGTTACAAACAATAGGAACAATAATAGACATTTAAAAGGGATGATTACCCTAACTGTATAAAACTGGGATGAATGCTTTACTCAAGATGCTGTTCTCACCAGACAAAGAGACAAAAATGTGTCATAAAACCCAATCTGGGTATGAAAAAAAAATTCAATTTTGCTTTATTTTTCATTTTGGCAAAGTAACAGCATCAACAATGATCTGACTTTTAAAATGTTTCATTTTGCATTTTTTTGAGCAAAAATTCCATCTGTTTAACAGAAAAAAAATCCTGGATTTATAAAACTGTTGATGTTTCTATTACAGGTAGTCTCAGAAATGTTCAAAGTATACAAAAATACTTCTTGCCAGAACTGCTCTTTAGGGCATGGGATGAGGAGTAAGAGGTGAAACGTTGCCCGCATTAAGGAGTCTTTAACATGAGTTAGGCAGGTCCTGTAAGGGAACGGAACAGAGCATGGATGAATAGTTTTGCCACAAGCAGACAGATATTCTGTTGTGTTATACCATGTGGGTCCCCATGGAGGGTGACCTGGCTTCCCACTCAGGCTGCAGCCAGCACTCTTCTTCCTGCCAACAAGTGCAGTTGAAGACTGAGGCATTTAGAAGGAGTCCTGGACAGGTAAACCAGAACTTGCCTGCTGCTCATCCTCACTCTTATCTCTCAGTATCCCTCTCCCCTAGCTGACATGCTTAATGGCCACTGACTTTCAAGGTAGACCTACACACAGAAAATATGTTTTGCTAAAAGTGTGAATAAAGATATGATTGCAATACATCGCCACTGCAATACAAGGTATCCTTTATTTACATTGAAAAAAAGGAAATTAGTGAAGTGGATAGAAAGTGCAAGTAAATTTTTTAGTTAAATCTATTACCTGTTAACCATTTTGCTAACCTGTTAACCATATTTTCCCTGTAATGCAAACAGAGAAAATCTTTAGACTTTATTTAATAGATATCAGTACTGATGCTCCCAGTGAATTGTTGGCCCTAAGATAGTAAAAGCACCACTGTTGTTTAAGTAGCAAACATTGAATTTAACTGGGAAACACTTGCCCAGAGCCAAGGGGTTAACTAGAGTTTGCCCAGGTGTTTGAGTCTGCATCCTGGTATTGTGTTACAGAAATAAAAGTTGCAAAGAGAGATGCAAGGAAAAAAAAAAGTTGTTGAACAATGCTTTAACTCTTCGTTAAAAACATGGTCTTCAGGGCTTTCTGCTGGGTCTTTTGGGGATGGGGAGGTAGGGGCAGTAATGTAATGTTGAATGTTGTTGGCAGGCTGCATATGAGCACGAAGAATTGTTTTTCAGAATAGTCATTAGAAGCAAATAAGGACCACCTTTCTTACAGTGTTGCCATGTATATGCTCTCTTGTTTCATGGGTAAAATGAAAATTCAGCCCCTGACATAAGATAAATATTATCTATCAATTGTAGATTTCATAGAAATAACATGCCATTGTTTTAATAAAGCAACTATGACATTATATTATATTAACTGGCAGTGAACTAACATCTCAAAATCTATATATGCTTTAAAAAATACAGATTGATGCTTGTTCCATTTTTTGACATATTTGTTACTTCTAACTTTCAGGTTTGTAAATTAAAAAAAAGATGACTTTTTAGTTTTTTTAAAGCTTTGAAGATATGGTCAGTATACAACCATAGCGGAGGAAAACTACTGTCCTCATTTTACAAAACTTATATACTAGTAAGAATTATGTAAACAATTCCAAGGTGTAGCAGTCAGGAACCTATGTAGTACTCTGCATGTCAGGGCAGATTAATTACTAGCCTGAACAGTGCTAAATTAAGAAAGGTAGATTCTGAAATACTAAGGTTAGGATTTATCATGTAAACCTATGGTTCTTTGCACAGTCTTGTAAATGATCATAAGGCCTTATTCAGGATTTCTGTTACTGGCTGAGAAGAATGACAAAGACAAAATTAGCAGGAAAGGGGAGGAAACTCTTATGAGGAGAGACCAAAGGAACCTGGGTTATTTAGCCTAGAGAAGAGGATGAGAGGAGACTATCACTGTCTACAACTACCTGAAAGGAGGTTGAAGATAGGTGGGTATTGGTTGCTTTGTCCAAGTCATAGGTGAGAGGATGAGAGAGAATGGCCTCGAGCTGTGCCAGGGGAGATTCAGATTGGACATGAGGAAAAACTTCTTCAAAGAAAGTGTTATCAAGCACTGGCAGAGGCTGCCCAGGGAGTTGATTGGTTCACCATCCTTGGAGGTGTTTAAAAGATGGATAGATGAAGTTCTTAAGGATATGATTTAGTAGTAGATAGGTATAGTTGGACTTGATGATCTCAAAGGTCTTTTTCAACCCAGGGATTTGATGATTCTATGACACTATGAAATAAAACAGTTTTAATGTGGCTTAAATTTCCTGTGGGGTTTGGATTTTATATTCTGATCATGCTGGGGTTTTCGCTTGTTTCATTGTATTTTGAGCTTTTTTGTTTTGTGGAAAAACTTAATTTCAGCTGCTGAAGAGAGAATTTCTTCACTTTTTCTCTTTTCCTTGCTCATAAACTCAGAACTGAAAAATTATGCTGCAGCACAACATGTGAAGTGAACTAATCCTAACAGAACATGGGAACTCATGGTACTAAAGCACAAGCCATTGGTTTTAGGGTATTACTCTGAGAGAGGCGAGAAACAGAACTTCACTCCTGGAAGTCATACATTGTCTTCAGCAAGTTACTAAGACTGTATCAGAGTTGTACACTGTCCTTGAATATCCTTCCCTTCTTTTCAGGAAGTTTCTTCAGAGCTCAAAATCTTCTCCTATGATAGGTGCCATAGTAACACAGTCTTTCTTTCTACCTGAGAATCTCTGGAGCTTGTGTGTCATGGATAAATACAATTAATATTGGGAAATTCTGAAATACTGCTGGAGGAAGGAAGGGGAGGAGGCACATTAGATATCACCCTTCACCATTCCCCCTGTTTTGTTCGTATTTATAGCACTAATTTTTTAATATGTGAACTAAAAGATTCAGATGTACCTTCCCTTCAGGGTAGTTGCTAGTATTTGTTCTGTGCTGTTAAAACTAAGTTCAAGAGCTGAGTTTTGGAGATTGCTTTTCATCTCACTCCAAAAGTGTTATTTTGTTGAGCTTCACAGGATTGTTCCTGATTTGCATTACTATGACTTAAATGAGAATTTAGTCCTCTGTGCTCTCTTTGCTGTATTTGCTGAGAACATAATTTCTACTTTGCAGAAAAAAAATCAAGAAGAAACAAAGAATAGGTTTTCAATTCATAATAGGTTTTGCTGCCTTTTCTCTCTCTACTTCTTTCTAATTTGTATCCTCTGTCGGTCTCAGGATGCCTACATAACTCACAGGACATATTGGAAGGATTTACAGTTTACTTAAAGATTACCATTTAAGCTGTTGCTTTCAAGTTTTATTAATAATGTATTATGCTTTCCATCTTATGCACTACATTTCTTTTATGAACCTTGCTGAAAGTACATTTGGAGGAGAGGAAGAAGTTCTGTTAAAAGAAAATGCAAAAAAGTAGTTTGCAAGTGATGGATTATATGCATACGTATATGTATATGCACATGTAATTAATTTTATTACTAAAAAGAACTTCTCAGTCTGAAAGTTCTCATCTAATGTAAATCTAGTTACCTTTATCTGTACCAGAGGAAGGTTTGGAACAAACATATCAATGACTCTAAAGCAAACAGAGATTATCACAAGTGAAATTACAAGAACTTTTCTAATATTTTCTTGTTGTTTCTGCTATACTGCTATTAACCATGAAGAAAAAGCAAGAAAGTAGTATGAAAATAATAAAATAATTCTCACACAAAGTAATCAATCATAAGGTTGTGTGGAAGACAAAGAACTTGATGCATTTCTACTTGAATTCTAGTAAATAACCAACATATTTCAGATGGTCAGTCCTGCACCGTACATTCACTGTATGTGAACGTGTACTAAACCAGTTCATTTTTACTTGGGGATGGTCATGGGGGAGATAGAGAAGGGCCTCAAGAATCTTGTCGTGGTTGTAGGAAACAGCAAAGATCTGGAAACCAATAAAGCCCTTGCTGTTTGTGATAGGTCAAGTCACCTGATGCTTTTTTCATCATCCTTTGACACAGCTCACCAGTGGACCAAGAGCAGAATGTCAATGAAATGTAAACCTATTTATGAACAAAGCTTTAACCATGAGCAAATAAAAATAAACTAACCTGTTGTGGAATTTTATTCCAGTTATACTGCATTTACACAGAGAAGTGAAATCGCAGATGATTAGCAGATCTGTCAAAATTTTAAAAAAAAGTTTATTTGACACATTTCTTCTGTTCAGCAGTCCTTATAAAAGCTGAACTTCAGTTTACCTGAATATCTAGTGGCCAGTTTGACTTGGTAAAAGCAACAATTAAGTGCCATTCATCTACTATTTAGGATAAAACATACGTTGTGCGTGCCTGCCATTGCCAAACACCATAATTATGACTCTGAAATAATTTTTGACACTTTTAAAATATGAGCCACTTTGTAGGAAGTGAATTTATTAGCTATGCTATACAAGGTTTACTAACAGGAAAAAATATACCCGACTGTATAGACTTATCAGGAGAGCACAGTTAGGTGACATGGAGAGCTTAAATATAAAGAATAAAAGTTTGTTTACATGTTTGCATCTGCACAGGTTGAATGATTGTTCCCCAAATTCTGCGTATACCTGAGGGTTGTGGAAATTGTGTTAGTTGGGTCAAACAGGGGTGGTGAGATGTACAGGCAGGTGATAGCAGCTTCCCAGGAATGGTTGCACTGCATGAAGAGGCACAGCCTATTTTGCTCTGAACTCTTTCAGACAGACGGCCACCACATATCATTCTGTGTTGCATCACTGAATAGGAAAATCCCTATGCTAAAATAGACAGGTGCTCCCAGGTCCCGAATCTGGTGCTTCCCTTCTTCCTCCACTCTTGTAAAACCTGTAAAAATCTTATCAGCAATTGAGGGGATGAAGCGTCTGTGCTCTTCATACTAATCCTGCCACTGTGCTAATCAAACCTGTATGTTTAATAGTACTGTAGATTTGAGATTATCTAAATTGGAAGCCTATACCTTATGATCAGGGTTGATCGAAAAGAAGAGAAATAATATTCAAACATTCTTTATCTTCTCTTCATTATTGTTACCGTAATTCTCCCATTACAGTTATTTTAATTTACTTTAGACCCCCATTTCATGTTTCATGCAGCATAGAAAAATATCTTTCCAAACCAGATTACACTCTAGAGACAGAGCAATAGGAAAACACAATAGTTTTTTTTACATCAGTTAGGAGAAGGGACCAAAAGGGGATGGAAATGCAGAGCAAAAGAGGACATAAAAAATACTGTAGACATTTCAGTGTTGCTAAATTTAGATTAATTCTCATCTAGTCCTATGGACTGACTGATTTTTGTGTGTGTATCTAGAGTTCATCAGGTGCACTCCTGGAGCACAGCTTCCACTTCCCTCTAATCCAAAAGAAATCTAGTTCATGCACTCTGAGGCTAGATATAACAGAGAGGTAAAATCAAAAGACTAATGTTGTGTATGTTTAGGAAACAGAAGGAAAGAATTAAAGTCCTTCGCTCAATTCTATTAGAAATCTGTGACCAGGACAGAAATTGAATCTATAACAATTTAACACAAATAAAAAGACATACCTACAAAAAGCACAATTACTTAGAAGTACAATAAGTATATTAAAAAAACCCCTAAGTTATCATCTGCAGGTTTTGTATCATCTGCAGGTAAACCAGTCCTTCTGGTTTCTACCTTTGCTGAATGAAACCATAGGCTGTTGAAAAAGTGAAAGAAATAGCTTCACAAGTTGTGATTCAAGTATGTATATTTTGTCAACTTTAATTCTTAAGGAAAATCATAATTTCTAGTATTCTTTTTGGTTTCTTATATACTGATACTCATGTATGTACACAATACTGCTTCAATGCTATGTTCTGAAAATCTGGACAGCCAGACAGATATTTTCACTATTTTCTTTGGATATCCTAAATTAAATATTTTGCTGTGAACTGACACTGCTCCATGAAATTCAATAGCACCGCACCTGCCAAGAATTTTGCCCAGATATAGGTATTTAATTTGAGTAAAGATTTTCTCCCCATAATGACTGATAAAGCTTTAGTATGTATGAATACACTCAAAATTTCAAATATCTAAGATTAACACAAGTGCTGTCAACTCGGTGAAAGAAAGAGTTGAGAAAAATGCATATTTCCCTGACACTAGGCAATGTCTCCTGATTCTTCCTAATCTAGCAACAAGACATCTGAAATATTTTATGAGAACTTATTCAAAGTAGAAAATAGATCCTTCTGATTCCAGTGACCTTGGAATTTTTAACTTTTAAAATAAGTGAAGCATCAAAAGAATATAATTATTTGGGCAGATAGCTTTGTTCTTTCAGAATAAAGAACTACCAGTGATATTTGGCTGTACCACAAGCTCTTTGGCAAACTACTAGTCAAGAACAGAAGTATTGTGACTTTTGTCATCAGGCAGCATCCAGCCAAGGACAATAACAGGAAAAATATCTAAATGAAGCAAGGAATTGCATTCAGTTGCAGGAATACAGTCTAAATGATGGGAGCTCTTAGAAAACTTGTTTCTCAAATAAAATAAGTTCTATGGTCTGAAAGACATATTGACATATTCATTTACATAAACACTTCTGCTTGTTCATGATTTAGGGAACAATCTCTAGGATAACTAGCCCAATACCACTGATACTCTTTCTCTGTTTAAATAAGAAAAAGAAAGCAGTGGAGGTACTGTTTCTTTTTAACTCTGATCTATGTCAAATGGTGGATTTAGTTTTCCTAATCTAAACTAATATTGTGATACTTTTATTCTACAGAAATAAAACTTCTTGAAAAGTCCATAACTACAGAAAGTCTGAGGTGGGTAACAAAAGCTGTAAAATGTGCTTCTTAGCAATGTCCTAAGCTCTGTCTATAGTAAGAATAAATGTGTAAAACAGATTACATATGCCATCTACAACTCATCAAAAGTAAATGGAACAAACTCTTATCTACATTTCTGAGCAAGACTGTCAGATAATAATCCTTGCTTCAGAAAGGAATAGAAAACAAGAATCTTAGGCGATCTGAAAGGGATTGCAGTGTAACAAAACCTACAAAGAAAGAAAGTGACTAGTAGAAAATCATATATCCAGAGTCATTCCCCTCGTGCATTCTCAAGATCACACAGCTGTCGAGGCAAGTGACCTCCCACAGTAAGTCTCTTCGTGAATTTGAACAGATAAAGACTTGAGCTCAGCCTTTGTAAAAGATTGTAATATTTGTTCTGCACTTTCCTCAAAGGAGCCTTTGTTACTTCAATTATGAACATTTATTCTATATTAAACCATTTAGGACAAAATTATCTTGAGTGTAGCTTCACTGAAGTTCATGAAAATCAAAGAAAGTGTCATCCTTAACGAGAAATAGCCAATGAATTTCCAGACAAAATCTATGTCTAGAAAGAGCAAGGACTGGGAACATATATGAACAGTCCTAAGTAAAATGCATTGCAGGAATGCTGCAATTGCAGATTGAAAATTCAGACCCTATGTTGAACCTCAGATGAAATCCAAATACGTAAGTCATGAAAATATATAATTTACTAACTTTCTTTGCCTCCATTTCATCTGAGTTCTGAATGAGTTCCCTTTCTAGGTTAAAGGCAAAATCCAAATGTTTCAATTAGAAAATGAACTATTGAACAAGCATAATACATGATTTTTTAAAAATCTTGACTGATTTGACTTTCCCCTTGGAGTAGTTTTTTTTGGTTCCAATGGAGCTACCATTGATTTACAGCAGTGTAAGTGGGAGATCTATCTCCTGATGGAGTTCTATTTTATATTTCTTCCATGCTCATGTATCATCAGCCTGGGCCAACTAATGACTACTTGGGCTGATGATCAGAAATAAAAAATTCTCTGATGAAGCTCTGATACAGTACAGTGTAATGGCTCCAGAAGAGACAATACAGTCTATTGGGTCATTGATTTGTTAGCTACAAATTTTCTTTGTGTGCCATAACATTAATCAGCTTTAATGGCTCTGATGGAGGCATATTAATTAATTGCAGCTCCATTAATGACTCCCTGATTATGTATTTACCTGACCTAGACTATACTGCACATTTTAGAAACTCTTTAATTATGTAGTACACCATACTGACTCCAAGGGGGAATATAAATAGCATATTGCAGGTATTATTATTTTTAAACATTATTCCACATGCTGTTTGACTAACATTAGGCTAATCTTAAGATAGATACACCAAAATCTTTTAAAGTTTTTTTTCATGCATATATCCATATGAGCATACAATTGAAAACTGAGTGTAAAATCCTGAGATTATCTGTAATCTCAGTTCCTGGAAGTCCCATTTGTTTACCCATAACAAGCTGCCTCCTGATACAGATGGTCCACACAATATGGCACCATAGGAGGCTGTCAAAGGGAAGCATCAGCCTTCTAGTCACTGTGAGTACTAAAGGCTCTGGTAACTATAATAAACTTCAAGGAAGTTGGCCAGATCTTTAGTGAAGAAGACTGAAATCACATAGAGTTGGAAAACGCAGGTATCACACACAGAGAAATTACGAAACATATAAGAACCTTACTAAAGATGCCCATATTTTTTTCTGAATGGACTCTCATAGGAAGCTGTCTCTTTTGCTTTGTCCCTTTTCATAGTTATTCTTTAACAGAAGAAGATTCAAAGAATGGTAAACATCATAAATTGTATTACTTCAAAGCCTGTGACATTACTGGTGATTATTTAGTATATTTAACACTGTCATCTTGATTTAGTATGTTTGTGCTTGCAAAATGCTTTGGTGATCCAAAATTCATTCTTTTAAATTTACAGATGAGTTCTTTCAGTTCTGTTCCTGCAAATTGTTCTTGAATTTATCATCAATGTTAACAGTGTCTACTTTTTTCCTTAATTTCTATCCCATTCTCACATGTAAATCAGAAAAACAAAATAAAGATATTCCAGCAGTTAAGAAAAAAGGAGATGGGATTTTTTCAATAAATTTTAATATTGATTTTAATGATGGAACGTCATAAGTTTAATTCTTATTCCTGGACACTCTCTCTTATTCAAAGTACCTTTCAGAAGTCCAAGGGAATGTTCCTTGGTAGTTTTGGGGTTTTTTGCCTTTAGAAGAGAAGTTGAATTTCAGCTCAGTCCATGCCACAATGGGGACAGAATAAAAATTTCATCATTATGAAACAGAACACGAATAAAACAAAAAACCTCAGTTCATCCAAGAATGACCTTCACAAACTAACCTCATAATGCTCTTCATTAAGATACTTAAAAAAAAGGAATCTACATTTCATCTACCTGGAATTTAGTATAACATTTTAGAGTTAGGCCAGTGGTGTGGATTTGATTTACACTTTTTATACAAATTATTTTTAGAAATGATTGTTCAGTGTAATCTTGTTTTATTATAATTTGGATAAACTGGCTACTGAGCATAGTAGGATGGATCCCTAGTAATGATGGAACTGACAGTCCTAGACAAACTATGTTCTAGGTAGTTTAGTTTCTAGCATCCATAATTTGACACATGCTTATCTGTACTTGGAAAAATTAGAATCATGCGTTCTTTGTATAGATAAGCCTGCTTGAGAAGATTTACCCTGGATTTGGGCCATGGAGATCTGGAGACTGAATTATTGCAAGCTGAGTATCCATCAGCAAAGATACAAGTCCAGAATAGAGTTCATCAGTTAGTGAATCTACTGAGAATCAATTCCTTCGTCTGACTTGGTGAATTTCCAGTTCTTGTTTCTGCTGGAAAAAAGTGTTTTACCATTTATTGACAATGCTTTCTCCAAAAGGGAATTTCAGTAAGGAAATAAATATCTTCCAGGTTTTCCAGGATTGCTGTAGCAAAAACACATTGACTGTTTCCTCTTTGACTTGTAGGTGGCAGGTTTCCTAGTTTTAAATCAATCCATATAGAGTTACCATAATTTTTACTTTTTGAGCTGTTTGTGTAACTCCTTGCTTCCAAAGCAACATTTGGTAAATTAAAGCAACATAATTTACTTTGTTTATATTACATGCTTTATAGTAAGGAATGGTTGGACTCGATGATCCGGTGGGTCTCTTCCAACCTGATGATTCTCTGATTCTATGATTTTTTTGTGATGGCAGATGGGATACCGAACAGGAAAAGAAATATTGTGTACATGAACGTTGCAGGGTGACTATGTACTAGGAAAGTTAATGGGGAAGGTTTATGAGAAAGATATCCGAGTAGAAAGTGATTACTTGTGAAATTCCAGATTCTCACTCAAAACTGACCTCATTTATTATTTTATGTGAATTAAGGAGAAAACTAAAAAAGTGTTGGTAGTTAAGTTGAAAATAATAAAACACTGAGACACCATCTGTGCAGAAATTCTATGAATAACATTCAGAAAATAATAAAATAATTCAGAAAGTAATAAAAGTACTTTGAAACTAATAAAATTTAGGTACTGCTATAAAATATAAAATAACACATGCATACATACAAAAAGCATACTATAGAAAGTTCTCTATGTGAGCAGCCCGAACTAAAAATATCCATGCAACGTCTCCCACAGTAGCATCGTGATATTAATTGGACAGACACAGAAGGAACACTTCACCAGCAGTCTTTAAAAACTTGCCTTTTATGGTAAACAATCATGAACAATGACTACAGATATGAACATATAGAAACATTTGTTGGTATAGGAGCCATGGCTTTTTGTGTATCTGCAAAATAGGATTTCTGAGAAATAATAGTTACTTCTGACAAAAGGTGCCATACACTTCAGTAATCAACACAAAGTATGAATTTGGCAAGAATGGAAAAATTTTTATCATAAGCATTTCATTTGCCTTGTAGTTTCAGAAAAGGTTATGTTATGCTCAGGCAACAGATTAGAACTTTTTGTTGTCATTTTTGTTTTCTAAGACCTCTTTTGTAAGAAAGACATACTTCTTTTATTAAAAAGAGAAGCAAATTGGTGAAAAGATGCTGAATGAATGGATTTATACCAGATTCTTATCAATGTTACTGAGAGCAGTGTATAAACCTAGTTAGAACAATTTCCTTTACTATAGGTTACTTATATTCACATATGAATAACTGTAACTGTAACTATAATTATAAACAGAAACTTAAACATAGACAAGCATTTTACTGTTCTAACCTCAAAACTGAGGATAAGTTCTAATAAAGGTCACTAAGTATATGAAATGAATTAATAGAGTGTGAAGAATGTCCTGCAGCTAGGAAAAATATGAGCTTGCTCTTCATCTTGTGACAATATATATTTATGATAATTTATGTGGACAGAAGATCTCTATATTTTTAATTTCAACAGAAATTAGTGATCTCTTTCTATATATCAGGGTGATGCAATAACAGCCATATCTGATATTTATTTTTTTGGAAACGGGCTTACCGAATAGTGCATTGGGCAGTGCAAATCATGTCTGCAACTCATTTTCTTTTACCTGCATTTTATAGCAGGTAAACTTGTAAATCAATTTAAATAACTGTTACATTATCACACCAAAGTCCATTACATTTTATGTATACCTGCATCTACCTCTCTACTGCTGATTAAAAAAATGAATAGGAAATGATTAAAATGAGTGCAAAAATTAGATAAGAAACAAGACAACTTTGGGGAACCATCCTGGCAGACTGGATTACATGTGAACATAAAGAGCAATTCTGATTAAAGGTTCAGAAGCAAAGTAAGATGTCAGTAAAGCAGAATTATACTGTAAGAAGAAAGGAAACCTTTTAGCACAAAGAATGTTAAAAAGAGGACTTCAAATCAAATAGCTAAAATGTGATCAATACAGGAATTCAGAAATTAAAAGATTGGTATAGGGAATTAATTAAAGTGAAAAAAATATTGTCATTTGCAATGCAGGGGAATTAATTGTTTAGGAGTCCTTTGCAGAGATTTAGACCTGAAAAATAAATTTACCTCAAATGCACTCAAACCGACACGTACATTTCTATTTCTAAAGCTTGTCAAAATAATAGAAGAGGTTCAGGTAACATAAATGATAAAAAAAAATGTTTATCTGGTGTTGTGGCACAGAAGTTCAAAACACAAATCTGTTATGAACGCCAAATGATTTTCACTGAACTGGTTTCATGTCAGTCTTTAAAGGATTGGGACAATGTGATGGTCACAAAAGTTAGGGTCATGGTCATTCTCAGCAATTTCAAAAGAATAAGAGACTGTAACATCTTTAAAATCCTCAAGTGGGTTGACTCCTTTTCTTTGAATCTTTCTGCAGCCAAGGTCTGTTATTTGTATATATGGCAGGGATCATTATGAGAAGAGCTGGGTGTATGCTGCATCACAGTGAGGAGTCACCAGCTCCAGTGAGACAGCAAACATCTCTTGGAAGAAATCAACAGCTGCTAGGAGGAAGTCCACACTAGAATACCTTCACCCAATATGGAAGTCTAGTAACAAGGAAAGGAAAAAGTTTCCAAGACCATCAAGCTGGAATGATCTGTGGACTGAAGATGCCAAGTGGCCAGGATTTTCAGACATAAAACATTCTGTCCTAGCACAGCACTGGTCTGGGACCCTAAAGCATCCTGGCCAAAGAATATCACTCCTGAAAGCTATTGAAGGTCAGACATTAAGTTGTACTATCCCCTTTATACTCTCTAACAATTGCATGTCCCTTGAACAGTCTTAGCTTCATGTTTGTATTTGATATCAGAAGGCGTAAAATCCTCTTCTTACATACTTTTTATTTTTATATAAAAGAAATGAAGGAAAAAGGAAGGAAAACAGTGATTGAGACACAAGAGGACAAGAGGAAGACTGAAGTTGCATCAGAATGATAATTACCTTGGAGAAGGTGTTAGCAGCTACTGAAAAGGTGTACCAGGATCAGACTCAGTGCTCTGGGCTGCCTGTAGTTGGGCTTTCAGCTTTGCTACATCCATGTAGCTGAAAGGTGTCCTTGAACATCCTTCTGCTGGAGGGTCGGGAGGCTCTGCAAAGGGACCTGAACAGGCTGGATTGCTGGGCAGAGTCCAACGGCATGAGGTTTAACAAGGCCAAATGCCGGGTCCTGCACTTGGGGCACAACAACCCTATGCAGCTACAGACTAGGAGAAGTCTGTCTGGAATGCTGCCAGGAGGAGAAGGACCTGGGGGTGTTGGTTAACAGCCAACTGAACATGAGCCAGCAGTGTGCCCAGGTGGCCAAGAAGGCCAATGGCATCTTGGCCTGTATCAGGAACGGTGTGACCAGCAGGTCCAGGGAGGTTATTCTCCCTCTGTACTCGGCACTGGTGAGACCGCACCTCGAGTACTGTGTTCAGTTCTGGGCCCCTCACCACAAGAAGGATGTTGAGGCTCTGGAGCGAGTCCAGAGAAGAGCAACAAAGCTGGTGAAGGGGCTGGAGAACAAATCTTATGAGGAGCAGCTGAGAGAGCTGGGGTTCTTTAGCCTGGAGAAGAGGAGGCTGAGAGGAGACCTCATTGCTCTCTGTAACTACCTGAAAGGAGGTTGTAGAGAGGAGGGTGCTGGCCTTTTCTCCCAAGTGACAGGGGACAGGACAAGAGGGAATGGCCTCAAGCTCCACCAGGGGAGGTTCAGGCTCGACATAAGGAAAAATTTCTTCACTGAAAGGATCATTAGGCAATGGAACAGGCTGCCTAGGGAGGTGGTTGATTCACCTTCCCTGGAGGTGTTTAAGGTGCAGGTGGATGAGGTACTGGGGGGCATGGTTTAGAGATTGGTGGGAGTGGTTGGACTCGATGACCCAGTGGATCTCTTCCAACCTGGTGATTCTATGATTCTATGATTCTTCCTCTGGCAAAATATGTATTTCTTTAACTCAAATATGACTTATTTGGTTTTCATTAGTTATAGCTCTGATCTATCTTGTCTTTCCTTTACATGTCACACAGTGGAGCATCCCAAATGTAAAGGCATACTGTTTACCCTACAGGTTTGTCGTGTAGCTTCATTTGGTTGTATGCCTATTCACCTTATTTTGTGGCCTGTTGAAAAAGCCAGATGATATATTTCCTAATTAGTGCAGCAGTAAAAAAAAAATTACCTATGAAGTACTAAAGCAAACCTTTGGATGGTTTCATAATTGATACAAAACTGTCATCACATATCATGCTCATATTGTTTTCTCCTGTTGTAAGAACTTATATTTTGTATACTTTCTGTTTACATAACAAGCCTCATAAATCTTCTGGGGACAAATTCTGTCCCCAGCTAACACCAACACAAATTAAGATGTCATTCATCCACTCTTCTAATCAAACTTAAAAAAATCCTACCACCAGAAATGCAGATACATATTTTTATCTATACACCATAAAAATGAAATAAAAGCTCCTCTTCTGTGGTCTAAGAGATTAGTAGTGTTCCTGTATGCTCTGTGTAGCTTAACAGTAGCAAAATATCAAAATCGGTGATGTAAGAAATAAAACATCCAACGGTGGAATCTATGAATTTTCTTACTGTATCACCACAGCACAAAAATTAATGGAATGGGTTCATTTGTGCAGAAAATACGTTGTCTAGGGCTCCTCATGTATTTTTTTTTTCTCTATATTTTTCGGCAAAGCTGTTATATGTATCTGTGAAAATGAAAGAAACTAAAAAGTAGTTGTAGTCTATCTAGTAGTCATATTCCAATGGGTTATAGAAGACAGAAGAGGCATTTGGTTTCTCAGACATTACAGAGGGAAAGTTAAGCATTTTTTTAAGATTGCTAAGATTTTCTAAGATTCCCATCACCACTCAGCCAAGACCTGACAGATACTGGGAAATTCAGTAAGAACCTGTCTCAAGACTGTCATTTGCAGGGGGCATATAGAAGAGTTTACCTGAAACATTCTGTTCAGGATCCAGTTCTATGTTGGTTTTCATTCAGACAGAGTAGAACCTACAAATGCTGGATATTTAGAGTGTCCAGCACCAAATTAACTCTATCGCTTGCACTTATTGAGTATGAGCTGGCTTTGAAAACTGACATGATGCCCACATGGTCCCAGTTTTCTTGTTCAAGCACTTATATGTATGTTTCCATGTACACTTTCACTGAATCCTAAAAGCTACACTGCACAGCTAGAACACTGACTTTTTTCTTAATTAATGGTATGAAAATACTTCCATCATTATCTTTTCCAGAATAAGTTTTCCAAGGATCTTTGTGGTCTCTTGCTCTGTGATGGGAAGAGACGTATCATTCAAATATCAGGACAAGATTACAGCAAATAGCAAGACTGTTTACTTTCAAATTCCATATCATACTGCTTTCTTAGACTTTGACAGTATCCAAAACGAAATGGTAATAAAGTTTTACAGGAAAATTATCGACCCATTAATACGACAACTAAAGGACCAAAGAAATCTCATAGGCTGAAATCTTATTCAGGTTTATTACTTCATTCGTAGGCTGCTGAAGAATCCATTCATCTGTGACTCCATTTCCAGCGTCCTAATATGTCTCCAGTTGCATAGGTGAGCTGTTGTTTAGAGCTATGTATGCACAGGGGAAAAAATTAAAAAAATTAAATACCAACTTATCTTCAATAGAAAGTGGATTCTGTGATTTTTCATTCTTTCATTGTTTTAATTATGGTCTTCCCTTGTTTATAGAACTTAGAGTCTTCTTAAAAATGTAAAAAGGCTTTTCCCAAACTGTTTTCTCTCCCACTCAGCTGGTGTAGTTTGTTTCAAGTTGCTTCAGTGGTACATTGTAAATATTCGAAGCAGTACATCCTTTTTCAGGTATGCAGTTGTGTTTGCTTGCAAGCTAAGTGGTATGATAAACAGGAAAGATTTCAGGAATATTTACATTGCTCATTCCAGCCTTACAAGTAGGTGCTATCAGATGACAAGATTTACCCTGTTATGTAAGATGCAAGGAATCTGGAAGGGTTTTTTCGCAATCGAAACTCAAATTTCAAACACAGGGATCACATTTCAGGACAGGTTACTGTCTTCCACAATCCATCAGCACCATTCTTGCTCTTCATTTGGGCTAGCAAGAGCTGATGTAATCATATTTAATTTAAAATAGAATAAAAATTAGCTGTCAGAAAAATGCAAAGGATGACAGGAAACAAACTGATGCTATTCTGAAGATGAAGTCTACACACATTCACACAAACTGTTAAGTCTGCATGAAGCTTTATTTTTTCTGAGTTCATCATTCCATTGATTATGCTGTAAAATGGTTTTACAGTTAAGACAAACAGTTACCTACCAAAAGAAAATTATATTTTATATTTATTATCAGAGAGAGTTTGGCAAAAGATCAATAGACTTCAAAAAAGCAAATGGAGTCATCCAGAAAGAGAGTTTAGACATAAGTCTGTGGCCTTTTCTCCCCATTACAGATTGTACATAAGTAACCTCTTGAATTGGAGGGCAGACCTACATACACTCTGCCTGCCATAAGGGAAGGTCTCCACCTTCACCTCACATTAGTCATCTCAGGGCTAGTTCAGGATGTGGACAAAGTATGAAATTGTCTAATGTGGTACAAAATCCAGGGCTAGCACAAAATCGGGCAGAACACAAGCAGATTACTGTCCACCCATAGGAAACTCAGAGTTCATAAGCTGGGCTTGACTATTAGTCTGCTGGAACAAGAGCAAAGGAACAAACCTGAAATACTGACTCACTGCCCTTGATATTGTTGGGATGGGTGTTTCACTCAAGGTTGCCCCAGTCTGCCTGTGGGTTGCTGTTTTTCCCTAAGGCAGACCTGTGTTCCTCCTCTCTTTGTTAAAAGTGTTCTTTGTTCTAGAAGACTGCATTCTTATTTTCATAGATGTTACAATAGAAATATATATTATAAAGGACTCGTACAGAGGAGAAAGCAATAGTCTTATGATAATAATCTTGGTTTCAGGTTTTGAAAAAAAAATACTTGTAAGGGAGATTTATTTCATTCAACCTAATAAAATCAACAGACTCTTTACAGGACCATGTGGAGTAGAACAAGACTCTGCTCTGAATTTAATCCTGTGTTCCTTGCATGTTAAAATTATCATTTTCTTACTTATAAATAGTCAGAGGCAGTCCTAATAGCTCATGAATCAAAAGAAGCTACCATAACTAATAAAGCAAATGAATGCCTCCATGTGCCTCCATATTCTTCTTAAAAGTTCCTGTAATCTTATGAAATTGAAATTCCTCTTACAAAACTAAATATGGAACTTTATGCAGCTGATAAAATCTAATTATAGGAATATGCATATTGTCCTAAATCATTATGATTTTTTTCATATTATCTTTTAAGTTCTACACTAAGACAAGGCATGCATCACATTGCATGAAGAATCAGGATGTGTAAGACTATTATTTTTAAAATACAGCTCATGGGCATGGCAAGTAAGATGGCTCTATCCTATCACTTCAAGGATTCGGTGTTGTGCTATACATTTACATTTATTGTGTCTGCTTCTTCTTATATATATGTGTGTATATATATATAAAATTCTTTATTGATGCAGTGCTAGATCACAGCAATGGCTGTTCATTTTTGCCTGATAAGCCTGTGATTTATTGTGAAGAATCAAATATTTATTAATCATTTGAGTTCAGGATATGAAATAATTTTTCAAGTTGTCCAGCTGAGCCCATCCTGTTAAATTTTCCCATCAATTGTATGAGATGGTATAAACTTGGCCCTGAATGTCAATCTGTCTTCAGGAACAGTTTTAATTTCAGTCTCAACCTCCGCATCAATGCTTAGACAGTGAGTTATGAATTTTCAGTCTCCTAGCAGGACGAGTCCTTCACAAGTTCACTTCTGATATCAGAAGTAAGATGAAGTGGAGTTTTCTTAGTTTGATAAAATTTCTCTAATTAAAGAAAAAAGAAAAAAAGCCCCCAGATACTTCTTGCTGAGATGGACCTCTTATCCAATGGATGTCAAACTGTGTTTTTTAACTGTATTTTCCCTCCATTGTAAAGATATTACTTTTCTATATTGGAAATTAATTTGTATCTCCAGAGCAGGAATCCTTGCAAGCAAAGTCATTCCATTAGTAGTTCCCATGGGATAAAAATAAATACCATTTTCACCCCAGTCTCTGAAGTGACAGTTTTAATGTTAAGAAAGAACATTAGTACCTAATTCAATGCCAGACCAATATGACTGCTATAAAATAAGATGAAAAACAATCAGTTAAGTATATTGCCTTAAAATCACTGCATTAAGAAAACAAGGATTTTCCTGAAGTAGATTAGGATTATGCTGCTACAAAGGCAGAAATATTCCAGTGATGAGTTTTTGATAAAGAAATAAAAAATAGTTTCCTTAAAACTTTTGGAGATGTTTTAGATTTGCTGTCACAGGAAACCAAAAGTTCTTAACATAAGTAAAGGGAACTAGTTAAATTTAATGGTTATTATTGCAAACTTGGATTTCCTAACCATTTCGACTGCATTTTACATCAGTCTCCTGGCAGAATGAAATTTATTATAAAAACTTGTGTTTTGCTTTACAAAATATGTGAAAAAATATAAAAGAAAAATAACTTCTGAATGTCATTTATTTTCATATTTTTCCTCAGTTGTCTAGTTCACATACACCAAAGAACCACAATGTAAATTACCATTTAAAATCGAGACAAAAGTCAAATAAGTTACATCATATTAGAAAGAAAATATCCTATTTTCTTTTGGTATTTAGGTCTTTAGGCTTAAAAGAGACCAACAACTAGCAATATCCAATTCACATATTATCAACCAATTTAATTTTTATAATGTCATTGACTGCATAACAATCCTTTAAAAATATTTTTGTATCCAAAATAACTTTATTTACTTATGGAATTTTCTAGCCCAGACACAATTCTGTAGTCTGCAAGATTAATAATATGTTCATAAAGTAAAACTAGAAAGCAATAAAAAATATTGAAAAGAGAATAGAGAGAATGAATTAGAGTAGAGTAGAGTACAGTAGAGTACAGTACAGTGGAGTGGAATGGAATAGAATGGAATGGAATGGAATTGAATTTCAGTTGGAAGGGACCTATAATGATGATCTAGTCTAACTGCCTGAGCAATTCAAGATTGACCAAAAGTTAAGGCATGTTGAATGTTGTTAAGGACATTGTCCAAATATCCCTTAAACACTTACAGGCGTGGAGCATCAAGCACACTCTAGAAATCCTGTTCCAGTGTTTGACTACCTTCTCAGCAAAGAAATGTTTCCCAACGTCCACTCTAACCGTCCCCTGCTGCAGCTTTATTGCAAGACTTTTTTGATTTAAAGAAATAAACTCTACTCCGATCTGATTTTCTATCTTAGTAAGAGTAATTGTACCGAGAATATTTTATATTCCCATTTTATTGTTGTGCTCATGTTATTATTTTCTGCTGCCTACTTTGGCCTAGCTCTATCAGCTTCAAAATCACTGCACTAATCCACATCAGCTGAAAAACTGATTCTGGAGAGCAAATTTTCTCTCTGAATTTTGGGCATCAGTCAGCAAAGATTTACCATTGACTGTACCATCATCACTTCTGAAATAGTTGTTGTTAAGCATTGTGGTATTCTTTCAGAAAAATGACTACTATATTTCCAAAGAGCGTCTAGTCTGCATGAGCAAATTTCACAAGTAATAGTGAGCTGATGGTCAGCATTTTGAAGCACTTTAGGCTCAATGCAAAGAGGGGAGCTTCTTAGCTGAGCTCTGTCAAGGGTGTGGACCTCATATTGTGAACAGGCAGGAATTTACTGTCATTCCTCTTTCTGTCACTTACTGTTACACTCTGGATAGCTACTTCCTTCAGCCTCTAATCAGTTGTGGTTTCTAGTTCTGAAAGCCAGTTGAATTTCCCTAGACAAACCAAAGAATCCTTTCTTCTAAATCTGAAAAGTTATTTAGGGTAACTTTTCTCACCAGTTTTTGGCAACTTCTACTGTCTGTGTGGCCGCGCGTTCATATAAAGATAACTGCACCTTCACTCTGCCTGTCTTTAAAATAAAAGCTTGGCAACATTTTAGCATAAGCATGTGTCCTTCCTCCCAAGCCCATCTCTAATGATGTCTGGTTAACGTGGGCATCTACAGCAGTAGACAAACTAGAGTTGCTTCATCATCATGTAATGACTGTCTCCTACTGACGATGTAGTTAGAAGTAAATGCTCACAAACTTCTTCATAAGTTTTTCATCAATGCATGAAAATGAGTAAGTAGTTTTCATACCAGAAGTCAGTAAGCATATGTTGGGTTAGACTAGTGATCACACTTGGAACTCAAAGGCTGTGTCCATCTCTCATGTGACTACACAGTGTTTTCAAGGCTTTATACTGGCTCATAAGCTTGTAAATGGGACTGTTTCCCAGTTCTCATCTGTTCTATGTTTTGGGGTTTTGGCGGGATAGAGGATTCTCTGATTTGAAATAATTACGCTTTACGACATTGATGCTTTTTAAGATTCAAGACATTTATCAGATAATTATCTTTCCCAGATTCTGACAGAATTTTTCTTATACAGAGATTCTTCAATACAGTTAAATATTTCCTTGTATAACTTATTTGTATTCCAGGTAAGTTTGGTTTATTTTCCTGAACATCTATATAGCTACAAAAATTTTAGCAATGTATCTTTCCTTTTTGTAGCTACATCAATAATAATTTCTATAGACATAGAATCATAGAATAGAATCATAGAATAGTATGGATTGGAAGGGACCTTAAAGATCATTTAATTCCAACCCCCCTGTCATGGACAGGAACACCTCCCACTAGATCAGGCTGCCAGAGGCCCATCCAACCTGGCCTTGAACACCTCCAGGGATGGGGCATCTACAACTTGCTTGGGCAACCTCTGCCAGGGCCTCAACACTCTCATGGTGAAGAAATGCTTTGTCTCTAGTCTAAATCTGCCCCTCTTCAGTTTATACCCATTGCCCCTAGTCCTATCACTACAAGCCTTTGCAAACAGTTCCTCCCCTGCTTTCTTGTGGCCCACTTCAGGTACTGGAAAGTTGCTATGAGATCTCCATGGAGCCTTTTCTTCTCCAGGCTGAACAAGCCCAGCTCTCTCAGCCTGTCTTCATAGCAGAGGTGCTGCAGCCCTCTGATCATCTTCTTAGCCCTCCTCTGGACCAGTTCCAACAGTTCCATATCCTTCTATATCCGTAATAGTACCTCACATGGTAACAAAAGAGAAAACTTAATAGTATCAAGTCTATTTATAGCTAACATGCTTGCAATGTACTCAAGACATTGCTCTTTAGAAAAAAAAAATTCTTCACAAACAGGCAGAAAAGGGCAAAAAGAGGGGACTTTTGCTGTAATGAGATATGTTTTTCAGTTACCTAGCACATTTCAGACTGCCAGTGGTCCTGCATCTAACTCTCCCTTGGAATAAGACGACCTTCAGCATGATCTCCATCTGAACAAGGAGCGATGATAATTGTTATGATTTATATATGACAGCTGGGATTATCCCCAGGCAGATTTGAAGTAAATGTCTCTAAAGGTGTGATGGTCATTATAACACTAGCACTACTAAATTTAAAAGGAAAAAAGCCAATGTTTTACTAGTAACCATTTAATCTGGAAAGAAAGCAACACTGAATGTCTCATTCTCTCTTCATCACGCAATTATACTTTTGACAAAATGTTGGTTCCTCTTGTGCTGTAAAGTTCCAAAAAAATTAGCGTGCAGTGAGCCCAGAATATTTATATCAGCCTTTAGAAGCTCATTCAGCTCTATTGTGGGACTAAGTTTGTCTTGGTCAAGAAAAGGGAAGATTTGAACTAGTTAAGGACTTCAAAATCAAATTAATCCTTCATTAAAACTCAGCCTCCTCACTTCTTTTTTTTTTATAACAAGGTTGGAATGCCAGACAACTGACTACAGGTGACTGAATCAAGCTGAAAAGTACTCTTCTCATTTACTGTTAAATTTCATCCATAAACAAAATGTCTGACATGTGAAACAAAAAGATTTTCTGATCATGAGTATTTCTACATTTATGAGACAACTTGCATTCGTTGAGATCAGATTGTGAAATTATGAAGGCAGATCCTAATCTAGCATTTCCATAGCTCCAGTCAATGGAATACCATAGATATAAACCAGACAATGATCTGATGAACATACAGAAAGGGAAATAAAGTGAGGTGCTGTCAATATGATCTTTGCCTGTTTTGTTTTTTAAAACACTACTTCGCTACACCTCTGCACAGAGAAACTACTCATTAGAATGACGCACAGCAATTAAAAAATGCACAAACCGATCATGTAGGGTTATTTGGTAAACTCACATTTTACCAAACCCATGAATTCACACAAAATGAATGCTTTGATATATTTTTGAAAATACAGGTTGTGTTTTGCTGTCTTTAGAGAGAAAAACACTAAAGTTAAGGCACAAAACATACTAGTACATAAAAACCAGTGTGGACAGATTGTGTTTGAAAAGCCATGACAGAGGAATGGAGCACTATCAATATTTGACTGAAATACATATCTGGAATCATGAGTGTGTTTGTAGGTAAGGCTGTGACTCTCTTCAGTCAAAGTTAATGCAGATGAGAGTCAGGTGACACATTAGATTTCACCATGGACACAATGTGTGTCAGTTTCTTTACTGTTATATTGTTCCTGAAGAACCAGCCTAGGAAACTGCAAATCCCATTTCCGTGGTGTAAGGGGAAGGGCAAAGCAGAAAGTCTATCTGAGCTTTTGGATTTAATGAGATCACACTGCAATCTGGGAGCAAGCTTTTTAATTTCATTAGCTCTGATAGCCGTTGAAGAATTATAAACATTAGGCTTACACTGGACATCAGTCATTAGTAAACATTTCCATTTACAGGTGGATTTCATGCTACACACCCAAAAGGATTCCAGGAGAATCAAGCAAGTTATCATAGTTCCATGATAATTTATACAGGGTAATGATGTCAAGATTGAGAATTGTTCTCATCAGATGAATCTAAGTTCACACACAGAAATCAGCATAGAGGAAATTATTCTAATAGCAATATCAAACCTCACAAACTCTCTGATTATGTTGATTTTTCTGATCATGTGAGTCATCAAATCACAACAGCCTTATAGCCTATGAAGAGATATAGCTTATATTATGTATTGTGACTATTAAAAATATTCCTTTCAATGATGTAATATAGTTATAGATACCGATGGTTCTAAGAAAGAGAAATCTTTTCCTTAGAAATGAAATTAGAAAATAAGTTAATTTTACTTAAACTATCTTAGAGACTTCCAATGCCAATTATTTCCAATTACATTAAGTTAAAAGGAAAAATATAATCTGCTTGATCATACAGTTTCTTAAAATTTAAAATCTGTTCTTCAGAAAAAAAAGTAGTCTGAATTGTTCAGGAATGGAAAAGTCCATTTACATCCCCACTCTATGTATTTTTTTATAACTTCCATGAAAGTATCATTCAGCAGTTTGCAGAACAAAGAATCATTAAAGCTTTTTTGAAACATCCAAGTTTCTGTACTGTTTTTGAAACAGATGACAATCAGCTGATTTTACCTAATTAAATCAAGTATGTCAGAGACAGGGGCAGCTTTTACTTGCTATGGAGGTGATAGAAGAGGTTTTCTCTAAAGATGATCTTGATTTTGGCTGATCCAAAGTCAAATGTTTCAAAATCAGTGGAAAATCCTGAAAAGAAGTCCTTGCAGAAGTTACAGAATTTACAAGGGTAATCAACTGAATTAAGTGGATATGAAATGGAAGAAGCATATTTCTATATGTGCAACAGTTCTGTACAGGCAGTTGTTCATAGTGAAGGACCTGACATGTTCTTTCTGATATGCATCAAGTATTCCTGTCCACAGAATCACAGAATCACAGAATAACCAGGTTGGAAGAGACCCACTGGATCGTCGAGTCCAACCATTCCCACCAATCCCTAAATCATGCCCCTAAGTACCTTATCCACCCTAACCTTAAACACCTCCAGGGATGGCGACTCAACCGCCTCCCTGGGCAGACTGTTCCAATGCCTAACCACCCTCTCCGTGAAGAATTTTTTTCCTAGTCTCAAGCCTAAATCTCCCCTGGCGGAGCTTGAGGCCATTCCCTCTTGTCCTGTCCCCTGTCACTTGGGAGAAGAGGCCAGCACCCTCCTCTCCACAACCTTCCTTCAGGTAGTTGTAGAGAGCAATAAGGTCTCCCCTCAGCCTCCTCTTCTCCAGGCTAAACAACCCCAGCTCTCTCAGCCGCTCCTCATAAGATTTGTTCTCCAGCTTTGTCGCTCTTCTCTGGACTCGCTCCAGAGCCACAACATCCTTCTTGTGCTGAGGGGCCCAGAACTGAACACAGTACTCGAGGTGCGGTCTCACCAGTGGCAAGTACAGAGGGAGAATAACCTCCCTGGACCTGCTGGTCACGCCATTCCTAATGCAGGCCAAGATGCCATTGGCCTTCTTGGCCACCTGGGGACATTGCTGGCTCATGTTCAGTCACTGTCAACCAACACCCCGAGGTCCTTCTCCTCCTGGCAGCTTTCTAGACAGACTTCTCCTAGTTTGTACCTCTGCTTAGGGTTGTTGTGCCCCAAGTGCAGGACCCGGCATTTGGCCTTGTTAAACCTCATGCCGTTGGTCTCAGCCCAGCAGTCCAGCCTGTTCAGGTCCCTTTGCAGAGCCTCCTGACCCTCCAGCAGATCGACACTTCCACCCAGCTTGGTGTCATCTGCAAACTTGCTAAGGGAGCACTCGATGCCTTCATCCAGGTCGTTGATAAAGACATTAAACAGGACTGGGCCCAGGACTGAGCCCTGACTTATATAGTCATTTAGTATTCTAAGTATTACTAGGAGAAAGAGAACAGAGATTTTTTCCTGATACAACTATAGAGCTTGCACCAACAAACTCTCTACATGAAACTATAGGGATAAATAACAGCACAGCAGATGAAGGATATCTCAAAAGCTGTAAGCAACAGTGAAAGGCTGTGTAATGAAATGTGTTCATATCATTGATGAGTGTCAAGAAAAGTACTCCTGTGAGAAGTCCTGCAAGTGGGAAGAGGCTGACACGCAAGCTTTTCCGCACAGGGGCTCTAGCCTGCAGAGCAGTGGTAAAACTCCCATTGGCAGAGGACTTAGCTCTGCTCATGAGACCTCTTGACCAGACCTGCTGGTCAGGGTCAGCCAGGACTAGATGAAGTAACCAATGATTCTAGTGGAAAGAACAAGAACACTGTGAGCTGAACTCCAGTGTGTCAGTAGAGGGTAAAAAGGATGAAACATGCTCTCTTCTGAACTAAAAAGGGGAATCAAAGGGATAGGGGCCAAAGAAAAGAAAGCTAGGAATACACACTTGAAACACAGGAGATCTTTTCACTTTTGTGCCTATAGCTAAAGCAATTCAAGCAATTTTAATTTCTCAAAGGGGAAATAAAATAAATCTGTTATTAAATTTATATGAGAACCTAACAAGCTAGCAGAACACCCCCCAGTGATTTACATGAGGAGCTCTTATTATCCATGGATCACTGACATGATAAAGCATAATGACATATGAAAGAGTACTTGGAGACCACTATTTTGTGTCAATGAGCAGTTAAGAAGCCCTTAGCTTTTTGGAGCCTCGGTTTATTGTGTCAGTCTGTGGAGAAACAGACACTAAAGTCAGTAATATCTCCAGATGATGAAGCCAGCTGGCATCCTAACAGCGTGCCTGCTCATATTGTAGTTGGAAAGGATTTTTATTCATGTCTAGTTTTGTGTGAAATAATCCTGCTTTTCATGATATTGCTGTGTGCCCATCTTCTGCAATATTAATATATGAATTTGAATTTAATCAGCTCTGCATGTAGAACCACTAAGTTTTTAATTCAGACTTTTCACAAATGAGTATAACTGCAGCGTAAGAACATAAATGCTAATGACTTCTTCTTTGAGCCTCAAAATTACTGTGAATAATCCAGCATTCTTAAACTACTATATTCACTAGAGTTAGGTTCACTTATTGGCCCTCATTTGTAAGAGAAAGTGCTTCCCTCACTTACTAGCCTGTAAGGTTTGCAAGAAACTGCCTTCAAGCTTTGATGGTGTTGTAACTCGCACTACTAAAAAATTTCAAAATCATCTGCAAAGTCTTTTCACTACTACCCTGCTACTCCATTCCCAGAAATATTCCTTTTTCACAGTGCCAGAAAATTTGCCTTTAATCAGGACACAGATATGACTGGTATTATCAAGTGGGCAATATATTCACTCTATTTCCTTATTTTCCCCCATTCCAGCTTGTTGTCCCATTTTATTTTCTAAAATTTTAAGTGCTCACATGGAAGGAAATTCCATTTTTTCTGTGTTTGTACAACATCTAGTGCTCTGAGATATACTGCTTCCTGTTCGTGGTTGTTAAGTGGTATCACGGTATATCATCATACTAATATAGTCTATCTCACTGAAAGGGCTGGTAATTAAAACATATGTGTTGCCCTGACACTCTGAAACCCTGCCTCTGGAATCACAGCCCAAGATATCAGTTCTGTATCCAGCAGTTTTTTCCTTTCCTGTCATGACGTACCATTTTGAACCATGTTCTTTCAGAGCCTTAGATAAGAAAAGACAACATCTAAAATTATTGGTATTTGCTAGAGGTCCTGATTCAAAACCTGTGAGAGTAAATTCTTTCCATTGATTTAGGAGGTCTGTGATAAACCCCAATATCTGGGGAATGTAGAGCTGTTACACCTGTAGAATATATCTCTGGAAATCGTTGTTATTCTTTTACTAGTAACTGGTTTCTTAACAGTGTATTAAATACAACAACTTTGTATACCTTGCTTAATTTATCTGATAATCATTAGTGAAACATGCCAAAGGATAGTTATGAAACATGTAAGCATTCTAAGTAAGTACTTCCTATGGTCAAAAAAGATGTAGGGACTGTTCAGTGGATAAGGAATTGGTTGGATGGTTGCATTCAGAGAGGAGTGGTGAACAGCCTGATGTCCAGATGGAAATCCATAACAGTATCTCTTGGGTGTCTATACTGGGACCAGTGCTGTTTAATATTTTCATTCGTGATAAAAAGAGTGAGATCAAGTGCACCCTCAACAAGTTTGCAGATCGTACCAAGCTGACAGTGTAGTTTTCACACCAGAAGGATAGTATGTCATCCAGAGGGACCTGGACAGGCTAGAGAAGTGGGCCTGTGTGAACCTCATGAGGTTCAACAAGGCCAAGTGCAAGGTTCTACACCTGGGTTGAGGTAATTCATGGTTTCAGTACATGCTGGAGGAGGATATGATTGACAGTAGCCCTACAGAGAAGGGCTTGGGGATTCTGTTTGATAAGAAGTTTGACATTAGACAGCAATGAGTGCTTGCAGCCCAGAAGGACAATCGTATCCTGGGCTGCATTCAAAGAAGCGTGGCCAGCAGGTCAAGGGAGGTTATTCTCCCCATTCGCTCCACTCTTTTAGACCTCGTCCACAGTACTGAGTCCAGTTCTGGAATCCCTAACATAAGAAGGATATTGAACTGTTGGAATGGATCCAGAGAAGGGCAACAAAGATGAGTAGAGGTTTTGAGCACCACTGCCATGAGGACAGGCTGTGAGAGTTGGGCTTGTTCAGCCTGGAGAAAGGAAGGCTCTGTGGAGACCGTAGAGCAGCCTTCCAGTACCTGAAATAAGAGAAGCACCAGCATAAGAGAAAGCTGGGGAGGGACTTTTTATAAAGGCATGTAGTGGTAGAACAAGGTGGAATGTCTTTAAGTTGAAAGGGAAATATTTAGATTAGACATTAGGAAGTAAATCTTCACAATGAGGGTGGTGAGACAAGAACAGGTTGCCCAGGGAAGTTATAGATGCCCCCTCCCTGGAAATGTTTAAGGTCAGGCTGGACAGGGCCCTGAGCAGCCTGGTCTAGTGGGACATGTCCCTGCCCATGGTAGGAGGGGTGGAACTAGATGATCTTTAAGGTCCCTTCAAACTCAAGCCATTTTATGATTCTATATGATGTTAACCAGAGCATTTTTTTTTGCTGTCGGTGTAAAAGAAGGGATGAAACAGTATTGAACTGCAACTCCAAACTGGGAGGAAAAACTGTCTTTGACAGTCACTGTTAGGTCTCTTAGCATGCGTATCTTTTACATATTTAAATTATTTCATTGCCAAAAAAATCTGCAAGGGAGTAGGACATGAGAACTACACCTGGCCTATAAAATAACAGTCTATATGTAGGGGTTTTTCACCTATGTACCGGATAAGGAATCATGCATATGGAAATAGGGTGATAAAGTTTGCTAGGAAATGACCAACAGCCATTGCTTATGCCAAAAGCCAAGCAGCTATGCAATTCTAAACATTAGCCTATTTAGGCTGAAAAAGCTGTAAGGTACTGTTTGTAACTATCTCCAGTCTCCTATTTGCCATCAGGCTTATATCAGCATAATCCTTTGGAAATGCCTACTAGTAACTAAAGAGACAAGCATCTTCTGGTCTGGCAAAGCACACCATGCATTTCTCAGTAACAGAATGCTAATCGTCACATATCCTGACAACCTTTCTCCTTGCCATTACTGCTAATACTGCAGGTTCCCTCAATTCAGTTAACTTAAAAGGCTAACCGGGAGATGAAATTGGTGAGGTTTTTTTTCTGTTTGGCTGTTGTGCAAACAAAGGTACTCAACAAAGACTGCAACAAATTGTGCTTGAAGTGAAAGCAATTAGAACATTTTGCATTCATATGTTCTAAGCTTCTGGGTACCATCTCAGAAAGATATCAACTGCAAAGTTGAGTTAATTTTTGCTTTGGGCAACAGCTCATAATTATTTCTGGAGCCTGCAGGCTTTACACACAGCCAGTCCAGCTGAATTTCTTTTAGGCATTCTTTATTGGGGAATGAATGACCACTGTATTACCAAAGAGAGAATTTTTAGCATATGTTTTTAGAGTTATCACTTACCTCCGCAGAATAACACCCAGAAGGCTAAGAATTTCCTCTGTACACACTCTTAGAAGTACTAAGATTTTTCTGTACTGTAGAGATCTAAGAAAGGCCTTTACAATTCTACTATTAAAGGCCAGAAAAAAAAAAAAAACAGAATCCTGCTTAGGCTCCATTTTAAGAATTATTCTTCTCTGTTTTTTTTTTTTAAAGTAAGTAGAACAGAGATGCTACAATATCCAGTGTTGTAGTGGTTATTTGCAAGATGCTGCATCAGATACTCTATATAATTGCCCTTATGAGATTGTAGTTTTACTTTTTTCACTGACACAGACATTTTCTGGATATGTCTGTTACTTGCAGTTTCTTCAGAATTTGACCTTGAACTGCCAATGATTAGTATTGAGAGATTGTTTTTCTCAAAAAGGAACATAATGGAGGAACATAATGTTTCAGTTGTCTTTGCTGTTGTTTCTGAGACTATGCAATTTATTTGTTGTACAAGCTTCATGAAGTGTTGTAACTCCCTGGCACCTTTGAAATTGCAACATCTACTGCATATTTCAGGGTCAATTCTGCTTCCATCAAAGAGTGCTTTGGATTGCATTATTTTGTATAATACTCACTAACCATTCTCTTAATGCACCATTTAAACTCCCTTCAAAGTGGCAATGTTCATTTAATTGCTGTAATCCAGACATACATTCAGCAAATGTTTAATTCTCTTGATTCTATCTATAAAAGCAGAAATGTCTTGCAATCACAAGTGGTTTTGAGGATAGGTAATTTTGCAGATGAATTTATATAGTCTCAGCAAAAGTTCTGTCCTTTGCCATAATAGCATCTGTAAGACTGTGTTACAGGGTAAGGTTTCAGTGACCATTAGATGCAGCAAGACATCTATCTTTTACTTAATATTGAGATCATAAAATAATGTTCAAGTCTTCCAGTGTAGGTAGCAGAATCATTCATTGAACTATCAGATAAATTATCTTTGGTTGTTAAAAATAACTCTACACTTCATTCTCTCATCCATTCCAAAGAATGAAATTTTTCTTAACAGTAGTGTAACAGGATGCTGGCTTCATGGCACCCACCTAGATAAACATCTTTTCTTTCACTGTTTTCTATAGCATGATTCTGTTCTCATTGCTTTCTATGCTTTGATTGCAGGATACTGAGAGCAGAAGAAATAAAAAGGCTAACTTAACTATCTAGAAAATTTGTGTATTTCTACTCTAACAGGCTTCTGATAGCAACTGCATGGGAAGACGTGGAAAAGTACTCCATGAGGTAGTAGCTTACTTCTAAACACTCTAGACATGGCTCAGTCTTTAACTACTTATCACATTCAACATTAACTTCAGAAACTGCTTATTCAATGCTCAGGATGAAGCAAATCTTGTGATGAATCTGAAATTTAGAATAAGGGATGAGGTTGTGATATTAGATGTTACTCTTTTTGTGTGCATCCAGCATGAAGTTCAGGGCCTGAGATGCACATATTTATGAGCACAAATGAAGTGAGGAAAGCTGTACGCTCACACAAAGTTGCACCATGCAAAGTAACTTGACCAAACAGGTATGCAAAGCCAAGTGAGTGATATGCATTCACATTGAAGAACTGGGAAGATTTCAGTCTGTGGGCCTGAGAATACAATTGCAGCTTTTAATGGGAGTCTGGTTGACAATCCATTAACAGTACATTTTCTATATATAAAATCAGTTAACGTAGTTTTTAGATAGCACATAGGGCAGGATTCAGAATCTCCTTGAATAAAACAGGTAGTTTTAATTGACTGCATGAGCTAGGTATTTAAGCTCCCCTTGCAGTTCAAGTGGGTTTGCTCAACAGCAGAGTTTAGAGAATTATCAAGTTGGTCAAAGATAGACATGATTTAGCTAGTTCAGCCTGCCTACACACAAGCATTGATTACCATGTGAAACTTCTTGTTCTAGCCTTGTCCCTCAGGAGAATCACCTGTGACTCAGATCCTCCAGGATATTTGAAGGAACTCCTAGAGAGCTGTTTGGATTACAGACTTCAGGTGATATCAAATCCATATGGTTAGGCAACTAAGCTGAATTCTGAAAGTATGCTTTAAAGTGAGGTATATAGCTCTCTGCACTCTGCCAACTATATTAAACAAATATTCATTGACTATATTGAGAACTTCAATACACTTATCTTTAGAAACTTAAAGTTTGGTGTCTTGGATAAGTTGGGATATAAGGAGAAAAATGCAATCCAAGAAAAAAACCAAAATTGCACAAAAAAAAAATTGTGCCTTTTTTTCTAGCTTTAATACAATGGGGAAGAAAGGTTAAAGGTAAAGGAGAAAATAAAGATGTCTACATGGTTCCTGCAGACACACGGATCAGACAAGAAAGCAACATGCATTTCATCAGGGATTAAGAATCACCTGAAAAGTTTTTGAAGAGGCTTACAGAGCAAGATGAACCAACTCGGAGGTAGGTCTTGATGTCATTCATGTTTGGGAATGCAAATGACTCATTTGCCTTGGATTCCTTTGGCAATTTGTTACATTTAAGGAAGTTTGCCATCTAATCTACTCAGCATCATTTGTGGTTAATGATTTTAATTGTTACAAGGTACCTGTGTTATACAGTAAACCCACATGTATTCCTGAAGAAGATACAATACTACACCATCAGGCCAGCTCCATTTAAGAAGGCCTTATAAACTGACATGCACAACTGTTTTTTCCTCTTGATCACATAAAGAGTTACTAAATTCTTATTCTGCTTTCCTAAATCTTTTCTGTTGTTTGTTCCAAGACATGCTTACTACAGACCTGCTTCCATCTGAGGACTATAAAAGAGCTAACAAAACTTAAAATCAGAAGAAAAATATCTCCAGTGATTGAGCAACAAATTAAACATCATTTAAAACTGCAAACTGTACATAATGCAAAAAGCAAAAAATATATAAAGATATACTTTCTTTCATGAAACAACTGAAATACTGGTTTCAATGTGTTTTGTGGGTGATTTATATCATAAGTATACTTTGTGCATTTGAGCGTGATATCTCCTAAGGCATCTTTTTCACAAAATTTAACTGAAAATCAGCAGACTACAGGAAGTCCTACAACACTGTTCTTTATTCAATGCCTTAAAAACTTTAGGGGGTTTAATTAGTACCTCTGCAGGATAAGCAGGGATTTTGACCAAAAATTAAGCTCTTGTTCAAATGCCCATTAACCAAACAGAGGTTTTGTTCAAACTTCTAGCCCGATTTGGCCATGACCATTTTGTTACCTTTACCCCTTACAGCCTCATTGCTACTATCTATCCATAACTGTTCATGAATGGTATTGCCCTGTAAAAATGTGATTTCAGAGAACTGAAAATGAGAACAGTAAATGGTGTAAATAGGGCTTAAAATAACAAGAATAAATAATTACAAGGGTGGAGGAGGTTTTCTTTTAAAATTGAATCTTAGAACAGTTATATTTCTCAATGTTGGCTATCACCAGTAATAACTAAAACTAAATAAAAACATTTAATGGAATCCAGTCTTCCAAAATCTTAAGACTCTGAAATCCAGCCTATTTTTGTAGGTCAGCCCCATCTGTACATTATATAAAGCTACAAGGAATTAATGAGACTGAAATGAGTAATGCTAAGTGTTGTTTATACCAGATTGCTTCAGTCTGAATCTGTAGAATTTTTTTGGCAGAAATATCATCTACATTGTTTATTGATCTACTAATTACTCATACAGAAAATCATGTGATACCAAATGGAAAGGTCCAGAAAATACTGAACTTCGAAGATGCAGAAGAGGAGTTCTTAGAAGTGGACTTTATATACTGAAAAGTGTGAACACCCTCCCACTGATGGGATTTTCTGTAATTAGAGTCCAAATCCAAGAGTCCAGACTTGCTCTAAGATTCACAGATTGTGCCAGATCTTATGTAAAATGTGACCATACTTTATGCTGATGAGGATGTAACAGTGTTAAGCACAGACACAAGTCCGAAAAACGCAGCTGAACATTTTGAGGCAGGCAGGATAGCTGCAGTAAGGTATTAAAATATTCCACCATTTGAGCAGTAATAACATAGTGTTGACAGAAGATTTGGTTTAATTTTAGAAGGTGTGTTGATGAACACAGCTGGGAAGTAATAATAACAGTAATAAAAACTGCAAGTTTTATGGGCTGTTTAGGCTTTCCTTGCTATCACAGAGCCTTTACCTCGAGTGCAGTGAGAAAATTAGAGACTTGATTGTCAAAAGAATTATTGTACTGCTTATGTTCAGGGACTTTCCTATCACAGAAAGTCATCAGAGTTGGATTCAGTCAAGACTGTAGGCTCTATGCTACCCAGTCATCAACTTCTGGGTCATGAAATGGTAGACTGAAACTGGCTGCCACAGATAATTTAATTTTTTTTTTATATAGACTGGAGAACTGTAGCATGGATGCTCAGTACAACTGGAAAGCTCAGCAGGAACCACCATGGACCCAGGACAAACAGGAGTCATAATAAGTACCTCTCAGGTGCCATAAATGCATGGAGCAGCCACTTTGCTCCTTAGGATATATGACCTCTGAGATGAAGCAGTTAAGCCTTTCCTCCTGATAAGGAAGCCTACCTCTAAACTTTTTCCTTTAGAGCAAAGTGGTGCATTTCTCTTGTCTGTGATAGCCTTATGGTCAGAGCATTTCAAGACCCAGTTCTGGCTACAGTCTGAGAGGTGAATTAGAGTACCTGTTTTTTGTCAAGTGTTTTGAAAATCAATATATTACCTGCTTCAGACTACTGGTTGTTCTTCAACACTCTCAGTTAAATTCTTTCCCTATAGGGCTGAACATGATTCAAAATTCAGTACGAAGAGAGAAAAAGCAGAAGGACCCCCAATTCTGTAGTACAGAGATTAAAATAATCAATAAAAGCAGGATTCCCTGTGCCAAATATTATTGTGGGATTCTCTATGGGGATTTTTAAGTTGTTTTATTATTATTGGTTTTAAAATGAAATTACTTTTAATACAATAGACTTATTCTTTGATGCATATACCTACTGCCTCTACATATACACATACATATGTCAGCAAAGTGTCCTCTAAGAACACTAGTCCTGTACCTTACAAGAAGTAGTTCTGGTCAGTCTGATACTGAACTGGTAGTTTAGACCAGTACAACACTGAGCTCAGAGGTACATTGTACCTATATAAAAGTTAACCAGAACCTGAAATGTGACCCATACTTCACATATATATCACACTAGCTAGTCTTATAACACTGCAGATTCTTTCCTCCAAATATTCCCCCCCACCAGCTTGCCGGGCTTTTAAGGTCTTCATTTTGAATTTAATCATGAAGCAAAGTAAAATGCCAGGATCAGTTCGGGCAATGATTTTCAGTTGTATTAGTCCACCCACTCTGCTGTTCGGTCTGGGCACTTTCCAAATTTATCTGCAGAGAGAAGTGATGTTTGAATTGAGCTTGGAATACTGAGGAAAAACTGTGAGGAAAAACTGTGGGGAAAAAAAATGAGCACCTGAAAAAGAAGTGGTGTAGATAACAATAAGCTCCACTCTGTTTCCATGTTGTGGGATGGCAAATAGACTAATTTCTTACATTTCTTTTCTATTTATATGTGTATTTATGTATTTGTTTATTTATGCCAGTGTGTTAAGATGGCTAAATAAAATGCCATGAGTAATCTGTTAATTTGAGGGAAACAAGATAACTAGTTTGCATTTACATAATGAAACAAGAGTGCGTGAGAAAAGGCATTCTTTGTTTACAATGCTGAAATACAATTAAGAAATAGGAGAATAAAAGTTATAGCATGGTGTAACTTTGAAAAGTCAGAAATTTTCTTAGGATTTGTCCCATCCCATATAGTTTTTAAAACTTGATAAAGGAAATATTTATATCTCAGGGAAAAGGCTTTCTTTGAGGAAAAAAAGCTAGTCATTATGATAAATTCCATATAGTTTAAAAAAAAAGGTTTTGGATATCCCTTAACAACTTTTTGAAACTATTAATTTCTTTAATGATGCCATCACTTTCTCTGCAACTGCAAATCCTAGCTGACCTTCCAATGGCATAGGTTAAAATGTATCACTATTGACATTAACTGATTACCTCCTATCTGCAAGACTGTATTAAAATTCTGGTTGTTTTAGTTGGTCTCAGAATGATATACAGTGTCAAAATTAGCATATTTGTTTATGGATATTTTTATTCTTCCACCTATGGTGAAGTTCTTTGTATATTTTGTGGGCTAGGTTGTACTGTAGATCAGCTACAAAAGAATGACAGAGACCTTAGAACAGAAACTAGTAAACCTTATAATTAAACTATTTATATCTGCTGAGAGAACCTTGCTTGGAAAGATTCTCTCTGAAATAGTTTTTTCATTGTTAGTATTATTAATTATCACAGTATTGCTGAGAAATTGATGGATATATGTTTAATTTTCTTCAGTTTTATTATTGCTAGCCAGTTTTGTATTCCTAATGTCACTTTAATCTGCTTTTTACTGGTAGTTGGATGACTAATAGTTGCAGCATTTTGAAAAATACCTTCTGCACATGCAGAACTTGGCAGAGTTTCAACATTTCTTACAAATGCCATGCTGAAAGTTAAGTCCAGTTCATCAGAAAAGTTAAGATGACCAAATATGCTGAATAAATTTAACAGAATGCTGAGCAACAGAGCTTTTCATGACAAATATAAGCCTCATACTTCTGTTCCACAGTACTTGCAAACTTAGCCTACTGACCCATTTCTAATATGATTCAAAATAATTTGTATTTCAATTAGATACAATTCTCATGAGAAAACAATTAAAATGTTTGACTTGGAAATAATTAAGCTGTGAATTTCCTTGCAATAAGAAAGAACTGAAGGCTGTGATTTGGGAGTTTCATTTTCTTTATTGCTATAGTTGAATTTATAGACTGAAACACCCAGGTTTAAGATTTCTTTAGAGTTAAGAAAAACATCATTGAGAAAAAATAGCTTTCCCCTCTCAGACAAATAGCCCAAATACAGATTACTACCTGTTATTCATGATTGAAATGGGATCTTGTATTAGGGCCAGTCCAAGCCATTTCTCACCAGTGACTGAGGTTCTGAGAATGTAACATCAAAATTACTATGTTCTCAATAACATTTTCAATCTCAATGATTTTGAAAAATTCCAGGCAACCTGTATTCTCACACCTGTTCTAACCCCAGAACAATTGACTCTGTTATACAATGTCTTACACTTCCATTAAAGTTGCAAATATTTTAACAGGAAAAGTATGACTGGTGCACTTGGATCCAAGTCTCTATAGCGGTATGCATATTTATGAGTTTAATGAACTATACACATTTACACTTTTTTTTAAAAAAGTATCCTCAGCTAAACAAAAGAGACTCAATTAGCTCAAGGAGCTGACCTAAATTAATCACAGTCTTGTTGCATAGTCACTAATTATTTCCTCTGAAGATCTTTCTGTGAATCTCATAACTGTATGATAAACAGTAGATTTATTGTCAGTTATGTGCTCAGTCAATAATAAATGAGCAACATGCCTGTACTTTATTACGGAAAACAGAGGTTCTATTTGTTTCATTAAGACATGGATTTATGAAAACTGTTATGCATATTATCACTTTTCATTTTCTAAAACTCTATTATAGAACTAAGCAGATGATTCCTAATTGAGGTAAATTTAAGTTAATTTCTTACATGAATTTAAAGTTTGATAGCATAAACTATTCCAAAGTTTGTATCATATTTTCTTATGAATCTTTCAGGAGAAAAATATATATCATCCATGTATTTTTCCATAGTTTAAAAACCTACATGACTGAGTGATTCCTTTCATCTATTCTTGTGACTTTCATTCTGCACAGGTTTTACCAGCAACTGAGAAATGTTGTAGCTTAAAGACATGCACTTATTCTATTTCCTGTAACAAAGAAAACACTAAATGTATTTACTACAAATCATGGAGTTAAATCAAACTGCATAACAGTAACACACTCCTCTGCAAAGGGTACAGAAGTAAGGCTCTGAAATCTGAGAAGACATCGGCAATCAAATGCTACACAAAAGCAATCTTATTTTTATTACACACAAGGAATATTTTCCCAGGAGTCCTGATGCCTGCCAGAAAATAAATAACAAAATAGGACAAAAAGAAAAGATTGCTTGAGTTAAATAGCTCAGACAGGTTTTCCTTAACTACGCATGTCCATAAGGAGCCAGGTTTCTTCTGTGCCCAGCTACAGTTGATTCAAATGGCAGCCAATAGACTTTGTTACAACCTACACTGTTATTGTTCAGGCATCCATAGAGTCTCCACTTTTGCTGCATCATTCCATATTGACATTCTAAGCCTTGGGTATAACTGAAAGCCACAAGTCATAGCTTCCTAAAGCGCTACATCCTGATGCCTGTACTACAATGACTAGTCATGAGGTAAGATCACAGTGAGAATAAAAGGAACAAAATAAATAAACAAGAGGGTCTTTGTTTAAAATAATAATATTAATCACCTCAAAATACAAAAATGTAAATTAAATAGACACAGGTGGTTTTGGTGTTGAAAGGTTTTTGAAAGGACTAAATATTAAAGAATGTCTGCCAGAAAGCTATGGAAGTGGGACTTTTGAAGTCACCAATCTGACTTCACTAAAAAAGAACAGGGAGTTCTAGCAAGAAATAAAGTTACTATGAACAAGGTACAGCAAAATATGCATTCAGTTCGTTAAAAAAGCCAAGAAACTATTACCACATGAAACAACTCTCTGCTGACCAGGGCTGTTAACTGCTGCAGATAAAATGCTAACTAAAGTCAGCTACAAGGTGGCTTCTTTTTTCTGGTGTAGTCTGTTCCTGGGGATAATGGCAAGTGGGGAATGTGGCATGTTTTCAGCTAGAAAAGGTGCTACTTGGACACATATACTCCCCCTCTTGCATAGATGCTGACCAGCCAGCCCTGCTGACACCGCTGCCTCAGGTGAGGAACTGCTTGCATAGTTGCATGAGTTTGCTTATCCCCAACAGGTCCCCATGCTGCCTCACCCCATATGCTGCCTCACTCCATGTGGATGCAAGTCCTCCTTTCCTCTAGCCTACCTGTCTTGCTCCCTTTCAGCCATTACTTTATTTCAGACTCAGATCAGGAGCAGCAGTGCAGATTTCTCTCTGAAAGTTGTTCACCCCTTCGCAAAGAGGTTGACAGCATGTGTCCTTAGGGGAATTACTGGGAAAGAAAGAGTGCAAACTGGTAGGAAGCACTAAGTACCAACCAGTACTTAGTGTCAAAATGCCTCCTACAGTCTTGTTGGTAGGGATGTGGGCCAAGCCTGGAATGGGGATCTGGGTCAGACATGGTCCTGAGAAGGCTGGAAAGGGCAGGGCTGTGGCAGAGCTGGAAACAAACTGGGAACCTGGCCAGTAAGGCCCCTTAGTGCCCTCAGGACCCTAACTTGGTGTTACTAAGACTAAACAGGTAACATCCAATCCAGACAGCCAGGATCTGCAGTTAGGTGAAACTGGGCATGTCAGTATATTTTGTTTAACATTTCCTGTGGTTCTAGCTGTAAACTTCACAAAAGCTGTTATTTTGGGGATGATTTTCAGGACTTTCTGGCTTTTTCAGAACTATATCAAGAATTTCCTTTTTTATTTCCTGTATTTCTATATGTCCTCTCAAGTTCCAAAAAGCTCAGAGTAATTGGTTCAAGTTTAGCTTGAACTTATGGTCAATTTTGGGTCAGTTCTTATTTTCACCTATGCTAGTTTTCCCATGCTTAGTTTGAGGACAGCAATAAATGATTGAAACACCTTTTCTAATTGCAGCTGCATTTCCATCTAAAGTGAAAGAGAGACTTTTACTCGGTGATTACCAGACAAGCAGTTAAAGAAAAGATAGATGGTTTCTGCAGTTCCTCAAGGCTTTACCAAATAAGATTGATTTCAGCCCTTTATCTTTTTTTACAAAAAAGCTAGTAGATTCTTCTTTAAATTGAAAAGACCCTATTCCCTTCACATTCACAAAGTAAAGATTGATGCTTCTGCACCTGTTGGATATAAAACATACATTAAAAAAAGCCCACTAGACATGGGAACTCCTCTTATTTTTAAAACAGATTAAAAAAAATTCTGCTTCTGTTAGGAACTTTTTTCAAAACAACTGATACTGTAAGAAGATTTTGTTTTCATTGTTTATTTGTTCGCTGGGTGGGTTATGTTGTTGTTGTTCAGGTGTCTTTAGACTATTTATTTTACCAATTAGGGTATGAATTTTAGTGTTTTCAGACTATGTTGGTTCCTACATGAAATACTGCTATCTAAAACATATCATGGAAGGGCATTTCAGTACTTGAGAATTCTAGAAAGGTGGTCAGAGCATCTGTGCTTTCTTGAAAAGCAGCCAAAACATCATCAACACATCACAACCACAGTCTCTTTCTTGGCCCTGATAACAGCACGACATTCTATCCAGAAGATGATATGAAGGTATTAGTAAACACTGGACTAAAATCTGTTTACGAGGGTTTAGTGACAGAAGGCAAAGAAGGCCACAAGTAAAAAGTCAGTAAGCACTGTCAGAATGATGTGAAATCACACATAGACACACTCTGTTTCATAGTCAGGCTCCGTTATTAATCACTAAGGGCCATACTGTTATGCCCTGTATCCAGTTGGACAGAGCAGTAGATTTAAAATCTTCCTTTTGAGGCAGTGAGTGGAAAGACAAAACCTGTAATCCCATACATCACCCTTCATGAAAACAGAGGAGAGGTAAGAAAGAGGTCAGGGAGTGACAGAACCTCATATGGTTGTATAAGCTCATAGGCACCAGGCAATGAGGAAGGGAAGATGGACATGGACAAGGGAAGATGGCCTCTTCTCCCATGTGACAGGGGACGGGACAAGAGGGAATGGCCTCAAGCTCCGCCAGGGGACGTTCAGGCTCAACATATGGAAAAAATTCTTCACAGAAAGGGTCATTGGGCACTGGAACAGGCTGCCCAGGGAGGTGGTTGACTTACCTTCCCTGGAGATGTTTAAGGTGTGAGTGAATGAGTTACTGAGGGGCATGGTTTAGTGATTGGTGGGAATGGTTGGACTCAATGATCCAGTGGGTTTCTTCCAACCTGGTGATTCTATGATTCTATGATTTCTGACCTTCTGGATTCTTTGTCTATCTAGTTCATGGAGTTGCATGGTTACACACACAGTTTACATATGTTAGATTCAGTAATAAAATAAGATTAAGACTAGGGAATGCTGAAGATATGTGAGTAAGAAAAGTTACAGATGTTTAAATTATAAACCAATCTATCTAAATAAGACTAAAAGCCAGAGAAAATCCTTGATGTTTTCCTGTCTGAGGTTCAGCAGGACGCAGAGAAACCAGAGTAAAAAGCAGAGATGCCTGAATGTCAGCTTGTAGGCAGAACATTCTCATTGCTCTCTTTGCCTCCTGCATCAGATCCAATCTTCAGATTGTGCAACACCCAGCTGAAAACCAAAATCTTTGTCTTCACATACCTTGCTCTCTGTCATAGAGAGAAACTCAATAGCTTTCTTTTTCTGAGTTAATTTGCCAGGCATAAAATCTCTTTAAAAATAGCAGACATTTTGGCGTCTAGGTGGGTCATCAGATGACCCTTTGCATGGGATAGACAGATAAAACAACCAGAAAATAAGCATTTGTTGATGATTATATTTACTTGTGCATTATAGATAAACAGAAGTAGTATTATTCAAAAAATATCACATTATTGTTCTTTTGGGAACATAAATTCTATTAGAACCTTGCTTTCAACCTAGAGATAATCCAGGAAAATCATTCTTCTGCACTAGATCCCTAATGTAGTTCAGTATTTGTGGTGAACTTGAGAGCAAAAACCCAGTTAAATTAAGAAGAAAATAGCTGAGAGAATGTCATTCAGAGCAAATATTTTTTTTAAGTCTTAAAGTCAACAAATATGAATAATAGGGGAGAAAAAGAATAAATGACAAGTTTGCTAATTTTACAGGCAATATTTTAAGTGTGGTAATCGCAGCTTTAGTCTTCTGTATTATAACAAAAATTGACACAGCTGTATAGTTACCCATCCCTGTTGTGATTTAGCATAGCAGATTAGTTGTTCTCAGCTGTGCAACTGACGTGATTTCAGAGGGCTTAAGTTTTTGCATTTGTAGGAAAGAATTGCTTTAATGGCCACCATGCAAGTAAAGAATTATTGGTTTTGAACTCTGCTTCACCACACCCACTTCCTGATATGCTGATAATAATGCCGATACATTCTTTCCTCCTCTAGCATATCTGGTAAGCTTACTAAAGGAAAAAAGAAAAAGAAAGAAAAGGAAAATAGTCAGTTTCTTGGGATCTGGCCCATTTGCAGCAATAGGGATTTCCATTCCAAGAATGGATATATAAATCTTCAGGGAACTGGGTTCTCATAGCTCTGTTTATCCAAGCTATAACTCAAAGATGTCTATCTTGTAGTGGAAGAAAGCATTCAGAACACAAAGTCTATTCATCTAGCTTAAAAATGAAGTGATTTACATTATTTGTTTAAAAGACATACTATCTTATTTTATTTTTACTTCCCTCTCCCCTGTTTTTTAATTCACAGACATTTTTCTGAAATCATTAATGATGTCTTTGTAACCAGTAAGGCTTTAATTTTGCAAAGTAGTCCACTGTGAAAGTTCCATTATAAATCTTCATTTACAGCTGTGCAACATCTTCCCTTCCCAGTATACACAGAAACTGTAGTGGAAGTGATCTGAGAATGCCCTTGCCCTTTGCCTGGAAAGCCTCCCAGACACAGCTTTCAGCACAGGAAATGAATGAGTGGCAATAAAAGTAACATAGATTCACACTCTGCCACCTCTGAAAAGAATGGAGTTAGAAGACAGCACTTAATTACACCTTTCATGATCAATGATAGATTCCTAGCAGTGGTTTTATAGATAAACCTGGCACGGTGGAAAAGATATTACAGGAGTTTTGCAAGATAGCTTCTGATTTTTATCCTGTTCAAAACTGAACAAGCTATATTTGTCCTTTCTGCAATGTTTGTCAGCTAAATGTCCAAGGTAGAAATCTAACCACCTCTGTTCTTGAAAGTCCTCTTCAAAATTATGCAGGTGACTTCCATAAGGTTTTCCATGACGATGGCGGAATCTTAATAGCAAAATGACTTCACATATCAAGACTACAAAATGCAATGGGATTTGATCTTCTAAAGGTTAGGAAATGCTATCATCTTTCTGCATTACTAGTTTCAATGAAGTCAGTCAGACTTATGATAATACTGGGAATCTCCTGCCTGAGAAAAAGTAAAGCTGACAGAACATAAGAATAATTACAATGACAATTGTTTCATAATAATCTCAGTCTTTGATAATGCTGTGCTGTAACCTCTATGAAGACATCATCCCATTTGGTGTGCTAAGGAAGTTTACTACTATGAATCTGAAACCAAATGCAGAAAGTTCTGCTTACCCCAGCTGCTGTTGCAAAGTGACCACCTAGTGAAAGCTGTCTAACACATATAATACGAGTAACTGGGACATAGTGCTACTGGTGAACACAAATCTCAGAAGAAAGCAGGTACCAGCAGAATAGCACTTTTGCCAGAGGAATAACACTTCCACAGAAGAAGAGAACAGACAGGGTACCTCGTAGCCTACCATGGTCTTCAACAAAGATAGCTCTTCTAGAGAAAGGAGTTCCCTTAAGGGACTGTTCTAGTCTATGCTGTTCTTGTCTTAGAAAGCAGAATGGTGAATTTAAATAAAAATCACACCCTCTAACGCTAGTTTCCCTCAGCCTTATAACATCAGTTTACTGCTAGGGTCAGTCTACATATATTTGCAGTCAAAAGATGACCAAGGAAATGGCATGTTTAAGAAATCTTCATCACATACATCTTTATAAATCAAGAAAAATGCTATATATTGTGTTAAAGAAACCCCAGGTCTAGTCACTCTGCCAGCTGAGTCATGCACTTAGAAAGAGAGTAAAATAGAGTATTAATGTGTCACAATTATATGTACCACGAAAATTCATTTATTTTATGTAATGGCTTCTCATTAGTAAGAGTCACATGGTTGAGCTGTTCTGACCCCCAGAACTGATAACTTTTATGCAAACATTTCAAAGTGACAATATATCTCCAAATGCTCCAGAACTTTATTTGGAGAAACAAAGGGACTGCAGGGCGAAAGTATTTTTTCTTATCCTCACATTGCTTGGTAGCATTGGAAACATGGTTTGGTTGCTGGAAGGCTTTATATCCAGACATGGAAAATTCCCAAAGTGTTCTAAAGTAAACACAACTAAGAACTTCACAAACTGGTATTTCTAATCATTTTTCAGAACCTCCATGCCTATTCGGCAATATGCACATGATTAGAAAGTATACTGTTCTGCAAAGGACAGAATTAATTAACATCCTTATTCAGGTAAAAATAGAACTACACATTTCAATAGTGGCAAACATCAGAATACAGCTCCATCTTCTGTGTGAGGAGTTTTTAAGCCATACTGCGTGATGTGGAGGTTCCAGAAGTCAGTGGAAATTGTGCCATTTTCCTTTCTGAAATTTGCATTCAGGCAGCACTGTGTCAAACATACATAAAAATGGAAGGCATATTATTAATTTCTATGTTTTTCAAATAACTTGTTCAATTTAATTCAAATTCATGATGAACAGACTATCTTGTTGAAAAACAAGATATGAAAAATTCCAAATTTGTTGTAATGGAGTAAGAGGAAAATATAAAACCTGTACTCTAAAGACAGATTGTTTACTTATACTTATTGACAAACTACAGTAACTGCTCTTAGAAAAATTGCCTGAGTTGATAGCTCATTGAAATCCTTAATTTTATTTTCTAATTTGTATTGAATTGAAGATTCTCTTCCGTTTAAATATTCTCATTTTACCTGAAAGTCTTAAAACCTCGGGTTTTTTCAATAACATAATATATTTTTGACACACTGAAACTGCATTCTGTCCAAGAAAACAATGATCTCTATGAAGCTTCAAAGGAAATTTCACATTCTGTATCAGTTGCAATTGAATTTCCCGAAAAGGGATATTAACTCTGTCCTTTCATAGTTTGTTGTAAATACCCTGTATGAGGTCTTAAAATATATATGCTTGGACGTGGTCCATCATTAGGGAGGGGAACATGCAGAATTTTATAGCTTTTAGTTATTCTGGTTTTATTTGAATACAAAAGTATGTCAAGGGTTCTTTGTTGCCCTTCTAGAGTAATTAGATAAACATTTTAACTCACCACTGCTTACTTCTTACTATGTGTTTTAATCTGTTCCTTAGCCAGCACTTTTTTCCCCCCACCATTATCAATCTATGGTCAATACTTGTTTATAGAAACTGGTTAACCAGTGTCTATAAAAACATTTCTTCTGGGACTAAAGGATAACCTACACTTCCACTCTTCCCCTAGGGAAACTGAGTATGTCCACATCACCATGGGTACATTTTATACAGCTCTGAGCTAATACATAGCTCCTACCAGGTCTGCTTTTTTTGTTTCTTACAGAGCAAGATCCTGTCAGTATTTGGGCTGGTTTATATTGCAAATTTACCTCAGATGAGAATGACTGCAGTCCTGCAATGGCAATGAAATCATGGCTGGTAATTTCCAGTAGAAAATTGTTCATACTGGCAGGGATCCCAAAGATCTGAAGAAGAATGAAGCAAGCAAGTCCAGCATTTGGGATTACGTTGGAGAAAAGAACTATCTGAAAACTGTCTGGAGTTTGACCTGCTAATTAACTTCTCTTTTGAGAGCTTAAAAGGAGGCTGAGAATTCTGTGGGTGTGCAGTCTGCTACTGTATAATATTCATGTTAAGCAGAAAAAAGGAAAATGTTGTACTGGAGTAAGTCAGAATATGCTGCTTACTGATTCCCTTCTGCCTTCATCACAGAAATGAAACTCATCTGAGTGAAACAGCTTATGAAAAATCACACACACCCAGCTGATTTTTTATAAAGCTTTTACTGGAGATCTCATCAAAGAGAAGAAAAGCCTATTTTATATTCAGCTACCTCTTCGTAAAATGTTTTCGCATCAGTAAAGCAGAGTACATTTGGAGATGGCCACATTTCACTTCTTAATGGACCTGATCTGGCATACCAGAGAGAACACTTGGGACCATTCCAAAATGAATTATTTAAGGCAATTTTTATCAGACATAATCCTTATGGCCTTCAGTAGATTAACAAAACAAAGTCCAAACAAAAAAATACACCTCTTTTTTATATTAATGGAAGACATATGAGTGGGTTTTTTTGTAGTAAATCAGACTTTCTGAAGTACTCCAAGAAATACGGCAATTTTTAATCTTTTTATGATACATTCTGATCATAATTCTGTTAATTTAGTGTTTTTTTCCTTTAAGACCTTAATCCTTTAATAATGGATACAGAGCTCACCTACATGACAGGTTAATTTCCAATATATTCCTTGTTCTGGAGAACAAGGAGTGTGTTCTGGAGGGTATTTAATGATAACTAAGATTAGGCATACAAGTGAGTCAAAATCATTTAAAATTTTTATTGGATTCCAGTGTTGCAAGGTTTCATTTATTTCCTGTCAAATGAATTATACAAGTGTAATCATCTTCAACTGAACTATCTGAATTTGAGTAATGTTATACTCTTCGCATACAGAAAGTCTTGGACATCTACTGCAATCTATCACAATGCCCCTTTAACACTAAGGAGAGATGAATATTTAGAGTAGCAAAGCGTCACTATATGTTTGCCAAGATAATATGTGCTGTGTACAACACCTGAGAACTGCAAATCCTGATTCACTTATTTTCTATTTGTCCTTGTCTCCTGAAGAATCGCTGGGTTTGTAAATCTTCCCTGTGACTTTCAAAAGTAGTCTTAAAGATAGATGAATTTATGGTTGCTTTATGCCAAATGAGTTCCTAACATGCATAGCTGCTGGAATCACAGAGATTAAGAATAGTAACCACTATGTATACTGTTACAACCTAATATTCATGGGGAACTGCAGGTGTTTAAATCCTCAGATAGTGAATTCCAAAACGAAAACGTTTGCTCTGCAAATAACAGCAGTTTGGAGGGTATGGAAAAGGACATTCCAGTTTGTAACTAGGGTACATTTTGGATGGTTCATATTAACTGCCTCATTGAAAGGATGAAAGGGTATCACCAGTGTAAACAAAACCTGTGTGAAACAAATGAATGACACATATTAAGACAGCTATAAGTAATCAAATGTGCAATGGAACATGCTGTGAAAACAATAAGATTTGCATACTTTCCTGAGAACTTTGGAATGTAATAACAATAGCTCTCCTGATTACATTGTAATATTGCAGTAAATATTAACATGTTATATTTTTACTGCAAAAGACATTACAAAATCTGTCATTACTTGTATAATATTAATTAATCCAAAATGCAGCCCTTTCAAAAGCTGAATCTATCAGACTTTAGAGGAAGCTGATGTCTACTGGGAGAGAGCACAAACACCAGCTTAGAAAAGCTCTAACAACTGGTATTTGAGATGGTAATTAACTCCAGTAAAAATTTGTTTATGTGTGACTGCTACATTTATGCTTACATACACATTTACATTAAGTATAAATGTGTACTTATGCATGCTAAAATTTAAGGTGTAAGGATTTAAATGTATAAAAGTTGAGGTATAAAATAATTTCATTATGGCACAAAATTGATTACATGCATTACAATAAATGCAATGATATACAACAGGTACAATTTAATGCAATTCTTCCTGTTCTTTTTTTGGATTTTATTCTTTCTGAGCAAATTAAGCAATGTGAACTATGGTACAACATTCACAATAATGATGAAAGTATAAAATGCAAAAAAATGACAGATGTGATGAATGACACCTATCTTAGATACTGAAAAAGTCAGGGATCCTGTGAAAAATTATGCAGTTGAAGCTAATGACAGGGTTACAAAAGACTCTGGCTGTGTGATGAGCACCATGTAAAGGGACTTGAGTTTCTAAGTCTGAACCACTTTTGAAAAGCTCATCTTATCAGTGCACATGGGAGTTAAAGAGGTAAGGAATTGAGGTTGTAGGAGCGATTCCAGATTTTACACACAATATTTTTGTTTATTACTTTTCTTTGTCTCTCTAAGGGATTCCAGGTAGCAATGAATTTTCTTTATTTCTTGTTTTGGGGTTTTTTTTCAGTCCATGGATACGATGTAGGCAGTTTGAGAAATGTTTACAACAGGAGCTTTCATCATGCAGGTGATATGATACTGTTCAAAAAGTCATAGCTCAAAACTGGAATTTTCCTCCATTAGCTTCCATTAGTTTGAGAAAGACTTCTGTTCATCCTCTGGTCTAACCACCTTGCAAGGCAAAGGTCCAACTTCAAAGTTGAATGAGGACGCTCTGGTTCTTATGTTATCCAGTTTTGAATATCTTGGGGTGGAGAGCTCACAACCTCTACAAGCAACCCTTTTGATCACTGTCTGGCTGAAATAAAGACTTTAAATACCCAGTCACATTTCTGTGTTCTGGCTTGTGTCTATTTTCTCTTATCCTATTTCCAGGCATCTATGAGGTGAGTTTGACAATCTGTTCTACAATTTCGCAGGAAGGTTTTGTAGGCAGAAATATAATCTGACCCTTCTTGTCTCCAGGCTGAATGGTCCCAATTTTCCCAGACTCTCCTAATTTGAGACATGCTTTAAGCCCTTAATGACCTTTGTGGTCCCTAGCTAGACTTATTCCAGTGCATCCATGTCTCATACTGTAGAAGGTTCACTTCCCCCTGCACCTGATGCTCTGCCTAATGCAGCCCAGAAAGATGCTGGCCTTCTTTGCTGCAATGGTACTTTGCTGGTTCATGTTCAGAAACGTCAGGTCCTTTTATTTATAGAAGCATGAAGCCTTGCCTAATACTCTTCCACAATGTTTAAGGAAAGGACGTAACTTTATATATCACGTGTAACATTAGAAGTGATACTCCAGGGCTATCAAAAACATTCCACAGTGCGAGGAGGGAACTGTAAGGAACATTTCAATCTGCTGGTGAGCAAGTAGTGCAATTATTTTTATTTTTATTTACAATTGTACAAAATTAATTTCAATTTTGCAATTGTGAATTTGCAGGGTTTAGTATTTTCTTTCCCCTTTGGACAATGCAATATTTAACATGGAAATAAATCAGAGATATTATAATAAAGAAACATCACAGAGATTCATAGCAAGGGGAAAATTTAACATTACAGAATTTCCTAGGTGCTGAGCTATGCACTGTATCTAATGTTGAGTTTCCGTGTAGCAATATAGATGTATGAAAGCAGAATGTGCTTCTAAGGGAGTGTTTTGCACTGGTTTAGATTGCTAATAAAAGACGTTCTCCCCCTCTCTCCTTAAGAATCATCAAAATGAGAAGCACAAAGGAAACTGTACATATGAGGGCTTCATACAGAAGAAACAGATTGGATAGCTCTCACATATTAAAGACCTAGTATATACATCTAAAATGTCACAACTACACTGAAAATCTATGTTCCTATAATATTCCAATTCCACTGGGGAATAGTTTTATAATTCCTCATAAAGCTTCCAAGTCCCTTGTTGTTATTTTCAAATTACACTATGGCTGTCAGTAATATGCTAAGACACTAAAGAAGACAAATCCAATAAATGTTTCATAAAACTGTGCAAATTAATAATTAGACTTAATCCATCAGGGTCTATGAAATTTTATACAGTAGCGGCAGTTGCAATTGAGTGTACAGTAAGAGGCCAGCTCTGTAGAAGGGCTGGTGAAACTTTCATCAACTCTATTAGAAACATAGCACTTTAACAAGCTACAGATTGAATGGTAGCATCAAAAAATATGAAAATTAATAAATTGATGGTATACCATCCTCACCATGCTAAGAGTTTTAAGAAGAAAAGATAATGGTTCAGAGGTTTTTCAACTATCTCCTATACTGGAAAAAACAAGTCATGACTTTGCTGAAAACTGTCAGCCAAGTACCTAACGTGAGCCTGAAAATATTTGAAAGGAAAAAAGAAATCTATGCTACGCTTTCTTAAAAAGAAGTATTCTCATATTAGTCATTGAGATCTGGTTCAACATCCTCCTATGCCAATAATATATTTTTGAAACATGCACTGATGAAAATGGTTTCACCCAGTTAATAATAAAGGAATATAAAAATATTTGGATAAGTAGTTAGGAACATCATGTCCTTTGGTGCATGCATTTGGGCTCTCTTCCCAAAACAGAGTCTTCCTGATCCTGTTTTTGTAATTACAAGAGTAAAACTGTGATCTCAGTCCTACAGGTATGCCTGTCACGAGCTCTCCTGAAACATGTTGGGCTTATATGCATTTGGAAATTCGGCTCTTTCTTTTTCCAGGACTCTGTGTTCTTTGTTGCAGAAACACAAAGTACTGCAGATCTTTCTTGCTTTCTGGGTCTTTCACTTTCTTGCAGACACACAGGAAACCAAGCAAACATTCTCTCTATGCACACAAAACCATAGATCCTTCCTAAGGATTGGGTATGGACATTAAAAAAGCAACTGGAGTGCATTCTCAGAAAGGTATGCAATACAGACAACATGGAAAGCTTTCCTGAGAGGTTAGAAATTAAGTTTTCAGTTGAACAGAGCTCACATTGATTCCAAAGATAATGTTTTTAATAATGATATCTGAAAAGCTGGGCCAAAATAAATCTAAATGAATACCTGGATAAATATTTTTTTTAGACACTGCTCTTTGTTGATAAGGTAGTAGAATGCATAATGATGACAACAGATTTTCTCAGTCATGCTGACAGGGCGATGTGTCAATTTCTTTATAACATTATGTCACTCAGCAATTGAGGTCCCTTTGTCAATCTTGTGCTGACATTACTTTGGGCTAGAACAAAATTAGCTTCAAAACTCAGCTGCAGTAAACTTAACTAAATGTCTACAATGGAGATAATTATATTTCTGAAAAATAACTGGGAACTCCAGGAAATACACTGAGTTTGAGGATTGCTCATGTAATTTTCCATGTGAATGAACCATATTACCAAATGACTTTGCTCCTGGGTTTCTTCAAACTCTGATCTCCTAGGACCTCTTCAGAGGGTTGGCATGGAAAGTCTGCCTCTGTCTATGCAGAACATCTCCAACACTGTTCCAGCAGATTCTCTCTTTTTAATTTCTGTACATGTTTTCACACGAAGCACAACATTCCCTCATCACTTTGAGCAGGAGAAAAGAAATATATATATGGGCACATGGTTAGTGTCTCAGGGACGAAAGATGTGTGAAATGTAGTTGTTGCCCACATCTAGTGGTCACGAGAAGAGGGTGTGAGTCTTCCGGCTTCCTGCCAGTAGAAAACCAAATATTAAGTTGTGAAGTCAATGTCTTTTGTGATGTTGATTGAACAATAATATTCATCAGCACTTACATGGAACTTAGCATACAAAATCCTTGGCATCAATTTTCAAAGTCTTTCAGTTTTCAGTGGTGCCAGGTGTCTATCACACGGGGAATTATAGGGAGGACTTAAAAGGTGTTTCTCTGAGTGTTGTGAAACAGCATTCAGAAATAGTCATTAAGATTCTGAATTCTGGTGTACATGATCATGTTATCTAATATTATGATCATTCTTACAAAGAAGCATTTCTAAGCTTGACAAAGTGTTTCCTGCACATCACTCATAAAGTCTTGTGAACTGTTTTCAAAAAATATATCTGTTATGGAAAAAATACCCACACTATTGGTATATACTTAGATATTTGAAAGTTTCAAATATCTCAGAGTAGAATTCATGATAATAGGAGATATCTATGCAATATAGGTGGTTATGGACACGGACCAATGGTCAAATCGTTAGACAAAGGCCTAAGAAAAACCCCCAAAAACAAACCAAAATTTCTACTGAGTTTGAACTGCTCTACATTCATAGTCATAATATTTCACATGAAAGAATAGCCCTAAAAGATGACCCACCCTGAGTGCCTATGCAATTCCTTTGTACAAATTCACTGGGAGACTTATTTGTCCTTTTTTAAACAAAACAAAACAAACAAAAACACAGATTCTTTTCTGCAACCAAGATTCATGTTCTAAATATTCAAAGATGTTGGGATCTTAGACTGCAGATTTTTAGCCCCCTATTAATAACAATGGCAAAGGTCTCCAATGTTATAGGATGGACCACTATTATAACTTACACTTATGTACTTTAACAGAGTCACATAGGACAAAAGCCTTCCCCACTGAATAATTCAGCTCATTGTCTTGAGTGTCCATGAATTTCTCAAACAGGCAATTCATGTTGCTGATCACAAGTGACATTAATACACTAGCTGTCATGTAATGCATTTAAACTTGCCTTTTACAGTACAATGCAAATGCATTTTCTCTGAGAATTCTGAGTGCAGCTTAATAGGCAGGCAGGAAATGGGATAATTGGTTAAAGAGATTCACAGTGCATTATTAGTATTTTTATTACTGCTGTAATTTTATAGTGTCTTTGATTTATGAGGCAGAGTTAAAATGAAAGGACATTCTGTATCTTTCCAGTTGCACTAAACTGCTTTCCATCCAGAAATTGAACTGCTGAGTAAGATGGTATAATGAACCTCAGGAATAATCATGATTATTTTCCTGATTTACCATGTTCATGTGTCTCAGCATCTTTCTGGTCCTATCACTGCTACAAATGAAAGCAGCCACTAACAATTTCAAAAATGTCGCAAGAGTATGTTTTTAACAGCACTTCTAGCTGTATTAGGAGTTGACAACATAAATGTTGCAGTCATCAAAGCCATATTTAGGTAAGGAAAAAGAAAAACTCACAGAACTATATAAGAATAGTAGTGAAGAAACAACTTTGAATGTATGTTTCTATGGCAAATTTCCTTCTTGAAATTATGTTTGCATGTTACCACTATTTTTAAAGCATCTTTCCTCAGTTCCTCTTAATGTGGAATATTGTGTGTTCTAAGAGATCTGTTAGTCAGATCCAAGGGTTTTTTACCCAACCAAGATTCCTACAGAAAACAATGGGTTCTGCTGGAGCAAATTCAAAATGGATCAGGCATGCTGAGAAATACATCATAGGAATGCAAGCAGTGATGAAGAGTTTAACATTGAGAAGATGTAAATTAATAATTTTTTTCCTCATTCATGTTTGTGTCAGTTCACTTTTGAACTTCTTCAACTGCTTTAGAAACATCCACAAACTTAAAATGGCTGTACAACACAAGCTAATTACATCTTCCCAGCACTTTGACAAAGTTAAGGGACTTGATTTTATTGGCAATCTAAATGAAGGAAAATTTAAATTAAGTATTATATTGAAACTCAATAATCAGATAAAGAAATAGACATAAGCAATTTAATGTCACTAGAAAAATATTAAAATTGGTTATTAGGCGGATGGAACTTTTTGTGTGAGTCAGCTTAACAATGGTCTGATTTAGTCCCATACCCATTTTACTACACAGTCACAGGATGCTCTGCTCTGAGAATTAACATAGTCATTAGACATTTAGATCCAGATTGGCAAAATAGAACCTAATAAATCTCAGGGTGGTGACTAGAATTCAAAATACACTCTCAGTGTCAGGGAGAAAGATGAAAAATAGCTCTAGTCAAATGACCAGCTTGTGATCACAGACTGCAAGCTGCACATGACTTTAAAGGGCTAGCAAGAAAGCGCTAGCGTTGCTCATTTCCAAATCTAAAAAAGTACGCAATGGAGAGCAGGAAGAGCTTTCAGTGCTAGGAAAAATTACTCATTGTTTTCTATTGATATTTTATTTTCATTTCATTTTCTATTAAACTCATATTTTTCAGGAATAAAAAGTGGTTTCAATATTGTACATTTGTAGTCAATGCTGATCTCTAGCAGTCCTTTATCTCTGAGACCCTAGAATGAAAGCAATTAAATTATTGTCTTCAGCCTAGGATTAATTTTTTGGAAAATTACTGCTGACATAAAAACTAGCAGAAATTATTGGGGAAATGGAAATTCAAGTCTTTTCCTGTGTTACTTACTGCTGTGTCTTACCTCATGTACAAACAGAAGTCACAGATTAAGCCTGAATCTATTTCACACCTAGAAATAGCTTTCTTTTTAGTTTCTTTAATGCACTCAACAAAGTTAATTGTTAACATGAAGTAATTTTCAAGTTCTAGTTCACTAATGTCATTCTGTCTACCTAAAATAACATCTACAGTGTTAATTAGATATATTATTATTCTTTTCTTCCTGTCAAAAACTGTTAATTTTTTTACTCTGTGTGTTTTTTAGTAATAAGTAGATCTCAGATCACTACTAGTGTTTCAAAATGTGGTGAACTAGCTTATGCATTATGTCTGTAAAATGATTAATAAAAAAAAGACTTTATGTAAACGCATGTTATTGTTCTCCATAAGAGCTACCTGGTATGTGTATAGGCACAACTGAGTTATCGGTGACCTCAGGACATATTTTTGTCTGAGTTTGTAGTTCCACACTCTGTCGCTTTTATCTATAATAAGAGTTTTAGCAGCCTGTTCACAGTTGTTATTTGCTATCATTTGCATTTCATATTAAAGTTGTTTCATTTAGTCATGTGGTATTTAATATTTTTTCCTGGGGCTGGGGGAGTTGAGGATTCTGACATAGATATCTAACCTCTGATTTTGGTGACAAGTCCATATCACCCTCCTAGTTCCACTTAATTGAGAACAGAGCTTGCCTGTAAAACATGATGATTTAGACCTGATCATATAAATATCCAGCCTTCTGTTCTGTATCTTCATGAAGAGTACTGTGTGTACGTTCACATTTTCAAGCTATGATGAAGTATGTCTCTTCCCCTTGCTACATTTTCAGGCATCTGCAAAGACCATATTTAAATGGCTGAGTGAAAAGATTGTAAAACGTATTTTCAAAAGTAAAAGTTTCCAATAAAGCACACTTGCCTGCCTTGTGAACTTTGTACTGAAGAATATCTCTAAGTATATTACATCCACTGTTTGCTTTTATTATCCCAAACCAGTAGTGACTCTTGCTTTCCCTTTCACTCTGTTCTTGCGTGTTTTTGTCATTCCTCTCAAGGATGTCATGCCCTGGGTTATAATAAAATAAAAGACTCATTCCTTGTGCACTGTTCTGCACATGGACTGAATTGTTCCAGACTCCAGAGGCTGAGAAAGTCTGAGAAAGGCAAACCAATGTGAATGATGATAGGTGAAAAGGTCATAGTTTCATTCTTGTATAAAATGCCCATTTCACTTTTCCCTTTTTTTTTCTTTCTTTCCTTAAGGCTTTTGTTTTAAGTCTCTTCTTAAGTCTCTTTAAATGATTTATGAACTGTTTCACACATTGTTACCTTTCTCTGCATTGTAAATGTCAGTGTGCCACATCTGAGAGATGGGAAGTTAACATGCCGTGGGGTTTTATTGACGAGTTTGTGTCAGTGTAAAAAGAAAATGTTTTTAGTTGGTAAAGCACTGCATTTATTATCCAAAATCTCCTGACAGTAGTAATGATAACACGTGAATGAGACGAAACACTATAAAGACCTTTTCCATGTGCTGCACCAGAGGATGAATGAGACAGGGAGAAAATTCCAAGATTTAGAAAAGTGTTTTCTCTAAGAAAGAAATTACACATCACAAATTCAGTATATGTGAGTACATGTGTGTACCTGGCACGCATGCACAGTCATGTTTACCTATAGATAAGATAAGAGATATCAGAAGACAGTATTCTTTCTTTGTTTCTGTTCAGAGGCAGCATTCTCAGATACCCATTGAAACCGACTGGGATCTCAGACCTGCACTGTTCCTTTCTATCAAACCTTATCCTCAATCTGACCTTGAGCAATTGTCTTCAGCTTCCTTCTCCCAGTCTCTTGATATGTAAAATGAAATTATTGATTCTCTTCTCCTTTGTAAAACACATTTGAGATGCACTAATAAGCCATGAAATAGGTAGAAAAAGCTGGGAAACATCATATACCCATACTTCCAAACGGAAAACGTGTAATATGGAAATGAGCTATTGTAAAACTTTTGAAATCAAGTTTTGTGAGTACATTCCCTGAGCTATGAAACTTAATTGTTCTGTATGAAGTCCAAAAGTCAATGAAAGGATTTCTCCCAAATTCATAGAAGGAGCCAAAGAAAGTGTTCACAAAATCTCATACAACAGAGACAGAAAAAAGTATGAATGAACAAATGAATCATAGAATCATAGAATAATTTGGGTTGGAAGGGACCTTAAAGATCATCTAGTTCCAATCCTCCTACCATGGACAAGGACCTGTCCCACCAGACCAGGCTGCCCAAGGCCCCATCCAACCTGGCCTTGAACACCTCCAGGCAAGGGGCAGCCACAACTTCCTTGGGCAACCTGTGCCAGTGCCTCATCACTCTCATGGTGAAGAAATTCCTCCTAATGTCTAGTCTAAATCTTCCTCTCTCAAGTTTATACCTGTTCCCCCTTGTCCTGTTACCACAAGCCTTTATGAACAGTCTCTCTCCAGCACTCCTGTAGGCCCCTTTCAGGTACCGGAAGGTCGCCATAAGATCTCCTTGGAGCCTTCTCTTCTCCAGACTAAACAAGCCCGATTCTCTCAGCCTGTCCTCATATGGAAGGTGCTGCAGCCCTCTGAGAATGAAAATGAAGCATAAGTTATCAGGAAGAGGATTCAATCCCAAATTTAGATTAAGCATGCATTCTCTGCATGCAGCTTTTTAGGGCAGATGTAAAATACAGTAGTCATTTTAATTGTTCTGTGATGGCCAGACAGATAGCAGGGCATGATCAAAGAAATAATGTAGCTATTTTTGCAAAGACATAGAAGAACCTGCAATGATAAAGGCTGCCTGAAGAAAAGTAAGAAACAGAAAAGATATTTTGTATAAAAGAGACAGAATATCCTTTGGAACATTAGGGGATGTACTAAAACACTCATTGTAACCAAGGGAGAATAGGTGCCAGATTTCTTATGAGTAACTATTTTAGTAGAAAATTTGAGAAATTAAGAGATGTGATCAACTGCGTATCTCTCCAAGAAGATTAAGAAACAAGGGCAAGAAAAAAATGCAGAAGTTACAACATAGTTAGCTTATTAAATGTGAGAGGAAGAGTATTTACTAAGACATTTCAAGAATAAATTCAGATATCTGTGAAAGCAGAACTGTTGAAAGAGCAGACCAACACAAGTGCCCAGCTATTTCTGATAAAACAAAAGCTGAGGAACTTCACAGAACATTACAAAAATTGTATAGACTTTAAATAGGTTTTGTATGTATATGAAAGGAGTACATTTTCAAAATGAATTTTACTCCTGAGAAATAGGTGAGGATGGTGGATTACATTTCCAGCAAGCTGAGGAGTACAGTGAGAGTAGATGAGGTTGACTGTATCGGTATGTTCAGAGTGACTGTAACATTCTGTCATAAGATGTATTAATTCAACTGATAGAAAAAATTACAGTTTTATCTTTCATATGTGAAAAAGAAATCACGCTATATAAAGGAATAGCCAGGAACTGTAGATCCACCAATGACATTAAATTAATAGTCATGAACCGGCTGATCTATCAAGATTAATTTATGATGTAGCCTGACTAAGCAGAAAATATGGAGTGAGAACTATCAGGAAAAATGAAAAAAATACACAGTTCGAAGATAAGACAAGAAAAACAATAGAAAATTAAGAGACCAAGGACTACAATAGATAAGAAAAAAACCACATTGTGTGTTGAAAGATTATATATTACTGAAATTATCTAAAAGAATGAGTCTAGTTACTGCTGAATTTATAAAAACCAAGAAGATTTGAAAGAAAAATGGGGGGAGGGTCATAAGTAAAAAGAACACAAATAAAAGTCATTACTGTGTCATATAGAACTGCCATTTTAAGAGTTGGAATCCACAAAGTGAGGCAATAAACAAAAGATACTAGCTCAATGGATGACTTCCCTGAGGGGAATACTGTAGAAAACATAAGTGATGTGATAATGAAATGGTTAGAACAAGAAATAATAATTTTACAGATCATCTAAGGCAGATAACTGTTGCTGCTTTGGTTTGTGTTAAGTGTAGTACCCTAAAAAATGCTGGACCTGATGGAAAAGGTTCAAGCAATGAAACAGATGATAAATGACAAATGGAGTAGATTAATTATAAAACAATATAAAAAAGAAAGATTTTTAAAATCATCAGTAAGGGACAGTGGGAAAAGCTTGCGAAGAGTATTCAACTGAGAGAAATAGATAAAATACAAGTCATGAAACCTGAGGGGAAATAACTACATTCCAGCGCTGCACTTGCACAAATAAACTCCTTATTTTGGCTTCTCTTTTGATACAAAGACATTCAAATATTTTTGCAAATAGAAACCCTGCTTCAGTAGAAGGTTGTCACATCTCAGTACACTTTTTCATCTGAGCATTAGAAATGTTTTTGAACAGATTTATAGCTAAGCAGAAAAATTGAATCTGCATCTTCTACAGACCAGAAAAGCATTGTAGGCACAGGCTAAGTATGTAGCTGGGAACCACCTTTGCTCTTCCTGGAGATTGGCTGAAGGAAGATTTTAACTCCATTTTACACCTCAAACCATGGCTGCCATACGGATAGCAATGCCTGTGGACAGGAAAAGGACAAGGTTTCAGGCCCCAGCTTGCTTGTAACATGAAATATTCATTCCATGAAATATTCATTCCAGCAGCATTTGAACATTTAGATGGTTACAAAAGCAACAAAAATGGAAATCATATAAAATACATTCAAGGCCATTGTAACGTACAATTTTTTTGTGTGTTAATTAATTCACACCATTTTTATGTCTATGTTATTGCAGAGCAGGGAAACTGGTCTAGTTTTGGGAATAACCCTACAAGCTGTTACTCTTTGTGAATTCTCTATTAATTGTCTTATAAAGCAAAAAATAAACTCTTTTAAACTGAAGGCTGTAACGCTGATGAGCAATATGAAGTCCCAGTCATGTTCACAGTGAAGAAATAGGAAATAAAATGTCACTGTACACTATTTCATAATTCTTCACGCTCATTTGTTTGCCTTTGTTGTTGTTGTAAGCAATTTTTTCTTTTGAATTTGGTGTCAGTCACAGTGATCTCAGCCTACCTTTGATTTATGAACCAGTGCTGTTCTTCATGGAACTCCTTTGTTAGTTCAAAAGTGCAGGCACTAAAGAGCCAGACTTTGGAGATGAACAGTGGAACAAAAATCTTATTTCCCACACAGCAAGAAAATTGACTAACAACAGGCTAAAAAGAGCTTGAGTAGGAAGGAAATCAATATAAGTATGTCTGCTTGTAACCAGTTTCCAATCTTGCACCCCTTCATACTGGATCATGGACAGAAACAAAAATTTTGGGTACTAAGCTGCAGCTTTTGAGTGTTAGCAACATAGTATTTTCTTTACAAAGTCCTTCTTTTTCTACATGTTGTACATTGCTTCAAAATATTGTTCTCAGGCCAACAATGAAAGAATTTTCTGCTCTCAGTCAGGAAAAAAAGAAATATAATTATTAACAGTGTAGTGCAGCTCAGATGTATGGACACTACATAAATGTATGTGTCAACAAAAGCAATTAAATTACTCTGTACTATAGCACCTACAGCTAGTTATATGTTACTTCTTATTCCTGTGGCTAACAGAAGTTTCCAGAAAAAGTATGAAAAATATAACTTTGGTAAGATGTCAATCTTGCAAAGATATTTTGCAATATTTAGAAACTTTACTGATTTTTGTCTGTTTGGTTTTTCCCATAGTTTGATCTCCCTTGTGCAGATTCAGAGCAGAGGAAGACATACCAGTGGCACCTAGGCTTCTACTCAGATCAGCTTGTATCTCACTTTTTTGTTAACTGGGTATCCTAGATTTCCATGTCTTTTCAAGACATTCCTTATTAAAATTTTCTTTTTTTTGCAGCTTTATGTTGGGAGTCTTTTCATCTAGATGTGGGTTTGTGTATCTAATCTGTCTTTGAGATCTGTTTTGCTTATTGTAGCTACAAAAATATTCTAGTGATTTACGGCCATGAATGAAATTTATCTTCAGTTTTCCCCTGGGAGAAAGGGAGGGAAGTGCAAGAAGGTAGTTTAGCCCTGCCATGCCCATGTCACCACTGCACAGCTGGGTAACATCAGAAAGGCTATATTTAGTCCCATTGTATCAGAGTCAAATACAGCAGATGCCTGAATAGTGAATATATTTTTTGCAATTTTCATTACCATGTTGAAAGGTGTCTCCAAAGGGATTGGTTTTTTTGCATTGATAAATAAGTACAAGGTGTCCATTCTAATTTTTACCTCATTTTCTCCCAGGTTTGATCTTACTTGATTTTACTAAGCAGAGGAAATTAAAAAAGATATTTAGTATGTAAGCACTAGAAAACTAAGGTGTAGAATTCTGCTCTGCTCACATATACAGCTGTTACTTGGAAGTGTGGTATTTATTAGTTCAATTGCAACCATTTATTCTCATCTAATGCCTCATCTCTAGGGTTCAGTTATGCTTCCAAAGAAATACTAGAAACATTAATCCTTGTCTGTCAGTGTGTTTACAGAAAATTTGCTGGGAAGCAGTGATAGCAACCATGACAGAAAATTCACTGCTATACAAGAAATCAAACAGAGAATATAATGGCTTTCATTGTATAATGTACATACAAGAGAGTTGTGTTCATATATACACACTCATAAATGGTGATTATACATACATACATATACATGTACATTCAGATGTGTACATGTGCATGTGTGTGCATTTTGTTAGTAATAACATGATCATGAGTTTTGATGGTGCTGGAGGAAGGCGCCAGAATGTGGCATGGGTAAATCGTAGGTAAATGTGTCACATGCATTTCCAACAGGATATGGCATCAAGTTTGATGCTATTTCATTACAAAACTTGTCCAGCATAAAAATATTAAAATTCATGTATGTATAGTACATTTGTGCATATGCATGTTTGCATGCGTACATTTAAAGAATGTGTATCCTCTCATTTTTTGTTGAAATTATTTCTGAAAACAAATGAGTTGTGGGGTGTTATCTAATCAGTAAGAACAGATTCCTTCATTTACTTGTTTGTGATGTTCTCATTCTAATCATCTCTCCAGGAGAAGACAACAAAAAATAATACAAGAAACATTTAACTTTGTCTGTGGGTCTGCTGCTTACATGATCCCTTGGTAGGTACAAATGCCGTTATTTGGTGGCTTTACACCTCCTTCATGGCAGTGGTTTGGTCCAGCAGAGTGACTCATTACTGTTCTAAAAATCCTACTTTTTTGTTAGATTTTCTTTTTTGTATTACAGTCAAATAAAACCTAGGGCATGAGTAGAAAAAGGAAATAGTTTTAAGAAGTTATGCCAATGTTTGTGATAAGGAAAAAACATTTCTTGATAAAGACTGTAACAGTTCAACTCTCAAATAAAAGAAGGGCAAATGAAATGATGGAGAGAGAGACAACTAATATTTCACTGTCTGCTCTGTGAAATGGATGAGGCCATGGCACTGTCTTTTTACCTAATTTCTTCATAGAGTACCATGTGACTATATTCATAGTCCTCTGGAGACTTGGTTTTAAGACCTGGGCATGCATGTTTTGGCTGTAGCCCTATCTCATTCACCTCTGAGCTGCTGCTTCGATCTCTCCTCCAATCCTTTTCAGTCAGAATTAATCAGATGCCTGCTAATAGCTTAAAGAATAGACAAAACCCTTAATATAAAGACCTTTTGTTGGAGAACTTTTGTGGGAGACCTTTTGTTCCTACTCAAAAAGAATGAGTCTCAACAACATACCTCCTAAGTCCACTAGCACAGAGAATGAAGCTCCCCATTTATTTCACTGGCTGCTCAGTAAGCTTGTTTGCACCTAAAGTGAGACATAAAGGCATTTCCTCTTGTACAAGGCTTATGACAAAAACACAGTGACCCTAAACTGGATGACTTTAAATCTTCAGTAACACTTTTATATAGAATTTCTTTACCTATTTTGAGCTCCTTAAATATTTTCTCAGTGATTAAGGTAGAATACATCCCCAAATGTTCTCACATAAATTAATATTTCCTGTAGAAGGTTTTTCTAAAGCTGCTCTAGAAAGGCGAACTTTAAAAATCAGGCATTTGAATTATCTTTTTTTTGCTTCATGTTGCAGTTCATCTTAACACCACATTAAGTTTTAAGATCTGTGTTGGTATTTAAAGAGACATTTTTCCTACCTTATGTGCATGAGCATAGCAACAGTTGGTGCTTGAGCAAAATGACATGCCATTTGCATATTAAACCAAATTCTGAATGCATTAATCCTTTTCTTTTCTTAAATATCCATTAAATCGGACTGTTTGATGTGTAGTTGTTGAAAAAGAGCAATGGCTAAGACTCACTGTAGTCAATTCATTTTGTGTGTAGATAGTAAAAAAAAAATAAGAAAAGAAAACAAATCAAACCAAAATTTAAAGCTCTACAAAACCCTAAAACCCAAGCTGCTCCTAAACTGCGTTTCATTGACTATATTATTATTATTTCACACACAAACTTGTATACACAAGAACAGGTGTTTTCATAGTAACTTACTATGTTTTTTGAGTCCTGTAAAATTATTTTAATCTAACTGCAGTAATTGTCCCAAGTGAGTCAGAAGGATTCTGAGGCATGCATATTGCTCTTTCATTTTATAACAAAAGCAGGCAGCTACAGGAAAAGGTCCATTTTCTTTTTTTTTTTGAAAGGTCTGATGCTCTGCCTTCACAATTATTGTGATCTGAAATTCAGTATAAAGTGTGGAAAAGATCTCTTTTTAATTATTACTCTCATAGAAATGAGAAAGGTCACTGGTCTGCTCACTGAGACAAATTTGTCTCTCCTAGCATTTTTCATAATAAAGAGACATTAGATTAATGTTCACTTAAATAACATGATTAATGGCATGATCAGAAAGTACTTCGTGTTGGAACAGAATGAGTGTAAACCATCTAATCAAACAAAATGATTTTGGGTTTTAATTGTTTATAGCAATATAAGGTCATGTGAAATCACTCCTAGTAATTAATTTCTCTCTTCCTGTATTTCAGTTGTCCCTTTCTGTCTCTAGGATGATCATTAGTTATACTTAAATGAAAGCAAAGCAGTTAGCTTGACAAGCTCAGGGTTTAGGAATTATTATAGTCATTAAAGGATCTTCTGATAACCATATTAAACTTCATCATCCACATACCATCAGACTTCTCTTTGTCATACACAAAACAAAGTACATCAAGTACAGCACTGTCCTGAAAGAGCAGAGAAAATGTATCATGTAATTTTGTTGAAATGAGTGGAGATAAACTCCAGACTAATTTTGACCTGTGACTTCCCAAATTTAAGAAAGTTAAGAGTGAAACCAAAATGCCTGACTTAAAGAGGTTCTTATAGTTTTTGTTATTATTAATGTCTGGTAGCATTGTATGAGAGCCTCAAATTCACCCTTAGATCTGATTCATTGCTCAGCCTCATGTTCAGCATGGACCTCCTAAGCAAAGAGTGAACAGATAAGATAGTTACAAGAGTTTGTTGCCATTTTAATGCTGCCCAAGTCCTTGGACTTAATTCCTATTTCTCATATCATTTTAAAGGACTACAACTTAATAATTAAAAAACATAAATAGCTTCCTGAAAATTAAATAAACATTCTTGAACACATATTCGTGTGTGGATTATTGCATTTGTAACATACCCATTTTTTTTCTCTTAATATTTGCCCAATAAAATGGAACTATGGCTGAGGCACAAGGTGTAAGTGACCTATACAGGAATACCATCTTAACCTTACAAACATGTGGAAAAACAAAAATTGCCCTTTCTACTACAGCTCTGAACCCATGACACTGAATGGTATAATGCACTATTTTAGCAGATCAGTCACACAGCAAGGAGTACAGTGGTAGGCTTCAGAATTTGCTTACCTGCAAGCCACTCGCGGCAATGTTCAAAGGTGACCAGCAAGCTGATTAAAAATGTGCCTGCTAGACATCTTTCAATATGTCAAAACATGTCATTTTGTGCTATGCATTTCAGAATGAAGTAGGTTTCTGCTTTTAAGACATTGTCATTTGCTCTGTCAGTTTGCTTTAGACTGGAAAAGTACCAGACTCTTTTTGATAGCAGCTACCCAAAACATAACATTTCTAGACGCACAGAAAAAAATATTTTTTGCCTACATCCAAAGAATGAAGTGTAGTGATTCTGTGAGACTAAAAAAATACTTCTCCCCTTTTAAAAAATGGTTTAATCAAAAGTAAGTAAAAGTCAAGAGTAGTCATAAATGATACAATATTTTCTTTCTTCTACCACACAGTAGCATACTGCACAATTCCTAAGTACATAACAGAAATAAAATTAGAGAAAGTGATTGTGGCTGTTCAGTCTCAGCTGGAAGTGTCAGGCTAGGTTTTGTGTCACTTGTTCATTTTATAAAAGCACTTGTTCCAGATCTACTATATGAGTTTGAATTCTGCAGTGTTACAGAGAAAGTTCTGGTTTTTTTTTTTTTTTTCCTTTTTAAACTGCATTTCTTTCCTGTCACTTCTACTGCCAAAACATTTTTTCTTTTTATTTTATGTTTGGTTGGTTTTTTTTTTTCAACATAGAGTACAATTAATTTTTGCCTAAATAGCATTAAGGATCAAGATCTCATTCTGGAAGTAGTTAAGCCAAATCATGAATGTGCCATGCTCTCATCAGATAGAAGAATTAAGCAGGACCTGAAGCCTTAGAAAGAGAATTAAGACACAGAAGCTTACAGAAAGGACTTTAAACAAAACGATGGCTTCTCCTCCACAGAGGAATCCGAGGGAGACATCCATAGACTCATTAACCCACTAACTGAGCTCTGACATGAAGATTTATATCCAAATGTGGTAACTGATTTTCTTTATACTGTGCTGACTGGCAGAAGTTTTCAGGGTTTGTTTCTGGTTTGTTTGTTTTTTAATGACTTGGACTCCTAAGTTTTCACACATGCAGTAGCTGTGCTTGTCTACATTAGAATATTCAAGGATGTCTGCATAAATTACATATTAGGCATACATTCAGGGTGGCACTTACAGCCAGAATTACAAAGGGACTTGGATACTCACCCTTTGACTTTCAAAATCAAGCTCAGCCTTCATAGTAAATATTTCTGTTTAGATCCAACAGCTTTGAAATAACCATTCATTCCAAATACAAATGAGCACAATGGAATTATTCCTAAAATGGTGCACAATTCACCAGTACAATTTAGCCAGAAATTAGTTTTGTGTCATTGACATCAGTGTGAAACAGCAGATGACTAATGAAACAAATGACACAAAACTAATGAAAGAGCATAGTAAATTAATATCGTATTATATTTCTATAAGCAGCTAAAAAAATATCTCTAATGGCTTTCATTTGTGATTATCTACAGCCAGTATTTCTGAAGAGAATCATTGATCATATTCAAGGCACTAAGAACTGAACCCCACTACTGCCTACAAAACTCTGCCATGCCTCCCACCACTTTGACAAATTGAAAATGCCAGCTGCCAATTATGCTAATTTTAGTGGTGATCTAGTGCTCTGTTTATTACTGACCTGTCCAATTTCTTTTTATTAATACTCTTACTTCATTTTAGAATGGCAATGTTTTCATGTTTTTCATCTTTGGCCTTATTTTTTTCAGATGAAACAAATTAAAATTAAACCCTCTAATTGGTTTGGGGTTTGTTTCTTCTTTTTTCCTTTCCCTGGTACATAGTGGATTTGAGATATTATTCAATGAAACACCAATATGATCTTTTTTTCTCTGTATTGCTCTTGCATTCAAAGTGGTTAGAGCGCAAACTGGCTTGCACAGGGGCTTTGTTGCGTTCAGTCTGACAGCAAGTTACTGAACTCACATAACAGTGTCAGTAGCACAAGATATAAGACTAAAGAATTTTCATAGAATATGATTGTTACCACTGTTTTAACAATGGAATTATCTGATAATGTAGCATGTCTTCATGTGCTATCCTGTATTCTTTAGATAGCTTTTCCATATTTCCTTGAAAATCTTAGAAGGTGTCCTTGGAATCCTAGAATTTAGAGTGCATTAAACTGTCTGACTTGCACTGAATAAATTTCTCCAAAACATCAGTGACCTTGAAATTATAAGCTTTGTGTAAGCTTTCGCATGCTGAATTTATACCATAAATGTTAATGGGAAATGGAAAAACAAAGAGAAATTAATCGAAGGAAACCTTTTATTTTCAGATGTCTGCAACAAATAATTTTATATAGACCTTTTTCTTAGGGAGAAGGGCAATTTTGCCTTGAAAGCCCATCTGGAAACTTCTGTCTTTTTTTCCTTGAATATTGAATTAATTAATGCATTTGCTGCTTTTCTTGTGGTATTTCTGTATTTCCAAATCCAGCCTGTGCCAAAATCAAGAATTACAGAGTTGCAAAATCAAACCAGTAAGTCAGATGGATTCTTTTTGACATTAAAATACTAAGTTCTGGGTCTTGGTTGAAGGTTTTGTTGGAAGAATTCAGTAGAATTTCCTCTTTCAGTTAACCTGGCAAAAATTTTCAGAGACACAATCGAGATGTAAATCAGGAAATAATATTTGCTTTAGTTTTCCCTTGCCTCTATTTGCAGTACTGCCAGATCCACCAAATGTGCCATTGTCTCAATGGGATCTGTTAGTTTTTCTTAAATCCCTCTTTGTTTCAGAGGTTTAACTCCTGCTAAACCAGACATTCAGTAATCTAGTTCATGAGATATTTTTAGTAAGATTAGCAATGTTTGGTACTTGGAGGAATGACTTCACTGTAAAATGCTTACATCTGCCAACATAATCCAGACAGCCTTGTAATAATGTGTAACACAGTTAATAATCAAATGTTCTTAACAGAAGCTAGAAGGCATTATAGAGTAGTTTCTAAGTGACACAAAAACATTCTTGGAATATGTTTAAATTTTGATCTAAGCATATATTATGCAAATACCCTGTTGAGAATTTCCAAGTTTTTCAGAAAATAATATCAAAAAAATTAACCGGGCTTAATTACAACGCTCTGGACTAGTGGTATTTACATGATTTAAATAAAACAAGGCAACAACCCACCAGTTGTTGATGCAGGTACCATGAAGCAAAACAACTCATAATTTAGTTCAGTGATCTTTCAATTTTTTTCCATTTTTTTAAAAACATTTTTCTAATAAGAGCACACAGAAAGCAAACACTGGTTCAACTCAACCTTCCTCAGTGTGTAACCCAGTTCGTAAAAAAAAAAAAAAAAAAGATTATTTCAATTTATGTCAGTGCTATAGCTGATTATGTGCATACAAGTAGAGATCTCATAGATTAAGTGAGAGCAATATTGATTTGACCATTAGATCTGCTCGTGAAACTCACTTTTGGACAAAAATCTCATGGAAAAGAATGACAGGATGAGCCAAAAGCCACAGTACATGTTGAACTGTTACCAGGAGTAAACACTCGGCTTCCTTTACTCATAAGAGCAAAGAAGAGAAATGCACCTGTCCGAGAAGGAACAGGAAACAGCATCCACCAGAGGTAACTCTGACTTCTGTGTTTTGCTGTAGTACCAAGGAACAGCAATGCAACTCTATGGCTCCTAATTTTGCTCTCTTATTGAAGATATTATGATAGTGGTGAAGAACATTTTATTACCTGAAGATCCCTATAAACTCTTCTGTGAAAGAGGGACCGAGAAGATATTAAAGGCAAAACATTCACTTTACTTTTTACATTCTTTGCATCTTAAGGCCTCTTTCTTTTCCAGGCATTTGGAATTTCACGTTCCTCAATGATTTTCCAAAATGTAGGGAGCTTTAACATTTTGGGTGCTCTGTGCTTTATTTTCTGTTCTTTTTATCTCTAAAGGATACAGCTGTCTTAAGGGGAAATAGCAAAGTTGCCTCTGAAATTGAAAGCTAGGTACTCACGTTGGCACAGCAGTCTTTTCCACTTAGTTCATATTCAGGTGCGGATCTTATTTATACATTTGTATTTTTTGGTTCCACTTGTATTGAAATAATAAAAAAATAAACCAGGACCACAGATTTTATGAAATGTTCTGTCTCTGATTATAAATCAGAGACAGAACATTGCATCTGTGTCCTCAAACTGGCAGTAATCTGTATAATTTTTAGAAATGAACGGTGATTTCTCAGAAATCATACAGCTAGAGCCCTATTTCTGAAGGTATAGATTGGTGATACAGATTTCCAATCATATGATTAGCAGTAATGGTGATATCGATAGTTAAGATTCTATCATCTTCAAAGTTAGATCATGGACAGAGATATTTAAACATCCACTTCTCTGAGAGAGTCCAGTGAATCTTTTTTGAACAGCTTGAATCACATTATATGAGGAAGCCACAAAATGACCGCAGAAGGATGCAGCTACTCTAATGTTCAGCCTGAATCTTTGATATCAACAACCATTAATAACTCCTACTTGAAACCTTCAATTCCTATTCTTGACCTAAATTCAAAACACATCATATTTGTATAAAAGTATAAATAATAGCTAGGGAATACCGAGACTGGAATGTATAAAAGCTGATATAATAAGAACTGGAATTACTAAGCTAGAAAAGATATCACCAAATACTTTAATTTTGAATGTGTTCAATTTTGCATCAAAAATATCAATGCTACTTGAATATATATTGTCCTGTCCTGAAACTTGGAGAATGAGTTTGAGTATCATTCTAAAACATATTTCCAGGAAAAGCAGTATCTATTCTACTCAGAATATTCATTCATTTCTTTTCTACTGTCAGTTATAAACTATGCAAAGAAGGTTTTGTTTTGTTGTTTGGTTGTTTTGTTGTTTTATTTTCTTTTTGTATCAGGTACAATGACATTGATAATAGATCCAGGGCTCTGAAAATTTTACATAAACATACACTTACCCATTGAAAGTATCCTGTCATATTTGAATAGAAATTGGACCAAATATCGCATTGTTGAGTAACTGAATAATTTATATGGAGGGGCATATTATAATTGATCACTAAATCTTAATTTTAATGTAGATATATAGATTTCTGAATAAACATTTCCCTGGATTTTTTGTTCACTTGTTTGTTTGTTTTCTTAAAGGAAATAGTGCAAGTCTAAGCAGATCAACACATTCCTAATCAAAACAAAGCCTCCACCTTAGGGAATTGTGCTCGGAATGATTATAGTTTATGGATAGGGACTCTCTAAAAAACAGACAGAGGAAAGATAGACTGGAAAGAAAAAAAACAAAACAAACCCAAAATAATAACAACAAAAAAGCGATATGCTTCACGTAGACTACCAAAAGTCATTCTGTATGACTTGAATATATTAAGAATGGAATGGAAAATTAAACATTATTAATGATATCATTAATAATTTTAGTTGTCTCAGCATCTATCAGAAAACTAAAGATTCTGGACAACGTTCAAGTGCAGAAAAGGTAGAGCTGAGATAAACCTTTAAAAAACCATTCTGCAACTGCCCTTCACCCAATGATCAAACTGAATCTCACAAGAAGTGCCTTACAAATACAGTACTGAATCTTGCCTGGAAGGATGCCACGTATATTCTCTGGCATATTTAAGGGCAAAACACATTTCAAAAGGAGATGCTCAGTGCATTCAGAAAAGGAGAGATCCTGACAAAATAATTCAATACAAATGGATATGCTGGAAAACATGCTATATCAGGAGTTCACAGAGGGAGTGCAATATTGGTGACTGGTATTTAGCAAACAGAACAAGTCAGGAGTTCTATGTATTATTCCACTACGACCGAGTGTCTGGGCTAAACTTTCAGGTTGAACATTTGTTTAAACATTTCTGTAAGTTTCTTAAGTTTCTGCCAAGGCTAGCTTCAGAGAACTTAAATCGAATTTTCACAAAGGAACATTTGTATATCCCTTGGGTTTTATCCAGGTTTTCAATCCTTATGGACAAAGAAATTCACAATTAGAAGTTCACTCCCACTTACAAAAAAAGACATAAACAGCATTTTTATACCTGAGGGGTTGGTGAAGTACTTCTGTAATGCTGTAAGGCATTTTGAAATTCCTAGTTGAATGGCGCACCTAAATAGTTGAGTACAGCTTAAGTCAGTATAAACATTCCTCATATTGATGTAACAACTGCTAAAAACTAAAATGATGGTCAATAAAGCAGCTTCACTGTGATAAGATGGCTTCCATTTTTCATGATGCAAGATTGACTTGTTTTGTACCTTGCCAAAAAAAGCTGTTTCCTGGCAGGAATACTGATACCAAAGTTTTTTTTTTTCATGTGCTTTGCCCAAGAGACAATTCCTTCTGGCAGAAAATCATCATTCACTATCCAGTTCTCAGCCGGACTCATAAGACTGGCTGTAACACAGCAATTAAATTATCTGAAGTACCACAAGATACAACAGGGTCTTAAAGATGCTGTAAGAAACTTGTCATTTCCACATGGAAACTAGTCAGCCTTAGAACACTCTTTTGGGAACTGCCATTTCAGAGTCTCTGCTTCACACTGGAAATTTGTCTGCTGTGAATTCCCCTGGAAAAAAGAAAACATTCAATCCTATAAAGCAGGATGACGAGTTAGTGACAAAATACATCAAAATTATCTAATAATGACATTTTCCAGGTACAGATGCAATTTCCTTAACTTCATTGAGATCAGTTGTTGTGATATATGCAAACAAGAACAAAAATCAGAACTGGAGAGAACATCATGCTATAAAAATGTCTAATACAATGTAGATAGATTTCAGCAAGAGGAAAAATTAAGTATTCTTATTCTAGTATTACAGAAGCTGTTTTGCATTTCTGTTCAGAAGAAGAATAGAGCTAAGGAAGTCATTGTATTCCCATCTTTTAATAGAAATTTCAGATTTGTTCTGTCGTATCGGTACTAAGAATGGAATGACAGGTATGACAGTCTTATTCGTACGAGGAGAACTCTGTGGAATAGATATAATTGCCCCTACGCATACATACACATATGTAAGCAATGTATGGTGATGTAACCATGCTGGCTGAGAAGCTATGTTCACAACATTCGCAAAATTACAAATAAATCTCTGAGTCCTTTCTGAGCTTTCAACACTGTAATTTGTTACTCAGACTAAAAATGTTCCTCGATAATTCTAATGAGACTAACTAATTGAAACTATTAGGAGGAAAAAAACCAACAAAAAACCCAAACCAAACAACTCCAAACATCATAGTTCTAAGTAATTTAAGCAGAGACAATGTTTCGTTAAGCTTTCCACAAATATGTTTTCTTTGTACAAAGGTAGTTCCCCCTTTTCCCCTTAAGCACCAAAAGATCCCTTGAAATACTATATGTTTTATTCTTGTCTTATCTGCATTTTATTGACTTAATTCTCTTTGTCTTATGGTATTTACATGTAGAAAGTACACACTGGCCTTTTCTACTGACCAGCCTTTTCTTCTATAAACTAGCAATATATTGTTCATATTTCTGCTACAAATTATACAGCGTGATTGTACAGATTTTGGGCTCAACTCCAAAATTGTAAATGCATTAATATCTGGCAAAGTCCACACAATGTTGTTCAAATTCCTGCTATTCCAAGGATGGGTTAAGGCTTGTTGTTTTAGAACATCAATAAGAAAGTAATCAAATTATGGCATGAATAATAATGTGGCGTTTAGTTAATTTTTTGTATCAGAAATAGAAGAATCTTTGTTTCAGTATTTCATCTCAAATGGAATTGTTTTTTAATTAGTAATATAAGACAGAAAAAAAAGAAAAAATGTCCCTATATCACCAAGAAACAGCTCACATTTGCAGCATTACACTAGGAGAAAAATAACCCATTTTTATAGCATTCCAGGCTAGTGAATGTGTTTGAATTAGTCTAGATGTGACTGTGGCACATAACTTCAGTGAAATACAGCATATTAGGAATGTCACAGCAAGGAGGAGGCTTTATGATATTTACAGTTAAACAAAGCCATCCATGTTTTTCACATACGGAAAACAAAAAATGATTTTCAAATTTGCTTTTGTTTTTTAGAAGATTGCCAAATGTCGAAGGCTTTGGAACAAGTGCTAAAAATTTCAGTGATTTGTGAATGAAAGCCATTTAAGTCACACTTAGGCAAGGCTGCTGCTTGCTGTGCTCTGTTTTACAAAAGATGTGAGAGGGACTCTTTTAGAAGGAGACAAGTAGTTGTGCAGCAGATTAATGTTGTATGCAAAGTTTTCCCTTATCCTGATCTTGAGGGGTTTATCTTTGGCCATCTGAAAAGCCCTACAGATTAAATCTATGTATGTAACCTTCACAGGAAATATGGAGATGAACTGTAATACCAAAATATATGCTTTAGATTCTGATTTCCTTTTTGCATCAAAAAGGAAGTCAATATTTACACAGTTCTATAGAGTTTCCCCAGTTTGGTGAAAGGTTCTCTCCAGACTATGGTGAAAGAAGAAAGGAAAGAGATTTTTTTAGTGCACTTAATGCAATACATTTTCACAACAGAAGATCTGGTGTGCAATTAAAGGCTATTTTCTGTTAATCAATTTACATTTCTAATCTTTGCAATTTTTATAATATTTACAATCACAGCTCTGTTACTGGGCAGACAAGTGTATTGATCTTGGTTTGATAATACAGAATTGAGGCACGGAGCAGCTCAGAACTTGATTTGAAAAGGCATTTGAGTTTCCAAAAGGCAGTGAATAGCTTCCAGGTTTTGAAAATGGTATTTAGAGATAAATATTATCAGTTTTGTGCTGCGTTAGACTCTTGATGTCTACAAGTTTTTAACATTCGCACACTGTACCTGACAGAGATACTGCATTGCATTCATCACTTCAAAGATTCATGGTGTGTGGATACAGTGGTATTTGGGACACATTAGTTTCCACTAATTAGATATAATTAGTATATTAAATCTACTGTCAAAATTTAAGTTTAGATATAATTAGTGTATTATATCTACTGTCAAAATTTAAGTATAATTAATTAGTTTAGCAGCTTTTAATAATTCAGATGTGTGTGTCTCCTGTTCAGGTATGCATAATTTCAGTGACTGGTGTATTTATTGGGTTTTCCTGGTATTTCAGTAAGTTCCATTACTATGGAAGAGCATTGAAACAGCTCCCATAAAACTGTGTATATTCCCAAAAGCAATGAAAACACAAGACAAGAGTTTTTTATTTTTTCTCCTAAGTGACTGAAAATGCAGGTTTATCAGAAGCTGTTGGTTTTTACCAGAATTTTGTATAAAACATTTGCAACTTGTGAAATAAAATATTTTCTCACATCTCTAATAATAATTGGCTAGACTCTTAAGGCAATAAAACAAAATCATTTAGATAATTGGAAATGTCTAAGTGACCAATTATTTGAAGATCCCTTTCTAGCTTAAGGAGAAGAAATAGGAAAGTGTGGGAACATTTTACAGAGAAGAAGCACTAGATGCTGTGCGACGGATTGATACTAAGCAATTCTAACAAGGCCTTGAAACAGAGAGCCGAAAGATAAACAAAGACCAGCTGAAAGGAATACAGCAGCTAGTTCAGTGGGAACAAGTACCAGCTGAAAGAAAAACAATTAAAGAGAACTATCAACATAGTTGATTTTAGTGTAACTTGGTTTTTTTAGCATGTGCAGTAGTTTAGCCAATAGTATGTTAGTAATAGCTTTATGGGCAGCTACCTTTAACCAATAATACACTGTAGATATCCTCATGGGCACCCAGTTATGTAACCTAAAAGGGTTTATAAAGAAACAGCTAAGCTCAATAAATTGAACACTCGCTGATCATATTGATCTCTGCATTTGATTCCGTGATGCTCCCGTCAACAGGAAAGTACTCCCAAAGTGAATATCCAATGCACAGCCTCTGCAAACGTTTCACATGCCGACAGTATTATGGATCTGTCACCTGCAGTAACTTGCAGTATTTTAAGTCATTTCACATCTGATGATGATGTGGTGAAACAGAGTGTGCTCCTGCAATGCCATGAGAAGAATGCATAGCAAATATCTTCAACAGCTCTGGGTGTCCCTTCCAGATTTTGAATCCTATCGTGACATTCTGCTGAATATTGAATTATACCACCCATCAAAATTGTTAGGGGATGTAAGATTCCTCCAAATTCCCAACCCCACTGGCCTCTACTTGCATAACAAAGGCAATTTTTTTTTAACTGTGTCTCTCTCCAGGTTGCCTCAATCTCACTGAATATGGTGTAAATACATAGAAAAACACATAACATCTGCTTACTGAATGCTGTAAGGGCACAATGGGAGTTGTCAACCACTCTGATCAGTAAAATACTGGAATTCATTTTGTGTAGCTTGGTGCTTTTCACAGTGATCTTTCTTTCTTCCATGGCAAAGCTCTTGTCTTGAGCTGATCTGTCTTGAGCTGATCAACGATAACAACAAAAAATAAAAGCATTATAATCTTCCCACAAACATAGGCTTTCAGCTCCCTTCCACAGGGTAGTGTCAATTGTCAGCATCTTGTTTGGGTTTTTTACCTGGCTTTTATTCTTCTCTGACATTTAGAGATTATATGTTTTCCTCCTTGTTGTTGGAGCCATCTGTGGGCCGTTACACAGACACATCCATTAGGAATATTAGATAGACAAAGCTAATGTGCACATAAAATTAGAATTGTGTAGTATCTGGGCAAATATACCTGGAAAAAAAACATGAATCAAAACCAGGAGATTATTGCTTGTGTTGCATTATCTCATGGAAACTCCATCCATAAATCAGAGAAATTTTTTTCTAGACACATAAACTAATGCTGAGAAAATTTTAGGATTCTGTTTTGCTGGTAGAAGATGTAAGCAGTAATGACTTGTTTAGACTCTGCTAAAAAAAAAAAAAAAGGAATGAAAATATTTCAGTTGTAATTATATCAAACTTATAGTTCGGCTCAGTTCAAAATTTTTTATCCCTACCACCAGGAAAATGGCATTCAAGTGTCATATATCCTGAATAACACCCCTCTGCTGGGGTCTCTCACCAACCACCATGCTGCATAGCACACTCTGATCTCTGTCTTCTGGCTCATATGCCCAAATGTGTATTGATTAAAACAAAGCAGAAGAATATAGTACTCATGAAAGACATTAGTGCAAATCACCCAAACTACAAGGCTGTTTAGAAGTGGTTCAGAAGACATTTCAGTCTGTACTAGAAACCTAGTGCAAAAAGGAGCTATATGACTGAGAAAACTATTTGATCTGGAATTGCCATGTTATTACCATGGAAAGAAAATCAATTAATAAGCTCTGAAATTTGTTTTAAGCTCTTGACTAAATATATAACTATATACATTCACACACAAATGCATTTTTGTCATATGAATCTGCCTCATTTCAGCTTCCACTAATTGGATTATTATACACTTGTTCATCAACTGAACAACAGTCTGCTGTCAACACTTTGCTCTCTCTCTCTTTTTATATATATATATAAATTTTCACTGTGAACAAGTCATACAGCCTTCTTTTGCTAAGTTGAAATAGATTAACAGCTTCATACACTTTATATTGGTTTTAAGTCCTTTAATCATTACTGTGGATTTTCTCTGAACCCTTTGCTATTTATCAATATCTTTCTTGAAGCACATATACCAATTTTAATCATACAGTTCCTGAATCACTAACATCATCAGTCATAAAGTGATAGTACTATTAGTTGTCGCTTATTTTCATGTACAAGAATCTTTTAACCACCACGTTGAGTCTGGCAGGCTTAGTAGGTGATTGATTACTCACCTCCATCAGATACCTCTCTGGTTTTGATCCATACCAATTGGAGTATTTGGAATAATTTTTGGGCACAATTCAAGTGCTGAGTATGGGCAAGAAGCCATTTTAAACAGGCTTTTGTTATCTGAATAACATATTTTGATGGCTAGTATTTTCTCTTTATACGGATGATTATAATTTTTTATCACAACACATGGATATTTTCAGAGAACCTGCATCTGTAGGACTCTTCCATCATATCCTCCCTTTGTTTCTACATGCATGACTTTGCAAATATTGAAACTCAAATTTGTTGTCTATTGTGGTGGTGGTGTCCATTGTAAAGTGACTAACATCCTTAGATGAGTAAGCTATCTCTATGTTCCTTTAACACTCTTCCTGCTTTCTGTCAGTTGTAGAGTTTACTGGAGATCATTGTATGCTTTCTAGGTGACAGACAAAATAGCCAGGGATGAAGAATCTAATTCTGTGCAAATTTTTCATAAACATCCATTCACTGATGATTAATCATTTGCAATTTGATATAGAGAACTCTTAATTAAAAGGTTTTAATCCATTTAATGTGTTGATAGCATATTGTTCAAGTTCTTCAATCAAAAGGGCATGTAATGTGAAATCAGAAGTCTAATCATATTACATGAACACTATCATCTTTATCAGCCAAATATTTAATCTCATCAAAAAAGATATTAAATTACTTTGACATGATTCATCTTCCTGAATCCATGTTGACTGGCATCAATTATATTTTCTTTCTGTAATTCTTGTTAATTATGTTCCATAAATCAAATTCTGTATCAGCCATTCTATTACTACTTAATAAAAGACTTTTTCTGCCCCTTTTGGATGACTGAAACATGAAAGCATGAAGCGTAGTCAAAGGTAAGGAACGATATACGAAAGAATAAGAAAATGTGTGCTGTTTTCTTCACAAACACTGTAACTATGAACAGTTACTTAAAAATCAGATTTCCCTAGATTTAAATGGCAAGATAATGACTTTGTTGTTACCACAAATAATCACAAACTATGAACTGGATCGAAATTAGGAGCTTTTATAATGTGTAAGCCAACACTAAAACTCATGAAAGTGAGGACAGTTTTCACTCAAAAAAACCCCTGCATTCCATTTATATGGTTATTCAGGTGAAATCATAAATTATTATCAGCTAAGTAGAAAATCACTGATATTCAAGTATAATTTTGGTCAAATACATTTTTGTTTTTAGTAAAACATTATATAGCTCTATTTTTTTCATGAACATAATTTCATGTTTAATCACCAAATATTCAATTGATATTACATTTAGAAATATTTTTACTTTAAGAGAGGCAGATTAGCCAATTTAGCAACATGATAAAGTTTTTGGAAAGTTCCTGTGGAAAGACTTCCTGATATTTTGCAGCATTTCTGCTCTTTCGATAGAGACCAGCTGTCTAATTGCATAGTTAGTCTTAGTTTATTTCGATTTCTTTTTGTGAAAAAGTAAAATTCCATTCCTTTGGGCAAAGAAGTAGATAACATAAGCACAGATATCAAGCTCCACTACAACTGCAACTTTACAGTGCTAAAATCTTAACATGGCATGACAAAGAATGATAGAGACATGCTAATGAATGGTGGAGAAAATGTTAAGGCTGGTAGAAACAACACTGTCAAATAATAAATTCTGTATTTTACACACTGTGTTCTCATTTATTACTTTTATGAAAAATAGAATTTGATTGATGAAAATCACCTTCTCTTTAAATTTTGGCATGTCATTATGCTTCAGGACATCACATCTGAACTGTAAAATGAGATTCCTTGGACCCAGTTCACAAATCATCCAAGTATGTTTGAAGAATACAAATCCTTTTCAAACACATCTGATTTTTATGTAGAAGTGTAGGAGGGGTTGCATTAAATAAGACAAAAGGAGAATACCTGATTTTTTTCTGCTATTTGTGTTACTTCTTGGAAAACTTACTTTCAAGAATGTAAAGAAAACAGAACTATACCTTGCAGAAGAATCCAGATATGTATAGTGTCAGTATCAGAATCATAGGGGTTCCACTCACGAAGTCTTCTGTTAAAACTTCTTCAAAATACCCTCACCTTTAAATCTTGAAGGATTAGAAGTTAGTGCAGTCAGTTTTCAAAATTCAGTGTAGCAGCTGCATAATGCAGTCCCCTGCCACTGATGCAAATCCTTCCATAGACTTCAAAGGATTTTGGAGTAATACTTAACATTACAGATGGTGGATAATTCTTAGCAAATGGTATATCAGACACAAATGGACAATTTCTCCCTGCAGGAAAAATAAATAAGGCCATTAAAATCGAAAAACATTAATGCTGGAATGATTTCTGAATACTTGATTGTGATTTTTTTTATGACATTAAAAGGAAATCTTGTCAAAATATATTACCTGTGGACTTAATTCTCTTCAAACATACTTGGTAAGAGACATGCTCCAATTATCCATAGAAGACGGCTCCATTAGTACTTTCAAAAATATAACATAAAAATTGATTCTACCTTCCCTTCATAGTTTAGAATCATTGTATAAAAGCTGTGATATCACCTTTGAGAATTACTGAACCTCACAGGCAAGCCCTGAAGCCTTAGTCACTTCCCAGTGGTGGCCTCATCTTGGGTACTCTGAGTAGCCAGTTCATTAGTGATGCTAATTTATTGATTCTATGAGAAATCTGTGAATCACTTGACTTCAGTAATATTAATCAGGGACTTTGATTCTCTAGAGAGAGGAAAAAGGGGTGTAACCAAAATTAAAGCAAAGCAATGCTTTTTAATTAAAGTTTCCCTGGACTAATTTAGTTACTGTATCTCAAAAATAGAAGAGAGTGTGTGAAGGAAATGACAAAAGAGCTCATTAACAGTGTTTCTCATAATAGGTACATCTGACTTCTTTAATGAGACTCTTCTGAAAGGAGTCTGATAAAGAAAGATGAGTATATAACCTACTGTAAGTTTAGGTGCTTAGAGACATATTTCTCATGTAGCCTATGGAAACAGACAGAGATCTCCAGAGATCTACTGGATGGCTTGAACTTGGATGAAGTGAATTCCTTCTAAAATTACAGTCTGGTATTGACAGGCACACATAGCCTAATCTGAAAACTGGAGATTTGGTAGCATTTTTCTGTTTGTTCTCTTTTAACAGCAGAAATGTAAAAGTTAAATAGCTTCAATACTTTACAGGCAAAATGTACTGGAAATATACTATAGTTATCACATTAACCTTTTCCAAATAGTCACTGCAGAATGAAAGCAAGATTCTAAAATATATTTCCAGGTGAGTAAATGAAGTTTTACAACTGCTTTCATTACTCTTCCCTCCAAAATGGTATTTTGAAACTTAAAGAATCTTACAGACAACAGATTGCAAGGTGGAGTGGAGAAAGGTAGAAGATGCATTGTATTTTGCAGTCATTCCCAGAATGAGTTGAAATCTGCTCCATCTTCTCTTCAGTGTCAGGGACCAAAGAATCATTTCAAATGCAATGAACTCTGAGCCATTTCTTCAGGCAGATGATTGATACATCAGTGAGTACTAAATGTTAACATATTCCATTGTTAAAAATAACATCAGAAACATAATTTTATTAGGGGTACTAGAGACTCATGCTAAATTTAGAAATAGAAAACAAGCCCAAAGTGAGATTTATATCTATTTAAGTATAATATAAATTTTAATAGGTGAGGAAATTAAAGTCTAAGTCTCAGGAAAAGTAGTCCTCTCAGTCCTGTATATCAAAAAACATGCTGTCATACTGCATGTTTAAGACAATGGAACTGTATGCAAAAGCAAAAGATTTCAGCTGCTTAGAAATGATCAGAGTATTAAACCAAATATTCACTGTCAGAGTGAAAATATAACAGTTTATTTTAAAGATTAGTGGTTTGTTAACGTTCTTAGTTACAGGCATAAGTATACATGTTAATACTTACCTCAAAAGAAGAGAGAGTTTCATGAATAGAATTTTGCTTTTGCCTAAGCAAGGTGATGTTTGATGTCAGCAACTCTGGAAAAGTTTTTATACAGAAGCTATAAGATAAGTCAATTCCATTTGTGGTAATATTTCATGATTGCATACATATTGATTGGGGTTTTTTCTATGATTTTTAGTAATAAAAAAAATTCAAACATTCAAGCAAAATAAATTGTCATCTAGTGTCAAATTCAATAATCTGAATTATTTGTCTCAGTGTTCTCTAGAGATCAATGGAACTTTCAGTGTCTGATATGTGTTTTTCTGCTTCTTTTGTTTAAGGCAATAGACCACTTGACAAACTTCCATGTCATCATAACTACTGCTTGGTAGGCACTTGACATAGCTAAACTAACTGTTATAATCATATAAGATATAATTACTTGACTAGTAGAGGAAATTATATTGCACTTTATGGTATAAGTTTCTTATTCGACAGGAATACTTCAGTCTTGGGGGGTTTTTTTGCCATAGAGATATTCTAAATTTTTCAGGCCCTAAAAATATCTAGTAAAGCTTTGGAATTTTTTTACAATAATCTTTGGCCAAGTTGCTTAGTTCTTATTTTCATGGGCTGCAATCATAGACTAATGTTGGTAAAAAACTTGTTGTTTAATATCTGAGTTTTAAAAGGCCATGTCAATCATTCATTGTACTTTATTTTAATTTTTGAAGGAAAATAATTAGGCTTGAATTTTAAGTGTCATAACTTAGGGCTATGATGTACTATATAGGGATTCAGATTTTAAAAAAAAACCCAAACTGGTAGCAGGTTTCAAATAAAAAAAATTGGTTATTTACTTAACAAAGTACTCTCTCCCTTAGGTATGTCTAAAGGACCTGTTGATTTCCTCCTTTTCTTTAGCTGTGCCACTTCCTCAGCACTATTTTTGCAGAACCAGCAGGAACAAACTATAATGACTGGGTCAAATGCTGAAGAATAGCTTATTGCATTTTTACTGAAATCTTGTGGTGCACAGACTCAGCATGATCAAAACCATTGAATTTTCTCTATGACTAACTGGTGTTTTCATTACTGCACTGCACTTTAACAATGCTCTCCATCTTTACCTTCACACATGCCAACTGTCCCATTTTCAGCTAGACAATTCTCATTTTTCTTATCTGTTTTCAGCTGTCACATACTTTATCTGTCTTGCTGATTTTGTTTGCCCGTGCACATTAATGTAGCTGAGGTAGAGGCAATTAATGGCAATGCTTCTTCCACAAGGATGAGACGGGCCTCTATTATTGGTGTATGCCACATTTGGGCCAGGCTGAGATTTAAACTGAGCACTGTTTAATCTGTTTAATTTGAAGGTGCAGGGTGTGGTCAGCTGTTCAATTTTCTGCCTGTTAGCTCTGCACTAAAGATAGCTTCAAAGCAGAGTAAAACCTCATGGCACACTCTGCACTGCCTTCATGTAACATAAGCTGAAAAGAGTTATTTATGTATTCATACAATGGTACTTCCTTGTTGTATAAAACATCAGAGTCCTTTTTAATATACAACATTCTGATGCATAAGTCTCGAGAAAATCAATCCCTTAAAACACAAATGACTACAATCATTTTAGGTGCCCCCTTTTCTTCTTTCATAAATAAGTGCTGCATTAAATAGATTTTGGAGACAAAAATAAGTGAGACGAGAAGCCTGAAGTACTGATCTCATTGGATACCTCTCAACTCCTTTCTAGTTGCCACCTTTTCAAGCAGCTAAACTAAATTTCAATACTTTTATGATCATTGCCTGTTAAACAAATAGCATTATAAGAGAGCTATGTAATTGTCCCTTTTTGAGGGAGAGAGATAAGTTCAGATTTCCTGGCACAAATAGTTCCACTGAGTTCTGGACGTGTTTGTGACCTCAAATACAATGAGATGAAAATTTCTGATCTTGCTTTCTTCCTTTTATTTCCTGCTAAGTTCAAAGATCTGCTATGAATAATTAGTGTCTCCTTTATTTGTGTGAATTTCTTGCATGGAATAACAATAAAAATAGTAATAACAATAATTATGTTATTGATAATAATAATGCTAATAATAATAGCAACCACAACGACATTAAAGAGAACCCTGGTAACTCTGTTAAATAACCTGAAAGGACTTTCAGTGTCAGGTATCATAGCAAGAAGATGATTCACACAGCATACATGAATGCTTGTCGTCCTCAGGGGCAAATTACAGCAAGTCCTATTAATGATTCATAGGGTGGAGTTTTCTAGTGGAACTGCATGTTCCAGCTTAGCACACTGACATTAGCATTGTCAGTAGATCAATAATATTTAAATAAAAGCTGAGTTTACTCAGTCCCAGGCGAAAAATTCAAAAGGTATATTGGTTAAATACATTGCATAAATGAAGAGAAGGAAGGAAGAATTAAAGCCATTGGAAGAAAAACAAAGAGATTTTAGCTAGTGGATTGGTCATAAGCAGCATTTGCTAGCAGCTTCCTTGACACTTGTTATTTAGTCAGGAGTATCGGGAACACATCAGACCTACATTACATTAGGGACCTATACTGTATGTCCAGCAACCCAAATATTCGCACCTCGAATACTGTGTTAAGTTCTGGGTCCCTCTCCACAAGAAGGATGTTGAGGCTCTACAGTGTGTCCAGAGAAGAGCGATGAAGCTGGTGAACGAGCTGGAGAACAAGTCTTATGAGGAGTGGCTGAGAGAGCTGGGGTTGTTTAGCCTTGAGAAGAGGAGGCTGAGGGGAGACCTCATTGCTCTCTAACTACCTAAAAGGAAGTTGTAGGGAGGAGGGTGCTGGCCTCTTCTCCCAAGTGTCAGGGAACAGAACAACAGGGGATGGCCCCAAGCTTTGCCAGGGGAGGTTCAGGCTGGACATCAGAAAAAAAATTTTCACAGAAACGGTCATTGGGCACTGGAACAGGCTGCTCAGGGATGTGGTTGAGTCACCTTCCCTGGAGGTGTTTAAAAGACGATGAGGTGCTGAGGGGCATGGTTTAATGGTTGATAGGAATGGCTGGACTCAATGATCCTGGAGGTCTTTTCCAATCTAGTGGTTCTGTAATTCCATGATTAGGGCAAAATGAGGCTAAACTCACATTCTATTTTACATTGATATTATGGTTCTGATTGTCTCCCACCAAAACTCCAGCAAATTTCCAGTATAACTCTACCTGCTGCCTTAGCAAACTGCTGGAACTTCATGCTTACATTTCCAAACCAGTTCTACCAAGCAAATTTCCTTTAGCCATGCTACCCCTTCTGTCCAAGCAGTCGAGTTATGGAACAAACCACAGAAATGGTTTCCAGGGACTGAGGACTGTTTCCTTCCCAAACTGTTCTCCTGGAACTGTTTGCCTGGAAGGGGAGCTAGTGCTAGATGCCAGGGTACCCCTGTTGGGTTTAGGCAGGGCTGGTGACACAGCAGGGGTTCACTCTGGGTCTTACCACAAATATACCAGGGCTGTTGTTCTCCTGATCCTCATTAGATGATGACTTGGGGTCCAAGAGGCTCTTGGGGCTGTTTGCGGCCCCAGGTTTCTCAGACTCGGTCTTCTGTCTTTCCAGGGTTTTTTGCTTTCTGAATGGAAGGAAGGTGGAACAGGAAAGAGAGAGAAGGAAATCAAACTGTTCATAAACTAAACTTCTTTGAATTCATATTAATAGAAAATATCATGATTTTACCATTTATATACCAATTAAGACTGAAAGCTTTTAAAAACACCAAAATATGTTATATATCCCCAAATCCAGCATTTAATCTACTCCTGTAATAGTCACATGGAATCATCTTAACTAAAAGGTCTGTTGTAGGGGGATCTATTATTAGTATCTCTTCCATCTATGTGTATTTATTGATAATGGAGTGTTCATTCATTTTCATGTATTTTTAGGAATAGTAAACACATCAGTATTCTGTGAATTAGTGGCATTATGATGAGCAATACTTTGCTTTTGAAAGACTAATATCTCAGGAGGCCAGCAGATGAACACACCGAAATGCAGAACACTCCCTGCACTGAAGTATACAGCAAAAACATGTAGCTCTACTTGTCTACTTTGAAGCCAAACTTCAAAGAACTCATGTGTTAAAATGTGCACAATATGACTATTTAACATATTAATGAGACAATATGGAAATATTCTCTTGTTAAAAAAAAAAAAAATTGTCGCTTCTTTTCTTTTGAAGTCAGCTGTTGATTTTAAATCAAGCAGTTAACATAATTTTTGTCAGTCCAATTCTGAATGCATGTGGGTCACTGTGCTTGCATTAAGTGCCAGGATGGGAAAACTGCCTTCGTGAAAACTATGCTTTCATGTAGTGAATTTGAAAGATATTCATTCCTCTATTACTCACATTTCCTCATTCCACTGGAGAACGATGACATTCAAAAGTAGGTAGCCAGACTGACATACAAAAGAAAGTACTTGGAGCCCATCTGTCTTGCTTGGAGGAAAGTCAGAAGCTTAATTCTTCATAGTTCTTTGAAATCCTAAGATGAAGAGACTATAGAATCTTGAAGTACTTTTATTATTAAGGAAGCAGGGGAAAATTCCACCTTTATAAATTCAAAATATAACAGTGAAAAATCTTCCCCCAAGAAACTCCACTGCCTCAATCTGCTTTATTCATCATTATTTTTAACATCAGTATATACCTTAACCTCCATTTCCTCACCTGGTCTGTTTTTCCCCTTTTTTCATTTGAAGTTTCTCTGTAGAGTCTTTTGTTTGTCCCTCTCTTTCCTCAACAGAAGAGTGTAAGAACTTCCCCAGCAGATGTTTCTCTAAACCTGCTCAGAAAAAAATTCCCCGAGAATAGGAATCTATAACCCCTCTGGCCAGCTTCATCGATTTACATTCACAATAAAGATGAGAATTAGAATTTTTTATTTTATGCCTAATGTTGCCCTCTTTACTTCAAAGAAATTCACTTTTGTGTCCTTTTTTATGACATTGGAGAAAAGAAATTTGAAAAATAGATGACCACTACCTTCTAATCATACCTTTTATCTATTATCAGACTTTAATAACACCTCTTTCTTCATTTCTCTTTTCCTATATGAATCAGTCAATATGTTAAGGATTTGAAGGAATTTTTGCTTTTTACTGCTGTCTTCTAGACTCTTTCTGGGTTATGTGCCTTGTAAAGCTATATTTTAATGGGATTACAAGAACTGGACACTATTCTTCAACTGAGATCTCACTATCATGGAGTAGAATGAAGTAATCTGATTCCATCCCAAGCTGAAATATACTTTCTTCACAGCAGCTGCTACTTTTTAATTCATCTTTAGCTTAAGAACTACCATGCTCTATGGCTTACTGTGTCAGAAAAGTAGTTTGAATTCTACCTTGGAGCTGGATGATAAACAAGATGATTTATCACAGAATGATTAATAGTGGAAGGGGTCTCTGGAGGTCACCTGGTTCAAGATGTGACTATCTCAGGTCATGTTTTCCAGGCATTTCTTATGCAAGTCTCAAATACCTCCAAAGGTAGAGAAATTTCCATCCTTTCTAGGACCATTTTCTAATACATAGTTACCTTAATTGGGGACTTTTTTCTTTTCCAGATACCTAATTAGAGTTTACCTGGTTGTAACAGGTATGTGATGCTTCTTTTTGCACTGTCCTGGCTTGTCTCAAGTTCTAATTCATCCTTACAGACTTGTCTGGCAAACACTAGCCACTGTTTATCATGGGAACCTTGTTGGTGAAGATATTGCTTGGCATGTCTTGCTCTTACCCTTGGCTCTGTCAATCTTCCCTGACATTCTGAGACAGACGTACAAAAGTGTCTTGAATTGTTCTGCTAGTTTAAGAGGAAATACAAATAATGTGCGCTTTTGAGCCATTAATCATCTGACTTACACTTATTACTTTAGCCTGCTTTTGAAAAAAATCATATGGGACTTATTAAAACATGAATAACATTAAGTAATAACATACACTACTTAATACTAGGCAGTATGTACAATATAAATCATAATTCCTTATTTTTCCTGATGTTTCTTCCTTTATGACTACAGAAATCAATAGTGTTATTCCTGAAAATATTTGTAACAGATTACATCTGAGGGACAACCACTAATCTGTGTGAGCATTCAGCAAAAAGGTGCCTTTTGTAGAAAAGACAAAAATGGCTTCATAATTGCTTCAGAAATATTTTTTAGCCTACATGTGAAGTCAAATCCATGCTTAAGAGTTTGAAGAAATATCACTTCCATTCCTTCTGTAACCTAATCTGCCCTTTATTTAGTCTGCACTTGTTTCTCAGAAGCCCTTCACACAAGAAACTCTGGCCATAGAATTCATTGTCAACATATGAATTACACTCAGTGTTAATACAGATATTATGACAAGTGATGGTTTTCTACAAGCTGTTTCTTGAAGATAAGATGAGATTTATATGCATATTATCAGTTCTGGAGAGGTGCAAATAAAAGTTGGAAAGATACTGACCATGAGGACAGGAAAGAGCTGGGGCTTATGTGCTTGAGTTTAACAGAGATCGTGGCCCACCTTAGGTAACTTCTTGGGCTAAACCAAGAAAGACACATCTGGACTCTGAAGTAAATGGGAGCTTTGTCAAAGATCTCAAAGAAGGACTAGGCTAAACCTGCAATGTGAGGTCTGGGTGCCAGCATCCTTGTTCTGTTCAGAAGCACATTCAAAGTCCCTTCAGGTTTAATCCACATAGCTGAATGCATCTGAGGCTTTTGGAATTTCGTGTCCTGTTAGTACCATTCCAGAGAGGGATTAGTTTAGTTTTTTAGCTTTTAATTTCATTTTCCCACCACATCACATAGACACATTAAATGAAAAAAATTAAAATCAAGCTTTAAAATTGGCTGCATCTGTTCAGTGCCATTTTAAGTAAGTAACACAAATCACAACCAGTCGACATCTTCATCAATGATATAGACTGTGAGATTGAGTGCACCCTCAGCCAGTTTGCAGATGACACCAAGCTAAGTGGTGCAGTTACCACAGTGGAAGGACAGGATGACATCCAGAGGGACCTGGACAGGCTGGAGAAGTGGGGCTGTGAGAACTTCATGAGGTTCAGCAAGGCCAAGTACAAGGTCCTACACCTGGGTGAGGGCAATCCCTGATTTCAGTGCAGGACAGGGGATGATGAGATTCAGAGATGCCCTGCAGAGAAGGACTTAGGGGTGGTGGTTGATGAGAAGCTTGACATGAGCCAGAAATGTGTGCACACAGCCCAGAAGACCAACTGTGTCCTGGGCTACACCAAAAGAAGTGTGGCTAGCAGGTCGAGGGAGGTCATTCTGCCCCTCTGTTCCTCTCTTGTGAGATCTCATCTGGAGTACTGTGTCTAGTTCTGGAATCCTCAACGTAAGGATATGGAACTGTTGAAACAGGTCCAGACATAGGCACAGGTTGCCCAGGGAATCTGTGGATGCTCCATCCCTGGATGTGTTCAAGGCCAGGTTGGATTGGGCCTTGGGCAGCCTGATCTAGTGGGAGGTGTCCCTGCCCATCACAGGGGAGTTGAAACTAGATGATCTTTAAGGTCTCTTCAACCCAAACTATTTTATGATTCTATGATTCTATGATTCTATGATTCTATGATTCTATGATTCTATGATATCAATAACCAGTGTCTACACACACGAGTTCAGCTGGCTGCGTGTTTGTTTCAATATTTCTGTTTGCACCTCTTCCTTTATAATACAGTTACTGAAAACGACTGTGATTTGGTTGTGTTGCTGAGATACACTATGCATCACAGAGTTCCCACTCTCTTATATTGCCTCATGCTGGGCCTCTGTGGACAAAGCCAGGATACATTTCATTTCCTCCCCCTTGAACACAATGTTATAATTTGGTGAAATTACAGGAAATCATTTACTTCATTCCTTATCCTCAAAATCACAGATCACAGTTTGAGCTGCACAGCAGATAACTAATTTGTTATTTCAAACTTATTTCTTTTATTACTATTCTTATGCTAAAAAGTAGGAAATAAATAAAGGAATTAAAAATGTTGAAATGCTGCCAATAAGCTTCTCTAAATTTTATTTCAAGAATCAGTTTGGTTTTTTTCCAGTCCTAACTCTCGTCTAGTTGGAAAAGACAGCTCAGAGGACCAGGTAGGGAATCTGAAAATTCATTGATTAAAAAAATAATTATACTTTCTGAGGCCAAAGAAGGTGGTCAGACACTGGGCTGAGAGGATCCTTTCCCAACCAGACCATCTTCTGCCATCCCCAGAGACTGGGATAGAAAATAGTATAGGAGGCAGGAACACAGCAGACAGCTCTGTACAGATTCCAGTCTGCACTATTCCATTTCAAAACTTTCAAATGCTGTTAAAATTTAGTTAACCTCTGGAAAAGTACAGACTGCAAAAGGTTTCTAAAGCATCCTAGTCCCAGGTGCATAACATTTGGAAATTTGCATTCTGCTTTTTAGATTTCACCCTAATAAGTTCAAATATAAATGCTTTGCACTACCTAGTACATACAGATATTAAGTTGGCTGACACCTTGTATTCCTTTCTGAAGACCGGCTCACTTTCCCAAGCACTCCTAGACAGTAAGTTAGCACCAGCACTTGCAGAGAAAAGAAGGGAAGTTACTATAAATTATGTATATCTAGAGAAATTCTCTGTGAGTAGACAGTTAAAGTTTAGTGTTCAGAGAGCTTCAAATAAGACTGTCTGATGTAGCAGAATACTGAATTTCAGAAGATATGATCCAGTTACTGTTACTGCCTTGGAATTCTAGAGGCTTTTAATACTTCAGAAAGAAAATTATTCTTCACTGGAGGGGATTTCAGGAAAAGCCTGTATAGTATTTACTTTTTAAATGCATATTTTTCAACACAGTATTAAGAAAGAAGATGGTGAGTGCAGAGCAACAAACCAGCACAGGGTTGATTTTATTCTTTAGCTGAAGTATCTGGTGTGATAGGATCTCATATCCCACTCAAATATAACTCTTCCACCTCATATCTATAGCTGCAGCCTGCTGGAGAAAAATATTAAGTGGAAGGAAATTTAAGCCACAACAGGCCTAGCAAGTCACCTGCTAAAAACTTTGGATGAAAGTCAAGGGATTCGCTGAATTCCCAGTTAAGTCATTCTATATTCTATGAAAACATCTGTGCTGAGGAATGGGATGACAATGCATATATATGGATCTTTTAAGTTTCTCGTACTTAGCTAAACATATCTGCAGTATGGTGATTTGCAGATTGTACAGATTTGTTTACCTCCTCCTGAGAAATATGGCTGCATTTTTTTTATTTTGATATGCTATCTCATTTAAACCACTACCTGCACTTCCATTGAATATGACCACATATGAATAATGATGAATATGCAAAATTGAGCTTTGCCCCTACAAAACCCTATCTTGACTCTATTTACTTGGTCTGGCTCCAAGTTACAAAGTATTTCAATCTATAAAGGCTAAGAAAAAACAACTAAGAAAAAGAAATATGTGAAGATGCTGTTTTTCCCTTGTATGTCACATATTTAATTTCTTTTCAGTTCCCTTCAGTGTGACCTAGTCTTCAGCGCAGTTTAGTTTTGTGTGAGGAAATTATGTTTTCCAGGTTCTAAGAAACTGAAATTCTCCTAGTTATCTCTGAACATCTTGTCTCATGGCCATTTTAGCTGTGGCACACCTCTTTGTGCTACAGGAAGGTACAAAAGCTATAAAAGTAGGAGTTATTTATTTCCTTCCCCCTCTCTCAGTCATTAGAACCCACTGGAATCCCCAGAGCATGGAATTAATGTAATTTAAGTAGAGAGCAAACAAAAAGTGATCCTATTACAGCCTGCCACTTCCTCTCTCCTCAGGGAAGGGTGTCATGGCAAAGCTAAAAAAGTAGCTGTCTTTTTCTGAATAGACAAAGGGGAAAAGTAGATACAGAGAGTCACTCATTTCTTCAGAATAGGACAGCTATAACTTCTGTGCTTTTGGAAGCTGACTCTGTGTGATGATAACACAAAGGTGAATATAGAGTCAGTCATTTGTTCCTTCTCTCAAAAGGCAGAGCTGAACATGTAGTAACCTATTGATTTTTATAGGAAATGTAAATACTATTTCCAAGTATCTTCTGCACAATACTCAGAGCAACAGAAATTGTTTTCAGAACAAAATATACATTACACTTTGTCCATTCTTCGTATGCTACCTGTTCTTCCTGAGGACCAGATTTTCACCAGAATAGAGTGAAATACACAGTTATATGGTTAGTGATGGGTAAGATCGTTGGAATTTTTCAAGTGGGAGAGGCGAGGAGTAGTAGTGCTACAATGAACCTTACACAGGAAGATGTAAGGGAAGACAATAAGCTTTATCTTTGTTGTTTTCATCTTTATATCCATTATTTCTCTTGAATCTCTCTGTATTCAAGGGCCTAATAGTCACTGCCTCTAAAATAAAGTAGCTCTCTTGAACCCGGTAGATCTGCTTCAAAGGAAGACTAATGAACCTGTTCCTTTAATTTGGATACCATCGTAGAATCATAGAATCATAGAATAGTTTGGTTTGGGTTTTTTGTGTGGATTTTTGTTGTTGTTGTTGGGTTTGAGAGTTTTTTTCACTGTGAGATGGAAATATTTTTTCCTTTCTCAGGGGAATGGGTTCCAGCAGCAAATGTAGTCTTTTGTTGCAGTGTTCTAGAAGCTTATAATTCCCAGGAATATCAAAAGCTCCAATTTATTTTCTCATTTAAACAACAAAAAAGCAATCAGAAAGTATTAGCATGAAATAGAGTTCTTGGTTTATGTGCAGCTATGTAATGGAACTGATCAAATAGACTGAAGTGTTTATTTAATTAAATGTTATTTATTAGATTACTATATTTTCCATTCATATAACAACATTAATTTTCATAAAGCTGTAAAAGCTTGAAGTCCTACTGGGTAAAATCCTGTAAATATAATACATTTCTTAAAAGAACAGTGTGTTAACTTTGTTTTCTGATATTTTTAGCAGTGTAACAGATTTCCAGTGTTCTTCAAACCCCTTAGGGCATCTAAAGAACTTCAGGAAACAAAGGTATCTTTCATTACCTTCTGTTGTTTCTACAAGTATTTAATACTTAATGCGATATACATGCTCTAATAGCACATGAAACACTATAGCCTAGTGTGATCATGGCATGTACCACATACACGGTGCTCCCTCTTGTCCTTTCCTATTTTACTTTGCTATTCGGTATGCAAATCCACTCTGTGGTAACCTTATCCATGTGCTGCCTGTACTGCTCATGCAAATCTTTGTAGATATCCTGGATTCTGATGCCATCTGCATTTGCTTACATTACTTACCTTTAAAAAAGAATCAAGAGTTAGCTTGGCAGATGGTGAAACTAAACCATTATCAGGAAAATATGCTATTTTAAAAGCTTTTAAAAATGTAATCACCCTTATTCAGGGGAGCATTAATACAGTAACATATTGTGCAATTACTGTTAAAATTACGTTGCTTCAGTAGAGACAGCATTACAGCAGGGTGGGGAGGAGAGATATTTTACTTTTTATAACACTCTCAAAGGCCCTATTTTGCATCCTTCCTTCTGTCAAGGGATTGCAGTGTTGTCTTTCTGATTTTATTTAGTAATCATTCCTCCATCTACTTATAATCTCTTTTTGAGAGACAACAAAAGGATGCTTGGTTGACAGTAGCTAGGCATTTGTTTTCACTTTTGTTAAGACTAACAAAATGTTTCGCCACCAGCTACTGGAAGGAAAGCAGTCATCCTTGCAAATACATACAGTAATTGGCCTATGGCTGGTTGCACCAAATGACCTGTATAGGGGTGTAGGTACAACTTACATTTACAGCTGTGAAGGAGTCTTGTAAAACAAACTTAATGCAATAGGATTTCTCTTCCTTAATCTTTGATAGTTAAAGGGTGAATTTCAAAGTCTTAGTCAACCTTGGACCTCTGAATAGTCATTGAAAAGAAATAGGCCTTTGAGATTAATAATTTGATCTATCTAACATAATTATATTAAAATGAGTCAACATGTGGAAAATAATCCATCACTTTCCACTGGTAATAAAAGGAGCCTCTGTAGTCTTAATTGTCTAATTTTGGATACTTTGGTAAATATATATTTATGTCCCACTTGCAGTACCTAACATTTCAGCATCAAGATATATATTCTTTCCATATCTCATAAAGCTTCATATTGTGAAAGCCAAGAAAGAGAGGGTAAAGTATTTGCTGAGGGAGTGGGAGGCCTGAGGAAGTGGGAAGTTTCCTCACACTCTGTAAGTTACTTCATGACTTAAGTGATCACTAACTGTTCGGTTAGTTGGTGCCTTGGTGTATATCCCCCAAGCTGTGCGGCTTTGCAGTTTTTCTCACCTTGTAATTGTAACTCTGAATATGAAAGAAGCAAAGCACACTATTTTATAACATTTTCATTTTTAGGCAGGCTACTGCAAGTTTTGTCAGGAAATGCTGCATATAATGAACTATCAGTATTTGACTAAACTAACAAAAATACATCACAAAGTCCATTCTTCTCAAGTTCTTGACTAGTCAAAGTTGTAACAACAAAAATAAAGATCATTTTCTTTATTGGACTTTGAGATTTTGAAGGATCCTCATCCCTTTAACTATCAGATTTGTATAAGTGTTTGGACAGACAGGAAAAATTCATTTCAACCACCTCTTCTTAAAGGACAGTGCTTCATGTTTATTATTACACCCATTCTCCCTACACCTGTGGACATACTTATTTATTCTCTTTTTCATAAACCAAATCTGTTTACATATGTGTCTCAATTGCGATCAACAAGGTACATTACATTGTTATTTCCTATGGATTTGTATTCATAACATTGAGTGATGGAATAATCAAGTTAGGTGCTGTTCAAATACAGAGCAAGATTGTCATCTCTCCAAATCTCAGTAAACTTTAAGGGGCAACAGAGAGAAGTTGGTAGTACATGTTTAGTTTCTTTTAAGCCTGTTTTATCTAGCAAATGAGCTTAGTAGACCATGTTTAGTGTTCTTTAGAATTAATATGGATTTGGCAGTGTGGCATCAATGTATTTTGAATTAAAATCACATTATTTGTAATTATCCTTAAAATGTATTTAATTGCTGCTCCTTTTCATTCTACCATCAATTAAGTGCTACCTCGAGTGTTAACTCAAAACTCTTGAGTTACTCACCATCTAAAATCATATAACTTTAGAGAATGAAATCATTCTGTTTATCAAAAAGAAGTCTTTTAAAATTTCTTTGGCAGAAAAAGTAATCATGAAAGCACAGAGATGAGATATGGAAAAAACTACTAAACACATTCTCACTCTCTCTTACTGCTGTTTTCCCCTAGAGTCTTTTCTTTTATCTTGTCTAGCTTTAAATCTCTTGAGGCTTCCTGCTCAATTTTCATTGGGAGACCCCTTCAGTGCCAATCTCCATGTCAGGAAACGTCCCCCAACATTCACCTTATGTTTATGCTGCATAAACGGACAGACACAAAATGCTTTATAGTAAGAAAATTACATATATTCTTTTCTTAATCTTATCCAAAAGTTTCTGGATGAGATGGTTCAAGGAGGGGAAAACATATTCATGAGCATGCTTGGTAACAGTGATTAAATTAGTTCAAATTTGTGTTTCTTTGTATAAGGCTTTCCATAAAAATATGGTTAATATTTTATATTTTTATATTTGTGCTTGGAAGTAGAAATATTAGTCGACTGAAAGAAGATGTGGTGTATGAGAATGAGGAAAGCAAGGATCTCCAGTGTGATATAGTGAATGTCAATTTCTGCAAAAATAGTTGTGTGAAGGAGTAGGCCAGACAGAAGTGGCTGATCTAATAGGAAGCACGTCTATATGCATAGTCTACTACAGCTAGACTTCATATGTGTAAGAAAAAGGAATAAAACGATCAGGAAAACAAATGAAAAAAACTGTAGAAAAAAAGGATATTTTAATGAAGAAACATATATATTTTATCCGGAGAAAACTTCAAAATTAAGAAGGTTTCAGCAAACACCGTTTTAAACTTTTATCTCTTTGGTTCATTCACCACCTAATTTTCTAACTGAAAGCTATGGTTGTTGGTAAAGCTTAGAAAAACAAATCAGCTAACAAAAGTACAGAATATGTAACCTAGATAGCAGGTCATGTTGAGGTAGCTGTAGTATTCAGTTTGGAAGCTGGTTCATGAAATAAAAGAGGACAGCATATATGAACTGATGAATTGTTAAAATATATATTCAGGAAAATCATACTAGTAGCAAAAAAAGGCTGTAATTCAGCTGTCCATTGTTTCTCATGAGTATACTGCCCAACTCTCTGATTGATAATCTTTCTATGTGTTTCTAAAGTGATATATGGTTTACCATAAATACACAAATTCTGGAGAGATATACTATCTAACTACAAATCCTTGTACATAGGGTGCTGACGTAGGTTAATATTCATGCTGTGTACTGTTATTTCAGCATCATAGATCATAGCTGTTAGAAGCAGGTACGCAGCATAGTGCAAAAGAAACCTGATCATAGTTTTGAAAAGAAAAGATTTAAAGAGGAAAATGCTGAGTTTTGTATTCTGCTTCGGGCTTTATTTAGTTGGAAATCAAAATGGACTCCTGTTTCAGAAAAAGTCTTTGTGTAATTCTACAGAGGAGGGATGGAACAGCTGTGTTGATTGTACCGAAAAAAGTAGGACAGCCAAGAAAATTGCACATAGATTCATACTTTGCACTTAATTTAGTTTTTTAGACTCAGGTTTAGGAAATTTAAAGTTCAAATAACTTTAGTTCTAAACAAAGTTACCATACAGTGTAATACTAGCAGTTACAAATGTTCAAGAATGTTACAAATTTTTCCACCAATTGAAAGTTGAGGAATTCATGCAAAATATGCCAAGTTTCCTATGAACTCCATTAAAAGATGTTTACTTTCAAGGCAGGTACAACATACAAATGGGAGTTGTGAGATAATAAATCAGATATTCTTACAACTCATGTTTAATTGCCTATTGTAATCTATGTCCAATATCTGAAGCATAGCTGGTCTAAAGTGTAAAACAGATTTGTTATCAGTGGTCAGTCATTCAGACACACTAATATTGCTACAAATGCAGTAATCTTCTGTCCAGATGACTCTCTGTAAACCTGACATAGGCTGTAGGCTAAAGAGGTATATAAGCACAAGGCTCACTTAGCTGCTGATTTCTTGAATTATATTAGCAAAAGGACACCTAAATTTGGAATAGTCTTGTATATGTCAAACATTAAAGTACTGTGACTAGACCATAATGTATTATTTACTATCCTTTTTGTTGTGCTGAATTTGATCATTTGGCATGACAAATTTGCAGGTATTCCATTGCTCAGCCAAGCACCTTGTGTACTATTCAAATTCCCATTTAAATAAGGCTAGGTTGGAAGAGATACAGTGTTATTCCATGGACAAAAATAACTGGGAAAATATTGTTCTCCCTTAGTCCTAGAGCTGTCCAGAAACCACAGCTCTAGAACTGTGGTTCTAGATGGAACTTTATGCGGATTTCAGGGGTGCACCAGCAAAACATTATAAATCCTTACTTTACTGACTGATGAGACAGAGCACAAAACAGAAGCTCCTTTGACTTTCCAGCTATTTTCTGGGAGATGAACACAGGCAATATGGTACATATATAAAAAACACATGCTCACTGGTATAATGAATAATCTACATTCACATCTCTTCCTACGTCTTTGTTGGTGTCAAGTATTCATAAACAGGTCATCTAGGGGATTCCACATATGCACCAGACATCTGGTTCATCAGAAACTGGAGTGTTCTGAAATTGTGTTCACCAGGAAATTTACATCAGTGAATTATCTTGCAACTGCTGTCTTAGTAAACGCTTTTAAGGAAAAGTTAGTGCACATGCAGCTTACATAATGAAGTATTCTTTTTACATGAAAGTAGATATGACTGGAAGGTTTTCCAAATCATCCAAAGACTCTTTCTATAACACAGCAAAACAAAACTGACAAACTAAAAAAACAACCAACCAAAAAAAAAAAACAAACAACAAAGGAAGTGACCAACAAAAAAAAAGGAAAAAAAGAAAATTTTCAGCTGGAACAGACATATTCTCTATTACTTCACTGCTAAATTTCTGACTGGTTTAGGGGAGACATTTTCTCCTTTATTGAAAGCACACTTTCCTCCTGAATCCTCGCAGGTAAACCAAAGGCTGGAAGCTAGACTTCTCACATCATATGCTGGCCCTCAAAAAATTTGATTACAGAATAAGTCATACTTAGGCCTCATAAATCTTTGGCTTATGTTGAAGTAAAGCATAACTGGAAAGGGATATTAAAAAAATCACATTCAATGGAATAGTCTATTCCATAGTTTGTAGATAACTGAGCAATTACATGAGACAGACATGGTGCCATTTTTTTTCCCACACACTTCTGGGTATTTCTTCTGCATGTGAGGAGCAGAAACTGGATGCCCATGCCATACCTTACTTGTCTGCTCAGAGCTTTGACTTCAGCCTCCTAATCTTTCTACTATAAGAGCAGAACTTTCCCAGTAGTGAGAAATGAATAGGAAAAAAATCTTAGATCTTCAGCATTTCAGTAGATAGTGTGTATATTTGTGACTTCTTACTGTACCTGAAGACTCAAATGAACTTTAATTATTTAACTAATATTATTAAAATATAAATTGACAGGATAAATTAATATAGGTATATGTTTCTAATCATTGTTTTTTCTTAATGTCTCTACAAGAAAAGGACTCATCTTGGTATTATTCCTATTTGTTATCATCACTGGAGATATTTTTTCACTTTTGTAACTTTTACCTTCCTGAAAAGTGGAGTGAACCATTTTTTTTAATCTCAGTTATGAGTATAAATGAGAAAATAAATATAACCATCAAATTTCCTCTGTTAATGATGTGTGTTTGCAGACCTGTTCAGAACAGGCTATACTTCCTGACCCTCAGAGTGACCTTCTGTGTGTTCCTTATCTCTTCCAGGAAAGGAAAAATATCACTCTATAGAGAGCTGGGCCACCAAGTTAGTGAATACCACTAGCTGGTAGATTGATTCTGGCAGGTGCATGTCAGATTAACGCTGTTCTCTGTTTCAAACTGTACAGTGTATATAAACACAACTAATAAAGCAGCAGATGAAAATCACTTGAAGAACAAAATACCCTGCAGTCTGCTCTCAATTGCTTCTGAACTACGCCAGGCAGCGGTCTCTCTTCTCTTACTGCACTCTATCTTTCATAATCCCCCTTAGATCATGTTTTTAAAGGTTATTGTGTATTTAGAAGGAAGACTTCTAAAATTTAATAAATTTTGCTGAGCTTTTGTAAATCTAATATTATCTGTTATCCCTACTTCAAAGGGCAAAAAAGCTGCTGTTACCAGCTGGAATCTCTGACTTTTAATCTGAAAGAGTAACTGAGCCCACATTCCTTATACAGGTCAGGGAAATGGGATACTATTGTAATTCTGGCTGAAAAACATCAGAGGGGGAAATGAAGAGGCACCAAGTGAATTTGTTCTCCAGTTTTTGTTAACTGTCAAAGTAATTTCTAACAATTCAGTGAAAGACAGTCTTCCTCATTAAACCAAGCACTGGACTAAGTGAAATAATACCCTGCCTTTACCATTATTCTTCATGCCACTGTTCAGTGTTTTTCAAATCAAAAGGTATAACTACAAGTTTTGCAGGAAAAAATATTGCCTTTTAGGAAGCCAGCTGAAAAGGTACAATACTCTTTCAAATCATTATGGTGACTGCAGCATTTTTATCACTAGTGCGGTAGTGAAAATTATCATGGAAAAGAATTCCACCAAATGGCAGTTATAATGACTGCTTTCAAAATAGCAGTTTCAGTTATTTTGTGAACATAGTCTGATATTTGGACTATATTAGAATATGGATATGAAAACATGATTAAATTACACTATTTTAAGATTTTTTTTCAGATTCCTATTGTATTATTGTTAGTAGATACATTTCCACAGGTCTTAGTGGTGTTTGGTTTACAAGCAATCTATAAATTCTCTATTGAAGCCAAAGCTTCTGTGAGGTTGTCCTGCAATCATCCATGTTTTCAAAGGGAGAATGACGAACAGCAGTAATGAGAATGGGATATGCATCCACATTATTCATCAAAAAAGTATGTCTCTAGTCTAAGATAATTATCAAGATTCTGTAGAGAGAAACAGGTACATTTGGAAGGCAAGTCCACAGACAGTGTCTGAAAATGCAAATAGCAGGTTATTTTTTTAGAAGTGCTTCTCTCTTCTCCAGCTGATCATTGGAGAACCTAGAAAACACAAACTGAGAGGATCTGAATTTAGAAGTTATTTTAGGTGAGATAAATTCTAACTAAAGAATAGGTCAGTATAGTTCTATCCTTTCTAGTTATTTATTTCTAAATCTACCTTTTATAATGATTTCTATAGTTTTAAGCTGATTTTAATTATTCATACTTCTTTTAAATTGAAATATCTGCCTCACCATTTACCTTGGGAATCTCTACAGTAATCTGGCATTCAGTCACCATTAAGAATTTCTCATTTGCAGTTTTTAGTCTTTTCAGTTTACATACTCTGTTACTACAATAATAATTTTCCTGCAGTACACATGATTTTCCACTAGAAAACTTGGCTTACCCTTTCAACTCTCAGCTCTTCATTTAAGCAACCCAAAGAAGAGTGAATAGAATCAGCCTTAAAAGAGGATTTTTTTCCCTTTGATACTATTGAATGATGTGTTTGGCCTTTATTCTAAGTTTGGACTTTGCTGATCGGGATGGTCTCAAGAGGGGATTGCATCCAAATGTTGACCTTGTGCAATCTTTCTTAGCTTGTGAATTGACAAGATTGTAGCACATGGTTGTATGGATCCTCTTAATTAATTTTCCATTATATCTCCAGAATCTTGAGTAAGAAAGATTTTTAGTGCTTTATTCACTTTCTAATACCTATCCTTTGGCTGCAGTCCTGAAGTTAATGCTCACTAATAGTGTGTTCTTTATCTGCCCAGTTACCGGGGTCACCATTTTTCAAAAGAGGTCTCTAGGAAGTAGAAATGATTCTTCAGTCACTGTTTTTCTTTTTAATAGACATCTTTTTTATGTTCCCTTTTCCATCATAGCCTACAGCTGAGATGTTTTGCTCTGTCAGTTTTTTATTTTCTGCATAAACCAATTCTTTAGTCATCGGAGAGTGAAATTTGCATTTTTTTTTTTATTAGACAAATTCACATTAGATATTGGTAGAAATTATCCTAATGAGAGAGTATTTTGATCTGATTTTCCCTTATACACAATTACCAAAAGAATGCCTTTATTTTTTCTCCCATCAGGATGACATCACTGATAGTTGCGAGAGTATGGTTTTTTTACATTACATGCATATATGAGCATATTATTTTAAGAAAAAAGAAATTATGAACAAAACTATTATCCAGAATGAGGTGTTCTGGTTATCTCTGTGAAGAAGAGATACTAATAAATCTTTGTTTTCAGTATAATTTTGATCTTTTTAATTACTTTTATCAAGAAAATGTACAAAAGGTGAGAAACATCTTTTCTATCCAGAAATGGAAATAATCTGAACCTAGTAAAATTAAAGGAGTGAGAGAACAAAAAAAGGAAATGGTTCTTTAGATTTCATCATCAGACTTTGGATTCTATAAAGGGAACCTGTGTGGTTTCAATCAACACTGTACCACACTGGAGGAAAAAGAAGGGTTTGAAGTGGGATCTGAAATACACTAGCTATGGTAAAAAATATATTAGTTTCAATAGGCTGAGGAAGGTTATCATCTATTAATACATTTATAAAGAAAATGCTTCGCTTTTCAAATACAGTAGACACCTCTGGCTTTCTAAAACAGGGTTTTTTCATCCACCAAACTATACTGTTGATATTTAAAAACGAAGATCCACAATGAGATTTCTTATTTTCACATTTTAATGGATCAAAATGTATAAAACAATTATATAGTTCCTTGGGCATGTGTCTTTTTTGTAATTTTGCTGATGAAAAGCCAACCAGAACTTCACATTTCCAGACACTGATAAAAGGGAAAAGGTTTGGGGCTGTACAAGTGTTCTGCAGTTTAGAATTACAACTTCATAAGGAAAAGGCATTTCTGCATGGCAAGGACCTGCAGTCCTGCTCCTACTGTGATGTATTTAAAAGCTTTCAGAGTGCTTCATGGACTTTAAATTTCAGCTGACCTACATCTTTTGCATTATTGCTCTTGATCTTTTAAAGCTTCCAATTCTCTTTTATAATAAAACCTTACCAAACTTCCTATGACATATCTATCCCTTTCAGAAAGCTGTATAATCTAAAATATTCACCAGTAGCCTGGTAAACTCAAGTGAAATTAAACATACTTTAGAAAGATTATATGTAATTTTCTATAAATATACAGGAGAAGCTTGTGTTAGATAAACATGAAACTTAATCACGTGAAATAGAATTGCTTCAGGTGCTTAGGTATTTGGCAAAAACTCTGAAATAATTTTAAAAATAATTCTGTTACATTATTAACATGTTTTACGTTCAGCTTTTAGACAAAAATATACGCAGATCATTCACAGTCATTCAAGATCTGATCATCTGTTATTTCAAGTTTGATGATTTACCTGCCTTTCTAAAAGTAATAAGAGAGCCTATTTTTTCACATTCTGTATTTTCAAGAGAGTTTACTGTTTATGCAGGCTGGTCACAGTTGGGTATAATATATCTATGTGTCAGAAATTGGAACAGGCAGTAGACATTATAGATGAATTGCCAGGAAATTACCCCAAGTGTGCTGACTTCCCAAATTCCTTCAAATGACTTAACAGGCTTGACATGGCAGCTCCGTGTTCAGTTAGCTTAGGGGACTTTAGGAGAATCAGCACTTCCAATCCATTGCTAAGGTTTGGGGGTTTTGCATTTACATTGCAATAAGGAGCTTAGGGAATCTGTAACTGGCAAGGAAACACATTGAAGTCAGTATTGTTATCAAAACCAGTGTTCAAGTACATTTGTTCAATCCCAGTGAAAAAGCTGTCTTTTTCTAAGAAAAATTAAGTAGGCAGATCATATTATTATTGCTGAATTGTTGATAAGCAGCATCACCACATCACCTTTGATCTAAAAGGCTTTTGGTTCATGGCAGCGGTGGCAGTCGCAGACATGCTCATTTTTGATGAGACAATGAAGTGTGTAAGGGTGACAGGGTTTATGGCAAAAGGCATCACATACCTTCCACAAATCACTCATTTGTCTAGTTCTGGGTGGTATAATTCTGTGACCTATGAAATTAAAAGCAGAAACCTTGATTTTCTCTTTATAGCTCCTTGCATCATTCAGGATAGAGAATGACTGTCAGGCTTTCATCGCTACATGAAATTAAAGGCATTTTGCAAGTGTAGCATCATTCTGCTGTGGTGAGGGAATTCCCCTCTAATGAAACACATTGTGGTCTAGCAGCTGGGAGCTTACATATGCAGCTGTGAGGTGGATTCAATAAAGAAACGTTGTTTAGGTTAAATTTACCTTCACTGCATTTTCTGCTATTATTTCACAAAGCCTTTAAACCAGCAAAAACCTGAAGCAAATAATGCTTGCCCAAACCTAGTGAGTGACAGGAAAATGGCCTCCAAGCAGATTCTTCTAATTTGGAAGTACTCAAACTTAAGGCACGTCAAACTGTTTGTTAATGTTACAACTGAAATATTATTCATGTTGTTAGATCTTGGCTGATTTCTAAAACAACCATAGTCTAAAAGCAGAAGAAAAGTAGCAGAAATGAGATTTACTGAAAAATTGTACAACATTAGATAGACTACTAAAGATATCAGGAGGTAACTAGTTTGACTGTACCAATGTCCCTTTTTTACTATGATACAACTATACAGCAATTAGGTTATTCTTGTAAATGGCACAATGACTACAGCTGTAAAAAGACATCACTGCCATCTTCTGGTAATAGCTCATTTGGCTTGCCACCATATGAGGTTTTATTTATTTATTTCTCTTTTTATAGAACGCTACACAAGCTATCAGGATTTTTTGTTTACAAGACCAGCGAAATGCAAGCATTGTGCTTTTTTGATCAATACTTTTATGCTGCAGTAGAATTTCTGAATTGCTATATGACTCCCACTGGTGAAACATTCTTGAGATCGATTTTCCTTTGAGATTATAGACACAATAAGTCCAGAAATGTGACTTTAATGCACAATCTTATATTATACTTCTAGCCCAAAGTACAAGCTACTTAGTGATTGAATGTTTGGAAACAGGAAGACTGTGAGAAATTTCATGAAGTTCAAGTCCAACTGAATGTCATTGATGCTAGTATGATCACCCTCACTTATAGTTACTGTGAATCTATATCTCCTAAACACGTTCCAGTTATATATTCACTAGTGTTCCTCTAGACTCTTCATTGCCTCAGCACTAATATTATCACTTGGTGGATCCTCTTAATTGCTAATCATCAAACAGAAACAGGATAGCAGCAGTCTGTCTTGCCTCAGAAGATGAGATTTGTATCATGTTCTTTACTCATCTTTAGTGTCAAACCTCTCTGCTACTAATAACAGCGCTATTAATAATTAGTTCCAATATTTCTTGATGATGTATAAGTAATGTCACATCCTGGAGAACAGGAAATCACCCTGAGTGTAAAGGAAAATAATGGCATGTGGTGTAGAAATTTTATAAAATATCGTGCCCCTTCCCCTAATATTTGTTTGGAAACCACTTGTTGTATCTTTGGAATTTCCTCAGAGAGTAATTTAAAGAAAATATTTTTTTTAACAGTCAAAAACTTGACACTTACTCTGTTTACCATAAATTTTTAAATAATTTTTAAATAAGACACAGTGTACAGACATAGAAGAGGGCAGAAGAATACAAGCAGTTTTTGAACAGTGTTTCACATACGTGTGTTGTCATGTCTGTGCACAATAACAGCAGAGTATTTCAGTTCATTTATTCAATACAAACAAACAAAAAGTTTCCCATGTAATGAAAAACTGAAAACCTTGCAGTCCAGATTGAGGTCATCGGAGACTGTGAAAATTGTTTGAGACCGTCAAGCACACTGGACACACCTGTTCCTCGGCCTTTCCAAAGCAGGCAGTGGGGCTGAGAATTTGCTGGACTTCCTGGACACATGGCAAAGGCGGCTGGAGGGTATTCATTAATTTCTGAAGTTACTGTGCTGGCAGGAATGGTGAGTTACTCTTACGATTCAGATGGCTCTTCTCAGTTTCCTTGTTTATTTCTTATCACTCAGCACCCTGTTAGAAACTGGACAAAACTTGGCCCAAATATGTCTACATAGGCACAAAGTTACTTTTATGCAGGTGCTGCTGTGATGAGCAGTAGCACCTCCTGAGGCAGCAATGGTGTTTGGTCCAGCTTGATAAGACAGTCCTAAGGGCCTTACAGGGCTGAGGCTCCGATCTGGTGGCCGTATAGCAGTCTTTGTTTCTAGCCCCTCTTCAATATGCTGAAAAACAGAGGGAGCGAATGTGACAGATCCTGCCAAGGCATCCTCTTACATTTGCTAGCTTCCTCCTTGCTGAGCTGCAACCCCAGCCCCAGACCCAGCATCTCTGCTTAACTCATTTTTCAGAAGGAAAAATTTATTTCCCTTGTAGATTTTCTGTATTGCAGGCCTTGCCTCAATTTGCAGTCTATATATTTAAGCATAAATCTTCAATTCAAGCTCTCACAGCCACTGTGAGAGTCATATCACTCTTGGAGATATTTCCCTTTCGAAACAGCCAGTCTGTCCTCAAATGAAGAGTTCTGAGATGGTAATTTTTTCAGAATCATTTCTTACTGGAAGCAGAACCGTTTCCCATAAATGCAGGAGCCAACCATCTCTAAATCCAGAGCTGGATAGTAGATTTTCACTGTCCATTCATATCAATGACAGATGCCTGGCAATCAGGAGCTGCTTGTCATCTCCCAGACAGGAGTCCCAGAACATACACTTCTGTTAAAAGCGCAAAAAAGGCTGCTGCTTAACACAATTTTTTATGATGAATTTGGTGCACGGTTTCATATAAAATCATTAAAAATGTTTTACACCACGGCACATCCACCAGCTGCAAGCCAGCTGGTGATAGTGAGGGAGGAAGAATCAAGGTATGGTAAAATACTTTTGATTATAAGCTATTCTGAAAAAAAAAACCCCATAGTTACAGCTTTAAAGATCCCTCCTAAAGCACATGTTTCTTTCCCTTACCTGCTGTTATTTAAATTTTGTCAGCCTGCTGCTGATTCAGCAATTTGTAGTTTGTACGTATGCAGTGACTTTCTGAATGCTGACCTAAAAGCAAACTGAATAAAGAGATGCAAGGAACGAATTACAGATTAGGTTTCCTTTTGCTGTACATCTATCCAAGCTAGCTTTATGTTTACTAATCAGCACCTTCCAGGGCTTCCAGGTTTAAAAATCATGGGAATCCATTCTTATCATTTACCCATAAACAGCCTAATATTAAAAGGAAATCCATTCCCATCAATCAGCTCTTGAGAAGTAACTTAAGTAAGTTGCTGGGAGCAGCAAGTTACTGTCAATTGAGTGCTTTTTGAAAATACATCAAAAACTTTAGGAAACTGAATTAAATTTTTGTTTCAAAATTCAATCTGGTCCTGAAGTTTGTGATACTCTTTCCACTACAATATGCAGCACACTGTAATCAGCAGCGAAGATGCAGAGGGAAGAACCTGTAACATGCAAAAATCAGTGACAAAACGCACATTTGTTTATAAATATTTGTCATAACAAATTAATGCAGATATCTTAATGGTTTCCCTGGTTCCACTTTGACATAATCATTTCAAGATTGTCAGTGACTCTGAAACAAGGCCTCCAAACTTTCTTCATGAGCCAGATCATTAGATTATGTGAACCATCTAAACGCCTGTCTAGAATCTCTTTATTTCATTTCCTGACTAATTCAGACATCATCAGTGCTAAACAGGGCATGAACTAGAGCCCAGATTGACTGTCCATTTACATCTCAGTCCAAAAAAAAGGCATTTATGAGTTTACTCATAAAGTGGCATTGGGATTAGTTGCATGCTTGAACCTGAAGTACGCTCTGACTCCCTTCTGAGTTAGGTACCAGTTCCTCTAGATGCTAGAAAGAAGAATATGGAGACATTAGGGTGCCTGTGTGGTGGCAATCATTTCAGAGATCTGCAGACCTCCGTCTTCAGGTGAATGGATTTTTTTTGTTTTGTTTTTTGTATTTTAAAACTTAATAAAATTCAAGACAGATCTTCCTCTGTATCTAGATGCTAATGGGATGGGAATTTTCAGGAACTGACTGTGGATTCCTGCTACTAGGAACCATTGTTTGCTGGTGCTGGCAAGAATTAGAGTCTGATAAAACCCGAATACTGGGGCTTTCTTTCTTCCCATGAAATATTATTCCATGATTAGTAGGATATTTTTCCTTTCAAATACATAATGATGCCAGCACCTTTCCATCACTGCTCAAATCTTGTATGTGTGATACCATGATGCTCTACATGTCTGCCTTAAAGAGACATGATGTCAGCTTTAGTAATGCCTTCCAACCATATGATATTTCTGTAGTTATATTTGCTACCAGACTTTCGGAATTCCTCATCAGCTACTAAATATGATGTTCAGACTGGAGACCTATTGATTATTTTAACTGCTTGAGTGGACAGAAATCACACTTTCTAATCACTTTAGTCATTAAAGATAGTGCCTTTAGTCACTATCTTTGGGCTAATTACAGGGTGAAATCCTAAAAAATATTGAATGTTTGAAAAGTAAAAATAATACAATGCGAACAAATTGAATCCCAAAGTTGCTTTTCAGTAAGAATAATAAGATCTAGTGAAGTCAGCCTCACTAGGAATGCTTGCTGTAACAAATAGAAACCACAAAGAAAATGAATTTTAAAAGTCCACATTTTCCCACCATCATTTTCTGTAATTACAACCCTTTAACATTTTTTTTCAGAATAAAGTATCTAATAAGACTACATCTTACAGATGTTTTATCTTAAAATGTCTTTTAGTAATTCAGACGTTTATATAATGGACACCAAGATGCCAAGCCCTTCAGTACATATTCCTGCAAGTTTTTAAACTTTTACAAACGTTAAGCAGATTTAAGAAGTGGAAAGTGACTACTGTTTGTTATGAACTGTATTCATAAATCTGCCTTGGATGGTCTTAAAGTTGATATGAGTAAATGACTAATGGACTTGAATTATTGAACTGTTGCTTGCAGTTCATAAATAACACACTGTTCCTTAAAGCTGCCTATAATTTGTATTGCAAGCTTAGGATCTAAAAGCTGTTGCATCAAAAAGAGTCTGGACTAAGAAGGTTTTTTAGAAACTGTCAGAACAGGAGATTTCATGGATTAAAAATCAGCCAGCATTTCTATGCCACTAGGAATAGGCACTATCCTTATGATGTTTGTATCTCTAAAATATGAATCTACTGGAGCCATATTTTATCTTTTCCAGACTTATTTCAGAAGTTCAATGGACTGGACAAACAGTTTACTTTTAAACAGCATAGCTTGATAAGAATAGATATGAATATTTCAATATATGTCCCACTTATTGCACTTCTCTTCTTTGAGAACTGTGTAAATATTAATCAAACCTTGCAACACTCATTAAAGCTGGATATGGCATACAAGGGGTCATTTTGTCTACAAGTGAAATGCAGTAGCCTCTCCAGTAAGCAATTTTTTAAAATTTTTTTAGAAACTCATGTTATGAGGCTCTGGAGCGAGTCCAGAGAAGAGCAACAAAGCTGGTGAAGGGGCTGGAGAACAAATCTTATGAGGAGCAGCTGAGAGAGCTGGGGTTGTTTAGGCTGGAGAAGAGGAGAGACCTCATTGCTCTCTACAACTACCTGAAAGGAGGTTGTAAAGAGGAGGGTAATGGCCTCTTCTCCCAAGTGACAGGGGACAGGACAAGAGGGAATGGCCTCAAGCTCCACCAGGGGAGATTTAGGCTTGAGATTGGGAAAAACTTTTTCACAGAAAGGGTCATTGGGCACTGGAACAGGCTGCCCAGGGAGGTGGTTGATTCACCTTCTCTGGAGGTATTTAAGGCACGGGTAGATGAGGTGCTAAGGGGCATGGTTTAGTGTTTGATAGGAATGGTTGGACTCGATGATCCGGTGGGTCTCTTCCAACCTGGTTATTCTATGATATTTGTAACCTATCTCTTCTTTGTTCAGATTTCACTTCTGGTGATACAGACATATCTGTGACTAATCAAACTTGAATGTCAACAAAAGAAATACAGTAACTTAAACCTACACTTACAATAATTGCATAAAAATTGTTGGAAGGCAGTATATCAGTTTGTATATAGCCAGTTCTGTAATCTTTTGTCCTGCGTAAATTTGCAAAGGGGTTCAAATAAGTGTTTTAGAGACTCATTTTTCTTTGAGCCCTGTTTGCTTCAAAAAACATCCACAAACTGCAGTGAAAGTAATTTCTCAACACTTGCTTCCACTTTGATCGGTGAAAAAATTATTCTCAATTAGACCTTTTATAAAATGTGAAAACAGTTCTTTTAAAGGTGGTTCTGACGCTTTCACGGATTCTTTCTTTAACTTCTAATAATTTCTGCAGTTTCTAAGTGTTGCTAGCTTGTGAGTATTCAGGGAATACATATGCAAAGGGTACTTGTGAGAGCTACATTCAAGAATCAGGCTGACACTGGACTCTACAGACACCAGTTTTGTAAGAGATTTTTATAAAATGATGGAATCTACAGCTATTTTCTCCCTTGCTCTTCCATACACATTCAGCCATTCCAGATTTTTTGCCAACAAAATTCCTAAATGTCCATTTCCAGATAACAAAACTTGGCAAAAGCTTTTGCACACAGCCCATTACTTTCATCTGGTACATCTTGTCTTTCTGTCAGTTAAAGAAATCAGATATTTTTGGCTCTGATTAATATTGCTGCTTAAATGTTTATGGTTCTGTTATCTTCTACTGCTTACATCCATTTTTATTAGTAAACAACAAAATGTTTTCTATTTGGTTCATCATCATCATCTTAGATATTAAGAAAAGGAGATCAGCAAATCTGAATATTTCTAAAAAGTATATTCTGCTTCCATTTATCCATGGAGGTTTAACTGAGGCACCATCTGCTGGTGGTTCTGATAGCTACTAACAAGACAGTAAAATATCCCTCGTGACATCTGTAAATATTTCAGCCCCTACTTTTGGGGTAGGATCCTCTTGGACTTATGAGTCAAAGTAGTACTTGGGCATCACCTATGACCTTTTTTATGACTGAGCTGATGCAAATGTCTCTACATATGCACAAAAATTTACAGTAGGATAAGAAAAAAAAATACTGAGAATGTTCAAAGAGCTACTTTGTATGTCTTGTGTCGATTTTGAAAATTTTTACAGAATAGTGTTCTGAATAATCACTGGAAATTTACCTTAAAAATTAAAATATTGCTGTTCTTTTGTGTCTGAGGAAAAGAGAAATTTTATTTAATGTAACAGTCCATTTCAAATTCCTTTTTAAAAGGAGGGTTAAATTCTTTCCTTTTTCTTTTCATATTGTTATTATACCATACAATTTATTTGAAATATAACAAATGTTATTATTACTAAAATGTGTTTTTAAATAAAAGAACTATTACTAGTAGCTTTATGATATATTATATTTTAAATAGTAGTTTACAGATTATAAAAGTTTAAATCTTTAAAATCTATTAGACAAATTTTGACTGCTCTGAATTTTATTCCTATCAACAAGAATTTTGAAATTTGGCATTCTTTTCTCAGATCAGCAGAAAAACACATATTAAAATCTCACAATACTCTACAAAAGAGAGTTTCTTTTCTCTGCCTATTTCTTCCACAGCTTGGGAGGGCAGTAATCTTGGAAACAAGCACTTTCAATACATATGCATATATAAATAGTAGAGTTGTACCTAGAACATGTTAGAGCCAGTAACACTCCTGTTTACTCACTCTGGTATCTTAACCTAGATCTGCTTTGCCACCCATTAGATCAGGTCCTTTTGCATATTATTTCCCACAAAAGGCTAATCTCGATTTAGCACAGGAATTCAGAAACTTTGTGATTAAAGATTACAAATATACAGAATATAATATTATAAAAAGACATGGTCAAAAGTGAAATTTAGTGTATGTTTATAATGGCACTATTCCCATTAATGTTGTCTTAAGTATGGTAAACTATAGCAAAGTTTTCTGTTGAATCAGTCTATAATGAGTCAGAATTACAAGTAAAACTGTTTTAACATCATTGTCAAGCAGAAGCATATTATAGTGATCATTTTTTTTAACAGAAATGTATAAAATTCACATATTGAATAGAACAGCAAATGCTTAATAGGTCAGAATCATTAGAAATAAAATGCTATTTCAGAATACCTAAATTACAAGGATTCAGGATTAGACATAAACTAATTAAAGCCAGGATCTTCGGCACTGTACCAAGCCCCAGTGACTCAGCTAGCAGCTAGGAAAATGAAGGGAGACAGCTGGAAGTTCATGGAGAAAATCTACTCTCTCAGCCTGCAGAAAATAAAACGAGTCTATTCTGTCATAATTAGTCCACTGTAGTGCCCTGCTTTTCACTCCATGGAGATCCTGGTGTAGAGAAAAATGTTCATCCAGCTCTACGCATTTTATGTTGCCTAATTGGCCTGCATACATGGCCAATAAAATTACCTTACAGCATTGTCATGAATCAGTCTTTCTACCCAGCAAGTATTCCTGGGTGCCTTCCCCTTGCTGTCAACAGTATTCTGCAGATCTGCAACAAAGACAAAAGTCAAAGCCTGCTACTCTTGCTTACCCATTAAACTGCCAATTATTTTAAGTCAAAGACAATTAAGAAAGAAAGATTATTTCTCCTTAGGAACAAACAACTGTATAAGACATCTATATTTTACAAAATAGAAAAAAAAAGAAAAGACGCACAAGATCAGGAAATCTGTTTCCAACATAGCCTTTTTCACACACGCGGAGACTCCCAGAAGGCTGGAGGTATATGTCCTGCACAGATCCAGTGCACTGCTGCAGAGGTGGGGGGTGGTGTGTTTGCACGGAAGGGATGGCTGGAGAAATGTCATGAAGATGTCTGATTCTTACACATAGGGGTGAAATCTGTCCATGCAGGACCCCTTCTGAGGGGTAGAGCAAATCAAAGCATTTTACTTAAACAAACATTGGGTAAATCTGTCCATGGTGCAGAGTTTAACTCTATATTTTATCAGAAAACCAGCAGTGTTTACAAACATGGGGCTTTCATGTAACACTGTCTAAATTATCAAGTGCTCAATCTTCTTCTTAAAAGCTTAAACATCTCCCAAACAGTTTTCTGATTTTGATCAAAGTTAAAGCAGGACAGTTTAGTCTATACAATCTTAGTATTTTACATTCTTAATTTTAATTCTGATATCTATGCTCCCCCTCATACCTTTCCCGACCCTCGTCCCAACTCCTCCCCCTTTTTTCAGTGTTTTTCTGGAGTGAATAATGCAAGAAACCTAGTAGGAAGAAAAACAAATTTGTTAGAGCCTTTGTACATGTTTCTTTTTTTAAGTTTCCTGTTGGCTCAGGCACATTGTGTTCCTCTGTATCACATCCTTTTAGAGACATATGTGGAAGCAATAAAGTATATCCCTGCCTTCAAAGATACAGAGTGTTTGTTTAGCTGACTGACTAAGGAAAATACTATGAACTCATTAACAAATATGGTTATATGTGGTCACTTAATCATAGAGAGCAGGCTGCAGAACAGAGAACAGGAAATATTAGTCAGCACAGGCAATGGATAACTGTCAGTTACTGATTTCAGGAATTCTTGCCAGGGGAAGGCAGACAGCAGGTTAGCAATAAAATGCAACAAGACTGCCAGCAATTTCCATTAAGACCAGATTCCCAGCCACAGAAATGTTTTCATGTATAGGTGATGATTGCTGACTAAATCCAAGAGGAGAGTTTTCTTCTTTAAACACAAGATATTATTACAGTTGCAACTTGTGTAAAAAGAAAACTACACAGGATTAAGGAATTTGTTTTTGTAAATGCCTTTTCCACCAATTCAGAGATGCATAAATGTCTGCCTGCACTGCACATTGGGATTTAGTGCCATCTTGGAAGAGGCTGAGAGGAGACCTTATTGCTCTCTACAAGGAGCTGAAAGGTGGTTGTAGTGAGATGCGTGTTGGTCTCTTTTCCCAAGTGACTTGCAATAGGATGAGAGGCAATGGTCTCACATTGTATCAGGGTGGTTTAAATTCAATATTAGGAAAAATTTCTTTACTGAAAGTGTGGTGAAGCACATGAACAGGCTTCCCAGGGAAGTGGTGGAGTCACCATCCCTGGAGATGTTCAACAAACGTGTAGGTGTGGCTCTTCAGGACATGTATTAGTAGTCATGGTGATGTTGGGCTGACAGTTAGACTTGATGAGCTTAGAGATCTTTTTCGACCTTAATGATTCTATGATTTTGAGAATCTAAGAAAAGAACAAAATTTTAAAATTCCTTTTAAAATACCTTCCCATTTCCTCTCAGGATTGTTTTAGTGTGTGTCAATGAAGACAGCTCTTGCTGTGCAAAAGTACAACACGCACTGAAGAAAAACACCAATTTAACTGAGAAGTGCACATGCATTGAATACTTTACAATCAAAACATTTGATGACAATACCTTTCTTCTTCTTAGTAGTAAAGAAAGGATTTATGTTTTCCTGACAGATGCTTTCCCACATGAATAACACCTGAGAATTACTGCAGCATCAGGCTAACAGATTTACCTGTTCTGTGAAGAGAGAAAGTTTAAGAAGAAAGTAAGACATGTAATATCCCAATTACACTATAGAAGAAAAATGAAAAACAAAACAGCCTTGTCCAAACTTGCATGAAATTCACAGGAACAGCATGTGATTATGAACTTCCATTATTTTTACAGATAGAATTAGACTTCCATTAAACATTGAAAATCAGGACTGATTTTATAAAGCCTGCTCTTTGGGGAACTGAATTTTATGAGTCTGGAAAGATTTGCAAATATGTTTTACTCTTTCTGTCTTTTCAATCTCTAAAATTTAGCAAAGCTCAGATTTTCTCTGAGTGTTTGTCACATTAAAAAGGTGAGATTCTGATAGGCGACTAGGGAGTCCCTCCCCTTGAGCCATGAGACTGCAAATCTTAGACTTGGTCAATGGTTTATGACTAAAGGGTTATATGTGTTGCTTATATGTTTTTACCAGAAGTTAGAATCTCATTATCTGTGAGTGTCTCCTTAGAAACTGGTCCTCACAGGGTTAATACGTGTGGTTCCCAGCCCAACAGCATGGCCAGCAACACTTGCAGAAATGCCAGTAAGAGAGACCATTTCCTAGTGCTGGAGACAGTAAGTAGTTTAATTCAAGTGACAGATTAAAACAATTTGAGGATTGCCTTGATAAATTCACTGCCGCATTAGTGCTTAAATGCTTATAACTGGTTGACAATTAGATATAAAGCAAGTAAACAGTAAAAACTCGAGTTAGTAGTTATTTTCCCAGGGAAACATCTGACAGAATCAGTTCTTGCCAAGGCGTTTCTTCTTGGTGGAGAAAGAGAGGTCCAGACCCATGTACCCATACATCAGAAAAGGTGGTCATTTTTTCTTCCTTAAAGAAAAGGATTTTCAGATATCAGTTTTATACCTTTTGAAAACCTTTCAATGCCTCTTGGTGAGGTGAGTACTGAGCCAATTAGTATGTGCTGACTGGCCCTTGGTAAGGACACTTGTGTCGTCAGAAGCAGGGTCTCTGCTGTTCACCACGCTTTCCAGGCAGGAAGCTCTGTATGTGCTTTTGGAGGTGTCTTTGGTTTTATTATTTGAAGTAACACCAATCTCCAAGTTGGAAGCCTCCAACTCGCCCCAGGTGCCATTTAGTTGATATAAATGCGAGTCTACGACACAATCTCTCTGTTTTACCAGAGGCAATTTTCCAGTGTTTAACTCCCTTTGCCAGCTGCACTCTTTTGCAAAAATCAAGCTTATTTTGCCATTCACGGGGCCCAATAAATCACTTATACCACAGTACTTTATTAACAATTCATTTTAATGACTGTTAATTTTCAGCCTTCAACACAAAACAACAGTTAGCAGAATATCAAGGATCATCCATGTGTCCTGACTGCAGCCCCTTAAAAGCTCTGCCGTGAAACCTCCCACCCAGCATGGGAAATGCTGCTCTGCCACATCCCTTCAGAGGACTGACAAGCTGTACAAAACCACTGCCTTTGAAGCCTCCACTTTGTTTGCTTCAGAACTGGTAGGTGTGTTGAATGAATTTGAGAAGAGAAAGATGAGCCCCACAGTCAAGCCATAGAAGTATCCCCAAGGATTAGCTACAGTGCTATTAAATCTCTGTGTGAAGACACATATGTTACTGAGTCTACAATTCAACTTGATATAAAAATGTGATTAATCAGACTAAATAGAAATGTCTATGAAGTAGATTGCCACCGCAGTCAACACAGATCTAGTCAATATTAATAGTAGAGTGTAGCACACAGTTCATCTCATTTTAAAGACGTTGTTTAAAATTTGCCAAATCAATTAATTATGCATTATATTTTTTTTCTGCTGACTGTAAAGGCTGACAGATCAAAATGGAACCCAAATTTTAAAAAGAGTGCCAAGAAAACCTAAAGCTAGCATCTTGAAAGGGTTCTCAGTATTGATAGTTATTAACACAGCTATTCATAATTGTTACTAAAACTCTTTTTTTTTTAACTCCCATATTTCTCTGCCTCAGTGACTATGGACTATTTTATTAAAGTATGTCCTAGAGGTGACATTTCTTTCTCTATCCTTCACAGAAAACTCCAAGCTATAATAATTACATCCAAAGAATGCTGTGAAGAAATGGATCATTCTGTGTCTGGGGATGTATTCAGGAGGTTTGTGGTGAATATGAAGACAGTCACAGAGGTATAGCTCCCCAAGAGCAGAAGATCATCTTTCTTCAACTGTAACAGGAATACAGGAATATCTTATGAAAACAGAAGCTTCATATGTACATATATTTAGGCTTTATATGTTCTGATTTACAGCTGCCCCAGCCTCAGCTGAGGATAGTAACCAACTGCTACTTTCATTTATTTTAACAAACTCTTGTTATTTTTCATTACAAATTACTTTAAGTGTGGTAACATCGTGCTGAGTCTAGCAATGATGCATATTGGATGATACATCATTTTTCTTTGGTTGCCCTTGTCTGTTCAGCTACTCTACATGTTCAGCTACTGCTTTGTCATTGAAAAGTACTGTCACTGTTTCCATTATAAAGTGCAGATACTGTGATAGAAATATGTACCAGTAACACTTCTACAAAGATTTTAAAAGATCACATCTTTAGAGTTATTTTACACTACAAATTAAATTTTACAGATCATTAGTCCAGAATGTGAGGTAGTTGTTTGACAAAATGAATTAAAATGTCTAGTATTAATTCATGGAGAAAAGCATAATCTGCACATGTGCTATAATTACTTTTTGTTAGAAATCCATAAGCACCATTGTATCTGCAGACTTATACTGCATAATTAAAGACTCGATATATGGTACAGTACAGACATTAGTACTATGCAGCCTAAAAAGCTCTAAACTAACTGCTGAAATATAATGCATATTTGGACAAATTAAAGAGTTCTTTAAAAATAGAAAGCTGCTCAAACACCTGTTGTCATCAAATGTAGCAAGCTTCTTACCAAGATATTCCAGCTTGTGTTAAACTGTACATCTATTGTAACATAGAAATTATCTTTAGAGTTATGAAAATCAACCTTGGATTTCAAAATACTCAAAAGTAGAATTAAGTTCAATTTCTTTTCACTAGAAGGCTTATTTTATTTAGATATATATATGTATATATACGTGTGTGTGTGTATGTATAGTATATTTTTTCCATTGTTGCAAAACACCAAGAGGACCTTAATAATTTCTAGGATTGCAGACTCTGGTCCACTATGTTGAACTCAGTCCTACATACAAGTATATCATGGAAGTCAATACAATTACTCTGACTGACATCATCCACAGTTCTGGCTGTTCATTTATTCACCTTTCCAAAATAAATTAAAGACTCCATTTTTTTTTCCTCATTCCTCCTTTCTCACAACCACTATACAGGCACGTGATAACTAAATCTGAGTAGTGAGAACTGCCCTCCTTTTTTGCCAATAACAGACAAAGCATATCCTTTGTCTTCAAAGCTTTATGTAAACAAAAGTTTTAGTTCAAAATGAGGATGTCAAATTCCCTGTAAAAAGAACAGAAAGAAAACAATGAAAAACTAACAATACCTTTGAGAAAAAAAAAATATTTGATTAGTTTGAACACCATCTAAAAATAGAATTGTTGCCTTTCTTTTTCTTTCAATCTTAAAATGCTCAGGGCGTTCTAGAAATATTTTCCTTTAAGGTTGAAAACTCCTGGTATACAATAACAGGGCCTTGAAAAAATAACACATGGTTATCCTCAGCTTTCTTTGAACAAAAGCAATGAATCTGCATTCTGACCATGATTTCTAGGAATGAAGAATATGTATATGCATGTGTTTTCTGAATAGGGCACTTATTAAGATTTTAATTTGCTGTCAAGGACAACTTACCATATCAAGATGAAACTATTTTATGATTCATTTACCAAGTGTGACTGAGGCAGCTGAGATTAATTTAATCTGTGGTTGTGAGCGTTAGTATTCATAAAGAATCAGAAGCACAAATACAGGCATTCAGTCTTTGTTTTTTTCTGAAGGGACAGGTTTTATGTTGTCTGTGTAGTGATGATCGTACCGAGTCGTACACTTTTAAAAGCCTTTATGTTAAAATAGGAATACTGAACTGAAATAATCACACTTGCAAACATCTACTGCTACTCCTTTGAGACAGACTCGGGTGAAATACTGACAAGAAGTCATACACAGCTGGAAAGAGGTGTTCAACCTCAGCAGTAACTGTCACTTCGCATTTGGCCCAGGAAAAAAATGTTTGGGGATTTTCTAACTTTGATTTATAATAGTTTTATAATGGATTGGGGAAGGGTTAAGAAATAGTTACCTTACAGTAAACTTCAATTTTTTGTGTCCTAAACCTAGCAGAACACCAGATCAAGACCAAGTGTGGATTTTGTGAAATCAATAACATGTCATAAAATTTAGGTTTATGAAAGCAAGACAGCATCACTGTATAATATGCAGGAAATTACAATATGTTTACTGTTCAATTGGTCACAGGAGAGTAGCTGAGCCAGATCTGAAAATAAATTTATATGGCCTACCTAACATCTTTTCCATAAAGTGGCATAGAAAGGAAGGCAAGGCACTCTCAATCAAAATACTGCCTTCATTATCTATACAAAGCTCTTTGAACTCCAACTACCTCTGTAATGGCAGAGAGTGAGGGAAGAGGATGCAATTCTCTTCTTGTGTCTATGCCCAGCACAAAAACTAGTAGCTACTATGGCTGCATCACTACAGCTACATCACTGTAAACCACAACATGGTACCAAAAGTACCAAGGCTGGCCTGTCAAAGAGTACGTGAAGGGACAGATGTTGTGTTAATTATGTGATTTGCACATTAATGTAACTCCTTTGACCCAAAGATTGCTCATGATTCCTACATGTGTGACTGGAGAAAAAAGTGTCAGTCACAGAACTGGTCAAGGAAACACCATTTAAAAATAAGAAACTGTATAGAATAGCTACTGAGAACTTTCCCCAAAGAACCTGATCTCTTACAGGTCTTCAAGTAAGCAAACTAATGCTTGATAAATAAGCCATCATATGCCAGCTGAATAAGAGACATAACTCACACTGTAACAAAAGTTATAATACGAGGAATAACTAAAATCCAGAGAAGTTATAGGTTTGAACAGGAAATACATTTACATGTAGAATGATTCAATCACTTCATGTTTGATCTAAGCTTTTTCTTTTATTCCAGTACCAATATTGCATTTCAGTCTAGACAATCTTCAGTAACGTATATTTTAAAGCTCTGTCTCTCAGAATAGCAGGCTGATTTTGAAACAGAGCTGGCTGAGAATACAAATATTGAGGATTGCTGGCTGTGTAAAGCAAGCAAAGTAAGTAAAGTACTAATTCTTTAACTCACATAGACATATTTATATGACACAAAAATAACTTGGAGACAGGAGACAGTAGAGGAGACAGTGAATAAGTTTCTTGGCTGAAAAGTAAAGTATGTATACTAATTTAAGAGAAACTCACTTAATTGTCCGGGTTCATTTAAATAACCAAGACATAATTGTTGTTGTACTTGTTCAAAGCAAATAATAGAATGAGGTTATACAATAATAGGTAAGCATATTAAAAACCAATATTTTTCAACTAAATTAAGTGTACCTAGTTTTATCCACATTATATACATTAACCTTAGACTACGCAAAAGATTCTGCCTTTTTAAATTCACATTGTGTAGTTAGATGTCTCTTTTTTTCTATGTGTTTATCATCGCATCCTATACATCTACAATAACTTCTGTTGTGGTAGAATTTATATTTCAATATATAACATTGTATATTATAATACTGATGGGTTTAGGAAGAACCATCAGTCCTTTTCTTTAACTTCAGGTTTTTTGTTTCAGTTAGCAAGCTTCCATAGGACTTGCATATATAAAGAGAAAACCAGTAGTACCTTGCTGTCACACATCAGCAGGATTCATTGATGGCAGTATTAGAGTCAACACCAGTGATCTTATTCATATATTTGAAGACTGATCCCTTTTTTAAGGACTGCCATTCAGAATGAATTGAAATTAGAATTGTAGAATGAATCCTAGAATCGTAGAATTGTTTGGGTAGGAAGGGACATCAAAGATCATATAGTTCAAACACCCCCTGAAATGTGCAGGGACACCTCCCACTAGATCAGGCTGACCAAGGCCCCATCCAATCTGGCCTCGAACACCTCCAGGGATGGGGCAGCCACAACCTCCCTGGGCAACCTGTGCCAGCAGCTCGCCACCTTCTTTGTGTAGAATTTCTTCCTAATGTCTAGTCTAAATCTTCCCCCTTCCAATTAAAAGCCATTTCACCTTGTCCTATCACTACATGCCTTTGTAAAAACTCCCTTTCCAGGTTTCTCGTAGCCCCTTTCAGGTACTGGGAGGCTTCTACAAGGTCTCCCCAGAGCCTTCTCTTTTCCAGGCTGAACAAACCCAACTCTCTCAACCTGTCCTCGTAGCAGTGGTTCTCCAGCCCTCTGATCATCTCAGTGGCCCTCCTCTGGACCTGTTCCAACAGTTTCATAGCCTTCTTATGTTGAGGATTCCACAACTGGACACAATACTCCAGGTGCAGCCTCACAAGATGGGGTACAGGGGCAGAATCACCTCCCTCAGCCTGCTGGCCACACTTCTTTTGATGCAGCCCAGGATACGGTTGGCCTTCTGGGCTGCGAGCGCATACTGCCAGCTCATATCAACCTTCTCATCAAACAGCACTCCCAAGTCCTTCTCCTCTAGTCTGCTCTTAATCACATCATACACCATCCTGTATTTAAACTTCAGATTGCCACAACTCATGTATAGGACATTACACTTGGCTTTGTTGGACCTCATGAAATTCGCACAGGCCCACTTCTCCAGCTTGTCCAGGTCCCTCTGGATAACGTCTTGTCCTTCTGGTGTGACAACTACACCACTCAGTTTGGTGTAATCTGCAAACTTGTTAAGGGTGCATTCGATCTCGCTGTCTCTATCACTGATGAAGGTATTAAACAGCGCTAGTCCCAATATGGACCCCTGAGGGGCACCACTTATCACAGATCTCCGTCTGGACATCAAGCCATTGACCACTACTCTCTGAATGTGAACACTCAACCAATTCCTTATCCGCTGAATAGTCCACCCATCAAATCCATATCTCTCCAATTTAGAGAGAAAGATGCTATGGGGGACCATGTCAAAGGCTTTACAGAAGCCCAGATAGATCACATCCATTACTTTTCCCATGTCCACTGGTGTGGTCACCCCGTCATAGAAAGCCACTAGGCTGGTCATACAGGACTTATCCTTAGTGAAGCCATGCTGGCTGTCTCAAATCACCCCCCTGCCTAACGTGTTTTAGCATAGCTGGTAGGGGGATCTGTTCCATTATCTCTCCAAGCATCAATGTGAGGCTGACAGGTGGTGGTTCACAGAGTCCTCTTTTCTACCCTTTTTGAAAATGGCCACAATATTACCCTTCTTCCAGTCACTAGGGACTTCCCTTGATTGCCATGACTTTTCAAATATCATGGAGAGTGGCTTGGAACCCACGCTCAGGACTCTGGGATGCACCTTATCAGATCCCATTGACTTATATATGTTCAGGTTCCTCAGGTGGACACAAACCTGATCTTCCCCTACCCAGGCTTTAACTCCCTGGTCCCCATCTTGCTGTCCATTGACCCAGGAGGGTTGAGGAGAGCATTTGCCAGTGAAGACTGAAGCACAAATGTTGTTTGATACTCATCCTTCTCCTTGGCTGTTAATACATGGCCACCATTTTTCATTCATCATTAGGGGTATACCTTCTTTCTCTGGTTGACATACCCACAGAAACCTTTCTTGTTATTATTTGCTTCCCTTGCTAAGTTCAGTTCCATTTGCACATTAGGCTTCCTGACTTCTTCACTACACAACCGGGCAGCGTCCCTATATTCTACCCAGGTTCCCTGTCCCTGCTTGCCCTCTCTGTGCAGTTCCTTCTTCCTCTTCAGTTTCACCAGCAGGTCTTGACTCAGCCATGCTAATCTCTCTGCTTCCCTGCCTGATTTCCTACATCTGGGGACTGAGGATTCTTACACTCTATGAAAAACATCCTTAAATATTTACCGGCTCTGTTCTACTCCCTCATCCCTGAGGACCGTTCCCAGGGAGTTCTATTGATTAACTCCCTGAATTTAACACTGAAATTAATACTGAAATACTTTGCTGAACTGGGACAAAACCAACCTGAATTGTAAGACAATAAAAGTGAAAGAAATTTTCCTGTTAGAATACTACATGCTGTATAACAACACTAAGACACCTCAAACCAACACATGATAATGGAAGAATGGAAAAGCAGGTTTTTGAACCTAATATTGATTTAAATTTTGAGTTGGGTTTTGGGTAGTAGAGGTTTTTTCTCTTTTGGAGTCATTTTAACTCAAAAAATTATCCAGCCACAAATGTTGTCAAAACATTAGGAATTCAGGCCCTAAATTAAACTATCATATATGACAAGAATATCTCTGCTGTGTGAGGTGGAAATGAAATCTATTTTAGAAATAGCTTCCAAAATCTTTCCACTAGTGCCTCTACTATTTCTGATGGAACTGTAATTGAATTTTCAACCACAGAAAGATCTGCCAAGGATTCTGTTTTTGGAGTGCTGCACATAAATGAGAAAGTGCCCCTCGAAAGTAGAAAACAGTTTGACTCTTTAATCTGTAGCTATTTTTCCATCATCCTTATTGTAATGTAATCCATAAATATTACATGTGGGAAATGGCTTAGTACAGTCAAAACATAATAGAAAGAACTGCTAAATTAATGTCATCTTTAACACTCGCTATAATGTGTATATGTGTTTTTATTTAAGATATTTGTTTTCCTATTTCTTTATTTGAAGTAAAGACACAGAGATTTTCTTTAATTTGCATTAGTATTCTTACCAGTTGTTCCATCAAAATCCATTGAAGTCAGCAGAAAAGATCTCCAGGATTTCAAGTAAATTTTGATTAAAAATTATTGGAAGTTTCACTGGATTTCAAAGTTCAGCTGTTTTTATAAGAACATAGATACCAGTTCACTGAAAGGATTAATTTGAAACATTGTGCTTCCCTATGAATTGGTTGGGGTTTTGATTTTTTGGCTTTTTATTTCTGTATTGCTACATGTTGTTAACAAAGAGAAGTGAAATATTAATGGTGGGAGACTTAATCTTGAGAAAGCATGTCTTTAATAACAAATTGGTGTTAACTTAAAATTAGCAGAATATCTACTCCTGATTCTATTCTTGAACTATGTGAATAGGGTAAAATATAAACATTTTTCTGTTGCATTTAGTAATATATCAAATTCAATAAAGTAACTGCATTTGAAGTATTTCAGACTAGAAGAACTGAGCATAATAAAAAGAGGTAGAAACCTGTACGACAATGAAAGAAATACAAAATAAAAATCTGTCTAAAATTTAGCCAAGAGAAGGCAAAGGAAAGACTAGATGGCAATATCCCATGTAATGATCAACAAGAAAGCTGTTTATAGATTATATAAATATTTCAATTTCTACCAGAAATCTTTCTAGAGACTTTCTGCAGCACAAGGCCAGAATTGCTGTGACCTTGTCTGTGTTCATCATCCAGACTGTGACACACAGCCACATTCATGTCCCAGGAACACAACTGCCTTTTTTTCTGGGTTTTCTGTGGAGTCCAAAGAACTTGAATATCAAGAATAGTAATAAGTCTTTAAAAACTGCTGTGTCAGTTTCAGGCTGAATCTCAAGCTGAAGACTGAGTCATTTGGATCACAAATATGAATGTAGGTCCCTCATTTGGCTATAATCCCATTTTGGAAATGTATATTTTCTTTGATTCTTGCTGACAGTACCTTTCAAAGGGCTAGCTTGATTTCAGAGGATTCATTAAATAAAGACAAAATATGAACCAGTGGCTGAATGCTAAAACTCAATATGTTTAGGATGCTAAGAAAGGTCACTTTGTTAACAGTAAAAGCAATTTATCTCCTAAGGAAGTTAGAGGCTGAAAATTTACTACCTAGGTAGTTATAGCTTAGGAAGTATGATAACTGAAATGTAGTAGGAGATAACTGAAGTGGAGCTGAAATGGTCAGCTGAGCAATGTTTGTGGAGGCAGCCAGCGAGTCAGATGCAGAGCAAAAAGACAGGAAGTAAAGGCTAAGCAGGAGTCAACACCTGTTGAAGACGTAAAATAGTCAATGTGTTTGAATATATATTTCCACTTTCAAATGTGGCATCTGCAGGCAGGCTACACGTGCTTCTCCTTTTTGGAGACATTTCAAAACATCAATTTATATTCTTAGCTCTGCTGGCAAATCACATAGTAATTACTCTATGCATAACCTGTCTACAAAATACAAATAACAATTGGCACAAATCTATTTATTTCTGGATCACACAATAAAAAGATTCTGCAAACTATAGTTTACTCTTCTTCTGACAGTTCTCTTCCAGTGATCTCCATTCATCAATATGTGTTCCTTTTCAGCAGTGATCAAATCTTTCTCTATCGTTCCCAGCTTAATATTCCTCACTTAACACAAATCTGCACTAAACTCTAAAGATAAAGCACGCATTCTAAAGTAGATTTCTAAAAAATAAAATCCTGAAGAGCAGCAGTACAAATATTAACATGAGGAAAAACTGATCTCATGACCAGGCTGCCAGAGAGGCTGTGGATATTCAAAACCTGCCAGAACATGTTCTTGCGCAACCTGCTCCAGGTGAACCTGCTTTAGCAGAGGGGTAGGAAGAGATGATCTCCAGACATTCCTTCTAATACCAAATATTCCTGGATTCTGTGATTCTGTGAACTGCACAGAGGTTGTGATTTCACAAGAGTGCAATACAACTAAGTGGATATTATTTCCCATACTTCTGTTTTCTTGTTTCACATTTGCCAGTAGCTGGGAAAATAGAAAAAAAGCCACAGAACTGACACACCAAATTGACTACATAGAAAGAAACAAAAGCTTTCTTATGCATACATTTCTCCATAGTCAGAAAGGAGGAGTGAATTATAATGTGGTGACTTCAGTTACTCCTTTCTAACATTTCTGTGTTCTGAATTCCTCAGATACAGAGCAAACAATTTTACCTGTTATTTTTGCCTTCCTCCAGATGTGTTCCATAGTCCTTTGCACAAAGCATAGTTAAATTTGCTTTTCAAAAATACTCAAGAGTAAATGTAATATTTCTCTTGGTCATTTTGCCTTCAGAATTTTTAGTCTAGATATATTCTATTAATGTCTGTTTGCTTTGGGCCATGTTTGATGCTCGAATTCAATAATATTTTACATCATGAGTGAAATTTTGACAGGGTTCTCAGGTTTCTACACCTTAATTCCGTGACAATAGGTTTAATATTTTCTTAACAAAATCAATGGGGCAATGCAAATACTGTTGTGCCAGCAAATTAGACTTGGACAAAATTTCTCAGATCATCAAAGATATCCTATATTATTTATGCAGTACAAATATCTCTAAAAACATATACTCTGAGAGTGAGGATTCTGGGCATTCCTGGACATCATATCATTTCAGGATGATCTTATTGCAGTGGAGAACTGTTGCCATCCATTGCATTTGTCTGCAACATTTCCAGAAGACAGATTTAGTAACCTAAGTGATTTCAGCTGTGTGGGCCCACAAGTTACATTGTATATAATAAAAGCCATGATTATTAAAAAAAAAAGTTGCCACAGGTCTTATTTCCAAATTTTACCCAGCTCTGGGTGATAGAGAATGGATCATTTACGTGTATCCTCTTTGTAAACTTTCAGCACCCAGCAGTTTTCGTTAGCTATGTTTGGGTTTTTCTTTGACTTTAAGAACATTGCTTGATTTCCTTTCAATTACCTTCTAGATAACGCTCCATTTTTATGGATTGTTTGGGTTTTTTTCTCTCCTGACAGATTGTATCATGATATTTGGATCCCTATGTCAGCCCAAGTCTTAAAACCATAGTTTATGATTTTTTACATCCTAATTTACTAATTTATACATTACTGGTATTTTGCAGCTTTCTAAAAGAGAGAGTTTTCCTGCCATATTATGTATAATCCTGCTTAGAACACAATTCATTTGAATAGTATAACATCTGTATTGTGCAACTTAGTGGATTTCTAACATCTTTGGAATTCAGTTCCTTAGGTCATGCAATCCTATCATTTTGTTCTTAATGATGAATATCTTTGAGAATAATGCTTACGTGTCAAGGCTGTTACTTCAGGTTTTACTTTTGGATTCTATAAGCATCCACACTGCAAAAAACAATACTACACAGAGTCAAATATGTTTATTTCTTCCTACAAATACATAAATTGACATGAAAAGTGCTCCATATCAGAGTTGGGTAAATGGCCAAGGAATGTTTCAGGGTCCTTAAACCCTGCAAAACTCCTTTACTAAACACGCAGAAGTGTAATGTTGGATGCATATTCACAAGTTGCGTAGACTGTCAAATCTGCAGCAGAGCAACGAGGACGAAAAGGGCCTAAAGCTGCACTAGAGCTGCCATCAACATTATTTTGGGCCGACACTTTGGCAAAAGCAATATTGCTCAGGCAGGGGAACCATGCTGAGCAGGATATGAGGAAGCATGCCAGATCTGTTTATAAAACATATGGAAATATTATTTTTATGATGTCATGGAGATGGACAAAGTTCCAGACTTCTTAGACATGGAGAATCAGGAAAAACTGTTGATAGTAAGTTTAAAATACTGAAAGTGAAGTACAAGGTAGAAAAATGAAAATGGAAGTGGAAATACACTGAAAGAGAACTATCAGCTTTTTCCACACAAATCACAGGGATCATATTACACACCTCTGAAAACGTATGGATATAATAAGGAAATATGATGCAACTTGGATAACTTGGAATGTTGACCATAATAGGAAATTGACTGGATTGTATAAATACTCCAGAGTCACTAATTTTATAAAAAAGATAGTTTATATAATAAGAAATAGTTACAGACTTAGACCTGCTGCTTATGTAGAAAGAACAAGATGGAAAGTGTTGAAAATGGCAGTAGTACCTAGCTCTTATACAAATCAGTGCAAAATTTTGTATTAGTCCAAAATATCTTCAAGTTCAAACTATGCAAGCATTACTTCAAAAAATACTAAAACATGTGCCCTGATAGTATATTTTATTTTTAACACAATATTTTCATTATATTTGCCAATTTATATTTTTATTTTGTGTTTTGTTATGTACGTATGATTTTTTCTGAAACTGTGAGATTCTTATGATAATACGTTATTTTCCTTCCTACAGAGGAGTGCCTGGCTAACTCTCTTAATTTCATAAACACATACAACAGTTTGTCATATTTCTATTCTCAGATGCTTGATGTCTCAGTGTTGCTTAAATGTATTTCTTAATAAAACCTGAAACCTCAAAAGGAATATAAATATAAATTGTCCATGATTCAGCAGTCCTTCATATGCATGTGTAACTCCCATGTGTAACTCAGTATTTCATGTAATCCTTCATCCAGGGCAATTTCCCTCCCCAGCAAGCACACATTTACATGCTTAAGTCTCACTGGAGTCAGTAGACATTAGCTTTCCAGTAGAAATTTCTAGGAACTTATTAGACATTAAGTAATGTACTTTGCTAAACCATTATATTAACGTTGACATCTCAATATGTTTAAAAAATTAGTTTGATGACACAGAGACAAGAATCAAAGCTTCTCACCAGTAAGACTTTTGTATCATCTCTAAACTGATAATAGAAGTGACCTGCTGCTGTGTCCATTATTCAACAATATATGTAAAACAAGTACTCACTTTAACCTCTGTTCCTATAGGTTTCACATCAGGAAATATTTCAAAAGAAGCATCACACAAAACAAAACAATAGGAGGTCTGACACAAAAAAAAAATGAGAATAACTCTACTATTCAGGAACTGGGTGGGAGAGGAGCATGTTCTAACCTGTCACAGTGAGACAATGATCAACTCAATTGCTTCACTCAATATGAGTGAATGAGTGTCCAAATATAGATATTTTCTTACCCTCAGTCAGAAAATGTTGGTGTGCACTATCCCACAGTTCTTTGTGAAGAACCTTTTAGCAAATAACAACATCAATGTGCTTGAGCACCCATCCTATTCACCAGACCTGACTCCCTGCAACTTCTGCTTCTTTGATCAAAGATAAAATCGTGCTGATTTTTTGTCGGTAGAAGATGTGAAAACAAAAACGATAGCCTCTCAGAAATTGATCTGCAGAATTGCTTTAAACATTGGCAGCATCATACGAAACTATATGTTAAATCAGAAGCCAAATATTTTGAAGTTAATTGGAGTTGATTTTTTTAATTTGTTAAATAAAATGTTGAAGGCAACATCTCTTTTTTTTTTTTTGTGGGACCTTGTATTCCAGTTTTACAGTGATTTTATCCACCCCATGACAGTAACAAATTTACCTCCAAATCTACAAAAAAGCTATGGATTTGAACATGCTACAGATATTCCATAATCTAAGAAGAAAAATTAGCAATATTATTTTCAAAGATAACTATAAAAAATAATTTGCTAGCTGTTGGTAATTTTGGTAATTTTATATATACTGCTACAAAAGTTTATGATCACAGGAAATATGCCTCTACTTCTTCCTTATTCCAGCACACCAGCTGAAAATGAAGTGTTTTGTGATTTTCAGCAAGTGTAAATGGCAATATATCCAGTACTGAGAACTGAATGCAACTAGGTGAACTTTTCAAAATAAAGCAATACCATTGCCACTGAAAGTTCAAAATACTTTAGAAAAATGTAAGATGAGAGAGAAAAGCTGACCAGGAGTTAGAGTCACTGGCAAATATGGGAAATAATGTCATATATTGGCATCAACCATATTTTTTCTGAAATATCTCAGCTTATACAAACTTAATAAGATAATGGGTTGGAGTAAAATCTCAAGAAGATTTTATTCAGGAAAATATTTGAACGTTTTTATTGTATAAAATACAATAATAGGAGGTTTTAATTTTCAGAATTCATGTGCTAGAATTTAAAACTTAAGAAGTTTACCGAGAGTAAATTTAGAAAGGAAAGCCTTTGAAAGAAATGTCCTCAAGAGGAATTGCATACTTTTCTATTCTTGCTTGTAAAGGCTGCTACAACCAGTTCAGTTTGGGGTGGAAATGGAAATAACGAAGTTAGGAAGGAGGCTTTACAAATAATTTCCTGCTCATATAATTCAACTGTCAAAACATAATCAATCTCAGTCACATTTAAGGACAGTCACCGCATGACGGTTATGTAGACCAGCATATAGTTAACATTCATCTGCATTAATAAAATATCCACAAAACCTTCCAAAATTTCATGGACCGTCAGTCACATCAAGCTTAGCTAAAGCTTTCATGGCAAATTTATAATACTGGACAAATGACTTGTACATAGTACATGTTTTGATTAGTCCTGTAAAAATAAGAGACAAAAATGAAATTTTTCACAATCGCATGCCAAATTCTGAATAGGATCATGAAAACCAAAAGGTCAAATGCCATCTAAGAAGGCCTGTAGTGACATTAGCTAAAAGGATATCTTATTATAGATAGCTGTGACTGTTGCAAGCAAAGACAGGGTGAAGAAATTCTGTTTTCCTAGTAGAAAACTGCTCAGTCAATGCAAGGATATCTGAACACATGCATTTCAAACATCTCAGACAATGACAGTCTTGCTATGAACATCTGGCTTTCAAGTCAAGAGAACCTGACCTTCCTGTTAAAATCCTATTTACACCCACTGGCCATCCCATCACTCATATGGGCCTTTGAGACATTTAAAAAAATAATGAAATCAACGCAATCCAAAGAAAACATCCTCCACCCTTTCTTCATAATGAGTACAGACAATTTTTTGTGCATTTGTGCTGTATTTGTTAATAGCTTTTTGCTCATAGCAGAAAACTCCAACTGTTCTACCAACAGCATCTAGAGCCTGTAAATGAAAAAAACCGCAAATAGTTAGATTTTCCTGCTCTCAGATACTCTGGTTTTTTGCTTGAAAGGACCAACAATGATATCTGAAAATAAGATACAATACAAACCAAGTGGAGCTCTTGGCTCCCAAAGTAGATCTTTCTCATAAGTTTCCATTGGCAAATGTCCGTGCACTCCTCAGACTTCTGGCTGCTGTCAGTAGGAGTATGGATAATGCAGGGGTAACACTGTCCTTTTCAGTATTATTTGGCTAAATGGTTTGAAATTTATATTTGAGTCCAAAGCACTAAAATGTTTCCTCCAAGGCTGAAATAGCTATACGAGTTCAAACAAGATTTACTGGGGTAGGTCAGTTGGAGATGGAATGGGTCAGAAACAGATGCCAAAATTAGTTCATTTTGAACAGAATGTATTTGGAATAAAACAGCTGTTACATTCCTTCACCCACATCTTTCCATTAAGTGTCAACCCTCAGTCACAAAGCCAAAAGGATGTACCACAGGAAAATCCACACAAGAGATCAATGCCAGGCAAGCAGCAATGAGAAGGCATAATTAACAAAATGCTACTAAGGGCCCATCTGAGGATTTGTAAAGAATAAATGTATTTCATTTGAAGACTTTTCTTTTGAGATGGAACAACATAACTTTGCATTCCAATACATCAGTAAGGACAAGAGCTAGGAAAAAGAATAATATATTTAAGCAAGGGTTGCCTCTCATCAAAACAGTTTTAGTGAGAATTTTTTGCTTTTTTTTTTGCTTTCCTCCATTTTTCCTTAGCGCGATTGACTTGATATTTACACACCGAATGCAAGAACAAAGTAGAAAAAAAGCTTTTAATTTATTTCTCATTTTGTAATATCAGTAATATAAGTACTAGTCTAAAAGTATTCATGTGAGGCTAGTATAATCCAGTTCAGATTCCATCTGACCCCATGGCAAAATGTTCAACATCTAGGAGCTTATCTTAAAACAGTTAATATGGATGTGCTGGGAGAGGCTGGAAAGAGGGAGAAATCAAAGTGAAAAAGCAATAGCTGCCTCTTAGGCCTTATTTTTTCAAATGTATTTTTAAAAAAACAACTTTAAATAAATATCAGTGGAAGAAGAACATGCATCACAGCATTGAGAAAAAACAGATTAAGACTAATAAACTAAAAGGATTAATCAAGCTTCTCTCCGTGTTTCGTACAGAGTGTATTTTCCTTCTCATCAAAATAAAAAGAATTGATAAGGAAGTATCCAGCTTCCCTCCTTCTCTTTTTTTTACCCATTTATTAAATATTAATTTCCCTGGCATCTCAAACAACATACACAATAAGAAATAAATAAAATCTGCTCAGAAACTTCAGCATTTGATATCTTCTTTCAGTATTTGGATGTAACAGATAGCCTAATAAAAACACAACTTGATCATGATACACGTTTAGTAAGTATACCTGTGATGAACAAATGGCAGCACTTGTTACATCATGGACACTCAAAAAGTCTCCGTGGCCATCTTAACAGGAACATGAATAAGGAGATAAGAGGTGCACCAAGCCCAGCAACCTTTCTCTGACCATGGCCAGTAAAAGTATGCCTAGGGACAACTGGAGCAGTAGAGGCAGAACTAGTGTCATTTCCCTGAAGAACGCTCAGCCTCCAGCGATCTGTAGCTCTGAAACAGCAGCCCTGATGGATTTCTTTTTCACAGCATTATGGGATTTAATCAAAGCTAGTGCTACATGTGGCTGATGAGGGCCTCCTGCAGGTGGTTTTTGAGTGCCTCCAAAACCAGGAGGCTTTGCAGCCTCTCTCAGCACCCTGTGCCAGTGTGACTGTCCTTGCTGTGAAACATTTTCCTTTCTAACTAGCTACAACATTTCTTGATGTAACCTGCAACTGCTGCTTTTTATTCTCTGTCTGTCCATACCTTTATCTTTCACCTCTGTTTGCATTGTAACTACACTTTTGGAATACACTTGCAGGATGTATGGCCCTTCCTTAGCTTTCTCTTCTCTAGACTTAACAACTGAATGGGCTCGAGCTCTCCTTGCACACCATGTTCTCCAGACCCATAACTATCTTGGTAACGCTTCACTTGACATGCTCCAGTACACCAGCTTCTACCTTAATGAACTTGCTTAATCCCGTAAATGTTTATCACTCTTCGCATCCTATGGCAAGAAGTAATACAGCTTAACAGTGTATTGAATAGGCTCCTCCTATGGTTTTATTGAATCTGCCTCATAGGAGTAGCATCCTAGACTTTACACTAGAAAGCAGACTGTTCATTCATATTCTTCATCTTTTCTCATACATTGTAGACTTCAAACATACTCTTTCTTTGAAAACTCTTTTCATATTTTGTTCACGTGCCATCAAGCAGGGAAAAGGGCACAGTGCACAACATTGAATTCCACAGTCAGATGTCATGTAGTCCACTCTGGCTTAAAGTGCAGGCCATCATGTTTTAAAAGTGGTCCTTAATTTTGTTTTCACTTTTTTTTTTTTTTAATTTTGAGTGGGCAGAGGAACAAAAATTATTACCATAGATCTAACTGTGCATTTACTGATATCTAAGTGACAGTGTATTCACTGTAATTTTTTACAATTAAAAAGCACACAGAGAGGTAGTACACTGCTTACTCCTTCCCCAGTTATCCTACAGTAGCTTTTGCTATGCCATTATTTTCTTTGCAAACCTGTTCAGTTTCTCTATGATTATCCATACATGGCAATGAACAGAAGGAATTAGATAATACTACTCTTTCATGCAAAGTATGTAAGCAAGTGAAACATGCTCCCATCTCATTCTTTCTGTATTAATCTTATTTGAATTACTGTCTCTTGCCTTCAGTTGTCACTGAGGCTGTTTCTGCCTTCAGAATTATTATAGTTTCCTACACATGTTAACTGCTAATTTTCCTTAGCTAGAGCAGTTCAGAGCAGTCAGTGTTTCCCAATGGAACTGTCGCTTTTAAAGAATACTCCAAATTAAAGATAAATCATGCCTGTAGTTCTCCATGTTTGTGCTGTCTAATAAATAACATAGTGGCTATGCACCTGCCCTGACAAAAGAGTGTATCTAAGAATTCCCTAAGGAACAATCTTTCCTGAATATTTCATAATCTTGATGTATGACTACCTTTATCTGCCCCACACTATTCCTATACTGAATAACCCAAGGGATACCACAGTCTGCCATGTTAGCATTGTGACTACTCTGAAATGTGTGGTGCTGGGCTGAGAAATGTGTCAACAGAGGAGCACTGAAAGGATAGCTCCATGTTAAATGATTTATGATGATAAAATCAATTAGTTGATGTGAGCTTCTAAAATAAAACCACTACAAAACCACACTCCCAGCAGACTGGTAAGTGAAAGCCATGTTTCTTTGCGAAGACAAAGAAACATTGTCCTTATGCCCACACAAATATAATCCAGTCCATGGTAGCTGAGTTTCCTCTTCAAAGGCTGAAGCATTTTAAGATAAATTAGAGAATTTGAGTGTGCTAGGTTTATTGCTTTGTTTCATTTTCCTTTTTTTGAGGCTCCAAGCAAATTTACTTCATGACTCTATTTCATTCCTTGCTTTCTAGCCTGTGTAGCTAGTCATCACCAAGACATAGATAGGCAAATAGACCTTTGATTCTTGTTCCTTAGTGCATTGTTCACAGCTGGAAATCAGAACCAAACTTGTTTTATCTCAGAATAAATAGTCAGATCCCGGAAGCTTTACAGGCTGGGGTTTTCAGTGGGAGCCAAGCTTTAAAGGCTACACTCCTGATCCAGTTAGACCTTGTAATCTGGCCTGGTTTTCAGTACTGGATTCAAAGAAATATCTTTGCAGCAGAAGCAGAGAGAAGGAGGTACAGAATTTCTACACAGATTCCTTATGGCAGGTATCACTCCTTTCTCCAGAGGGTTTATCTCAGGCATGAAGAAAATCAGTTGACTGCAAATATTAAAAAATCGACATATATTACTCTCCCTTTAAAGTGATCCCAGGCTAAATCAAATATCTTCTAATCACTGCTCCATCTTTTTCTGTTTTGAAGACATTATAGCGAAGAATCTGAAGCACAAAATAGCTATCGTGTGTGTTGCTGTCATGTATGTAGCTATACTCAGTATGTATTTGATAGCAAAATTAAGAACCATAGGAGAAATCAGGAAAAGAAAAAGATTAAGTTTCAGTCAAGTGACCTGAACCCAACTGATTTGCAGTAGGTAAAAACTGGTAACAGCTTCATATGTGAACACTGTTGGCAAAATGATCAAAAACTTAGACTTGTGTTCAGGAAAAAGGGATTCAAAATGGTTTCAGCAGAGCCAAAGTAATTCCCCACATGCACATTCTTAGCTGTTGGCAATTGTGAAAATGTAGGTTTTGGAAGGTGTTCAGTGAAAGAGGGCTGATTTAGCTTTATTTATTTGCTGCAACTCTTAGGGCACATGTGTGGGGTTACAGAGAATAATGTCACTGCAATGCCCTTGTAAAGCCTCTGGCCTTCAATTATCTATTCACATCCTAATTTCTTGAGAAGGCCTTCCAACAAAAAATAAAAAAAAAAATGTAGCATAATTTACTGGAATGAGTATGGGAAAAAGACAGTTTCAATGTTGTGAGGTTTGATTTGTCCACCCCCTCCCCCCCCAAATGTGTTACGTAAACAGAAAAAGAGAAATAAAGCTAGAAAGTCTCCCATCAGTATTCTGCTTCCGTGGGAGATGTACACAGTGTGACAGACAAAAGTAAGGGAATGTGGTGACTGATGTGCCACAGGAATGATGAATTCTGTCACTTCCCTCCTTGTGCAAGTGCCACAGCACTTTCTCTTCATTTTGCATTCACAGGGTATATACCTAAACTTACCACACAGTAGAAGAAAAACAACACAATTTTTGCCTGGTGTGGCCAGACTAGAGATTGTATTTGTTGCCTGAGTACTCAATTATACGAAAAATTCAATATATTAAAGGTGTTTTTATTCTTACACAACTATATGTATATGTATATGTATCAAAATATTTAGAGGAAACTTAATATAGTCGACAAATATTTTTTCCTAAATATAAGTCAAATTTTCATTTATGCTTTCTGGAAAATTTATGTTGAAATATTTTTCAACTTGCTTTACATGACTACTGAAATATGAAATAGATGTGTAGATATATTTGAACAGAAACATATCAGTGATCTACAGTATTTTGGAAAGAAATATAGTTAATAGAACTCATAACCTAACATTTTGTCCAACTTATTTACCATCAAATATATGCCATAAAAAAATAAAATCCAAATGAATTCCAAGTAGAAGGAACATACTTTACCGAAAAGCTACAAGAGGGAGGAGTTGCTTTAAAAAAATTAAAATTTATAAGAAGTTAAACGCATGTACAAGCATGTATCCTACATGCAGTGGTCAGCAAAGGTGGCACAGACAGAACTGGAAGATGAATACCAGGGACTCTCAGTGTTACCTGGCATAAAATCATCTATCAGTACTCTAATGGGACTTCAGAAACTGAAATGTATTAATTATGCAGGTGAATTTTCCTTTCCCCTCTCTTCTGTTTTTCTGTAGTGAGAACAGCAGCTTAAACCTGTACAGAACTGTTTTTATTCAAGTTTAACATTAGCTTGAAAAAACAGCTTTCTTGTCAGTGTGTGTAAGGTCACATTTTGTTTGCTACTCCAATGAAAAGCTTTTGGTTTCACAGCACTGAAACATCACCACAACGTAACCTATATTGGAACTGAATGTTAGGAGATGTGTCATAAATTTCATTAATTTAACTATTTTTGTGGTCCATCTAACCACAGAATCAGCAGCTACGGGTCCCAGTGCTGCAGCAAAATCAGGATTGCCTTCTTACCCTCTCTTTCTGCAGGTTCTTTAAACTGTCCAAAATGGTTTAGCTCAGTCCAGTTGTGTTTTGTCTCCCTGTGACTAGCATATATTCAGTACATGTTCAAATGTCTCAATAGGACAAGTAAACTGAATTTTGTGGTCTTAAAGACTTCCAGACTTAATCTTAAAGACTTTTTAAGACTTTTAGACTTTTTAGTGACCAACAAAAGCTACATACAGCTCTGTCAAGTGATTCCCCAGAGGTTTTGTAAAGGTAGGAAGGGGCTCTATCAGCATCTTTTTGGTTTCTGAGCTTGAAGCATCTGCACTCTGCAGAGGCTGATTCTCAGTGTAGCAGCACTGGGCAGCCCCAGCAACCCAGCATCAGTGGCACCTTCACAATGCTTCCTTCCAGCCTAGACACAGAGCAAGGAAGCACACAAACACCACAAAGGGCACTGTATTACACAGACAAGCAGGTCCTCAGCTTGGCAAATCCCTGGTGGTCTTCGCAAAGTGCCATGCAGATAGGGCAGTCAGGCTGATGCCACAGCTGATGGAGAAATGAGAAAGCAACATATGGGCCATGTATGCTGTATTCCCTGGGACTTAACAGAAGCCTTCCCATGGTTCCCATGGCTCTTGCCACAAACCAGGCAAGGACAGGAACACAGAGAGGGAGGAATTAGTCCTGCGGTCTCCAAAAGGACACTCTCCTCACTTTTCTTCCTCACTCTATTTCCCACCCACTGCCTGGGTGGATGTGGCAGAATCAATGCTGTAAATAACCAAGCTTGACTCTACCACTTCAGGGATGTAAAAGGCTGGCAAATGTCTTCATCTCTCAATTTTGCTTTCTTAGATTTGCTGTGGTTTTTTTTCATTTTTTTTGTTTTGATTTGGTTTGGTTTTTTTACGGAAAATCTGCATTTTCCTGTTGGTGTTGGAATGGTCTATGGCTTATGGTCTGTAGCTTCTGGTCTGTGGCAAGATAAAGGACTTCTCTGGTACTCCTATTGTGTCTTCATCTGATGTTGTCCTGACCTCAGCCAGAGGAATGCAGAATTTAGGTTCAGTCTCCAAGGCACAGACACTTGAGTCAAAATTTGCCTTAATTATAAGATAAGAAATAAAAGGTGACCAATAAAGACAAATGTGTATGGAGTATGTTTAGGTAATTCTTCTCCCTTTTAATTTTTTTTTATTATTTAGTATGCAATATAATTATGACTGAGGGATTGTTTCAGTCTTTGTGCAGTCCTGAAAGCTATTTGCTCTAGCATTAAAGTAGTTGTTTCTGCATTTGTTAAGAACCACATATGAAATAAGTTTTTCCATGACAGTGAGAAAAACTGGCTAAAGTGTTTCTCCAATGGAATTGCTATGTCTCTACGGATGACAACAACTGTTCTTAGAGCAATTGTTACTCCTAGATCAGCACCTCTCAAGTCCTGATGACATTTCTGCAGGCTATGTAATTTTTTTTTGTTTTTGGCTGACTGAGTCTGGGAGTCCAGCTGTGAATGTGTGAGAGAAAGCAATGATGCTGTTTCTACTTCCTCCCTACCAGCAAGCAGACCCCACTGATATGTTGCTTTCTGGGAAAGAAATCAAATTTTCAGCACCAAGGTTTCCTAAGGTGATTATGCAAAGTTTGGCTAAGACTACTCAGGAAGGTGGATGGCAGGGGAGGAGGAGGGTGGGAATTCTCTCTGCATATAAGTAGCAGATGATTATCATTAATTGAATGCATGTATTTGGCAACAAGGAAAGATAGTACATACTGTGCTATAACATACCAGATGGCTTCCCCGAGAGACTCTTCTGTACAAAATAATACATTGGGAACAACACCAGAATAAACATCCACAAAGACATTCTCTTGAGACTTAATGAATGCTCAATATCCCCATATGAATTTCCTCTGCTCTCAGAACCTCTCTCAAAATCTGCTGAGTTCTACAATACTTTTTCATCATGAGTGTGTCATAAAGGTGTCCTATATCTACTGTCCAGACCCTTAAGGCTACCTGTAAAAGTGCTAATGAGAAGGGGCTGGAACCAACCCAGGAAGGAAGCAGGTAGACTGTGCTGGGTAGCATTTCACAGAATCACAGAATAACCAGGTTGGAAGAGACCCACTGGATCATCGAGTCCAACCATTCCCACCAATCTCTAAACCATGCCCCTAAGTACCTCATCCACCCTCACCTTAAACACCTCCAGGGAAGGCGAGTCAACCACCTCCCTGGGCAGACCGTTCCAATGCCTAACCACCCTTTCCGTGAAGAATTTTTTCCTTATCTCAAGCCTAAATCTCCCCTGGTGGAGCTTGAGGCTATTCCCTCTCGTCCTGTCCCCTGTCACTTGGGAGAAGAGGCCAGCACCCTCCTCTCCACAACCTCCCTTCAGGTAGTTGTAGAGAGTAATAAGGTCTCCCCTCAGCCTCCTCTTCTCCAGGCTAAACAACCCCAACTTGTGAAATGTAGCCACCTCAGTCTAAAGGATGTCACCTAAGCAAAGGGTTTATTAGGCATAATGGGTTTTTTCTAAGATGAAAAACATAGAGATGGCTTGGCAAAAGAGTGACCGGGATTAGTTTTCTCCAACAGAAAATGTCTTCCTTTGGGAACTATGAAGTAGGTTACAGGGTGCAAGGCAGCTTACAGGCTGAGTGCTGGAGGAGATTACAAAGACCTCTTATTTCCTCTTAGCCTACAGAGCAGTATGTTCAAGTGACTGAATTAGAAAACTAATGGGAAGGGCTCTGTTTTTCCCTCTGTCCCACAATGATTGTCTTGGCTTACAGCTTAGGACCTGCAGATAACTTATCCTGTCCACCATATGAGATGAAAAAGGAATCGGATTCATGATTCTCAGAGTGGAAGCACTAGAACAATGGAGGTCAGAGGGAAAAAACTCAACCTATTGTGAGAGTTAATGGTCTCTCTTGGAGGATCTTTTGAAACATTTAGATGAACACCTCTCAGGAAAGACCTAATATTGTACCAATCTGCCTTGGTAAAGGCTGAGGGTAAACCTGTCTCTTTTATATCTTGCTTCTAACCTATGAAGTGTACAACATTTTATTTATCCTATATTCTTTAACTGGTGGAGGGGAAATAATCTGAAGTGACAGGCTGGATGTTTAATGTTTCCAAGCATGGCCATTCCTCCTGTTTCTCAGTTGTCTGCATTCTTGTTGCTGTTAATGTTCTAGGCCTTACTCCTCTGTGGCTATCTGTGCATTTACAGGGAAGAGGTTTGCTTGCAAAGCTCATTCCCTTGTTCTTTGTGTCTGAAAGGAGTACCTTATTTCTGGAGTACTTAGAATTGTTTATGGAAGAGAAAAGGACAGTTCAGGGAGCAGTCAGAAGAGGTTTTCAATTAGCCATGTAAAATTTAACATCCAATGTGTAATAGATTTAACAGAAATATTCCTAAATGTAACTTTTCAATGACCTCTCTTTTAAACTATAGGCAGAACTATAAGCTTTAGAGCTTTAGCTTTGTTGTTACATAAGAAAGATTGGAAATGTAGGATTTCCCTCTCTAAATCCAAGATCAATAGACTTGTAGAAGGTCATCTTCTTATAGAGTTGAGTATAGGGTAAATTCTTTATAGGGTCAGTTAGAAAAGAATTAATTTAAAGATCATAGTGAGGAGTTCTCAGGCTCACCATATAGGAAATCAGGTTGGAGGAAGTAGAAAGTTCTATATTACATTGATTTGCAGATAATCTTCCTATCTTCTTTTCTGTTGTGCAACCAGAAATAAAAACTCAGAAATATTTAATTGACACATGCAATAAAATCACATTTAGTTCCAAGATGAGGACTGTGAAAGAGTTCCTTTTATTTTTGCTTTTGTTGGTTTTCCTGTTGAAATGTGTTATTAGACTAAGTGGAAATTATTGATAATATATTTATGAGGTCTTTCAGTCAGTCAGTGCCTGCGGATTTAGATACAGTACTTCAAGCACTTTCTTTTGAAAGACATTCTATTTATTTGTAGTTCAGTGCTGTATATATGATCCTGAATCACAGGTCTCTGAAAACTGCCACAAGTTTTTATTCTGCTTTAATAGTGCATAAACTCTACGAGGAGGAGCTAGGAGGTTTAAAATGAAATTTAGGTAAGAGTCGCTAGGTGACCTAAAAGAGCCTAATACACTCAGTAACACGTAGTTCCTAATTTATTTTGCCATAGTGGACATGGTAGGACATAGGTAGTTTTATGAATTCTGACATTTTTTAGCATTGCAAGAGTTTACATAGAAGTGTATTAAGCTTTGAGTTAGGTTTAACATGGTTTTCTATTGCTATAAGACTTAGAGACTGAAAATAGGGTAAAGAGAAGAATTATGAGGGTACTTTAAAAATATGGGTAGGGCAATATAATAGAATAATACAAAAAAAAATCCTTAAAAATATTTCCATTTGTATTTTCAGTTTTCTTTGAGAGAGAAGAAAACTGAGAATGTGTATTTTGATCCAAAAGCAAAATTATTCCTCACTGAAATTCAAATGAGAAAAGCAAAGGAGAAGAAATCTTGAAACCTCATAAGCTAAGAAAAAAATAAAGTTGCCAAACTCTGCTTAGCTTCTGTGTTTACATTCTATATGATGCCTTTTTATCACTCATGTTATGTTTAATTAGTACACTGACCACGAACTTTCATTCTAAGCCAGCCACATGAAGTGAAATAGCCCCATATCTTCACCTTGTCTTCTTACTTCTGTGTAGTATGATGTAGAACTACTATATCAAAGTACTTCAAACCCAAGATACTTACAAGCCAGCTGTTGCGGGGAAACAACTGTATTGATTAGGGAACTAATTTTCTCAGCAAACAGCACAGGAAACAGCTCTACGAAGTGCTAGTCGTGCTCAGTGTTTACTGAAATGTAATAAGTGCAGTCCCCCTGACTCAGCAGCTGTAACCATGCACAAATGCCGAGGGGTAAAATGGTGATAGCCTACTACCATGAAGGATTGCTTACATTTCAGCCTTTTGGTTTCAAACAGGCTTAGTCACAAAAGGCCATAAATATGTCTATTGCCCCCTGTCACTGGTTCCTAGCCATAAGGTTTTGTCCCGTGCACCTCATATTTTAGGAAGAGTCAGGCAAGCCAGCAAAATCTGCTGTATCCACAAGCTTTCCTTGCTTGCAGCATAGGTTTTGTCAGGTGTTTGCGCCCCATATAGCTGGGGAAATGCTTGTATTATGCAAGCGTAACGGGCAACAAACAGGTACTCACTCACAAACCTCTTTTGGAGGTGGAGGTACCCATTGTAGAAAGGAGTTGTCCTGCCTCGGTTGCAGAAATTGATTTGCCTTGCTACAGAAAGGTGTTACAGAAAACCTCGAATCCTGGGGGTAGCTGGGGGCCCCTCCCCACAAGGAGGATTTGGAGGCTCTGGAGCGAGTGCCGAGGAGAGACCAGAGCTGGGGAAGGGGCTGGAGGCCACGTCTGAGGGACCTGGGGGAGTTTGTCCTGGAGAAGAGGAGCCTGAGGGGAGACCTTGTCGCTCTTTCCCTGAGAGGAGCTTGTGGAGAGGAAGGAGCTGGGCTCTTCTCCTAAACTCAGGGGGCAGGATGAGAGGGAAGGGCCTCAAGCTCCCCCAGGATGGACAGAGGGATGGAATATTTCATGGAAAGGGTCATCAGGCCCTGGAACAGGGAGGGGGTTGAGTCACCAACCCTGGAGGGGTTTAAAAATTGAGTAGATGAGGCGCTGAGGGACGTGGGTCAGTGCTTGATGGGAAGGGTTGGACTCCATGATCCGCTGGGTCTCTTCCAACCTGCTGATTCTCTCTGTGTTAACTGAGGTGATCTCTTTTGTTCTTAAGTCCTTTGAAAAGCTTTCATATGAATAAAAACTGCTTTCTGAGAAAAGCAATCACATTAATAATGAAAAAAAAACCCAAACACTTTGTGTTAGTATGCCATGTCGGTTCAGAATCTGTAGGAAAATGGTGAAAGACAGAAACAAAATTGTGGATGACAAGGTGATGACTACATTAGCTGTTGTCAAAAAAAAAAAAAAGAAAAGGTGGTAAAATCCTTTTTGTCTTTGACAATCAATTCAATTATTGATCAGAATGTCATGTTCTCTTTAGTAATTTCTAAAAATTACTGGTTTATTTTGGAATTTTTACCATTTCATAGTAAATATTGAGTATGAATTTGAAAAGTACTATTTTCCAGGCATTGTACAAAGTCTTACCAAGAAAAATACTGTTCTTAGCATTTCAAAGTGTGTTGATCATGCAGAATCAAGAGCTATACTCAAACAAAAAACGTCATTAGAAGCGATAACAAGTATTTTTTTGACAGTTCTCATCACACCATTATACTTTCCACCTCAAATACAGCTTGTAATAACTGAATATAGAAAGGATACATTTAGAAAGTGTACATTTGGAAAACCACTAGATGGCACTAAATATCTGTCAATAGAACCAGCTGTGAGACAAGCATCTCTTTATGTTGTCTGAAAACCTGCTCGTGTTGTCCGTATGAAATAGTCTTCTGTCATACTGATGTTCTCACTTTTTTTTCTGCCTTTTAGTCTTGCCTGATTCAGATTAATGAAGTTCAGCAGTTTGTACTTAATCAGACTTCAACTTTTATCAGAACATTCTGACTTCAACTTTTATCAGAACATTCTGGTATGGATTAGTATATAAATAAATCAGTATATTATAAGCACAAGGCTAAAGCTCCAATCTACATATAAACTAAGAGTAAAATGACTATAATTAGAAGGCTTTTCTTGGAAATAATGACTTCTTTCACCCTGGTTAATAAAGAAGATATTATTTCACATTGTAGGGAACTATGACTCTCCAAGTGTCTGCTGAACCTTCACAAGGTGAAACAATTTTACTACACTGACTATGTCATGGTCTGGTATTTATGGATACACTGACAAACAAGAAGAGAAGCAAGTAGTGCACTGTAGCTGTAGCTGGTTTTAACATCAGGCAAAGTGGCTATAGCAGGTTCAAAAATATAGTATTAGGCTTAATTATCCCACCAGAAGTAATATGAACTCATTTTCATTCTAAAATGTTTATATCCTGCATTTTTTCTGGGGAAGAAAACAGTTCATCTCATAGAGGACAAGTCTTCCAATCAGAACAATCAAATGAGAATGCTGATTCTTGCACTAGAAATTAAGATGTGTTCTACCGAACATATAAAATGACAACATAATGACAATTCCAGTTTCCCACGTCCCCAGTAGAAAAGAGGCAGATTAACTTCTTCCAAAACTGGCTGATTTTATATACATTTCTCCCCACCCTACCCCAAGAGGCATGGTTGAGGATTCAACTAGTCCTGCTGACTGAAAGAAAATCTCCTCTGATTTTTACTCCTGGGTGTTGTTTGGAGAAAGCTCAGAGGAACAACTACCTGACTGTTAAAGCCTTTGCCAAATGGCTGCTATTTAGCAGCTTCTCATAAACCAGTTACAACCAACAGCTTCAAATCTCATAAGCATCTTGTGGATTAGCAGCAGAAAGCAACACAGCTGCTATCAACTAGAAGTTTCAAGTATTTTGTGCTCAGAATTTTTCCGAACTTGTTTTCCAGTAGGTTGAAAGCTGTAGACAGAAATAAGCGATGGTTTACCCTGTTGTTTTTGAAGTTTTATGTGAAGATTTATTTTTTCCTTCATATCTTTTTAATGGGCTGAAAATAAATTACTTTAAAGAGGTTATACTTATTTCTGCAACCAGTTCACAGTTCGGCTGGATCCCAGAGCTTTACATGGATGGCAGGAATACATTACGGAGACAGAAAGTTCAGGATTTTGCCCCTCTCCCCCTGACAACAGATCTGCTCCAATCTGTCACCTGGTTTGTCTCTATATTGCTGCTTTTCTTAGACAACGTTTTTCTCTAATAACAGCCAGCTCTCCTACTGGTATTCAAACACTGAAATGTGGACAGTGGGCCAAGACAGTGTTATGGTGACATGTGAAGTGTATGATATTTTGAAACAAAAGTACAGACAAAGAGTTGCCACCTACATCTCAATTGAAATACACAACTAAAGAAATAAACCTTATCTCAGGTACATGACTTCAAAATGGGAACCTTCATGTTTACTAATATAAAAGCTTAACTGCATCCAGAACCATTGTGGGACAGCAGCAGAAGCAACTGTAGATTTTTTGCTTTGGCTCTTTAATATCTCCTTGCCTTTGGTTTATCTGCACAGCAGCAACCTTTAAAAGCAGTACTGCAGTTTCAGCATCAAGTGAAGGTAGAAATCCATTCTTTGTTTACCTTGACCTTTGTTTGGCTGTGAGTAAAGCATATATTTAGCTATACAAAGATTTTAACCTACTTCCAAAGTAGCTTCTTAAAAAGATTTGTACTGCTGTTTTGAGAATCTTGAGTGGGTGATATATAGAGTATGCCTATATTTTTTCCTGTTCCTTAATTTATTAATGAAACACTTGGACACACTCAGTCAATATTATCTTGAGACATTTGGGGACTCACAGCCAGCTGCTTGTTGGCTGGATCAATGTCAAAGGCAAATCTAGAGGAAGGAAGACTTTGGAGGGCTGAATGAGGATATAGTATTAAGAAAAAAAAAAAAAACAAACCAAATTAAATGAGCCCACAGAACAGCAGAGCTTTCTTTCAATTAATCATGTTGAATTACTTAAGCATATTTTTTCCTAAGTCTACATATTTTGGTTTTTGCCTATTAACAGGACAGTGTAGCCAAATTAAATAGAAATTACCATATATATTAAATGGCAATTAAGGTTTGTTTGCTGCATTGCATTTATTTCAAATTAATTTACTATTGCTACATTGGTGATCAGTTAAACCATTTGCTATGGTTGATTGTGCACATTAATATAATTTAAAAAGCATAATGTTTACCCATTTTATTACTTCTGTATTGTAATGCTAAATTAATTTATGCCAGTTATAGTTTATTATTATGCTTATTAACAACACTAAGTGCTCTTTAAGAATCAGTTGAGATCTAACATGAATTGCCTTGTAAGAGCTAAATTAAATACTGGAGACACTGCTCACTCTGTTACCCTATCCAGTTTCACTGTAGTTTTATTCCTTTTACCTAGTAACCACAGAAGGTGGATTAACCGCAGCAATTATATGCCTCATTAGCTATAAACAATACTAGCTGGCTGCTGGTGGTTATCGTGCCACAGGTGCACACAGCCATTACAGCTGTCTCAGCAGACAGGGGGATACAGCAAAACCTCCTCTCTCTAGAGTGGTTAATCTCCAGTAAAGAGAAGGTGTTTCAGCCTTCTAATAATGAGGCATGGAAAACAATGCTGACATGCTCCATAAAGCTGCAGAATAAAAAAAATAACAAGACTGAGCTCTCTTTATGACTAACTTAAAACCCAGGATACATGCTTTTAAAATATATGAGCAAATTGCAATGCTCACAGCTAGTGTAAGATATGTAGAAACTATACTTTCAATGTTCTTGACTTTTGTCTATACTGAAATAGGTTCATGTGAATAAATATTGCCCCTTCCACTTCCATCTGATCAATTTAACCACTTGCAAGTCATTTTACATAGAAAAATCAAGGTGGTATCACAATTTAAAAAACATACTGGAGCTTGCAAGAGTTTTCTGCATTTCATGAAAATGTTGACATATGTCTACTCTCTGCTCCAAATCCTTGTTTCCTGGATTATACTCATTGAATTCTTACCTATCTCTTATCATTGAGACTATCTATAATGAGAAAAAATACACATGAAGGATTTTGCTATAAGAGCCTTTACTGAAGGTGCTGTGATTGGAGATGTTATAGAGGCAACCACAGAGCAAAGAAGACCCAGGTAATTCCAAAGATTCCTGTTAATTTGTTAAAGCCAAATCAGTAAATTTCTGCCTTCCCAGGACTCTGAAGCAAGCAGCTACCTTGCAAATGAGGAAAAGGTCTAGTGTCTGCAGAATATTACTGCAGTATTTGCTAGTCTAAACACTAAATAAACTTCCATTACTGGAGATGGTGAATAAGGATATAGAACTTAGGGGGACTCTTTCCATTTGTCTATAAAAGAGAGTCTTGGAGAACATATTATATATATATATAGTGTTTCATAAAGTCTGAAAAAATGCGGTTTCATTAGGGTTTATGTATGTTTAAAATTTCACATGATGTTTGCATGTCTGATTGATGTACTATAGGGTTTTTAAGCAGCCTTTTCACATACATATCCCAGATCTAAAAGTTCACTTTATCTGCATTTGTATCTGTATCTTTCTGTGTGTCTCTCTGCATATCTTTATACAAGCATACAGACATCTCAGTAGCGTGAGATGCTGATAAGACAGAAGATGGTACTAGAGGCAGAAGGGAGAAGATGTTTATGGAAAATACACTGACACCACGTTTTCATGACAGGATGTGAAGCTGATTTTATTTAAGGTGATAAAGATGATCAAAAAGAAAACCTCCTGTTTTTTGAATTTTCTTAGCAAGAAGTCATGGAAAGTTTGAGACTTAGAATTTTGGATGTACCACACTCTGCCACTACAAGCACTGAGAAAGCCTTTCACTCCATATGTTGCTTCTAGACCCAGACCTGTCAAAACTGGCAGGTCCACAGGCAGTAGGTTTTGTGTGTCTCATTTTTGGACCTACCATACATGCTCAGTAGATCCGTACATACGTACGTGACAAGCCTGCTTTATCACAGACAAGAGTGAACCGTGCAAAGCTTTCCCCTGAGCGTGCAGTAGAGCTGCTTTTTATCGACTCCATGGTCATTTGTCTGGGATTTTTGAACATCTGGAAGCCCGGGCTGCTAGCCATCCTGAAATCTAGCAGTCTACAGTCGAGACCCTGAAAGTTGATGAGTGCAAAATATTTTTTCTTTTCTTCTGTAAGTAAGAAGTTTTCTCAAAATTCTTTTAAAACACAACACTTATTGCTGGCTTCTGAACATCTGTTGTCAGTTGGAGTGGAGGGGACACCAGACTGCTACTGCTGGGCATTATATTGAGGTATGTAATTCCCTTTTGGAGAAAGCGTGCTAGCAGCTGTTGCTTGGTAGCCTCCTGATTTATGTGTTTATGTGCATCATATTCACATACTGCTATATTCACAGCAGCATTTGTCCAGAATTCAAAATAGGACTTGGATCTGTCCTGGACCTGTATGATTAGAATCCACAGTGCCCTTGCCCTGACAAGCTGCACAGACTTCTTTTTTAGCTGGCTAAATCCTACAGAATATCGTGTATTTTCTAGATATTATGTAAACCCCAGGTGTTTCAAGGCAGTGAAAAATCTTGTTTGTCAAACTGTTGCCATTGTATCTTGCCTTACTAGTTGCTTTTTGCTGTGTAATCTATTCCTTTAATATGCAATGAAGGGATATAACTTAATGGGTCAAATGATCAGATTCATACTGGTATCAGTCCACTAAAAATGGGCTGGTCTAACTCTCTTGTGTGTCAGCCTTCTCCTTTCACCTCTTTCTTTTTTGTTCCCCCTTTGTCAGCAATGAGCAAATCCTGGCTGCTTAATGCTGTGTACCCCTCATGCTCTCACACACACACTGCAGGCCTTCCTGCAAGTTGCATGATTAACAAGTTCCTGCAACCTTTGGAGACAATCAGGGAAAGTGTGTAAGAAGCATGTTCAGAAGAGTTTCATTTAGTGTTTCAGAAAAAAAAGCAGCCCTTGAAATCTCTTTGGGGTTGGGAGGCGGGGGAAAAAACTCTGGTTGGCAAACAGTTGAAAATGCATCCCTTCCTTTCTCTCTCCCTCTGTGTAGCACCCTTATATTTCAATGCTAAGTACTTTTCAAATGGGTCTTGGGGTGACTTTATTTACATATTATAATGTGAAGTAATGAAGGGAAAGGGAAAGGCAAAGCAATTGCCTCTCGTCCTCCTCTCCTGAGTGCAAGGGCCAAGCACATTTCCTGCCATCTGTTTAACTCCATCTCCTGATGCTCATAATAAACCTGGAGGTGCTGGGCAGATGGAGATAACTGGCAGGCATAGCTGTTTACTTGTAACGGCAGCCCTGATTTGTTAGACTTGCCAGGCAAGTCCCCAGTGGTCAGATATTTCATAGTGATGGAAGGTTATTAAAAGAGCTCAGGTGAAGAAAGCTCTTCCCAGCATATGGACCTGAGCTGAAGGCTGAGATTTGCCACTGTGCCAGAACAGCAGCAGAGCTCAACACTGCTATTAGCTGAATTGGGGCCAGGCTTGCTGACCTTGTCTGGTGGCAATTCTCACATGGTCCCATAGTGACCTGGGCTTCGTTAGCTGTACCACCATCTGCCACAGATCATATTTATCTCAACCTAAGACCTCACTAAAGAACCAAAAGAGAAATGTGGTTAGGGCTTTTTTGTGCTGTCTACAAGGCCATTTGCCTGCTAAAAGGCACATAAGCAGCTATTCCACTAAAAAAAAAAAAAAGCCTTTATTAGCAAATAAAAGGATAAGTGAATAAAATGTGAATGTCATGATAACACTACAGGGAGTTACTGGTTTGTTCATCATTCTACAGCATTCATATATTTTATTTTCACACACTCCTCCAGTATGAAGTTAGAGATGAGAAACTTAAAGAAATACATATTTAGAGTGACTGTAATTTATTCATTAATAAAAAAATTAAAAGCAGAAAGATAGAGGATTAGAGAAATGTGAACTTTAGAGTCATCTATTGCATGGGTCTTAAGGGAATGATAATCTTTCTATTACAGGATTTCTTTTCCCTTTTTAAAATTTCTCAATTAGATTACATCTGGGGCCAATTTTTGATTGTCTCATCAAATCTGGGGTAGATTATAGTTCAGTTAAAAAAGAAGACAGAAAGCTTCTACAGAAATAATTCCTGTTTCCTAGAAATGTCTGACTTCCAGCCAACTGACCATTTTAAAATATTTTGTACAAGAGACATTTATTGTTTAGAAGTGAAGGCCAAGGGTACATAGAGGTGCTTTCAGATTTTTATGGTTTAAATCCTGTACTTCATGGTGCAAACTATATAGCTGCACATTTACTCATTCTGCCAACACATTCCACATTCCCTACATTAAACTGTGGCCTCTTTACACACAAATGCTCCTTGCTCTTCAGTTTTTGAGGCATGCTAGAAATAGGGAAGGTTAGGGGAAAAAAGTTGAAGCATTCACTTTGAAATAGTTTTGTATTTCAAGGATCACAGTCTATGGAAGATATGAGTGTGTTCATCAGTCTTGCAGTCATAGGCAGTCTAACTCAGTATCCAGCAAATGTAGTAGGCTGTATCAGTAGTGGTTGTTTGGATAAACTTAACAGCAAGTAACTCTGAGTATATATGATAATATGTGAGCTTGAAACAATCCTTTTTAATGATGGTAAGAAATCATCATAAGTCTACCATGAATTATTGCCTAAGGCATAGCTTTTTTTTTCCTTCTTTTTCTCTTAGGTTATCATACTGGTTCCTGCAATGTCACATTGCATATGTAATGACAACATCCAGGCAGAACTTGGTTAATTGTTTTTTAGGAAAGATAAGTTAACCTTGGACAGAATAAAGCAGCATATGTTTAATTGTGACTGGCTCCAAAATAAGTACCCACCCAGGTAACAAGTATGATTGAATTATCTTTTTATAGAAAGCAAATATCCATATTTTACAGCTGTTCTAAGACACTGAAGAAAACATTAACCCTGAAGGTTACTATTCATCTAATTTGAAATGCTGAAGCATAATACAATTGAAATCCAGTTGTCATAGGTTGTGATCCTGATGACAGATTTTTTATGAAGTACCTGAGAGACACAGTGGTTTATGCAACAGCAGCAAGGGATTCCAGCTTCTTGACAAATAAGTTCCCCAATATATGACCTTTAAAACGTATGACAAATCTTTGCTAGAACTGCAAATGTCCATAATTCCTAGTAAATTTGAGAACCACCTCCCTTAGCTTCTACCAGTCTTCAATCTATACAGAAATTTTCAGCTGCTAGCTTATATTAATATCTTAGATTTCAGAAAGCAAGGCAGACTTAAGAAGAAATGTCATGTCTTAGCAAATTACCTATTCTTTTGGGGGAAATACAACTTCACATCAAATTCATGTCCATTCTTATAATAAGTGAGAGTGGACTTTCCACTTGTCATACAGGTAAGCCAACTGAAACCCAGTGTTACTACTCTGGTAGACCTATCCTTTTGAAAAAGTAAAGCAAGTTTTTACCCAGAAATAAAATCTTACATGTAAAGTGTTGATATAACTATTTGTTATTATTTGGGCATGGGAGGAAAGAAAAGAACAACCAACAAACAAACCAAAACAAACTCCCAAACAGAATAAACAATACCCAGCCCCCACCTTCCCAGAATTTAAGTTATGAATGTTAGACTTTTGACATGCCATAAGCCATAGATGCACCTAGCATCTGATCTTTTCAGTGCTGGTCTTTATTACTTCTGAATATGTAGGTGAGAAACTCCCTATTGACACTCCCAGCTGCTGTCTGGGCTGCTGAGCAAGTAAAACTTTGCTGTTAATTTATTTGAAATAACAGGCTTCTTGTTAATAGGTTATCATAGAAACCAGTCCCATTGCACTCACGTAGCAGAAGTGTCAATCTAGCAAGGTTCTTTCCACCTGTTTTCAAAAGAGACAGAAGGTTTTCAATGTATTTTATACACTGAAGAACAAATTTTTTTATCAACATTTTGATTTGTTATTCCTTCTGTAAATGACTGATAAAGCTGTAGAAATTTTTTTTAGATTCTTATCCCATGCAATATATTACATCAACTGGAAAGTCAAATAGCTCTTATTATTAATGCTTTTAATTAATGAATTATCCATCTTAAAATTAAATCTTCATGACTTCCATTTGCACTTAGATAAGAATATAATGTATCTTTTAATAACTGTAGGTTGCAATGGTGAGTAGAGAAAAGAACCTTCATAGCAGCGAATCTTCACATTTCTAAAAGAGAAAAAAACAAATGAAACATAGGAGTTTGTTATCAAGACGGCTGCAGAATCATATGACTGAATGCCTTCAAGTTACACAAGTTTTTCCACTATGTTACCTCACAAGTCAGTCAGAGGACACTGATGTATTAGTCTGTTGGGTGTTATTCCAAGGTCAGAAATGTTTCTATGGCAAATATATAGCTAAGTGTTACAGTAACAAGCACAGCAAAAATAATACTGATATTTTTGACAAATATGGAAAATACTTCTCACATTCTTAAAGAAACAAACAGTTTGTAGAAAATCCTGGCCACTGCTGAATGTTTTGCCAGATGTGGAAAATTTGTGAATGTAGAATAACTATCCGGTGTTATTTTACATATAATATGCAATGAATGTTGCTTAAGCGACACTTTTTTTGCTGTTAATACTGGCTACAAATAGATTTATTTAATTTCTTACTTTTTATTGGTTACTTTACCAGCTAAAACAGTGGCAGTTGGGCAAGGACCCAGATCCAAGCAACAAGTTACCTCTTAATCACTAATGAATATGACTAACAGTGGTTAGATACAAACTGTCGTATCCAGTCCTGCAATATGCTTAGCATCACTTGCTTATTTCTCTGGTACCTGTGGGAAATGTCAGAAGGAATACAAAGTGTTGTTAGTCAGAGATAATTAATTCCTTATGAATGAACTTCCAAGCACATGATATTCTAAAACACAAACGGGATACTACTAGCTAAATACCTTGATGCTTTTAGAATTTCTGTGTTGTAGTTTCTGTCTGAACAGGTGTTAGAGGAATACTAGCCAAAAGAATGTAGCTGCCATAATTAGTGCAGATCAGTGGAAATATGTTGTGAAAAAAAAATCAGCAGAAGCTGTATTAAAAATTTGAGATTACTTAAGACTGAGTTGGCCAAAGGAAATGGCATGTTAGTCAAGGTAAAGTACATTACAAGTGACTTCAGGCTGGTCAGATTTATAGTTACATCTCTGTTTGACAATTTATCTTCAAATGCAATCATTTTTTGTCATTTCTAATTCAGATTTTGAAAAAATTCTGTGGTAAATTTCATGTATCTTCTGTACATTTATACAAATATGCATATAAATCACAGCAAAACTATTAGTAAATACTCAGAACACTAAGATAATAATGCAGGTGATTAGTGAAAGGAGTTTCTTTGTGAGACCATGATGCTGGTGATGTTGGCCTGCACAGTATATACAAATCACTCCTCAAGTAACTTAGCACAATGTCATTAAGGTAACACAGTTAAACTAGGTTATTGAATAGTAAATTCAAACAAATTGTCAAGGTTTGTGAGTGACCTCAGTAAATTAAGTAAGGTGTTCATAAAATAAAGTATTTTAATAACCCATTCACTTACAAATTTGTGGCAGTATTCAATTATGTTTGGTATTGACACAAAATATGTTGGTCCAGAAAACAAAAGGAGCATACATTAAGTATGGAGAAACTGTATTCATAACCCAAAAACTCATACTCTATCTCATACTTTTAGTGATTAAGCTAAATGTGCACAATGTCACTTATAATACTGTATGAACATGCCTCAGTGTAATGTAGTTCTATTCAAATTCCTACTGAATACTGCTTGAGCAGTCTCATAATATAGATAGAGGGATGTGTACAGCACTATTTAAAATCATACTGTTTGATGGTATCTCTGTAATTTGTCTCTTTTTCTAAAAGGCAAAGAAAGTGCCTAGCAATTCTTATTAACTTTTAAGACCTCTATTTATGCAAATCCACTCACTTAAGAAAAGAATTTTCTTTAAAAAAATAGCAAGAAATTTTTAAAGTAATTTCTCCATGGGTGTTCTTACTTCTCTACAATATTTCTTTTATGTTAACAACCCCACACAATTTGTCACATTGCATGGAAAGTGATAGGACATTCCCCAGACTTTAGTGCTGAGTGGCCAAAGAAAGAGGAAGCCAATATTTTAATATCTTTTATTTCCTTTTCCATGTTTTTCTTCTCTTTAGGAATTTGAACTACTGAATAGAACTGGATGTTTAACCTATAACAACTTCCTAATTTCACTGACAGTTGTTTTTGGAAGTATTCCCAAAGGTCAATCAACCGTTGTGTAAGTAATTCTTCATTCCTGCGTATATTGAAGGCCATAGATTCTGAAATATAACTTGAAAAGCCTGGGAAAAACATATATATCTCTCATCATAGGTGATCAGCACAGGAGTTCATGAAAATGGGGAAAGAGAGGCCAGAGAAAGAGAGAAAAATAAGGTGAATACTCCTTGGATAGATCCAAGATCATAGAATCTTAGGATAGTTTGGGTTGGAAGGGACTTTAAAGATCACCCAGTTCCAACCCCTGCCATGGGCAGGGACACCTTCCATGAGATCAGGCTTCCCAGGGCCCCATCCAGCCCAGCTTTGAACACTTCCAGGGAGGGGGCAGCTGCAACTTCCCTGGGCGACCTGTTCCTGTGCCTCATCACTCCCATCGTGAAGAAGTTCCTCCTTATGTTTCGTCTAAATCTTCCCCTCTCAAATTTATTGCCATTCCCCCTCAATTAATTGCCACAAGACTTTGTAAAAAGTCCCTTCCCAGCTTTCTTGTAGGCCCCTTTCAGGTACTAGAAAGTCACTATAAGATCTCCTTGGATCCTTCTTCTCTCCAGGCTGAACAATCCCAACTCTTTCAGCCTGTCGTCATATGGGAGGTGCTCCAGACCTAATGAAGATGGCCAGTCATATCTCAAAGTATATTGACACTTCCCTCTGACTTTTCAGTCTGGGTATATATTCATCAATAGTGGTATCATTAGATATTCCTGGAAAGATATACTCATCTGATCCTGCAGATGTCCCTTCTCTTACAAGAAATGTAAGAAGATAGTTTCTTAATTTACCTACATCACAGTTGGTGTTAAGAAAATCACAATATCAATATGTGTGCCTCAGACCTTAACTTCTATATCAGATAAAATAAAATAAAATCTCATATTTGTAAACCTTTTTATGATTTGTGTTAATACATGGATACACATATGGTATTTGCATCACAGGCCTGAAAATTATCTCCAACGTCTTTATTGGACAATATTTTGTCTCTTTCCCTAGAGCGGAATACTGATGTGAACCAGAAGGTTTGTTTTTATTGTAACCTTTTCCTGGCTAAGCTACTCCAAAAGTCTCTCAGTATTCACAAAAGATGATACAAGACTAAGTTTCCAGCTTTTATTTTGGTATTTATTCTTTATTTTCCAGTCACATATCCCAATGATAAATTTGGTAAAGCTGTTTTCCGATACAATGCCATCAGTACTGGTAATGGAATACAATAATTTAATGTAACAGTGGCAAGCAGGCTCAGGCAAGTTATTCTTTAAAGAAGTAGACTGATCTTAGACTAGTGTGGGGTGTTTTTGCAGTCCAGTATCTTTCTCTACCCTCAAGCTACCTGTGAGGTACTCCCAAAAGCTCCTAAGTTGAAGAATAGAAATATTCTTTGCAAGTAGAATTTATTCAGATTTGCTACATTCGGGCTACGCTTATAAATATAGTACAGCTCTAGAGCTGAATTAGTCTCAACTAATTTTCTCTGTCTAAAATCCAGGACCCCAGCGTTAGGCAGGTAGTTCAGACTACACGTTTAGTCAATGAATTGCAAAGAGTTTCCTCCCAGAATATTATTCATCCTATGTATTTTAGATGTGTCACTAAAAATACATAATTCAGACTTTGGAGACATCTTTCATGATTTGTAGCATGGGCTGAACACATTGATCACTACAGTTAAGACATGCTTAAAATCCTTATCACCCTAAATTCCTACACCAAACCATCATTTGCCAGTTACATGGCAACAAATTTACTTTCTGTTAATGTAAGAAGCATACATTTTTTCCCTCTTCAAAGTTTTACCAGAGTATTATTCAGAGGTCAATAGCCAATGCAGGCAATTCTCATGACACAGTGAAATTACTACAGATTTTAGAGGAAGGAAGTGACAATTACCCTTGGGAAAAGATGCTTAAGAGGCACAGAGTAATTTGGATTATGTTTCACAGTGCATTACCTGAGCATAATTATTCTACGAAATGTAAGTATAAACTGAGGCTTTTCAGATTTTGGATGACATTAATGTCAAAGTTTGGGGAGCTGATTCAGACCCACGGTGGACAATACAGTCACAATAGCTCAGTTGCTCTAAGAAAATTTCTATATTTGGAGATAACATTAATATTACAATGTTGATTATCTGTATCATAAAATGGAAAGAGTACTGCAATTTCCTTTGGCAGCATGGTTAGCATAGGAGGAGTAATCTCAAAGGAACAGTGTTCTATCTGAATGTATATATGAATAAGTGGCTGTCAAGTTTATGCTGCATTGTCTTCAAGCTGGCATCATGCCAGCCCTCAGGCAGGCAAGAGGAAGATATATGTGGAAAGAGGTAGTCAAATTGCTTCCCTATGCCTGCTTTATAAACATACATATGTTAAACACATTTATTAGGGCAGTCATCAGCAGCAAGTGCAAGGGCCCTTCTCCTCCCTCATGAGGGATAGCTGTTGCTTACATAGGAGTGAGAAGTTGGAAGCTGGCCCAGAAATCTGGAAAGCATATTATGCTGGATTCCCTGCGGAGGATCACTTTGCTGCCAGCGTATCTTGCTCTGGGGTTTTGACACACCATCAATCTGGAACCTGGCAGCCACCATTCCCCAGCTCACCTCATCTCATGCAGGGAGCAGACACAGTGCAACTATTTGTCTCAGATTGCAGCCCAGCCACTCAAGGAAGGGAAGGGGAAGGAGTGGGAACAATAAGCCTCCGGCAGAGCTGTGGTCCCTTTTGCACAGCTCTGGAGAGTTGCTTGTTGTAGCAACACAGCCATTTGAATGACAAACTCACTGCTTTTTGTTGGGCTGCAAACCACAGCAAATGTTCTTGTTTACACCGCAAAAAGGCCCTGAGCAAGGAGGAGGAGGAAGAGCCCAACTGGCCCTTTCAGACAAACTGCTGTCATCTAGTTTTCAGTGTGAACTGTACTTACAGCCTGAAGACTCCAGAGAATTTTACAAATCTCAATTAAATCTCATATAACTTCTCAGGAGTGCAGCTGTTTTTCAGTGAACATTGTACTCATTGTGGGAAGAAAGATACTGATCTTTTCTTGAGACCTTGACAAATGGAGAGGGAATATCAGCGATCCACAGTACATGGACCAGGAACAGTAGAAAAAGCCAACACATTGCCAGCATGGTCAGCCCTGCCCATATTCACAAAGTGGTGGGTGGTATACAGCTCTTCATGGAAGTCAGGTTCACAGTTCTGCCCTTGCTCCCCTCCTCCTTGCTGTATTTCTATGACATATTTCCATGTTCATAAAAAAGACCCTGAGATAACCAAAAGAGCTAAGGCTTTAGTTCTAAAAGCCAATGATTCTTGACTTTTCTCTTCTTCCTCAGCAGCAGCTGATTACACTCCTCATTTGAGTTGTGTTTACTACTTCTGATTGACCCTCATATGTCTAAAGCCTCTGGCAGTACAATTATTAGTTCAGTGTAGAATTGCTATCCAGTCATTTGTACGGTTGCAAATACTTGCTTTGGATTTAGTCCCAGATACTTGAATTTTAACATGCATTGAAATTTTTCTGTAGCTTAAGGCAAGTCATTACCATTGTCCTCTGCTTACAATAAACCTGTTCTGTCTCTCAGTTCATACCACATATAGATTTTGAGAATTATGCTCAAAACCAGGCACTAGCAGTGCAATGCAGTTATGAGACTGGACTAAGTTTACACTTTCAATTAACCAAAAACAAAGAACGGCAAGTGCTCCATTAGAAGGAAAGAACTCTTGCATGTAAGCAAAACCAAAATACTTTTATAGCTATGTAGTCTGCTTAGATTTTACACTTCCATTTTCACACCATAAATTGGAGGATGAAGCTGGAGGCAAACTTATATGAGAGGCTTAAGGAAAGGCGACACGCAGCCAGAGAACAGTCCTCTGCCCATTCTCTGAGACAGATGGGTGTGAGGTAGCTCCAGTTGGGAGCCCATCCAGTTGCATTAGCTCATGATGTGATTGAACTAATTAGTTCTGCTAAAAGCTTGAATCTAATAGTGCCCAGCTGAGGGTGCATGGACTGAGAAAGGTAAATCCAGCTCAGACCCCAAAGCTGTATAGTAATTCAAATGGTCATTGCTTTTTTTCTATAAAATGCAAACCTAGGGGTCAAATCTGTAATGGGGTACATGGATTTAAAACTGATGTCTGTTGGAATAAACAGACTGCTCCCAGAAGAAAATCTGCCCTTATCTTTTCCTCATTGCAAAGGAGAAAAAGGTAAATGAAAAGAATAAATTCCTGATCTGTGACAGACTAAGGGCATAAATTTTTTTTTCATCCATTTTGCTACTAGATATCACCAGTGAATTATCTAATTTTGATGTATTTGTAGTTTCTGTTCATAAGCTGTCTGACATTTTTAAATGGTTTCATTTTTTAACATAGAGTCTGGACAGGAATTATCCTGTGTAAAATATGGCTTACAGGAAAATAGTGGGTTTGCATGAAAATTCCGTGTTAAAAATCAGGAATTACCTCCACCTCTCACACTGCCTTGAGAATATAATAGGTAATTTCTTGATTTTGTTTGTTAGTTAAGGCTAAAACTAATATGCAATACACACAAAAAATATAGTTGTGTCCTGCTGGAGACTTGCCAATATATCTAGATACTTGTTCTGCCTATTGTCACTCAAAATATGCAAAGGAAAAGGAATTTTAGAAATATATAGTCATGCAGACCAATGAAGTCCCTTGGTTTATATATTTTTCTCTGTCTAAGTGCACACATGCACATGTAGGTATTTTATGGGTAGCAGAAGTGGGAAAAGAAAGCTCTTAAGTAAAATATGAATTTGCTTTCTGCATTTGCACCTGGGGTTCATATCTGAAGTATAAAGATGTTTTTTCTTCCTTAACTGACAAGTTTCATGTTTTGGTTCCAGTTGTGTAGTTTGGATATTTTATATTTTTTAGGAAATCCACATGATCTATAAAAAAGTCTAAAGATAGAACGAACTCAAAGAAGACCTCAGAAAGTAGTCGTGTCTATATTTGAGAGTCTTTAACAGTACATCAGTCTTTAGATTTGATAGAGACAATTTTGAATTGGAAATGAAAGTTTTATAATAGAACTGAATGACTTGAGTACAAGTCTTATAGTAATGATTATTCCTATTTTATTTCTTGTTCAGGACAAAATTATTTTCTTGTAATGAGATATCTGGGAATTCCAGAGTCCAATTTCAGTTAAACTTCTGCCAGATAAAAACTATAAAACTTGAAGTTTAAATTTACAGGATAAAAATGCTTCTGTAGACTGAACTTTATATTGGAACTAATACATGAGTACTAATACTAATATATAATCATATATTTTCTACGTACCTAGTAATCTGCAGGAATAATAAGTCTGCAGTTAAAGATAAATTTTATCTTCCCATACAATTCAAAAGGTAAAATTCACCTTTCTAAAATAAACACTTGCTTGACAAGGAGCAAATACCTCTGAAATGTTCAGAAGTCACATCTTATCTTAAAGTAGAAGACTCTTTTTTCTTTAAAACCTGAAGAGTGTAATGAAGGTATTGTAATGGTATAAAACTAAACCCTTCATTGATGTAGTTTCTTGTAATTTCTCTAACTTTGAGTAACCTATGCTAATTTACATAAGGTAATGTTGTTTTCTATGATGTTCTAAAAATTTTATATTACATTGAATTATAGAAGAGTCCATGGATTCATTTGGTCCTTAAGACAGTTTACCTTTAAACTTCAAAGTTATTTTATGTCAACAAGGCTTATAAAAAGGCTTTTATTCATCTTTGACTTAAGAAATTTTGTCTTTTTTTAAGGAATCTTGAAATAAAAGCTTAATTATAAATGACGGTGTTGGCAAGTTATATTATAGGTTTTATAAAAGCTCCTAATTATAGAATAATAGAATGTTTTGAGTTGGAAAGGACCTTAAAGATCATCTAGTTCCAACTTCCCTGCCATGGGCAGGGACATGTCCCACTAGATCAGGCTGCCCAAGTCTCCATCCATCCTGGCTTTGAACACTTCCAGGGAGGGAGCATCCACAGCTTTGCTGGGCTACTTGTGCCAGTGCCTCACAACCCTCAATATCAAGAATTGCTCCCTTATGTCATCTAAATCTTCCCCTCTCTAATTTATAGCCATTCCGCCTCATGCAATCACTGCATGTCTTTTTCAAAGTCCTTTTCCAGCTTTCTCATATGCTCCTGGAAGGACACCATAAGGGGTCCCCAGAGCCTTCTATTCTCCTGGCTGAACAGCCCCAACTTTCTCAGCCTGTCCTCATAGCAGAGGTGCTCCATTCCTCTCATCATCTTTGTAGCCCTCCTCCAGGCCTCTTCCAGCAGTTCTATATCTTTCTTATATTGAGGATTCCAGAACTGGACACAGTAGTCCAGGAGGGGTCTCACAAGAGCAGAGTAGAGGGGCAGAATCACCTCCCTCAACCTGCTAGCCACACTTCTTTTGACACAGCCCAGGAAAATGTTAGTCTTCTGGGCTGCAAGCGTGCTACTGGTTCATGTCAATCTTCTCATTAACTAGCACCCCCAAGTCCTTCTCAGCAGGGCTACTCTCAATCACATCATCCCCCATCATGTACTGAAACTGAGGATTGTCTCAACTCAGATGTAGGACCTTGGACTTGCCCTTGTTGAACCGAATGTGGTTCATACAGGCCCACTTCTCCAGGCTGTTTATGTCCCTCTGGATGATGTCTTTTCTTTCCAGTGTGACTACTGCACCACTCAGCTTGTTGTCATCTGCAGACTTGCTAAGGGTGCACCCAATTTCACTGTCTGTATCGTTGATGAAGGTATTAAACAGCACTGGTCCCAGTACGGACCCCTGAGGGACACCATTTGTCACGGATCTCTATCTGGACATCAAGCCATTGACCACTACTTTCTGAATGTGACCACCCAACCAATTCCTTATCCACTGAACAGTCCACCCATCAAATCCATATCTCTCCAATTTAGACAGAAGGATGTTATAGGGGATCACGTCAAAGGCTTTACAGAAGCCCAAATAGATCACATCCATTGCTTTTCCCATGTCCTCCAAGGGAGTCTCTGGCTTCTGTAACTTCAACTTCACATTAAAAATATGCCAAATAACTTTCCATTGCCAAAAATCTTGCTGCCCATCTTTCCTTCCTAGTTGTTCCTTTCTCCATCTCCTCCTGCCAGAGGAAATAAACAGTAACCCAATTTCCATCCCTTATATACTCCACTGCATTAGTTATTCCCAAACTGATCATCTTTTCCTATCCAAACCTTACAGTTGATACTGAATTCACACCTTCCTTCAGGCTTTGATGACTGTAACACATGCTTTTCTTCCAAAAGTCTTGTGAGATTGTGCTTGATTTCTCCTTGATTATGCTAAACAGCAATGAACTATCACTAGATCCTCTTACCAGGCTATGCTTAATTCTCAAGAATTTGTTTCTTCATAACATCTCAAAGACAGAGCATTTCATGTCCTCTCTCACAACCAAATTTTCACCAAGGCTCTCATTATCTCACTTCTCAGTTACCTTAGTGCTTTCCCTTGGATATTCACACCTGGGCTCTGCCTCTGTATACCAAGTGGGGATGACTTTGCGAAGACGATTTTCCTGGTGTGTTGCTTTGATCCTGCCACACTTTCTTTTTTTAACTTCTACCAGTTTCCCAGTCTGCTTTTCATCAGCCATGAACAATTTTTCCTCAATTTCTCATGAAATATGAATATCCTGAAAATATTTTTTAAGTCTTAACCACAAAAGATATTGTTCTGGTTTTGCAGTTTTCTGCAATTTTTTTGAAACTTCTTCCAAATGATCTGGCCCACCTGATTACTTTGCTGTTTGAGTGTAATGGGCTCATGACTTACAGAAAGGTTGTATAAACATCACTGAGGTCACAAGCTGACAGATTTTTATCTTTTGTGGACACATTTTTCATAAGCACTCCTTCTGAAGCACCTATATCTCACAAAAAGAAAGAAGAGAAAAAGCACCCAGATTGACTGGTGCAGTTTACATGCATTTAGTTCAAGACCAGGAACAACAAATTTGAGGATAGGTTTACTCAAACAGATACAAATACATAAGCATACATTCAAATAGAATTCTAATGCATTCATTATAGTTATATACTATTACAACTGATTATTTAACATATGTAATACTTCCTCTAAAATTCTGTATATGTAGAACAGACTCCATATTTTACAGCTGTGATAATTCAAAGCCGATACACAACTGCTCAACATCTGACTCTTCCTAAGCATTAATATAGGCACTTCACTGGAACACCTGCATTTTGGTAATACTTGTATTCAACTTTTTCCTTGTTGAAAGAATAAAGGTAAGTGCCTGCACAAGGAGACATTCAGTTAGCTGCTTTTTCACAAACATTTTGAAAGTTCCCATTCATGAACCTCTTGACTTAGATAAGTGCCTGTAGCTAGATGAATAAACTTGGATCTTACTGATTTCAGTGAAACTGGTATTAAACATTATTTTCCTTTGCTTTTTCTGAAATGAATAAATTATTTTCTAAACAACTTAAGCAATATCCTCATCTACTTTTTTGATTTTCCTCAACAGGAGTCACTGCATACAGGACTTTCAGTACAGTGTTGCCTAAGTATTAATCAAAGTGGTTCAGCATTACCCAGTGCTGCTTTTGCACCATATTATGCTCACATCTGGTTTGTGAATATCTGCATCTGTACAGCATTTTCTCTCTCTTTCTCTCTCTGTATTAGACCATAATAGAGAAAGAAAGTTTGGCTTTAACTAAAGTGAAATTTGTGTGATAGTCTAAACCTTGCAACATTCAGATAACTGTATAATCTATTATTGTAGGTTTAGATGAGAAATTAGACTAGCTTTTCTTTCTTTAAGAAAGAATGAAAGTGTCAGGGAGTCTCCTGGTCTTGATAATTGATTTAACTTCAGATATCAGATACTCAAACACTGAAAGGATACTTGGAAAAGACAACAAAACTAATTATTTTCTCCTCTCTTCATCCCAAAATCCAAATTTATTTTTTGTTTTCTATATTGCATATGACTATATATGTGTATTTTAAATGCCATTTTGGAAAGTGCAACTTGCAGCCCTCTTCTTTTAATTTTCCTCAATATTTATGCCATTAGACAAGGAAGGGATGAATTCTAGAAAATATAGCAGCAATCTTTTTCAGAAGCAAAGAATTTTTCTTCCTGTGGGTATATATCTTTTTCTGTTTGTTTTTTTAACCGTGCCTCTGCATTTTTAGTCATGACTAAAAATGCTTAATTACCCCAAGAGAAGAGAGTTTGCTTTTCAGTCATGACTAAAAATGCTGAATTATCCCAGGAGAAGAAAACTCACTTTTGTCAGGTTCCAGTCCAATTTTGCAGACACAAAAGCAGATAATCACGCAAATGAGTATGTGTGCTTACTGGAATTGAGTCTGAACTCTGAACTTTTTAATGTTTGCCCATCTATAATACAGGTCTTATTAGTTAAAATTGCACATTGCTTTGGAAAAAAATTTTGTCTCCTCTGGCACACACTCATATGACAAAGTACTTACTTAAGTTTCAGGATTGCTAGTCTTAATGATTTTTTTTCATTAGGCATCCAGTTCTTCCAGTAAACACTCCCCTTTCTTTTTTTCTTCTTTTTTTTTTCTTCTTTAATGGTTCTTTCCCTCATGTGGCCATGAATGCAAAACCAGGACTGATGTTATTATAGGAAATGTGTGTTCCAAACAGTATAAATCTCTTAAATTCTGTTTCCACAGTCTACTTTCCTAATAATTAGTCATGCTTACAGTTCAGTAGAGGCCACTTTAGTCAGCCAGTGAGACTACAACACTAAGTTTCCTGGCAATGGGTGACTAGATGGTAAATCACCATTAGAGTGAAATTTAGGCCTACACATAAGACCGGCAGTAAGACTGAAATATCTTTAGGTCTGGAACAGTAAGAAATAAAATGAAGAATGTTTACTAGTATATGTTTTCAGAACTTTTACCTGATAGTTATTTTAATTTGAAACCAGCTTTCATTATCCACGATGAAGACGAATATAATTTTTTAATTTAGACTTTTATTCAGTGTGATAACTCAGTTGCTAACTGAGCAACAGAAGAAAGATTATCTTAACCCAAGCATGAGAACATAAACCTCTTCAAAATTTGTGGCTCACAGAACTAGGAGACCAGCTATGGAAATTATTAATCCTAATTTACTTTGCATTAATCCCTGTAGCTTTACAGATACTTAATAAGTTTGAATTCCTGCCCTTACAGCAGTCATTGTGTCATTGTTCTGCCTCCTTAGATTTAGGAACCAAGATCCAAGAAGGCTTTGTTTTGAAAAAATTTCCTTTAAGCAATATTCATCCAGTGGAAAATAATTCTGGCCACATGTCTTGACAGATGAATATCCCATATGTTGATTATTCATTTCCAGATTTTAGGGCCTACCAAAGCATTGCCAGCACAAAATTATCTCCTAGAACTCTAATACATCCAACCAGAACCTCAGCTTCTAATTTTCGCTCTTGTACCTGTTTAAGTAGGAGAAGTTTCCTTAGTTTCGTTTTTGACTAGACAGCCACGGTTTGAAAACTGATGTAAATAATTCTCACTTGAAGGGTTAATTGGACATCCTCTGTCTCTCAGACCGTGTGACTGTTTGAAGCATTATAAAATTTCTGCTAGGTACAAAATAGATCTCTCAATGAGGTAGCACCTGAAGGTTCCTATAGTGTCATATTCTGTGACACACAGAGATTTTACCAAAATATTTGAGAAGGTATTGCATTTGTATGCTTGGGTTGATCTATTAGCATAAAACTATTTGCAGGTTAGTCTTTGGGTGACCACAGAAAAATGTCATTGGAACACTTCTAATTGACCAAAGTTTACTACTTGGTTTTGCCTTGGCTTCTGGAAATCATTGAGTTGGACACATTTCTTTGTTAGTAGGGGAAAAAAAGTCTAAAATATTTATACTGAACAAATAATAATAGTTATCTTTTTCTCTGACAATGGGCAGAGTTGACATTTCTAATACAGAGAAGATAATGATAAAAACAACTGATGAGCTAGACAACAGTGTTCGCTAAAACCAAGGGATAGCTGTAGTCTTTCTCTGTCTTTCTGAGAGACTGAATATCTAATAGAAGATTTCCAGTCTGACCAAAAGCACTCTTACAAATGTATTAGTCAAGGTTCAACGATCATCTTTGCCTTCAGTTAAAAACCCTTACCATGCTAATGGTTTGCTATGTATTTCCAATTAATTGCCCTATTTTTCTTCCCTTGAACAGATATTTTGTCAATGAAAAGTTGATATATATTTATTGGTTTACAATGATGAGTTAGTTAAGGTAAGAAAGCAATTCTATCTTTTATAAGACTGCCACATAATAGAAAATCGATTGGTCTGAATTATATTTTTCCCTTGTTATTTCACCACTAGAAGTCAGTGATTTGTGTTGGGTTTTGTCTCTTTTTGAGTTGTATTTTTTTTTGGAAGGAGTGATAGAGGTGGGTGCATGTTTCAATAAGGATTAGTGCTCAGAGTGGAGTGTTTTTGTCTTGAAAAGATGAAAAAAAATATGTACTTAGGCTACTTTACTCAAAATTATCTAAAATTAATATAGAAAATTATGAATGAGTACTTTTACTTTTTATTTAATTTTTTTAGAAAAAGATTGCAATAATGACATGACTGAATACTCAGAATAAGACCAAATAAAATCGTAAGATGGGTTTTACTATACACTGGTTAAAATAAATATGAATTATATTTCATTACTCTTTTTGGTTGGATTTTTCAGCCTCAGAGATAAATTTACTTTATATTCACAAACAATTTACATTTGCATGGTTTCTAAAACATATCTTTGTTTAAAAAAGTGAAGGTTATCTGTTCCAAGAAATGATTGCTTAAGAGAAGCACTATAAATTCATCATGAAACCAGAAGCAATAGCAGCAATACATGCAGGTTCGCTTAATAAATCAGCTAAGCACCTCATTGGTTAAAACAACAGAAATTTTCTGTCCTCTCCTTGCATATAACTCAGAAGGCTTAGAATAAATTAGAACTGATTTTATGATCAACTTATCATTTAACACTGAAACACAGACACAAGTCTTTTTTTTGTATGGAGAGTAAGAAAATGTTCAGACAGGGAAGTCTTTGACCTTTTTTTCCAAAAAATGAAAAAAAAAAAAAAAAAACAACTATTCTTCTATAGTTGTAAAATTTCCAATGGACGACTAAAGTTGTCATTTGGGTTTCAATATTTAAATATTAGATTTTTCAAATGGTAGATGTTTATGCAAGGAGAACCTTTTTTTCAGTTCAAGAGGAACATTAACTTCTAGGGGAACTGTTAAAGAAGATAAGAATGTACCAAATCCTTGCTCTCAAGCCTGCTTTGAAATGTATGTGGGCACAGTTTCTATTACATAGTGAAGGATTCTGGCCTATATTTTTTAATGTATGCAAATGATAGCAGGAGAGTCAATACAGTATTTGGCAAGTTTCCCATGGACATGGAAATAACTGAGACAGAGGCTTTCAAGATAATTTTCAGTATGAAACAGTAAAATCAAACCAGCCTGCTGATTTATGCTTATTTTTACAGCAGCAATAAACTTACACAACTTGTTCCTGTTGAGGAATTGAGCAGTTTCTGTGTTATTGTCCTGTCTTTTAAAAGGTGATGAAGACAACACAGTGTTCTTCTGAGAGGTGCTTCCAACGGCAGTGATGCATGTGCAGCGTATGAGACAGGCAATGCTACAAAGATAGAAACTAAAGGATACCCTTGACAGTTTGTGCTGTTGCATTTTTTGTATGCCAGTAGTCACAGACTCCAGAAAAATAAGCCAAGGTGCATTTACAACACTGTTATTTAGTGATTTATCCATACATTGTAACAGACATTTCAAGATGATATAATACTTCTAGGTACTACAAAAAACCTTTAAACCATGCAGCGCTCAGTTCAAGTTCTCCAATTCCTTTAACACATCTCCCAAAGGGAGACCATGAGGTCTATAAAATCAACATGGTTGGCTTCTCATAGCACAAGGAGAAAATCCGAGGTCTGGAGGAAACAGGACAGAGTGGGAAGCACAAGCTCCCCCAGATCCTTACACTGTTGCGACTGCTGTGATCAGTGTAAGAGATCTGGGGGCTAATTTTGGGTCACAGATGTGCTGAAACAGTGGATGCAGATCTCCCTCTGCTTTCCAGCTGTGCAGAGCTTTATGCTGCAAACCGGATCCTCTGTTCACGCTTTATTCTGCCAGTCTGAAGGGTGGATGGAGGGAGAGAACAAAACCCAAATCGAGAGAGGGTCGAGTGTTGCAAGCTGCTGCTAACGGTCGGGTGAGAAAAGAGGAGTGAAATGAATACATAGGTGAAAACAAATAGCGAAAAGAAGTTGTTGATGTTTTCCTTAATCCCAGGTTAATGACAAAGGGCTGTTTCCACATCTGTTTGCTGTAATGTCCCTCCAGAAGGGGGTTCGGTGACTGCTCCCAGCTCTCCCACCAGGTGTCGCTCTCGAGCCATCCGTGCTCCTCTGTTTTCTGATACAAAGGTTGAGAATAGAATCTGAGTAGAGTAACTACCATTCTCAGTCATATCCCCAATATTCTTTTGGGGTTTTTTTTCAGTTCTTCATTGGCAATAACAAAGCATTGTCAGGCTTTGTATCTACAAATATATCCAATAAACATTAATGGAAACTCTGTTTATTTGGTGGGATTTGATGCTGCAGCAAGTTAATGTATTCTGCTGTTGGTGACAGTGAAGCAGACTGCAAACCTGATGGCATGTCAGAAGGATGTGTGACTTAACTATTGCTCTGAATCTCCTCCTAACTTTTACATTCACACAGTAACACAGACAGAAAAGTGAAGATTTGTTATGAGAGAATGTCTTTGTGGAAAAGAAATCAAATTTGTCATGCACAAGGACAACATCTGGCTAGCACAAAGATCCAAGGTACAGGAGCCTTTTTCTTTTTAATTCCTAAATATTTGCAAGAACTTCTATTCCTAAAATGTCTTAATGGTACTAAATCATGTCCTCATGAGAGTTGTTTGCCCTAAGCCTCTTAGCATTTTGTGAAAACAGTACAAAAATCTAGTCAGTTACAGATAATCATTTGTCCAAAGCAGACATGTTTTTCTAGGACTTATCTCCAAACAGCAAATCAGTTCCACTTTCTGCAGAGAGTCTTTCAGCATGAACTTGTTAGCCTGCTCTTCATCTAAACATCTGGCTTATTGTCAGAGAATCCCAAAATTTAAACATATGAACAACAAATCTTGCAAAGTGACCACTCATTTTTTATTGACAGTGATAAATTATTAAGTGATTGAAGTGTTAAGATTTTTATGAACATCATGGGCCTTCAAGCAGCTCCAATGAAACTGGTATGTGATCCCAAGACATTCAGACATTTAATGCTAGTTGTATGGGAATGCATACGGAGCTGCTCTGCAAATACCAGAAAAGGAAGATGCATCCTCCTGGTCTTTGATACAGCTATTGTGACTGTACAAGTATTTTCTCAAAGCCTGTTTGTAAGTCAAGTTCAGCTCTAATACTGGAGTTATTTCAAAATTAGACAGATTATGTCCTCCTGTCCATAGTAACATCCTCTGAAAATCCATTATAAGAAGTTGCCCTTTTTCTGAAGACTAGGTTACACCCCACATTGGTTGAGAATTGAAATACTGATCTCAATAAGATCGCCTGATCTTTAGAAAAAGAGTCCCCAATACCAAGGTATCTAATATGATTGTAACAGTTATCACATGGCTTTACCTGGATAGTTAGACCCTAGGTCTCATAAGCACCAGCCTTATGTCTTAAACTTAAAAGTTTTCAACAACAATACATTCGGAGTGGAAGTAGCTTCTTTGTATCTTGCAAGAAATAATTAGTTAATTCTCTGATGCTATACCTACATTACGCTATCAGGTCTGCTCACTCTATCTATTTTGGTTGGATTTCTGTCAAATAATTTATTAAACTCTATAAAACTCTACAAAATATTTTGCATTTTAGTTTCCTGTTAAGGTTCCCTTTCTTTACTGCAACCATTGCATTGGAGATAATATATTCTCTTTACAGCAATTCCTGATAGTATGCTTTTTAATTTAGTGTCTGTGTACTTTAGCAAGCATTAGAGTCCAGGCTACTCAAGACTGAAAAGTCAGAATTAGTCAGATCTGGTTTTCATACACTGTTTGGTATCATTTAAAAAACTCCATACATTTCCCACACTTCAGATCCTTGAAACTCAGCCTATTTTTTCTCAACAGATTCACAAAACTTAGCATATCACAATGACCTTACTTAAGTTTTGAATTTATAAGGAAACCTGAAACCAGAAGAGTCATGAGTGGTTTCTTGTTTCGCTGTGAAAGCTTTACACAGCTGTAGTGGGTAAAAAGTTGATGAATAAGTTCTACCAGTGGTATACTATTGCTCGTGGTGACTCAGAGCCTGGAAAGTCATGTGAAGGATTCTGAATAGATAACCTCCTCTATTTTGAACACTATGTATGAAGCCGGCTGCATCTTCATAAAGCCAAGCTCATGTATCTGTCTGCGTAGATGCAGAAACACCACCCCATCATGGTCCCTGAAATTCTGCTTGTGTGTATTTCTTAGTGGTTTTGCACAGCAGGGGGTCCTCTGCAGTTCACCACTTTGGCTCCTCTCTCCACCTCTTTCCAGCATTTTACAGCAAGCTTATCATCTTAATCTGAGGACACAGGAATACTTAACCTAAAATTGAAACATTGCATTTAAGAAACTGCCCATAGAAATGGCATTCTGTAAAAATAAATCAGATTATTGGAAAGTGATGATTTCGGTCTTTAACCCATCCTATGAAGTGTTAAGCTCCCAGAGACATTAGAGGAAAAGTTTTACACAGAAAATGTGGATGCAATTGTTTTAAAGGAACATTTTTTTTAGGGCAGAGGAAAGATAAAAATGAAAAAAAATAATCAAGGGCTCCTTTCTTAAGTGACAAGTGAATTCATAGCGAAGCATCTGCTCAGAGAGGAAAGTACTGAGGTCAGATCTTGGCCTTGGTTTTAAATTGGGCCGAGGGAGCTATATATCTACTTTACAAGCAGCAAATATGTGACTAGTGACAATATCTTCTGCCTTGTTTCTATTTTTTTCTTCATATGAGAAGGTTTTCAGCTGTTTTATATTAGAACCAGGATGAGACTTAGGTCAGTCATGAAAAACTCCTCTGAGAATGACAGAGGATTTGGCAGTTAAAAAGATCCCCAAAACTACTCATGTATGCCCAAATGAGAAGGGAGGAGGGATGGAATAAACATAATTTTATACCAATACTGCTTTCTTGATACTTTTCTATTAAAAACAGGACAAAAGTAAAATGACTTCTTGGTCACATGAGTCATCTTTACTCTACAAACTGCTTCTGTATTTAGAAATAAATCAAAACTAATTTAATATAAAAATCAGACTACGTGCTTTGTAACAGAGAGAGGATACTCCAGGAACAGGAATGGGAACATTCAGCAAATAATTGTACATCCAGATAATCTGACAGCAGACTTCTATTCTGTGTGAGAATAAACATTTGGAAAGAGATACTGGAATCACTGGATGACTGGAGTTGTTTTGGCTAGTGGATGATACTTGTGAGCTTCTCAGCTGCTGTAAAACAATGTTGCTCAACACCAATTTACATCAACTGTGCAGTTGGCCCAATAGGTCTCATATGAATGGTATGTTGAATTGCCAATGAATATGTTGGTTGGAGTAATGATATTCCTGGCAGGCTGATCAGTGTGCTGACAGAGCTGTGACCTGTAGAGGGAGGCCTCTGTCATTCCATCATGGGTAAACAAGGCACAGTGAAAATGAAAAACAGAAACCAAGGCCGGAGGTCAGGCAACAGAATTGTCTAGTAAAACTTACTGAGGCCTGATCTGCTAAAGAATTTGGAGCTAAATTTGGAATACAGCACTAAGCTAGAGGCATGAAAATCTTTGTTTGTTCACTGTTTTATTGGCTTGAAAATGTGTTTCAGCGACTTTATTGTAAACATAGCAAAATCATAAAGGGTTTGTAGATAGAATTCAAGACAATTGCTTTAGCTGTCTGTGCTGTGTTTAGTAGGTTTGTTACCCACCTGATTTGTTACTTTTGCTAGGGCTTTTCCTTCTCTGATTTTCACTATGAAAATCAATGTGTTGTTCTGGAGAAACACTAGCTGCAAAATTTTCTGTTAAAATTCAGAATCATATTATTTTTTCCATTTGTACCTGCTTGGGTATTTCCAATAGAATTCAAAAAGGAGGAAAGAAAAAACTTCTTCATGTATGTTGAAACTCTAACCTCAGAAAACCAGTTTTGCAACACATATCATACAGGAATACATACTTTGATGATAAGCCTGATAATACTTACCTGCTTTCAGATTTCACTACATATGAAGTAGTGCAATTCTGTCTTCACCTGCTCTCCTGTACTTTGAACACTGCCTAATAACAAACCAAAACCGGTGCAGACTGTAAAGCAGAGAGGCAATATCTCTTTGTGAAAGAGTTTTCTAATGGAGCTTATTAAAGCTTCTGAAACCATAGGAGGTGTCTAAGTACACTATCAACCCTTAAAAGACTAAGTGCTGGGGAGTAGCAAAGCAAAGCAATAGTTTTGAAAATCTTTCATCCTGTGTTAAAATTAGCAATGCAATGCTAACCAAAGAATTTCAACACACCACTGACTGATTTATCTTGAAGGGTGATTAATCAATCTACCTAACTAGTGCCAGTGCAGAACTACAGGACTTAACATTTTTTAAAAGCATTTAGATATCTCAAAATTCTATTTCAATACCCAAACTCATGTAATGTTATTGCCCATAATTAAGTGCATTTTATAGTGATATTCTGTTGTTTCATATATATATTTTTAAAAAGGAAAAGAAAAAAATGTAATCAATAGCTTGAATGCTTATCACAAAGAAATTATCAAAAATTGATTTCAATGGGATTTTCAAAATGCTATTCTGGTATTAAAGTCTGATCCTTTTACAAATAGTATATGTGTTTGGTAGCTAGGTTTTAAAAATACTACTCTATATTCAAAATTAGTCATTAAAAGAGTTCATTTTTTTTTTGTATTCTTAAAATAACACAAATTGACATGACATCATCATGTTGTCATGTACATCCTAAAACAGCAATACACTGTCTGCGGTCTTGGTAAGGAATGGTTGATCCCATCTGAAAAATTTACTTGCACATAACAGGTAAGTAAGTCAGTAATATAATCACTTGAACTGAATAATATAAAAAAATTTCAAGTCAGAATATGATTATCTGCAAAGCTTGAAAAATGTTCACAAGATTTTTTTGTTCTTTTGGTTTTTGGCTATACAATATTAAATGCTGTTCCTCACAGGTTAAAAATTACATGTCTGGTAACTGTGTGTAAGAAATTCTTCAAAGCTGAAGTATTCTTAACTGGAAAATGAATAAGTTTTGTAAAAATTGATAGTAATTACATCTGAAAAACCATTTTACATACATCACTTGGGGAATAATATTACATTGAAGACTATTTCTCCTGAGTAGGAAGTATTTTACAATGTTTGTTGGTTTTAATAATTTTCAAGTTTTAAAATAGAAAAGTGAAAAACATAAGTGAAAAAAATATTTAAAGCTATTTTTCAATATTTCTCTTTACAACATCTGCATTCTCAACACAAACCACATATGACACAGAAGGAGAAATCATTAGCAGATATGACACATTATTAGTCCTTATGATATCATGCTATAAATTACGAAATATGGCAACTTTTTTAAGCGTCTTGCCTTATGCTTAACTGAATGTGGCAAAACTCAAGATGTTCACTGATCAATTTTAAGCAAAGATAATACTCTTTACATGTCAAAATAAAAAGAATCACATAAAAACAAGGTCTCACTGTCATTAAATCTAATGTGAATAATAATTTCCTTCCGGGCACTGACAGTCTCAAAAGGTCCGTTGTTATTTCTTAAGGTGACCTGAAAGTATTTGTCATGGCTTTTTCTATGAGGCCTAAAACAATAACTTTAGAGACAGATCGAATGAGAGGCTTGGTCAAGAAAGCTGCCTTATTTGAAGAGTATACGTGATTTCTCCTTAGTTTGTAGAAAATCAAAATTATATTTCCATGTAAAAATAATGTTTCCAAAGGGAAAAGTCAAATTCTACATAATTTGTCAAAAAAAAATTGCCATGTTTATTTCACTATTGATATTGAGTATAAATTAAGGCCTCAGAAGAAGAGGGAAAGTGCATCTTTCAGTTCGGCAGCCTTGGCATCAGAAGAAAGTCCTATATTGTTCTTCATACAAACCGTCCCCATTAGAGCTCAAGATGTTCTTTTCCTTTTAATCCTCATTTGTACCCCTTAGCCATTTGTTTAGAATTAAATTAACTGCAATTTGGAAAATGTGGATGAAAGGTAGTGCATTGAGTAGATATCACATGTTTCCTGAATAGTGCCTGTTCTGCCTCTTTCACAGCCATTCATTGTGCTTGAAAGGGTGTAGTGTGTGAATTGTAGGACTGTCACTCTGCAGTGAAGTCTAGTAGCCAGTATTACCATGGAAACAGCAGAAAAAAGACAATTAACAAAATGGTTCTGATTTTCCTTATTTCTTGGGGGAAGGAGTGTTCATTAGTGAATATTTTTGTTTTCTTTTGTTATTTTCCAAGAAGAAACACAGGAGAAGAGGAGGAATCTTCCTGTTAAATTAGATATTGTCATCACTGCAGGCCTAGTAATACAACAGAAATGTGTGTTTGTGTACTAAAATGTGAGATTTTAAATGTTGTCTAGTCTTATTCCTTTCTTTCCCATAACAAAACAGAAGTCTCAAAATATTCTTAGGTGAGCGACTGTTAATGAGCAGAGCCTGTGAGTTTAACCCTCACACATTCATTGGACTTCTAATTAGTCCCTCTCAGAATCACTCCTATGACAGGAAGACAATATAGTCCTGAGAGGGGTTTAAACCAAAAGGGGGCTCTCTTTAGATTTTTAGCATTAATTTAAAATCAAATAAGTTGGAAGAAAGTGCCGTGGGCTTCTGTAAAAGACAGATTTTTGTGTGTGAAGGACATTCCAACACAGGGGTCTAACTATAATCTCAAGGCAGTCAAGTTCACATACTGAATCCAGAAGCATGAAAAACAAAGGGGGAAACTCCTGCTATTAAATACACCTCTGTCTTTAAAAATGTTATATCTACATAACAGTATTACTAAAATTCACACATTGCAAATAAAGGAAAATAAATGATGCATAATTTATACTAATATTTTATGTCAAATATTCCCTAAAGAATGAACTCCAGGGTGTGTTCATGTTGCATGGATCTAGGAATTTCGAACAAAAAGAGCTCTCCTCCAGCTGCTGAGATCAGTACCAGGCTCGTTTTCATTTATTCATCCTTACATTAATAGGATTAATAGGGGCAATAGCAGGAAAACTGATGGAGAGCATTGTAATTAGGCAAACTCTATTTCTCTATGCTCATTTAGGTGTATGAAGATACAACCTTGTACACTACTGGAAATTTCACCACTGATACATTAAAAAAACCACACAGTTGTCTGTAGTTTTAACAAAAACACCCTGGTAAATGTATGTTGCAATATGAAGAAGCAATGAATAGGCAGGAAGAACTCTTTGTTTTGGCAAGAATTTGCTATGAAGTCATATATTTGCTCTCTGAATAGTAATATTGAAAAGAGATCTACATGCTTTGTTGTCTAGCACATTATCATGCCTCTCATATTCTCTTTATGCCAGAAAAGCTATTTGTTTTCAGATCCCAGTTTATTTCTGTATTTCACTCTATTATAGTTTTATCATTGGATATCAGTTTAAGTAGAAGCACCAATCCTTGAAAGGTTGATGGTTGTTGGCAAGTAACCTTCAGAGAATTATTTAGAGGAATGTATTGTATTTGAAGCAAGGTGAAAAGTGACAGAATAAATACAGCGAACATAGTGCAGAGATTTCAGATAGGTTAAAAGAGGAAAGGAGAAGAACAAGTGGAAAGAAATTTAGATGGAAAGTCCTGATAACTGTTTTTCTGTCCTAGGTAAACACAACAGCCCTCTTTAATAAAACACTAGGAAGCTGAAGGGCAAGCCTATGGAATTTATGCTGAAGGCACTCCCTGACTGAAAGGACAGACTTTAGGAGTATTCAAGTAGATATGCAACAGGGGAAAAGGAGAAAGAAAAACAGTTTTAAAACAAAGTTGAGGCAACCATTGGGTTATCTGATAATGAGTACTAGATGGTCCCAGACTTAATAAATCTGTAAAGCAAAAAGAGGAAGGGGAGACACAGACATTTCTTTGATGCACTGCAGTGTAAATAATTTCATATTTTGCACTAATAACTTACAGACGATGCACATGCATGAAACTGTAAGTGGAATTCAGCACTGAAGACACAGAAAAATGTTTAATGCCATACAGTGTCATGGAGAAAACTTGTTCCTGTATTTCTCTTTAGTCTTCAATTAAGGAATTTCCAGTAGTCCCTGAACTCTAATGGAAAAGCCTTTTAGTAATGTTATTAATGCTAGTTTCTGAAATATGCCCATTTCCAATCAAGAAGCAATCTTTGCTATTAAGCTCACCTATTTGGCTTTAGATTACAACATAGACATCAGCGGAAACCCAAGAAATGAGAAGAAGAGCAAACTATTTACTTAGAGATAAAGCATACTAAAAAGATATTTTCTCTACATCACTGTCATTATGATTTCAGCAGTGCTCAATTCCCTCACACAAAGAGATTTACTTTTATTATTTGTTGAGGTAATTGGTGTTTTCATTCTGCTCAGCATATTCCTTGCTTTACTCAGTCCTTAGCATTAACAATAATGCCCTTGAAATCAAATGCTTAGTGGGTTTTCCTGGTGTTTAACTTCTGCAGGAATGAAGTGCAGCCTCTGGCATCTGCCTTAAAGATCACACCAACTAAAGAAGTCTTTTAATCCAGGTGATGAGAAAGGGGGTAAAAAAAGCACCAAGTAAAAAATCTGCAGTGTTTGTTTTAAGCTTATTTTAGCCTCAGTCAAATAAACCATGTTTGTTTGTTTGATAAGTTTGAGGGGTGATTAAGTGTAAAAGGAATCAATGAACTTCTCTGGAGCCAGTCACACCAAACTATGCACACATTTTGTGCCTACTTGAATTGTGGACTCAAATATCCGAGGCATTCACAGAGGTTAGTTATTTGGGTACCTGTGGAAAATCACATTATTTAAACTGGTATGTGTGTGTATATAGCTACTCTTGTAACTAAATGTGGAAATTTATACAAGAAATTGCTTAAGGTTGCCTTTATGAAAAGAGCTTTTAGATGTTTTGATAATTCTTCTTTGGAACCTGTAAATAGGGCTAAGAACTCTTCAGAAGCAACTTTTCTGATGACATGTCTCATTTCTAACTGAATTAGACATACTGGAAAATCCTTGTAATATTTGTGCATTTAACATCTACAGGTAGATGAAAAAGAGAAGTTCAGTACAGGAGAAACATTGTCGATCTCTTGTTTTGCTCAATGCAGAAGTTAGTAGAACTTGTACAAGCCTCAGAACTGTTCAAAAAATGTGTTCAAAAAACATGTAGATGTCGGCATGTTGGTGTTCTTTTGATGGTTGAACTTGATGACCTTGAAGATCTTTTCCAACCTTAATGATTCTATTATTCTATTATATATATATATATATTAGTCTTAATCCTTAATTTGCTGGATTGTTCCATCCAATCCAATTGGCATATATAAGGAAAACTTGAGCTTTTTCAAATGTTTTGATTTCTGGGGACCCCATTTGAAGTCTGAAAGCTTACACAGAATTCATGTACAATGAAACTGGTAAGTACAAGGAGTTATTTGGCAAAAATCTCCCTCTCTTTTCACGTTAGGCAAGGTAATAGGGCACTATTATTACGTTGACTATAAAGGAAGGGTGACATAAATCTTCATCAGCTTGGCCATCATATGCTGCATAAAACAGTCATAATCACTTTCCAGATAAAAAAGAGTACCACAGGATCCTTACTGCTGAAACAAAGCAGAATATGCAGTTGGCATTTCATTAATATGTCACCCCAGTATACCAGCAGAGGCTTTTCCTGACATTGTATCAAGGTGTTAGTTAGGTGTATATTGACCTTGATGAAAGATGGACATTAGCTTAACAACTTTCTGTACATTTGTTTTGACTCTAATCTCTTTACAGACCCTGAAAGATTTTTAACTTCAGTTCATCGTGGAGGTTGAACTAACATGACTGACAGCTGGCAAAGTGCTTTTGCATTTCTATCACATTTTGCAACCTATTGTGAGAACAACTCAATCAGCTAGCAGTTGCCTTAGTCTATATGCATTAATCAGTACTTACTTTTATCATGTCTTCAGTCAAGTTAAATTATTAAGAAAATATGAATGCATCTATCCATCCATATATTTAGGCTGAAGAACAACATTGATTTCAGCCATATCTAGAAAATGCTCACAGGGTATTTAGTTTGGAATATGCAACAACCAGTATACCAGGCACTAAAGCTTTAAGAAGACATGCATTGTGTGTGGCTTGGATTTTGGCAAGGGGTTAAGGACCAGGATTTCCTATGAGACATCCATAACAGAAAACGTGTATACCAGAAATTTCTCTGTGTGAGATCAATATGAGAACTTCTGTTATATAATTAACACACTTTCCTGGAGGTGTTATGAACAAAACCACTTGAAATAGGCAGATATATACATAGATGGATATGTACGTGTCAATCTTCACCTAGTGCTCATCTAAATTATTGATGAGTTATCTCAGGTTTTTCACTCTAGTTTGACATGGGATTTTGTGCCTATTTCCCTTTGAATACTAAACTGTGCATATGTGTCTGAAATCAGTATCCTGATGGTCTGCTGATAGATAAGCTACTAGTGCATTTCAACTTGATGTATCAAAACAAAGCTACAATCTCAAATATATTTTACTTTTTTCATGCAAATAGCATTCAGTAGACAAGAGAGATGGATAAATGGAGCCTGACTATGAACCTTATTAAATAACAAGGACTCTGCATAGGAAAGATATAGTCACTGTCAATTCACCACAGGCAAGCAAAACATTGGTCAGGGCTTGCACCATATTTGATGCTGCAGAACATTTCTGTAGGTCACAGACCAATAAAGCTTTTAGTTAGTTATTTCTACTGCTCACAAAAGCTATTATCATTGTTTTTATTTTTGTAACTTGCACATTTATTTTGCAAAGTTGAAAACTTCAGAACCAAATGCTAGATTGCATACTCTCATAACTATTCTTTCTTAAATTTCTCTCATTCTATAAGGACCAAAGTAGCATACTCCAGTACCTCACTGGGCTCAGGTTTTAGCCATCATTTTCTTGTAATGCTTGTTTGTTAACAAGGGTCTTGTATTTATGGGCCTGAGGAACACAGTCATCAGCAAGTCATTGGCTTTAATTCTCATCTATGTAAGAATAGCTGGAGACCCATTCTTCTTGTTAGGAAACAGTACCCTTTTTCACAGGATCTATTTCTCCTCATGCCACACAAAAATAAGCTCTGTGAGAAGTCATACTTTTTCTTTCTACTTGTCATGATCTCTGATAAACTTAATTCTTTTTTTCTCTTTTTACATGATTTTGGACTACGGTGAACTTTCAAGAGTCTCATCATTAGCATCTTGTCTGAAGACAGTGTTTAGGTAGAGTTATTATTGGTTCTAAAGTACTGAAACCAGAAACATATTTATATTAGGGGGGTGAATTAAATTATTGTCAGGAAAAATGAAACAGTAAGAATCATCAGTCTGCTATCATGACCTCTCACACAAGAGTTTTATGTAAAAATTGTGTCAATTTTGACTACACTTTCATCAATACAAGTTTTGTGAGACTCTTACCCTTCAAGTAAGTATCCTCTGCAAGAGAAAGACCTCAAGCCAGTTAGTTGTGCCTTTCAGTATATTAACTAATGGTGGTTGGTCTTAAAAGGGAACTGTAAAATTAAATCTTTCAACTTGAAATACTTGTTTTCTTCTTTTGTTTTCACCTCCTATTTTTCTTTTCCTTTCATTCCCCCTCAGCCACCCGGAAAAACATACTCTTTCCTATTCTAAAAGAAACTTGTATCTTTCTATGGAAACCTGTGCAGAGATACTAGTCATTTAATAGATTATCTCTTATACCATTGCTTTGATTATTTTTATTGTGAGTGAGATAGTCCATCTATTTCCACTGAGGAGGCACAGTGTGATTGTTATAGCATTATGAATGCGGTCCATAATTCTGAAGAAACATTCCTTCAGTTTTCATTGTGATAGAGTAGACACCTCCCAGGCCTAACCATGAATGTGTGGGAAAAGTTCCTCCCTAGTATTTAAGATTTAATTCTCAAGTGCTCTAAGGCCATTTTTCACCATACAGACATAAGAAAGTGTCACAATGAGTAATCTCTTAAAGGTCTTTTATAATGCTACAGTGATGTAAAGTAGCTGTAACGTAAATGAGAGATATTTCCCAAGGGTATGGATGAAACATCAAACACGGAGATCTGGCAGGGGTCCAGCAGAGAAGCTGACTGTAGAAGGATCACAAAGGTAGTTTTTTATGTGTCAGTAACATATATGTAGGATTCTGTCCCAGAAAAAGTCCAAAGATTTGCTATCACAAGCCTATCCATATAAAAAGAAAAAAAGTGAGTTAAATGTTTTTTTTTCTAAAAATATACTATTTCTCATTTATGCTGAGGTACTGTGTTAACAGAAAGCATTACCTCTTAAATGTGCTCCCTCCATCCTGTAGACTGTTGTTCTTTTCTCAAAGAGCAATGACACTCCAAAGCGACATTCCTATGTAATTATATATTCAATGAAAATAAAGCTGCTTTAAGAACACCTGAATTCTCCATAATTGTTTGATGTCACAAAAAACAAACAAGTTTTCAAAGAATAATGAGTCAACATCTGTTCTTTCCCTCTTTTCCCCTCCTAGTTCTCCCCGTAGTTGAGGGAAGCTTCATTTGGGGTTGCTTATACAATTTTGGGACAACTTCATGTTTGGTGTAACTTCAGTGGAGTGAATGTAGCTGCACAGGACATTAATCTGCTCTCATTATTTTAAATTAAAATTTAAATGTGCCAGAAACAATAATATTCAAACCAATGGCTGTAAAGCTTCTATGAATTTGTTTTTCAGAGTCTATCTAGTCAGAATCAAGCTTTGAATAAACATGATAGAATCCAGAATATATAACTTTGCATTTAAAGAGTTTCCTTCATTCAGTGCTACATATATGGGAATGAATAAACTTCTCATCCAAGAAGAGAAACTTTGTGAAATTCATCTTCTAGACCGCTATCAACATTTGAAACTTGAGATAATGTCTGAATTGAGTCTAATGTAAGTAGATTAAGAGAGATTTGATTAAAGAGGAGAAGATCTAGTCATTACCCCAAATTCAAACAACTTAATATGGGTGTGTTTCTCTAATTTAAGTTTTTGATAGCTGTTCTTATTATGGTGGGGGGAAAGAATATCTTTGTACACCTCTGTTCCAACATGAAAACAAAAGAAAAAAATTTTAAAATAGCTTTTTTACTCCATCCAGACCTTTACAAGGAAATATCTTGGTGACATGTAAAAATGTCTGCAGTGCAGTTTCATAGACTCCAGTGTTGGAGACTTTCCAGTTATTTGCAGGTTCTTTCCAGTCTTTTTACCATTTGGATATTTTTCTGACACCTCCTATGTCTGTTTCTTGATTCATTTTAAGGACATTTCTCTCTGTCATAGCCATCATGGGCTGGAGGAAAGGGAATTCTTTTCTCTCCTACAAGATTTTTAAGAACTGTTGTCCTTCTCTCTTCTTCACGTTGGAATACTTTCATACATCTTATATTCAGCTTATAATTGAATCTTTCTCCATCTCTTCTCCTGAAGAAGTAAATCAAACTCTGATTCTGCATTACACACTACGCTGTGCAATGATTCTTAAATTGGATACTTTCCACTGGGCTTTATTCCATTTCTTTCTGTTTGCCTCCAGTCTGCTATTGCCATTTTGCATTCCAATCTTGCTTATCAATGTATGTTCAAGTCCTTCTCACCTTCAGGCCACTTGTGGGCTTAATGCAGATTTCTGTATACTCAGGTCAGTGGTAAAGAACTGAGTAGAAACAGATCAGGACAGACCCCACCAGAAAAGCTGATTGTGTCCTTTTGCCTGACAGGGAATGGCTGATATATATTCTCTAAGCTAAAATCCCAACTTTCTTCTCTTGGTTGCGTCTATCTGAACACTTACAATTCCGTATTGCTGACAGTTTGCAGAAGGTTTAATGACTTCAATGCCTTTGACCTCCCAGAATCAGACTTCATGCCTTCACCGTGAGAGTTACTGTATTGTCTCATATTCTGTGTTAATTACTATACGTAGGCTGTCGGGCATCAAAGATCATGGTTTTTATTAATTGCTTTTGTTGAGTAAAATGTTCCATTACTTTACACAATTAAACTGCGCTAGTACTGTATAGTCTTTAAAGAAGAGAAAGATGTTTTAAAAGATTTTTCTTTCTTTTATTTTCCTGAATTCCTATAGCCCAATAGAGGACTTTGACTAAGAACTGTTACTCTACTAATGCTTGGGTTTGAAGTTATTTATGGAGAAAATTGTTTAATGTCCTCCCTAGGTAAATTAATATACTGTAAACATTTATCAATACGAAATAGTTGTGCAATGGAAGAGTTTTCCAACATACAGCCAGAGTTCCACAAGGGATAAGAGTAAATGAAAAAGGAGGTAGCAACAATGTGATTGTGGAAACAACGCCAATTTTTAAATGAAAAGCTTTGAATCTTTTATTTTATTTTTTACTCCTGAAGCATTGTGCCCATAGGCATTTCTAAGTAGATCTGGGTGAGCCAGTAGATAAATCAAAACTCAGATAAGTGAAGGAACAGGCTATTCTCCATGAAAAAAAAATCCTGTGTAAAAATATAAATTAAATGTGACTATAAGGCAAGCACACCAAAGGATTATCTTTATTCATAGATGTGAAGCCAAGGCAAAGCTTATAACTCAACAGGATCTCAAATTAAACTTGCTTTAAACTAAATCTAGGTTTAAGTTTTTAAATTTATGTAATTAAGGTAGGATAACAGGAAATTTGATGTGAACATATTCAGGTCTCAGGAACAACTAAATCAGCTTTTTATTGGAATAAACAGTTCTTATACAGCATAGAATTACACCTCTTAAAGAAAAGGAAGTTAGAGAGACAGAGAAGGATGAAAGAGGATCCTGCTAGAGACCTGATAATTAAGGGTCTTTTTCAAACACAAACAGAAGATCATGACCTGAGATAAAGAAATAGCAATGCTTATATATGCACTTATTATCAACAAAGGTCCTTGGATTTGTGTAAAATAATGCTTATGAAGAAAAATAAGATGAGCTATAAGCAGAAATATTTTCAAGGGAGAATATTATTCATGTTTTTTCATAAAATATTAGTAACGGTTTAGAAGTTTCCCTGTTAAAATATCATGAGCTAAATCAGACTAGAACTGAAATGTAGCCACTTTCTGAAAAATAATGGTAGTGGAAGCTGCTGCTCTTTATGAGTGTTGTTCACATTTACTCTGCAAATATATAGTTCAGTTTAATTAGCATGTGATTGAAAAGTGTTGACGACTTGTGTACCGCGTTACTAAATGGATTTCCTCATACTGGGGAATATGTAAATTCCTTGAAGAAGTGTTTATGCTACCACAGAGGCTTTTTAGTAATTTTGATGACAAGAATTAAAGTAGGCAGTCAACATACTTATTCTGAGGATTTAATATATATTTTTGAACACGAGTGTAAATAACTTTTTCAAGGAGCCAAAGCAGTATGTGAAAACAGCTGTACAGATTTATTTATTTATTCATTCCATGGAACAGTAGAGCAGTAGAGTTTAATTGCAGCTTTTGTCCCTTCTCATTTCTGGCAGCCAAAAATAAGATGAAGAAATGTAAAAAGAAATACCTCTCCTTCGAAGTACTGAATACCACTTAAAAAAAAGAAAATATTTGGGTATTTCTGTATGATGCTTCTCTGGGATATGAAAAAAATAAATAAATATCCGAATCATCATTTATTTCACAAAGTTTATTTCTGATTCACTGTGGTTGTATACAAGAAAAATAGAAATTAATGTCTAGATTACCGTTCTTTTGAAAGCTACATTTTAATTGTCAGAAAGGCAGAGGCAAAGAACTGTCAAATGCTTGCATAGTTCAGACAAATCTAGAAGTATATGGACATTGTAATTCTCACTCTGCAGAAAGAGATTTGCAGCACCAGAAACTGTTTATCGCTAGAATGAAAAAAACCAAGTATCTTTCCAACAAACATTAATTTTAGTAATAAGAAAGTAATTTAATTGTAAAAAGCAAATGTTAGATTGCCGTGGGTTTCAGGCTTATAATATTTTGAAAAACAATTTGGAAATTAAAGTTATTTTAAGATGAAAAAGCTGAAAGCATTCCTGGCATAAAAATGTCAAATATCTTTACTATTTGTTTTCAAGTTGGAAATGTTATAAATGAAATCAACAAGGATCCTAACATGCAGAGATTAATAAACATGAACTGTACAGGAGCATGCAAGAGCAAATAGCTTCAGCAACACCCATCAGTATAAAACTACAGTTTGCGGAGTTTACTGGCAACCCTTCCTCAATTTTGAGGCTAACTTCTTTCCTTGTCCCCAATACTGATCCGTCAAAGTCCCATAAATATATACTATTGGAGAACCTTGTACATTTTTAGGTAGATTATGCTGTCATAAGGATTCATCTAGACAGAAATATTCACCTAATATGAATCTTTTCAAGTTTCTAGTCATGAAGTCTAGGATAGCTTCTCAAGCTCCCTTTGTGCAAGGTAAAGAATAATGTGGTTCTAGAAAATTGTTCACCTGTTGTAGTCAAGGACTTCAATGATTAGGTGTTTGGGTTTGGTTTTTGGGGTTTTTGTTGCTTTTTTTTCCATTAAGTCTGTCTGTAGAGGAACTTTTATGATGAATTTTTATGTTGGCAAAGTTAGGTCAAGTTAGTCTCCCTTAAAATGTCAGAATAACCATGTTGAAGAGAAAATCCCTTTTTGATGCATTAACCAGTTAATACTCCTTTGAATCCTTTGAGTCCAATGTCTTCACTGGACAACATTACACTAATTGATGATGTCATTGAATAAAAATTCTTTTTGCTCAAAGACAATGTAAATCTACCTCAACAAAATGCATGCTCATACTAGGTAAGTACTATGTCTGCCAGGCCTTGTTCTTTTCTTTGGAGACCCTGTGAATGTTCTGCTTCTGAGACTGAGTATCTCTGACTGATGTACCATGAAGTGCAGGAGAGTAGAGCTGAATCCCCAGCCTTGTCACCCATTCCCGTCATCAGACATCCACCAGGATGTCAATCATTAATTCTCATCAGTCACTTGGACTTAAATAAAACTTCAGTATAATCGTAACTAGCACTAACCTCTCTGAATAAAGGATGGTCCAAAGAGGAAGTGGAAAAAAAATAACACCAGAATGTCTCATTATGAGACCATAAATCAGAGTGTGACAAAGGAGAAGGAAAAAGATAAGGGAAGATAACAGAAACAGAAAAGACTCATAATTGATCAAGTCTCTCAACTACTTCTAGAAAACATGAACCCAGAAAACCAAGGAGATCCAGCCCATGAAAATTAGTGAAAAGTCTATTGACTTAAATGGTGCCACATCACAGGCACTTTTCATCCTTAAACCTTACAAAAATACCAGGATAAGACAATTGCTTAACAACACGAAAGAAACCTCTGCTCTACTAACTCACAGATTAACTTTCAGTTAAGGAATTTCTGCAAATATTTAAGTTATCCCATATCTGTTACCAGAGACAAATATAATGAATGGCTGATTCAGTGATAAGAAGTAGAACAAAGGATGAAAATCTATCCAACTGCAGATAGCATTTTAATTTAATTTTACCAATATCTTTGAAATAAAGATATACACAAATGATCAGTCACGATACTAATAACAAGAAATAAAAATAATATTTATTGATACTTGCAAGTAAAATTTATTTTGTTCAGATAGAATACTACTGTTTGTGGGTTGCAACATCCTTCTTAGAAGTACTAAAAATCTATCTGACAGTTTATCAACATTAGCTTGGCTTCCAAAGGCATTTATTAAAACTGTAAGCTTTGTTATGTACAGTTTCTGTGGTTAATACATTATATAAAACATAAAGAATAACTTCTAATCTTTTCAACATATATTGAATTCATGAGGTTTGGAAAGTGAGGAAGGAAAGAAGTCCTACCATTAATGTTCTAGTCTTGATCATTCAGGTATGTTAGGTTTTAAATTTTGCATAAAAATCAAGAGACACTTTAAAAAACAGGTTGACTTTTACTAATCTGTTAAAGAAAGATAATCTTCTGAATTCAGCTGGTTTTGATTTCTTTCAACAATTTAAGACTAAAACTATGACTGCTAGGCAATGTAGTCACCCATACACTGTTTCCTGAAAACAAGACAGAAGTCATGGAAAATCAGTAAAATTTCAGAGTTAGCGACAAGGATTGGCTTGATCTTGGCTACCTTACTGACTCAAGCAGGATTTGCTTTTATGACTGAAAAAATCAAACTTTTTTCCACTGCAGAAGTGTTCAGAGAAAATAATGGTTCCCACTGCATAGAAGTAAATAAAATTTCATTTTAGAATCTTGCCTTTTCATAATATCAGCTTTTGTACCTGTACTACAAGAACAGATGGAGTATAGGAAAAATTTGAAGTGTTAATTGATTTTGTTTGAATTCTGTTATCCTCTGTTTGGTGTGAATTATTAACTTGTCAAAACATTAAGTTATATAAGGAATGGAGCAGAGAATAAACAAAAGGATAATTCTATTGATATCAGAGGTGTATCTTCAGCTAACACACTGTGTTCACACTGGTTATCCCATCTCAGTTTGCTGAAAAATAAGGGGAATAATACAAGAGCAATAAAAATTAAAGGAAAATTCTGTTCTCAGAAAATGAAAACTAGCTTTGCTTTTCATAGAAATGAGAATAAAATGCAAAATTTCTGTTACAGTCAATATCTTGAATTCAAGAATTTAAGTACATCGAGGCAATCTGAGAAAACAAAGACATACAGGAGTAGCAAGAGTATTTTATGTTATGATAATTATCCCCAAAAATGTTAAAAGAAGTATTTATCTTTGAGCTTCACAAATGTAACTATTAAAAATTATGTTCTACTCTGGAGGAAGAGATTACTTGCTGCTTCTGTGAAGTCATGTTGTCTTCCTCAGAAGCATCAGGTATAGACAATTGACATGGATAAGGTTTTGGAATGATGGAGCAAGATTCAATACAGTAATTCCTGTAGTTACACGCACCTAGGAAAATATCAACGGAAAGAAATAAGACACAAGGAAACCTCTCAAAAGCTCTGGCTATATCCTATGGGTCAGGTATTTGATCAGTTGTAATTCAGATTATTGTGAAGTAAAAGAAAAATTCTCCAAAGAATTATATAGAGTTTTCTCTTGCCAGGCATTCATACACTTAAGGCAGAAAGAACAAAAGAAAGTGGTAATTAACAAGATTAAATTAATTTGTCTTCCACTGTCATGTTGTGTCTAGCTTCAATGCAATGCATCATTCTTATATCAAAATAATAGAAAGCAGATTTTAGGCAACAAATTTGTTCTAGCTTAATTCTGTCATAAAAAATTAGATTTCCCTTCAAGAAGATTGAAACTGAAGTTCTGTCCTGAACTTCTGTCTGAAGTTATTTCATCTCTGTAATAATAGGTTTGACCCATAGGAAAAGATAAATGTTCTTTTACACAAGAAGCAAGTCAGGAAGTAACGTGGAAGGTACAAATGAATAATGATGCCTGAGCAGCAACATTTTGCCTTTGTAAAACAGGAATATATTACATCAATACAGAGAAATATGACAGTATTTAGAAATAATTAGCCAGTTACCCTGCTAGGGGTAACTATGAATAAGGCAATGAATAAGGCAAAAATTTGGACTGTTACAAACATGTCAAAATTAACTGCAAAGATAAAGTCAGATGACCTGACAAATAGAAGTATTTGAAGGTTATAAATTCTTAAGTGGTGAATTATCACAACTTCAGGAATCTTTTTTCTTTGTTTGAAACATTTCTTATTGTTTTCAGGCATCTAAATATAGGAAGTAATATTGTAATATTACTTGAATACCCCCTTTCCACTGTGGGATCTTTCAATACTATTCCTTTTAACTTCAATGAACAGAAAATGTGAAATCTGTTGGCAATTTGCTTGCTACCATGACCAAGACTAAGTATTTTAATTAACTTGTGTCTTGTTTATTGTAATTTTTTTTCTCTGTGGCTGCAAAATGAGTAACCCGTGGATCCTAATGGTATGGCAACTTCCATCTTCAGGAACACTGGCTGGTTAGAAGTGATCTGTGAGAAAAAAGATGTCATTACAAATTACTCAATCTTTGATTGTCAGTTTATGTGGGTTTTAATCCTACTTCTGCACGTAGAAAAAAATGCATGCATTCAATTTTAAGAGCTGCTGCTTTCCCATGGTTTCTTTGTATCGTTTATTCTTCAATTTTCTTTGCAACTTATCTGTGCACTGATTGCACTCCACAACAATATCCATACCATGAATCAGCTAGTGAAGAGAGATGCACATGGATGAAATAATCTTGGAATCCACTAGAATACAATGGAATAATTTAGGGCATTTAATAATTAAATAAATAATCAGTATATTAAATGTTTCCATTGCAATAACATTATGTATGAGAAGAGGGTGGAGAATCCATAGAAACAAAACATCATGAACAAAACAGACGTGAAAATCTGTATTAGATACTCTACTGTTTATTTGCTACTATTTTGCTTCCTCTATCCCAAAAGAAACACAACCATTTTATGTATCACTTACTTTCTCTACTACCAGATCTACAATGTACTTGGCAAATCGAGCTACATCAGCCATACAACTTAAATATCATGAAGCAGAGGTACAGGTAAGGGAAAAATACAATGAATTTGTATTTCCACTTTTTTTGAAAATAGAAGAAATTATTTATTTGCCCAGAGAAGGAGGATAAATTATGTAATCTGCAGGCTTCTGTAAGAGTATTGTGATCACCTAACATTGTGATAAGATAATATATCTTAAACAGTTAGGTTTTTCTATTTTAATGGCATCATAAAATTACCTGGTTTGGAATTTTCCTCTCTAAGCATCCATTTATATTGTGGAATTTTATAAACTGACAAAACACTTTATTTAGTATGTATAATCTATTGCTGGATGAGAAAGACAACCATTAAAATTCTCATGATATGAGCATTTTGCTTTTATGTTAAGTCTGACAACCTTGTGTTATAAAAACATAGTATGCTTCAGCACAGTTCTGATTACTTAAGTTGACACTGGTAAAAACTACCCATTTAAGAAAATGCTGAGCCTTCTTAAAGCTGTATTTTACTTGGCAGTAATAGCCTTTAAAAGACACTGTCCTGGCTGCAGACAGAAAAAAATGTTAAATTCATTTGTATTGATAAAGAGCCACTGATTAGTGTGGATTGACCACAGAGATGAAGTTGGCTCAGAGTGTTGGAGAACAGTTACTTGTTCTCTTATTGCCAAGAGAATTTCTTTCCAAAAAAAAAAGAAAACGTTCCCTTTTTTATGGTTTAGTCTGGAAATCTTTGAAAAGTTAAAGAAGTAGTCAAGTGTCTGTCCTTGTAAACATCCCCTTTCTCCTGCCCTGTGAGAAATCTGAAATATGTCAAGCGGGACAACTATCAAATTACTACTAGCTAAATTAAAACTGTTTCCTGACTTTAGTGGTATAAAGAGTCTTTACTTCAGTGTTTCTTTTGTATCTATCTGGAATGGTGAAATGAAGACTGAAAGTGTGCTGAATAATTCCAAGTGTAATCTGTTTCGTAATCTGTTTTTTTCATCTGCTAGTTGACTGAGAGCATGTTTTCTAAGCCAAGGAAGATGAGTCAACTAATATACTTCATTTGGCTTCCTTCTCGTCCTCACCCCCATCTCTGAACACAAGGGAGACTAATTTGTATCCCAGTCACTATATAAGCATCACTGCACTCTTACGTAAAGAGTCCTTACATTGTTAGGCACTGTAAGAAACCTGTAAGGAACAGGACAAGCACGTGTAAATGCTCATATGGTGTAAGTCTTCAAAATCTCTCCTGAACATTCAGACTATACATGAGCAAATTTGACTGATGAAAATATGTAACTTGATTACAAGTCTTCCTTTCAAAATTTATAGGCTATTTTTGAAAGCAAAATATGAAATCCTATTACTCATTCTGTGCAATTAATTCTCAGTTAATTACTGCTTCCCATGTGTGCTCCATAAGCTCCGATTTTGTAAGATAGCTTTAAAGGTAGTGAAACAGGAGGCAAAGGCAGGTTTTGGTCAGCCTTGGAGAACCACATGGATCACAAAGCAAATCAACGTGTGGGAAAACAGTTTCGCTAACAGACAGTAACTGAGAAAAGCTTCTGTATATATCTAAAAGAAATGGAGAAGCAAAGATTATTTAAGCCCATAGAAAGTCAGATTTCCTGTCTTTAATACTGTCCCCTTTAAGAGAAGATATTAGCAAAAACAAAGGAAACAAAATCCTGTGCTTTTTTGAAGCAGAAATGCTTGCCAGGTATTTTTTCCCAATTCTGAGATTTGTTTCTCATCCAAACCATAACAAAACAAATGCATGAAAATGTGGAGGTCTCTTATCACTTTTGTTCCCCATTTGTTAATGAACTTTAAATTATATTGGTGAGAGAGAAGGATGCTAATTGAGTTTAATCATCTATGGTACAATATAGTTTTATGTTAAAATCTGCAAACTTTTTTTGTTGTTGTTCAAATATTGCACCTAAACTACTCTTGGAGCTTTAGAAAATAATCATGAGACCATTCACCAGACTGCGCAGTTACCATAATTGTAAATTTTGTTCCTGCTTCTACTGAATAACTGGGAGACATTATCTGAATTTCAACAGAAACAAAGCAAAACCTTTAATTATATGAACTGTAAAGCACTTTCTTCAAACTGTAATAATTACATTAGTGATATCCAGAAGAATCTTCAGTGTTTGGCTTGACAGTTAGGATATAAAAAAAGAATGCTACATCTCAAAGGAAGCACATTTACTTTTAATAGTGCAGAAAACATTTTTAGGATGTCAAAAGCTCAGAAGAAATAAATGGTTTTGGTTTGTTTTGTTTTTTTTTTTTTCAAATAAGAGAGATGGCAGTACATGCAAATTCTAGTGTCTTGCCCAGAGTACTAGAAAATACTACTAGAATTATATCCTTACAGAACCTGTCTTTCACCTGCACAAAATGGACTTTCAGGGCTTACTGCCATGGGATGCCAAATTGCTGATTTCCAACAGAAAAGCTGCATCCAAACTGTAAAATAAGGAATATTCAAGCACGAAAATACGGATCAGTCTTTAATAGTACACCAGGAAAAAGCAATCCATGCATCCACTTGCTGGACCTCATGCTTGATAAAGTAACAGTATAACAGCATAAAACTTTAATAATAGGAGCATTCAGTAATAGTTGAACAACTGGAAACTGGTGAGAGGGCATTTGGTTTTGAATACAGTACGAGTCAGGAACCTGTATAAAAGCGTTCAAATGATAGTCTCGCATAAGATGTACCCACTTAGTTAAACATTCGTTTAGTATGATGTGTATATAACTGAAATAAAATTCCTTTTCCTACAGCAATTTCTTCCTCTGCTGGGGGTTAATTATCCTATAATCATAGTAAAAATTGGCCAAGGGAGATGGTGATATGTTCTACTTTATCAACTTCCTGACGGAGTCCTAGGATGTAATCAGTTTAACACAAAGTCAGTGCACTCTAAAGGATTACAACCCTGATAGATTTGACTCCTAACATCAGAATTATTTTTTTTTTTAATGAACAAACTATAACCTACTTAGGACAGATCTGTAGATATTAAAACAACCAAAAAGGTAAAATACCACAATGCATCTTACCAGCTGGGGTGATAATAAGTAGTACATTGTAAATATTGGCTTTCACTTCCCAAAACTAATGAGTTTCAAGTTCAAAAGCCATAAATGAAGAGCAGGAGCTGATCTAGGTAGCATATGTAATAAGACGCAGATCAGTCTGAGGATTCTTATGTACTTCAGACATGAAAAAAGATTGCATATACTGAATTTGGTTATTTTTTTCCCAGCTATAGAAAATTATCTAATAAAATTATTTCCTTCACCTGCAAATCTTGCCTTTCCTCTAAGTTTCTGTACATAGTACAACCTGTTACCTCTTGTACTCATCAAGGCAAGTTATTTACCTCAGCAAATATTATTCAGCAAAGGGTTAGATATCTGCTCTAAACTGGTGTTTGTCCTAAGCAAAACCTAACAAACTGGGGAAAAAAATAAAAAATTATTTGTTATTCTGAGAGATTAAATTCCTAACATCCCCTAGTGAAGCACTGTATCTTCTCACTGATTTACGCAGAGGTCAGTCTAATACACTATTTGCAGAGCAAGCAGAAAGGTAATTTTGGAAAAATCTTCATCTTCTTTTTTTGATTTTATAATCTTAGTAAGATATGTCTAGATATAACAAAAAAAATCAGTCACTAGTTTTATACAGTAATACACATGTTCTAATCTACAGTAAGTATAAGATATATCAAAATGTACAATTATAATGTTACAAATACAATAAGAGCCAACATTAAAGTAGTAAAGAGATGCACGCAATAACAGTATTATTAAGGAAAGAGAGAAAAGATTACCATCTTATTTCAGTACAAAAACCCTGCAGCTGGTTTTCTTGGCAGGAAACAGGAGAAGAAAAACTGCGTGGAGGATGAAGCCTAAACTGACAATCATGAAAATGTGAATCTACTTGCAAAAAGACTTATAAACTTTGTAGAAAAACTGGATTCTACCGAATGATTCATTATTTTAATTACTTCCTGCTTCAATGTACATCCTCTCTTTTCCTTCATGCAAGCTGTTTCAATCCCTGTAAAGGATTTAGCCTTACAATAAAGCCTTTATAACTTTCTGGATCTTTGTCATGTTGGCATATGGATCATTCTCTTTATGTAAGGACAAGAAGAAGATGGAGAAAATCTGTCCTGTGGTATAAGGAAAACTTCAAACCTGAACTGGCTGAGTATTCCTCTGAAATAGAGAGAGAGTTGCTTTCTCCCTTAGGAGCTAAATCCTGGCAGGTAACAAGTGTGAAGGAAACCCAAACATGTTTCTATGTTGTCTATTCCAGAAGATGTCATTTAAGAGGCAATGGTGTTTATAGGATGGCCATATCAGAGACAAACTGGTATTTTTAAATCACAAAAGTATGGAAAAGCTTTTCCTAGGTACCAAAGTAATGTTTCACTACTGAAACATGTTTTACCTCCCAAACTGGACTTTAATTTGGATCCAGATCTGGAAATAAACTCTGGTTTTCACTACATCTCAAATGTTATAAGAATATATATCCTTAACAGGAACCTGCAATGAGACTGGGACACAAGCTGAGTGCCATTGCTGAGGAAATAATGAAGGTTTAAAAGAAACAGAGGTGCATTAATCTGTACAAAATGTATATTCCTGAAGGAAGCCACAAGAATTTTTGAATGCTGTAAAGATTTAAGCCTTTTAGAGACAGATCTTTTAATTATCGTTGTTGTTAATATTGACAGTCTTCTGATTAGGCTGAAGAAAACCTGAAATATTTAGAGTACAGAATAAAGAAAATTATAGATTCTCAGGCAAATATCATACTTCCATAAGCTCTCCGAGACAATGACACCTCTCTGCTGTGTGGCTGTGCAATATGAAGAACTTTGAAGTCTCAGTCCATGGCAGTTATTCTGGCATTTCTTTAATACCCATTAACAGAGTCAATTGCAAACAAAAGATGGATGATTTTGTCAGGTCACGGATCAGTTACCATATGGTTTTAATAAGAACAAAGCTTAGGCTACATTTCTATTTACTGTTGTTCAATCTAGTCTCTTTAGTAAACATGCAATTTGCATGCAATTTTCATGATTTTTTCTTGTGTTTTACTTAATAGTCAGAGTTTGAGATCAGAGATAGGAGCAAGGTACATAAGAGAAATGAAAAGAAAGAGAACAAAAATTTTCCACCAGAAAAGCAACACTTTCACCTCCAAATCAGGAGTGAAGACTGCAACCCCAACGGTACAGTCAAATGTTTAGAAGTCTGCAATAGAAACACTCAGGTAATAGAGCAAGAGCTGCACGAGCAGATGGTGCTATAGCATTCTCATATTCCCTTTTTCTCCACTCACCAGCACCTGCTATCTAATCTCCTTTCATCATTCAGATGCCTAGTAGCAAATTATTACATTCACATCTTTCATTTGTTTTGTTTTCACACCAAGTCCATCTATGCTCTAAGCCTGGGTTTATACTATTAAATTTTGTGTCGTTTTAGGACTACTTATTCCTACAGTTGTAAATCAGAGGAGAGACAGCCCCTTAGCTTCATTACAAATATATAATCCAATCTGCAAGAATTCTCTGCCCTTTAAAAAAACATTTGAGCAAACACATATCACTAACTAGAAGGGAAAAAGCGAAATGCTATACATATGCTATGCAAGGCTAATAAACTTACTGTCTCATTTGTGTTCTCTGTAGACTCACAGACTCATAAGCATCTTAACTAGAAATGCCAAAAACTCTAAGGATGCTTTGAAGAACATAAATTCAGCTCCTGAGATTTTTTTTTTTTAACATTGGTGTGGTCCTGTCAAGCATCTGTGTATCATTAAGAATTCATCTTCATAAGAAGGTCTTTAAGTAAGCCTCTAACTGTGGGTTATGACTGTCCAAATTTTGAAGACTACAAATGTCAGCAGTTTGTAAAAATATCACAACCTCACAATTTTAGAGTGGTCAGTAGGACTCTATTAATGTCAAATGTTCTCTGCAGCCTTCATAACTCAAACCTCTGTTATTTCTTGCTCTGTATTCCTCTTCCCTATTCCTGTTCCAAATACCATGTATGAATACAAGGATCATAGTTTCAGTGCAATGGAGCTAGCCATTGGATGGGAGAAATCAGTTCTGGGCCAGTAGCACTACAGGAGAAAAATTTTCCCAGCAGCCATAACCTGCCCTTGGACATGAGTGAGTGGAAACACGCACATTCAGTGGTAGACTCTGGCCCCAGAAGGAGAAGCAGAGTAACAAGAGCAGCTGAAACTGCCAAAGGGATTTAAGTTGGCAGAATGTATTTAACCTAATTTGGCACGTGGTCAAGACACAAGAAGCTAAAAGCACATTGCTTTAAAAAGCAGAGAGTTTTGTTTAATACAAATGTTCATGGTATTGGCTTCACATCTTACGAAGCCAGTTCCAAAATAAAAGGAAATCCCGGTTTCCATAATGCTATTATGTGTAAACATTTGCTGGTTTGACTTGTTGCAAATCAAGACACCACCAAATCAATGAAATCACCAGCACGTCGGTTCACTTTGAAGGTTCTCCACTTACTGCCCTGGCTTTCAGGCCCAACCTTCCCTGTGGTAGCTGGTACAGTATGAGTTAGATGGAAGAGAAAGCTCACAGAAGCAGAGAGGCTCCTCTGATTCTGCCAAAGCCCTAGAGAGGCACATCCTTACAGAAAAGACTGCCTGCCACAACAAATCTAAACACCAGATTACATAGAGTCAGAAGGGGACAGGAAATGTGTATATCATCAAAACTGCAGAGAGTCTGCATCAGTAGCTAAGAGAATGTAACATACACAACAGAATTCTCGTTAACTGAACTAAACCAGTCTTTCTACTTAATAATTTCTTTTTTATAGAATAATTGGGCTATATGTTAATTCTTGTTTTCATTATTTTACTTCCTCTATCAAAGCAGTCATTATATTATTCTAGTGGGAGGTGTCCCTGTCCACGGCAGGGAGCTTGGAAGTAGTTGATCTTTAAGGTCCCTTCCAACCCAAACAATTCTGTGATTTTATGAGTCTATAAACCTCATTCATTTTAGGACTCTACTGCTAAATGCCAATGCATTTACTAATGTCTCTGTTTTCATCTGTGTATAGTCCCGCTGATGCCAAAGAGAAAGGTTAAAAACAGTAACTATGGAAAGGATTGACCAGGGTCTTCTGAAAATGTGTAATATTTGGCTTCTGAAATATTTGTAACAAGTCATAACTTATAAGAAGGCTAGACTTTCTGAATTAAGCAAACTTTACCTGGTGCACGAATATATGTTTCTTCCTTCTCCTTTAAAGCAGATTTTTGATTTTGTGAATAACTATGACAGTATTGCAGCCATCTTAGACCATGTGTATTCAATTTGAGGGACTACAGAGACACTTCTAAGAAAATTATTAAAATTAATTATGGAAATCACACTTCTTGCCTGTAAACTTCAAGACTTTATACAGGGGTCTGTATCTCTAACAATCTTCAAATGTAAAAGTGACAGGCTTGGATTAAGCCACTAGGGCTGACTCCTAGAGGCAACTCATCTGTCTGAATGCCATGACAGTGGCCCAGTAAATAGAGGCTCGACCTTTGCTAGTGCTGCATGTAAGCTTTTCCACTTCTGCTCTACCTCATACCAGTACCTCTGCTTAGTGCATCACTTTTGTGGATCCTATTTAGAAGTGTTTAATTCTCCCCACATATACAACACAGAATTTAGATAAGTAACTCAGATTGTGATTTATAGAAGTATCAGGGTATCTATAACCTGTATGCAAACTATAGGTTTAAAAGGCAACAGAAGGCATAATTTACCCTCTCTGTTTTTATTTTTAAAGGCTCAGTTGATAATTTTATTTTTAAGTTGGTTTATATGACAAAACATCTGGAAAATTTACCTTTAGTTTTGCTGAAAAATTCCTCAGATGAAACTTGACAATTTAGATGGCAAATAATCTTTATTGAAAGTGACATCAATGTAAATGTTTTAAGAACTATAACAGTGCAACATTAATAATTGATGCACAAATAAAAAAACAACTGATACATAAATACAGTTTGATGATTCTAAAGATGAACACCACTAACCAAGCACATATCCTGACCTTATCGCTCCTTGCCAAGGCTTGGCCTTGAAATGTGCTATTTAGAAAGCAAACAAAGAACATGAACTTGTTCAAACTCTGGGAATTTTTCAGCCCACAACTCAGAAAAAGACCTTTATCTGAAACCAATGAACTTGTCAGGACCATTGAGGATTGACCAGAGAGGCCAATTATCTGTTGCACAGTCTTAGTGATTCTCTTTCAATAATTTATAAATTTAGACAGCAGGCAGGCTTTTGCCCCTGCTTTAAAAATAAAGTGCCAGTTTACAGAAAATCTGTGCCCATTGACTGAATTCAGTGGATTGGCCCATATCTAACCTACTGAGGATCTAACACAAATAGATGTCATATTTTAAAATATATTGCTTTTTTCCAATAAGAAAATTTAGTTCACCATCAAAAAAAACACTGATTAGATACACATGCTTTTATATAGTGAAATAAGTAATATGTTTTTTCTTTTCTTTCCAGGTGGTATGGAAAAGCAGCAGCTACCTATCATTGGGAAGAGCACAGATCAATTTCACACCTAAAGAATCTGTTTTCTGCCTCACACAGAAGCAACCAACATCTAAAGGTATTCTTGGTCCTCTTCTGGTTGTATTCTGTGTATTTTCTGACTACCTAAGAAATAAACTTCTTCCAGATGTCATGGGTTGCTTTTGTGTTGGCTGAATATTATTTAATTGGGAATGTTTTATTACCCACAAAATATATTGAACAAATGGATGTGGTAGGTGACTTTGTCGATATAGGCAGAAGAAAAGTACTGTGGGTAACAGAACCTTCATGGCCCCACTGAGGTTATTTATTTATACCCTCTCCTGACCAGTGCGAATCCACTATTTGCCAAAACTGAGGCAGATTAGAGTGCATTCTGGAATGCAAAAAGCTGCCATTACTTACCTGGGTTGAGTGTACTAATTCATTTTACATAGGTCAATAAGGGCTTCTAAATCAAAGATTTTTAGAATATACTACACAGAAAATTTGCCTTTTGGCTCCAGATCTGGCTGGGCACGCACTGCTGTTCTTTCCAGCTGCTGCTGAAATCTTCAAACGCATTTTTTGCCAGAGTATGTGCAAAAGCCCCTCAGTCTTTCATGTTAATTGTTTGAAAATCAATTAAAGTGTATTCATGCATTCTCAACATGAATTTTACATATACACAATTACTCTTTTTGAACATTGTTGAAGAGTCCCTACAGTGGCAAATACCACAGAGGTTCACCCTTATACCTATGGAGAAAAGAAAAAAGGCAGGTACCAGTTCTGATCTAGAAGCCTCATCTAAGAATTAACATAAATAAGTTCCCAAACTATCATTTATTATTTATTACAAATGTGTGGTATCTTGAGAACACACTGCAAGCAACAACTTTCTGGAGGCCAAAAGAGGAGCATGCCCAACTTTGGACATACAGTTGATAAAGTCCATTCTAGTATAATTGTTTTCTGATAGAACTTTCATTTAATAACAGCCAAGAGACCGTGGGTTTCTTTAAATATATGACCCAGGAGAAACTGATTCAGTTTGAAGGCACAGTAATCCTTTCCTGAAGCTACTGTATCTGGATATCTCTATTGAACTGTGTCTGGCTATTATGCTCAAGGCTAATATGAGACCTGACTAAACTCTTTCATGAGGTGCAAAAATAATGTACTTAGCTCACTGCACTGCTGGAATCATGGTATTGCTGGCTCCACAAAGATTCTATTCATATTTCACAGTTAAAAGATAAATTTGCTTTTAAAAAAGTATTTGGATTTTCTTTTCAAGAGGGTTTGATGGGCTTATGGCTATGTCTTTTTCCATAAAAATCAAAAGTTAACTTGGAAATATATAAAAGAATGTAAATTAAATTTAGTGAATACCATTTTATGATCCATGTTGAAGCATATATTTGTCATAGGTAGAAAATATATCTGTGGTGAAGAAGTAGAAAATTGGAACATCATGGGAGTTTCCACCAGCCTACTTGTTAGTGAATCTAAACTAATTTTTAGTGAATTCCTGAGAAAGCATGAAGAGGTTTCTTCTGCTAAAAATGTGCTAAGCAAGTGAAAATGGAGCCAGAACAGACACTGCCCCTTTGCTTTAAGGATTTAGATATGTTATTTAATTTGATTTCTGCAAAGACAAGGCTAAACAGTGATGGCAGCTGATTCTCCCTGGAGTATCTGGTAATCTATATTAAGTAAACTCAGTATAGACTATAAAACAAAAGCTTTTGAATTAAAAGTTGTTTCTTACTGGTGGTGAAACTGAATTATCTGGACAGATTTGCAACGCGGAATACTGTAGTTAAACTATGGCTAAGCTTACCCTTCTGTAACAACAGTATAGTGTGTTCATACGTGATACTTTAACCTAACCAGTCAAAAACCTTCAGTCAGTCATCTGTGGCAGCACAGAGCATAGTGAGGTCTAATTGACATGGGTATTTACCCAGATTTTCTGATAGATTTTTCATGCTGCTTGATGCCATGCTGCTAACTACTTTTAACCCTGCTTTAATCAAGCCATACCGCTGAGTCTGCTAGGTGAGTATTAGCAACATATAAAATGAGTAAGGACTTCAGGAGGGAACTGTATCTGGCACCACAGCAGCAGAAAAGGAGAACAGAGAAGGGATATCTCCTCGATTCCTCATGTGTACCATAGTCTCTCTCCAGCAGCACACTGGGAGACTGGGGTGACACACTGATGAACTGCCCCATACAGGCAGGGTGATCTTCTCTTGTATGAAACCACCAGAATCTAAAGAGGGTCACACATCACAAAAGTACTGTGACTCTGATGGGTTACTCATTCTACCATATATGAAGGATAACCAGGGGCTTTAAACACTGCAGTCAGTAGAACACTTTATACCTAATTAGAGTGCCAAGATCTTGATGTCTCTAACCTTGTCTCCCCATAAAAATCTCTCATGGATTCACAGGGCTCTGTAGCAAATGAATGTCTGTACCACAAAATTGTTGGAGAGATAACTGTTACAGCATATTCATTCAAAGACTTAAGACCTATAATTTTACACCAAATTGGCTCTAATTGCCAGCAGAAGCATTGCCCGTACTGAGGCATTCTTCAAGGGCTTGCCTTTGCTGCACAGAAAGTCACACTCTCCTACTGTCCATAAAGTAAAACCCTCTGACCTAGGGCTTTAAATATTAACTGATTTATCTGACTAGGATTACCTGTTGAGAAAACCATTGAGAACTAATGATCTGTCCTCTTCTCTTCCAACACTGAAGGTAGGCCTGGAAGCATAAGGCCAGATTCCAGCTAGAAGTGGGTAAAATGAAAGAAGTAGAGGGAGGTGTCTGCAAAGCCACAGGGACAAATAAAGATAATGGAGAGAAGAGACAGAGTAGGTACTAGTAGAAGTTGAGGAGAGGAAACTGCACTGAGGCACCAAAAGGTATATTTACAGTTTTAAAATAACTTTTCCAAGTGTGGGAGATGAAGAACAGTCCGCTGGTCAGATCATTAGAAAATTTGGAATTAAGCAGCTGTTCTGCCACAGATTTTCCTGAGGCAGAGAATTGGCTTTTTATGCATTAGAGACAAAAATAGTAGCTACATTGACTTTCTTCCCCATCTGCAAAATTGGGAATGGCAGTTCTCCACTATTTCACAGAATACACTAAAGACTTGAATTGCCCTAACATTATGGTAATAGAAGCTGTAGAAGCACCTAAATAACTTGCTTTTTTGCTTACTAATAAACATAAATTTCTTTAAGGAAGATGTATTTTTTCCTATCCATGAGTCTCTAAAGACAAAAGATCTCTGTGCCCATTAAGACCTGTAGAGCACAAGTGTTTGTCAGCAACTGTTTGCTATGCAAGCATAGAATCATAGAATGGTTTAGGTTGGAAGGGACTTAAAAGACCATCTAGTTCCAACCCCCCAACCATGGATAGGGATGCTTCCCACTAGACCAGGCTGCTCAAGGCCCCATCCAACCTGGCCTGGATCACTTTACAAATATTAAATTCTGTGTATGTACAAGGAAGTTATATAAGCCCCCTTTAAATATGACAGGCTCTTTACTTTGAGAACCTGGACAAAAATGCAGGTGGTGGAACTTGCTGCTCTTAAGCTACCTGTCTCCCCAGTGACAGCTACCAAAGATGACTGTCTTAAAAATGTTTCTAAATTTACCAATAATGTACAAAGAGAAACAAGAATAATTTGATAGTAGCATTTTTTATGCTTTTAGTTTTCCTATTTGTGAATCTAGTGCTTCTAAGAATCTAGTGATTCTATGATTCTATGAACAGAAAAATATCAATTCCAATGAATTGATCAGAAAATGAGTAAAGGCTCTAAGGATTAATGCTATGTTTGCTTTGGGACAATCTCTGGAGTTTCAAAGAAATATTGTGCAACAAAGCAATGGTGTGACTGTGAATATTCATCAGAAAAGGTTAAGCACAGTGTGGGTTGCTGGAGTTATTTTTTCTGTAAAAAATTATCACATACCATTCAGGGAACATAATTCCCTGTTTCAGGTTGTCGTTTTCTTAACTGCTTAAAGACTTGACATGAGCCAGGAAAGACTTACTGAGTCTAGTTATTATACTTGACCTGTATAGCTACAGAAATGTAGCAAAAATAATGTGAGAGGGATTTACTTAGGATCTCTGAGAGGCCATCTAGACATACTAGTCTGTCAGGCAAGAATAAAAGATTACATTTTGGGATGGAGTGAAAAATGATTACTAATTGAATAATATACTAAAGTGTCTCCCAAATGGAGATTTGTACCTTGACATGTTGAGAAAACAGAATACAGGAAGCAAACTCTTCTTGTGGCTGTGCTTGCAGCTAATGGTGTCAGCCAATTTCCAATGGAGTCAGTGGCCATGTATCATTTGACTTGGACCAGGCCCTAGACATCTACATGGATGTGGTCCATCAACAGTAAATTTTGTTCTTGTGCGGCTGGAAACTGGATTATGCCATTTAACTTTAATAGCTCTGAAGTAGCTTGACAGCCTCAGATGGAAAAGAAATACATAAACGAAGAGACAGGAGTATGGAAGTGGAAACCTACTCAGGATTTCTGCTTTCTTTATGCTATATATTGTTTCTGTCAGACAGTGGGTGACCTGTTATGTCCAGCTAAAAAAGTATTTAGCTTTGCATGACCACAAACATACCAGTACCTAAAGAACTTATGTAGAATAAAACATTAATTATTTTTTCCTTCTTCTAGATAGTCTTATGCTCAAGTTACCATTGTCTACAAGAAGTAGGGGAATAAATAAAAAAATTCTTTAAGTTTTTGCTTGTTTTTCACCCTTTAAACTACAGATGAGACAAGGCAATAGCAGAAGGCTGACTATGCTTATTTCGTTTAAAAAAAACCAACCCTCAAATGATTTCCAGTCAAAAATAAACTACTGTATAACTAAAAAGGCAGATTCAACCCCAGTCTTGTGCATATGGCTATTTTTAAAAGAAATTCCTGATTCTGCATTTTTCATTCTGCACATCATGACATTGAATGGGCAAGACAATATATCTTCCCAGCAAGCCAGAGCCTGAAGGTGAGATCAGTTGCTGCTTCAGCTGATGCTTCATGCCCTGGAGGAGAAGCTCTGTTCTCCCTGGGGACTACATTCCCTCAGTTAAGTCTCTGTTTCGGTAAGCGTACTTCTAGCATCAAGTGCATCCTGAAGTGTTGCAAAAATGAGAATATATATAAACATATTTCTAAGAGTGTAAGACTTATTACAAGGACTAATACAAGCTGGTATGACAACAAGCAGTGTATACTAACTAGGAACACAAAGTTCTTCTCTTCAGTATATAGAAAAGCAAACTCCTATGTGCGTTTCCAGCAGGAATGGTGGGACCCTGTCCTTTCTCCCTGAATTGTTGAAACAAGACATTTCTCTAAAAGCATACTATAAGCATATCCTGCTCATTTCCCTTTCTCTTGGATTCTTCTACTTCCGTCTTCACAGGCATCCCAGAAATACAGGATTAGACTTTTTTTTAATGGTAATTCTCTGATACAGCCCATATGCTATCAAACATGTTGGAATTCACTTAAGGGCGTAAATACAAAATCTGCTTCCATCTAATCTTAGGAAAGACAGAGTCACATCTATATGGAGTACTTTATTTAGCATAGAAAGGTAAAATAATTAATTGATTCAAAATATCTCAGATTACTTTTAGCTTTACCATGCTACAAAAATCTTCTTTTAACAATCTGTTATTTACACAATAAACTGAAGGCAGAATTTATAAGAGAGATAGTCTAAGGGGGTTTTATACAACAAACCCAAGGAACTTGAAAAAAAAGAAGAAAAATCCTTATCATGAACATTTTCCTTTTCCATTTTCCCCTGCTTCATCCACTGGACTGTAGAGGACATCATCCCCTTAACAGAAAGAAAAAGGATATGTCAACTTGCCTCACCTACAGAGCCTTCAGGCAAAATGCATCACTTTTTGGGGACTGTCAAGGATTGAATAAATCATAGATAAGTGGGTTAAAATGTCAGCACCCACCGGGACCAAAATAAATCTACTACATTTTTTTCATCCAAGTGAAATCCTGACTGCAGCACCACCAGCACTTCATTCATTTATTTAGGAAGACAACGTAAAAATCTTAATGATTGATTTTAATTTTTTTAAAAACAGAGAAAACCACAACCAGTTGGTGGTTCCCTCCCCCCAATTCTAACAAGTCTGTGGAAGTCATCTTGTGCAAAAGGTCAGGTAAGTGTGATGTGAAATACGGTGTTAAAAGGGTTTCAAACTTTGTTTATTAATAGATATAACCCTTTCACCCCTGCAATATCTGTCATCGGTAGGTTAAATATCATCTATCTTACTGGTCATCTGAATTCTTGTTATTAGTGCAGGAAAATGCCATGAAAACCACTGAACAATCACAAATCCATTATATAAAAAAGCAAGAGAAGAACTGCATGATCCCTCGTAATAAAACATAACCTAACATGGAGTAACTAAAGGCACTGAGGGTAGCCTCTGGCTTTAAAAGCATTCAGTAGGCCATTGATCATTGGAGACAACATGCAGTGACCTCACACAAACACAATGTAAACTCCCAAACTCATTGATGGCATTCCTAGCACTCTGACTAAATTTATATTGCTTCTTTGTAAACGGTTTGACATATGCAGTGAAAGATGGAAACAGAAAAGGGCCTCTTCGATATGACAAGCACACCACAAAATGCAGCTGGATAGAAGTGAATTAACTTTTAGCTTATTTTGATATTCAAAGAAATCTCAGACCAAGATCTGGATTAACAGAATATTTGTAAGATTCTTGGAAGTATATTTTTCCTTCCGGATAGCCCAAAAGTATACCAGAGTATAAAAATTCCCTCAGTCTTTTTTGAGGAGGCAAAAAAAAAAATGGAAAAAATATACTGGTTTATTATGCATTTATCAGGCAGAATGTTATTGCTATGTAAGTCTAATCATGTACTCAGAAAGGCATGTGTCTGTGTATCTGTCAGTGTACATATGTGTTCCTTCTTTCTCTTCCTTCCCTCTTTTCCCTTCCTTCTTCCTTTCTCCTTATAAGCACCAAGAATGCACAACTGCAAAACCCTCAGTATTTTTGCACTTGATTTCACTAAGCATGTTTCAAATACTGAACAAATGTATCTGTTTTATAATCCAAATTTATATACATTAATTGTAAAGCAACACACTCTACCAGAGTAACCTGATGTACTGGAAGGTGTTCGGCAGGGGGATTGGAATTGGATGATCTTTAAGGAACCTTCCAACCCAAACCATTCTATGATTATAAAAGTCTATGAAAAGCTAAAATGTGTATATGCAGAAACAGAGCAATAAGTTGAAGGAGCAGAAGAATTATATCAGTTAGCATGTTAACTGTTTAAACAACTTATTTTTATATAAAAAAATTTCAATATTGATTGATATTTGAGAGAATGGATTCTCTTGCTTGGTTTATTGTAGATGGAAAGCTCTTTTTTTCGAAGAGTGATGTGGCAGAAGATTTTAAGGCAATTTACTTTTTTAAAAAATAAATTGTATTAAAAAAAAAAAAAACCTGTGCTCCTGCAGTAAATAAGTGGACAGGAAGGAGATATTACTAGAAAGTTCTCCCCTCTTATTCCAAGCCATCCATAATTGCAGTAGGTAAGTTCTTTCCCTGTTCCCAAAAGCCTGAAGAAATCACAGAGAAATAATGAAGTTAGACCTGAATGTGCTATTTACTCTGCTCTTGGAATGATTGCAAAGTTACATTACAGCTCATTGCTAATAGACTATGAGGTGTTACTGTCTGATTATTTCTAGCAGAGACTGCTATCATTACTCACACTACCAGAACAGTTACACATTTTGTGACTTCACACAATTCTAACTGAAGTGTCAAACAGAAACAAACATCAATAGGCAACAATACCTTCTTGTGCAGTAAAGATGTAAAGAATCCAGAAATATCCCTTAACTTAGAAGTTTCCAGTAAAGTTATCCCTTTTTGGAGCATTTTCTAGGCTTTCATGTAAGGATTTTCCCTCCAGTAGCATCCAAGCTGGCTTCAGCAGACAAAGAAAATAAATAACTAATTTTTTTTTTCAACAGCAGTCTAATTTGAGTCATCTAGAGCAACTAGTCATTTTGATCCATCAGCTTAGACTGAGGAACCTACAAGAATCTGAACAGACAAAAGCCCTCTGGAGCCCTCCACTCCTCAGGCCTTATGAGGAGCGGCTGAGAGAGCTGGGGTTGTTTAGCCTAGAGAAGAGGAGGCTGAGGGGAGACCTCATTGCTCTCTACAACTACCTGAAAGGAGGTTGTAGAGTGGAGGGTCCTGGCCTGTTCTCCCAAGTGACAGGGGACGGGACGAGAGGGAATGGCCACAAACTCCGCCAAGGGAGACTTAGGCTGGACATTAGGAAAAAAATTTTCACAGAAAGGGTCACTGGGCACTGGAACAGGCTGCCCAGGGAGGTGGTTGATTAACCTTCCCTGGAGGTGTTTAAGGCACGGGTGGACGAGGTGCTAAGGGACATGGTTTAGTGTTTGATAGGAATGGTTGGACTCAATGTTCCAGTGGGTCTCTTCCAACCTGATTATTCTATGATTCTATGATTTTTAATCCATTGTGTCCTGCTCGCATAGCACCCACCCACTGCTTCCATAACCTCTTCTCTTCCAGAAGGATGATGAACTTGATCCTCTTTCAAATAACAGCTCTTTATAAGTCTATCTAGTTTATTTTAACTACCTTTTTAAGCCTGCATTTCCCTTTCTCCGCTCCTCCTAGGAACTCCACTCCTCACCCATTTTTAGCTAGGAAGTGCAAATAGCTAGAACTTCTCCCTGGGCTGGGTTAGCTTCTTTACCCCTTTCCTTCTTTTGATTGCTATAAACCTATGAATGTGGTATTTTCTCTCTTGAGAAAAAAAATAGAATATTCTTCCAGATGTTGCAGCCTGTCACGTAAGTAGGTCCCATCTGCAATTATCATATAAACAGGTTTTGGAAATACAATACAAATTATTATTTTCAAAATTACTTTGTGATAGAACATTTTATCTGGAAGAAACCTCAAGAGTTATGTTTCAAGTATAACAGGATTCTGAGCCATGGGATTGACAGTGATAAATTATATAACCAAAACTATTTGGCACCCTCAAAGACCTGGAGGGGCACTCAGACAGGGGAGCTTCCTGAGAAGTATTTAATCCCAGACTTTGATGTATCTGTCAGCTCCTGAAGGAGCTACAAATTCTGCAGTGAACCACAGCTTGTATACATTTTTCTACTTCTATAACACTTCTGTGCTGCAATGATGCATCACTGGCTCACGTTTAGCCTGGTGTCCACCGGGACTCACAGACCCTTTTCTACTAAGCTGCTCACCAGCTGAGTGTGTCCCCCCCATCCCACCACCCTGTTTAACTTCACCAGCTTCCCATCCACCTGTGTCACCAGCCCCACCTGCTCCTCTGAGAAACAGGTCAAAAAAGAACCTGCGTTGGCCGGGAATCGAACCCGGGTCAACTGCTTGGAAGGCAGCTATGCTCACCACTATACCACCAACGCACAACCTCTTGGAATCCTCTGACCAAATTCTTTCTTGTCTCTATCTGCACTCTTGTCTCCATCTGTTCCTGGTCTAACTATAGATTTTACTGCCTACCCACCACAATTACAAAAAGGATTAATGAGGGAAACATCATTCATCCCCACAGGTGCAAAGGCTACTGAAAAAACTTTCTTCTTTTTTTTTTAATGAAAAAAATCCCTAAGGTATGATTCAGTCAAATATTTCCAGCATCCTGGTTTGTTTAAAAGAAATTCTGAAGAAAAGGACCAAAACCTTCAGAAATGGTGCCACAGATAATAACACAATTGGAAAAAAGGCCAGCTAACAGCTCCAGTCTGATGAAACGAGCATTCTCATTTCACCATTTTTAGTTAAAGAAATATAAAAATACTCTTGCCAGCATTAACGTTGAGCTATGATGAGCCTTTTTGTTCATGTTTGAAAGATTAGGTGGAAAAAAATATAATGAACAACACATGTTGTTATTTCCCTCAACTACTGCTTTTCTCTCCTCAGTGTTATCCAAAGAAACGTAAGATCACAAGAAAAATGTTGCTGAAAATAAACTAAATAGGTTCGCAAAAGGCTGATATTTGGAAAAGGATTACTTGAAACACAAGTTTGAAATGTTTAATCTCAATCTTAAGCACATTTTTATTACATAATGCATGATGAAAGTTTTTATGTTACAGTGGAAGGAGACAACAAACTACTTTGCAGGCTCAGATTCCCAAAACTTACATGTTGTTAGGGTATCCTACAAATAAGCAAGGACATTCTAGGGCATCTGTGAATTCTCTTCAGAGAATGTCCTGTTTACAGACAGATCTGGTTCTTAATATGCAGGAATGTATCGCTTTTCTCCACAAGCTTATGGATTAAAACATTCCGTGCCAGCTTTCAGTTCCTTAATGACGAGACCTTCAGATGTCTTTGAGTCTCAAGTCCTCAGTGTTAAGCTTACTGCCATGGTTGTCAGAAAGGTTGTAAGACACAATATTGATTATATATCCATCGATCTCCTGGTTCCTGACTCTTCTATCACTTTGCCTGTATCTGAGGAATGAATAGGTCTATAGAAGGTTACCCCAGTCCTGTGCATTCGCTGGCCATTTTACCCAGAACAGTCTGGAGTTTGTAAGGTGAAATTTTATGCACCATAGCGAAAAGTCTACAGAGCACAGTAAGGATGTCAAGCCTTCTCTCATTTTCTCCTCACAATTTACTTTAAAAAAGAGCAAAACCAGCCAAGATCCTCTTTGGAAGCCTCTGCAACTAGGTTGTGAGTGCATACTCTGAAGTGGACTTATAAATGAGACTCAGTAGAACAAGCTAAGAGGTCTCTGCTGAACATTGTAGAATCATTTTTCGCTCTATGTTCCTTGTCTTGTATATGCATTACTTTGCAAACACACACTTAAGCTATGCGGTGCAAGCACAGCAAATGATTCATTTTGGCACCAGATTTTCAGTGCACTTGTTGTGGAACCTTCTCACATGGGGTCTTGGCCCTGAGCCAGTAGAGTAATGATTTTAGAAGATGATACTATGGGACATATCAAACTCACTAATCATAATAACTTCTGAAAAATATATACCTTATTGTAATGATTTTAATTCTTCTAATCTGTAGACACCAAAAATATTTTCTAGTAAAACTGCAAAGGCTTAGGTAATAAATTTCAGGTTAGCAACAATTATTTCCAATATTACTGAAAAATATGATTAAATATCTCATAAAATGCTAACCTTTTACATATGACCCTTCAGAGATATTCCATGGAACTTAAAAGTATATAGACTACCATTTGAAAATCATTATCTTACCATGCAGGAAATTTGACCAACTTTAGTAAAGAAGTCAGTTTAGAGGCAGTACTGGTGATTTTCTTACTAGACTAATACTTTACTTTCTTAAAGTTGAAGCCTTAACTATACCTTCTTTGTGATTTCACCACCCTGTATTTTAAGGCAACACAGAGTGAAGAGGATGATTTTTAAGTGAAGAGGATGATTTTTAAATGGTGATAGAACAGCAAAGAGAGATAGGCCGTCTTTTGATTGAGAAAAAACACTGGATGAGGATTGCCTGCCCTGAGAAGGCTGGAAGCTGAAGTTGTTGGGCAGAATGGGGCAGAGAAGCAGAACAGGAAGGGTGAGAGCTTTGTGAACAGCAGCCACCTGGGTCTCAGTTCATAAAGCTGCTTAAACACACATGAGTTTCTTCAAGAATTTAAGCACCTAAAGCTGCAGATAAACTCAGAGGACCACATTCCAGAAGTCAGAGTAGGCTTATCCAACTTAAGGAATTCTAGAAACACTTTTGAACATCTGCAGGCACCTGGAAATCCGCTGAAATCTAACCCTAGTGTTCCAGTCCCAAATGCAAAGCCTTCTTAACACCAGTAACACAGACAACACACATACCCTGCCAAATCAGGTGCTCTGCATGAAGTTTGCCTTGAGTATTTCTTGTTCTCTCTCTGTCTCTCTTATATACACACACGCACAGATGTACACATATTCTGGTAGCATTCAAAGAACAAACAGACCAAATTAACCCTTATTATGTCTTATCAGAACAAACTGAGTGTCCAATGATAGCCTTTTCTAGTCTGTTTTAATTCAGTAGACAACAAATCTGTTGGCTACAAGTCTACTGCTTATAGCAGAGAGGAAGTACTTTACTGTGGCATAATTAAAAATATTTCTACCACACAAGTAATGACATGCTCTCTGCTTTCTTATTAAAGGTTCCCTTTGTTTGGGTTTACACCAAATTAGTTGCATATGTGACTTTTGCTGCAATATCATCTTCAACTACTTAATGCGTCATTACGCTAACCTCTCAATTAACCCTTGTTTCAAAGACTGTCCATTGCAGGTGCAGCAACATTTCTTTCCTGGCAAAGGACATGCCTTGCTCACTGCTTGTGACCTCTACTATTGCTGAGAATCTGGGCACACTACATATGTTCTTTGTCTATAATGCAAGGCCACAGCTAATTGCATAATTGAGGTGCTGCAGATCCACAGCCTGTAGAAATCTAGAAGCTATTAAAACATAAAAAAAATAGAGACTAGATCTAACCAACACTGAATTTTTCCAAGTTTTTGGCAATAAGCTTCTTCCAAGAGTAAAAATTTCAGTTTAGTTGTTCTGGAAGGATAACGTGCTTCAACAGTAGTTCCAATAGATTCCTTAGTCCATACCAGAGCAAAAGGTTAAAAATAATTAGAATGTATCCCAAAAGATTTTAGAACACTATAGTGCTACTATCTGAATAGAAACTTTATATTACCTGTTAGCAGTTTTATGAATTTCTCCAGTAGATAAACAGCATTAAATCTTCAAAATAAAAGGCATCTAAGTTTCAGAAAAGAAAACTGCATAAAATATGTTAGGCAAATACTGAATAGTGGTGCAAAATTACAGCTATTTTAAAGCTTTATATCCTAATACAATAAATGAGGAAAAAAAGAAAAGAAAAAAAGTTTAGAAGTTATTTGCTTAAGATAAGCCAAGTATAAGTTAAATTACAAAATTAATAATCAACCCTCATGAGGCTTTTATGTGAATATCTTATCTTTTTTTCTTAATATTACTATTCTTTATTTTTTATATAACCTGACTCTCTTAGATACTGACATCAGTTCTCCAAGTACTGTTTTCTAACCAAATTATTCACACATTATTTACTTTGTTGTATTAAGGTCAGTCTCCTGGGGTGATCAGTCCTTAACACACAGTAAAGATAATATACACGTAGATACATGTTCATCCTCATCTAAGAAGATAACTCAGATTTCAGAGTACTTTAAAATTCTTGAATTAATAAAGATGGCACTTCAAAATTCTTGACTCTTTGCTGTCCCTCAAAAAGTCTTGCAGATATTTTTTTAACTTCTGTAACACTCATTAGACTGTTTGCTTTTTTCATTTTTAAAAGGAATACATTAGATTTTCTCTAGTTAATAAAATTATACGATTCTGTATTAATTGTCTCACTTCTCATGATAATTACAGAGTCCCTTTTTATTATTATTGTTTCACTTGTCAAAAGAAATGAAGCATTTTTTTCTTTACCCAGAACTGTCAAAAATTTAACAGCGAGCAGTAAGACTCTATCGCTAGTGTATGTAAAATTCATAATACTATAAATAATAGTAAGCTGTTACCTTGAAAAAATAAAATTTACTTTCCTGAGGAATATGGTTCTTAGTACTAAGGAGAGTTTACTGTCCCAGATGCAGTGGAGCCCCAGCAAGGCTAAAATAAAGAATTCACCCATCAGCCTCTTTCTATCCATCTCAATTAAGCCAACTAAAACCCAGGAAATTGTTCCCAAAATAATGAACAATTTTTTTTAAAATTTTATACAATTCCCAAGTCATTATTAGGTTTGCTCCTTAGCTTTTCTTTAAAGTTTTAGGATTTAGGGAGTTAAATGAAAATCTGAACTGAGATTCTTTTTCTCAATCGTTCTCTTGGCTTCAGAAGCTGGGGTGCTATATAGAAATTTGCTTGGGCACCTTCAGGGGGGTGATTCATCGTACCCTGGACTAAGTGTCTAAAATAAGCTGGTGAATCACCTTCTGGAGGAACCTTTTACTTTCCATTGATGTTAAAAATAGAAACCAGTTAGCTCAAACTTGAACATTTTATACAAAGTGGCATTCATAAAACCGAAATATTTTAATATTCACGGTAAATGACAAAATGACAGCTTTCACTTTCTCTCAGGCTAATCTGTTTTTATTGGCAGTTATTTTATTTTGAGGATGGGAATATCATCTGGGAAGATAACATTTGAGGTTCATTAATGTATGGATGCTCATGATTTTTTGTGCAAGCCATATATCAGACATTCAACAGTGATTTAGATGTTTTCAAGGTGAACACAGTGCATGACTCAGAAATTAGTATTTAAAACTATTTACTCAATTATCAAGAACTTTACTGTCTCTCTATGGTGCCTCAAGGAAACAGAAGTCATGGAACTTGGTCCATTTGAAGTGAACATTAAGATTTTAAATGATCTATCCCCAAACAAAGAGGATTATTAAAAAACAAGGGTGGTTTTTTTCCTCTCTGCATTCATGAGCTGATTCAAGAAGGCAGGTACAGAGCCTTCTGTCACTATTCCATATTTATTAGATAGATATGAAGTCCTAAAGTAGGTAGGTTTCAGACACTTCTATACTTGTACTCCTTCCCACAAAAATATCCATTCTACATGATCAGATTTAGAGACACAGTAACAGAGAAGAGTAGTAAAAAGACCTCTGTATTTCTACAGATTGAAAATGCAAAAGATATTTACATAGTTTAGCATCATATATGACTAAAGAAGCCTATAGATTCAGTGGGGTATTTTTCCTCTTTTCTACCATCTAGCACATTCGTATTCTTCCTTGCTTCAGACTGCTTTCTTGGTGTGTTTTTAAGCAAGGCAAGGCACTCCCACAGCCTTCACCTAATGTCAGACCACATCACTGGAAGATTTGACTCTGAAGGCTGCATACAAAGTCCTAATTGAGAATTTATCTTTTTACTAGCAGAAAGATTCAGACTCCATAGGCAAAGATCCAGATGTAATTTGTCAATTTATTTTATCCCTTTATCTCTTACTATTTCTTGTAGGAGAAAGTTTCTGCTTTTGTTTTAGACTAAGTTATCTCGATTGAATTTGGTCACAGAAATAATTTATTTTTTTGTCTATCCTTGCTACATAATTTATCTTTGCTATACAATGTCGGACTCATGTACAGTGATCTGGAGTCTGAGATTCTGCTTTACTCCATCTCCATCTTTCTGGGAGTTGAAAGGGAATAGTAGGAAATTACTGAATAAGTTCTGCCTCTTTAGGGAAATACGCACATGGAAATATGCATAACATGGTAATTGCATTTAGTTGTGTAGGGATTTCTTTTTTCCCATCACCCTCTGAAAAGGTTGGCATGTTTCATTTTTTATGGTTAGTCTAAAAGATTTTATTTTCCAGAACCCTGTCAAATGGATATGATTGATGCACCAGTGAAAAATAAATATGGAGCAAATTACTCTGGAGTATTTCTTCATTAAACAAACTAATATTCTCTGTCCCAGAGGCTTACAGACAAATGAGCAATTAAGCCACTTGATTCTTGTGCTTCAATGTAGAAATTAACTTCTATGGGAATGTGATGCACTATTTAAGGCGACTGTGAGTATTTCTCCGTGCCAGGCCTTTACAATAATTTTTTTTCCGAGGTTTAACACATGCATTGGATCAAATAACCCACTGCTGGTTAGGACTATCAATTTTAGTCATTTTGCTGATGTGCACTTGTAGAAAAATTTTTGGTTTCAAAACACATATTCATTTTAGGGAAAAGATTTTATTGTGTCAAATTTTTGCTGCAGTTCAGAAAATTTTACAGTTCTGTCTTAATGCTGTTGGTTAGGATAGACAAAGACTGAATTTATAAATATAAGTGCTCAACAATGATTTTATCATTCACAGTTCATGCCTTTTATTATCTTAGTGTCAATTTCTGTGCTAGTTAATTTGGACCTAAAGTTTTTCACGTGTCAATACTCTGCATCTGAAGTATGGCAGAGCTTTTCTGAGATTTGATCAAGCTAATATAGTTTTGTATGCTGATAATTACATTATTTTAATCAGATTTGTGTAGAAACTCTTGCATAGTTCTTAAATTGGAATTATATTGTCTAAAAATTCAATTTTGAGTCATACAAATATGCCATTGGATTAACAGTAAATATTTTTTAGAACAGATTTAGGTACATTGGATACCTTTTCTTATCTCCCTTTTGTTATGGTTTGTTCCAGAAATTTCGTATTTTGATACCTTATTGTTCAGCTACTGTGATTCTTCAAATTACCAGACAACAGCTAAGCAGTAGAATTGATTGTTTGTCCTTCATGCATTGGCCATGATCTGCAAAACAAAATCACACCATGGAGTATAATCTATGTTCAGTGCAAATCAACTTGACCTACATTTGCTTTGGCTAAAAGCAGAGAGTTTCCACAGATCAGATGTTATGCAGTAGATTTAACTCACAATTACCTGATTTTTTTATTTGTTACTTTCTCATTCTGCTTATGGCTAAAAAGGGGAAAATTGGGGAAAGTACTATACATGTTAAGTCAAGAATTTATTGTTAGCCCTAGTAAATAAAAATGTTCACCAGGTTTATCAAATATTCAATAATGTTCTATTCCAAATTATCCACTTAGTAGAAATCAAATGTCATTAATAATAGCATTAGAAGTTGTTATGCAAAACTTCCTACTTTTTTACAATTTTCTCTGCATATACTCTTTTGTACCACAGCGCTCTATCTTAAGTCCAACAGAGCCAACCTTCCTCAGAAAAAGCAAGCCAGTTGCAGTGAGTCAACAGCATCCCTGAGGAGAGTGATGTTGATGATGGGATTTCTTCTTTGCTTTGTTGGGAGCAGTATGTTACTAATGGTTTGTTTCACCTTCCCCTAGGCTCTAGGTGGGATATTTTTATACATTGTTTTAGCTTACACATTCTTATACCTTGTTGTTTCTTCATGTTATATCTCAGTTTAGTAATTAGTCTCATAAGAGCCCCAGAGGGAAGGATTGTTTCCTACACAGTCCTACTAGTATTGAAGTATGAGAGATTTAAATTGGGTAGCATAATACATGATGAATAGTGCTAAGGACAACATTCTGGAAATCTTTATGCCTTGCATATCAAGGCAATGACTATTAAAACAGATCTTTTAGCCACTTCTCTCCTAAGACTCCCCCATTTCCATGCCTATTTTGGAAGGGTGTCCTATCTGAGAGATGTACGGACCCTGCTTTCTTTTCTTTGCTGTTTGACAGTTAGTGTGGGTTCTGCAGTTTTGTTCATGCAAATTCATCCAACAAATACTCCTGACTTTTCATAGTATACTAAATCTTCTTCACCTAAAGTTTCCATCTTTAGGATTGGTATGTTACGTACTTAGGATTGTCTCATACAAAGATTCAGAAGCACTGCTTGATTCCTTTTACAACCTATCAACAGAGTAAAAGATCCTTATAAAACTTTATTTTTCTGTCCTACTTTATGTAGGTTATTTGGTTTTAAGGAATGTTATAGTTTTAACTCCCTCCATACATTTTTGTCTCTTTCATAGCATTGAATGCTGTTTTACCAAATAAGCCATGGCTAGTAAGTTGATCTTATGGAAGGAACAGCTAATACAGGATTAGATGAAATATCAACGGAGCAAGCATGTTATGCTAACACAGGTGTTCCTTTTTTTTACCCCATGAATTCATATATGCATCTGTTTCAGGATATATCTCTTTACTCCTATTAGGTTCCTGTTGTGTTTGGCACAAACTGAAGTGCAAGGGAAGGGCACTGGGCTAATTTTTCAGAGATGTCTAGTATGCACATATTCCTCTGAAGATACTCAACATATTCTGAAAATCATGCTTTAGTAGGAAACATTATCCCCTCTCCTAGAAAGACTTAGTTTTAAAAATCAGATAAGAGTCCTTCTGTCTAAATTCTGCTTTGATGAATTTCTTCACTCTTCTGGAAACAAGAGGAAATTTAATACAAAAAAATCCTGGGTATCTACAGGTAATGTCAGGAAACTCAAAGCTCAAATACAGCTGAAACTTGCACGATCATGAACAAGAACATCTACCACTATTTCACAGTAAAAGCCTGAAGAAAGGAAACGGTTGCCCATCGCTGAATGGAGGAGGTGATTTAGTGATAGCAGACACCAATAAGGCTGAGGTATTCAGTATCTTCTTTCTCTTAGACTTCCCCAACAAGATCTCCCATGCCTCTGTGCTTAGAGGTAAGTCTCCAGGAGGAAAACTACAAAGAATGGATGAGGGTGGAGTCAAAGATTAATTGGAGAATTCAATCCATATACATCCACAAAACCTGCTGGAAAGCACCCAAGAGTTATGGAAGAATTGGCTGATGTACAAGGCTGCTCTTCAACTTCTTTGAAAAACCATGGTGAACACAGGAGGTTCCTTTTTGTTATTCCTTTTAAAAAATATAAAAAAGGCCAGAAGGCAATTCAGACAAAACAATGTCAAGTCCAGGACAAGGAAAGGAACACCTCCTTGCAGTGGTACAAGAGTGGGCTGTGGTGGCCAGGGAGCTGCTCTGTGGAAAGACCCTGGTACCTAGTGGGAAAAACAAGGGTTGACAGCATCCTGGGATCTGTGAACAGGTCATGGTCAGGAGGCAGAAGAAAGGGATCATCCCGTCTGCTCAGCACTCACTAGACCACATCCAGATATTACATCCAGCATTAGCCCTCCAGTAAAGGAAAGATTAACTGATGTGAATTCAGCAAAGCCTACTGAGGTATTTGGGGTACTTTCCCTCACAACCACCAATTTCTGTAGCCAGTTTTATGGTGTAAATAGAATTGGGCTTTTGTCATTAGGAAAAATACAAAGTTTTTCATGCAAAATCTATGACTATAATAGATAGGACAAACTTGTATAGGTATAATCACAGGTACTGGTAAACACTTTGTGCCTTCAATTACAGTACTTTATAACCAATACTCTTCCAAGTTTCCTAGTTTCTTGATTTATATTCCCTCTTACTTACAGATGAAATTTGTTTCTTGAGAAAAGTGCAATGCTATGATGACTAAGTATATGGTTTATTGTTGAATGTCTAAGCACAGTTTTAATAAGAGGTCATTAAATCCAAAGGATGAGGCCTCTACAAACACTGTCATCTGTCACTCTATGGTCAGTGAAAGGAAATAGAACAGCTGGTTTCAGTTCTCATGAGTTTCACATTATCCTTATTTCTGTATCTCAAGGGGTAAATTCCTATGGTTCTAATCTGGCTTTTTAGCCACAGCTGTAACACAAAGGAGAATTTATACCTAACTTTATATGTTTTGTCTGGTTTGGAGTTCAGAGCATAAAACACTACAAAGTTTGAGCATGTAATTTCTCAGAATTTATGTATCAGCCCATTTCATTTTAATTGGAAGTTTGTAAACATTGATAAATTACTCAGTCAAACATTGTAGACTACCAAGTATCAAAAAGCCTCACATTATTTCACTTTCACCAGATTGATGGTTTATTTATATCTGGATTCCAGCCAGGGGACCTGGGGAGGAGGGAAGTAAAAAAAAAAAAAAAAATTAGATTAGCTTTTGGAAAATATATCCTTTGTCAGATACAGGGAGCCTCACCTATCACATTAGTGAAAGCCCCCATAGCTAATTATTGACTCACTGCTGCATATTACCGTGAGAACAACCACAGTGTTAACAATGTATCATTATTCTGTAGAACCTGAAATAATGGTTAAGTAATTTTGTCATTAATAAACCAAATTCTTTGAAATAAGTCAAAAGATAAAAATAAATGCCGAAACAGAAAAAAACAAAAAGACATTGTTGTCCTAATTAGTCTAAAGAAGTCTACCATAATGAAATACCAAAAAAGTAAAAAATATCATTGGAAAACTAGCAGGACAGCAATGGGTTGAAATAAATTATAGACAAGATTCTAGAAGTTTTTGTCTGATTTGGCCTAATGTATATATCCTTTCACTGAACAGGTTCCCTTCCTGCATTCCACCTTCCGTAAAATGCCTTCTATACAAAATGTGAACATAACAGAACAATTTATAACCTACATTTGATTTTTAATATATAAAGTCAGATTACTTCAACGTAAACAGTATAACTGTACCTCTGAACAACTAAAGTTGCAGTGATTTGTCAATGAACTCTCATACTACCTATTCAATTGCAAATAATTATTACAGCTTTATTATTATTGAAAATAGACAAAGATCTCAAAGTCTTAATGGGACACAAGGTTATTTAAGAGGATGAAGCTAACTGTCCTGGCTTGTTACGTTTGAGATTTGTTCAGAAAACTGCAGCTTATCAATATTTAATAGTTTTACATTATTCATTCACTAATTATACTAGCCACTAGAACTATACAGGAAAACAGCATGTTCTCCTTTCATAGAGAGTTCTGTAACTAACAATTTTATATATCAAAATTAGTTTCTTTGCTGATGATTCTGCAACGTAAGCTGCACATAAACTAGTAATTCAATACACTTAGTTTTTTCTTTCAAAAAAAGAGAGGAGATATTGAAAATTATAAGCTGATCTTAAACATCACATAAAAAATTAGACTTTCGCTATGTGTTAATAAGCCCCACATATCAAAGCCACAAATTTTCCCTAAATTCATGGAAAATTAGGCCTTAACCTATTCATTATACAGATAAGAGGCTTTTACAAGTGCATCCAGCAACGGGAGGGTGAATTCTGTGGTGGGGTGGCCATTAAAGGCAGCGGGGCACTTCCCTGAACGGGGAACAGCCTAAAAAACTCGCTCGGGGGTGGGTGCTCAGCTCCCCGCTCAACGGCCGCTCCCGCGCGGTGCCTGACGGGAGGCGGCGGTCCCGGAAGCTTCCGCGGGGGGTTTAAACGGCCCTTAGGGAGCACAGGGGGAGAGGAGCGGGGTACGTTAAAACAGGGCAGTTTGAGCAGAGAGGGGTGAGCAGAGAGGGCAGTCCCAGAAGGGACTGAGAACCATGGTGGCTACCTGTCACAAGATTAAGGCTGCACCAAGCATGATGGAAGCTGCCATGCAGACAGAGCCCTAGTGGGCACGTGCACCTACCCAGACCCTGGGCTGCAGACAGTGGCCCCCTCCCACACCAGCTCGTGCCTCTGTTACTGGCTCCACTTGTGAAAGCTGCACTCGAGGCTGCACTCGAGTGGGGGAACTCCATCATATGGTGCAGTAATTAAGGGAGGAGGTAAAGAGGCTAAGGACTTTAGTAAAGCCGTTGATACAGTTTCTCATAGCATTCTGCTTCGGAAACTGTCGGCCTCTGGCCTGGACGGGCGCACACTCTCCTGGGTGAAAAATTAGTTGAATGACCTGGCCCAGAGGGTGGTGGTAAATGGAGTTAAATCCAGCTGGAGGCCAGTTACAAGTGGAGTTCCTCAGGGCTCAGTCCTGGGTCCAGTCCTGTTTAATGTCTTTATCAATGACCTGGATGAAGGCATTGAGTCCTCCCTTAGCAAGTTTGCAGATGACACCAAGCTGGGTGGAAATGTCGATCTGCTGGAGGGTCGGGAGGCTCTGCAAAGAGACCTGAACAGGCTGGACTGCTGGGCTGAGACCAACGGCATGAGTTTAACAAGGCCAAATGCTGGGTCCTGCACTTGGGGCACAACAACCCTATGCAGAGGTACAAACTAGGAGAAACCTGGCTAGAAAGCTGCCAGGAGGAGAAGGACCTGGGGGTGTTGGTTGACAGTCGACTGAACATGAGCCAGCAGTGTGCCCAGGTGGCCAAGAAGGCCAATGGCATCTTGGCTTGTATCAGAAATGGCATGACCAGCAGTTCCAGGGAGGTTATTCTCCCTCTGTACTTGGCACTGGTGAGACCGCACCTCGAGTACTGTGTTCAGTTCTGGGCCCCTCACCACAAGAAGGATGTTGAGGCTCTGGAGCGAGTCCAGAGAAGAGCAACAAAGCTGGTGAAGGGGCTGGAGAACAGGCCTCATGAGGAACGGCTGAGAGAGCTGGGGTTGTTTAGCCTGGAGAAGAGGATGCTGAGGGGAGATCTTATTACTCTCTACAACTACCTGAAGGGAGGTTGAGGAGAGGAGGGTGCTGGCCTCTTCTCCCAAGTGACCAGGGACAGGACAAGATGGAATGGCCTCAAGCTCTGCCAGGGGAGATTTAGGCTTGAGATTAGGAAAAAAATCTTCACGGAGAGGGTGGTTAGGCATTGGAACGGTCTGCCAAGGGAGGTGGTTGAGTCACCGTCCCTGGAGGTGTTTAAGGTTAGGGTGGATGAGGTACTTAGGAGCATGATTTAGGGATTGGTGGGAATGGTTGGACTCGACAATCCAGTGGGTCTCTTCCTACCTGGTTATTCTGTGATTCTGTGACCATCAGGGAGTGTGAGAGGGAGATAGACCAGTGGAGTAGTGCCCTCTCACTCACTCAGCAGCCTGCTGGAGCTGGTATGTCCAAACACCACCCACCTGCTAACCGCAAGGTTGGGGTTACAAGAGATGGGGAATGGCAGCAAGTTCCTGCCAGACAAAGGAAACCTGCTCCCCTCAACCAGACAGCAAAACCTGAGATCCCCCTGGTGAACAAGTACCATGTGCTGCAGGTGGAATCCTGTCCTGAGAATGAGCATGATGTCTCCCACAGCCTAGAATCTTTCCCTGGGCTGCACCATCCTCAGAAAAAGATAAAAACATCCTCCATTAAGAAGAAGAGGAGGGTGATTGTTCTAGAGGACTCCTTCCTAAAAGGAACGGAGGGACCCATTTGCAGACTGGACCCTCTCCACAGAGAGGTCTGCTGCTTACCAGGGGCATCAGTGAAGTAGGTAGCTAGAAAACTTCCTTCCCTGGTCCACGAGACAGACTGCTATCCTCTGATAGTAGTCCAAACTGGTAGTGAAGATTCAGTAAGCAAAAAGACCAAAGTCATAAAGAAAGAATTCAGGGCCATTGGGAAAATGATGGAGGATTCTGGGGCTCAGATAGTATTCTGCTCCATCCCAAGGCTTAACAGAGAGGAGCTGGAAGTCACGAAGAAGAATTTGATTAATGCCTGGCTCTGAGCCTGGTGTGAGGAGAGGGGCTTTGGCTTCTTTGATCGTGGGGTGGCTCACGCACCCCCAGAGTCTGTTGCTAAGGATGGGACATGTGGGTCTCCTAGGGGGGCTAAAGCCCTTGCTAAAAACCTAGCTAAGCTCATAAATCGAGCTTTAAACTAGAGGTGAAGGGGGAGGGTATTGAGACCAGGCTAGACAGGAGCAAGCCTGGATGTGGAGCACTGTTGATTCAGAGGGGGTGTGCTGGAGAGGACCACCAGTACATCACTACACAGAAAGTAGGGGTGAACACACCTGGAGGTGGTAAGGGAGATACGGGCACTCTGGTTCTGGCTACTCCAGTTACCAGGCAATTGGGAATGAACTCTGTTCCCTCTAAGAGGGCTGAAGGCTCGGCAGCTCAGCTGAAGTGCATTTACACCAATGCACACAGCATGGGTAATAAGAAGGAAGAGCTGGAAGCTGTTGTAGGGCAAGGAGCCTATGATGTTGTTGCCATCACGGAAACGTGGTGAGATGACTTGTATAACTGGAGTGTAGACATGGTGGGGTACAAACTCTTCAGGCAGGATAGGAGGGGAAGGAGAGGAGGCGGAGTAGCCATCTTTGTAAGGGAGGACTTGGACACTGTTGAATGGATTGTGGCAAAGAGGAGATTGAGAGCCTGTGGGTTAAAATCAGAGGAGCCCATAAGAAGGTAGATTTTGTGATGAGAGTCTGTTACAGGCCACCCAGCCAAGGAGAAGCAGCTGATGAGCTCTTCTATAAACAGCTGGGGTTAATCTCTAGATCAATGCCTCTCATTCTTGTGGGAGACTTCAACCTTCCTAATATCTGCTGGAAGTACAATAGAGCAGAAAGGAAGCAGTCTAGGAGGTTCCTGGCGTGTGTGGAAGACAACTCCCTTGCACAGCTGGTGAATGAAGCAACAAGGGAAGGTGCCCTCCTGGATCTGCTGTTTGTGAACAGAGAAGGCCTTGTGGGGGATGTGGCAGTAGGAGGACGCGTAGGACTAAGTGATCACGAGATGATAGGGTTTTCTGTTCTAGGCGAAGTGAAGAGGGTGGTTAGCAGGACAGTAGCATTAAATTTCCAGAGGGCAGACTTTGAACTTTTCAGAAGGCTGGTTGGCAAAGTCTCATGGGAGACAGTGCTTAAGGGCAAGGGAGCCCACAAGGGCTGGGAGCTCTTCAAAAAGGAGATCCTAGCAGCTCAGGAGAAAGCCATCCCCATGTTCCAAAAAAAAAGCCGGCAGGGGAAAAAAAAAACAGCTTGGTTGAACAGGGAGATCTTGAGTGATATCAAGAAGAAGAGGAATGTTTATGGGCTGTGGAAGAGGGGACAGACCTCTTGGGTGGACTACAGGAGGGAAGTGAGATTGTGTAGAGAAAAAATCAGAAAGGCAAAGGCTCAACTAGAAATCAGATTGGCAAAGTTGGTGAAAGATAACAAAAAATCTTTCTGTAAATATATAAATAATAAAAGGAGGACTAGGGAGAATATACAGTCCCTATTGGATGCAGAAGGAACAACAGTGACAGGGGATGAGGAAAAGGCTGAGGTACTTAATGCCTTCTTTGCCTCAGTCTTTAATTGTAAAAAAAGTTGTTCCCCTTCTCTACAAACCCAGGAGCTAGAGGAGCAAAATGAGGGTCCCATGGTCCAAGAGGAGGTGGTCAGAGCCTTGCTAGCCCAACTAGACACCCACAAGTCTATGGGGCCAGATGGGATTCACTCAAGGGTATTGAAGGAGCTGGTGGATGTGCTGGCCAAACCCCTTTCCATCATCTTCCAACAGTCCTAGAAGACTGGGGAAGTTCCACTGGACTGGAGGCTGGCTGATGTTATGCCCATCTACAAGAAGGGTCGAAGGGAGGATCCAGGGAACTACAGGCCTGTCAGTCTGACCTCAGTGCCAGGGAAAGTCATAGAACAGGTGATCTTGAGTGCTATCATGAAGCACATGCAAGAGAACCGTGTGATCAGGCCCAGTCAACACGGGTTTACAAAAGGCAGGTCTTGCCAAACTAACCTGATCACCTTCTATGACAAAGTGACTCAGCTGCTGGACAAGGGAAAGGCTGTGGATGTGGTCTTTCTGGACCTCAGTAAAGCCTTGGACACAGTTTCTCACAACATTCTGCCACGGAAACTGTCAGCCTCTGGCATGGGCAGGGGCACACTCTCCTGGGTGGAAAACTGGCTGGATGGCTGGGCCCAGAGCTTAATGGTGTTAAATCCATCTGGAGGCCAGTTACAAGTGGGGTTCCCCAGGGCTCAGTCCTGGGTCCAGCCCTGTTCAATGTCTTTATCAATGACCTGGATGAAGGCATTGAGTGCACCCTTAGCAAGTTTGCAGACGACACTAAGCTGGATGGATGTGTGGATCTGCTGGAGGGTCGGGAGGCTCTGCAAAGGGACCTGAACAGGCTGGACCACTGGGCAGAGTCCAATGGCATGAGGTTTAAAACAGCCAAATGCCGGGTCCTGCACTTGGGGCACAACAACCCTAAGCAGAGGTACAAACTAGGAGAAACCTGGCTAGAAAGCTGCCTGGAGGAGAAGGACCTGGGGATGTTGGTTGACAGCCTACTGAACGTGAGCCAGCAGTGTGCCCAGGTGGCCAAGAAGGCCAATGGCAACTTGGCTTGTATCAGAAACGGCATGACCAGCAGGTCCAGGGAGGTTATTCTCCCTCTGTACTCAGCACTGGTGAGACCGCACCTTGAATCCTGTGTTCAGTTCTGGGCCCCTCACCACAAGAAGGATGTTGAGGCTCTGGAGCGAGTCCAGAGAAGGGCAACGAAGATGGTGAAGGAGCTGGAGAACAGGCCTTATGAGGAGCGACTGAGAGAGCTGGGGTTGTTTAGCCTTGAGAAGAAGAGGTTGAGGGGAGACCTCGACACGCTCTGTAACTACCTGAAAGGCGGTTGTAGAGAGGAGGGTGCTGGCCTCTTCTCCCATGTGACAGGAGACAGGATGAGAGGGAATGGCCACAAGCTCCGCCAGGGAAGATTTAGGCTGGACATCAGGAAAAAATTTTTCACGGAAAGGGTCATTGTGCACTGGAACAGGCTGCCCAGGGAGGTGGTTCATTCACCTTCCCTGGAGGTGTTTAAGGCACGGGTGTATGACGTGCAAAGGGGCATGGTTTAGTGTTTGATAGGATTGGTTGGACTCGATGATCCAGTGGGTCTCTTCCAACCTGGTTATTGTGTGATTCTGTGATTCTGTGAAGAGCTAAACATAGTATTAAGCTCTGACCTTCCCCAAAGTACCCTAAGTAGCACTTCAGTTTTAAGTATCAAAAAACAAAAAGAGCAGAAGCACAAAATTAAATATTTTCTTTATAAGCTTTCAAAACTTTTTCTGTCTTATTAAAAATTTTTTAAAAAGGTAAAGTTAGTTTTCCACCAAAACCACTCTTAACCAGTGCATAGACCACAACCAATGTCTCGCTGAACATAAAGTGGTCTCTGGGTCAATGACGAAGGAGTCAGTAAAGGGATTGCAGAACTGATCCACGCAACACTCCTTTCTGACTCAGAAAGCATTTGTACCTCTGAAGTAGATTTACAAAGTGGACTGTGGACTTCCCATTTTTGCTATCCCATATGTCACACCACAATCTGCAGGATGCAGCAGGAATTTTATGACCTTCGACATCTCTGTCCACTCCCACACACTTTCTGAATTTTGCCGTGAGCTGACCTTGTCTACAAACACAATAAACTTCTCTAACTGCACAGTTTCAAAATATCTCAAAGCATTAATAAGGATGCTGTAGCTTAGAATTTTTGAAAATGAGATTAGAGTATTGGAGGGTTTTCAATACTAGCCGTTGCCCTATAACATATGATACCAATTGCAGTTATGTCTTCTTTCAGTCCTAAATTTGATATAGGTACCTTTCATGTGGAAGGGAGCTCAGCCCTCACAAATTCTTAGCTGACTAGCCTGACTTGTCTTCGTCTTCTAATCCTATGCATAATATCTTAGATTCAGACAAATTACTGAAGAACTTTTTTCTTTATTTTTTTTACCCTTTCTCCTGAATACTTTCTGACACTGGAAGTCACCCTCTGCACTTTGATAAATGGTATCCAAGTCTTTCCAGTAAGGGGAGAAATCAGTGACAGAAAATATACACGCTATATTTGTTCTATATATAAGTAAACAAATAAGATTCACCTCTCATAAAGAAAATAGAAAAGTATGCAACCACACAATTAAACACATTGTGCCCATGTCTTAAGAAAGGGTATATAATTAAGACCTTCTGAACAACCTACTTCCAACATTGCATATGTATTTTTGTGTATTGAATCCAAGCTTTGTAACCTTGATAAATTTTTTTTTTTTTTAGTGTTTGATATGCAATTTCCTAGATTTCTCTGAAGAAAATAAGAAATGTGCTCTTGATGAATCGCAGTGATATCCTCATAGCATAAAAGCAACTTTGGAATCTTATTACAGCACTTCAGTGGGTATCCGCCTAGTTATTTTGGGAGAGTGTGGACAGTCATACCTGTTTCACAGCTGTCAACTCGCTGCACTGAGGGGATGTGAGGGATGTGGGATGTTAAGATTTAGGACTACCAATTCTATTTCAATTAGACAGCTCTGATATTGTCTTCTCTTTCTCTTAAAGATGCCTACTGAAGAGTTTATTTCATGTAATTTTATTTAATTTAAACAATTATTTGAAATAACCAGTTGTCCTTTTTCTGTACTTACTTATAACTGACAAGCAGAAGGACAGGGGAGATAGGGATTGTTGTGTTAAGGCATTTGTACCATAAATATTTTCTGTTAGGTAGGAAATGAAGTAATTCTAGCATTTTTATTAACATGTGTAATCACTGTTACATTTAATAGTCAACGATTTTTTGCATGAACTGTGGTTGCAAATTCTCTTGAAATTCCAGGCAGTAGAAAAGTTACTTAAAAACTCGAATTCAATTTTACAGGACAATTTTTATTATTCACTCCAATTGAGGAGATACAGTGAAAAATTTCAGAGCCTGTACTTAATAAACGTTGGTTCAAAAATAGCAATGGGAACTATTTTCTTTTTTTTTTTTTTTTCAATCAGAGCATCTGGTTGACAAGATAGTTATCTTCAATTCATTCTAGAGAGATTCTGTAAGTGATTTGTTTCTGGTTTAGAATATGCTGCTCTCTGACATCAGCTTCTGAGTTTATCTGTCTGACCCACTTTGTTATTGAATTTATCCACTGTAATGCAGGCCAGGGAGAAAATAATTTCTCATTGGCTTCTGAGGCAGACACTGACTTGAGAACTCCTCTGTCATTACTACATGGCTTCACTCAGAATTACAAGAACATTATTAAGCTGTGAGAGAAACAGAGAAACAGTGGGTGAGAGATTTTGGCTTTGTTTTCAGATGTAAAAAGATAAAAAACATTCAGTGACATATATATGGTGTGGATGTGCTTGTTTTCATTACAGTCATTTGTATATTTTCCTATTGAAAGAAATATGCTAAACAGCAAGATGAATTGTGCTTGACATACTGGTAGGACACTAATTCACCGCAGCTGACATGTTACCATAAGTGGTGCAGATGTGACCACCAGGCCAGCAAGTATAGATAGTATCATACACAAACAATTGTATTTTCTCTGATTGTGTGATGAAGAGACTGATTCCCTACTTAGTGTAAGTCTTTTCCTGTCTCACTAATCCTGCTGGGTGTTTACAAGGACTGAATCAATTGTTTATTCATCATAAAGATTAATTTCAGCTGGTGCTGCTTTGCTGTCAGAAATTAATAAAAAAAAAAAAAAGCAAAACAAAAAAAAACCCACATCAGTCTTTAACTGAAAGAGAAGTCTCAGCTCTCTTATTCCATGCAGATGGTGCTGTTTACCAGTTATCTCTCAGTGCAGGAAGGAGACCACTGCCTAGATGAATTACAGCTGGTTCAAGCTAATCCAGGCAAAAGCTGATGTTAATGAGGGGAAGAAAAGTAATTTGTTGAATTCTGTGATTACTGTGATCTCACAGTTAGTTAAACAATAGCCCCACAAATAGTCTATTCAGTAGACAAAAATTGCATCTTTGATAACTAAATCATAGTGTTACCAAGAAAGTTTTCTGCATGAAGTGATTACAGACTAACCCGTCTCTATTTTCTGATTGAAAAAAGGACCTCATCTTTCCCCTTGAGTATGAACTTCATTTTTTTGTCTTTTACGTACATCATTACAACTGACTGGGTAAAACCACTACCTGGATTGGAAGGGTATGTCATGCAGAAGCTTAAGCTAACCTGTATTAGGAACAGGCAACTGATGAGAGAAGAGGCAGAGAAGTGACTACAGTCTAAGTATTCCCTAACTCCTTTCATAACGTGCATCCCCTGCCCCATCCAGACAGATCCATGTTCTAGTCTGCGTCAGGAAAGTACCCAACCTTGGCTGCTTGTATGAGAGCTCTGACTCACCGAGTGATGCATCTTGGAACACTTGTGGATGAATACAAACAGTGCTTAAGATGGCAACTATAGCTTGCATTAGGAAGGGTCTAGATATCTCTGAGCTCTGCAAGGTGCATGCTTCTTTATAGCATAGCAGCTTGAAGAAAGAATATAGCAATGCTCTGAACAAATAAAATATGTGGATAAATGAAGAGAAAATAAGAAAAAAAAAGAGAAGGAGGGGCAAATGAAAGAACTGCTTATCAACTGCATGCATGCCTGTATTTCTGGATGTAAAGGAGTGGTCTCTTGGTGAGTTTCCACATGCACCTGCCAGCAGAGCTGTGGTGCAAACTGCTGCCACATCTTTGTGAAAAGGACCTGCTTTTCAACAGCAGCATTTCTAAAGATTAGCAGACAAATATCCCCTTTTTCTATTTTATGAATCAGCTGAGTGCATATAAAATGCACTGTTATTCTTGGCAGAGTAAATTATTTGTAGTTTCTTAGCCACCAAATCGAGTATAAATGTTGGGTTTGCATGAAAAAAAAACAAACCACAAATTCTTACACCCTTACTTTTCTTCAGGTACTCAGATATTATTTATTGAAGTAAGCTTACTTTAGGTCATAACCTTTCACTCATTTGAATATAATTTTCTCCTATAGGCTGAGAGTTTATAGAGCCTTTAACACCTACCAGAACTTTTTTTATTTGCTAGTTAATGAAGTGAAGATTCATTATAGTTCTCAGACTTAAGTGTCTTCACTGGAAGTAGGTAAAAGTCCGATCCACACTAAAGAAATACATGAGAAATCACACAGTAATGGAAGCGGACTTGGGCAAGACACATGAGTAGTCACCTTACTGACTTCCAGACAGCTGCAAAAGTTAAGAACTGACAGAGACAAAAAAATCTTCTAGTACCAGTTTCAGGGAGACTAGGTCAGACAAATATCTGTCAGGGATCATTGACTCTGTCCACAGGCAAAGCAATGGACTCAAAGGTCTGTTTCTGGCCCTGTTTTCCTGTGATAGCACAATGGGACTTAAATTTCCTTGGGATGATAAGATGATAGAGAAGCAGCCTTCCTATCCAGCTAGCTATCATCAAGCTTAGGAAGATTATTTTCATAGCTGCCTGTGTAAACAATTATTATTAAGCTGAATTATTATTGCTTTGATTGCATTTTTTTTTCCACTGTGCCTTGTTGCAAGTGTATGCTGAATACCTTCAGGCAAGGTAAGACCTTGAAGAGAATATGAGAAATCTTACTGGATTAATGCATGATTTCACTGAGTGTTTTCCTGCTTGCAGATGAGAGTAAATTTTTTAACCCCAGTCATACTAAGTCTGAAGTAGAACAACTTTAAGATTCTGAAAGTCATAGGGAGAAAGGACCCTATTTGCTGAGAGACTTGTCTTTCCTGCAGAGTATCTGTATTACATTGTAGAACTGCCTGATTTTCATACTCTATTTCAGTAAAAACAAAAGATCTAATTACATACCACTCTTCACTTCACAGAATCACACAGAATCACAGAATAACCAGGTTGGAAGAGACCCACCAGATCATCAAGTCGAACCATTCCTATCAAACACTAAACCATGCCCCTCAGCACCTCGTCCACCTGTGCCTTAAACACCTCCAGGGAAGGTGAAATAACCACCTGTCCGGGCAGCCTCTGCCAGTGCCCAATGACCCTTTCTGTGAAAAATTTTTTCCTAATGTCCAGCCTAAATCTCCCCTGGCGGAGCTTGAGGCCATTCCCTCTTGTCCTGTTCCCTGTCACTTGGCAGAAGAGACCATTGTCCTCCTCTCTACAACCTCCTCTCAGGTAGTTATAGAGAGCAATGAGGTCTTCTCTCAGCCTCCTGTTCTCAAGGCTAAACAACCCCAGCTCTCTCAGTCGCTCCTCATAAGGCCTGTTCTCCAGCTCCTTCACCAGCTTTGTTGCTCTTCTCTGGACTCGCTCCAGAGCCTCAACATCCTTCTTGTGGTGAGGGGCCCAGAACTGAACGCAGTACTCGAGGTGCGGTCTCACCAGTGCCGAGTACAGGGGGAGAATAACCTGCCTGGACCTGCTGGTCACGCCGTTTCTGATACAAGCCAAGATGCCATTGGCCTTCTTGGCCACCTGGGCACACTGCTGGCTCATGTTCAGTCGACTGTCAACCAACACCCCCCAGGTCCCTCTCCTCCAGGCAGCTTTCTGGACAGACTTCTCCTAATCTGTAGCACTGCACAGGGTTGTTGTGCCCCAAGTGCAGGATCCAGCATTTGGCCGTGTTAAACCTCATGCCATTGGACTCTGCCCAGGGGTCCAGCCTGTTCAGATGCCTTTGCAGAGCCTCCCTACCCTCCAGCAGATCCACACTTCCACCCAGTTTAGTGTCGTCTGCAAACTTGCTAAGGGTACACTTGATGCCTTCATCCAGGTCATAGATAAAGACTTATCCAAAAGGATGATGTTACAGGAGGAAAAAAAAAAGCACATGCAAAAAATGATAACAATCTATGAAAGAACAGAGTTTCCTTTAAAAATGTAACTTTACATCCTCAAGTTGTGTTTCTTTGTAAATAATTAAAATGTTGGCATTTCTTGACAGACAGAGTGATTACTTGATAAGATTACATAGATAAAGTGACATTCATCATTTTTCACACATAATTAAATACAACAAAAATAATATTTTAAAAAGATAAGCTAGCACACAATGGGTAATTATGGGTATGGAGCTTTCTGTCTTATAGTGTGCAGTGCTTAATTAGACCTTAAGGGACAGTGCAATTTTGCTAATCATACGTGCCAGTCACAGCCAACATTTCCTACCAAAGTTCCAGACTCCTGTCTACATCTGTACAGAATTTGCTTATTAGTTTAAATGCACATTTTCAACTCTTTAACATTCAGGTTTGATTTGGTTTGCTATATTAATGGGATAATAACATCATTCATAATCAATGTTATGTAAATTATTTTAATTGTTCACACATAATAGTGTTCTCTATTAAAAACACATACTTATGCCTAGTTGAGAAAATTAATTTGCTGTGTTTGTTACTATAATGAAATAAAAGTTGTTCCAATTTAATGAATTCAGCAGTAGATTTCATAACTTCATTATGAATACAAAATCAATTTTCTGGAAGTAACTTACCATTAGTTCAAATGAAAAGATTTGTTCTGTGGAAAATTCAGGAGTCACTGGTTCTATCACTTGGGGTCATTCCAATTAATAAAATGAGAAATATGTAACAATACCATACAATACAATAGTGTTAGTATTGTGAAATCCAGTCGAAATAATTCTTCCTGCATCTTGAATTTCAGTTTCCCTAGCTGAACTGCTATTTTTTTAAAGTTTCTTGAGGAAGGAAATTAAAAAAAAAGTAGTGACAATATCTTTTAACTGTTTTCATCCTAAATTATTTAAGGTCCATTTGTATCTTCTCTCATGAACCAACAACTCTGGTTTTGTTCAGCAGATCAACAGATGTGTAGAGTTTATCACCACTTAGCTCAAAGAAAATGAGTTACCACATTGTAAAACTATATATTTTTTATGCACAGATGTGGGAAACATCAGCTCTGAGGCTTACATAATGGTTAACACACTTAGTTACTTCACCACTGCTGAGCATAAAACTAAATATTAGCAGTGAGCTCTTGCTCAGTAGTGTGAAAAAGATTATGGTAAATCAAAACTGACACTAAATTTAATCTGATAACTGACATCTGACATACAGCTTTGGGGCACTCTTTTGCTAGGTCTAAAACCCAAGTTACTAATCTTTGGCACCATGGGAATGAATGCTTAAGGCTACTAGGAAAGCAGTGAGTTAGCATAGCTAAATGAGAAATCTTTATTTGAACCCCAATATCTCAAGTATTCCTCAATTATTTTGTGTGTCCTACTTCCAATGTGCTATAGATTTTTTTTCTTTCTTTCTTTTTGGCGGGGTGGGGGGAACATGAAAGTTCTCATTATGGAAGTTATGTGCTTCTGGGCTCCAGTAGTGATTGCAGGTCTCAATAAGCAAACTCTTTTATATGTGTGTTTTTGTGAGCTGCAGTTCTGCACACATTCACCTTTGTGTCTTTTTTGGAACATAAATTTTATTTAAGAAAATATTCAAGGCACAGATATGAAATAGTTTACATAGCAGGTCAGGATTAATCATATAATGCTGTTTTCAGGCCTCCACACAGAACTATGACTTTCAAAACAGTTCTGATTTCTTTCTTGTTTTTTTTTCAGTTTGGGGACTTAATTCATACATAACTATAAGCACATACATTGTTCTTACTGAAATCAAGGAATACAAAGTTCCACACCATTAAAATTACATTGCCAAACACCAAGCTGAAAGCAGTTTACTGTATTGAGTTACTCTTGTGATTCAAGCAAGACTTAAATTCTATTGGGTTTAGTGGAGAACATTTGATAGCAGTCCTTAGAGGCCTGAGTTATGTATAGGTTGAACAAGTGGATGGGTGGATTTGAAGGAGAAAAAATAGGGCATTGTGTTCAGCTCTGAATGTAGTATTGGATAGTTCACAAAACAGCCCATTTTCATTCGTTGTCCTGAAATCTATGGTCAGTTTTGTAAATTCAGTGGATTAGGTTCAAAAAATTTATCCTGGCATTTTAACATGAACAGATGATAAATGATAGCATTTCAGTAGACTACCATAGATATATGTGTTTTTTTCAGATTATTACATTGAGAGGTCATCTTTAGGTATCTGTCAGTTTTCCATGGAATCTGGTTATTTAGCACCAAAGCAATGCACTATTAACTACATATGAAGTTTACCCCATAGTAATCCAATTAGCTACAAGGTTAAATGAAAAACAATCCTCTCCTGAGCATAGTCCAACGGCATAACATTTAAAGTTACATTAGCATTGATAACTAAGTCAAACTTTAATGCATAAGCACATAAAATAAATAAGCAAACTTTGTGTGCTCCCAAATAAAGCTTACTTTGCTCTCATTTCTTTCCCTGAGGCATAAAGAAAATTTACTTCAACTTATTATATTACCACCGTTTCACCCCTCTCCAATCTATCCATGAATGGTTCTTTCGCTTTTCCATCATTACCCATAAGCGTCTGTTTGCTTCATTCTTTATCCTGTAACAAGAATCCAGCATAAGAAAAATATTGAAAGGAATGGTTTTCATTAATTTTAATTGGAGAAGTGTGAGAATGAAAATGTCTGCAAAACCAAACTGCCTGTGTTACAAATTACATGTTAGACTGCAGAATGATTTCTGGCTGAATCCTTATGTTTTCTTTTCCCCTATAACACCTTAACAATAACAGAAATACTCTTGAGGGTTACAAGAAAAAGAAAGTTGCTTATAAATATTTCCTGTTAGTGTTTCTTGTGTACAGTTAGCAAATAGGAGCAAGGCTAAGTAAGATCAGAAAATGGTGATGTAAACAAACAAACAATGAAACGTCAATTCCATAATGAGAATATTTATGAAATCACTGGAGTTTCAGATGACAGAAGAAATATAATTACACCCATCTTATAGTAGGATTAGAAACTAATCTTTTGCATAAGTAAAAGTCACTCTCTAACAAGAGCCAGCCTTTGTAATGTTGCACTTCCTGAGATTGATTTACACATAGAGGTGGAAGGAAATTTAGTTTTTATACTTTGTGCTTCCTTGTCTTTTGCCTGTTCAGGAGAGGGAATCAGGCTACAGGCTCCAGTGGATTTCCAGCTAAACTCTACAAAACTTTGTAGTACATTTTAGAAGTTTTGTTTAGGATCTATACTAAGGCATTTCAGGTCAAATCATTAATCAGTTCTCTTAGGAATGCTTTAATTACAGTGTTCTGAAACCAGAGGGAAAAAAATGGTAAATACTGTAGAACCAACAGACCAATATTGCTAATTAATCTGGATTGCAGGAGAAAGTGTTGACTAAAAAGCCTTGAATGAATTCTCAGAGGGATAATGAATTATGATCAAGAGGGATTTATTAAAAATAGACATGCTAACAATACTAAAATTCTGTGCACATTCTAACATCTTTAACTCTCTTACAGACTTTTTACAAACATTAATTAATTCTCCAAACATTTTAATAGCTTAAGTAACTACTATTACCCCAGCTAAACAGACTGACACTTTTTCAAAAGAGACTTGACCTAAAGGAAATAGTATATCCATGGCAGACCTGGGAATAGATATTGCCTATATCTTGATGGGTTTTTTCTTAGTCTTAGTATGCCAGACCACTTTCCTTTAGGGCCTGATCCAAAACCTTCCACAATTAGTGATAGCCAGTCAGCTGACTTCATGGGGCTTTGAATTGACCACAGGGATACACATTGAACTGTTAATCAGGGCGCCTGCCAGTAAAAACATTACATTGCAATGATATAAAAAAGTCATGGTATGTCGTTAAGGACCAATTGTCCTTTCTCCTACCTCAGGGTAGTATTTGGATGGTAAAAGAAAATCTCAGGGGAGAAAATATTGTTTATGATAGTTTTCCCCCCACAGTACTGGTCTAGTTCCTCAGTGTGGTATGACAACATGCCATACTGCTTTTGAATATTTTTGTATGAAATAAAAAAATAAGTTCTTATTACTAAATGACAATATTTGCAAAAGTATTGAAGGCAACTCCAACTATCCAGTTAAATTCTAGAAGATTTGTGCCTCCTTAGAATACCTCAAAGTTTTGGAACTGTTACATCAACTTATTAATTTTGTCTCTCTTCTTCTGCACACTCCTATTCGTATGCCACAAAAGATTTGATTTGCTGACTGATTTCAACTGTTTCTGCATTCTTCTTGAAATGTGCAATGATTAACTTCCAAGTGTGGTTACATTTAGATTCTAGTGAGGCCTCCCAACTTAAGGCAAAATAGAACAATATCTTCACATGTAAAAGATCCATTGACTTTATTAAGCGTTTGTATGTAAAAAGTATATCAAACAGGATGTATTTAATGATTTTCTAGTATGGAAATTACCTTGCTATTTGTAATGTAGTAAGTGCTGTTATTATGGTATGATTTTTGTGAATTGATAATATTCCTTTTGCATTAAAAGGTAGGTCAGCTATATCAAAAAGCTTGCCTAATGATTCTTTACCGATTTTAATTCATATGATCAATTCTAGGTGCATTGTTTATAGGGCCAAAATAGAATTGGGAAATCCAGTATGACTTAGATGAAAATCTATCAAATGTGTATGATATCTATTGTACCAAAGAGGCATAAAAAGCTAGCCCTGTTTTTTTTTTTTTTAGTAAACTATGAGTTGAAAATCTTATCACTAGTCCTGGCAGAGTCCTGGTATCAAAAAGGTTGCAGCTTGTATTGCAAAATGGAGCTCTAAGTGGTCACCAGAGGGCACAAAATGCCTTTGAATAAATGTACAATGATGTACACTCTAATACTTGGTCCCTGATGCTAGGTTTGTAAAATTGGTTTTTTTTCATGTTTAACTAGCACTCTGTTGTGTTCAGAAGTAAATAGTACAAGCTAATGTTGGATCTCAGCTCTCATTTGAAATTGGACAGCCATATTTGCCTTGGTGAATGAATCCAAATCAGCATACATGGAAATTCTTGTTCTGTTCCTTTGATGGAGAGCTATTCCCCCAACTTATAGAGGCATATCTGTGGCTTTAAGGTATTCATGGAACAATTCATACTAAATCATTTCAGGTTGTGAAACCTATGAAAGCCCCACTCATTTCAAAGGATTATCCATCGTTGTGTCTCTACTTGTGGGGCACAAAATTTTGGTGTTGCTAATTCCCATCCTCTGAGGTGCAAAGGTGTTTTGTCACAGGCTACTTCCAATGCAAGTTTATGACTGTCCTTAGCTACAGACTCCAGCAGTGTTGATCCTTCATCTTGCTTTGTAGCTACCAAGAAATTAAGAGCAGCACCATGATGGGTTCTGGCAAGACAGGCAGATTTTCTTCCAATTCCTTGCATCATGCTTCCTTTGGCTAGCCTGTACTATCCAAGCTTAATTAAAGCACTAAGTCCATAAGTGATAAAATATGTTAACTGACAAGGACTATGATCAAGATACATGGTAAAGCGTTTGATTTTTATAATGTTGCTTATTACCCTCCTTCCACTACTGTGGCTGTGACTATCTAATCAGACAGAAATCCAAAATGCAGAATGTATAAATTTTACCTTTTCCATCTAAAAAATGAAGTGTAATGAAATATGTTGAAGTCATGGGAAAAGGATCTGAACTATTGTACTGATGAAAAGATCTGGAAAAAAAACATTTAGTGGGTATAAATAAATCCACTATTGAGTTTAGATGGAAGCCTGTCCAGCAAAATGTCAAGATAGGAAAATATTCTGAGCTCTTATTTCCAGTTGAGAAAATAATATAAGTAGGATCATACTTGTAGATTATGGATACGTAATACATTTCCCTAGTGCTAATGACTATTTCACCATCTGTTGTTGGCATCCGTGGCATTAACAGCCTATTAAAAAATTTCTCTTCACTGTAGTTGAGGTCTTTGCTTATGATGCTGAAGGTCCAATGTTCAACAGCCTATGACTATTGCAAAGACACTCTGTACTCCAGGATGTGTGCTAACATAAATGCTATCAGTAAAAGTAAGATGATTCGTATGAAATCTTTTTTTAGATTTCATTATCAAATACTGCAACGAACTACAAGGCAATTCCCTAAGGTGACTAGGAAAGCTTTCCAAATTAAACATGCTGTTACACTAGATTAAAATGACAAAAAACAGATAAGTCAGATTAAAGCCTGATCCTACTCAACCTTAATTCACACTGCTGTAAAATTATATCATTACAGCATGCAGAATAGTGAATTAAAGATGAAGTATCAGCTTTAAATTTAATTTCCTCACATTTGCTGGTTTCAGATTATCTAGTGCTAACAGCATGACTGATGCTTCACAGGCATGCCTGAAAATAAATTCCTCTAATCCAGGATCACTCCTGCCAACATCTCTGTTGTTTGATGAGCTCCACTGAATGGGTAGAGTAGGGGCACAGTAGAACAGAGGGATGTTGGAATATAACACTAAAACTAGGGACATTTAAGGCAGACACAGACTAAGGATGGGGAACTGACAAACTCAGATTACATGCGATGTGAGGAACTAAAATGTCCCTTTGCTTTTCCTTTTAAGTACTACCTCAGGAACTGCTACCTGAGAAAGAAACCTCCTATCAGAGCCAAAAATCTGGGCCTGTATTTCTGTAATATGTTGAAAATCATGGTAAGGTATTTCAGCACGCATGAATGTCCAGTTATGCCTTCCTGTCATTGTAAATGAAGTCACATTCAGACATAGAGAAATGAGAGGAAATCTAATTTCTACCAAGCACATGTATTTGAGATACTGACAACATTTACTCCTCTGCTTCACAAATGTGATGCAATACATTATTTTCTTACTAGAACTCCTGTAGCCTTTCTAAGCCACTCCTTAGATCAAATGATATTAGGTAGACTCCAGCACCACATTCAGACTTGTCACACTGCTTAGCCATTGTGCAGGATGTTAGAACTTCATGCAAACTCTCTGTTTAGCTGAATTTTGCTTTAAGACCCTAACTTTAGAACCTACAAAATAGAGTTTTACATGTATGTGATGACTGCTTATATGTGACTCAACAGATCTTTAGCCTGTGGGAAATTTTTATAAAGAAGTCTCTAAATAAATATTCTTAGCAGTCAATAAATAAGGCAACCACAAACCTTGTGGGCTATAAGTCAAACAAACCAAGAAGTCCAGTAATATGCAGGAGACCACAGATGAACTTGGTGGTAGATTGATGGAAAAGCACTACTCAAGGTAGAGAAAGCATCACACCCATATGAATTATTCTTTCCTTGGAATATTGTCTTTTTCTTAGCAATTTAGATTGTCCCGTCTTGCTTGTTATGCTGATAAAGTGAAAACAGAGAATTTTGGCTAGACTACATAGGAGGAAAAAAAAAAATAATCAGGGGTTTTGTAAGCAAAGGAGGAAACAGTGTCTGTATATCCTGCATCTCTCAACACTGGTAGAGAATAAAGCATCCTAACCACTGCTTTCTTACTTGTTAGATCCCCTAATTTTCACAGGAACTTATAAAGCAGGATTAAAAGTATATCCCAAAGATGCTTGGTTTACTCTGAATGTTAGAAATGGTGTTTGCATCTCTTTTGGGCAGAGAAAGCAGCTGAACTTGAACTTGTAGTGCCTCCTTTGAGTGCTCCCATCACAAGACTAATAGGCAAAAGGTACATTAAAAAAAAAAAAACCAAAACCCTTTTCTCCCTCTCTGATTTCTATAAGGTCCTGTCTACCAAAGCTGTTTTGAGAGGAGCTTCTGGCTCAAGGCTCTTAAAAGATATGAATACAGTGATGCCCAAGAGCAGTCAGCTGCATAGCACTGCCAGAGCAGACACAGTTCTGGATATGTCCACTGAAATCTGGCTTCCTAATGTAAGTGAAAGTTCAGTGTCAGTTTTAAGAATCTGCATTGTTGATTTCAGTCTTTATGTTTTTTCCTTCATCTTTAATCACTCAAGTAGGAAGGCAGAAAACCCTGCACACACTGAAACATAGTGAGTGCACTTCAGATGGAACAGACCCTAAAGTACAGACTTTATTACTTTCTCGTCCCCTACCAATTGCAGCCAAACTAGGTGCCACAGAAATTAATAACATTGTTTAAATGGCCAGTAATATTCAAATAAAATAACAAAAAGAATATTAAAAAACCCATACATTTTCCAGCTTTTCAGTGTAAGATCTGAAGTAAATTCAATTTTCATTCTTCATACTAGCTGCATGAATGTAAGCATATCATCTTTGATACAGAAAACAGAAATACATTAATTAGGAGAGACATTTATAGAATTAAAGAGAAAACTCCATCTCCCCACCTCTTTCTTCTGTTAAAACCGTATTTTCTTTGAAAGGTGTCAGGGGGAGATTGAGAGTGGGTGAGGAGGGAGGAAGGATTTGCGAAGTCACTGCAGCCTTTTCCAAGATGAATTGCTACCTCCCTACCACAATACGAACAAGTGTCCCTATTCATCCATTTCCTGAAGGAAGAACAAGAAAAGCCCGAAGTATTCAAGTAAAATTGTAATTGGACCCTACAGTAGTTCCAAAAACAATGGGAGCTAGAAAGGGAACATAATGATTCATTTTGGCTACTCTGTCATATCATTTGGTCTTCCTTAGCTCTATAAAATGGTACATAATGACTTTTAGAAACACAGGAAAATTAGAAACAGAAACCAGACGCTCAGAACTCATAACACCTTTCTTTTGTTTCTTCTGAGTTAAAAAAAATCAGCAGCATTTGTGAATGCAACCTTCTAATATTAAAATGAAATCACGTTCTAGTAGATGATTAGGACAGCAACTCTTCGTTTCCCCCTTTCTGTTCTCAAGTGGCAAGTGGATATGTCACAATCCACAAACCTTTTCAAACACAGGACCTGAAAATCTTAAAATGTATCTGAAATACATTAGTTTCTGAAACTTAGATGTCCATATAATGTGTCCATATCTGTAAATTTCTGCAGGAAAACTAATCCAGGCAGATTTGAGCTAACATCTGTCTACAATATTAGCTACTTAAGTCAATGTGTTGGTCAGGACTGTGTCTAGGGAATAAACTGAAAAAGATGTGAAATCAAAATGAATAAAAGTTATAGTGAATCATACAGAAAATTGATTTCTGGTCTTTAAAAGTTTACTAAAGCTTTTTTTTCTACTTCTTTCTGTTCTACTACTTCATGCTGTGGTAAGTTAGAATAAAAAGAAAGGTCAAATAATTTTGTTTTGTAGAGACATTCAAAATGTTGTGTCTTGTCTTTGTGAATACATTGTAGAAATACAAGTTGAACTAAAAATTTAACAAATAATGACCCTGGTCATCTTTACTGGAAATGGTATCTGGAGAATTTTTATTTTTACTGTATTAGGGCTACAATGAAATATACATTTTCAGACAAAGCACCAGGAAGTGTCCTACCAGTAATTCCTAAGAAACACCAGGTTTCATAGACTAAAAATAAATTTTAAAAATTGCTGCTTAATATAGATTGATGAAATTGTTGTACCTTACAAATTGACTTTGTCACATTTGTCCAGATGTTAATAAATTCAATTTCAACACAATTTATTCTCTGTATGGTGACTCAGGTACACAGAGAATGTGCCTTTTGCCTAAGGTTGAAATAAAGGGAAAATATACTAGCATTTGTTACCATGATTTGTAATGGCTTCTATTGTTATAAGCAATGTTCAACTAATGGAGTTAACCTTTATTTCAATGGCATCAAATCTAAAGGTATCAAAAATGAAATACAGAGACAAATACAATCTCATTCTGACTAGAGGTTCTCTGAGTAGGAAGGTCCATAACATCAGGAGGCTACAGCACCACCAAACCACACTATACGTTGATCACTGCATAATCAGTAAGGTTAAGCCCAAAGCATCCATCTCTTCCTTTCTGTCTCTACCTGGGACACCTCTTTATTTTAAAGGACTTTATGTGGTAATACAGCATTAATAATAAGTCTTTCAAAAATCAGTTTTTCATATATTAGTATTTAGATTGATTCTTTTAAACTGACTTATTCCTTATCAAAAATTATTTAAATCCTGCTATATATTTTCCTCTTTTCTTAAAAACCTGAAGGCATAAAACTACTGCATTTTGGCTGTAAAAACAGATATTTGAGCAGAAGAAAAAAATCTTCATATGTATTTCTGTTGGAACATTTCAAAATGTTTGATTTCCTTGCAGTCTATACAATACATTAAACTTTTGCATCCAAATTTCACTTCAGATTATTCTGTTATGTGCCTCCTATGCTTTCTTGTTATTTACCAAGTGTTTTCTACTCCTCCTGATACTCAAACGCGAGGGAAATATTGATCTGACATAAGAGAAATATCACTCTCATTGTCCTATTGGAAACCTTGAGTTTTACTGAAAAGATTTCAGTATTCATAATTGGGGGAGCAATCGATGTTTTCCCTCCAAAGCTATTCTCAAGGAGAATAAACCACTCAGATTTTTTCAGTCCACTCTGAAAACCACATGGGAGCAAATTCCCTAGTTTGCAGGGAAGGAGATGAAGGAGGAGGACTGACAGGCTTTTCAAGATTTCCATATCTACTGGGATTTTGTAACAACATTTTTCATAGATAATTATGGTTCACTCCCGTAGCTTCCAGTATCACTCAGACTTCATAGAATCATAGAATAACTAGGTTGGAAGAGACCCACTGGATCATCGAGTCCAACCATTCCTATCAAATACTAAACCATGCCCCTCAGCTCCTCATCCACCCGTGCCTCAAACACCTCCAGGGAAGGTGAATCAACCACTTCCCTGGGCAGCCTGTTCCAGTGCAAAATGATCCTTTCTGTGAAAATTTTTTCCTGATGTCCAGCCTAAACCTCCCCTGGTGGAGCTTGAGGCCATTCCCTCTCATCCTGTCCCCTGTCACTTGGGAGAAGAGGCCAGCACCTTCCTCTCTACAACCTCCCCTCAGGTAGTTGTAGAGAGCAATGAGGTCTCCCCTCAGCCTCCTCTTCTCCAGGCTAAACAACCCCAGCTCTCTCATCTGCTCCTCATAAGGCCTGTTCCCAGCCCCTTCACCAGCTTCGTTGCTCTTCTCTGGACTCGCTCCGAAGCCTCAACGTCCTTCTTGTGGTGAGGGACTCAGGACTGAACACAGTATTTGAGGTGCAGTCTCACCAGTGGCAAGTACAGAGGGAGAATAACCTCCCTGGACCTGCTGGTCACACCGTTTCTGATACAAGCCAAGATGCCATTGGCCTTCTTGGCCACCTGGGCACACTGCTGGCTCATGTTCAGTCGACTGTCAACCAACAACCCCAGGTCCTTCTCCTCCAGGCAGCTTTCTAGACAGACTTCTCCTAGTCTGTAGCACTGCACAGGGTGACTGCATAGGCACTTCTGTGACTTCATGAGAAATTTTATCAATAACCATTTTTAAACAGGAGACATTTGGTGACTGATTATAAGTATGAAGGAATGGAGAAAGTAAAAGAGAGAAAGGTTCAATCAAATGAGGATAAACATAGTTTAGCAAGGATTAACTTAGGTTGTACTACAGTTAGCATTTTACAAATAATTACGCAGACCAAGTTTCAGATCGATTGAAGATTAAACAGTATCACCAATTATTTTGAGCTACGTTATAAAATAACCACTATAGAATGTGTCTCTTAGAATTTTCCATGTAGATGTGAAACACTACTGATACAATGTGGTATGTTTTGAATTCATATTGCAGTGTTACACAGTGTTATTATACAGTGTTCTAAACAAGTCAGATTCAGAACATCTGTGTAACTATGAGAGAACTTATATCAGAAAATAAGGTCATATGTATATCTTGAAGAATTTTGAGTTCAGTTTATAATAACAGTCAAAGTATTAACATTTCCCTTTTTTTTCCTGAGAAAGCAAAAGTATTTCCAGTAAATGCAAGCACACATTCTTGTTGAGTTCAGTCTTCTGGTTCCTGAAGCAAGAAGCTCTTTCAGTGTGTAATTCAGGAGCTATAAAATGTGGACTATTGACACAGCAGACCACACTGTCTCTTACAAAACCATTATGGTCTTCCTTGTCAATGAAGGTTTGCTCATTTAAAAAATAATATGCTGGGGGTGGAGTGGATGTGATGCAGTGGATGAGCAAAATAAAGACAGATGGCAATGGATTAACTCTGGCATATTTCATTACAAGGCAGATTTTACAGTTAGAAAATAATGTACTGCATACACTGCCGAGAATATGCCAAGTTTTATGAAATATAACATTGTCTACATGATGTATAATGGACAGGATCAGAAGGTCAATGGATACAAAATCCTCTCTCTATCAACTTCAGTACCATGCTGATTCATATCATGAGGGTGTCAGGAGCATTACGTAAATACACAACAGAGTCATTCTGTACAATCTAGACTCTATATCAATATTGTTACTTCACCAACATTTCATTTATTTTTAAGAGTAGCCCTATCTTGTTTGTTGTAATTAAACCAAGGAGATGAGTGCCCATTATTCTGCCAAAAAGGAAAGTGATAGTTTCCCTGTAGAGTTAAAGGTAAGGTATGGCAAGCAGTTCTCTTGTAATGATACATCCTAAAGTTATCCCCCAAAATTCAAAGCACTGATGAAAATTAGTGGGAAGGAATACTCCCTTCAGACATTGCACACAAACAGTTTCAGCTAGTTTATTCTTACTGATAAATCCCATAGGTATTAGAAGTGAAAGTTAGTTTTAAATAGCACTTAAGGAAATTTCTAAGTATATTTCTCTCAAAAGCCAATGACACATAGTCCTACTTACAAATAAAAGGCTGTTTCAGGAATTCCATTGATCGATTGCTGTTCTCTGATTATTTACACAGGATTTTTCAGTAATGTCAGGTGTCCAGAGGAAGACAGAATTCAAAGCAAGCACACTCTTTTATCAGATACTTTTTTGTCAGTGTTCAGAGGTATGACAAAATCTATCTAGCCTGTATATTCTATTAAGATATTAAATCTCATATAAAGATTTATATCAGTGACAACTTTATAACTATTCAACAGTGACAGATTTCTGTGTGATTTAAATATTTTTCAGTTTAAGAAATAACAGTGAGGAGAGTACCACATGTGAAAATTATTAGACTGATGTGTTGGTTCTATTTCAACTCAAGCAATGCTTAAAAATAGAAGCTGACTGGGAGACTGTTAAATACAAAACAGATTGATAACATAGGAAAGAAAAGCAACAACTTTCAAATCCTCATTCTCATTTTACACATGTGATACTACTGTGGTCCACATGGTATTTCCCAGACTTCCACAACACAAAGGATAAAACTGTATGAAAAGCAAACCTATTGGTAGCTGTATTTAACAGTTAAGGAATCTGATACTTCAGAGCAAAGGACATAGGTAAAAGCTAGTCTGTCTTCTGATTCACCTCATTGAATCAAAAGTTTCTGTGACTTTGCATAGCAAGTAGGGATCTACTTTTTTAGGACTTAATATAGATGCAAGCTACACGTAAGATCTTCCTTTTCATTTCCAACACCATTGCTGAGGCACTATCTGTTGCACTTCGTCATCTTCATATATATTCAAATATATTCAGGCCACTGAATCACACAGATTTTACCAGAGAAAAAAGATACTACCTACTAAATTAGAAATAAGTAACTAGATGGTTTTATATTAAAATAGTGGTATGATTCATTATGTGTTTACTAGACCATCAAACAATAAATACTAGCCAGAATAAATAGAACAAAATGTAGCATCATTCTCTTTAGTAACAATATTTAGACAAGCACCAGCAAAAAAGAAACATATGTAGGAGTTTATTAATAGATTACTCAAGGAAAGAAAAAATGTCAGGTTAAGGTATTCAACTAATAGATCAACGTCATATTTCATTAAAAAAATCCACTAAGTACAGCTTATCTATGAAAAGGATTTTAATTTGAGAGGAAAGCTCAAATTTAGTGGCTGCAGTTCTTGAACAACACTGAATGAGACAAAAGGAAGTTTGTCATTGGAGATGGTAGAAGGCAGCAATGCTTTTTCATGAAGCTTTTCACTAAATGAAGTGCAGAGATGGAAGTGGAGAGTCTTAAAATTTCATACAAAAGAGGTAGTAGGTACGCCATAAGTAAAATGGTTGATACAAATAACCATGTGTTAACCTACAAGTGTTGAAAGTTGAGCATATTTACATCACTTTAAATGAGGCCTTTACATAGTTGCACTGTTTATTCATTGTCATTCTATCTGATCATTTGAAACTAAAATTAGATGAGGCAGGTTTTGTCTTTAAGGCCAAACTACTATGAATATACTAAACTGTGTTTTATCTTCTTAATTTTGTGTCATTAACACCTCTCCCACAAATGTTAGTTTGTTTTATTTGTCTAAGAATATTTGCAGTGTATAAGGTCCACTTGCTGTTCAAGTAATAACATTTATTTTGTTCATCCTTTTCCTACCCAAGTAGTACATTATATGTGCAGCTATGAGAAAGAAAATGGTAGTCTTTTTACCTTCTTTTGAAAAAAAATCCAGATTATCTACCTTATCTGCCTATGTTAATGAAACACCATGGAAATCTTCAGAAGAAAAATACAAATATTAAAGCAAAAAATATTGCTAAGTCGTAGATCCTATGCCTAATCTTACTGGGTTTGCATCTCCTTTCCATGAACAGATATATTAACCTTTAAACAGAATATAGAGAGAAGATATACAAGTTTAACATCGTGCTGGGTTGGAATAACCTTTCCAGTGTAAGTTAAACATTCATGCTAGCCCAGCTATGCAAAACTGAGCAGTTAACTTTGAAGGGAGACCTTAAGAGGGAATATAAAAATACCATTGCAGCCATCCAGTCTCCCAAAATATCGTTGCTGTAATTGCCAGAATTATAGCTTGTGGTTACCTGCTACATTCTTTGGTACTCAACTGATGTTTATTGTGCAGCCACAGCTTAAAACATTGGCTCAGAGCTGGCTTGCAATCCACATAATACTATATCTACTGCCTACAGTACTGTATCAAACAACAAACGCAGGCCTTGGGACAAAGTACATTGAAACATACCCACAAAATAAATAACATTTGAGATGAATAGAAAACACTGCATATTGGATGTCATTCTAAAGGACATGTCTTAAACTTTGGTTCTTAACCACTGTGGCAATAACCAAAATAAACTGTCCTTTACATCTTTCAGCTTCTGTGATTGCAAAAAACAAAAAAGAATTTTAATATATGATCTGTTTATCAAGACCTTTTCCCCAGATGTTCTTGCCATTCATAATGAAGGTAATTTAATACAAATCATGATAGGGAACACATTCATACACAGGCTGAATTTGTCTCACTGTTACCCTTGGTAATAAAAGGTAAATATTAAATATTTCCTGACAAAATTTCTTATATCTTACTCTGTCTGTTTTGCAAGTTTGTTTTTTTCCTGACAAATGATCAAAACAGCAGACATGCAAATCAGTGTTGTGTTGTCAGGTTGTTTTTATTAAGCTCTTATTACTAATGGAATAAAATAGAATAAAACTTACTTTTCATAGCACATAATTAGCACTACAGTCCTTATGCAGCAGTGGCCCCAGGATGATGTTCAGAGGTCCTTCATTTTTCTTTGTTACTTCAGTTATGTATCCTATAATTTTTGCTTATAGTTGCCACCACCTTTATGGGTGTGGTCTGAGTTACACAATTCAGATGGAGCCCATGTGTGCTGGGGGCCTTGGACAGATTCATCAGCTCTTGCTGTCCTGCATTCATCAGTTCTTCTACATTTAACAAAATCAGTAGTCTCCAGTCCTTTTGAGTTCTTAGGAGACTTTTACATGTTCTCTCTTGTACTATTCCTCACTTACAATTTTCTGGTGACTGTTTATGCCTCTGTACACACAGGTACGTGTTGGTGCAATTCATGCAAACTCACGGAGAAGTGAGTGAAAAGCAAAAGTCAGAATTTTACCTTGAGTCAGGATGAAACATTGGAAATTGTTTTTCAAGACAGAAGTAATTTCCACCTTAAGATAGTACGGGAACATTTTGTTTATTTTAGGTGAAGCTCGTATGAAAGGTAACAGTGAACTTTAGCCATTAATCGTCATGATGAGTCATATGCATCTCTGAGAATCCATCCCCACTGCAGACCTAGCTGGAAAGTTGGTTTGACTGTCCACCTTGGATGTGAGCAGAAGCAGTTCCTGCTTGACACAGTTGCACTCTTTATTTCCTAGTCCTGAAGTGAAATCAGTCTTTCTGCCTGGTCTTTGCTATTAGCATGTACTGCATAAGGAAACAAGCTGAAGAACAATTTCATGATTATTTTCACTCCTTAACTGTAAACATGGTTCCTAACACAATGTATTCCAGGCAACCTTAGCATAGCTCAGGGACTGACAAGAGCAAGAATGTTTCCATTAGACAACATGAACGTAGGCAAATTCTCTTGAATGAGGAAGGACTTTATACAGGTGCAAGCTACAAATTGTCCTCTAAAGTCTGGGCAAGATAACTTCTTCATCCCATTTGTTTACTGGTCCCTTGAGGAAAAAAGCCTGCAAGCTTATCCCCTTATAAACTGAATCAAGTTTCTGTCCATTTGCATATAAAGGAAGTTTTTTAAAAGTAACATTGGTTTCATTCCAAAAGGTGCTTAAAATTTCCGTAAGTACAAAATTGCTCTCCTAGAGGCTATGTAATTAAAAAATGTGTGCTCTTGGTTCCTGGATATTTTTACAACATACCTCTACTTTTGTTCATTCCTCTAATTATTTTGGCTTTGACCAGACTGTAACACCATATTTTAAGACCATTCAGAAAACAAAAATTAGTTTTCCCTCTACCTATTTTATAGGATATTCTGGAGAAGCCACAAGGTGAAAGCAAAAGATAGTTCTCCTCTATCAAACTTCTTCCAGAGAAGAAGATAATGATGTTGGTGAGCCCTAGGCTCATGAATTTGCCTGGAAATTGGAATATTTTAATTTAGTCCTTCAATGTGCTACTATGCATTTGTCTAATTTTCACTCTTTCCCAAGGTGTTATATGGCTGAAGGTAGAGAAGAGAAGAGAATGAGAAATGTAAAATATATCTGTGTCACAGTCCTAGAGCCCAGGTAGTGTATTGACAGAAAAAAAATATTACATTAAAAAGTAGCATGCAAACTTTATAAATGAATTACCAGCAAACTCAGATTGAAAACATATTAAACATGAGCAGGAAACTGTTTCAAGAGTATACAAGGAGTTTGCTGATGTCATTTAATGTTTCTATAGCCTTGTTGCTGTTGTCTAGTAAAATGATCTGGTGAATCCATGTGTCATGGAAAGGGTCATTGGGCACTGGAACAGGCTACCCAGGCAGGTGGTTGAGTCACCTTCCCTGGAGGTATTTAAAAGATGGGTGGATGAGGTGCTGAGGGGCATGGTTTGGTGATTGATAAGAATGGTTGGACTCAATGATCCTGTGGGTCTTTTCCAACCTAGTGATTCTGTGATTCTGTGAAACTTACAAGTGTTGCTTTAGCGGAGTCATTACAGAGATCATACTAGGTCAACATAACTGGTGAAGGTAAAGTATAAGCAGATTAGTACTCACAGGACACCCATTTTAATCTTTAACTAGAGAAAAATAACAGGGAATGAAAAAAGCTAGAGGAAGGAAAAAAATACTAATCCAAGAAAGACACAAAGAAGGCCATAGAGGAGGATGAAATTTTTAGAACTCTGTTAAGCTATTTTTTGTTAGTATTGGTAAGGCAATGCACACCCCAAATGAATGTGCCACAGTACAGTATGTAACAGAACTGAAATAACCACTATAAACTTAGGTAATTCACTTCTAAAGTTGAATTTGAAAGACATCCAAATATGTTAAGACAGAAAAAAACAGAGTTGAAACAATGTAAGCTCTGCTGGTTTATGAGGTAATGACCCCATGAAATAACTATGCAGTCATGAATGATGGATATTAATGTTTTAAATCCCAAATTCATTTGACCTAATTTTATTAATCCTGTTTGACTTTGTCTTCTTTTTCTGCAGAAGTAATTTTGCCATTGTAGAACCTTGAAATTTGGGAATTAATTATATGTTCCACTGCACAATTTGTATTGTTTACTTAGGATTCAGCCCTAATGATAGATCTGTGTACTTTTCAATTTGTATCAAATCCAGCCACTCTTGCATTTGTCCCGGGGATTTGAGTTGAAAGATAAAGATTTGCTAAAATGAAACCATAAGGGGAAATGTCGGCAAGAGCAATAGCTAAAGAAATCCTCTAGATATTAATGAAATCCATTCATTGTTCTGGTCCATTTGTTTCTTTCTACGATGCTAAAATTAGGCAAGTTTCAATTTTCTTTTCAGACAATAGTATCTCACTGTACCCTCTTAATACAAACATAAAGACAAGAATTGCACAGTAATTGGTATTTAATTTAAATCAGTTACACTAGGATTTTACTACTTAAATTAAAACCTTATTTGAAGCTTTTCTTCTTGTTCTAAAAGGAAATGTAGTTTAAGAAGTTTGTGCATTTAAGATTCCTTTTATACTAGATAGACATTGGAAGAATCCAACCAAAATGCTGCCTTTGCTGAAGCTCCACCCACTACTGGAAATACTGGATAATTATAAGTTACTCTCTCTCCACAATACAGAAATTTTCAGCCATTTTCATCATTCTCCAGATGAAGTTACCCCTGATTATTTATACTACAAATACAAAACACAAGTCCTTTCATAATGAAAAATCATCTCTTCTACAGGTATAAACTTCATTAATTGCATACATGCAGCACAATTAAAAAACATCATGGAACTGTTACAGGACAAAACATGTTGCCCAAAGCATTGTTTTATCTTCTGCATAAAGCATGTATAACCAAATGTTCAATCAACATAGGTATGCTGGTAAGGCATAGAAGGTTCTACTAATATATAATAAAAGACTATTTTCAAATAATAAACTAAGCCAAGTATATACATAGCCAAATATGTTTAGGCAAATCTGTCCTTTAGCTCCAAATAATGGATGCCTTTTGACAACGGAGAGTGATTCATTCTATTAAGAAGGAAAACTCTGCCCTAGCAAAAGTACTTTAAAATTACAATTTACTTCTATAACAATAATACATTCCCCTTTTACCTGAAAAATGATTTGATGAAGGATTAACATAAATAGCTGAATTAATCACTTGTTCTGTCTTTTATCTCCAAAAATTCCAGAGAAATTTTGTAACATACAGAAATTCTGATGTCACTACTGGATTTCATATATTCCTCAGATGTGTAAGAAGACGTAGCTCTCAGCAAAGAAAAACCTTTTGAGGAGAATATATACCAAAGATAATCCTGTTAAATGCTAGTGAAAAGACTTGTCACACACAACATTAACAGAAAGACGCATAAAACAAGGAATATATCTTGAGATGAACAAGTCCTTCAGTTTCCTGGAAAAAACTTGCACTAGACAATCACCAGAGACAAAGTCACAGCTTAGGGACATGACAAGGGGAAGTATCAACATTTAATAACACTTACTATTTTAAATAGGGATGTCTTTTAATACAGTTATTGAAGGAAGAGTGGAGGTAAGCATCTAGCCAAAATAACTGCTGTTATGAGTGTTTGCAGAAACACGAAACCTGTATTATGGGTCTTTCAAGTAGTTCAGAATGCCTCCTGAGCCAGTGAAAATGGAATACCTATGTTGCACATTGGCTTTGTGGTGATGTCTATGGCATGCTAGCAAGAGGATTTTTCAGAAGAGTGCAGCTTTCCTATTATCCCACAAAACCGAAGAGGAGAACATCTTCAAGATCCTATAAAGATAAAGGCTCTCTCTTGTATCTAAATTCCTCAATAATTTCTTTCAGAATTAATGTACTGAAGCAAAGGTTTTGCGTACACAAGGAGGAAGGCTAAAAGCTATTTCCTTTATAACAGTAGTAATAAATAAGTAGATATACCTGTAAAACACAAATGCAATGTAAGTTTTTATGACCAAATGATTAGGAAAAATATTCTTTAAAATCTTTAAAGAAAACATTTTAAAAGGTATTTAAAGCACTTTCTGCCTCCTGCTAATGTGTTAAACTTCTCTTTAGTTTGAGGAGGAGCTTCACAAAATTTAAATATTCTGTGAGTCCTTAAAAGATCCCATGCACAGGAAAAATATATGGAAATTGCCCACAGGAAGCACATATTAGATAAACACAGGAAGTAATTATTCAGCAGGAAAGTTTGGAGGAAATGGGTTGCTTTTCTGTCAGTTCTGGTGTTGTGTTGGTTTCAGGACATCAGCAGTAACGAAGGAAATAGATTAGCAATTGCAGGGCAGCTATTGTTTACATAGTGTTGACACCAAATCTCACTCCCTTAGAATTTACCTTGTAAAAATAATTTAATATTGTTCAAAAGCAAAGCAGACTTTCTTTTTTCTAACAATATCACAGCAGTTAGTTTTAACATCTGCTCTACACTAAGAAGGTTTCAGAAAGAAATAATCCATCCAGTAAAGCAGTAAAATAAATTGAAAATATATTTTAAAACTTCCAAGTATGTATTAACAATGCTTTGTTTGTAAGATGATAAATCTTTATTTTGGAATGAACCGATATTATAATAGTGCCACCAATCCAGCCTAAGAAAATATGAGGTTTTGAGTTGCTGCTTTAATTTAATTTTACTATTCACTGAAATTAAAAACACCTCTTCTGAACTACATCTTCTCTTGAAGTCTTTAGGGGACTCTCATTCCTGAATCAACTGATTATGCAGTAGGCAAGCATATGAACCAATATTCCCTTTCCTTCAATGAATTCAACACAACATCAAGTTCTAGCTAACAACAATTGCTTTTTTGAAAATTTGCTAACAAATTTTTCACTGAAATAAATATGCATCTCTATAAAAGTCTTCATGTTTCACGAATCAGTATTTTCCATGCAAAAACATGTCATGGGAAAACTTTTCCAGCCTACTGTATTCCTAGGTTACCCCTAAGTGGAGAAAGGTGATTAGGAAGAAAGCAAATACAGCTAGGAAACATGTTCTGTTCTGTGCAGATGAAGAAGTAGCCTGCGTTATCCCCCAGCATTACATTTGACAGAAACCTGCATGGAAATAAAGAACAGGACAAGAAGTCAGACAAATGTCCAGAAGAAGCAACTTTAAACATCATGTTCCCCTTCTTACATGCATAAATGTTTTCATGGGAAAGCAGAATTGCAGCAACATCTCTCTTCCCTCACCCCCCATGTAAGGATTACAGAAATAATCAACAGCCCTACTAGGCTACAAACAGATTTGAGCCAGCTGTTCCTCAGTAGCCCTCCTGGTGCTACTAGAAAATACAGAAACGGAGAAAGCCCATATGGCTTCTTGGATACACGCTTGTCCTAGCTGTCATCAGTCCTGTGGGATTCTCTATTTTACTTGTTTATGCTGGGCTTACTTTGTTGTACTTCCTTCTATTTGATCCAGTCAATTCTTTTTATTTCATTTAATGGCTGAATGTACTCTTTAGAAAACTGCAGTTCAGATTACATAGAATATTTTTCTATAATGATTTTGATGTCTTATTTTTATTTAAGCCATTCATACTCATAAGAATGTATTATAAGCATCTTATCAGGAAAAGTAGCAGACTTTTTTCCTCTTAACAAAATAACATGAAATATCTTCAAAAAAATTAAATATATCTTCAAAATTTATCAGCTGATGAATTAGCCAGAGCTAGTTATAATAAAAGAGCGGGTTTTTGCACATAAAAAATTGAAATGGCAAAAACTGTTCAGTAAAGAAATCTTGATGGATTCTGATGGATTTTATTGATGAAAGTTGAAGTAACTCTTCAGGTAGTACTATATTCCATCAGATCTAAATTAAAAGACTTCATGTTACTCATGTGGGTTACTTCTTATGTGCACTTAGTGTCACAACACCTTATATTTGAGGCAAAAATTTACATGCTTTTAACATTGCATATCCATACTCTTTTGTCATCCAAACAGCTTGTAACTTCTGATCTTCAAATACAGCAGTTATTAACTACATTAGCATCCTGTTTTACAGACACAGATACATTTGAACTTACAAAGTCAGAGGGTTTCAAACTGACTTTAAGAAAAACAAGGTCAGAAAATGTAACCTCACCATTATTACTAACAAATGTACTGCAGCATTTCAATCAAAATTCAGCAAGTGAACAGTAAAAATTAGAGATGATGTCAGAATGGCTTGATGGATTAGTCTGTATCCAAAGTAAAAACAATTTTCCACTGGGAGAGCTAGCAAGGCTGAGACAGATCCCGGCCTATTGGACTAGAGCATAATAATGCCAGCCCTGACCCCCATGAAGTGGGGGAAGATAGTCTAGATGTGAAGATTCTTGGGAAACATTCACAAAGGGTAATGGGAAAGCAAGATACAGCCTAGGGGGAGTTACCATAACTGTTTCACCAGCTTTGCTGCCACAAGTGTGTCTGTCAGCCTTTCCTGAATATTTCTAATAGGAAGGCTGATGCCATGACCATTCCATTGGACATCACAAAAAGGTGCTAATCAGATGTTCAAGCCTATTTCCCTTTTTCTCTTCCCTAATGGGATGGTTCCCAGGTGACTTCCTCTAAATCCTTGTCTCATAAGCATGACCACTAACGCATTTTGACCACAAATGAACTTCTTATACTTTGGAGAAGAAGAAATCATTCCATGATCTTCAACCAATTAACCTTTTTCATGTTATTTAGTTCATAATAATCTGAAAGAGACTTGAAAAGGCAGCATCATTTGAAGGAAGCTTTGAAAAGACAACAATGATCCAGCTCACTGGCATGGCAGATGTATGTGGGGTGTTTTTCTAGTGTCATGAGATTCACTTTTGAAATATAATGTCGTTTCAGACACTTAACCACCATTAAGTGCAAAAATGTAGTACGTCTTTTCAAGCTAAAAAAACCTTTCTCCAATGCTCTTATACAGCATTTGAGTCTCTAGAACAATTGCATGATAATTAATTTATACAATTAATCATGTTAATATTAAGAACAATGTACAATAAATTCAATTTCTTTTGTTTTTTTCAGACTTAGGTTTGGTTGGTTTGTGAGGTACATGTCTATTTCCTAAGTATTTATTAGTCAGACTAGAGCTTTTGGTTATCAGATTCCAGAGCTTTAACTCTAGCCTCCAGCTACCTTTTAAAGATTTTACAGACCTCTTGTCTCTAGGTATTCTGTGCTCACTGGTGACCTTCAGAAAGTTTTCTTTAAGATTATCTGTTTACTTTTATTGAAAATGAAAATGATATCTTATTAAGTAGGAGGTCTGAATATGCATCTCATATCTCCTTTTAAATTGATGAAAGTAAGTGAAAACAGTGTGACCCAAAATTACTTTTTGTCTTCAGCATCTGATTTTCTCTCAATAGGATTTTCTTGTAACAAACAATATTGTTTAATCAGTTCTTTGATTTATGCTGTTATCCCTTGGAAAATTAATTATATTTGTAACACTGCTGAGAAATTACTGTAAGAAGCAACATCTTCAGGGTAAAAAAACATTTGTTTCACTTCTTTTTGTTCAAAATTTAGGGCATAAAGTCCCCTGGTTCATTTTCTTTTCAGGAAGCAGCTTCCATTTACAGCATTTATTGAAGTGGATAGTATCACTGCCGGTATTATTGATGAGGAGGATGCATACATTGAATAAAAAGTATACAGGACATTTTATTCAAAATGTTAACAAGACAAAATGATTTTACTGTAGCAGCTTCATAAGAATCAAAATGTTGAGTCTATACAGGCCCCCTGGAATGCCTGGATGACTTTTGCAGTCCTTTGTATTGTACCCCCTGCTAAAAGTTACCAGTAGAGATACCTATATTTATAGTTATCCTAAGTTCTGGGTGTCTTTGCAGGCATCACTTCGAACTCTTCAAGAATATTTTGCATGGCATTTTCAATGGGGACGTGTAGGGGGAAAAGTAGATGAGAAGGGCCAGTTGAGATCAGCAGCAACCCTGCTGCAAGTCATAAATGATTGATGCAGTCCAAAAGCTGACTGAGACCTGGGTCTTTTGGCTTAATCTACTCTGGGAACTCTCTAGTTGTAGATTATGTACTTTTATACTGAGACAGAAAGCTAGAGAAACACAGAATCAATTCCAGTTTGAGTAAATCTAAAGATCTCTGAGTAGAGCAATATAAGTTTGGGAGACAGAAGAGTCGCTGACTTGAAGTCTGGTTTAGCTGCCTTTAACTCATCTATTTTTTCTTCTTAAGCCCTAAGTCCTCCATCCAGGGGTTCAGAAATATATATCAGACTTTTTCTTGCTATGCTAACTCTTATTGTAAAAATATTTTTTGGACCTTAAACATAGAGTTATATCCAGTGTCCTTGCTGAATGGCTTTTTTATTCTGGCTAGGATTAGAATAGCACTTCTCAAATCTTGGCACTATAAAAAAACCAAAAACTTTGAAAGCAGAACCATGACTTTACAAACTCTGGTAGTTAAGTAGCTCTGTTTTAATATTTTGGACAATTCTGCTTGAGAGGAAACAGCTTCATGAAAGGAAATGAACAAATGCATTTCCATCTAGGAATAAAAAAATAGGATTTTTGTTTGGGAGTTTGGTTTGTTTGGGGTGGGGGTATTTTTGGTGAAAGAGAACCAAAGTTTTCTAGAAAATGTTTCTTTATTTTGATGATTTGTATGTGTTGCTGGAGTGAAAATGCAAACCTCTTCATATTTTTGTAAGCTTTAATTTTTTCAAAGCTACTTAAATTGTTGACATTCTATTGTCATCACAATTACAACCTGAACGCAATAGTGCTGAAAAAAAGTCTTTTTGGTCTGTGCAGTGTCACCAGCTCTAGTGGAACAAGCTAGTGTTAAGAAGAAGAAACATTTTCATATGGGTCACTGTCCACATGAAAATGTCTCATCTTCCATTTCTATGAATAACCAGATCCCATTTCATTCCTAGAAACACTAGATGTCCTCTTCTATCCACCTCCAAAAGAGAGAGATCATCAAAGGATAAAAAAATCTAACAGCTTTAGTTAAAATCAAGTCATTATTGAGGACAATGTGTGAAAAAAAAGAAAAATCAAAAGAAAGAAATTGCAAAAGCAACGCATCAGAGAAGTCCCCTACTCCTCAGGCAGGTCACAGTCAGCAAGGAATGCATCCCCAACAGCACTCAAGATACTTTGAAACTGTCTGGGAAGTCAAATGTATGATTTGGCTCATTAGAAAGGAAACACTGTCTTTCCATATTAAGTTTTTAAAATGTCCTGAAACCGATATCCCATTCCCAGAAATTCCAGGAAATGTGTTCATTTACCCAAATACAAACCAGAGCTCTATATGTGCTGTGCAGTCTGAATACTTGAATAATTGGTTCTGTCTTGGTCACAAGTTTCTTGGGATATTGGTATAATAATGACAATTTATGCTGCTGGTGCTCTTCTTAGCAGCTGAAAACTGAGAGGTTCTGACTCTCTCTCTGTCCTGCTGTAGTTAATAATAACAATAATAACTTAGTTAAGTATGGGAAGGCAATAGTGTAGTAAAACATACTTTGATATTAAGTAACCTCAGAGGGTTGTGATCAGTGTCACAAAGTTCATCTGCAGGCCAATGAATAGTTGAGTAATATGTTAGAAAAGTAAATAAGTTCTGATGGAGTAAGTTATAAATCAACAGAATTGGTTCAAAGTTTGATAACAAAATTCAGTAATGTCGCTTAGTGTTCCTTCATTTTATACTACAGCATAGTTTAATAAATCTATTTAAATATCTGCTTCACAAATGCACGGGTTGTTTAAAGGAAGAATTGAACATGCTGTTTTTAAAAATCCTGTCTTTATTTTGCCCAAGAAACAAAAACATACAGCTTTTTGCTTTCAAAAAATTTAAAGTACGCTAATGGCAATAAACGCCTGCCTGTTCTCTCTCTGTTTAAGCAACAGCTGCAGGATGAGCTTAAAACCAGCTGGTGGCAGAATGGTAGAAAACCTAACAAAATTTTTCAACCTATAACCATTTGAAACAGACACCCTCAACATTCAATATTTTAAGCATACATTCATCTGAAAACTCTATTTCAAAATACAACTACTTATTGCACTGCACTGAGACAAAGAAACAGTATAAACCACCTGGTGACCAGCGTGTATGGAAAACAACAAATTTCCATCAAAAAGTGGCTTTCTGTTTCTGCTAAGCTTAATTTATATGCCATGGATTTTTACATTTGAAAATGCTGGCATGAGATCTCACAGGTACAAATAAAGCAAGATTAATGCTTCTTTGTTTTCTAGTGAATAGTAAAGCATGCACAATCAACTTTATTTTAATTGAATTGCCAATAAAGTAGACTTGGAATTGCAATTAGTTACTTAATGTAAGTAGGCATTTAAAAAATCTTAAGGAGAATTGATGTGAAAATGAATCTATGTGCCATTCTGTTAACCTGTGCTTTCATTCATTTTGTTAAAGTGCCATTTCAATGTCCATGTAGAACTACGTGATTTGAAAACTCACCATCATCCAACATACACAACACCAGAGCTGTTCCCATTTATTTAAGGGGTCTGGTCAATTTGTGTTCAAGATCCAGTTGTACCTAAGATTCAGACAAGTGGCTTTCATAGTTTTCAGTACATCAACAGCATGGATTTTTACAATAGATAGGAGAGTTCAAGTCTGGGGCAGTGTAGGTCTCTGTTTCAGGGTGATCAAAATAGATATAAAAGCCCAGTGACCATATTGACAAATGCTCCACTGATAGTAACAGGAGCTTAGTTAGACACCTTGTTGACCTACATGTACCTAAATTTTGTCTCCAACCCCACCCCAACCTCTTTCTTTGTTAAATGGCAAAATGTTAAAAGACTTGTGAGTACGAGGTTCCAGAAAGGAATAAGGAGTAATTATGATCAGGCTTCAGCTTAGTTCAGGCTTGATTTGAGGTACATTGAAGAGTTATATTACAGGATATGACAGCATCCACCATTTTCACCAGAACTGACAAAAAGCAGAGACCTTTCACCCTTTTCACCTCTCTCTTTTCTTTTAGAAATTCTCTGTTTGATTATTACTGTTACTGATGTATGTAAGGCAGCACTACATTAACTGAGAAAGTATTTGGGCTCTAAGTCTCTGATTTTTAAAGAACACCCACTACCTTCTAATAGTCCCACTGTGGCAAACAAAGGGCCTTGCAGCTTTGAAAACATATCCATCATTAACTTCTTAAAATAGCATACAAAATCAATAAAGAAAACAGCCTGACCATCTCACAGGGGCTCCCTACTTGTGGGGGTTTTTTTGCATTATTGCACAAACTTCTCAGCATTACCCACCTGAGGGAAATGGCACTGACAGGGAGTAAGGAAACTAGAGTTCTTCAGTGTAGCTTGATGACCTTGGCAGTGCAGAGCCCAGATTTCTATGTACAACTAGATATCACACCACAATGCTTCCATCTTATAAAATGTTCAAGCCATGCATGTTTGTCTTTTTGAAGACATACTTATATAAACTTACAATAGATACTACACACTCCTTCGTTGCAGCTTGAATTCTATGGCCTTCACGTAATACATTGCAGGTCACAGAGGCTTATTTCTTCATGCAAAAAATGAAAAGTGATTGAATGGCAAAGGCCTCTGCAGTATAGCTTTTTAACTCTTTAGATGATACGACAGATCGTGCAATATACTTGTGTAACTTATGTGTTTATTGTGTTATATCTATGAGACTGTTTCATAAAAAATACTATGACAAGAAAATCTCAACACTCAGTTATTACCAACATGTAACAAGTATATGCAGGAAAGGGATACATCATTATTTGGCCAGAGGTGTGAACGCCATGAAATATAAAACAAAGACTTAATAGATGGATGTGTGGCTATATCAGTGGTCCTAGAGACCAAATAAATATACATATATATGAGATAGGACTCCTCCCTTACCCTGTCTGAATAAAGCATTAAATAAATTAAAAAAGACTAAATAGGTATCTTGAGAGAACAAGATGATGTCTGGTAATGCCTCCTTTTGTCTCTTTAAACCTGATACATAGCAGATTAGGTTTCCATAAGATCTCTGCCTGTGATTAACAACTGTAGGTGAAAACCTCTTCTCACATTATTTTAATCTCTTCACTTACTTAGATTCTAAGCAATTTGTTTGTGCCTACATTTGAAGAAGGAAAGGTAATCCTAGCATTGTCCAGGACTGTCATTTACAAATGACTGCCCATCACTCATAGAAAAGACATTATTTATAAATTGGTCAGTATTAGAATACAGAGAATTACAACCTGTTTATTTTATGCTTTCTAAATTGCCCTTAGGTTGATGTGCTGATAATTACATGTTTCTTTCTTCAACTGATAGCTCAGGGGATAGACAGAGTGCTAGTTATTTGCTTTAACAATTAGGAAATTGTTCAATTTGTGCTCTAATTGACTCAATTACACCTGCAGATGTCTAAAGAATTTTCATTATCACCTGTGTGAAAGCAGCATGTGTCCTATTACCTACATCTATGAGGTTTTTTCTATTTTAACTCCATCATTGCCAGTTCTCTGCGTATTACTATAATGAAATGGCAATCATTTCCAAGATTTAAACACATTCTATATTTGAACGCATGCCAGAAACTACAACACTCAATCAGTCCCACTTTATGCTGTTTTGATCTATTTTACTTTCAGAGTTACAGTTCCAAAAATTCCACAAACATAATTCTGTACCAAGAGCAAAACCCTGGAAGTAGCAGCAAAACAAAAATATTTTCTTAGAAAGAGATAAAATGTGCTTATTAATTTCTCTAGCAAAATGTAAAAGTTTGTTTTCAGAAGACAGACATAATATCAAGTGTGTTGCACCTAGGGAAAAAAATAGGCCATTTAAAGTTACCTCCTGACATATATTTACGGATTATTTTTGTTAGGACTATTTATATGATAATTTTTTTAGGATAGGCATCTTGTACATTGGAATAACAGGCTATCTTTTAGATTTTCCTTTAGGCATAAAGCAGTAAACAAGATAAACTGAACTGCAATTCATCTGGCTGAATCACTTTATTTGTGTCTCTCTGTATTTCAGGTTAACTCTACTAGCTGTCTAGACCTGGAACACTGAAAAGGTTTCTCTTGTTATTATTGCTTCTTCGAGAAAATTAGCACTAAATTAATTTCCATTTAAAATAGGATTGTATGTGTGTGTTGATTGCAAAAATGGTCAACAAAAAAATGTTAAAACAAATTTAATTTCTTTATCTGTTTAATGTTCCCAATCAAATTATAACTCACACAAGTCTCATATTTGAGAGGCAAGCAAGTATAGTTACTATAATAAATTTCACATTTTTGTCATCATTCTGAGCTAACTCAATAGCTTTCCCTGTTCATGGCCGGATCCATTAAGTACACGTTAAACTGGCAGCTCACATGGACCTGTGCTGGGAGTCCTGGAAGACATCTGAAAGGTAACATTAGTCATTGATCTAAAATAACAGGGATACTGCAGCCTACTAAACTTATATAATTGATTTAATATTCCAGTATATACAACTACACTGTATATTCTCTCTCTGACTGCTACTGGTGTGAATGGGTCATTTTAATCGTGCAGATTAAGAAAGGAAACTGCTGGCAAAAACTAACAGAAGACTATAAAAGGTCTGCCAGGTGTGTCAGCTCCCTTTTGGAGGAACTTCTAAGAGAGGACCTGAAGGAACCTATTAATTCTCTTCTTCCTGTCTTATAGTCAATTAAAATTATATTTTGGTTTTTGCTTGTTTGAAAACTGTGAACTCCTCAAGCTTTCATTTTCAGCAGCTATTGACAACCGTGAGCTGTATTTCCCATAGTGTTTAACTGGCTATGTAATTTTCTGTTATAATATCACTGATTTTCATAGGAATTCTGCTTGAGGGCCTGCTGACTGACTGTTTAAATACAATAAACATGACCTACATTTCAATGAAATATAAGATAAAGAAATCTAGATGTGTAAATGACTTTTAAGCTTACAGAAAAGTGTGAATCAGCAAAAAGTTTTTCAGTAGATTTGGCTATTAGAAAGTAAGGATAATAATTTAGAACTGGTATCAACAGTGTGTTTATTACTATTATTTTCTATAAAGGTGAAATGATTTTTTTGATTGTGTCCTAATCTTACATTCTAGTTTGTATTTGCCTATGGTAAAAGATGCTGAGCATAATGCCTCCTTCACAATGCTCTTCTTCTCAATCATCCTTTGGTTCCCAATAAGGATCTTTAAGTATTGCAACAATGATCATGACTTGACATAGAAGTGTACTGTTCAGAAAACTACCAAGAAAACAAGTCACTCCAAAGATCGTGTTGAATTAAGTTGATTTTCTTAGTAACTCTGCACCTGCAGCACTAAAGAACAAATGTCTCTGTGATGGACAGGTCAAACATAGTTTTTCATAAGCTACCCACAGCTGTTCTTTCTTTTCCTAGTGAATTAACCACTTCATTGCTGTTCATTCATGCATGTGTCATTGTAGTCTTAAGGAGAATGTGTATTCATTGAATGGAAAATGTAGCTTGAAGGTCTAGTCTTACTGAATCAGCCTCATTATCCTGAACCTACTGATATATCTTTTAGTACTGAAGGAACTACTTATGCCTTTCACTATATGTATATTCAAACCCATATAATGTTATTTAGGGGGGGAAAATCTTAATTTTAAATAATTGGTGTTGGCAAGATCATCAATAAGAAGTAACGATACTTTGGGTTTGGGGTATTTTTTTGTAACTAAGTGATATGCCCTATAAGACTGAGTGCACAATGCTAAAGTAAGTGTTAGGTAATGAAAATGAGACTCAGAGTATAGGCATTTCTTTCCCTTCCCTGTGTTGATAGTGAATAAAACTGAGAACATATATTAAAGTTATGAGGTAATCTAAAACTAAATATAACCTAAATGCCAGAAAACCTATCTTAATAGGTATTAGCAGCAGAAAGAATTGTGTGGGTTATAAAACACAGTTCTGTACATCACTTGAACCAGATGTTGGTTGGGTGTTCATCTATAATTCAAGTTTATTGTAGTCATACTAATATAAAAAATTCTCTGTTTCATTATAGAATGTTTGTACATCAGCTAGGAAAGTTAGCTGTATAGTTCCAGACATCATATGCCAAATAAAAAAATTCATATCCTTAAGCAATATGAAGCAACTAATGCAGTGTTCCATAAGTTTTCTAGCTATTGTTTTGCTCTATCCTGAAGACTTTATGTTAATTCTAGGATGCTTGTCATGAATAGTAGAGGCAGAGCAAATGGGTAATATCTTTTTAATTATTTCATTCAAGTCCTTTTAATTCAACCTATTTTATTTGCCAATTTTCAAATTCACTTTCAAAATAATTAACTTTCAAAATATTTTTTAAATTCTCTGAGGTTTTGAGGGGTTCATTTGTTGAAATGTATTTTCCTTTTGTTATTATTGAAATTCTTCCCTTACTAGTAATTCCAAGAGTTATTTAAAATTTCACAAGATTATAAACACTGCAAGGAAGCAATATGATGATCATTCAATAGTTTCTGATTTTTAATGTATATTAAGGGATATAAAATCTTTCTTAAGTGAACAGATTTGGTTGCAAAATGACATTTAGTTTTCTTCAAAGGTTAATCATCAATTAGACTCCAAAAGTCTTTCTTTGCTATATACAGGAGAGATCAAGTTCTCATTAACATGGTTTTTCTGCAAGCTTTCCTACCATACAAACTGGAAGTTTTCCATGGAATTTGTATGAAATGCTTCAATTAAGAAAAATACATCTCTATCTGCTTACCTGGTCTGGCCCAGTTAATATGCTTGATATATTAATCTTTTCCTCTTATACTGGGCTTCCTGGCTTAACTGCAGTTGTCCTGTTGACCTAACCTTTAACAAATCCTGCTGAAGACCTTCTGGTCATTCCTCATCTTCTTTGCAATATTTACCCAGAACCAGTGAAGGGTCGTGAGTTCAAACGCCAAAAAATATCCTGATAAGAACTGGTTAAACGACCCTTTCCAAATTGTTTACTCAGACTCCTTTTCACAGATATAAGCAAATATTTATTCCACCTGAAATGGAACAGACAGTAATCTTTAAACCTGTAAACTCACAGTGCTATATAGTATTTACTTCTCAGTTAGGATCATAAGAGAGTTGATATTGCTGAAGTAATTAATGGGCAGTACTGAAGCCATCTAGTTATGGTTTCTTCAATCCTAGCATCCTGACAAGAAGCCACTACCCTGTGGTGTACTGAAATACTGTAAAGAAACAACGAAATTATGTCTGGTTGAGACATACCTGGTCAATAAGCTTCTTGCAGGATCTGCCTCCTATTTAAACAGTCATTTTCAGTATATTATCAGTTAACCAAAGCAGAATTTTTGGCAGCTTTTATGAATGAACTTCTCATAGATGACAGAAGAAACACAGTAACTTTAGTTCATGGATTACTGTCCATTCAAATTTCCGAGTCCTTGCCTACCAGCACATAAGTGTTTTTATGACTCCTCAAAAATCTCTCAAAAATTAAAAGAAATTAGAAAGTAGTTGATGACCATTCTGAAATTTTATCATTATATTTCTGGACTGTTTGATTAAAACAATACATACTCCTATATGAGGATCAAATTTTGTGTGATTGAAATCACTGTGAAAATAGCAGAGAGCAGTTAGAGATCCAAAGAACAGAGTAATTTAAAACCAAAAAAATCCCAAATAGTACTTCTATTATGCCAAAGAGCAGTACAGGAAAAAGATTTCCTGTCACACTAGTTGAATCACCAGGGTGTTGCTTCAATACCTAAACTGATGGACTTAGAGAGTAAATAATGTGTATTGTCCTCCAGTGTATTTAATGCTTAGAGAGAAAGATATTTTAAGGTAATTCACAAATTTAACATTTACATTTAAGCACTGAATTTTTTTGCAGTAAATGTGAAAGAAGTGGCTTGAGTTCAAGCTGTAATTGAAATGTTTCTTTTATCATCTTTACCATAGCCCACAGTGAATCTGAAGCAACTGCAAGTCTGTTAAACAAGATAAAATATGGTAACATACACTTTTTCTGACAAGCAGTTTACCAGTTTTCATAATCTCATATAAATAAACCTAGGAATCTGTGCCAAGGCTTTCTAATGGAATGTAAAAAATTCCAGCAGGAGTAAGCAAGCATGATAAGGCAATTAATGCTATAGCTGTCTTTGTTGACAATTGCCAAGCGAGATATAAGGAACAAATTATTCCAGGTAACTCATTCATAGAAAGATCAAACATTGTTGTGTTTCCATTTAACCAAGCTGAATATGATTAACTGCATTTAGAAAAAGGAAATGCAACTGAAGTGAGAAACTTCTTTCATAGATTCTATTTTAGCAACAACTCAGGACTGGATATTTTAGATTGATAAATTTAATTATAAGAAGAAGACATTTTATTATATTGCATATGTTAACCTTTCTGATAAAACCAGAAATTTTTGATTGTTTTACACTTTTGTATGCACACAAACATAAAAAGTTGAGTAGGTCTTGGCAAATGTTGAGGCACACTCTACCCTACTTAACATATTTTTTGATTCATTTCAGAGGTATGATATCTATAGTCTTGAAAAACTTTAATGGACTAAGAAAAATGGCATTACAGTATACTTAACTAGCTTCTCTGATGTATATTTGTTTATGCCAAACAAGTCTTGATTACTCTTCCAGAAGATATGAAAGCTGTTCACTTTAGCATTTACCACAAGACGGTCACTCAAACATGACTTGTATTTATCTTTACAAATTCCTACTTAAAATCACTGTTGTAAAAAATACACTAACAGTTGCTTTTTGTTTGTTTGTTTGTTTATTCTAATGTTCACTAACTCTAAGTAAATACTAAGACTTTTTTTTTAAATTCCTTATCATTCAGCACAGTGAGATTAGTTAGTTAAGTGCAGTGTTTCCGTTACTGCTGTCCCTAATGTTTCCAGTTTTCCCTATGGTAAGTAAGTAATTTAACCCTTTTTTAAGTATCTGATCAAATGGATTCAGTCTAATGGTGCATTTGAACTGAATTTCTCCACAGGGAGAACTTGTTTGTGTGAAATCAAGTTTACATTGTTTTGTCCACTTGTATTCACAAGTGTGGACAGTTCTACAGTGACAATGGTTCAATGAAGACGAGATAGAACATTCAACAGATTATGGCTAAAATGACTTCTGGATTGATTTCTTTTACCCTCTGATGAGTAACTACACAGTTCATCCACTTACAATGGAAAAGAAATATATTCAATGTATCACAATATAATAATTATTATTATTTATAAATGCAGTCTTCCAACACATCTAAATAGAATTAATTTCCATCTATTCACTTTTAGGGGCAAAGCTACTTAGCAAATTCTCAGGTTAGGCTGAAAAGTAGTTTAATTTGTTCCAACTATATTTTGTTTTCATTTCATTTGTGTTATATTCCCTTTATAGCCTAAATAGATTGATTACTCTGAAATTATTCCACTATTCTGGATTTTCTTTAAAAATCAGGTCTTAAACATATTTCCTCAAACTTCCAGATGTCTGTATACCTCCCCAGTCTGGTTGTTGCATTGCCTAAGGGATCTTTGTGGGTTTGTCTCTTCCAATTCTATATTTCACAATATTTGGCAGACAGTTTTACTGTGGTTCAGTTTTGTTTTCTAATTGGACAGGGTGGCTACAGCAAATCTTGTAACCTATATGTTTAAAGGTTAACAAAATACACAAAGCTCACTCTTGCTGTCAGAACTTCTCAGCATCTCATTTTTCTCAAAGCTCTTGTGAATCGGGTTTTCTCTAATTCATAACAGTCTTTGTGAGAAAGTGGCTTATTTAAAAGACATTTGGAAAAATAAAATTTTAGAACCTTATGCAGATGTTGGAGATTGCAAGGCAAGAATCCGCACAGACAGAATAAACCTTTCAAGTTGCCTCTTTCCATGTCTGGTTGAGGGAGTAGAGGCAAGTGAGGTATTGAAGGCTCATATCTTGGGATGGGTCTTGTGAGCACAGGAAACCCACAAAGAGGGGTTTTCTCCATCTTCACTCTTTATCTCCTGCTTTCAAAAAAACTGGAGGTCTTACTCTGATCCCACATGCCAGATCAGCCATCTTTTGCATAAAAACTTCATTAGATCTGCTCTTGGCTGGGTAAATGTGTGAACTTGCTGGCTTTAAGAAAAGCATAATCATGTTCTGAGCATACTTAGTGACTTTTATTTCTTAAAAAATCTTCAATATTTTTAAATATCTATTTTTGTAAGGTAAACCTTGCTTGTTTATTTCAGTTATTTCCTTCCCATGTAGCAAATATGAACAGATAAACACTCTCACAGAAAGACACAGAAGTACACCAAACTCCAACATACCATTTTTTCCCTCATCATTTCCCATTGTCCTACAAGGAGCTGAAATTCAGTAAATATTAATTTTTGTTTAGCTCAAGCTTGGATAAGATAAATGTATAATGTTCTTTGCAGTTTAGCCTGTGTAAAACTTCAGATGACTGCCAATATTTAACAGGACTCAACGCACTCAACATCACCAATATCCCCAAACTACGGGCTAATTTTAAATGCTGTGCTAGACTCATGTTTGTATTTCCAAGAAGTCTGGCTCTGATCAGCCATTGCATCTCTGATCTTATTATTTTATTCAATAATATTTAACTTAAATACATTTAACGTATTTTTCAACCTTGCTCACATTTTGTGCCTATCAGGTGATTTCATAAAGAAAATAGATATACTGTACAATTTATACAAATTTCATAATAAGCCTTGGTTCTCTCTTTCAAGAAATTCAGTAAAAAATCTGCTTCTTATTAATGTCAGTTCTTTGATGGATTTGGTACCACTGGCTCACATTGATCCTGGCAACACTTATTGACAAAAATGGGTTAATAAACTGTAATCAATTCAATTCTAACATTTTCTTGTATTTTTTACACTACGGTAGTATCTAGAAACTCTAATCAAGACCAGATATGTATTAAAAGAGAGTTTTATATGAAATATTTCAGTTAAGAGAGTTTGTCCTGAGTAAATACTTAAATGCAAGAGAGAAAGCAGACGAGGGAGACAGTCTTTTGGAAATTATGTCACTGGCTTCTTATACACAGAATGCCCATTGCCAAGAAAAGAAAGGCCCTTAATTTTATCACCAAGAGCATTAGTAAGAACCTTACTAACAACTTTCAATAAGGAACGGATCAGTCCCATAAGTCTAAGAACTACTGAGCTGAGAGTTGGTTACCTGTACCAAGAAGAGATATGTATTTTTTGTTAAGATTTTATCCAAAATTTATAAAACCTGAAGTGTGCATAACAATCTATACATACTACATTATGCCGAGGAGTGAGATAAAGTGATGTAATGAAATACTGCTGCAGTGATGAGTACACAGCAGCAAAAGAAGCAGCTAAGAAAGGAGATGTTTATGCTTTGGTTACAAACAAATTTAATTTGCAGATGAGTTTTTTGCTCCCTGACTATTAAGTGTACATATTTGACTAAGACTGTGAATCCCACAATTTACATTGTCATTATTTTTCTTTATTCTAGCACTTTATTGTACTTATACTGCAGCTGATGGCCTGATTACAGCTGCCTGATTGTCTTAATTCCCAGGGGTCCTTTAGGAGTGAGCTGCAGTTCAGGTGCACCATGCCTTTCATATCTTCTAAGGCCCTTCCAGACTGTAGTAGTTTTAGTAGGTACGTACAGTACATTTGATTTGCACACGGAGTCCAGACACCTATTGCACTTGCATAAATGATCTGCACAGTAAACATACACAACAGGTCTTATTTCTAGCCTTACTGTAAACAGCAGGAGAATTGTTGTGGTGAGCAGTACTCAGTCACCAGTGAGGTGCTAATCCAGAAAGCTTGGCAACAGTTCTACAGATAATCAAGATTTTTAATGACTAAAAATTGGGATTATTTTTTTTTTATACATTACATACTTACATATGCCTAGAAGTACTCTGAGCAGGCAGGTTCATAGAAGAGGCCTGACTTCATACTGGGTAAAAATATGTCTTAATGTCACCAGTTAAACCTACTTTACTTGCTCAGTAGATTCTTGTTCATTTTGGTGCACCTTCTGCTTATTAATTTCCTGCACAAGTACAAACTCAACACTTTAAAATACAGAAAGAATTTTAATAAAAATAGTAGTAGTAATAAAAGTAATAATAGAGGAAGTAATAACACCAATAATATAATACAAAGGAAGAAAAAGAGAAGGCCAAAATAGGTTGTGCCTGTTCCCCTAGAGTTACTATACACACTTAGGCTTGAAGACCCACATCGTAAACCGCTCAGAATTTCATTTGAAGAGAACTGCATATCCAAAACTTTTTAATTTACAGAGGGAAAGAAATTGGATAAGAAGCATTTCTGCACAAATTGTTTTCTCCTAGAATGTTATTAACATTTTGTACTTAATAATTTAAACAACTTAGTCTTAGGCCATATTAATTCTGTTGTATAGACAAATGCAGCAAGGAACTCGGCAAAGAAATATAATTTGAGTTCCACAACTCTCCAGATCCCTAGCCATAACTTTGAGGACCGTAAAAGCAGCAGATCCATATTTTTCACAAAGCTACACTTAAACCAAGAAATCTAATAACCTACTGAGTGAGCACCTGGCCACCCACAGGACTACACTTATTTTTGGCTCTGTTGTACTTACTATAGCTGTGCAACTTGTAGTTGTTTCAGTTATAAAAGCAGACTCCAGAGTGCTTTACCTTTTTCCTATTCCAGTTCAGTATTAGAAGTCTTCTTCATCTGTGGCTTTGGATCACCCTTTACTTCTGAAGTGATATATGCTGCGCAAATAAAAGAGCAGTTAATAGTGTAAGACATTCAGAACATGTTTTCAGAGGAGAGAAGCAATGTATCACAATTAGCAGCCCATATTGAGCCTTTCACTGCCTCTCAGACCTTGAAGGATTGTGCCTCATGGCTTTGTTCTCCCTAAAGAAAGGGCTGGTATACATCACCTCAACTGAATCAAGCTTCTGACATACCTTATACTATTATGTGTCAAACAGGAAATGTTGAAAAATAGCCTAAATTACTGTCCTAAAGTACTTGTAGCTTGCATTAGCTCTTAAACAGATTTGTTGCTGCTGGTGTTACTTTTATTTTTTTGACATTTCTGTTTACACAAACTGATACTTAACTGTTATTCATTCTGGGTACCCATTAATGTCTTTCCATATAATCCAAGACTGCAACAGATGTTTTAAGTCTTCAGAAAAGGATTAGGGAACTTTTTTCAGCAGAGACAAAAATATCCTACTAGTTTGGACTACAAACCCATTAAGAAGTCAAACTGATCCATACAGTCATGATAAACAAGAGGAAAAACGCAGTTATTGATTTTTATATGTCGTGCTATGTATTATGTATCCATATATAAGATATATTCTATAAAGATGACTTACACATTTTACAGAGAAGTATTGTGTTCTGGTTTTACCATTCTCCTGATGAGAAAAAAAATGATCTAACATCTGCTGTGCAGTTAGAAAAAGCTTTGTGTCTGTCACCTCTTCACTATAGTGTTTGCCACAGTGTGTAGTTATTAGGAGTAGGTGGAAGAAATCTCAACCCTTAGCTTTAGGAGTCTGACCTCAGCAATTAGGGCCTCTGACCATTCGGCATACCTGTATTAAACAAAAATTAGGATTCCTGCTTCTATTCTTGAATAACTTCTAAATGTAACTTCCTCTGTTAACTGTACAGGGCGACTAAATATCCCCAGGTTTGGAAGTGCAAACATCCTTCTGCTGCTGCTGCTGCATATCCTTTCAGTGGGGCTGAAGTGAATTAGCTGTGAATTAATATTTTTAATCTCATGCATGTGGTTTATAGACACTTAGATAAGACAGTTACAGTTTTAGCAGTTAGTGATAAGTCTAAAATTTTTTCCTGTCTGGCTACTTTTTGAAGACATGTATGTAAACTTTATTATTTGAGGTTTAATTCCTCTGATTTGACATTCGTGTCCTTCATAGGCTTGAGTATGTAATGGAAGTGCATGGAGCTGTACTGAATTCAGTTAGTGATTTGACTCAGGGCACTAGTGAACATGAGAATTAGTACTTCTCTTTGAGCCAGTGCTAAACTCTGTGGGGTCATATTCATATTCATACATTTTCATAACAAAATACATTTCTGGGCAATGAATGAATAATAGTTTTTAAGGTCTGCACTTAAAAATTCACAAAGAACATTCATTTTAAAATTAATGTCTAAAAGCACTATCAAGTAATAGGTTAAAAGTATATATCCAATCAAAATGAATACTTTGCAATTTTGGATATTGGAGTATCTGCAAAAACTTCCTAAGTATCTGCTAAATGAGTTCTGCAAAAAAAACCAAACCAAAATTGTATGATTTAAAACAAATTCAACAAATTAGGTATGCATCTTAAATTACTAACTACTTCATACGTATTTGCTAAATGATATTTCACAAGCAATAGAGAGAACTACTGAAGACTATAAGGCAAATGAACGTATGAATATTACTGAACATGTTGAAGTTACTGAATTATGTAATTTAAAATGCTTAGTCTGCAAGAATATAGGACTTCTCTCAGATACAATAGAATTCAGTGCAAACCTAGAGTACCTAGTATGTACCACACTAGCATTTCAAAGATTAATGAATTCAAAAAGGCTGTAAAATATTCAGTACTAAAACTTATGGCATTACTATAGGACAAATGTTTTATCTATTTTGGGATTTGCAATAAACTGTACAAGAATTTTCCTCCCTCTACACCAGTAAAACTGCACCATCTAACACCAAATGTAATTAGTTACAAATTGCCTGTTGCAACTTAATTAAATTTCCTTGCCTCTCTGCTGCTTAAGCAACATGTAGATTCTTTTATGTACTTGCCAATTAGTGCATGGAGATTCTGCTTTCTAATTGGATAAAAAAGTAATACACTGAGCAGTGTGTTGTTGATATCCAGAATTGACTTTGTCAAAAAAAATAGTGGAGACAGGTTTAACACTTCAAATATTTATCTCAATTGAAATTGATTAAAACAATTTGAGGTTCCATTAGATATAGATACAGTCTTTTTGTTAACAAAGTCCATCTGGTCTAAGGAAGAAAATTAAGATTCACTAATTGAAATTTGGAAGCTTTTTTCCAAACATGCATAATTCATACTGACAGAAAACAGAAGCTGCTATTCACCACAAACTGTCAAGTAGATGAATGTTTCATTTAGATGGAATTTAAGATTTCACCCAACAAGAATCTACAAATACTTGCAGTAAGTCACAGTCTGAGAAGAGAAAATCTGTTCTGTTTTTACTGACACAGTATTAAAATCTTCTTTTTTTTCACGGGGAAGCCATCTTAACCTTAAATGGCACCACATTTGACCTTTCTTGTTGTCAGCACTGGAAGGACCTTTCTAGACCATTCAGTTTTGCAACCCTGAAACTTCATTAGCCAGTGATTCCCCTTTTCTTAACTTGTCATATATTTACAGAATGCTGCTTTTGTGTCAGGATGTAATTTCATTTTATAGGAGAGTTATATTCAAGTATTCCTTCCCTTGGCTTCTTTTCTGCCCCATCCCATATCCTGTACCTCAAAAACCAATCTCAAATCAGATCATTTATTCAGTCTACAAAGTGGTGCCACAAACAGCTGCAATAAAGCAGCTGAGCAGACTGCAAACTGAGATGAAGACTGGGAACAAGTAACTGAAGAGAATATGGGCCAGAAAATATTGTGGCCACCGTACACTTCACATCATAGGACTAGAGGGAGATATCAAGAGGGACGTTAGTACAATTCCTCCCGTCTTCAGCTCTCTACCCAACCCTGGGACAGCCACAGGTGACCTTCTTCTCTTCTGAATATTATATTTACCTTCATTTATCATTTCTGAGCTGCTGCTTCATTGTCTTGACATTTTTGAAACATAAATTGTTACTTTTTCCTGAAGAAGTGTAGAAAGTATTTTGTATCAACCATAGCATTAAATTCAAACCTTGTTTAGTTTTGATGGAATTTTGCCTGCATAAATATCCTCAAAATAAAGATACACCATTCATTGCCTTTTATAAAATAAAAAACCACAAAAACAAAAAAACAACCAAAAAACTCCACAAAACTAAAAAAAAGCAGCCCAGATTTGAAACATAATGGTATCAAGCAGTGACAGAAGAAAGAAACTAGTAAAAGAGAAGCTGTAATTGAAATTTCCCTTTCTGTTTTACAGGATGATCTGGACAAATTTTGTATTAAGAGACAGCTTTGCTAAGCTGAGATAAATAATTGCTCAAGTCAATGTACTCAGGCAAGAAAAAATCAAAGCTGTAGTGCTCTGAAGGAAGCACAGGTGTTTTCTGTTCTCAGTAAACCACCTGCTTATGGATACATACAGTAAAAGTACCAGAAGAGCCCTCTGTCAGAAGTGAAGGCTGATTTTATGATAATTCAAAGATGAGAAATATTATTAGTAAGACAGATATAAATAAGTACTGTGTAGATTCAACAAAGTAATGTAATTGAGTGGAAAATAATCCTTCAGTCTTCATATATACAGTGAGGCATAAATACTTAACATGAAAAAAATACAATGACACTACAGGAGATAAAGTATAAGATTTCAGGCAGCAGTGATGTGGAAGGTGCCTGCCCTAATTCAGGTATTTGCAGCAGCCATCCAGCCGCATCCACTAAGAATTCTACAGTGGCTAATTTAGCCTATTCCTGAAGTTACTTGTCCCATCTAGAAAAATTCATCCTATGCTTCTGGGATATGAGAGAGTCAAATCCTCTTTCCACCTCTCCTGCTTCTGTTGAACTAAGAGGATGGATCTTGTGGGACCTATAAGCCAGGAAATTTCTTTTGCTACAGTCTTCTCAGTGGCTATAAATCCAGCCTCACAACTATAAATATTTTATTTCAGAAACAAAAACCCCTAAATTATTAACCGTGACTATTCAGAAAAAAATAGTATTACTTATTTATGAAAAACTTCTGATTATTAATAATTTTGAAATGAACAAGATAGAATTAATTTTTGATAAATATCCTGTTCACCAAGTAACACTTCCTTCAAAACTGGAAGGCATGTTTATAAAGCCCTACAAGAGAGCTGAAAGATCTCTCAAAGCAAATGCAAGACTTTTTCAAGAATTTTTCTGCTTTCTCAGCTTTTAACTTTCTCTAGAAAGTGCTATAAGCTTCTTATAGATTTATATATACAGGGCCAAATTGAGAAATATGCCATCTAATATATATTATAGATTTTTCCTCTATGACGATTTAAACTATGTAGCTGGTACCTAGAAAAAGAATGTATTTGGTACAATGCACAGATCAGAAGCACAGAGAGAGCATCTCGGACTGTATTAATCTGGACCCTCACATGCCCAAATCAGGGAGAAGGGGCCTCAACTCAAAACCAGCCTTTATATTCTAATTTTATGTGACATGCAGCATCAAATAGTGAGGCAAAAGAACTCTGCATCCTATGATACAAGATTTTGGGATTTAAGGTGGGCTTATTTTTTAATTTTTAATTTATATCAATTATTTCACGTTTTTCAGCTATATTTTTTGTATTAATGGAAAGATGGTTTGCATGACCTAAAAGCCAGTTACACTCTTCTACTTCTCTGAATAGAAGGATGTTTCCAAGGGAACCGCTTTCAGTCCTGTCATCTGGGCTGTAGCCATTTAGCCACTGCTACCTCGAATATATTTGAATATATTTTCTAACTCCTTGCAATTCTCTGAAAGGTTTCCTTCTTTTCCACCCTCAGTCTCACTTACTACTTGCCCACCCTCCTGCTCTTTTTTCAACAATTTCTTGCCCTTAAGAACTCTCTAGCAAAAAGGGAATACAGGCCTTTTCCAAAACAAACATATTTTAATTGCCACAATGCTGTCAAGCTATGAAACCATAGCTGGATTCCTTTTGCAGCCTCAATGAAGTGACAAGAGGCTTAGTGCAAAACTGATATGACAGTTAACACCAAGTAGTATTATTGATGGACTATACAAATCCATTTTTTGCACCTTAACTCATAACTATCAGTCTGAGGTTAATGACCCATTTATCTCATTTGTGTCTTAGTGCACTGACCTATTTCTAACTAACAGCTAGAACATCCGCCCCTACACTTTACAATCAAAACAAAATAAATCTAATATTAAAAAATTAAATAGCTGAAACAGATTAACTGGACAGATACATTCCACTTGTGATTTGAAGTCTCAGTTTCAATGCTTGACTAAATATATGTGTTTCACTAGTTGCTAGAGGTAACGTGATTGGGTTTCTGCTTATTGGGAGAATTATTTATGTCTAATTGTTTGTGCATTGCTAACAGGATGCCTGATGCAGTGCAAGACACAAAATAGATTTTAGCCAAAATTTAAATTCTTAAAAGGGAGCTACTAAGAACACAAATATTCAATAATATGCTTTGTTTGTAATGTTGTCCTTGTATAAAAAGAGATGAGGAAAAGTGAGATATTTAGTAAAAAAACATGAGATGATTCTGATATTCTGAAAAATGTAACACTGAAAATTCTTAACCTATATTTTTCACAGAGAGGAATCACTTGGTAATGGTAATTCTTAGATATACAGGACTTACTCCATAACTGAGGCCTCAAAATGCGATAAACTAAACTTCAAGCAAAGGCACTTTCAGCCTGGAAAGTGTGGAATAGTTTTTCCTATGGACACCCTAGACACACTTTAAATAAGTAGCATCTAAGTGTTCAGGACGTTGGATCAATAATAGTCTTTTTAGCCAAAAGTAGTCAGAACCTCTTTTTTCCTAAAAGCATCTTGTTTTACAAAAACCAGATAATTTTCAACTTCTCTTAAAGTGCAGTAGGCTGGACAGAGTTATTGTAGTTACTCTAGGCTACCTTCTGTAAAGTGTGGGGATGATTTTGATTGTCATTATAGGATTCCATACAGTCCTTTACAAAGGCAGCTCTCCTTTTCCCAAGAGAAAAAGAAACATTCATAGTATTATCAGACTACCATACTACACTCTCCAGTTAAGATACACAGGAAGTAAAGGCAAAGGGAGAATGGATAGCATAAGCTAAATTTTCAGTTGACAAAGATGTACCTTTAATTGTTTGCAGAGTCCAGTAACCCATATCAGCACATATGACTGGAAGACTGCAAAATCTGAAGTTCCAGAAGAATTGAAGTTTATGAATCAATGCCCAATGTCTGTGTCAACAATATAACATTATTTTGAGACCTGAATCCAAGAGGCTGAAGACTCAGCAGGTCTATTAATGCTATTTCTTTATTTCCATTACCTTGTATACAGTGCATCAATGACCCATTCACCAAAATTCCCATTTCACCAAAATCAGCTGAAGGTCATAAGTACATACATTAAAAAATAATTAAATTTTACAGATATGATTAATTAAGCTGAAAAATCATGGTGGAAATTGGAAAATCACAAAGGTAATTTTATGCATTATCTGCATTACAATGCACTAAATAATATAAAACTGCACACTAGTTTTCCACCAGATTTAGTGACTGGATAATAACAACTGGAATAGAAATCTGAAAATTTGTAAACATACTCACAGGGGCTGTGAGGGACTTCAGTTTCCTTCTTTTTCTTCATATTATTTGCCTATGGGCAGGAACACTACATTACTGTGACTCTGTCCTTAGGTTAAGTATTGCATGTGAAAATATGTGTGGTTTAGCCTCAGTGAAGCCAAATTCCAGGTCAGATCATACTGGATATTGCTGCTGTACTTCATACACTGAGCAATCTGCAGAATCATAGAATAGAATCATAGAATCATAGAATAACAAGGTTGGAAGAGACCCACCGGATCATCAAGTCCCACCATTCCTATCAAACACTAAACCATGCCCCTCAGCACCTCGTCCACCTGTGCCTTAAACACCTCCAGGGAAGGTGAATCAACCACTTCCCTGGGCAGCCTGTTCCAGTGCACAATGATCCTTTCTATGAAAAATTTTTTCCTAATATCCAGCCTAAACCTCCCCTGGCAGAGCTTGATGCCATTCCCTCTTGTCCTGTCCCCTGTCACTTGGGAGAAGAGGCCAGCTCCCTCCTCTCCACAACCTCCCTTCAGGTAGTTGTAGAGAGCAATAAGGTCTCCCCTCAGCCTCCTCTTCTCCAGGCTAAACAACCCCAGCTCTCTCAGCTGCTCCTCATAAGGCCTGTTCTCCAGCCCCTTCACCAGCTTTGTTGCCCTTCTCTGGACTCGCTCCAGAGCCTCAACATCCTTCTTGTGGTGAGGGGCCCAGAACTGAACACAGTACTCGAGGTGCGGTCTCACCAGTGCTGAGTACAGAGGGAGAAGAACCTCCCTGGACCTGCTGGTCACGCCGTTTCTGATACAAGCCAGGATGCCATTGGCCTTCTTGGCCTCCTGGGCATGTTCAGTCGGTTGTCAACCAACACCCCCAGGTCCTTCTCCTCCTGGCAGCTTTCCAGCCAGGTTTCTCCTAGTTTGTACCTCTGCTTAGGGTTGTTGCGCCCCAAGTGCAGGACCCGGCATTTGGCCGTGTTAAACCTCATGCCGTTGGTCTCAGCCCAGCAGTCCAGCCTGTTCAGATCCCTTTGCAGAGCCTCCCGACCCTCCAGCAGATCCACACTTCCACCCAGCTTAGTGTCATCTGCAAACTTGCTAAGGGTGCACTTGATGCCTTCATCCAGGTCATTGATAAAGACATTGAACAGGGCTGGACCCAGGACTGAGCCCTGGGGAACCCCACTTGTAACTGGTTGGATAGAATCAGAGAATAATATTTGTGACAGGTTTTAAAAACAAATAAATAAAGATAGATTAACATTGCAGACTGTATTGTGTAGAGCATAAAGTTGTCATGGCTCAGCACCTGATGGGTCTAAACCTAATTAAAGAAAAAGAGCATTAAGCCTGCTTTCCAGCCTGTATAAATGTATAAATGGGTTATTAACCCTAAACAGTTAACTATATTAATACCTGTTCCCATTCTTTTGTCAGGTCTCAGCCTATCAACAGATTAGCTCTTAATACTTAGCAGGGGATCTGTGAGTCGGTTGTCAAGTGGTTCAGTATTTACCAAGCTAGAGTGAACTGACACATAGCCAACAGAGCTCCTAGATGTGGCCAAGCGGTCACCTTCAAGTGGTCATTCCTGTGGCTTTAAGATGGGAAGAATTAGGAGAGTAGAATTAGGAGAAAATTACTAGATGCAGCTGACTGCAATGCCATTGTTTATACAAAGACTCTGAAAGAAGTGTTAAGGTAGGAGAAAAATCACCATTCCCTTTGCTGCTGTGAGTATCGTTCATTGGAATCTGTGAAATTATTTAAGTATAGGTCTTAAGGTGCAAGATTGCCAGTCTAGCAGAGCCACATATTGCTGCTAATTAGAATTCTTCAGCTCTGAAGGCCATTGGTCTCACCACATAAAAAGTGGAATTAGAAAATCATGTTCCTGGACTAGATCAAGTTATCAAGTGTTGTCCTTGTAAGTAGTTACATATACATTACATACATATCTGCCAAAAAAATCTTACACAAGTTGCTCAGCCTCTTCTCTGTTATAAACTGTGCTAAATTGTCACTAAATTTAGTATAATTTTAGTTCAAATACTTCCAAAAAATCTCCAGGGATAGTCAGTTAGGGCCTTGCTTTTCTTCTTTAAATATGGTCAATTCCACAATGCTAGAGAAGTTGGCTTCATCAAAGAAATAAAAAAATCACGAATAATTTCTGTCTAATTATCAATGCAGTAAAGTTGCTAAATGAGCCAAGCATCACTTACTTGTTAGTAAATGAATGGGATGATTACTTCCTAGATTGCAGACTATATCATTAAGCCAGATTTAAAAAATCATGAAATTAAAAATAAAACCCAAACACAGCATCCAAGTTTACTCTCAGAAAACATCAGCTTTATTCTGTTTCTGTCATGCTGAGCTTATCTTATTCCCCAGTTAAAATTTAAGGGAATAACTTTCAGCCTTTCCAGCTGCTTATTTTGCTTTCTTATCTTCATAAATAAGAATGAAACTTCACATAGATAAATTAATGAAGTCTCAGCACTTGATTCAGTTTCCTCAAGGCATTATTACTGAAATATAGCTGGGCATATTACAAGATAGAACATTCCTGGAGAGTAGAGCATTACTAGCTATTATGAAAGTATCATATACAGTCATAATATTTCTTTCTTCAGCTTGAGCCAAGTACAGAACAATAACACTCTTTCTGTAATGTAGAGCGTTTTAATCAACCTAATGAAAGGATGAGGCTGAACTCCATTTCAGTTTCAGTGTCCTGCTTCAATGTGTGTAGTGATGGTTCTCTTTTCTGTTGCCTTGCAGACAGAAGGAGATATGACATGGCAGTGTCCTATGTCTCTGGACTTCTATAGGAACAGCTCTTCTCCAAGCAGATTACATACCCCTTTTGCTGTAGATGACAGTCCCAACAGATGTTCACACAGCTTCCTGGGCATGAATATCTGAGAATGTATGAATAACTGGCACTGTGCTGCTACGCCTGTACACCCTGGCAATGTTCCTGCTTGAAGGACCAAAACAGGTTAGCAGGAGTTTAAGCAATATGAATTTACCTTACTCAAATAATGACATGTTTTCTTACTTAAAAGAAAAAAAAATAAAAACCTAAACCTGTTCATTTTACCCAACAAGAGAGACATTTGTGTTCAGTAGAGACATAAAGATGTTTTGTCGTAGCCATTGCAGTGCTATGAAACGTTTATTCAGCTGCTCTACTATTGCTTCATAAAGTTCCTCTATTTAGTCACTAACCAGTAACTGCAGTAACAATTAAGCATGTTCCTTTCAGCTGGATAATTAAATGCCAAAAACTCACCACTCAATATGTAATTCACTCAACATCTTGTTTGAAGGGACTAGTGTTCACAGATAGGATGGATTGAATTCCTAACAACATCTGGCATGAGCAATGGACTTGGCTGTCTCAGTAACAGCATTACATTCATGGTAGGAATGACAGCTAAATGTAGGGAGATGGATGGGCCTTTGCTCTGAAGTGGCAGATTCATGGTTGTAGCCTAATGAATCAGTATGTTTTAACCTCTGGCCATGTGCATACTGGCCTGTTGGTAGTGACAAGCTACATCAGGAGGTCCAAAGTAAATTGTAGTTGTCAGATCTAATGGAGAAGGGTGCCGGCTTATAAGTTACTGGGAAAGCTGAGTATAGTTTCCATTCCAATAATCTGGATCAAAACACTTCGTGATTGCCTTGGTCAATTTATTCTGTCACTTAATTAAACAAGAAGTATTACAAGTCTCTACGATAAAGGACAAAAGAAGACTCTCTAACCTTGGGAAAAACAAATCTAGATGGTAGGTCTCAAGTAAAGTTTAGTAGGATCTGAGTTTATAGAGGATTTAGAGCACCTATGTGTTTTAATGTTCTTGGATGTCCTAATTTAGTAATGTGTTTCCTAAATTGAAACCAGTGAGAATTAAGGGTGCTCCATGAAAGTCAGGCTTTCAACAGAATCCTGCGATCAGATTTAAAAAAAAAACAAAACCCTACTTAAAAATAATAGTTTCATCCAAAGGGAGTAGATGATTTAACTCCTGAAAAAAGAGTATTTCAACTAATAGATTTAAAAAAGTATTTCCCGGTTTTCTACATGTTTCTGATAGATTTAGAGTGGGGAAAGTGAATACAGATAAAAGATAAACAAAAGAGAAGAGGATTTGGTTTATTGTGTTTTGTTTGGGTTTTTTTAACTGTCTTCTGATTAGCAATTAACTGTAAGTGACTGCTGGCCTTTTTTTTCAGGATTCCAAGGACACAGAAGAGAAATAATACATGTTTTGAATATATACTATTGACACATCGATATGATCCCTTCCACCTTTTCTTAAATTGCACTACATTAATTAGCTGAAGTCTAGAAGGAATAATGCCTGAGTAGTCTGGGCTGATCAGGCTTGTCCCTTGAGAAATTAAATCGGTATATACGTGTCCATTATTAACATTTTCCTTCCCCACTGAAATACATTGTGCTGAATTGTGAAATACCTAGAAGCCATTATGTTGCAAACCATAATATATTCTGTAAAGGTCCAAAGAGTGCATTTTAACTAGGCCTGCATTTGCACAATCTTTTTCCCTCTGATGTTAATATGTGATGATTCAACTCTGCCCCTTCACTTCTCTGTCTCTAAACGCTCCTCAAAAAATGATGATTTGCCTCAAGAGAAAAGTTGCTTCCTGATGATATATGTTTATTTATTAAGGAAATGTACATGAGTTCTTGAGGAATACAGAAGTTGTTTTCAAGAGATTTCTCAAATCAAGAAAAATTAAAGAACTGCATTTTGCCAAGGACTCTATTATGTGGGCGCTGTTTTTCAAGAGACTTAGAATTGTATTTTATTTTTGCTGGCAATGAGTCCTTGAGGAGACAATCCTGTAGCAGCATTTATTTTATAAACTGTCAGGTTGTGAATAGAATTATCTTTTTCCCATAGGGAAATTTTATTCTTATTTTTAACCTGAAATTGCACATCACGATCCTTGAAACACATGTTTGTATTGGTGGCTATTTTTTATTACTGTTAGATTGCACTGCATAATTATTTACTTCAGCAATACTATGGTCCAAGCAATAGGGAGGCTTGTTAGTTGCCATTGCAGTTTGGGAGACACAAAGTAGCAGAGCCAGAAAATCTATTTGTATTTTTTTAAGTATCAGGATTATTAGATTGTAATATTCCTGTATAAGATCTTCTTAGAGAGACTTGTGTTTCTACAGTGCCTGAAACAACAGGTTTGTTAATTGTTGAGGAAAACCAAAAGTAAATAAGAAATAATTTATCTAATAATGGAAAATATATATAAATATCAAATTTGACGTCATGGCAGCTAGTCTAGGAGTTGATCTTCCATGTATTGGGAAAAAAAAATAAAGAAACTTTTGTAGCCAAAGTATCACTTTTTATGAAACATCACATATATCTGTCTTCATTCTATCTGAGAAAAAGGTTTATTCTGAAAACATTTTAAAAATAAAACAGATGTCTGAAGGAAATATTGTTTCCAAGTGAAAACACAAACACTTGGTTTCTAGTTGGGACAAAAAAAAAAGTTTTATTTCTTTCCTCTCTTTTATTAAATTGATGAAAAACTTTTATCAAAATCCAAAATCATTTGGCAATGCATCATTTTTCCATATAAACGGCTTTGACAAACATCCATCGTGTTTTTCAACCTATTACAAATGTAGTAATAAGTAATTCATTTGTCTCTCAGTGAATTTCTAATGGGAACTAAAGGAAGCAAAAGTGTTCCCAGTGCCCTTAGACACCTGGTGTGAATTTTAGGGTTGTCTTATGGACTAGATGATCCTTGTAGATCTCTTCCTACTCAGGACATTCTATGATTCTGTGATTGTAAGCTGTAAAAATACCACTGATTTTATAGTATTATCACAGTGGATATTTTCTCTACTCTTTCTTTGACAATAACAGATTTGATTCTTCTTAAAGAACTCCCTGTCTCTGGATATAAATGGGAACTGGTTAAATGGGAACATCACAGGAAATTCCAGGCATGGAATTAAACAGCTGTGAAATCGCCTTCTCAGTTTGGCTGGCTAGGGGCTCAGCAAAAAATACATATTTAAAAAAAACATAAAACATTTTTTAATAATAGTCTTCCTGATGCATCTGTTTTCATTGTTTTTTGTGCAGAGAATGATGGAGGTAAGACACCAGCCTATAGAATTAAGTAATTTGAGATGTTCCTGTGGAAATGACTGGTGATCTTTAGGATTATTTGCAGGTTCAGTCTGAAACTTTCACAGTTGCCCACAAAGTCAACTTGCAAAATTCATTATTTCATAGAGCATCTTTAGAAATATGTACGTCATACGAGTTTGATGCTCAATAATTAGAGGCAAGATGTGAAAAAATAACAAATACTATTGATGTGAAGGTACAAGATCCATCTTAGTGCAGAAAGTTCTATTCAACATACATTAACAAATGAAACTAAAGAAAGAGGTCTGTACAGCATGCAGTCCCCAGTTTCAGCAAGTGTTAGAGATGCCAGCTGCATAAAGGAAAAGACAAGCATCTATGGGCCTGAATTCAGGTCACTGTCATGTAACAGGGACTGGAAAGTCAGGAATAGAAAATCTGTGATTCTAAGTGGAACATTATTGAAATGTGTTTGTTGTATTTTAAGGTGAAATAGTTAATGAGTCACATTGTTCCCTGACTTTATGCTGGCACAGTACCAAATTCTGGTCACTGGTTTGTGTGTAGGTGACAGATGGGGAAAAATCTAAATGATTTAAAACTCCCTTCAAAGAATGCACTGCCAAAAAACTTAGACTGAATTAAAACTTTTTAAAGATTAACACTTCTTCTAAGAATAGCACACATAGTAATGAAGAATGCACAAACAGGTGTCATGATGTTTAAGGGAACACTTTTATTTTCTTTAATTAAAATGGTGTTAATATGAATAGTAATGAAATCACTGACTACCATTTAGAAACTACTAAGCAAAGAGTGATTTAACTTTTTCTTAAGTTGATCTGAGTTTAACAGCCTATTTTCTTTCCCTAATCCCTGAAGTGGATTGTTGAAATATACTACAGAATGGCATCTTGGATTATGTTAATTGAGATATTTTTAGTTTATTGAAAATGTCACTTCATATAAAGCAATCAGATTAGAGCCCAAAAGCACAGTAAACTTCTTCTGAAGAGCTTTCACCAGGTGGCAAGAGGGAAATAATATCTGGAACAGAAAGATCATGAAGGAAAGACTGTGTTTTAGGTCAGAAGCTTAGATTGAAGTTTGTTGAATTACTAAGTTTAGCAGATAAGGAGTTCTAAGAGACATCCCAAGATGACATATCCAAACTATTCCCTCTACAGCAAAATGTGAATTGCTTTTTCTCAGAACTAAATAGCTTTTCTTTTGTTTTTTTTTTCATTTCTATCCTCCTGTGTTTTCAATCAAGTCTTCTGCATTTTTGGGAAAACATGAATGGTTTGATTATCGAGTAAAGACATTCTGAATTTGATCAGGCCCTCAAGAAACTTTAAGAGTATTTTCTGAGCTCTTGTGAGAAACAAAATATTCTGCTGATGTAATGAAAAGTTTTAATGAAAGAAGATCCATATTTATCTTTCTTTTATACTAGACTTTAAACACCTAAGTCATCTATTAAATTGCAAGGACAACTTCTGGCGAGTTACCATTTTCAGGAGGAGGAGGAAAGTAATCTTTCTTATTTGGTTGAAGGGCCACATCTTCTGAAAAAATAAGATATGGCATAGTCATCTTGACTGAAGAAGAAATTATATGTTCTTTGTTCTTTTCCTTTCTTTGTTTTCAAAGGAAAACATTTAAATGTGAAAGTTAACTTGTTACTTTCATTATGAGACTAGATTCAACCTACTTCAGTTCTGAATTTTGATTTGATATTAGATACCAAGTAAACTTCTATAATTATGCAGCAAGTTGGAAAATGTATACATTTTCATTAAAATAACAGTGCTGAAATGCTAGGTTTACAGATGTAAATTTTGACAGTGATTTTGAGCATTTTTTCACAGGACAAAATCACTCCCTGTATTGATTTCTTATGAAATCTAGATAATTTCACCAAAGCTGAATATAGCCAAGAATATTCAGCTTAAGTGTCAGATGAAAAAAATCAACTTTTTAACTGAAGGTAACTAAAATTTTATTATTGGAACTCTATTTGATATGAAGCAGAATTCTTCCATTTGCTGCTCATGTTTCTGTCTTCTTATTGCTAGCATTTATCACCTCAAAATAGTTCAGGGTCTGTGTTGGCACCACCACTTCCTATGCAGAATTACAAAATGTTTTAATTTAATTAGGAGTGGCATCTCTTATTGCAATGCCAGCAACAATTTTAAACAAATACCATCTCCTGCAGTCTTTTGTATGCAATTAACTGAAAGCTACAGAGGGAGACTTCATATCCCATGGTGTTCTGAGAGGAAACATTGTCCCATTGAAGGCTGCATTCAATTGTTTCTCTGTCAGCAAGAAAGCCTTGTTTTGGATGAAAAACTGTTAGGGTAAATTTCTATTCCAATAGTGGGTGGAGTTGTAATTTCAACAATACATTCTTAACAGGTACCACAAAAGAAGATTACATGTGAGTAGCAGAATGCTTTAAATCACATATGCACTGCAAATCTCTCATTTTCAAAGGGAAGAATTGCCAGGTATCTCATTGAATTAACTTTTTGTAATGTCAAAGTCTTCTAGTCTTTTAGGTGCTTCATCACAACGTGGTTCACTTCTTAATATTCGTCATGCCTACTTGGTTTCTTTTTGTTTTCCTTCTCCCCCTCTCCCCTTCAGGATATCAGTAACATCACTGGTTTTCACTTTCCCTTTAGCACCATTATCAAAATATCAGCCTGTTTCTGGGAATAGTTTTGCTCTATAGGCTACTTCATTTTGCTTGGAATTTGCTGCAGCAATATGTGACATACTTTGGGGGGAATGGGCTAGGGCTTTCTGGTTTTAGGTGACAACTGCCGAGATTTTATCTTGTATGTTGAACCCTGAGTATCTTCAATGTCTCCCGACAAATGTTGGCATGTCAGAGTGGTTAATCAATAACATTGAGTGTTCATTTACGACACACTTCTATTTTGAGGGTGAGTTGACCCTGGAAATCCATAAAAAAGACTTATGTACTTTGCCAAGTGTCACTATCAATATTGATATATTGAGGGGAAAAAAAAAAAAACAACAGAAAGGGTCCAAAGAAGATTTAGCATGTTATATACAACATATACTGCTCGTTCAAGAGAAAACACTTCCATGGAGACAAACACAACACAGGAGAAAAAGAAGTGCTCTTACAAATTCTTTTTTGGTGTCTTCAACTGATTAAAATTATTCATTAGCATCTTTTTCCAATAATTTCCTCAAATAAGAGATACAGTTCACCTTGCCTGACTGTTGCTTGCTGTCTCTTTTCCATGCAGATTACTAATTACAAGTACTTTCACACTTGTTTGATTCCACATCCTATGAAGTTATGGATTAAACTTTCGGTGACATCTACAGAAAGTTTCATCAAAGAAGTATTGAATGTCTGATCTCACCAAATTCATCAGTCTGTTTCAGAGGTCCATTCTGGAGATTCTTTTGGTCTTTTTTACGTAGTTTGACAAGGCTACAATAAAGTATAAGAATCTCCTAAGCAGTGTATTTTACAGAGAGGTCATATCACATTCTACATTCATAAGGATTCTTCATTCACTTATGGACCCAATTTCCCATATTTGTTTGTAAAACGAGCACTGTCAGAGGGCAATGCCCCCATGCTGCCACTAATTTCAAGTGGCTCTTATCTGAGCAGAATCTAGTTGTCAGCCCTAACTTCAGGGTGTGGATACAATAGGAATTTAGCACCTTTCCAGATATTGCTTGATATTTTCTGGCCTTGTTTTTCTTTAGCCAGGAATTTCTAATCACTGTTTAAAAACTAAACATAATGAAGTTTCAATTAAGTTTGAACTTCATTAGTCAAAAGTAAACAAAGGCCTCCCCTGAGAAATACCTGCTTTTCCCAACAAATATTTCTAATCCAAGTAAATTAATTTTTCAATCTTACTTTTAATCCGTTCTGGAATCTTAAAATTAATTTTCTCCCTAATATAACTTTAAATTAGCTTTTACCTTTCTGATTCCCCAGACAACCAATATGTCAGCCAAATTAGTCATACATGTTAACTTCTTATATCAGTCTTAGTAATGGGGGAGTCCTTTGGCACATCTCTTCACTACAGCACAATAGACTATATGAAAGTGTATGAAAAGGCAACCTGTATTACAGAGGAGCTGACATACATAAACACAAATGGAAAAAAGGTAAAAAAATAGAAGTGAAGTGACCAAAGCAGCTTTGAGAAAGTTGGATGTGCTGGTCTAATTTAACAAAGGTTTAAGAGTTCTGAATGCTAGAAATGCATATGGGAAAGTAAACAGGAGAAAGGTACTGCAAAAATAAAAGTGACTTGACTGAGAGGAAGACACGGAAAGTGAGACTAGTAGCAAGGAACTTTAAGAAAAAGTGTCGAACAAAGAATCATCTGGACGTTTCTACCTTGCACAGTAATTTTTAAAGACAGAAGACAAGGTGTTCTGGCCCTGCTGTTACCATTCTAGCTAAGTAATTCTAGCTTCATTCAGCAATTGAAGGGGAAACATTGAGGTGGCAGTAGTTTTCAATGTGACAGATGACCTACCACAGAATTTTGCGCTGCTGAGAGAATGCGAGACTGTGGGAATGGATAGAAGAGAGCAGAAAGAGGAATTGGAGGTGCTTAAACTAGATACAACTTAAAACTGGGGAAAGCAAGAGTAGCATCAGGAATTCCTACCACTTTTGTTATGGTCATGTTTAAGATTCCCAGCAACAAAATGGGCACAATGAAAGCTTCAGTTCTGAAGAGCAGCTGGGCTGTAAGACAAGAGAAAAATCTTAATACAGGTTAATGATAGTATTTTTAACATTGTAAGACTTAAATTCAGTGGTAACTAATTTTATCTCTACAGGGGAAAACTAGAACTCCTTAGATAGTTCTTCACTGCATCACACTATACTGTGCAGAATAACAAAAGACAAAAATAAGACAAGACAATGACTAAAAGAATGCCACTGATTTAAAGATAGGAAACAGAAGTTGAGAATAAACAGTTATTTCCTGCTCTTGAAGGGAAGTGCCCCAAGCTCTGTAGTATTGACCATATTCCTAAAAGATGTCGAAAAGGAGGCAAGCTGCCAGTTTGCTGATGACACCAAGTTATTCAGGGTAGTGAGAAAGAGAGCAGACTATGAAAAGATCCATATAAATACTGAGTGACTGGGCACCTGAGTTACAGATGGAATGAAATGCAGTGTAGGTAAACATGAAGTGATGCATGTAGAAAAATAAAAATTTCAGCTGCACATGTAAAGTTATTGTTTCTAAGCAGATCATTAAAATTCAGGAGTAAAACCTGACTGTATAACAGATTGTCCCATAAAAAATATCAACACAGTACTCAAAAGAATATACTACATATTATTCGTAAAGGAATAGAAAACAAACTAAAAGTGTCATATGTTTGCCCATTCCTTGAACACTATACGCACCCCAAGAAAACATTTATCAGAACTAAAAAAGTTTCAGAGAAGAACAAGAAGGATGTCAAAAAGCATAAAACAGGTTTTGTGAAAAGAGCAATTAAAGAGTTGTGGGGAAAAAATGAGATGATAGTGCTCTACAAAATCACAAATGATACAGAGTTGGAGAGACAGGGTAGATATTCCTTGTCTCATCTTCCTGAAGACCCAGGGGCCATCAGATGCACCTGGTGGGATCCCTGCTTTGCACAAATGAAATGTGCACAAACCAGCTTACCACAAGGAAATCACTTGACTTGAAAATAGCCGAAGAATGACATTATGCATATATATTTTCATCCTTATTCTTATCAATACAATCACTATCCAAGCAGAGTACAAAGCCACATAATTTTTGTTTTGAAACACAACAATATAACTTATGCCCATATAGTCTTATAATACTTAGTTTAAAAGCATGTTAATTTACCATTTGCATTACATTAAAATTAAATGATCAATATTAGTTCAGAATATTGTATATTAACACTCCTAGGAAACTTTGTCACTTTAAAAAAGATTCTCGGTCCCAACATTTTGTGATAATTCATCTCAAGCAGTGAGATATTTGGAGTAGAGTTTTGTCAGCACCACTGTCCACACAATTTCTATGTTTTTTTGTAGAGCGAAAAATGTATATTTTTAGCTAACTTTCCAGCTGCTGCTGCTATTGTTAGAATTGGGGTGGAGGGGGCGTTTGTTTGTTCTGGCACATGGTGATAATAAGTTACTTGTGTGAGGAAGCACTGCATTTCAATACCAGGAAGAGCTAGTTTGTACACACACCAAAAAAAAAAGGATTTACATTATTCTCTTTCAAATAAGCAAAGTGGTAAAAGTTGAGATCTTATAGGACCTTAGATTTAGCTAAAGGTAGATTATTAATAAAGAATTAATTGCAAGGGTGACAGGTAATTTATTCTCAGCAAACAAACAAATCACTAGTTAGTAGTAAAAACTGGATTCTTTTTTATTATTATTTTTCTCCCACATTTGCTGAAGTTCTAAGTAAAAATTATTTGGTTGATGGCTTGATTGTATCACTAAGGCTCAGGCTCAAAGCACATAGCAAGGCTTCTACTGCCCCTCTATGAACTCCTAACCATGAATCCTGTAACTCAAAACCCATGAGAATACCTGTGTCACCTGTGCTTTATATAAAACATACAAGTGGCTTCAGGACCTTAACAAGCATATGTCCAGACCATACATAGAAAGCAAGAAAATATAAGAAACGTATCATGTTTTTTAAAAAACCACATAGCCATTTATTTTCTAAACATAGTAATAAATACTCTTTTTTAAGTTTTTTAACCTATTAGTCATTTTATATAAAAAAGTCTTGACATTCATATTTTCTAGTCCTTCACCAAAAATACCAGCTATTACTTAGAGTAGTGTGGTGACTAGGTTACAACTGCCCTATGCATGATCCAAAGTATCACATTTAAAGCAAAACATGTATTTCTGACAATTCATTCCCAATTAGAACTCTTAGGGGTGATTATAAGAGGAGGTAAATTATGCTACCATTAAGAAATGCAAGATATTACAGTAAACCATAGAATCATGGAATGGGTTGGCTTGGAATGGACCTTTAAAAGTCATCTAGTCCAATACCCCCACAGTGGGCAGGGATAGTTTCAAATAAATCAGGTTTCCCAGGGCCCCAACCAACCTGATCTTGAATGTTTCAGGGATGAGGCATCTACCTCCTCTGTGGGCATGTTCCAGTGTTTTGCCACATATACAAATGTAATTTGCTGAAATTAATGCTTGCAGGCAATAAACATTTCCTGGTCAAAATTGCCAAAATGGTGAAACTGATGAGTTAATTTCTTAGCATTTTATTGGAACATAATGGAGAGTGGGAGCAGAAAAAAATTCCTCTGACCCTGTAACATACACAAGACTCATAATAAGTTTGTATTTTTTATACACAGCCAAAAGTAGGAAAAGGCATAAAAAGCTACATAAATTTATGCAACTTGTGAAAGGAAGGGTTTATTTACCAAACAAATGTTTTTTTTTCCCTAACCCTTTCTTCAAAACTTCTGTAATGCCACTAAATTAATTTTCCATCCCAGCATTCTTCATCATGTCCTAATCTTCTCTGGCATCTGAAATATGATTTCTTATCAGTAAAACTCACTTCACTTTTTTCCCTTTATTCCTGTGAAAATATTTAAGGATCCCAATCTATGTAACCTCCTGTCTGAGTTAATGCTGGACAAAGTTTTATATATTAAAACAAGGAAGAAAGGGTAAGAAGCAAAATACTTTAAAGAAGTGGCGAAATTCCCTCTTCTGCATTCAGAGCACACTGTTCAGCAGCTTGAAGGATCTTGACAGAGCGTTTACTCCACATTGTCACTGTAAACTTTCTGTTCACTTTGCTAGGCAGACAAAATCTATTTACCATCTATACTAGTAAACTCAGAGTGTGAATTGTTTTTCATAGAAGGTCTCAGATTCATGAAAATATCTGAACACAAATCTTTTGTTGAATTTGCTTTAACTCTTAAACAAATAAGCATCTTTCTCCTTTCTCTGTGGACTAGAGGAAATCAAACTGTGCAACCTTCAGGTTTTTACCCTATTTTTACCCCTTGTCAGTGGCAGGAAAGCAAACTGAAATGTAATTCACTGTATCCAATGCTTTTGAGTAAGAGTAAAGTAAGTAATTTAAGTTCACTGTAGCATTTACATTGTGGTAACACAAATAAAAGTAACAAGATGAAGACTACCTTAAGTTTGTATGTTTTGCATATGACGACAGGAGTAGTTTGAAGTTTGTTATTTATATCAAGTAGCATCTGAGAAGTATAAATTTACTGGGAGGAGGGAATGTGGACAAAAGAAAATGCAATATGCTGAAAACTGGAACTATCTTGAAATAAAAAGTCTCCACACTGAGAATACATATTTTTATTTTTTTAATCTAACATTTCATTCCTAATTCATAGAAAAATCTTTAGTGATTAGATAGCCATTTGATTACTTTTCTGAAGTCACATATCAGCATTTCTTTCAGCTTTTCTTCACAACTTCACATCTGTTAGATATCATAATGGGAGAAGCTACAACTCTCAGTAAAAAGTGTGAAAATCTGCTTAGCCTGTCCAACAGAAAAGAGAAATTGTTGCTAGATTAGAATTTAGAACCGTAAAATCAGTATTACAGCAATACAAATAACATCTTGTAGCAATTATACCAATGTAACTTTTTCCGTATTATCAGATTCTATTATTATTATTATTTGCTGGAGCTACATGTTAGTTAACATATTTCCAGTTTGCATGATATGCCTTGCTTTCAACAGCATCAAAATCCCGGGCTAATAAAATTGCAGAAATACTAGCTATATTAGAAACAAGAAAGTAACACATTGTGAACTATGCTGAATAAATGTACAGATGCTATACGTATAAATACGTATAAAATAATAAAAATGCAATAGAAGTTGTAAAAAAGAAGGCTCTATTTCAAACAAAAAAGTTAAGCACACTTAGAGAAGATTTTGACATGGTATAGCAATTCATTTATGCAATGGCTTGGTTGACACAGTATAGTATGAACTCTTTTGAATACTGAATCTAATTTGGGTTTATAATTGTCTTCCTCTATCCACTTGTGTATCAGTTAGTTTGATTATCTGCCTTTTTGGATCATTTTAGTACACTTTCCCACTACTTATGTCTTGTAAAATAATTAAACAGTTCATTTCTACATTCCAAGACTACAGGCCACTGTAATGTCTCGGTATGTATCATATGACCTCCAAAACTCAGACATGTGTAATACATTCTGCCAATAAAACAATGAAATAATCTTCCAGATTCTGGTTTTAAGTATCAAAAATTAATAAAATATTAATTCACCTTCATTTTTCAGTGCATATTGAAATGCTGCCAATAATTACATTGCTTAGGGAGAGCATTCAGAACGGAAATTACCATAGCAGATGATTTTTTTTAAAAAAAAAGAAACCTCAAGCCAAAAGCTGCAGACTTCATTATACAAGTCTACAACAGGGAGGGATTTTTTTTCCTCCCTGTTCTCCTAGGAGTTCTCACCATGCAGGCCTTCAGCCCATTTTTAACAAAATATTATATTAATCCATCTTTGTTTTATTTCTCTATGACAAAAGTCACCTGTGTCACTAAGAGACAGCGTTGCAACCTAGCACACAAGGTACACAGAAGCATGATACCACATATGCAGCAAATAAACCAGCTGCCAATTTAGCAAAAATTCTAATAGCCAGTCATATGTGGGGTTTTTGCAGCAAAATAAAACTGCATACATTTTTTCATACATTTAATTTTATCTTCTGTACTCTACATTAAAACAGCCTGCTACAGAGTTCAATTCGAGGCTATGAAGAAATTACAAGAGGCGGAAAAGAGAGGCACTGTGCAACATATTCAAGAACAATAGGACAAGAATCAAGCAGGCAGTCTAGCAAGGCTTTAAGTGGAGAGCTATAGATTTCTAAATCCCTTTCCATAGGGTTTTTATTTATTAATTTTCCATTATACCATTAGCACAGATAAATCACCATCATCTGAAATAATCCCAAAAACACACTTTTGGCTTTCCCCAGTCAATCAACAGGTCTTACTTATATCTGCTCTCCTTTAGCTCTTTAATTCCTAATCTTGACTGCCTAAATTTATGGATTTGACTAGAAAAAAATTTCCAAAAAAATTTCCAAAAAAAATTTCCATATTTTCTCAAAATCCTCCTCTTCATGGTTTGAACAGTCTCCTGGAAGGCAGGAAATTACACTCAGTCCCCACCAAGGGCTGCTGCTATGAATAAGTGACTCCTAGTCAATTAGGTTCTCTCTGTCAGAAGAGCTCTCTCTTCTCTCAGTCAGTAGGTGTGTTGGCAAAGCAAATATGTCACCACCTGTGACACAGTCCAGAATAGAAGGGTTTATCCTCAGAGAATGCTGTCTCCTTATCATTACCCAGGTATTGTCTGGGATCATACTAATAATGCCAGCCAAAACCATCCCAAGGAAATATGAATAATTAAACACTTTGGAGCATGCAAGTGTTCAATTCTTTGCCCTGGTCTGATTTAGTTTATTAACATTGACATACATAGATAGAGGAGCACCATATTTTCAGACATCTCAATCTCCAAAGAAGATGGTCTGAACTTTTGTTATTCTACAGCATGTTTTTTTGAACTTATTTATTCCCAATTGTCTTCGCCAAGGTTAAATTCATCATCTGGTTTTCAGAGGCGGCAAGGAATTAAAATGTTTGCTTTCAGTGGACTGTTGAGCACCTACAACATCAAATCATAAATTTAACTTTGGCAAGTAGAGCCGGGGAGTTGACATGGTGGGAAAAAATACACGTTGTGTCCCAAAAGGAAAAGACACCTTAAAATGATAACATGAGACACAACAAAAAGGCAAATGACAAAGACCATAAAGTTAACCTTGGAGCAGCTTGAATGAGATAAATTTTTTGTATGCTTTTGAACTGCATAAGAAAATGCCAACCTTTTTTACTAATGTTTTTTAAATTAAAATTTTATAAAAAATGTAACAGCAAGAAAAATGAAGATGATAAAATAGACAGATGATACTTCTGATAAAAATCAGTGCTAATTTTGTCAATGATTTCAACAGCTCGTGATTTCATCTTATTCTGCTATAGTTTTATTCTCAACTGGATCTCAATCTGATCTTGGGCTTTTATGGAAACCTCGAGTGCTCATATGTTGCTAAAGTGGAAGCAGCAACCGTATAGCTGTACTGTCATAAAAGTCATCGTTATTTAGTGGCTGTCCAATTTACATTGAGTCTCATGAAGCCTTCTGTAATTTATTCATATTTTCTTATTTGTATGGACAAATGCATAAAATATAGATATCTGTACAAACAAATTAACAACCTCCTATGATTTTAAAATCTAGCTATAATTTCACTTACTGTTTTCAAAAGAAGAAAGAACTTCTACTTTTAAACTCCTTTAAGCTATCTATATTGTAACCTTTGCAAAAGTCTTTCAAGAATGTTGACTTATATATTGCAGAAGTGGAAGTTATAGGAGGAATTGAATTGTGAAATGGTGATCTTGTTTCTTTTCTTTTGGCAGGTCCTGTATAGATTATTTAGCAGGTTTTATGTTCCTGCCTTTTTCAGGAAAGCACTCAGATTAAATTTCCAGCACAGTCCAAGAGACAAACCACAGTCAATTTATGAGCAATGAGAGGATTCACAAGAGGCCCTGGAGGTGCAGATAGTCTGGAGTAGTTGTGGTCTGCAGATGGTGGAAACTCAAACCTTTAATTTAAGCCTCTAGATTAATAGTTGTTCCTTTAAGTAAAAATGGATAAGTATTATTCTACTTATTTAGTTGAATTTTTTTTTCTTCTTCTTTACTAACTAGCTAACAGGAAATATTATTAAGGCAAAATAAAATTATTTCCCTTGTTTATAGCTGTTTTTTCAGGGTTTTGCCCTGCTAAATAAGAAGTTCCCTAAATAAGTCAAGATATTCAGTTGGATTCTAGAAGAAAACACAAAAATAATTAGATTTTGACCACTGTTTTGTTCCTTCATGCTATAGAAAGAAGACCTGGAGGTCTGTGCCATGTCCTCTTTTCCTTTATTTTTTATTATAAATTCATTTTCATTTTCCATTCTTTTTCTTAAAATAGTCTACATTAGGTTTCAAATAAACTGTAACATTTACTTGTGACAGCAAGTTCTAAGGCTTGGATTTCACTGCTGCTATTGCTTATACTCTCTGCAGTTTCATATCTTAGTAACAATTCTGAGAATGGGAAGGTGTTGGGATTCAAGGGGACATCAACATCAAAAAAGAAGGGAGCCATAACAGAATTAAATACTATGACAATATAAGAAGATGTTCTTAGGACTGTCAGGTACCTTGAGGAACTTCTTGCTTTTAGTACTAGGTGAATCAGTCATATTGAATGCCTTGATATAAAACCCCCAGGGGTTGCCAGAGCCAGCTCGGTTTCTGAGTCACTAATGACTCATAGCGCTTTGTCAAAAAAAATTGCTCCCCAGCACTTCAGGTTCAAGTAGAGGGAATTCTGAACTCACACTGGTGCTCCATAGGAGGCCTCTAACAAAGCAAGATAAGATCTGTAAGCAGGCATAGTACCTTTTATTCTACCACCTGGTGTGGCTGGAGAAATTAGGCATGCTTTCAGGCACATAGGCCTCTTTTTAGGTCTGAAATAACTGTAAAAACTAAATACTAGTAAAGAACAGTGGCTCAGAGTTTAGTTAGATGTGTATCAATTAGATCATCTTTGAACATAAAGATAGTTGGTGACTGTGGAGTGTAGAGGAGATGTAATCGAAGGAAAGGAAGGAGAGGCTGAGAGATGATAAGGTACTTTCAGCCCAGAGAATAGTGGACAAGAACACTTGTCCATTGTTCCAAAGAACACGGAGCGGTTAAGAAGGACAGGGATAGAGATTTTTTTTACTCTGTCTTAAAATGAATCTCTCTATAGAGCCCATGATTATCAGTAGATGGGCAAATGTAAGCATCTTTCAAGATGTGTAATAGGTTTCTTTTTTTTCCCAATTATTACTATGATTTAACAAGTGATACCACCTCCACTTACTGCTTCCTTGTTACTATCTTCCTTGTGTCCTGTCACCTTTGACACTTACAGCAAGATTGCACTGTATTGATGCAAGAAAGAAAAAACTATGATGGTCTAATAACTGAAAGTAATAATTACCTGCAACTGACAAAGGAAAGAAAGAAAGGTTGATAAGCTACAGGCAATGTCCATTTGTCACATATTGACCCAAGATGTCACAATTCAGTTCTATTCTTCTGTAAAGTTGTATGGTCTGGATTACAGGACAGTAGAAAGTGGGTCAATACTACTTGTACACAGGTGGGATAGCATAGCCTTCCTCTTGTAAACATGTGTATATGCACAGAGCTGAAGGATAGGTTACGCCTATATGTATTTCTTCATCTGCCTTTTCTGGGTTACTTTCCAACCAAGTGACTCTCATTTTCACTCCAATACAGCAAACTTCAGTTCTAGTCGGTATCTATCATGCTCAAGACAACCCAGATGTTCTCATTAGTTCTAGATTTGCACAGTTACTGAAACAAATCCACTTTTCTTCTCAATATGAATACAAATAAGTTACAATGAAACATGAAAATATTAATATTAAACATCAATGAGCACTATAGTATGAGTAGCAAGGTATAAAGTTATTCCTGTCACTGAAATGCTTCTAATACGCACATTATAGATAAACACACAAATGTTGTAGATCTCCACCATTAAAGGGGCCTTTAGTTCCTTCTAGAAGCAGGAGACATTTATTCAACAAAGAGCTTAAGATAGAGATAAAATAAATAGCTCCAATGCATTAACCCTGGGTCAATGTTTCCACACATCTTCAGTGATTTGACAGTGTTATTTCCATTTCTAAACGGTAGATGTTTTCTTGTGTTTATGATGACTTTATAAACTCACGCAAACATATGAGTACACGCACATACACATGCATATTTACACATACACATGTATGTGAGTGTTCATAAGTGTGTAGATGTTTAATGCATCCAGACTTCTGCTCTTTATTTCTTTTCTTTTCCTCTCCTTCCTTGCTGCCTTCCTTCCCTCCTTCCTTCCTTCTTTCCTTCCTTCCTTCCTGCTTTCCTTCCCCACTTGTCTCACTTTCTTAATTGCTTGATAGAAAGGAAATAACAACAGGAATCTGAGTAATGTAATTCTTGAAATTGTAATTCATTTCACTTAATTTTAGGCACCTAAAATGAAGTAGTCTCACTTCCCTCCAGATTAACTGCCTTGTGGATCAACAGTCTCTTGGTCTCTCATTACTTCTAAAAGAAATAAGGGAGTTGAGACTCTGCTCATAGCTGAAGACAGATGAATGTAACTGCCTACACAGAGGTTTCTGGAGAGCTTTTCAGAACCCACTGTGGACACAAATATCAGATCATCTGAACTGATTAAGAGGTGGTTAAGATTGTTGAAACATAGATTTCTATCACAACCTGAGCTGCCCTGGAGAATACAAGGTATCCATGGAGGATAAGACTCACAGAAAACCCATGTTCCTACAGAGAAAAATGTGGGAGCCAGATGAGATATTCTCAAGCATTTCATGCTGACCTTTGACTATTTCTAGGCAACTGAACTGAATGACTGATCTCTGTGGATCATATAGGGAGCTTGGATTACAAAATATGCCCAAAACGTAGCTGTATTAAACTGAATCACTCAGTTGATGGCCTGACAATGCAGACAGCTTAGACTCCAGCTGCCTAAACATGAGTGTCTAGTGTCATTTGAGAGTCTCTAAATCATCTGTAAGATATGATCTTGTAGGTAGGACATCAGGGATGCAATAATGTATTTAGAGTGCCAAGGGGAGGGCAGGCATGAGAAACCACAAAACTTAAATAAACCTAGATGTCTAGGCCCAGGAAACTCAAAACCATTCTCTGATTTTTATTTAACTAAGAGTAGGTTTGATAAGTCCTATTTTCAGTTACAGACAAAATTAAAACATTGAAGATATGACTTTGTAGAAAAGGAAGGTCTAAACTACAGAAGCCAAATGTTTAAACTAATAATACTCCTAGAAATCCTACAGTAGTTGTTATAGTTTTGTAAACAATTTATGTACCTTTTGATGCCCCTCAAAAGAAGCTTAGAGTATTGGGATTTATTAAAAATGATAAGTACCTATAGATTGCAAATTACCTTCTTTATCTGTTTTTTATATAATTGTATATCTATTTTATATAGGATTAAGTGGTTCCAATGGAAAATTTTGCACTTATTTAAAAAATTCTATCTGAAGATCCCAAGTGATTGTACAGATGCGAATACATTTAAGCTAATAGAATAGAATCACATTCCAGATTCTCTTTTTTTAATGATTCAACATACCTAAATGAAATGTTCCATAGCGTATGAATGATGTGCTATGAAAAATACATATCTCATACATGAATGATATAGTACAATGCATTTCATGATCACAGAGACTTGATTGATTGATTGATACCATTTATACTGTATTACCTGAACATTTTCTCAAAAGAGTTTAATTCGCTACAGATTCAGATCCAGAGACAATAAATTTTGACAAGCTTTCCTGAACCTTAATCTCTGAATGAATCTGTATTGCAGCTCTAGAGAAAAGGATATCTTCTACTTCCTGTTAATCTCGTCTCTCTATGAAAGTTTCTCTTGCTTTTTTGAAAAGATGAAAAAGTTCACAAAATTTGTCTTCTTTCTTCTTAAAAATCCACATGCATGATCTCCCTATTAATGCTGATCTCTTAATCAGGTTCTATACTGTCAGCTTTCCATTTCTCCTTCGCAAGGATATAGTACTTATCCTAGGCAAACTTCTATTCAGTATGTACACCAACATCTTTCCTGTCAATTAAGGTAAAAATAAAAGCCCAAAACAATGTCATTGCTTTACAAGAGTCTTGCAGCCAAACTCAGAGCACTCCCTATGGGACTGGAACACGTGTAACCAATAGTATTTACATGACCAAAAGAAGTTATTCACGCTGCTTGTTTTGCACTGTTTCTAGACTTTGGAAATCCATACATTTAGTCTTACCATCAGGTTCTCAACTCTGAAGAGACCTACAACTGAAATTATAATGGCATCTGTGCTCTAAATGCCCTAACACCTGGTGCAATCAACCTGGAAGTACCAAGTCATCAAAGCTGTTTTATGTGTAGTCAGAACACTTCTCATACTTGGCACTTGCATCCAGTCAACCTGAAAACACAATATGGACAGCTTTATACTACCTGCAATGATTCCACACAACAGCTTAGTGCTCAATGCCTGGGTCTATTAAGTAAAAATCTTAGGCCTTTCCAGCCAGCAAGCAGGATTAGACCTGTAAGTATTACTCCCACATCGCTGAACTAACCATAAATATGAAGTCTGGATTAAAGTTTGCCTTTCATCCTACCCATCAATACTATATCACTTCTCCTTTTGTGACCATAAAGTCTCATAACAGCTACCTTCTACTGTAATGATAAAACTGTGACCTAAAAAATGTATGAGCAGAGGAGATGGAAAATTCAAATGCACTGACTCTATACAATAGAATTCACTTTTCTACAAGAGATAAATAAACCACAGATATCTGTCAGTGTGTGTGAAAATTTTATTCTTTCAGTTTACTTTTTCTTCATACAAAGTTCCATGCATAAAATATCTCCATTAATGAATTAAACTCTTTCTCCTATTTTTTCTTTTTATAGTCTACTGACACTCTTGTACAGACTCCTGTACATCCAGCTACCCAGGCTCTGGTGTCTATTTAAATATAGACAGAAAAATCATTTTTTCTTAACATGTCCAATTAAAAAGAATTCTTTATTATGTGTACTCTTTGTTTTCAAATATTGTAAATATCCATAAATGAGTATAATCTTTTATCATTTAAGGAGAAAATAAACAGTGCTAAATCATAATCTCTTCTACAAGAAACTGGAATGCAAAGCAAAACAAAAAAAATCTGCTTTTTAAGTAGATTTTGCTTTGAATTGGCTTCTTCATTTTATAAATCCTGATAAATTTCTGTTAATTTCTGACAGGAAAACTTAAACATAGAAATTAAGACTCCTTTCAGAGAGAAAGCTGGAGTATTGGTTCAGAAAATGGCAGTCTGCAATGGTTTAATATTTTGAAATTACTTTTCCCCATATCCATAAATTTCTATGTACTTCTGTTTAAAGTGCTGTTATGGCTATTGTTTGTATTTGCATATCATGTCTATACTTTTTGTACTTCAACCTTCTGAGAAAGAGGTTCAAGTTGGGAATGTCTGGAATTAACTCCAGCAGGTGGAGATAAAGAGTAGTAACAAACACGACGTGCCTTCAATAAGGAGCAGTCTGGTTTTCATCATCGGGGAGTTTGTGTGGTTTAAGTGACACCACTTGACAGAGAAGGATGACTGATGCAGTGCTACAACCACTGCCACCCTTAGTCTGCAAAACCAGTAGACTGCCTGGTGCCTCTGTGCTGGCAGTGCCTTTGGTTAATCACACAACGGCAGCTGGCCAGCAGGATGCTCCAGCCTGGAGCCAGCTATGCTGATTCACTGCCTTGACTTGAAGTGTCTGAAGCGACTAACAATGCAGGAGAGTAAGATCTAGCAGCAATGACACCTACTGAAAATTCTGAAGGTCACCAAAGTTTGTTTAGCTTTGTTCTTGCCAGCTGACCAACAAGGCTGGTCGCACAGACAATTCATGGCATTCCCAGGAGGCAGCAGCAATTTGAAAGAGAGGGAATAGAAATCTTATCTAGGAATTGATAAATGAAGAACAGGCAGGATTTTTAGGTTAAATTTTTAGCTTGTAGTAATTCAGACAGAAGCATGAATCTATTGTCCCTTTCATTGCTGTTCACAGAAATTCAGTGCAGAAGGAGCCAATGTGAAAAATTAACTCTCTCTCACAGTTGAGTCAGGATAGTCAACAGATTGTGTAACAAGAAAAATAATTTCCTCAGTCATGAGAACTATGTATTGTGTAATAGCACAGTTTGTTGACTGACTGTGAGAACATCATCATGAAAATATTGCCCCACAGCAAAACCACAGGTCCTGATATCCTGACATATTCATTTTATATTAAAACCACTTTCTGGGTTATGAGCATAACCTGGAGTCTTGCATGATGAGATCCAGAGGACACATTATTCACAGTATCAGTGTTACTACCAGAGTATTTGTCTTCCCTCTGTCTCCTAACTTGTTAAAACTTGTTATTACCCCCCTTTTCATCATTACGAAAAGGTAATTTGATGAGGCAGCAAGCAAAGAAAGTGGAACGTGGTTTTGACTTTTAGAAAGATGTGTGCAAAATATTGGAGGCAGCGTGAGAGTTACAATGTGGTCTTTGAAGTATGACTGTCCATGTTTAATAAGCATGGATCTCAAATATCAATTTGTTTTCAAAACAGAAATGGTCTTCTTGATTGGGCATTTGGCTCTGTTTCTGCATAATTGATCTCTCATGTGCTCTAACAAAGTCTCTGGACACTGCCATTCAGTGGATCACACAATGGTTATGGACTTAATTGGGCAAAATAGTGCCAGTTCCTGTACTGGACCCAGAAGTGGTTGGAGCTGCGTCGTTCCAGAGAGCAGTGTCAGTGTATTGATGGAGGAGTAGAACTTGGGACATCCTGCTGTCTCACCTATCTATTCCAAGAAGTGGACTTGACACTGCAAGGGAAGGCTGGAGTTAAAAGGTCTTGTGCTCTTTAGACTTAGAGGAATAGAATTTAGCACAGTCAGCATAATGCCTATCCAAGGGGGAGGGAAAGTCATTCCAGCATGCTGCTATTTTTGAAGAGTTTTAGTTTTAAAACTTCTGTGTTCTCAACATGTAAACTATAATAGTACTCAACACTTTTATACTCAGAGGTGTACTAAAAGGTGTTAGAGCTGTTGTTCTTTACTAACTATGCTTCAATTTTAGGGTTTTTTACCATTAAGTAAAATCTCAGACTTACTAATTCTCATCTGTGGTGGGTTTTTATGTGCAAGGATCAAAATAAAAAGCCCACATAAATAATGTTATTCTGACTACCTTGCTAAGGGCAATGAGGCCATGTAACTTTATGTTACAAGCCTGAGGACAGAGTGTTTTGCTTACATCAATTACCAAATATCTGGTTTTCATTTAATTTAGCATTCTACATTATTTAACTAATAATGCAATGATAGGAACCTGAGTCATGTATCTCTCAAATGTCAAACTTGATTGGAAAGGTTTCAATCCAGTGATAGCCTTAATATGAGTAGCTTCATCAGAATTTAGTCCTTTTTCCAAAGAGTAACTGTAACATTTTAATTGTCATTTTCTATCCTTGTAGAAGAATTCACCTGAAGCATTCAGCTGAGCTACATCACAGCAGTTACCATTATTTTCTTAAATGGCCATTTGCTGTAAGAGAACATTGTCAATGTTATCCTGTGAATTACTCTGTAAAACTGGCTTTATTTTCTAAAACAATTAATTACCCTCTGTGATGATTATTAGGAATAAATGTAGTTTCAACTGTCTCAAGAGCTGCTTCTATTACAAGTATTTTAAATGCAGAAAGACAAATTCCTTTCATTCTATTTTGTGTTGTTTTATAATTGTTCATGATAGTTGAGCTCATTTTTTTTTTAAATATAGAAATGAATCCTTTGTGCCTGCTTTTATAGTTCATTTTTTTCTGAAATTAGGTATGGTATAACATCTGGGGTATGATACATGATAGTCAGTCCTGAAATCTGTCTTCAAAATACTAATAGTTTTGTCACATAAACTTCAACAAACTTGAAAAGCAGATAACTTTCATAAAATTTTTGTTTCCAATTTGACTGACAAAAAGAACAGTACAATTCTTTTAGTAGTATGAAATACATATAACCATCTACATAGACACCACAAATCACAGATCATGTCTAATAAAATAAAGCTCAAAATATGTATGTGGTTTATTTAAAATGTTACAAAGACCCATAAAGTCTTCAAACCCTGAAGGCTCCTTTAGAAATGTTTCTCTTACAATAATACATCTTTGTGTGTGTGGTCCTTAGCATTGCAGGATTGGAGAGCAATGAAGGTTTGCATTGAGCCAGTGCTGTACTTGCATTCAGTAGTCTAGTGCTTTTTAAATAAAAAAGTCAAATACATATGTAGACAAGCAGATACTGTACACTTTGCTTATTCTACAAGTCTATCTGTGATCATAAACTCTTGGTAAATATTTGCTTTTTGGAGATTAGGTTTAACAAACTTGCATTTACTTGTAATTAAAATGTTGCTTTCCTGATGACTGTTACATGGGCTGTTGTATTTCATCAGTGATAAAACATAGTGTTAAGATAAGAGTTAAATGCAGAGTCTGTTGTGAATGTGGCTCTGGTCTGTTTCTGAAATCAGTAGTTTATGGCAGTTGTATTTGGATAATTTTTCACTTCTTTAACCTCATTGCCATTTCATACTATCAGATCCTGTGTCTCTAATTATTTCTCTGGTGGGTTTGGTTTTTGTTGGGTTTTTTTTTTGTTTGCTTTTAAAAAATGCCATCGTATTACAGCCTCTACCACGTTTGTTAAAGAACAAAGATGGTTTTCTTCTTTTCTTATATGATTTATTGACTATTATGCACCCAACTTTCCCAAATTACTTCCAAAGGCAATAAAGAAGCAGGGTAAATTCTAAGAAACAAATGTATGACTTAAATTATAGAATTCACTTGTTGACTCTAAAAACAGAAAATTCAACATTAATGTTGTGTTTTTTCCATGGTATTTAAGGTTTTTAGACTAAGTACAAAAAGGTCCTTCTATTTTGCCATACTGCATCAGTCCAAAGAGATTAGCTTAGTATATAGGAGATATTTATGATGCAAGGAATACAAGTCCTTCAGTAGTTCCATGTCTGTGATGATGATACACTTTTGTATTTACATTCATAGCTTTGTTCACTAAGCTAAAAAATGCGTAAAGCTGGCATGAGGTTTAACAAGGCCAAATGCCGGGTCCTTGGGGCACAACAACCCAAAGCAGAGGTACAAACTAGGAGAAGCCTGGCTGGAAAGCTGCCAGGAGGAGAAGGACCTGGGGGTGTTGATTGACAGCCGACTGAACATGAGCCAGCAGTGTGCCCAGGAGGCCAAGAAGGCCAGTGGCATCTTGGCTTGTATCAGAAACAGCGTAACTAGCAGGTCCAGGGAGGTTATTCTCCCCCTGTACTCGGCACTGGTGAGACCGCACCTCGAATCCTGTGTTCAGTTCTGGGCCTCTCACCACAAGAAGGATGTTGAGGCTCTGGAGCGAGTCCAGAGAAGGGCAACAAAGCTGGTGAAGGGGCTGGAGAACAAGTCTTATGAGGAGCAGCTGAGGAAAGTGGGGTTGTTTAGCCCAGAGAAGAGAAGGCTGAGGTGAGATGTTATTGCTCTCTACTAGCTGAAGGGATATTGTAGAGCGGAGGGTGCTGGCCTCTTCTCCCAAGTGACAGGGGACAGGGCAAGAGGGCCTCAAGCTCCTAAACCAGGGGAGGTTTAGGCTGGACATTAGGAAAAAAATATTTCATAGAAAGGGTTATTGGGCACTGGAACAGGCTGCCCAGGGAGGTGGTTGATTCACCTTCCCTGGAGGTGTTTAAGGCACGGGTGGACGAGGTGCTGAGGGTCATGGTTTAGTGGTTGATAGGAATGGTTGGACTCGATGATCCTGTGGGTCTTTTCCAACCTAGTGATTCTGTAATTATTACAGGCATCATAATTGTACATTGTATATATGGACCGTGTTCTCAGCTGTTATGAAACAATTTAGCTCTGCCAAATGCAGTACAGTTAATCTGATGCACACAATATGGCAATATAGTAACCATGCATAAAAATACATTCATCCCACATGAACCTGTTTATACACATGTAGTTATAGCAAGCAATTCCCAAGAAACTCATGACATTACTAATTTTAGAAACTTCCATTTCACAGAAGTAGAAATAAACACCTATTAAAATTTTTATATATTTTAACAATCTGTTTCTGTAATTTCACATATAAATATTTAGAGAAGGAAACAAAGCTAACAAATCATCTACCATTATTTTCCCTTATTTCCCATTTGCAAATTCATATTTTCTATTTCACCATCTCCACCTTCTTCTCATTTGCCTTTCACTTTTCAGTATTATTCCACTGAAAACCAGTATTTCCTCACTTCTTAAATATCTAGTGTTCATCTTTATCTGAAATAGCTACTCATGCCATTAACATCAAACATTCAAACTCTTCTCATCTAAGTCAATTTTGTTCTCCTTCTGCCATAACAACTGTACTAATTTCTTTCCAATTTCTCAGAATTTTGTCATAGACAGAATGTTTGTATGGAAACTTAAATACATTTTCCATTTCTGTCAATTGTTTCTTAAATCCATCCCAAATCACTACCCTGACACTCCATACAAACTGAGTGCAAGTAATTGTCAGGAAGTGAAGCAAATTTCTGTGCTGTGACAGTAAACAGACCTTGCTTTTACTTGACGATTTTAATATGAAAAATGTATTTACAGTTAAGTACTGTACAAGTAATGGAAATTTTATTTATAATGGTTCTAAAATGTTTTGAAAATATTGAACAATCAACAGGTAAAGACATTGAAGAGATAAAATAATACATAAATTTAGCTTTTTTTTCTCCCCTCTGGACAATACAAGTGCAATTTCAATTACAGATTTTTTGCCTTATAGGTGTCTGCTGAATTACATAGGGGACAGATAATTTTATTTTCCTTAGTTTTGCCTGCTTATAAAAATGAAATGTAAAAATTCATAACATTTCTGTGAGGATCATCTTTCAACCTTGCTACCTGTTTCCACTGTACTGGAGTTGATCATTAACAGGTTGAAGCTTGGACTAAGCAAAATAAAGATCATGACAGAAAGGAGGCAATTAGCACAGAATAAGGCATGCTATGGAACATTTTTCCTTGATGAAAAAACTATTGTCCTCCAGTTTGTAACACTATGTAGAATCTCCATTGGATAACAAGTAATTCATGAAGTCGTATCTTCAGCAGTCATTGTTCCTTTATTGACACTGAGGAATTCATAGACTGACTCTTACAGAATACAGAAGTTCCCAAAAGTGGGAAGATAAAGGTCTGTGGTCGAACAGGATGTATTAATGTAATGCTCTGTAAATGGGTACGAACCTTGGAAGCTGCTATCTCTACAAAAAGCAGCAACCTCTTAGTAAATATTTCTTAACTTTGAGACAATCCCCATCCAGTGGTGGACTCAAATTCAAAATTTAAGAAAATAGTTGCCACAGCTCATGTCTTGTCCTCTTAGCTCAATCAGTGCAGATTTTCCTTCCTATTTTGAAAAATATTTTTCCCAACAGACAAGTGAATGGAAATCTCAAGCAGATTTTGTGACAAACACACGTTCTGAGGTTCTCTTCCTTTTAGGTGCACAGAAGCATATCCTTCCTCAACCTCTCTGTGTTTGCAGGTGAACCGCAAAGCCCTCAAATGGTCTCTGATTTCATTGGGAAACGTCTTTGTCCCTCTTATAGCACTGCACACAAGTTTAGCTAAAGTATTCATTTTAATAAACCTACCTCCATATTTCAGCTACATTTCTTGATCTCCCTACCACTTCCATCTGATGCAGGCTGAATCTTTTGACCTTTGGATCACTTTGTAAGGCCAAATCTTTCATTTTGGATCACAGAAGGCAGTAATTAAATACAATGCTAAGGATTTCATTATTAGTCACACCTAACACTCCAGCTGTACTTAGCTCAAACACTTAAAGTTACACTTACAATTTAATTAACTTGTGGTATATTTGTGCATACAGCTAGTAACTTTTAATAAATATATCTTATAAATCAGAGTTTAATTGTTATTCATAATTACAAATAGGTAAGCAAATGTAAGAAAAAGGCAAGCCAATTCTTACAAGCTTTTAATGCCTTTCCTCCCTCCTTACTCCTCTCCCTAACACTGACTAAGCTTTGAAAACATAAGCCCTACATTTACATGATGCCTTTATTTTTTGCTAAGCTGTATAAGATTTTTTTAAGCTTCCCTCTTTTGCACCCTAAAATATTTTGGTTAATGAAAAAAAAAACTTTGAGAAGTACATCTATGTTAAAAAAAACCAAAACATAAAATATTTTCATTAAAATTCATAGAATTACAATTGCACAAATCAAAATTTATCTGATAGCAGCTTGCAAGTTCTTTTTAATCAACTGTATTAAATAGATTGATTGCACCTTTCCTATTTCTGTTAATTAATATGTGCTAAGAATCATTGTGAGAAGAATAAGTAGGCTGAACATGACTGATAGTATCAATGTTACAGCTGCCTGTCACATCTGCCAAAAAGTAGACTGAAAGTTTCTAAAAAATAGTGAGATAAATTATAATGAAGACTTAGGGGAGAAAAAGAGATGAATACTGGCATTTTAAACTTCCTTACCAGCCCTTGTAGAATTGATGACTCCAAGTGGGTGTAGCTGTCAACTAATATTCTCTGAATAACTTTATTACCTAGGGAAATCAGAGACTTCAGTGAGTTTATATTTTCACTCTCCTGAAACTAATCTACACATACAATACGTCAAAGTATATCTGATTGTTTGCTATATGATGAACATACATAATCCACTACATCATATACCTCTGGGTTAAAAATCAGAAAAAAATATATACCCCTTGGGGTAGTCCATTTCTTCTTAATTTCAATAAAAATCACAGCCCAGCTCTCTTCCATGCCTGGGCATGCATGTCTCAACCTTTTCAGGAAGAGAAATCTCCCTGATCCCAGCAGAGTGAGTATCTCTGTGATCTCACCACTTTCCTTCTCATTGCTTTAGAGATGCCATAGTCACAGTGGGGTCCTACTACTCCTTCCTGCATTGCCTGTCAATCATTTAGTCTTTGGGGAACATAAATCATTTCCATTTTTAGTTGGACAGCTGGTAGGTTGGGAGAAGAAAAAGCCTCTGGGATATTATGCAGCTGTCAAATATCAAACCATGATACTTGGGTTTTATGCCACAGATTTTTCCATCCAGGATGTCCAGCTTCATAACCTTGTACAAACTCTCCCTTTAAAATCCATGGACATGACCTCCTCCCAGTCAGTCAGTCTCAAAAGCGTTTTCCCTGGCACTGGGAGGAACAAATAAGGCATGAATCTGTCACGAATTCAATGACGTGGGGGACAGAGAGGAATTAGGAGGTTGATGAAGTATTGATGAAAACTTCATGGATGACGCAGAAACTCAAATGTTGCACATCATATTAGGAGCAATGTGCACTGTAGTGGAAAGGATGTCTGTCAATAGTTTTCTGGTTTGTACACTTAACATTGTGGCTTCACTTTGTTCCTCACCACTGTCCTTCAGAAACCTACTTAACTGCCTTCTAAACTTATTGATCACCTCTCTTGCTTCCATTTTTTGATTCACCACTTCCATCACCTTGTTTTCTCTCTTTCAGAAAATAGATGCCTAATTAGGGAAAGGAACTATTTTTCCTCTATACAGAGGGAAATAAAGATCAGTTTCGAAATGCTATTAGATTTTAGTCTTTATTCAGCAGCCTGAATACAACACGTTGTACAAAGAAATTAACAATCTTGTTCAAGGGCATCCTGTTAATCTTTTGCACTCATATTTTTCTTCACTATTCTGCTATACTTTCTGCCACTTAGCAGGATGGGTGTTTATTTTACTTGGATTAATTTTGACTGCAGCCTTATTGACTGCATCTTAAATATTTTACATGCATTACTGAATTCCAGCCAAATCACTTTAACTCATTTTGCATTCATTCAAGTAGATATTGACAAAGTAAAAATAATACTGCAATACATAAAAAGCTTGAATAGCTTCCTTTCTGATTAGTGCAGCAATTAAAACTCAGGCTAACATCATAGGCAGCTCTGTTCTGAATTAAGAAGAATGAATTTAGATACCGCTTTTTTATCAAAAACGTACAGATTTAATTCCTAAAATACTTACAATTTTGCCAAGTTTTACTACTTCAGTTTTTCAAATAATTCAGGAACATTTTTTATCTATGTGCCAAATTCATTTTTTTCAATAATAGTGCTACATGATGTCATTTTGGTCAAGAAAGAATTCACATTCCAAATGGCACCTTTAGTCTGCCTGAATCAATACACTGTTATCAAAGGTAAATGAAGAACCACCAATAACTCAATAACTAAAGAATCAAATCAGCAAATGCTAGTCTTTGAGAAACAAGCCCTATTTTCAAGGGCCCCACCTTGTACTCACTTGATATGGAGCTTATGGAGCGAGTGAGTTTGTATATCAAGTGGGAATTATCATTCCAGACATGTAGATATCCTCTCAGTCTTTATGATCACAAGCTTATGTTTCTCCATTCACTTTCTTATGAAATATTTATATTTGTCTTCAGAAAAAAAAAAAACACAGTATCTTAAAATGTCCATTACAAAATGGATGCAAAATGAAACAAAATTTTCCTTCTTGAAGAGAAAGATTGAACTACTGGCCTGTGGTATAAATATGGTGGCAAGATAAGAAAAATTATTTCAGTTGGAAACTGTAGTTTTGTCTTTCCATGTAAGTACTTCAGTCAAAGTATTCAGAACCCAGTGTTCCCACACTATTTTTCTAAAGAACAGGCTGGTGGATTTGGAACAAGTTCTTTGACCTTTGGCTAGTAAGTGGTACATTGTACTTTGTCTGATACTTAAATAATTTTCTGTACCAAGACAATTCTATGTATCTAATTACAGCACTAGTGTAAAAATTGTTCCAGCTGTCCAGAAGGTTTTGCTATTTGATGATATCACAACCAGGGTGCTATTAAATCTCACAGCAGCTGGAGACTTGACCCTAGTCAAGCGGGAATTCTATAGAATATCGAGTAGTGATGGATTTCCCGCCTATCTTCCAGTGGAAAAAACACAGATTTTTAAAGAAGTTATAATATCAGCAGGATTTTTTTAAATATATCTACATCATCAGATGAAACTTGGTTAAGTTTGCATGAAGTTAAATGTTGTTCATAGCATTTGTTTAGAAGTCTAAAAGCTTTCCAGGTAGTAAATTAATTCACAAAATAAATAAGTGCATTTCTTCCAATTAATGTTTATTAGAAGAAATAATCTGGTAAACATAGTAACAGCACACCGCCAAGAAGAGGCAAAGTAGTTCTCCAACTTTATTCTAAAAAACATTATTTTTTTTTAATAAATGCAGAATGCATCCTTTCAATAAAATAAGAAGATAACAGGCGAAAAAGATTATAAACTTAATTTGCATTTAAACCAAATGCAAGCATCTAAGGCTTTCCAGATATTTCATGTAGATCTGATATTCAAGTCAAGTCAAAGTATAGTTCTACTGGACAGAGAAACATGCAACTGGTCATCCACTCCAGTTTTCATCATCTTTTTTTATCATCTCATGAGACTCAGTGGATTTTTAATTCCGGTGTTATAAGGAATTGACACCACTATGGTTTCTCCCCTGCCCTGGACCTGCACAGTTGAAGAGGGAGGGCCCTTTGATACCTGCATGGCAAACTGGAGACTGACAAATCTCCCAGGATAAAATAAAATGCAGTATTTATTTAGGACTCTGTTGAAATAACAGATCAGATATTTGTGTGCACTACAAGTTGCAACTTCCAAAATTTACAAAAACAGATCACAATCTGGTCAGATCACAATCTGATACCCTGAACACAGCTAAGGTCAATAAACAAAACTACAACACAACTCAGATTTGATCCAATACACCAGAGTGTCAAGAAAAGAAAAAAAAGAAGGTACAGTAAGACAAGTAAGAGAGAGAGAGAGGAAGAAGTAGCAGGGGAGGAAGAAAAAATAAGGTCACCACTGCAATGGGGCACATCAGTTCCTCCAGAAAACATGGTCCAACCAGCAGCAACTCTAACAGCAATTATTCAGGAACTCATGTTCACTCCTCCAGGCTGGTTCTGTTGGGCCAGTGGACATGCACACAGCCCAGCACTCAGAGAATGTTTAAGATACAAACATGAGTAAAGATGTGCCAGTGGCAATACTGGTGTTATTTTAAAAAAATATAGTCTTTTTAAAGATGCCAACAATTACTGTATAGTAGCTTGAATGCCACAGTACTGTAAGAAGCAGTAGCATCTAACAAAACCACATCTCCAGAGTATTCATGTAGTGCAAAAGTGAAGAATTGATCCCTCCTGCCTTCTTTTTTACACCTTAATGAAGAGATTCAGATCCTCAGTTTTCCCATTTAAGATAATGGAAGACAGGTGGACACCTCCAGGAATTACAACAAAGCTGTTTAAATTAGACATTATTTAAGTACCTGATGTAAATATTTTCATGTACCAAACTGCCTTTTACTGCTCTCCATTGCTGCCACAGGGAAAAGAAAAGCCTGTACATGTGGGACTTATGCAGTTTAGTTCTTAAAGAAGTGGTGTTACTGCCTTCCTCATCTTCATATACTTGGTTTGAATCAGATGGTGAGTGCCTACAAATGACATCTGAAAACTTACCAGCCCCAACATTCATAGCCTATTCCCAGACTCCTATCCATAGATCTTTTCTCTATATCCACAGAGACAGAGGGAAACTTGGAGTAAAAATAGTTAGAGGACAGAAAAATAAATTTAGGGAGAGATGGGAAAATTTATTTTGCCAAATTTAGACCCTTTCAAAAACCCTTGGGTTCTGTATTGCAAAATAGACCTGGAAACTTTTGAGTACTGGTCTGGACTGTTGTTTGGTCTTATTTTTTTTTCCTTTTCTTTTTGCTTTATTTTTTTTACATATTCCTCTAGTAACCTTAGAAACAGAGGAAGACGTGCTTTCACACAAGAAACACTGTTAACATTAGGAAAGAAGACATGCTCAAACCAGAAAATGGTTTCTTTGCTTGGAAAATTCAGGAGTCCTAACTGGTCTTTTGTGTGCTAAGATAAATTTAAATCCTTAAAAGCCTTTTACTCAAGAAGTAGCCATTACTCCGCAGTCCAGCTGTGAATTGAAGTTAGAGAGTATACAGCTTCAGGAGCAGATCATACAGGTAGTCCTTGTTGAAACAAATAGCTTCATCTGCTTTGCAGGAGAAAGACTGATCAACATTTTACTAGACTAGGACTTTTTTTTTTCTTTCTCTTTCTGCATGAGCCTTGGAGGAGCAATATGTCAAAGAACAATGCTATTTAAATATATTTCTTCTATGTAAAATACTATAAAATAACAAATCACATTCTAGCATGGCTACCTTTCTTTCCTAATAACTTAAATTCAATATAAAAGATTTCATAGCAGAAAGAAGACTTTTGAAAATATTATTTAGCCTGGACATCCAAAGAAAAAGAATATACATATGGAATGAACTTTTAAGCTCACTCTGGAATCCAGGATAATACATAGTTATAGCTCCTCAAGTGAAACTTGATCAGGAGTTGTAAGCATAACAGGTTGGCTTTTCCTTCTGTGCTCCATCTGCAAAGCAATCGACTGCAGCATCAGACTCTCTGTTGGCATACACCTCCCTTGAGTGGCACGCTTTGGTTCTTTCCAAGGAGACTGACTTTTGCACAGCTGCCTAGTTGTAAAGAATTTAACCTAAATTGCCTGTAGAAATTTTAACATTATACACTTTCTGCTGGCAATGATTTTTTTTTAACAAACTAGCTAAACTGATCACTCAGAAGTCATCCATCAATTAATTTAATGAAACCTGGATCAGTTACAGAAATCCTGCTGAAATCTGTCCTTTCCACTTTTCTGACATACATTAGACTGGAATTTTACTGAACTAACCCCAGCCTGTGCACTGTACATCTAATTTCTTGCAATGTACCAGATTATTTTACCATTAGTATTCTGTGAAGAGAATTATAACACCAAACACAGCTGCACATCAGAATCGTGCTTCTGACAGGAAACTAAGCAGCCCCTTTCCCTTCATTGAGAAGATGAATTTCCTTCTTCAAAAGAATTCCAGCTATTTAATAAAGAACTTCTTAAGATGTAACTTTTAGAAGTTCTACCATCATGGTGGAATGGTATCTACCATGATGAAATAAGCATGGTAATAAAGATGAGGGCGGTTAGATACCTAAGCAGATGCCTATGTGCATACATGCACACAGAAAAAAGGCATCCTCTTCCCACCCTGAGGAGGGATAGCATGCTAGCTGTGCCCCTCATTTCTGTCTTTCTGAAGAACTTGCCTCTTAGGCAGAGGTTCACATCTTTTACTAGAGCTAGCCAATGTCTAGCTAAATTGGGTTGTGAGAAAAGGAGCTTCCCCATACCTACCTGACTATGTAGAATTGCCCTACCCCCTCAGTGATTAGAGTACCTATGTTTGAGGTAAGCAACAGGAGTTAAATATTCATTACTGACCAAGGTGTGGAATCTCTAACCCAGAGGCAATACCACTATTGGTGATGGGATGGTCTCAGATTTTCTCTAGAATGTAATTACTTCACACAGGATACATGTTCTGGTCACCCCTCCTGTTACATAGGACGCACAGAAACCTCTGGTCCTGTTTTGTGGGTCACACTCTCCAACAACAAAAGGACACATGTTTCCTTAGCAGTCAAGGGAGATATCTCCTCTTGTAGCAGCAGCTATGAATCTGTTTTCAGATTTCCTTCATGCACAAAATGCTGGCTGGTGTGATGCCCTGTCTATGTCTTAAGTTCTTTTTGCTACAGCATTCAGCAACTGACAGTATTTGCAGTCTAATGCCTTTAAAGGCAGACAGGCAACTGGGCCGCCAGCTTCAATGGAGAAACCTGAAGCAATATGAGTCAAGGTGAGTTTTTTGCTTTTACAAAGAAAGTCTGCAGCAGCATAAAGAATTGATCTCTGGTTTGAATGGGAGATGATTTTACTCTAGAATAGCTGTCCAACACTTGTTAAGACCCACTCAGCTTTTCTCGATATCTGCCAGCTGTTCAGATCACAATGGGAAGACTTAAAACCAAAATGAAAGCATCACAAAATACAGTTAATTGAAGATGTCAGCAAAGTATTACCTGGATACTTTGGACCATGTCTGTAAAAAACACAATTGCTTTGTTTACTCCTATTTAAGTGAAGTCCTACATTAGTGTTGTATTTAGGGTCTTGATTGCACTGGAACTTTTCCTAGATTACCACGAATGCCATCCTTTCTTCTTGTGAAGTTAAAAAGTTAACACTGGGGTTTGTGAAGTTCTATTACATTATATTTTTATAGCTTGATATTAACTTTGAGGAAAATGTTACTCTTCAGAATAACAATTACCTGGATAAGGCTGATGCTTTATTTAAGTTGCAAAAGTGCCAATTCATCCTGTTTGTTCTTTGCTAGTTAAATTATATATCTTCTATTCTAGACTCACTGAACGTGGCAACACCAGATCAGTTATCTCTTTGTAGTGAACACAATAACCATTCTCCTAATCTGTCTACTGGCTTTCCCCCATGTTTGTACTGACTTAAAAGTCAGCTATTGATTCGCAAGTATTTGAATACTGTGCGATATTTAATATCTTCTTCCAAACAGTAAAATAGAAAAACTAATCTTCTTCCACTTAAAATTTTGAAATTTTACTCTAAGACTTTTGACTATAGGCACTTTTCCATATGCAGCAGCAACACTTACAATTCCTGACATGTATCCAGCTAAATCATCAAATGCCTCTCAACTCAACACTCAGGATCTACATTCTCTGGTTCACCCTGCTAATGAGCATTAATGTATTAATGATATATCTTTTAGCTGGAAATATAACAAAACACTGACCTATTTCAACAGTTTGACTGTATAACGGGGATAATCTAAAGAGGTGTTATCACCAAGTAGCTTACCAAGTTAACTGGAGCTGAGAGAATTAATGGAATGGATGGAATAAGAAATCGCTCTTAATATCTTAAGCACAGATATGTAAAGATGTTGTGTTAGCTGTGACAGAGATCTAAAAGGCAGCTTTGTTTTTTTATGGAAATCAAAACTGTCCCCAGGCCTTGTATAAATACCCACAAAGGGACAGTCCCCACATAACAGAGCTCACCTTCTAAATAAGGATATAATACCTGTTGCTTCAGCCTTTGGGGGTGTTTCAAAACAATGTGTTTTGACAATCAAAATTTATTATGGGAAGAGTGCATTTCATCCTACATATGTTGTGGTATTTAAGAACAATACTCTGAAAACAATACAGTTTCCTATATGTTATCCTACAGGAACACTTTTCACTTAGTTTAGAAAAGAGATGACACCAAGCTGGGTGGAAGTGTCGATCTGCTGGAGGGTCGGGAGGCTCTGCAAAGGGACCTGAACAGGCTGGACTGCTGGGCTGAGACCAACGGCATGAGGTTTAACAAGGCCAAATGCCGGGTCCTGCACTTAGGGAGCAACAACCCTAAGCAGAGGTACAAACTAGGAGAAACCTGGCTGGAAAGCTGCCAGGAGAAGGACCTGGGGATGCTGGTTGACAGTCGACTGAACATGAGCCAGCAGTGTGCCCAGGTGGCCAAAAAGGCTAATGGCAACTTGGCTTGTATCAGGAACGGTGTGACCAGCAGGTCCAGGGAGGTTATTCTCCCTCTGTACTTGGCACTGGTGAGACCGCACCTCGAGTACTGTGTTCAGTTCTGGGCCCCTCACCACAAGAAGGATGTTGAGGCTCTGGAGTGAGTCCAGAGAAGAGCAACGAAGCTGGTGAAGGGGCTGGAGAACAAATCTTATGAGGAGCAACTGAGAGAGCTGGGGTTGTTTAGCCTGGAGAAGAGGATGCTGAGGGGAGACCTTATTACTCTCTACAACTACCTGAGGGGAGATTGTAGAGAAGAGGGTGCTGGCCTCTTCTCCCAAGTGACAGGGGACAGGACGAGAGGGAATGGCCTCAAGCTCCGCCAGCGGACATTTAGGCTTGAGATTAGGAAAAAATTCTTCACGGAAAGGGTGGTTAGGCATTGGAACGGTCTGCCCAGGGAGGTGGTTGAGTCACCGTCCCTGGAGGTGTTTAAGGTGAGGGTGGATGAGGTACTTAGGGGCATGAATTAGGTGGGAATGGTTGGACTCGATGATCCAGTGGGTCTCTTCCAACCTGGTTATTCTGTGATTCTGTGATTCTGTGTGTGAGATGTTAAAGTGATATTTAAAATGCAAACTGTCTCAAACCTGGAATAAGTATACATTAGAAATAAAAGCATATTTGAATGCTTTTAGTATTTGGATGCATGACAAATCTTTTGTATGATATTCGACAGTATATTTAAAAACATCATGTCGATCCTTACAAAAAATATTGGAATCTTAATAAATATAACTTTTCTGAAAGTTTTGTTTTTAATAGGTAATTTTGAAATCAGTTTTAGTACTACAGGTTTCTTTTAAGGTGTTTCAATCCATCTATAAATTGAATAGCAACACAATATTATGCAAGTATGCTGAAGTCTCAGAAATAGTTAACAGAAACTCTTTTTTCATTTCCTTTTTTTTTAACAAGAATAACAAAGCTATAATGTAATTTGAAAGTTCAGGTAATCATCTAGTAGCTATAAGTTCTGTTTCAGCAACCAGCTTATTTCTAATTTATCAATCAACATTAACAGAAATGAGCAGCAGTTGTAGTTCTCCCATCATGACTAATATAAAACCTCTCAAATGCAGCTTTCTTTTATAGACTCCCTAAAATTTTATCCAATTGATTAACTGCAACCAGTTAATCAGAAATTCATTGATTTCATTTAATAGGCCACAAAATCTTCATACAAAATTCTTCGACTTCCTGTAATATTTATCCAAAACTGCTACCTTAAAAATCTTTATATTAGCAATATGCAGTAAGTTTGTGATAAGGTACAGCTTCAGATGTTTAGTGGGATATTGAATTATTTCCAATTACCAATGCTAGAGTTTTAAATCCTTGTGTCCATTACACTACTAATATTTTGGGAGAATTTCACTAGCTGCAGAAAAAGATTTCATGGGAGACAATACGATTGCTTATGCGTATGATGTATTTGTTATACAACCTGTACCATAAAAGTTCTCTGCTGGGAATTAGAAAAGTGTAGCATGTTACAATTTTAAATGAAATTAAGAAATAGAAGAGTAATAGCAGAAGTAAGCTGAGATTATTTGTCAAAGGTCAAAATGAAGGTGGTGGTTGCAAATAGATCCTACATTTTAAATGTTTTTCCTCTTAGTTACTGATGCTTTCCCAGTTTTGACCCACTAACCAATGCTGACAAAACTTGGAAGGGAGAGAGAAGCCTCAAGGAAGCTTTCTGTTATTTTGGGGGCCTTTGTTCTGTAATTTAGTTACACACATAGGTCCACACTTATGGGCAACTGACTAAATCCCTTTGCTCTTGATCTAGTGTCTTCTCTGACTCTCTCTGGACATCCCTGAAAAATCTAAGAGTAAAATGTAAGAAGGGAGCCTGTTCCCCTGCAAGGAGCCTGAGCTATGTCCCACTTGGAGCACAACAGTGAACCACACTGATGGTTGCAACCAGATTACTATTAAGAGGCTATGGTGTTAATTGCTGCCTGTCATCTGAAATGGTTGGCTGCTCGATTGGGTAAGTTGTCTTTCAGCCTGTGGTTGAAATATATCTGTTAGATGTCATTTGTCTCTACTGGAACAATGATTGCAGAGGTCCTCCACAAACCAGATACAGTCTCAGCAAGAAGACAGCAAATAAAAGCAGTGTTCTAGAACAAACACAATGGGTCACAATACTCATTAGGATATAAGCCCAACATCAAACACAGAATAAATGTGTAGTATGAGGATATTCTATGTTGCTATATACACAGCAGTTCAATATGTGTTGATTTATATACAACAAATCTATGCTGGATAGTCACACTCAAAGAGTCGTGGTCGGTGGCTCAGTGTCCGAGTGGAGACTGGTGATGAAAGGCATTCCACAGGAGTCAGTATTGGGACTGGTGTTGTTTAACACCTTTGTCAGAGACATGGACAGTAGGATTGAGGGCACCCTCAGCAAGTTCGCCAACAACATCTACTGTGTCATGGCCAACATGCTGGAAGGAAAGGATGGCATCCTGGGGAACTTTGACAGGCTTGAGATATCGGCATGTGCTGACACCATGAAGTTCATCAAGGCCAAGTACAAGGTCCTGTACCTGGGTCAAGACAGTCCCAAGCACAAATACAGGCTGGGCATAGAATGGATTGAGAGTAGCCCTGAAGAGAATTACTTGAGGCCTCTTGGTGGATGAGAAGCTTAGCAAAAGGCTACAATGAGTGCTTACAATCCAGAAAGCCAACTGCATCCTGGGCTGCCTCAAAAGAAGTATGAGCAACAGGTCAGCTGAGGTGATACTGCCCCTCTGCTCCGCTCTTATGAGACCTCACTTAAAGTGCTGTATTCAGTTCTGGAGTCTTCAGCTGAGGAAGGACATGGATCTGTTAGTGTGAGTCCAGAGGAGGGCCATGAGTATGATCAGAGGGCTGGAGAGCCTCTCATACAAGGACGGGCTGAGAGAATGGATTTGTTTATCTTGGAAAAGAGGTAGCTTCAGGGAGATCTTATAACAACAGCCTTCCAGTACTTAGAGAGTGCCTTCAGGAAAGACAAGGAGGGTCCATTTATCAAGGAATATAGAGACAGGAAGAGGGGTAATATCTTTAAGTTGAAAGACAGCAGACTTAGCTTAGATATTATGAAGAAATTCTTTACTGTGAGGGTGGTGAGGCACAGGAACAGGTTGTTCAGAAAAGTTGTGTATGCCGTATCACTGGAGGCGTTCCAGATTAGGATGGATGAGGCTTTGAAAAAACTGATCTAGTGGAAGGTATCCCTTCCCTTGGCAGGGACATTGGAACTAGGCAATTTTTAAGGTCCCTTCTAACCCAAACCATTCTATGAATCTATGATTCTATTACGTGAGTTGCTATACTATATACCCTTTCATGGGTGTGTTAGTTCAGGTGAATAGTGTGTTTTTGAAGAAAATGGTTGAAAATTATCAAAAATTGTTCATATCAATGAGTTCATATCATATATCATAATCATATCATAATCATCTCATCAGCAAGGGCAATCAGAATTATTTGGGGATAAAATTAAACTTGAATATGTGCTGCAGAATCGCACCTAATCACACCTGAAGGAGATTCAGTCCACCAGTTCATATCAAAAACTAGCTTGAAATAAATCTTCATGAAATTCATGGTGTGGGCATGGATACCTTGCACTCTCTATTTCACTTTACAGATCTGCTCTTTTAAAGCCATATAACAGGCTTTTTTAGACACAGCCAGTGATTCAGTCAGAAATTACCTTTCAAATTATAACAATAGAATCATAGAATCATAGAATCATAGAATCATAGAATCATAGAATCATAGAATCATAGAATGGTTTGGGTTAGAGGAGACCTTTAAAGGTCATCTGGTTTGACTTCCCTGCAATGAGCAGCAACATCTTCAACAATACCTACTTGCTCGGAAACACATCCAACCTAAACTTGAATGTTTTCAGGGATGAAGTGTCTACAGCCTCTCTGGGCAACCTGTTCCAGTGCCTCACTACCCTCACAGTAAAAAAATTCTTCCTAAAACATTCTTTTAATCTGTCTTTATCAGTAATAATATAAACCAAAATACTGATGATCCAATTAATTCAGTTTATACTGTTTTGCTAAGCCTGTCATTATCAGCTCATTACAGCAACTTCCATGTCAAATTCCCAATAGATCTGGAAAGAGATTCACATCAGTGAATATTATGCAAGTGAGAATTGCAGAGTAAACCAGGGAGGAGATTAAGAGTTGCACCTTCCGGTGTTTATACCATCAATACCTTGCTATACAAAATTACATTTATTTTCGCACACATTATTTAGCTGATAGAGTATATCACAGTAGATTCACATGACCCTTCACAACCCCTATCAAATATCAACTCCATATGTTTCAATTAGGCCTTATACTGTTGAAGCAAGTATAGATAAAAAGGTATGTCATACTATAATCACTGTGAGGTTGACAAGCACTTCTGGACTCAAGAGAATGTATCTTCAAGATAATAGGCAAGTATTTTCCTTTAAAATGATAGCATGTTTAAGGCAAAAAACAGGCTGTTAAGAGGGTCAGTCTGTAGACACCAATCATACCAGCAACAAGATCTCCAAGACTTCTATAACATTAAATAGTTCAGTAAAACACAAACTTTAATTTACTCAGCTTTTTCAGGGGAAAAAAATTTCTATTCATTCCTTACATCAAATATCTAGATTTACTGAGACAGAAACACAATCATTACATACAAAGCAGAAAAGAAGTGTTGGAGGGAGTAAGGCTGTAGATAATTTCTGCCTGAAGGTTCCAAGCATTTCCTGAAAACCCATGTGTCTTTCAAGATCACTCTCTCATCTAGAAAGCACCATGTATGCCTTTATATGCACATGCACAGGCTTTGAAAATGCAAAAAAAAAATCATCAGCAGGCAATCTTTCTGTATTTCTAAATCCATTTTATGAGGTCAGTGGCTTTGGGAGGAAACAACAGTACTTTTTGGGTCAAGTTTTTTGTGTAACAAAGTGAGTGGATGAAGGAGGGGAGAAATCTTGGATTCTGAATCATAGAAGAGGCCAGAGAAGGTGGATAGAAAGGTCAGAGGGTCCCTGGGGACCTTGAGGTCATTACTCAGATTACTAATTTGTGTGTGCCTTGTGGGGTACGTCAAGAGGATGAGGTTGGCATTTGTTTGTTTTTATCAGCAGAGTTGCCTTGTGGCCTCCAGTAAAATGAAGAAGTATATACTCCACGGTGCAGAATAAAAGCCAGCAAACTTTCTGCCAAGAAGCAGACAAGGACAAATGGTTTCTGGGCTATCCTCTTTTGGGACATTTGCCAGGTGAAATGTTTTAGGATTTTTCCACAATTTGCATAAACTCGACTCTCTCCTTTTCATAATCACAGGGGCCTAGGAGTTTTTTCCCCTATAATTTCGTGTTTCTCTCTGGTTAGGGAAATAAATTGCTAATGCTTTACCTACCTTGGTTTTCCAGCATCAGGATTTGTCTTTTAAGAGAGCGTGGTAATAATCTTCGCATTTTCTCACCAGTATTGTATCGCACAATTGCAGCCAAATTTTATGGTTGCAGAAAGCATTACTGGGCCAGGCCAAGTGGCACTTTTTACTTTGATTTAATATGAAATTTTACATTGTCACCCCTGTTATTTGCATCATTGCTGTGATTGTTTGGCATGGTTTTTTTTTCACACAGATTGCAGAAAGGCACTCTGCCCAACCCCTAAGAACCGTAGAGTCTGATATAAACAGAGTGTTACTCAGATCCAGGAAGGCCAGTCAGTCAACAACATGCTCATACATGACGTAGTATTGTTACCTGCATTCCTAGCTGTGCAGACTTCCAGTCCAAACTCCTCCTTGTTTCTCACTGGTATTTTCATATCTTTTTTTTTAACAAGTTCACAAATATTTCCTTTGTAACACTTGGTCAGTTATTTATGGAAGATTACAGAGGGCAGAGATCCAAACAGGCTGGACCGCTGGGCAGACTCCAATGGCGTGAGGTTTAACAAGGCCAAATGCCGGTTCCTGCACTTGGGGCACAACAACCCTAAGCAGCTACAGACTAGGAGAAGCCTGGCTGGAAAGCTGCCAGGAGGAGAAGGACCTCGGGGTGTTGGTTGACAGCCGACTGAACATGAGCCAGCAGTGTGCCCAGGTGGCCAAGAAGGCCAATGGCATCTTGGCTTGTATCAGAAACAGCGTGACCAGCAGGTCCAGAGAGGTTCTTCTCCCTCTGTACTTGGCACTGGTGAGACCTCACCTCGAATCCTGTGTTCAGTTCTGGGCCCCTCACCACAAGAAGGATGTTGAGGCTCTGGAGTGAGTCCAGAGAAGAGCAACGAATCTGGTGAAGGGGCTGGAGAACAGGCCTTATGAGGAGCGGCTGAAAGAGCTGGGGTTGCTTACCCTTGAGGAGGCTGTGAGGAGACCTCATTGCCCTCTATAACTACCTGAGGGGAGGTTGCAGAGAAGAAGGTAATGACCTCTTCTCCCAAGTGACAGGAGACAGGACAAGAGGGAATGGCCTCAAGCTCCACCAGGGGAGATTTAGGCTGGACATTAGAAAAAAATATTTCATGGAAAGGGTCATTGGGCACTGGAACAGGCTGCCCAGGGAGGTGGTTGTTTCACCTTCCCTGGAGGTGTTTAAGGCACGGGTGGACGAGGTGCTGAGGGTCATGGTTTAGTGGTTGATAGGAATGGTTGGACTCGATGATCCGGTGGGTCTCTTCCAACCTGGTTATTCTATGATTCTATGATTTTACGAATCAAACAAGGGCAGACTTTCTGCTTAGAGCAACTCTGAAAGTCAGAGCTCAGTCACATTGTGTAGGTACAACTGAGAGTATCATGCTTTGGCAAGATAAAATTGTTCTGGAGCTTCAAGGCACAGAAAAGGACTACACCCTACTCTACCTTCCTTATGGATATTCTGGACTATTGTTTCACTACATCTGACGTGCTCTTTGTAAGACAAGAAAACCAGTTTATTCTCTCTGTCTTCCTATCAACACAAATCCTTCACTAATCCCTTTGAACCATTTTCCCCTATGACAGAAACCGTAAGAGAAACCATGAGGTGAAATTTCTTAAATGGCAATGGAAGAATATGGGTACTTATAAGAAGCAGTCACCATTCAACCTAGGGACATATGAAAGACATAGTTCTTCCTGCTTCTCTCCTAGGAAAGTACAGGGGGCTTAAGAGAAGGAAAACCTAATAAACCATCATAAGTGTAACACTACTTTAGAGTAGTATAATCAGAGATACTTCACAATTTACCTTTCATAATATTTAGAAGAATTAGTTACAAAGAGACTCATCGGTAATGTCACAACAAGAATGAAGAAAAAGCAAAGCTGGGATGGAGTAAAGAAGACTGGTATGGAGTGAGGTCTACTCTCAAGTAGATCTTGGTGACAAGTGTAGAGCTCTGGCTTGTATACAAGCTTGAACTCTGACGTACTGAGTAGGGATATCACAGTAAGAAGCTGGGAAGAGCTTTTCAGGCTTAGCAGTAATGAGTCTTTAATAATGAGACCTTTGTAAGCTAGGACCCATCATGAACTAATCCAGGAAGACGCCTGAGCAAAAGATATGAATAATATATATAGGTATGTTGAAAACAACTTAGTTTCTAATGAAAATATGTCAACTTCTTTCTGCATTACAACATAATGCAAATACCGTACTGTAACTGGCATCTCTAGAGGATATGTGTAGCCAATGCCCAACATGGCACTAAAAGAATCTAATTTATCATTTTTGCTATTTCTATTACAGCTATTCCACTGAGAATAAAAAGCCATGCAATTTAAACTTTTTTTCCATCTTTCCTCTTTTTTTAAGCATAGTACAAGTCATAGCTCCAGAGAAACCATCTGGGATTTCAGACATAGTAACTTGTCAGACCCTTTGCATGAGAAATTCAAGTTCTGGTACAAATAGTTGCTTGTCTCCACTTCACATCTGGAGAACTTTATTATTAGGAATGGAACTAATGCATGAATTCTGACCCTTATTTTTTTTTAATCTGTTTGCTGTGCTACAAGGTATCTCACATGAGACAAAGAGTTATTCTGATGAACATGGAAGAGCAATTAAAAAAAGAGAAGTTTTAAAGGCATGGGATTAAATTATTATTTTCTCCTTGGTGTTTAAATTGCTAAATCAAAATGGAACACCTATTTTAGATCAACCCAAACTTTAATTTTAATTTTTTTCTTGTCAAAAAAGATTTTTCATTTCATTTCAGGGTAGGGAGGTGATTCTAATCAACTTAAAATATTCATTGATTTAGTGAGAAGCCAGGAACTAGTTGATATTCTGAACTTCTCTTGTAATTATTGGTAGATGGTACATTACTCTAATTCAGCTTGAATTTTCAAAGAACTCATACTCTCAAAACATATTTTTGACTCATTATGGATCCTGACAACATAGATAGTTTTACCCTATACATCTTGTACATGGTTTAATTATAATCTGTCCGATGAGTAAATATTTCTTAAAATGTAGGTAGAATTGAATATAGCAAAACAGAGAAACCCTCTCCACCGACCACTAAATTTAGAAATTATTCTAAGAGTGCTGAAGTTTAGATTAAAAGGATCTAACAGGATTTTCACCTCCCTCTTTAATGTGAATTTCCTCAGTGATTAAGTGACATGAATAAATATTAAACATTAAAATAAAAAAATGTTGTCACCCAAGAACCGCATAAACATTAAATGAGGGACAAGTTGAGCTCTGAAACACTGGCTCTGTTGATATTACTTTGGCAAAATAATTTTTTTTTTAAATACCAGATAATGGGGACACATTTTATACAACAGCAGTTTTTAATTTATGACTTGTAAATGTTACTGTTGGGTGTATTCATACCTAGAGCACTTTCCCAATGATGACATCTAATTTGTGTTTCAGCCAAGGCTGAGACCTTTGGAATACCTGCAGAGAGATCATATTGATTCCCCTTTGTCCACTGAAAGGGGAATTTTCATGCAACCCTATTCAGCAAGCACAGAGATTTCTAAACACCTCCTGTCGCTAGCAGCTTTGATGCAAACGAAGCATAGAATAAAAGATTACAGTTTAGTTTTTTGCTTCGTTTACAATAGCTGTGTAAGTTTCCAGCTGTAAGAAGGAGAACTAAGGCAAACTTTGTGAGGTTATTAAAAGGACCAATATAAACTTCATTCTTTGGTTGCTTGTGAATAAAAAACTTTAAGCACAGTTAAACATGTGGTGTGAAGCATGCAAGAGTTTACTAATGTGAGTAATTTCCTCAATTTGTTATTTCTGTGATGTATTAAGCACCTGAAAAAATACTTCCTGTTCTCCCTATATATACAAATCACACATGAAGAAAGAATATAATCAGCTTTTTTTCCATAGCTGTCCTTTTTTTTCACTAATGCATGAAGAAATGTATTCTGTAATTCACCTGTTTTGGCAGACTTCCATGGTCAATAATTCCCCATAAAAATGTCTGTGAAAATGTCTGGTTATATTAATACCAGAGGAATGATAGTTTAAGCAGGTCTGCTGTCCAGAATTGTGGCTTTGTCTCAGTAGGAGAGATTTTGTCTCTGGAGTAGGCTTCAAAATACCAAGGACATTATAGTTTCAAGTTAACACCACTAAGTACAAACCATTTGCTTTGTTGCTGTCTATGAAAGTTCAGATTTCAACCTCCTGCAGTATTTTTATTTTAAACAATCTAACACACAATTACGATAGACTCATCCTGAAGAGATAAATACATGCCTGATAATACATCATGGATGAAATTAAAATGTCAGTAACTGCAAAAGAAAAAAAACTATTCCCAGATCCTAAAATTAAGATTTGACTGTGCTTCCTCAAAGAGAAGATATAATCAAACCTTATTCTAGCTCCTTCCCTCTATCTGCTAATGACTCCAACACAGGCACACATTCGCCTTTCAAAAACCCCAGATCTCTTGCTCAGAACTGCTCTGGTGGAGCCTGGCGTTCTCAGGTGCCCCTTACCCACTAGCCTGGCCACGCACAGGGACAGTGGGGCTGACAGAAGAGTGAACATCTCTAGTACCCACTTTACATTCACTTGACCTCTCTGGGGCTTTGTTTATACACCTTTCTTTCCCAGAGAGAAAAAAAAAAAAGAAAAAGATCACACAATTCATAGCAATGACTACACATCTTGGAGTTTTAGAAAAAGGATCCATTTTCTTCTAAAACATGACATATTCACATACTGTTCCATTTTATGGCATCAACTTTTAAGCGAAACCACTTTCCCTTAATGTATTACTGAACAATAACAAATAACAAATATTTATTTTAATATTTATCTCAAATTTAAAAAAATATCAGTGAATATTATGCAGACATCAGGTCTCTAGCTTGCTAATGTGGCAGGGAGAAAAGACAATACTGTGAAATATATACAACTGTATGAACATTTTACATTTTAGATACTATAAAATCTGCAGCATCCAGCTGTAGATTCTTCACTATCTCTTCATCTTCATAATCTCAAACAACACTTCAGCAGGCACCTTTTCAGAAGATGTCTTGGGAAAAAATATAAAGGGGGACATAGTAAAAGCCAGAGGGCTTCTCTATGTGTTTTGGGGACTATTTTCTCACAATTCATAATCTGTACATAACTAGAACTTCTGCTTTGCCAAAACATGCATGAAGAGTAATGGCTTGAAAAGAAGATAAGAGGCAATTACAGGAAAAATTGCCAATGGAAGGAGTAAATGTTGCAACAGAAAAATAGGAAGGGACATCGCTGGTGGAAGAGTCTTGAAGACAAAGGAAATGAGAAGAACTAGATGCCTAATGAATTAGAAAGTATGGAAAAACATGTAAGGCAATCTATGATGAAGTTGCGGGAAATTCAAGGACTACTTTGAACAAAACAACCTCTTTCTGTTTGGCCTGAAAGTTTTCCCGCTAGAGTCAGGCCAGTGAATATACTTTATCTTGGGAATACATTAAGAGAAAGAGTAGAGGGCTTCCTGCCTGCCAAAGAAAGCTTAAACTATTCAAACTTGACAAGAAGGAGGAAGAAAATCTTATGGAGGAAGGCTTTTTGTAGGGATTTAAATGACCCTGTACTTGATTCAGAGATCTGTCACTGATCTCTTGGGTGACCTTAGGCAAGTCACTTCACCTTTATGCCTCAGTTAACCTCTTATACTGATATCATAAGACTGAACCTTAGTGGGCTTCAAGATGATGAAACATTTCTTTCCTAGAGCTAAATATGCTCTGTGATGTGAAAAAAACCTCACCAGTGATTAATGCAATCCATTATTCAAACTGAGCAAATGTACTTACATGTTTGAAAAAAATAATTTCAAACTTTAATGGTCTGTTTTTAAATTTGTAATCTTAACTCATAACTGATGTGGACAGGTATGATTGTGAAGAGTTGTGAAGGTTTCCTAAAAAGAGCCAAGATTGGATGTGCAAGGATCTCAGTGGTAAGAAACATGCATATAACAAATCGGAGTCCCTTTGCATTCCCTCCAGCATGCCTCTGGCTGTAGGAGCCAGAATCTAGGCCTAAATTAATAATTAGCACTTGCAGTTTAAGCTTTCCAGGAAATGTCATAAAGACAGGCAGAAGTAATAGATAATGTTAGTGGGCAGCCTAGAAAGATAAGTGCCAAGAGATTTATACTCCGCATTCTTGACAAGCAAGAACAGAGTATGAGGATTTAAATAACCCACTGGCAAGACCTTTCACTTTATTTGACTGTGGTGGGAGGAGAAAATCTACAGGGATGGCCTGTATGTGTCTTCACAGGTAATAAGAAAGAGGTACACACATCAGCATGCATGTGAGTACAGAAAGGGCTAAAACCGCTGCATTTACAAGAGACTAAAGTCACATATATCAGGTTATGCTTCCCCTTAGCTGTGTATGCACTTTGAAATTAACAGAAGAAAGAGGAGGCCTAAAACTGTCTGATCAACAGCAAGAAAATAGTTTCAATTCAGCAACAGGATTGTCACAAATTCTGCATTAAAGGCTGCTTGTAAAAATCTTGTCTTCCAATACAATGTAGTAACATATTTTTCCTTTAAGGTAGTACTGCCAGCGTTCACTATATTTTTAGAGATGAGCCCAGTAACAAACCAGGCTCGCCTTTGATGATATTGCAAACCAGCACACAATTTTATACACATACTTAGTTCCAAGCACATTTTTAGTGCAATTGCCTAAGCCTTGCCACTTCCTTCTACAGGTATATAATTAAATTAGATTTTAAAAAATCATAGACAAATGAAAAAAAATTCTGATAAACATAGCATCCAAGTGTTCTGTAAGTTATCCTAAATAAGTAGGCACTAATTTTTGCAGAGCTGGTATTTCTTTCCTTGGTGTTGCAAAATGCTACTGAGTCAGCAGGAGAATATTTGAATTATCATTAAGAATATCCATTAAACTAAAGTAACAACTTTTTTAAATGTATATGTGAATAACTTAAAATGCAACATCTGTTTTACTCCTTTATTTCTTAAGTTCTAGATGATATAAGAAATTTCTTGAGGAGAGAACAGGACATCAGAACAGCAAGTAGTTGACACAGGTATTGTAAAGCTATGCACAAGAATCTAGAATAGAATGTAAAACATATTCAACCTATGCCTGAAAAAGGCTAAAACCTGACAGACCAGAATGGAACAGAATCACATACCATCTCATTTTAATTAGTTATATATGTGTGTGTATCTGTGTCTGTCCATGTATACTTAAATAAGTTAAAAATGGATAGTGAATGTACATGTGAAAACATATGTATACTGTGCATATTGTGTGTATACAAATTTATAGAAATATGAAAGGAAATAGATGTAGATGATACCACATATTTAACTACAATGTTTGGATCAGATAAGACATACCTTTGTGTCCTATAGAAATTAAATTGAATCTTTTTATAAAACCTTCTTATTTCATATATCAAAAAGCCCGTCACAGGTGGTTACAGTCATGTTACGGGAGCCTGTCCAGTTGGAGTCAGGGATTTAGTGGGTTTTGATTGTTCAGACACGCTCCTTGATTAGCAGCAGTTTGCAGCCATTAACAGCCATAGTGGCACTTCTGCTGCAACATATGTGTGCTTACAGGGTAGGATGCTAGTCCTGATGGAGTTTTCAGCCCTGTGCTGAGTGCTGAAGCATTCAGGCCAAATTGAGAAATGCAGACTTGCCTTCTTGGCTGCAGAGTGTACCAGTCTCTGGGCTTTGGGACAAACTAAATTTCTATGAACACACATGCATGGACGTGGGTAAATCATCTGCATATCTCTGGGTGACAGTTGTCTGAAGCATAGAGTAGTGCTGTCTGTAAGGATATGCCCTCCTTATCAGGAAACCTTCCAAAAGATGCACTGACAACTACGTGGGTTTCGAATCCTGCTGAGGCTGAAGCAGGAAGAAGGGCTGAAAGCTGTCTCAGGATATTAGGATTTTCTCTGTATGTGGTCCCTAGCAGAAATACTGAAATTACTGATTTGCTTGCAGCAACAGAATCATCTACAGGGTTAGACAGCAGCTGACCTGGGATTTTGAGGATCAGAATGGTGCCAAAATGGGAATTTAGCCATTGGTTCTCATTTAGCAACTAAAATAACTTCAGTTAGCTAGCAGTTTTGAAACTGCTCCTCAGGAAAAAAATCTGCTTTTAATTGTGGCTGCTGAGCAGTTTAAAAAATCTAGTCCTGTACAAATACACTGTAAATGTAAGCAAATACTGATCCTTTGCTGAGTTATCAGATCTATTGCAAACAACTTGAGACTTCATAAAAATATACAGCTTTTCACTTACCCTATATTTTGTCTTATATTAGGTTACTAACCAAAAAGATTCTTGCCATCTTTTGGTTTAATGAGGAGAAGGAAAGTCATATTAGTTAAGTTTATTTATGATGACAAAAGGAAAATCACAAAAACTCCAAGTTGTACATGGTAATTTATTTCTGATAAGTAGTAAACCAGCAGGATTTCACTGCCCACATGGGGACATGCAGTTAAATAATTAATGATAAATAATGAGCCTTATAAATGTTCACAGTGTTTTTGAGCAACTATTTATATATGAGCTCATTCTACAAACTCTCCTGCTGCTATATTCACGATACCCTGATGTCCTTACTGCATTGTAAAAACAGAAGATGATAACACTGGTCATCTCTGTGGCTAAGTTTTTATTGTTCATTGTCAGGTTATATAATTATTCACTACCTCCAAGGCAGTGCTGGGTTAATATTTCAAACTGATATAACTTTTGTAATGATAAACTTAGCTCACACAGTATCATCATGCATTCCACTGATGTGTCCTTTGCCTGAAAAAGAATAAGCAGAATTATTAAAAGATGTGAGTAAAATGAAAAGATTGCAAACCTGTATGTTCTGGGTCACAAACCAAAATAATATATTGGTATTGGTAATAAATAAAAAAATATATAAAAATACAATAAACAAAGTATTTTCACATGTACCAAAGGGTCAAATAACTTGTATATTGGTACACATCCTTTTTTATCTCCACTGTTCAGCACTGGTCACCAGAAGAGCCCAAAGTCAGCTCTAACATGATAGTCTTCTTATTCCTACATTTGAGAAAGCTTGAACCTCTCCATAAAATAAATCACCTGAGAATGCCATCAGTCCTCATCTACCTATGTTCTCATAAAGCACACAGGTTTGTGCCAATGTTTATTTCTTTTTTTTCTTTCCTTTTCCTAGGTCCTAATGTTGTTTCTCCTGTATTGTCTAGCTGTTATTAATTTCATGGGAAGGATGATTGGGAGCTTCAATGGTTCAAATTCGTTGTGCTCTTCATCTTTTGTTTCACTTCACAAGCATCTGACATGATTCTAAAATGACTTACTGGTGCTGAGGGTAATCACCATAGTTGCCTTTGGCTTTGGTCTACCAACATCCCCAACACACAGTCATTCTCTGCATACAATTACTAAATTCAGCACTCAGTTGATATTCAGAGCCTTATGAAAATCAACCCTTTTAGATGGACCGTCATGCTCAGACATATTTTTGCCTTTTGGAAAGCTTTTGCAGTAGTCATTCAAATTTAGGTGCTTGTGGACAAGGTAATGATGACACCTCACTGTCAGGTGCCTGCATACATGTGAATTCATGTTAACAAACCGCATGCCTTATACATAACAATTAACAAAGTCGTATTTTACAACAGTCTAGACCATTTCTGCTGTATTGGCTCTTCCTGAGCAGGGGAGAGACAGTGTGTGAGGTGACAAGCAGAAGCCACAGTGTCATGCTGGACAGGTGAGCAAGATGCCATGGAACCTGCCAGAGCAGCCCAAGGGGCAGCCACTCCAACACCTGCCTGGCACGTGGCTCAAGTGAATTCATGACCTTCCACAGCTGCAGCTGCAACTGTGCCTTTGGTCCACACGGAGCAGGAACAGCAAAGGCACCCAGCCCTCCACAGCCTTTGCAGGGGCATCCTCAGTACCTGGGCAGATGGGGGAGGGGCTATGTCGAGCTGGTGGCCCTTAGAATCCTGCACCAGACATCAACCCAGCACTGACAAGTCATGATGTGGTTGACTGTGTAAAGTCAAAAGGTAACATCATGGGCCCCAGCAGTCTCCTACCAGTCCTCATTGGCCTTTTTTTTTACAGGGAGGGTAGGGAACAGTGGAGTAGCAGTTTTCTGTTATGTAAGAAACCCTCTGGCACCACTGCTCCACAGGCATCCCTGTTCCTTAGAACCCCTGCTCCTCAGCCATCCTGCTCCTGGACACCCCTGCTCCTCAGAACCCCTGCTCCTCATGCACCCCTGTCCCTCAGCCTCACTGTGTTCAGACTCCCTGCCAGGAGTAACCACAAGTCACATTGTCCTGCCAGGGCTCACAGCTCCTTCTCCACAAACAGCCCCTTGAGACTGCCCTTTTCCACAACACTTTCCAGCATCCTCTGTCTGGGTTTCAGAAAAGGTTGAACACCTTTCTTGCCTAAATCTGTAAGCTTCCCTATTCACATTTGCCTCCACAGCTAACTATATTGTCATTATCTCAGTCTCAGGTCATAGTCTCTCCAAACAGAGAGAAAACACACCGTCTTTCTTTCTGTATTCCTGTGAATAGTAGACATCCTTTAAAACTCCTTGAAATGTCAGAAGGGAGGCACAGGCTCTCTGGGCAAGTGTTTTGGCTATTACAAGAGAGATTAAATGTTAAACTGTTTTGTTTCTTAAGGGTTGTTTGCTTTAATTTGGCTTGGGTTTGGTTTTTGTTTTAGGTCACATTGAATTTCAGCCACCTAGAAAATAAGAGCTTGAACTCAAAATGAACTCAAAACAAGGGGTCTCCTTCCATGTATTTATGACCTGATAAGTGTGGCATTTTTTCTGAGTATCATTTGTTGAATAAATACTGTAGGTAACTGTGTGTAGATTAGAAAAATGTAAAAAAGCAAGTTTATTATCATAGTTGCTCCAAAAAGACCAGTTTTCTGATCTAAGCCAACAAGTAGTGACTAACATTCAAAATAAATGACTTAACAAATAAGCTATTTAACTATCACGTAGAACATTTGTTTCTTGACACTGCTGACTTTGCAAGAGAAGGAATTAATTCTTCTGGGACCGATTTATTTTTTAAAAAAGATTGCTAAATTCAGGTTGCACACCCTATCTCTACAAACCCACAATTGATATTTGCAGTCCTGTGATTGGAGGAGTTGCTTAGTAAAGTCAATATATCATAAGGTAACTTTTTATGATGATGACGTCGGAACATAATAAAAATTTATGGTATTTATTAGTAGCCCACAGGATATTAAAGGAAGGTAAATTTATGGAGATGTATTTTCTGTGTGTAAATATGTGTGTTTGTGTGTATATATATCCACAGGCATACATGTATACATGCATATGTATGACTTCACGGTTGTGTATACATAACTATATATGTGAGCACAGATATAATATTAACAAGTAAGAATTTGATTTTTTTACTCAGAATTATTCAGAGTTAGGATTCAGTACTTTTAAACTGATAAACCACTGGGGAAAAAAGTGGTTTTGAAAGGAGGGGAGGAGGGTCATATCGCTTTGCACTTCTCTGTTGATGTGTGAAAGGTACTGACTCATCTGAGTGAAGTAACTTGTGAGGAAGAGCAGCCCTGTCCCTAGGTTTGCTGAAATATAACATGAAAATTTGTTCTCTTAAACCACATTTTTTGCAGGTCTAGGAGCATAAAAATTTCAGTCACTGAATGTGACCTGAAGGTCAATAACTCCCATTTCAGAGATGATAACTTCTTAAGACACATTGGTCTGACCACTTAGTGAACACAGTAAAAAATTTTTAAAATCCGTGGCAAATTCATTCCATAGAAACATGAGAGCACCACCTCATGTCAGAACATGATGAGCAACAAAAAGTCCTTTGATAGGAAATGCAGGAGATGGTCCAATTAAATAATTGCTATCACAAAGTGAAAAGTTTCTTCCTGTGGCTTTAAGTAAGTCATGAAAAACAAAAGGCTTACTTTCATTCAACTATGAACCTTCCTAGGTAGCGTTACTGGAGATGGTCCCATACAACATCTACTTCTTGGAATCCTGCTAAGCCCTTGCATTCACTAACATTTTATTACAATGATTTTCAAAAGATAATAAAGAAAAGATATTTTCTTTAATAGGTGTTAGATCTAGTGCCTTTCAACAAATGTCCCTTGTTCTTTTATTTTAAATGACTTTACTGTAAAGACAAAAAGAGAGCTCTTGATTTATTTTCTTAATATAATTCATTACATTAGTCACATTTATCTGGTCTCCTTTGATTTCTCACCTTTCTAGTGAGTTTCAACGTTTTCAATACTTCCTTATACAGAAAGCTTTTGAACCGCTAATTGTTTTTGATGTTCATTTCTGAACTATTTTGCTATCCATTTCTGCATGCAAAATGTTACCAGCACTGCAGATAGTCATGTTTTTGATGTTCATTTCTGCACTATTTTGCTATCCATTTCTGCATGCAAAGTGTTACCAGCACTGCAGACAGTCATCTGAGTTGAAAACAGACAAACAGACCACTGATACTTCTAGTATGCTTCTGTGTGCTCTCTAACATCCAAGCTTTTTTTGTTCATTGTTTTAAACTAACAGATGTGCATTCACAATTTCGCTGTGCACTTGGACCTCTAGGCAGATGTTTTCATTACATTCTCCATTATGATGGGTGAGCCGGTCTTCGAAGGGGTTTTAGCCAATTCCATATTTTTAACCTGAAATCATAGCAGGGGCAAATGCAAGCATAGTCAGGACAGAGGATAGTGAAGACAGTAGATGAGATAGCAATACAATTCCTCTCCTCTCAGTTTAAGAGTCATATCACCACAACACACTGTATAATGACATTTGGAGAGGAAGAAAAAGAAAGAGGGGAGCCAACATGTAACTGTTGCCCTGCTTATGGTGACTAGCAAGTGTAAGTGCTGAGACACGTATTGACAAAATCAATATTATTTTTACTAAAGGCTATATTTCCTTTCCATCCTCGATGAGGAAATTGTCCTCATGGAGACCCCGTCAATAAAGGCCTTCAAACCAGAGGCTAATATAACTGGAGTACAAAGGCCATAGACTTGATTTTTTCTGTTACTTTGGCCGGCTGCAGTAAAGCATGCTCAGGCATTTGCTCCTCAACACAAGCGCAGGCACATCTGGCTTTTTATCCACAGCTGTCTGGGAGACACAGTATCAGCACAGCTACTAGGACCACAGGACACACCACTTGTTAGGACCCATTCCTTCCCAAGGCAGTCCTGCTCTCTGAGGATTTCAGACCACAGTGCTGTTTTCTGCTAAAAGCTTCTTCACAATACTTATGATTCTGAAGGATTTTCTGCTGCCTCTGTATGCATTAGGTGCAAGATGTAAGTGGTGAAAAAGCTCCCTCCTGTATCTACTCTTATTTTAAGACTGTATGCTACATTAAGACTCTCCTAAGTGGCACAAAGATATTTCCTCTATGCCATGGGAATAATGAAAAACAGATAGATATCTGCTATTAAGATAAACCACTCAGTCAAGGTTTCTTGTGTTTGGTAAACTGAGAAATTGAAGCTATTCCCCACATCACTAGCCATGGATTATCTCACTGAAAAATCGTAGAATAGCAACAAACCATTAATTATCTTTCCTTACTATAAACTACTGAAATCATTCTGTAAATGTTTTTCTTTTACAAAGATAAACATTTTTGTTGCATGGTTTGTCTAATTAATCATTTTTCATTTTTAAGGGACCATCTCATTTTCACTGGGCCAGAGTTTATAAAAATACTTGAGAGTGAAAGATTTCTAATAAAATTTTCAAAGTACACTCTATGTTTTTTAGGTTAAACAGTCACTCAGTGCTTGTGGGATGTTTGCACTGACATTCAGACTATGTCAAATTATGCAGCTAAGACATTTCCACAAAGGAACAGAGGAAAAAAGCATAGAAAAGACATTTCCACAAAGGAACAGAGGAAAAAAGCATAGAATTGGGAGCTGTCCAATGATTCTCAATTTAGCTTCTGTAAAAGAAACTTAAGCTTGTAAAGAGAAGTTGTTAAAAGGAGTTTATGGGATGAAAAGTGAGAAAAGATAATTAAGATGTTATGGTTATGTTCATTCCCCAAACTAATCATATTATTTTTAAACTATATAACATAAAAGACCAAGTATCCTTTCTTTGTATTTCTCATGTTCACATCACAGAAGGCAATAGTATATGGTAAACAAAATTATCATATATATTCAGCTCCCTTAGCAGTTCTGTGACTACATTTCCATAAACGTCTTCTAAGATCCCAAGTTTCTTGAGGAACAGTACCCCCAGTGTCTTTTCAACTATGAAACTGTAAAAAAAAAATCCTATTTGAAAAGAAAATTTTCTATTTATGTTTCTATAATTCCTATGCTATGTTTCTATGTTTTCAAAACTAGGTAGAGTATCACTATTGTAAAACACTAGTAATATTTATTTGGTAATGACACTATAGATGGCATTATTTGTACCTGCATACTACTGCAAGCAACCTGAACTTTGACTCAAAGATTAGGATTCTCTTTTCAAATATTTCTTACCAAAGATGACATTTTTTTCAGAACAAATTTTTAAATATAAAAAATTAGGATTTAACTTTTTCCATTTTAAAAAATATTTATGAGTTAGCAAAGTTAGGCAAACTTAGCTCTCATACAGGTACAACTCAGCTGTTCCAGGATCTCTTCTGTATAGATTTTCTGTTATTCTTCCAGTAATGATCTCAAATTTTGTACATGTTGAATCCACAGAATTTCAAGAAACTTATGTATAATGGGAACTTGAATCTAATTGCAGAGGTAAAACAGAGACATGCAGCAATGAAACTATATTTCCTAAATACTGCAACAGCTGTAAGGGACAGAGATTAATATCAAATTGAATGAAAACAAAAAATTTTGCTTCCAGAATATCAGTGCATAGCAATTCAGTGTTTTATACTAAAATCAAAGCTGAGTGTCATGACATTCCCAAATTGCTACTGTTTATTTTCAATCCAGTGTTTTGATATTTTATTTCCCACCTCAGTACGAAACAAAAAGTTTTCTGAATATTTGTGGTATATTTTAGTAGAAATGCAGATACCTACTTGACATACAACACAAAAATTACCAGAGTCTCCATCCATACTGGAATTTATTACCATATTTACACATTATATCTAGGCTTTTTTCTTAGTTTCATCTCACACACTGACTCATATTGGCTCAGTTCCACATGATACAAATGCAAAGGCCATTTTATCCAGAGATATGGCTGGAACAAATTAACTTTGCATCTATAAAAATTCAAGTAATACTTGTTGTGCCACTAGAAACCTCATCAGCATAATTAACACATACCCCTCAAAACCACAACCAAAATATAACATATTAAATCCCATTTAAACTACTTGATGTTGTGAAACCTTATATTTTTCCTTCTGTGATACTGAGAACAAGAAGACTATGTATAGAAGTAAGAGATTTACTTCCACTGAGTTCAAAAGAACAGTGCACAATTTTAACTACTGACCACCTTCACTCCCTGATGACTGGTTTTGTGCCACACATAGTCTTGTATAATTGCTTTCACACCACACAGAGACTGTCAGGAACAAAAAGAAAGAAAAAAAAAAAAAAAACGAAAAATCCACCCCACAATAAATAATACATAACCAGTAAATAATGGCAGTGTCATGTTTAATGTGGGATTTTATCATGTTACGACATTACTGTGAACCAGTCAGAGAGTCAAGACTTATGTTCTGACAGCAACATGTCTGAACACATACTAATGGAACGATTTGAAAATCAGAATTTATCCTTTTTTGTTGTGTGACTTTTACTTCACAGAGAATTTTGCATGGGATCCAAAACTTGTTACTACTTTGATTTATAACTAGCTCATACATGGTCCAGTACTTTGTAAAGCAAAACATGGCTCTAATGAAGAAGCACCGAGAGTGCTGGTCTATTCATTGTAAATATACATGGGCAGAGCATAATAATAGTGAGACTATGCTTGCTTTCAGCTTACAATGGCGAGTGTTCAAGGATTGCCAGGTGAAGTATTCTTAATCATTTCCCCCCTCTTGCCTCCATATAAATGAGAATACTGAAAAGCTACAGAATTAGATAGAGGCCATGCTGGAAACTGTCCGTTCTAGCTTCTCAAAGCTTTCATTACCCATGTCATGTGTGATGACATAAGAAAAAATTCTTTGATCTTAAAGGAAGAAAAAAAAACTAAATTGAATGAGAATTGTAATATGAGAGACCTCACACAGCTTTTTAAAAAGGCAAAGGGCTCCTGAGATCATCCATTTTATCCATTGTCAGGAAAGGCCCACCTCTATCTTGGAAGCCACCTTTTCTGGTATAAATGGTGAGATACCATCTCAGACAAACTGAGTAGGTTTTCAAAGGGATGTGCAGGAGGTTCAGTAGCAATTACCTCTGTTTGTCAATGGGTAGTTAATAAACACACTGCTTTGAAAATTTACCCCTGCATGTCCATTCTTCTTTCAGTTGTACAATGGCAGCAGCCAGTTTTCTAAAGAAGCTCCACCCAGCCAGCATTTCCAGCTGGGAGAGCAGGAGGACATCTGTCTCAACAGCCAGTGTCAATCATATTCTAACAATCAGCGTTTATCCTCAGCTGAATTTATAGTCTGCACTAAGTGATCTGTTTGTCTCAATGGGTTTTCTAAAGTCCTTTTTCCAAGGTTACTGTATATGAGATATAGAAGTCCATCACTTGCTTGACTTTTTTTCCTTAAAAGGGTTTTTGTCATTGAGATACTGAGACACATTCTTTTTATATGAGGTCCCAGATTCTTTTCTGATGGCTCTTCTGATGGCTCTTCATTACCCTAGAATATCTGTCTGATTTGTCCCTTGCTCTAATGCTGATCTCACTCTAATCATGTTTTCTCTATTCTTGTCTAATAAGACTCCTTTTAAAGAGTCTGATGTTTACTGAATACTAGTCCAAGTAGAGAACTTGTCATCCAATGTGTTTGTGAAATGCCTCTTGTACCAAACACAATAAATTAAGAAATGATTAAACATAAAATTATGGTCTAAGTAAAAGTGATAAATTCAAAAATGTGTGGAATAGAAATATGATTTCTAGCTTTCAGAGTAACCTAAAACCCAATTCAGTTGTCATGTGTTTATTTATTAGTGATTTGCAGTGCTTTCTTCACACTATTTTTCCAATATGTTTATTAGGGGTCTTTTGCTCTGTGGTGTATGCTTTGCTGTGTGCAGTCAAAAATATAATTTGCATTCATATTTCAAATATAATTTTTCATCTTATGTCCTTCTCTATCCTATGATGAAATAATCAGAAACACTTAAAATTGGAAGGTACGAATGCTGCAAGTGTCCTTAAAACAGAAACAGGATTTTTACCTACACAGAGAGGCTAACTTGGTATCTGATGTATAAGTCAGCAAAGAAGCTGATGTCAGCTTCCAGATTAACTTCCTTGCAAAGGTAAGACTCTAATTTCCATATTAGGCATTCCTGAACTTCACCCCACATGCTGAATTTTGTAACATCCCCAGCTGCTTGTGCTTGGTTCCACCTAACAAGGGCTTCTACCAAGCAAGATACTGAGAGCAAGCAGGTAAAATTACGTGTAATACATGCCTTCATAAATAGGAGCAGGTCATCATATGATACATATGTCTATATTTATTGGTATTTGAAGAATAATTCATTATTGTATTCACACCATCCTAAAGGTCAGGAGATTTGTTTCATTACATTTATACTTATTACATTGTAGTAATGTGCAGCCTTAATTTTTAAACTGCTTTCATGCCAATGATCACTCTAAAGTCTGTGTACAGGTCTGTCTAAGGCTTCAGCCACCTGTGTAGAAAAAGGCTGATAATACACATCTAAACCATCTGCCTAATTGGACTGTGTGCAAGTGTGAACATCTTTGCATGACATGAGTGAGGTTAAGACTCCTGGCAGAAATAAACATGTACATTCATATTTGACTTAATTTAATTTTTTTTCACATGCCCAGTTGTCTGACAATGTTTTCTGTCTTCTGTATCTTTGCTTGGGAATTGCCACAAAATACTGGGCTATAAATATACCAGCTAAAATCAAATATGTTGTAGTCCTTTGACCTTAATTTAATATTTATTGTAAAAATAGCAGAATCAAACACTTGCATAGGTGTGTTAGGCAGGAAGTTACTACTAGTATGTTAGTCCATACATCCTTTTCTTATTTTTTTCCTATTCACTCCTATTACAAACCCTCTTCCTATGTTAAGTATTTCCTCTCCAATTTGAATGTTTACGTGAGATTTTGTACAGTTATTACATCTTCAATTACTGATCATTTAGCCCAGCAACAGATATTTCAGCTCATTCCATGTGTTATTCCTCCTCTGTGTGTGTATTTTCTTTTTGCTTTAATTTTCTAAGACAACAAGGATTGCTTGTGATGCTGATAAAAGTTTGGGCAAAAATCTCTATTATATTTATATCTTAGTATTCTTGTTTTAAAAGGGGTCTATTAAATACCGTTATTTTAATCTTGAAAGTGCCATGTTACTTATCAGTTAGTAAGTGAGCAGATATAAGCTCAGGATATGCTCAGGAAAACAACATACATCCGCAGCAGTCCTAGATAAGGCAGTGTTTATACTACCTCTGCACTGCTTTTACCATTTGAAAAATAAGATCGTGTCTGTTTCAAGACAGTTTGAAATCAGTCTCTTCTAGAAAGGATTTAGGGTAAGATGAGGAAGTGCTGAAGACTGAGGGAGATGAAATTATTATTTAGATGATCTGGAGAACAGTTTTTTTACCTGACATTTTTTCTTTGAATAAGGCTATATAATTAAGTCAAATTAAGTCTGTGGATGTATGCAAGGGGCGAAGTATTGTTACTTAGAACCTCAATACTTAGTGGATACTTACTAGATACCTGTTAGATTGGTCCCAAGGGTCAAATCAAACGAGGAATGAAATAGGTGACTATCAGGCCAAGTTCAGAGATCCCACGTAAAACTTTCTTAAGAGGTGGATTTAGGAGTGGAGCATGTAAAGGAGTAACCTGGCAGAAAAAGTAATGGTAAGAGATTATAATTGCTATTGCTGCTTGGTGTTTACCTGTGCACTTCAAGGATCCTGACAAATATTTGTTTAACAACTCCTCAGCTTAAATTCATCTTTCCATGGCCATCACTATGGGTACTACCAGTTTGAGGAAATACATAATACGTTTAACACCTGAACACTTATGATACAGGCAGCTAGCAAAATTTTTGGCTGTATGAAAGGGGTCAGTACAATGTTGTTCTGCTCCATCATTCCCACTGCATTTTACCTCTTCCTTCTTCTAAAGCAGTAACTATCCCCCTCCATCCAAGCATTCGGGATTCCTGAAAAAACTCACATTTGCATTTTATTTTTAATGGAAATTAGCTCAAAATTACTTTCACAGCTTTCTCAAAAGGGGTCTCACTGAGCTTTAACAGTTTCTGTTTATTTTCTCTTATCTTTCACAATGGATTATTCATTTAAATCATCAGAATTAACTCATCCAGTTAATGCTCAGCCGCATTAAGTGGTTTGCCTTAAAATAGCAGCATTTTTTACTCCATTTTCACCTTGCCTATTGCAGAAACCATATACTAATAATGCCTGTGAGCATACCTGCATATTAAGACAAACATTTGTTTTCAAGGCACCTACAAGATTAAGCCTTCAGAGGTTCACTCATGTGTGAGAGTGTCAATACCAGCCTGACGCAAGTGAACATGTCATCAGTCATCCAGTTAATTGTGTTTGGGTCTTGATCTCCTGTTCTATTACAGTCCTTCATATTTAGATCACGGCACACAAAAGAAGTGTCAGAGTTAACCAGCTATACAAGTTTATCCTTAAATACATCAACCATTTTTCCTCTTTCTGAGCTAGTTGAAACAAATGAGGAGGAGGGACTTTATTAAGCTGTCAGTTATACTGAGAGTACAGACTGCACCTTTGGGAATATAGATGCAACAGAGAACGCCTGGTGTTCTCATGTTAATATTAATACACTGGATCCTGTTCCAGCTGACTTATTTTAATACTGGAATTTGAGCTTTGGGAATTGACCTAATTTGTAGAGTTTTAGGTTCAAACAGGAACAAACTTTACACAACTGTATTTCTTGTACAACTGTCCATGTTTCAAGAAAGTAGCTAAATTGTTGTGATTTCAGTACTTAGGAGTATAAATAAGCTATGAGGAGGGCTTTCAGGGGTACTATGTAACTCCCTTGGAACTGAATAGTTCAAGTTTCCATTACACCTCCTAGTCACAAGAGGATTAAAATGGGACACAGATTTGGCATCTGAGTAAGGAAACTATGTGAGCACAGACTGAGCCCCCTGCATAAAGAATATAGCTGGTCACAGCTCTTAGTTTAAGGATTTATGGAGGGCTATATTATGTCTCAGCATCTGTTCTGAATCACATCTTCTGACATGGAGAAGAATCTCCCATAGTGATTTAAGTAAAGACAATACTGCATTCATAGACAGTATGGCAGATAATATTTTGCACTTTAACACAACATATGTGGTTGATCGGTTCGATATTCTGAAAATAGTCAGGATTCCTGCTTTAAAATTCTACATATCTACTAGACATTAATAGTTAAATTGGAGTCACTGCACGATCTCATTATCATCTGTACATACTCTGTCAAAATAAAATTATTTGCATTTTAAATTATAAAAATAAAGTAAAATAACATCTCTGCCCAAGCTTGACCTTATTCTTTGTCAGAAGCCTGGTAAACAGCCTTTCTCATGGTTACAGAGTCTGCAATGTGTGTTGTCCAACAGATGTAAAACTTATTTCTGACTGGAGAATTTTCTTTTGAAGAAGTCCTGTGAAGAGGTGCCATTTAAAATTGAGGTTTGATCCTTGCTTTCATGACATTTTCCTCTTCCTTTTTATAAAAAAGAAACCACTTTCATTGACTGAGTACATGTTCAAAGGCATCTAATGTTTGATTTCTCAGTCACATCATACGAGCAATCTCCAGCCTTTTGCCACTAACTTATTTTCTTCTTTTTTTTTTATTAAATTAAAACATGTATATGTTTGTTATTATTGCTTAATTATGTCATTCTCTCTGGCTTCTTTTATGGCCCTTATCGTTGTCATATTTGAGCATCTAATTGCAAGGAGTTGCTTGAATTAGAAGATTAAACCAGGCAATCTGTTAAGTCAAAAGTTCCTGTGTGGAAATGGTGATGGAAAGGAGTTTCACTATCTTTACTCAACTTCATACCCTTGAGGACAACATTAAGTAAATATTAAACCAGAGCAATTTTAAGAATCAGTTTTAGAGAAACTATTTGAATAATAGATTGTCCTCAGAAAGAGACCTAAGAAGAAACCTGTAATGAAATAAGAACCTAAATTTAGACTTCTTAGCAGAGATGAAAACTCCAAGGAGTAAAATCCATGACACATCATCAATAGGGACAATGCATACAAAAACATAACCAGCTTCTCCCTTACAAAGTGTAATCTAACCCTCTACAAGCTGGGATATTCAGGTCAAAATTCAGCTAGCGTATAAATGTGAATCCGATCCTCCCCTACAGTGGGAGGGGTTTTACCACCCTGGTAGATCATCCTGTGCCAAATTTTATGAAATTGGCAATAAGAATTATGGAAAAATGACTCAAGAATGTCTGAGCACTCTCAGCCCCATTTTGCAGTCAGAATAAACACGGATACTAAGAAGAAGCACTCAAAAGAGATGCAAAATTATTCCACTGAAGTGTTGCATACAGACTCCTCTGAGGGGGAGTAGGTTATGTGCCCAGGTTAAATTGTTCAAAGACATTTAACAATGAATAGAAATTAATGCACCATCTGGTAATGTGTATCCTTTTCCTATGATCTGATTAATAAATTCCTTTCTGATAATTTTTCACCTTGAGAAAAATGCCCTATATGTAGCAGTACAAATGTTGAAAAGCTCAAAAGTTTCAAATCTTATATGATGTCCTGAAAATACTATTCTGTTTTGCAGAGGCCTAGGTGCCAAGTACTCACTGTCATTCATTGTTTGCTCTGATTGTGTTTCTGTACAAGCTGATTTCTTCACTTAGGGTGTATTTGAGGATTACCGTAAACTGTCTGATACCGATCTGTTTTTTAATAAGGAAGTCCTAAAAAATAAGACACTTTCGGTCTCTTTAGTCTAACTATGAGCAGCTTGAAATTCTGAATGAGCTTGATGTGAAGTCTCCTGCTATTGAACTCCTTTAAAATTCTTATGAGGAAGATCCAGTATGTGTGGGTAATAACATTCACAGGAAGAAAAATCATATGGAAATAGAGAGGTCTGCACTGAGTAGCTGAGTTGCCAGCACTTTCTTATTCTCACCAATTTTATTAGCAACACCTAGATATGCACAATTCTGCCTGCTTTTTGGGGTATGTCATTAAAGTCTTAAGGGTTTCCAGTATCACACTGTGAATGGGAACGTTAACAACTAAAAGGCTTTCAAGATACACACTTCAGTCCACATTGCAGTGTCTTTTCCAGTCCCTTGGAAAACTGTTAGTTACAACTAACCATTAGAAACATCCGATGTAAATATTTAAGTTTATTATTCTTATCTTACTTGTGCATTAGCTAAAAAGCCGAAGAGGTTGCCAAGCAAACAGTCCAGAGGAGTTCTTACTGAAGAACAAGACATTCCACTTACTGCAGCGAAAATACAAACAGGGTTTCTCCTAATAATTAACTGTAAGAATGGAAACAATGTGAACATTCCACTAGATAAAAACAGTACAGTATGGGAAGTACTTGTCTTTTGAACAACAAATCTTTTTCAGGAAAACTAATGATTCGGTTTAAATATTTGTCGTCTAAACTACCCAAAGGTTTACTTTTCATTACCAGTCACAGACATGAGGTTTTATTCCTTTCAAAATGAATCTATCTTAGAAAAGTGATTTGTTTTGTGCTTTTCATTGTAACACTTCAAAAAAATATAGAATCATAGAATAACCAGGTTGGAAGAGACCCACCGGATCATCGAGTCCAACCATTCCTATCAAACAATAAACCATGACCCTCAGCACCTCATCCACCTGTGCCTTAAACACCTCCAGGGAAGGTGAAACAACCACTTCCCTGGGCAGACTGTTCCAGTGCCCAATGACCCTTTCTGTGAAAAATTTTTTCCTAATGTCCAGCCTAAATATCCCCTAGCAGATCTTGAGGCCATTCCCTCTCGTCCTGTCCCCTGTCACTTGGGAGAAGAGGCCAGCACCCTCCTCTCTACAACCTCCCCTCAGGTAGTTATAGGGAGCAATGAGGTCTCCTCACAGCCTCCTCAAGGGTAAGCAACCCCAGCTCTTTCAGCCGCTCCTCATAAGGCCTGTTCTCCAGCCCCTTCACCAGATTCGTTGCTCTTCTCTGGACTCACTCCAGAGCCTCAACATCCTTCTTGTGGTGAGGGGCCCAGAACTGAACACAGGATTCGAGGTGCGGTCTCACCAGCACCCGAGTACAGAGGGAAAATAACCTCCCTGGACCTGCTGATCATGCCATTTCTGATACAAGCCAAGATGCCATTGGCCTTCTTGGCCACCTGGGCACACTGCTGGCTCATATTCATTTGGCTGTCAACCAACATCCCAAGGTCCTTCTCCTCCAAGCATTTTAATATGTTTATTAAAATTTTGATTATGTGTAATATGAGGCCATGTTGTGGATCTCTCTTTTATGCAAGCAGAGCCCTTATTAATGTAGGTAGTTCTATTTGGGACAGCACCTGGGAGTATATTTTTCCCCCCATTACTAATAAAATTAGGTACCATTACCTACTATGTGGTGACAGCAGAAGGCTGGGTTGTGTCATTCAGCATTCATGTGACAGGCACAATGTCCATTTGTGTTGCAGATCTACTTTTCTTTCTTGTGCTATGAAAAAAAATCATCTTTCTGTTGAAACTCAGTGTCTTTGAATATTCTACACACACTAATTTTTATCTTTAATGTAATTTTCTTCTTCCTTCCCCTCCAGCTGGACTCATGTCTTAATTTTAGGTTATTGAATTTATTCCATCAAATCTACGAGAAAATCTTCCTTTCCCACATCACTATCCATCATCTCTTTTAACTTCAGAGTGGTCCAGAACTGTGTTTTCATTTGGAGTCTGTGTGTTTGGATTTCTGCATGTAGTTGCTGATACATTTTTCCTCACCAAGAGGTGTTTATTTTATGGTGATCACCTGATAATGGGTTTAATGGTTTGTAGTACTTTTCCCACTAAGCCAACAGCAGAAAGAAGGCAATTAGCTCCTCATGTAGAAAGATCTGCAGAAATTAGAGGAAGTTCATCCACACAATGGACTAAAACTTAGAGGAAGAATATTTAAGCCAAGTGTGTAAGAAAAATGTCTCTCAAACATTCTTCCACAAAATGTGCCCCAGAGAAGGGAGCTATGACGGAGAAAGGTATCTCTCTGAGGTGCTGCGCAGCATTGAAGTACGCTTCCCCTGCACCTTTTCCTTCAGTCAGGAGAAACAGTAATTTAGGATGAGATCGACAACAGTACTTTTGCCATCTCAGGCACTTAAATAGATAAGGTGAGGGTTTATTTGATAACTCTACTGTATATAGGTGCCTAAATTAGAATTTGGCTACGTAATTAGTTTAATGATGGAGTAAACCTGTAGTAGATTCCACACACCCTCTAACACATAATTCCCAATATGCCATATGGATTTATATCAAGTGGGGCATGATGGGGCAAGACAGTCCACCCACTTTACCACCCTCTGCCTGGCTTCACTTGCTCCCTTTTGTTCACCCAAATCCACCCAAGTCCACAGAGAATTGTAAGAGTATAAGTGAATTTACAGGAGAAGCTAAAAATGTCTCTGTGAGTCTCCAAGGATGTAGCAGGACTCAATGGTTGAACTATTTTTTTTAAACTAAGATATTACAGTGAATTCAAAGACAACAGCATTAGTTAATAAGACAGAATATGCAGATTTAAACAATCAAGGAAACTCTAAGTTTCTTACTTTCTCATACATGCAACCTTTAAAATGCAAAGCTCTTCAAAACTAGATTTGGAAGTGGAATAGTAAATCTTAGTAAAAATAACAAGGCTTTTGTATTAGAAAGTTACTAAATAGAGTAAACACGAAGCATATTCTACACAGACCACAGATCATCAGATGTTAGTTTATATTCCAATACACTTCACAGCTGAGAAAATTTTTAAAAGTTGTGAAAGTCTAAAGCTAATTCAATAACAGTAAGTGAGATTGTCCTAGATGATAATTCCTACATTGTTACTGGTGTATCTGTGTGTGGGCATAATGAAAATTTGCATAGTACAATCTGTATTATAGCAAGATGAGACAAGCACAATCTGTTTACTTTTATTCAACTACTGCTCATTCTTTAGCCAAAACATAAGTTAAGGCTCGTTCCTTCAGGTTCTCTTGCCTGGTATTTTGCACCATTGCTACATCTCACATTTGAGGTATATGAATCTGTACTTTAAAAGCTTAAGGTTATTTCACTGAGGATTACCTTTGTCACTCTTAGTGTTTCTCAACAGGATCTCATATGGTACCACACTACATGCAAGGACCGTCATCTATATCTGTCCTCAGTGGCTGGGTAAATAAAAGAATTGAAGGATTATTTCCACACTCAGAATAAGATAGTTTTGCTTGCAACTGTAAAGCTAAAGTATTTTCTTCCACCTTCACCTACACTGTTTGTTGCAAACAGTATGTCACTTGTGCTATGCCTTGAACCACACTCAAATGTGTCTGGGAAAGCCTTAGCACAATCTTTGTGCCAGGAAGACTAAAAATTAATCAGTCTTCAGATGTGAAAGATTGCTTGAAACCGTATTCTGGCATTTGTTTTACTATTTTAGATATTCCACTGATAAAAGGTTTGGGAGGAAGGTAGGAAGGTGTGGTTGTGTGCTTTTTTTTAATCATGGAGTGAAGCACAGGTCAACATGAGAAAGACTAGGGGACCCAAGCAAGCTCAGAAATCATTTATATCAACATCTTCAAAAGCAGAAACTGACTTGGGGCGTCACCATTTCTGCATGCATATCCTGAAGTCCTTAATTCCTTATTCACACGTATGGAGTTAATATGCATTTCTAGAACACCAGTTGAGTGTTTTGAGGTGACTCAAATTAAAATATTCCCACAAATATTTGTCCAGGTTCAAAAAATTTTTTGCATACCAAATACCTATCCTCTCTAAGGATCCTGTAAATATAAATTAGTTTTAAATGGCCTGCTTTTTCATTAATTTATTTGTATTTGCCTGTAATAAGTTTGTGGCTTTCTAATTAAACCTTTATTTGGGTTTCTTTCCTGAGAACATTCTATGGCCAGTCTCTGTGTCACAGCCATTTTAAAAGGGAGCTCTCAGGGTATATCAGGACAGCTTAGTCTCCAGAAATGCTAGCATTCCTTCATGATCTGAATGAATCACTGTTCAGCCTTCTTCAGTGATCATGAAAAGGAGAAAGGCAGCATCCAAATGTGTTGGATGACAGGATGTCCGGGGAATTTCTGCCTCAGGATCTGCAAACTTATGTATATTCTCTTTTGCTGTAGAGTAGAGACATACAGCATGGAAAGTCACCATTTAAAAGGTCTCTAATATTTTTAGATCTGAAAGCATAAAATGATCCCAATGTGTACGATGTCATCAGCTCTGCTTAGGCTTTACATAATCAGAATTATTTCAGATATACAAAAAAACCCAAATTTTGAGACATTGTTAATAATTTTGTTCCACAGCTTGATGTGGCAAATACCAATCTGATGCTGTTGTGTTATGTAGTTTTGTATTCTGAGTGTTTTTGAACAATCTTTGTTCAGAAATCCGGTTACTGATACTGTAACTGTCAACCTTGCATGTGCAAACACTATCCCTCATATCTTCTGTGCAGGGGACTTTGCTAAGATGGATTGGAATGTCTGATCAACAGTGATCAACAGTGGAGAGGATGCTGTCAACTACACCATGTTTGCTTCAAGACTATATGGTTACAGACACAAAACTCCTATGAAATTAATCAGGTTTTAGTAATAATTAATATAGCAACAGTAATCAACCTAGTTTAAAAATATCAACTATACATTTCATAGAAAAAAAGAAGATCTAAAGGTAAAACTGCATTTTTTGTTTCTTTGACATAGATTTAATAAAAATAGACAGAGATTCTGAATATCTCAATGTTGAGACAATGAACTTCTTAACTTTATTTCAAGAGGACTGAAATTTGCCCCTCCCATCAAGACTGTGTGTTTTAGGCACATGCGTACTAAAGACGGCTGTATTAGATTTCCCCTGGGCTGTTATACCGAAAAGACAGCAGGCACCCAGGTATATTTCAAAACAAGCTTGAGGCTGTCCAAGCAAGTTAAGTATGGTCTAAGCATGCTTGAGAGGCCAAGGGCCATCTGGGATGTGCAGAGATGTTTTCCTACCCATCACTAGTGGAATTTCAGCATAAGCAGTGCCTGGATGGTATTATAGAGGCCTCTGTTCAGGTAATGCTGCATATCTACTGTCTGAGACCCAAATCCATTAATGACATCTGATACTGTACATCTAAAATTTAAGGCACTTAGGACTATTATCAGATGTCAATACTCATTTAAAAATTAAGGAAATTCTATTCTGGTTCAGTTAAAACAAGTTAGTGTCAATATACATGCCTGTTCCTCATGAAAGATCTTTTGAACTTCAGAGGAGGTCTCCAGGGGAAGCAGTTATACCATCTTTTGAGTGAGAAAACGACCATGGCCATCTGGGTTGGCATAAATTTGGAAATAAAGACATAAAATATCTAAAAGAAAACTGCTACAAATTAAAATTACGTTTGCTTCTTCTGTATAGGACAAAGAATAAGCAGATGGGTTAATAAGATGAGAATAAGGGGAAATCTATAGATCAAAATATCTAATTTTCTGTGTTAAATGAAGCAAATTCCTTCAGGAGGTAATAAATAGAAAATTAAAAAGATGAGAGAGAACAGTTACTTGGCTTTTCCTTATCGGCATGCACAGTGGTGGAGATAAATGCTTACATTACCCATTGTTCTGGTCCAGTTTCCTCTTTGACTGTCCTGGAAAACTCTCAGTAAAACATTGACAATTGATGGAAGTTCAGAGAACAAGCAACTTGATTTTTTGTTTGAGAAATAAAAATCAGAAACTATTTAAAAATATTATTAATTTAACTTCCTCCTTGGATCTTTAGTTCATGTTCCACATATCTCTGCAAAGCAAACACTGAAGAATGCAGCAGTCAAATATTCTATACAAATGGCAGCCAACTATTACTTTCAGAGACAAATGTGTTCATTTTCTGTACAATTCAGGGCTTTGCAGACACAACTACGTACTTCATCACCATTTCCAGGAACTTGCTTTGTTAATCAAACAAGGTTTCAATTCACAATTCAATTGAAAAATATATTACACTAAAAAGCTATCATATTGGTAATGCAGACAGTTGTGCACTTCTGATATCAGTTGTGCCAGAAGTGTGCATTAATTTTATCTGTTCAAAAGACTAGAGCATATTAAAGTCTTGACTAGTCATTTTAAAAGTCTTGAAGCTGTATCATAGCTGTGCTGTGCAAGCTGAGCACTTTTCTCCGCTTCTGTTTCTATTCCTTACCTAATTCAGTTTGACAAAGCTGGTTATGTTACCAAAATGTAAAAGAATGGCAAATTGATGCCATGTTATAATTTCACTATCTGTAATTCACTTTATGAAATAGTTCTGTAATATCTTGTCAAGGGACACATTTAAAACTGCCACATACGTGTGCAGTAATCTTCCAGTGTGTTTACAATCTTAGACAGGGAATTAAATGCTGGCATTTATTGCATTATTTTCATGAAGGACTTTGAAATACTTGCTATTGTTTTATAGGAAGAGGATGATCTTCAAATGTTAAAAGCAAACAAACAAAAAATCATTAAACAGTACTCTCAAGTCTATTTGAGAATTTGGCAAGTTAAATAAGAAAAGCAACCTAAATTTTATGGTCTGACTAATAATCACTATTTCCCATAAGTTCTTCTCTAGCTAAAATTACTGTTTGCACTCTGACTGGCAAAGCTGATACTATCTTTAAGAGTTATTACTTCTCCTTTTACCTTTGCACCATCGTGATCAGCAAGGGCAAAATGTGAGCAGCCTGAGGAATTAAAAGTTGAAATTAAGCACACTTTTCCCACTGAGAGATTGCTTAATTAATGAAAATGCTTATTTGCAGAAGCTGCGAGATCTTAAACTTTGGCTGGATTCTTCTCAGAATGCGCATTTTAGTCAAGTATGTTGTATTAGGCTCAGTAGAGATGTAGAGGGAATTAAAAGTCATGCAATGTGTGAGAATAAGTGGTTCATTCTCAAACTGTGTGCTTAAAAATCTATATGTGAGAAAGATTTTGGGAGGCTATCTATTAGATAGACTATAAGCTTCCTTTTCATTTCAATATATATACTAAAGCTCCCCAAAACATTCATTACCAACATAAGTACAGTTTGTACCACTGTGCAAGTAATGACCCAGCAACAGGAATGCAAATGGCTATTCAGTGACTCAGTGGCAAAGCAAAGAGGTAAGGAATGCAATGATGCCTGCTCCTAATGGCAAAGAGGAAGAACACTGTAACCTCTGAAATGACAAATTATTCATACCTACTATGCTACTGGGTTTGTCTTAAATATTGTTCCGTCAATTTCTGGTTTTCTTTGAAAGAACATTAATAATTATAAAATTACTTTGCTATGTATATTTTTATGTCTAAGACAACGTGGAGTTATTCTGAATTTTTGCTGGACCTGAGGATTTGACTCTCTCTCCTGTGTGATTTATCCTTTTGTACTGTTTCTCATTAGAACTGTAAGATTAAAGAGGCTTTCATCCTTGGACTGTATTAGAGCTCAGCAAGTGCTGAGGCTGGTCCGCATTGATATAGACTTTTAGATGACTCTGCTCACTATTAGCTTGCTTTTAACATCGTTGTGTCCACCATTAATAAGAATGAACACTGAGAAATTTTGGGTCCAATCTCTGGAATTAGTAAGGCTTTATTGGCATCCTACCTATAATGAAAGAATAATTGTATTACACAGAATTAATTTAAAATCATAACTCTAATATACATATGGATATATAGTCCTTAGTTAAAATTATATGCTTTCTTACCAACAGATATATTTACATAACTCAGGATCCTAGGATGGGATGTGATCTTCTAACTTTGGCAATATTTCTGTGCCCAATGACTTGGCTAAATGCACTATATTTGCCCAGTGCTGACAAATTTACATTGCATGTTCTTGGAAAGATGGAAGATGCAGTTAATAGTGTAAATCATATAGCTGGTCATGGTGATTTGCATTTGAAATATCTTAGGTTTTACTGACCTATTTTTTTCTTGGTGTTCTCTTTGTTAATGGGAATTACTAGAAGCTCCTGCAAACAAAAAAGCCTTTGCAGCAATATAACCAAACTTTTGATATCTCAAAATACTCAAAAACAAAAACTGTGGGCCTGTTGAATTTTTTTCCTGTGGCTTGACTTCAGCTCAGACACAAAGCCTGTGTGATGGCAATGATACATATCTTTAGTCTTGCCTTATTTTGATTACTTCTGGCTACAAGGATGAGTCCCAGATGATCCCAATAGCCCAACCTAAATTAAGAGCAGGTTAGAACCTGGCTTTGCCAGGGCAAGTAAATCTGGTAAAACATTAAGGAGATCACTGCACAAAGGAAAGGATTGTGAATATTGTAGTTTTCTCAGCTACATTCTGCAGGTATGTGTTTCTTTACAAAAGAATATAAGGATGCATAAAGGCAGCATGTACAGAAGCTGAGTGTAGGGGGGAACTTTGTGCAGGGATAGAAAGAATCACTTTGCTCTACTGAGCTCCAGAATAAAGTAGACACCAGAATTTTTAGCTGTCAGGGTAGCAAGAAGCAAAAATCTCACCCAAAGTTCTTAAGTCATTGCATTTTTTGTGCAATCGTGGGTGATGTCTATCTGTACTAGGAAAGAAAAGGGAAAATTCAGAATCTAGCTACAAACCACAGTGCCATACAATGGATGCTTCATTATATCTTTCAGTTCTCACGATGTAAAGCTAAATGGTTAATGTGACAATTTTTTTCTTTCTGTTCTTGAAAGTGAGCATTGGGTTGGCTTTTCTCCCCAAATATATTCTCTTTTGAATCAAGTATGGAAAAAATTGCCTTCACAGAAGCGTGAAACAGATTCTTTCTGACTATTAGCTCTGTAAAGTAGCTGATTACCTTGGTTGCTCCATGTGATTCAGTTGAGGTGAGGCTAAAATGTAAAGGAAAAACAAAGCTTCTGCTTTAATCTTTACCTTGGGCTTGATCTTGAATTCCTCAAGTTCCTACTTGTCTCCTTCATTCCAGTACAAGATCTGGAACAGCATTTTGTACATTGTTTGGAACAACTATTAAATGTAGAGAGAAATTGGAGAAATGCAAAAAAAAGGGGAAAAGTGCTTCAAGAGACCTCATTGTGCTGACCCGTTCCTGTTCTCAAACAATTCAGGGAGTCAATAGGATGTTTATCCTCTGACTGTTCTGGTACTGTCAGTACTGCTATTACAGATGCTTGATTAATGGACTAAATTTCCCACCCCAAATGTAGCCTGGCAAGAGTAGAGCCCTTTATCCTAGTAGAAGGCCATATCATCAGACTTGTTATGGATGTTGATAAGAATACATAGGGCTTATTAGATGCAGAATATATGGTTAGCAAATAAACAAAAAAATAATGCTCAAAGAAATAACTCACTGTTAAAAGAATGCATAAAGGATTGTGAAATATGGATTTTTAAATGAGTATGAGTAAGATAAATGATGTGTTACGGGATTAAAATGTGAAGTCATTTGTTGTGTAATGATGCCTGTGAGTGTTCTATATTAAGTAATTACTAGGTCTATTGTTAATAAGATAGGAGGTTATGGCTTTATGATTCCCTGATGAGCAGAAGAATAGCAGTATGTGGATGACAGGAAAAAAAGGGGGGGAGAATTAAAAGAAATTTAGTTCAATTCTTTATGAAAACATAGTCAAAAGATCTGTCTAATGTGCACATAATGGAAAGAATTTACAAGAAGCCCTGGAGTGTCATCCTGGCAAGAGATGGAATTTACTGTGGGTGTTACAGGCATGCTTATTATCCCATTACCATGTGGTATGTTCACAAAAAAATACTCCCTGTTTCTAGCTACTTGAATTAAGATGAGTTTTATCTCCCCTGGGCTGAGCAAGAGTTCTACAATTAGAGTAAATCTGACTGAATTTCATATTAACTTTTCAATTCAAAACTTTTACATCTGACCCTAAAGGCATTCAAGGTTCTGTGAAAAAAAAAAAAAAGGTTGCAGGAAACACTTCTGTGCTCAGTATTCAAACAGCTAATATGGAAGAAATGAACTGGATGTACAAACCATCCAGTAATTTTCAAGAACACAGGAATAAATAGCAGAGGAAAACCAGAGGTCTTTTCCAACCCTGACTATTCTACAATTCTGTGTTACTGTTAAAGGAGAAGTGACTGGTAAGTCATTGTTTGATCTTGAACCTGGACAAGAATTATATCGATATTTTGGAGCACAACCAGTGGAGAGCCAGGAAACAGTTAGGGAACTGAGGCCTGCTGTGGAGAGGCATTGTTGAGGAGAGAGATGGATCTGTTCAGTCTTCAGAAAAGAATACTAAGGGGAGAGCTTATTGCTATTGGCAAAAAAAACTAATGCAAGGGTTTGGGGAACAAAAAGACAACTCTTCTCTGCAATGCACAATGATGTGAAAATAGGCAAGAGAGACACAATTTGGGAAACAGAATGTTTCAGTTAGATCCAAGGAAAAAAAAACATATCACGAGAGTGGTCAGACACTAGAAGATGATGCCCAGAGAGGATTTGTTCCTTATTAGATAGATTATTTAATGTTTGCTCTGTGTTAACCAACTACAAAACTTCAAGAGTGTTTATTCTGTTTTGTCTAGAATCACAGAATGATTTGGGTTGGAAGGGACCATGAATCAATCTAGTTCCATCCCCCTTGCCACGGGCAGGGACACCTTCCAATAGATCAGGTTACTTATAGCCTCTTCCAACCTGGCCTTGAACACCTCCAGGAATGGGGCATCCATGACTTCTCCAGGCAACCTGTTCCAGTGCCTCACCACCTCCACAGTAAAAAAATTCTTCCTAATATTTAATCTAAATGTCCCCTCTTTCAGCTTAAAATCACTACCGTTCATCCTATAACTATATTCCTTCATAAAGATTCTGTCATCAGTTTATAAATCCTGTAATGTGAGGCAGGCTCATAAGTCACTACAGGTTAGGATGTGTTCCTGAAGTGTGATTTTAAAGGACTAATTTTTTAAAACTAATAGATTTCAGGTTCTTTTCTATTTACATTCTGGTCTTCTAGGCTGAGGATTTCATGCTTGCAAACTTTTTATTTCAGCTAAAAGGCTGGACATTTTTCTCTCACATTAATTTTTTTAAGTAAGGGAAAATATATTTTCCATAGCTACACCACAAGAAGGATGTTGAGGCTCTGGAGCGAGTCCAGAGAAGAGCAATGAAGCTAATGAGGGGGCTGGAGAACACATCTTATGAGAAGAGGATGAGGGAACTGGGGTTGTTTAGCCTAGAGAAGAGAAGACTGAGGGGAGACCTTACTGCTCTCTACAACCACCCGAAAGGAGGTTGTAAAGAGGAGGGAGCTGGCCTCATCTCCCAAGTGACAGGGGACAGAACAAGAGGGAGTAGCCTCAAGCTCCGCCAGGGGAGGTTCAGGCTGGACATTAGGAAAAAATATTTCACGGATGGGTGGATGAGGTGCTGAGGGGCATGGTTTAATGGTTGATAGGAATGGTTGGACTCGATGATCCAGTGCATCATTTCCATCCTAGTGATCTGTGATTCTGTGTAAGAAAAACATATTTTGGCCAAACACAGAAGTATCCAAACAAACCTCTGTATATGCAAACATATATGTTTATATATACTTATATAAAACATATTAAACATTTAGAGAGTGTGTCTATACACCTCTCATGACACTGTATCTATTTTACATTTATGTTTTCATTTGTTACATACATCTGAAAATTAGGAAGATCAAGGGTGCTAAGTGCTAACTTATTCTTCCAGAGTAAGTATTGCATGACATCCTTCATAGCTGTAAAGCCTGTATTGGAGACTGGCAGCTTCTAGAGAACATAATGTATTTGTTACACATCTACGTGCTTTACAATTTGTCCATTGTCTCAGAGAGAAAACTAGGTTAAACTTAATATGGTTTGTATGTACATAGGTATTAACAGATAATCACATTTCGTAATTGGATGTTAGGCAATAGACCATGCATTTCGTTTTGTTTGGAAGGGAAAAATAACTCACTCAGGTGGCATTACACTTTGAGAACATTAATTTCTACTTTTTAAAATTCTTTCTAAGCTGAAGGAAGGGCAGATTTTCCTCTCATTTCCTGACTGAGAAACCCAGAATACTACTATTTCAACCAGCTGGAGAACTGTTTAAAAAGGCAGTAATTCATCATTCACCCCATACTGTTATTGCGTATAACAGCAACTACTCCTATATAAGGATCACAACATTGCTCAAAATTGTCAGCTGCTTCTCATACCTCTTGTCTTACACAGTGCAATACACAGTAATACACAGATGAAGCTCAAAATTGAAAGGACCCAAGTTTTAGAGCTTTTAGAAACTTTAACAGTAAGAACCTGTTCTCTCTATTCAATGCTGGCAGAGAATTCTGTAACTGCTATTATTGAACTATCCCCTAGCAAGATATAGGATGGGAAAAGCAGGCCTGATAGCAAAGTACTCAAAATTATTGCAGATAACAAATTATTCCTCCACATAAAATTTATGAAACTGTCTTCCACTCTGTGAATTCATCCTTTCCTGAAAGATCTAAAGACTTGTCATTTTTTGATCACCATGCAGATTACATCTGTCCACATTTCAGTGTAAAAACTAGAGATAGAAAAGTTGATTCTTTTACCAATTAAATTGATAAAATACTTTCTGAATGATACCCTAACTGCATCATCTTCAAAGCTAAAAAGTCAATCCAAAAATGGAAAGGCAGGAGTCCTATTGGAAAAGTTGTCTTTATATGTTTAATACAAAAGGATTGCTATATAATTGATGCTCTGTGTTGTTCTACTGTGATAAATCAAATAGTATTGTCATTCATTTTTCTTATTATCGGGAAACTTCAAGTCACATATCACTTACTATGAAGACTTCCAGATACAGCTTAAATTAATAAAATCCTTACATATAATATACTTGAAAAATTAATATAATCTGATTTGATCACTCACTGTAGTCTAAAACTCCCTAAATTAAAAGTAATTACATACCAACATTTTGCATAGGGAGGAGGCAGACAACTGGGAGATGCTGAAATTATTGTTCAACCTACAACAGCTGAAGCCCTTAACAACTGTGTAAGATTAGGAGAATATTAATTCTTGAGGAGGAATATTCTTTCCAGTAACTGACTGCACGTCCTTTATCAGCAGTCCCACCGTACTAGGAATGCACAAACTTACCTGGTTTTCATTTAAAAAAAACCCAATCAACCAAAGAAAACCAATGATCACTTTCTGTCAGACAGTCAAATGAGTGGCTGTTTGATGACTTAAAAGGAAGGGCTAGCTAACAGCGATTTAGCAGGCTTTTACAGATTGCTCAAAGACTACAGAAGACTAAAAATTACTAGCAAGGATATTAACTATGCTTCTGAACACATCAGCTGTCAGAAGTACATTGACAAATGCGAAAATATTTAGGCAAGGCCCTAGCAGTCTAAATTTACTGGAATGACTCCTAATGTAAGTTGATCAGATAGTGACTATTAACATCTTAAACATCTACAACAGTTTGTAGGATACCATCAGAATCATTTGCAAGTTAAGGAGTAAATTAATGAAACTTGAATTCAGAAAACTGTAGGTAGAGCATAAGGACACGGTGTAATGAGATCTTTTATTGTTATTAAGTTAACTATGGAGGGAAAACACAAAGTCTAAAGCACACAGAAAACAAAAACTGGGCCTGATTGTGCTTCCTACTAAAAGACACTGGACCACCTTAAAAGGAAATGCGCTGTCCCTGGTGTCAGGGGCAAACATCTTTTGCAAGATAAAAATGTGCCATTTTAGTGGAGGATTGAAATGTTACTCTTGTAAAACACACTATATTATTGTAATGCAATGCCTGAATTATAGTTAGTAAAAAACAGCTGTAGCTTGGTTTTAGTCTTGTATTCCCCAAGATCTGTGAATAATAAAACTACCTCACGCAGATCATTGGATTACCTGCTTAGCTGCTGCAGGCAGTTTAACTTTCTTTATGAATTAAAATTACTCATACAGATCACTACAAGGAGTCACTGACTCAACTTCTATGGTATATATGTTTTATATGATGTTCTAAGGTTCAAGGTAGGTTTGGGCCACTGTCCTTTTCTTCCTTCTGAAAAAGGTGTCAGGATGACATACTAACACAACTCTGCCAGCTTTTGTAGAAAAAAAATTGAATTACAGGGAAACAGAAGTGCCAGTTATTAAACAGTTGTACTTATGGTAAAATACAATTTGAAGGTTCAGGAATTAATCATGTCTTTTTGCACCTAGCTGCCAGGAAAAAGAAGATGGATGTAATTGTCTTCTTTAAATAATGTTCACCAGGAAAATTTGCCATTTTAACCCAAGGATAAAGACAGGGTAGCACGATATTTTTTTAAACTCTATCTCATGCATAAGTGAGATACAGTATTTTAAAGCAATTCTCTGGATGTTTTACATTGACCAAGCATGACTGAATTCCTTCTGGTAGGCTGAAATTCCATTGCCAGCTCTGTTACTGGAGCTCAGTAACCCTCTTAGGTATTCTCATCTGTAAATTTTGGCATTGAATTATGCCTTGCCCAAAGCTGCTGGAGATGTCTCTGCAGAGGGCAGAGTGGCTCAGCAGTTCAGATCCCGGTGAGTAAGAGGAGGAGAAAGGGTAGAGCTTAGCAATGCCAAGCTCCTCCTTTCAGATGCTCATTGAGCTGCTGCTTAGGTAGTTAAAGAAAATGCAACCTAACTAACAAATATCGTGGACAAATAAGAGCTACTGAACAGCAAATACTCTTTTAACTTCTTTCATGGTGGAGCACTACTGACCCTGGAGGTCTTAGAGCTGCTTTCGTTATTACTGTCCCTCTCCTGTCTGGTATATTAGAGAGTTCACAGGGCAAAAGAGACTGGTATTCCTGAAACTAAAGGCTCTTGTCCAAACTCCTCCCCAGCCTGCACTCACTTGTGCCTTTACAATCCAGGTCTTATGCCTATACTTGGCACATGCAGCAAATTCCCTTGTGCTTCATTTCATCTGTGTTTGACTAGTTTCCTTTCAGAGAAACATATATTCCCTTTCTTGTTTCTTCGTGATCATCTTGAAAAGTTTTCCATCTCAAAATAGGCAGTGCCTAATCATCATTGCTATTTCAGTCAGAAGTTCACTAGGGAGTTGGTTAGATTCCATGCTCCCTGTATAATCTGAATTTTAAGATAATAATTTTGAATTATTATCAGCTTACAAGTTGTAAAGAAATAAGGAAAGGGAAGGGTGGCACTACACTTCACCTTCTGCCCCGCTGTAGTTAAAAGCAGGAAACTCAATAATTTGTACACCACCCTCATTGCCTACAAATAAGAAATAAATGATAAAATTTGAAGGAAGCTGGTTTAGGAGACTTACTTGTATCACTTAAATTACAGTCAAATCTTAATGTATTCTAATTATGGTATAAGAACGAAATTTTATGGAGACCTTTGATCCAGCCTGTTTTATGGTGAGCAAAGTTCGTTTGCTATCAGGTGGGCCCACATTTTTCCATTAGCATTTCATTATTCATTCAAACTTCATTGCAGCTAATGTCCACTGGACATTTCCCTGGGGTCAGTATAACTACCTAAATGAATTTCATATGCAAATACAAGGTATAATGAAGTGCAGATTCAAAATTATAGTCACAAACCAGGAAGCTATTTTGAACAATCTAGGCTATAAACGTGTAAGAATAATCATCTGTGTTGACAGCTGCATGAAACAGAAAAAAAGATTGCCACAGAAAGCAGCAACATAACTTGATATTACATCATTTTTCACTTCACACTAACCTTGTTTTCTGTACTCTTTATCTCCTTTTGTCATGTATTAACAGCATGCAAAATTTTAGTTCAAGAATATCAACATATTAATCATTTTTTAAAGTGTATCCCATCTGTAGGCAAATAAAATTTAGCCAAGAGAAAAACATTGAATTCAGGCCATAGACGAATAAAGTTTATCTTAAGGCCCATTAAGTTTTTCGTTTGGGAAAGAGCAAAAAATTCCCACCCAACTAAACTCTTTTAAAAACCAACAGCTGTCAATGTTTTGTGCCTGAGTCAAGACTATGGGCACCCTCCCTAACACTCTGGTTACATTAAAGCAGCAAAATCTTGTATTTTATATTTGGGTTTGGTGTTTGTCTCCAATCAGTGTTTTTTCACATTAGTGCGCGTGAGCTAAATGTGCCACTTGTATTAGCAGAAAATGAGCAGGTTAGTATTTTCAGTCAGTAACATCATAATTACATAATTATACAATTACATTATCAAACTAAAGCTGAAATTGGGATCACAAATTCCTCATGAGTGGTACTTTGAGCACTGACAGAACTCAGATGACTTACAAAGATTTCTGTTGCCTGCTGCTATATATTTGAGTTGACTAGCCTGCAGGGTACAGTTTATAATTTTTATTGAGCTGAAGCAATCACTTGTTCTGCATTTATACTGTAGAAATATCTTCTTGTTGGAATGAATCAGTATTTTTCCCTATTGTCTACTAATCCTCATCCCTTAACAAATAACTGATAAAACTCTACAGGTCACAACTTCTATCTGCATTTTTCATGAGGACCTATGTGTGAACTATGGCACAGTTATTCCTTAAAGCACACCTGTAGGGTAAAGAACCAGATTTCCTCTTGCTCTGACAATGAAATAATCAGAAAACAGGATAGTCACTGATATTTTAGTCATTGGATCATTAAAATAAGCTGCAAGTTAAGGTTCATATTCTGCTGAGCCAACCTAAGCTGTCTACAACTTATGTAAACTTAATTAGTCCTCTGTGCTCTTCTTAAGTCACTGGAAAGTGCTCAACAGCTGCTAAGAACAATACATGTCTCCTACCTTACACACTTTTTTCAATGTGGAAATAAATATGCTCTAGAGGTATCTCTCTCTCCTCTACAGAGGAAATATAGGTAACTAATTCAGAAGGTAGTAAATACGCATGTCCAAAATCTATGAAGAAAGTCCTACACTAATTAAAATATTCCATTAGTGAGACTGTGTAGGTGTCATTCATACAGATCTCTGCGTTCTCAAATAAATCTTACTTTTAGTAGTCTGGAACCCGCTTTATACTAAGTTGTCTTCTGTTTTGCCTTTTCAACATTTTTGTAATGAGTTTCCTCTATCTTTCTGCTGCCTTGTGACTAAAAATGAGATTGCAATCTTTCCCGGGACTGGGACCATACTGCAATCACAACTCTTCAAGAACCCTGTCCTGAAATTAGAAGTATTCCTGCAAAACCACAATATACAAAGAAAATCACATTAGCATATCATGTCATTAATTGTGAGAGGTATAATAAATATTAATTTTAATGTTATCTCAGCTTATTATATTACTATTCGTATTACAATAACAAAACATATTATAATGGCTTAATGGTGACAAATTCTGAGCCAGTATGGCAGATCTCTTATACAGGTTCTCAGTTCAGATTGTGGAAAGCAAGTGCTTAAATGTCTTGCTGAACTGGTGCTTCAAAGTTAAGGGCTTTTCCCAGCCCAATAAAGGCTGGTAATATAACAACATTACCTTACAGGAGTATTTTGAAAACACCTTTATAAGCTCTTTTAAACACTGATATATCTACGTAATGTTTATGCCAAAAGTTGCCCCACTAAATATTGGAAATAATTATGTTTATATCAAAAATAAAAAAGTTTACTTGAATATTTGCAAACACTTACAAGGCTAGAGAAGATTTTGCTTATAAGCAGAATAATATGGATTTTTTTCTCTGAATATTAAAACGGAAACAAACCAAAACCCATTAATCCATACTAAAGAGTTTGTGTAAGAGATTTTACAGTGTGCCAGGGACTAAGAAATAAACTGAAAATTGCCACTTTATTCATCATAATTCACTGTCTTTTTAACTTCACATTTTTAAGTTTGGGTTTTTGGCTCAATCCAGAGTGCTGAAGCAGAGTAAAAAGACTCTGAATGAATTTTGCATGTGCAGAGCTTAATTGGCATTCAAGTATAAAATCCTTGTGATAGCCAACAGAAAATGTTCATCTATGTTGTTTTTTCTTTAAAGAAATTTGAGAGGGTGAATTTTTTAAAGAGTTTGTCTGCTTCCTAACAGGAATGTGACTCTGGCATAATTGGGGACTGCGTGTGTCTTTAATTCTCCCGGTTGATACTGTGCACTGTTCCACTGCCTGTTATTACACACAGTAACACTTTGAACTTTCACATGCCTATATTTATTCAACAGATGGCAGAGCTTGTGAGAGGATCAAACATCTTTCTGACAAGAGACCAGCTCATTTTGTGCAAGGAAACTGGCAGGTATCTTTACTGGATAGTAAACAAACTGATGGCCTGCTTCTTTTCCCTGGAGGAATTAGCTGCATGCAACAGCCACAAAGAGGGCAGAGAGGAATGAGCTGCTGAATCCTGCAAGCCTTAATTCAGTGCCTGGTAAAGAGACACTAAATGTACCTTGCAGTAGGGTGTGAATTTATGCTGAGACAAAAAGTTCACACTCTAACTCTGTAAGTATCATCTGGATAATAAACACTTATGGCAACATTCTCTTAAATGGGCTAGAGAATGAGAATCTGTAGTTTTCTATATGAGTCTACATATTCTGATTGCTTGCTTAAATAGCCCTTAAAACAACTTCATTGTGGGTTTATGGTGTTATCAGAACACAAATGCTAAATAACAAGATCTACAATGGTCCTTTATATTCAAAACATTTCTTTGAGATAGTGAAGAAGCACATCCAAAACTGTTATTGGAACCGGACATTTTAAAATGTATAATATTTTTTATAGAATCTTCTTTTCATCACAGCATATTGTTTTCATTTCTGCCAGCTTCTCTAGGACTTTTCATAACAGACAATACTCCAGCATGAACTTCTTATCAAAATTTTAAAAAGCAGACCTAGCTCTGTATTTCCTTGTTCCAGCTTTAAAGTGGAATTCACTGATTTACACCTCCTCGAAAGGTTTCAAATTGAGTGAAATAATGCTGAAAATACAGAAATATGAATTACTGAACCAGCATGAGTTGGTGGAACACAGAAGGAGGAGGAAGTCCAGTAGGAATTCCTTTATAACAGCAGCAAAGACTGCTTTCTGAAGTGCCCTTGGAAACAGAAATATATGCACTGTTGCCCAGGTGACAAAATCCAAGTACATGGTGCCTACTGTGAACGAAAGAACTGACATTGCCTGTTCATTGTGGAATGGCAAGCATTAGTGAGGCTAAGAGCTATCACTTTAACTGAACATAAGAAACAAATCTTGGTTTTGTGGATATGTGCTAATCGTCTTTCAGACTAAGTAGTCACAAAAGTATAGCTTCTTCAATAGAGGAGTTTTTAAACATACTCATCTTGATATCTAGAAATACATGCGCAAGTTCCATTATTTCTTTCCCATTTTTTTCGTCAATGCCAAAGGAAATATGTAAGGAATTTCTCAGGTTAGACCTTATTTTACCTTGGTGACAATGTTGCTGAAGTCATTCAAGTGGCATTTGTTCTCCTAACCTGAGTTTAAGTTTCTTGTTCTTTCAGACTCATATAGTTCTGCACTTAAAACTTCATAGACGTATAGCACAGTTTCTTAAAAAACACATAAAACTGACATTTTAAGGGTAAATAGTTTTCTCTTTCTGCACCCACTCATATGTTCCAGCTTGTTCTGCAAAACCGTTGTCCCTAATCAAATCTTCCCCTTTCATATTAATCCCTTGACATTTACCTTACTAATCAAGGACAAGCGTATTTCATTTGTATTCTCATGGAATTATTGGGTATATACCTCTTTCATACCTCTCCACCACAGCTACTTCTTACTAACTAAATTATTTCAGTGTTGTTATCTCTCATATAAGACCAGATTCTACTGCAATCACCACCATTGAATTTCTATGCTTGCACCGAGGAGCCACCTCATGTTTTTCTTGGAGCTGTTGTCCAGTAGTAACTTGAGTTTTTTCCTCATACCTAGGTGATCTAAAGCCTAAAAAATAAAACGACTTCTTTCTTTAGAAAATATTTTAATGGTGGCAACAACAGATGTAATATTTTTCATCTCAAGATTTGAATTAATTTTTAGAGAAAAAAGTCCTTATCCAATCTTCAAAAGGCTTTTCCTTTTAAGCTGCCTGTTTTAATTGTTGATGTGCAATTTTCTGAACTATAAAGATATCTAAAATCAGAAATTCCTCATTAACACCTAGGATGGTTATGGGATCTTTATCACTGACATTGTTAAAAAACTGGTTTACCAAAACATCCGTCAGGAACAGTGCAGTCAGTCTTGTCTTCTGGAAGAAGGGTGCCTGGGCTGACTACTTTCCAGCCTTATTGTCTGTGATTATTTTACTAAAAGAAGGACGAAAATACTTTTTAAAGCCAATTTACTTTAAAAGACTTAAAGTTAACTGCAATGGCAAACATAATCTTCCAATTTCACAGCTTAAAAGAAGACAGCCTTTATGTCTGCAAGAAACTGAAGGACCTCAATCATACACGTAATCCATGGTTCCTCAGAAATTATCTTTTAAAAAAAATCACTAGCTTGTTTCAAGCCACCATTCAAATGAAGTATTTCAAAAAATCAAAATGCTTAGGACAGAGACCATTAACCAGCACTGTCACCATCTCCTGTGGAGGGCTATCAAATAGAAATTCAGACAAATAGGACTTAGGGCCAAGCTGGAACCTGGCTGTACTCCCACCTACGGCCTACCAGATATAAAGATTAAGTATTGGTTGCACCAGTGATAATAAGGTTGTGAAGATGCCTTCTGACAAAGTGACTTGACTACTGGATGAGAGAAAGGCTGTGGATGTGGTCTTCTTGGACCTCAGTAAAGCCTTTGACACAGTTTCTCACAGCATTCTGCTTGAGAAACTGTCGGCCTCTGGCCTGAACAGGCGCACGCTCTCCTAGGTGGAAAACTGGCTGGATGGCCGGGCCCCAGAAAGTGGTGGGAAATGGTGCTAAATCCAGCTGGAGGGACAGTTACAAGTGGGGTTCCCCAGGGCTCAGTCCTGGGTCCAGCCATGTTCAATGTCTTTCTCAATGACCTCGATGAGGATATTGAGTGTACTCTTAGCAAGATTGTGGATGATACTAAGCTGGGTGGAAGTGTGGATCTGCTGGAGGGTCGGGAGGCTCTGCAAAGGGATCTGAACAGGCTGGACTGCCGGGCAGAGTCCAATGGGATAAGGTTCAACAAGGCCAAATGCCAGGTCCTGCACTTGGGGCACAACAAACCCTACGCAGAGCTACAGACTAGGAGAAGTCTGTCTAGAAAGCTGCCAGGAGGAGAGGGACCTGGGGATGTTGGTTGACAGCGACTGAACATGAGCCAGCAGTGTGCCCAGGTGGCCAAGAAGGCCAATGGCATCTTGGCTTGTATCAGAAACGGCGTGACCAGCAGGTCCAGGGAGGTTATTCTCCCTCTGTACTCGGCACTGGTGAGACCACACCTTGAATCCTGTGTTCAGTTCTGGGCCCCTCGCCACAAGAAGGATGTTGAGGCTCTGGAGCGAGTCCAGAGAAGAGCAACAAAGCTGGTGAAGGGGCTGGAGAACAGGCCTTATGAGGAGCGGCTGAGAGAGCTGGGGGTGTTTACTCTTGAGAAGAGGAGGCTGAGGGGATATCTTATTGTTCTCTACAACTACCTGAAATGAGGTTGTGGAGAGGAGGGTGCTTGCCTCTTCTCCCACGTGACAGGGGGCAGGACGAGAGGGAATGGCCTCAAGCTCCTCCAGGGGAGAGTTAGGCTGGACATTAGGAAAAAGTATTTCATGGAAAGGGTCATTGGGCACTGGAACAGGCTACCCTCAGAGGTGGTTGAGTCACCTTCCCTGGAGTTGTTTAAGGGATGAGGCACTGAGGGTCATGGTTTAGTGGTTTATAGGAATGATTGGACTTGATGATCCAGTGGGTCTTTTCCGACCTGGTGATTCTATGATTGTCACAGAAAGCTTAGTGCATGTTCACACTATTAGGATAGGCTGTTGAACAGGAGAAGAGTTTAAGTCTTATCACAAACATCATCATGCTCAGAGCAGATGAAGAGGTCCTGAATTGTTATTGAGCTGAAACTACTGACTGTTGTGTGTAGAATACAAAGTGAGCTTGAGTATGAGATTGAATAGGAATTCAAGCATTTTTGGATTAATAACATTCTTTTAATTGTCCCTTTTTCTGTAAACACACTGCATACATATATGTACACGTTTCCAGATGTTTTATAGCAAGTTCAGTGTTTGAAATTCCCAGCAATCATGTTTTTTTAAGAAATTTATTCTGTACCATCTAGAATTAGTATGAGAGAGACCCACTAGAGGTCACACACATTTATCTAAAATAAACTACAGTATACCATTGTGTGTAAAATGAATCACGTCAATACACATCTTTGAAACGCTGCTGTGAAATACAACTCAACTTTCTCCATTTTCAGAATGTGAAGTAAGGACATTACAGTAAGATAAATCAACACATACACATTGGGAGCAGTAAGATAAAAGAAAGATCCAGGAAAACCAAGGTGTCTTCAGAGCTAAGCAGCAGCTCAAATGATGGTGCACCATTATATTTATGAATATAGACGCTACACTTTACCTCTAGTCCAAATTTAAGGTACCAAGTTTTTTTTAAGTAGGCAGTCAATGTTGCAAAAATAGGTATAAAACAGTGGTAGCTTCTCTGGTCATATCTGGAACTTGGAGACTTAGCTCCCAGCACACCTATAAACCTACTTGGATGCTTGCAGATACAGAGCTATAACTGGGTAGCCATCATCATATTGTCTGATCTCTGTTATAACACAGGTAATAGGACTCCAGAAGATGGAAAGAGAGTGTCAGATGGCTAGAGAAATCAGAGTTCTTCATCCTACCCTGAGAATCCCTAAACCACTTTTAGGAGATGTTTATATAATGTGTACTTATAAACCACCACTGACAATATCTCTTATACCTTTTGGCTGTCTTTTTCTATGTTACAAAACTTCTGCTGAGCCTTTATTGCTACACTTTAAACCAACTAGTTTCTGTCCTTATAGATGCAGAGGAGACTTTGTTTTCTTTCAGCTGCGTTTACATTTCACATTTGAAGTTTCTTAGCATGCTTTCTTTCAGTATTTTCTGTTTCCACAACTCAATTCTTGCTTTAACAAAAACCACTTTTAAATAAAGAGTTCAATCTTTGTGAGTTAGTCCAGCAGTTCTTTATTCTTCTAGTGAAAAAGTACCTTATCTCCAGTAATTAGATGTTAAAACTTTTAAACTCGCTGAGATTCCAGCTTCTATTACAGAAAGTAATTTTGCTTTTCTCACCCCCCTCTAAAGATAACTCTACTGAGAAAATAAACTCTTCAGGAGGGCAACAAAATGGACTCTGGGCATTTTTGTGATGCAAACGTGAAGAGTGTTCCCTTTTAACCCTGGCTAGGATGAACAGTGTTCATCTCCCAGCTATTTAAGATGGTGTCATCAGGCACCAGCATTGTGCTGATTACAGGCAGAATCTCAGCCATACAAACCTGTATAACTCCTATAAGATATCATACGCAACAGTTCTCACCTTCTTTATGAAAAATGTGCCTTCTAACTGCCATAGGCTTTTATCAGCAGCATGTTTGCTTAATGTGTCTGAGACTAGTAATGGCACATTAAGCAACATGATATACATGTAAGGCTATCTGATCTTTTAGAGTCTCAACTGAATTGTAACATCCTTGAAGCATTCAACCTTTTTTAATTAGTGGGTTAGTTCTGTCATAGAAAGACTTCTCCTTAGCTATCTACTGAAAGATGTGTACTTAGCTCTCCCTTTCTCAAGATTCTTTCTGTCTTAGCTTATCTGTTACTATAATAAAGACTCATCTTAGTCATAGAAGACACAGTCTTCTCATTAAGGAACTTGTAAGAACAGCATCCAGTTCATGTTCAGTGAGTATACACCCAAAAACTCTTTGTATAACTTCTTGAAAACTCCACGCTGTTCCTGTTGTTACAGTAAACATTTCTGTCATAGTGTGTGCTATACTTTAGTATAAATATGCACATTTATACATATATATGTATATGTACAGCTACATTTACTGCGCTTATTTTACACATGCCAAAAAACCATAGACTTAGTGGGAAATTTGAGTGTGCAAGAAATACCATTTGGAGCTCATTAGGTAGATATAGCTTTTATTGCTTCCAAAGGATGTCTGCTCTTGTGTTCATAAACAATGTGGGGATAGTCTATGCACATGTTGTGTTAAAGGTTCTGTTCTTGCTTCGTTTTAGACAATGACTGGGCAGTACTCCAAATTGTTCCTTATGAAAATGTATTAAATGTAATGGTTTTGAAAGAAAGGTATTGCATGGGGTCAGATAAATGTAAAACAGTTCCACTGGGTACCAGAGCAGTAGGAATAAAAAGTGTGTGAATTAATTTTTCCTTGGCAGCTAACACTATTCTCTGCAAAATTTGTTCAGGATTTGTTGCACAGCTTAAATATTTGAGCTTTTTGAGATTCAGATGAAATATATGTTTGTTTTTTCTAAAGCTGTCAGGGGCACATATGTGTCAGTTTTCATTAAGAATAATTTCCCTTAGGATCTTTGACTTAAGTTAACCTCCAGACCTCCAATGACCCCTTCCAAACCATCGGGGTTTCTTTTTTTGTGTTGTTCCATGGATAAATGTACCTGCCAAAACCGAAACGCCTTCAGAGGATGATGTTGACTGAATGTCTGAGCAGTTCCCAGACCTAAGAAATGCACCCTGCAAACTACAGCAAGAAATTCTCCTCCTTCCTTACCCTGAAATTATCTATTTCCCTGGTAATAAAATACTGAGGTAACTAGATATAGTAGGGACATATAAAAATTTGTGCCTTCTACATCAAAGCTTCTTTCTGGAAAAACTACTTTTTGCTGTATATGTTTAAGCCTGATTCCCATGCAGAAAAGTTAGGATTGCAAACTAATGACAAAAAGCGAGCAGCTCTGGTAATTCTTGAAATATATGAAAAGGGATCCAATTAGCTGACAAAACATCATAACAGTATAATGCAGCTAAGGTTGCTTCTCTATACAAAACACCGTTTTTTGATTGGTCAGAGGGACTTCACAAAGACTATAAGCCCTGTTAGAGCACAGGGACATACCTCTGAGCCCTCTTCCATCCTATGCTGATGGCTGAGGCCACCCCTTTTCTTAAAAGTTAATTTTGTTCCGTGTTCAAATGTAGCAAATAATTTTAGAGTTAGGTCACTCTTGGCAAGTAGGGGAGGATTGTTGAAAGTAAGGAAGTTTCCAGGGAAAAGCAGAGACTGAAATATTATTCAAGGATCCTTCTGCCTAAAAATCATGAGTTTATTGTAACATAATGTTCTGGTTCACACGATCCACTGATGTTAGTAAGTAAGGAATGCTGAAATGTTTTGATTTGAAGCCTGTGTTGGAAATGAATAATGTACTTTAGTTCTGCACTCATGAGTTGAGAAATACATTTGCAATATGCATTTCTCTTATAGAACGCTTTAATGAAAGACAGCTTATTTTCTTTCCCTTAGATGAAATCTCATGATCAGCTCTTTGTAAAGAGCTGTCAAAAAGTTCTTTTGGTGCAGGACCAAGGCAATGGATCAGCTCACTGATTTGCAATAATCCATAATAGTAACTGATATTTTAAAGGCTAGAGGTTAGCAATTAGAAACCTTAAAATAGATAGACTTTTTTAACACATGACTCATAGTGATATTTACCTAGAGGTATTATTACAAATGTATTAAAACATATTTCATACATGTGTTTACTAGTTGCAGGGTTCCCTAAAAATGTAAACTAAGTTATAGGTATTTACCTTTCTGTTGGGTTATGGGAAAATAACTTCAGAGGTTGTATGCATTCGGTGCTAGATGTTTTCCCTATCCCCAGCTCACTCCATTTGCCTTTTGGAAGACCTAGATAGAGTACAACTCACAGGTGAATGAAATCTGGCCCTTATTGTTCACAGTTTCCACACCAGGAAGAAACTGAAACCATTCTTAGGGAGATATCACTTCTCTTAACCATTATTTACTCTTATATTCATATTGATGACATTGCAGATTCAGATTTTGCCCATATTTCAAAGACTCTCTGAATTCTACAGTGTGATATGGAAATAGCCAAACTAGGGTAAAACAAGCTCCACAGGAACTTGGGCAGGCCTAGTCGTGTCAGCAAAGTGCATCATGTTAATTATGTATATTACTGGGCTAAGAAAGATACCTTCTTGGAAGTACTTAGAATGAAAAATGTGTTCATGAAATTGCTATTCAAATAGTCCAAAACTGACTATCTGCTCCACCATGGTCTGCTGATTACCCATTTTTATACAGGGTGACCCTGTCCAGAAAAATTCCTAAGGGAGAGAAGAAAATATAGAGCAAGTCTATGTGGTCAGAATATGCGTGTCATTTTCTTGCCCTGTCCATGGCTTGGAGCCATTGAAATGTTATTCCAGATACTGTTACACCAGGCTCAGAACCAGATCTTCTTCTCATAACTTACCCAAAAGGCATTTCAGACAGCTCTCAGATCGCTAAAATTCACACTGCTTCCCTGACTTCTTTTGTTCTTGTCATATGGACCCAATCAGAAATTGAGGAACAAAATCAATGATTTTCTATATAAACCCTTATATAGGTATTGAAAATAATGGCCCTCAGTACAGTGTTCTGGACTCCTGTTCCCAGTCACCACAGATGTCTGTGAAGCATTCTCTATTAAATAGCCAGGCAGTTTCCTTTGAAGTAATATTATTATTTCAAAATTATTTGGAGTTCTCTTTAGTTGAAATTTGGCTCTGAACTATGAGTTAACCTAAAAAATAATCTTTCTCTTTTGGAAGAATTCAAAATGAGCTTCAACCAGCACTATTCATTACTAGTTTGTGTCTCCACCTGTTGCTAGTTATTGCATAGTATTTATTTTTAACTTTAAATTTCCTGTCTCCACCAATCCTCACACCTTTGCTAGTCATTATTTTTTTTATATGAAAGGATTCCCTCAGTAAGCTTAATGTTGTAAAATATGTCATCTGATCTAGCTTAGCTGCCAAGGCTCCTTACAGAGCCAGTGAAGAAAGTCAGTTACCTCCATAAATTCATACATTGCTCCTATGTTATTCAGCTGCCTCAGTCTCCTAGAGAAGACCATATCTCTCCATCAACAATAAGGGATTTTCAGACTAGCAGCCTAGGCTGCAGATCTAACTTTTAGGTGGTTAAAATCCATTCAGCTAAATCCCATTCTATGTCCAGAGAAGGCATTGTATGGTAATGATCACAACCTAAAATTACACAAATACATTTTCGCAGACTCAATCTATGAAAACAAACCACTCTAACACAGCTTGTCTGAAATGATAAAAAATGTTTGGCATTACATTATTTATTGTTCATTATTACTTATAAGTGCCCAACGCTACAAATATTAACCTATTTCTGGTAATATTAGGGAGAAATGTGAGTGCTTATCATCTGAAAAGATGCTTATCTTGTCTTGAATTGAATGTGGACAAAGCTACAGCAGGATCTTTTTGTATCATTCACTGGGCCAGTCATACCCTATTAAAAGTAACCAAAGTCATGATGGAAAAAACATTACAGCTCTCCTAAATTCAGAGAGTTTGTCTCAGAGGAATTGGACAGTGATACTAGGAAGAATCACAGATTGTGATGAATGGTAGTTAAATTAACAGCCATTCCCTAAACAGAAAGCTCAGTTTCATTCAATCCATTTGGAGTACAGTCTTTTGCATAATCTACAGAGGACATTGGAGAAGCATGCCACTTACTTGCTATGTGGCCAGGCTGTGTGAAACCATGAGATTAATTCATGATGCAGCATTACATGCCCCAAGAAGTACATATGTTTCACTGGTCCCTCTCTCTTCTTGGCTTCATTCACACGGTTCTTCAGTTGGCACCTACACCATATTTTTAAAGAATATTTTTATTTTCCTTAGCCAAGCTAAGGAATCTCCTTCAAAGATTCCTAAAGAAGCCTCAATGCTTTAGAACTCTAAATCAATGGCAGCTGAGCAGCTATATCTTTGGTGACAATGCTCTTAGGGTTGCTACACTAAGTTGAAAACACCCTAATTTTAACCAGGATTATTTGTTAGCTTCAAAAATAAGTTGTTCTCAGAACTCTTTTATGTCCAAACAAATGGAAGCTGCTAAAAACTTGTCTTCATATGCAAATATAGCATGTTGGAAATGGCTTAGCTAAGTTGTACTCACATACTCAACAGGTGACTAGAGAGTTACTTATGGATTGGATTCTAATTGAAGTATCTCAGCAGCTGAATGTTGTCTAGAAAGGTGCTGATAAAGAAAAACAGAACGTAAGAACCTGTCTTATTTCACACTATTCTGGTGTAATGAGCAGCTGCAGATTGGAGGGTGAGCCTTGGGACTGCATTTGCAAGTGTGTTTTCAGATACAGTATTGATTTCCTTGCTCACTAAGAGCATTTCTGTACTGCCACTGCTTGCAATAAACAACCCTGCAAGAGCCTACATGGTTGTGAAGCCATAATGCATTATTTAACAGGAGCTAATCAATATAACACATGCATTCCCTTTGTTTTAGGAATGCTATTGACAGAATACTTCTCCTTTTTAAATTTTTATAATTTTACATTGATTGCTGAAGCCCTGTCAACAACATGTACCAAGCCAGGCCTGACCATAAATTTCAGGTTTTGTATGAAAACAGATTGCCCCGTTTTAGCATTGAATGAATTTGGAAGAATATCTAGTATTCTAAGAAATCAATACGAGCATAGCCATTAACTTCAACAGAAGAAAAGTCAGGCCTTTGATCAGATGTAAAAATCAATCCATTTAACCACCTCTGAAATAGAAGGTCAATACCAAAAAAACCCCTTTCTATTCCCAAATAAGTCCTTAACTTAAGAGTACACCTGGAAAGAGTGCATGGAATTTGGATTTCTCAGCTACTTGAAGGGTGATATTTTTGCCATCTGTAACATCAAATATAATATTATCTGCTCTGTTTCTCAGATTTTACTTGTGGTTCTACTAATGCCATGCCTTTAGCATTATTCAAACAAGTTCAAGACAGAGTTTATAGAACTAGACTGCCTTGCATGTATCTCATTTATCCTTTTTTTTTAAATCTCCAACTAGTTCAACGGGAGAGTGATAAAGTAGGCAATGATTAAACTATTTGAAAATTACACTTCTGATTCTAGGATCTTCATTTATAGGAATATGCTTAATTAGTGAACTTTTAGGATCTTCATTATGTAATTCATTGTCATTAATTGTCATCTATCGCATTCCAGACTCATATTTTCAACTGGCATTCATTACCTGCCGATATGATAGCTACAGAATGAGATTCCATGCCATACAAAGGCCTAAAAACTACAAAATTAATCTGTTGTTTGGGTAAGTTTCATTTTAGTCTTCAAAGGAAAAATACAGGCTTTTTTTCTAGTCTAAAAGCTAAGACTTTACACTAACAAGTGAACTCTAAAACTAACATATTCTGATTATTTGATTCTTCATATGTCTACTTCAGTGAAAGTTATCAATATTGTTTCAGGATGGATGATGACTAATATGTCCTTCAAAACTGAAAATTTGTATTAAGAAATGCTATGTTTGACAGTTTGGAAACTGATGAAAGTGGTAAGTAAAATAAATATGAAACATACAAAGGCAAGTCCCAAATATTAAGCAGGCAGCTTTTTATTTCTTGCTCAGGGAAGATACTTCACTATTCTCTGAAGTTTATTCCAAAAAAATAGAATAAACTGGGTGAAGGTATGTTTTGCTGGTTAAGAAGGAGGTATTCTGGGATGCTGAGATGAAGAAGGTAGGAGCAGATCATTTTGTATTGTTTTTTATTATAAAATACCTACTAGCTGTTGCTGAGTGTAGAATAGTTAGTGATCTCAGGATGTCCCCTTTAAGTCACATTTAAAGAAATCTTTACAAATTCTAAATACCATAAGTGACTATCTAAACAGATTACAAATATTTCCTAATTGTTTAGAAGTATTCCACTTTACGTCAGTCTATTAGCAGACCAAAAAAAAACCCAAGATGAGAAAAGAGATATTTGGAGAAACTCTAAGCTTAAATCTCATAGCATCAATCACAGTGAAGAGCAAAGCATGCCAGAGGCATTTCCTTTGTAATCTGGTATACCATCTGTACAGTGTCATGAAATAATACAGCAAGCAGAAGCTTTCATACTGGTATCTGTGACAATGCTCATATACATACCTCCTGCAAAAGCTAAGATGACTCCTGCACGGCACGTTGAGGGAGGAAAGCCTCACTGATGCTCACTTTATAAATAATACACTAGGTTTTAGTCATAAAAAGTTCAAAATGTGCCCCAGTCACCACCTTTGAATGCTTAGAAGTCTGCTTGTATGGGTATACAGGCTGGCCACACCAAAGTTTCCGAATTCAGGATGGGACTCTTTGGCAACATGAGAATTGTTTAGGAGGGCCCAAGATCTATCTTACGAGGATATGTGAGTAAAGACAAGGAGTATTGAACCAGGACTCTGTTCCTTGTCTGGTAGACCATATGGAAGCATTCTAGTTTTAATCAAACTATTGGGATTGCAAGTGCTTTGCTTAGTGAGGGAGGCACACTTTGAGGTCTACAGAGATACCCAAGCAGTGCAAAACTCAAAAGGATTGAGTGGCTTTAGGTGGTTTGGATTCTGGGGTGGGAAATTCAGTTGTTTCACATCGGTGTCAGTGAATAGACATAAGGCTGTGAAGCTCTTGAGAGGTGTAAAACCACTCTCTCAACAAGGTGAAAGAAGAGATCATCTGGAAGCAGGATCGCTTGTGAAGCAGGAAGGCAAACCCATAAATAAAGCTGACTGTTCCTGTGAACAGGCACTTTGCAAGTAGCTGAACTTGGAAAGAATGAATTGCAGAAGCGAGATGGCAAGACAAACTTCAGGGCTACCAAAGCACTGAAACTCTGACAGACCACTACCACCAGAACTTAAAAACCTGCTGGTGGCTTTAGAAAGGGACAGGTTAAACCCAGAAGGAGATTCAACACAAAACTTATTTGCCTTGCACCAACTTTGCCATTGCAAGATTCTCTCTCATGTCATGAACTAGAACAACTTCTCCTTTCACAGAATAAGAAATTATGTACATATGTAAATTATTGATTTATTTATTATTGTTTTCTAGTTCCAAGAAAATTCATATTGTTCTTTTAGGGTTCTATCCATTATTTTTTCCTTTTCTTTTTTTTACTGTAGGACCCATCCAGTAAGAGGAACTGTCGATACTACTACATAACTGAAAAGATAAACACTTGGCAACTTGGCAGCGCATAAGCATTCTTCATCCTTATTCTTTTATGCATTGTAAGGATCTGCTCAGAACACCCACATACATGCACAAACATTGTGTCACTCACACATAATACGCTCCTTTTTCCAACCACAATTTTTCCTTTCCCAACAGTTCCAGCTATAATTCACTGGCAGAGTAAAATCTTGGAATAAGCATCTCATTTATCACTGCACAAAGACAGGCCTTTACTTCTCCTCTAAGCAATAAAGTCCAAGGTGGAACTGGCTGCATCTCATGTCATAAAATTTCGGTAGATGAGTTATTTTATATCTGGGTGGACTGAGGCAGGCTGGAGCTTACTGCAGTGTTATTCCTGTATTTAAGTAAGGATGGGGTCAGAATTCATAGTTCTGAAGCTTCTCTGCTGAGCAATCTTGACTTTATCCTGCCTGCAAGAACCAGTACTGTGGTTCAGAAGACCTCCCTGGGGTGCTCAGGCCAAATAATTACAGTAACTTGCATAACACCTCTCATCAAGAAACTACATTTTTTGAACAAGAAGAGGAGGCTTGTTCTGTTCATGGTAGAGACTTAAAAAAAATTCAAAAATGTCAGTCTCCAGTACTAAACTTCCTGTAATCCATTTTACTTTGCCATCAACAAGTCAAGGCAGTAAAACAGAAAAAAAAATAAAGAAAAATATTATATGCAACTCACTGGAGGATCAGAGAAGGCACTATTCTTTTTGCCTCAGTATGGTAGGAGCGAATTTTCAGGAAAAGTTTATGTAAGGATTGGTTAATGCCCCTGAACAGCAGAGCTCTCTAACAAGGTATCTCACAGTTCCTCACTGCCAAATTCACAGGCTACCACCCAAGGAGGGATTGTGCCCGAGGCTTGTTCTTCTGCTCCACAATGGCCTGGTACATGTAGGTGCCTGCATATATTACAAAAGCTGTTAAGTTTGTGTGAGTTGCTTCCCTCCCTCTGCCCCATCTCAGTCCTGCTTCCTCAGATCAGGACACATCCAAGACATTCACCAGGCCACAAAATGTCCATGAAGTCCAACAAGGACTACTAAGGTGAACTCCAGCAGATGAAGGCTCTCAGAATATTAGGCTAGAGTCAAGAAGGAGGACACAATGATTCAAGTATTATTTATAAGGTAGGAGAATCCCACTAACAAAATGCTAACAAATGGAAATGTGGATATATAAAATGAAAAACTTTGTTTCATAGAAGAAAATAAATCTCATTTTGCCCAAGAAAAACCCTCTTCTAACTAATTTAATTCCTTTATCAAGAAGCATAAACTAGGACATGTTCATTTAGATTTAGCTTAAGCCAATTCATTTCTGGTTTTTAAAGATCATTGGCATTTAAAAGGCTAAAATACGCTGCTTTATGAATTAAACCCTATTCTATTCCTTGCTCTTTATGCTAAAAGGCTTGACAAATTACCAATGTGGGAATTTTTACTGTGGTCCTTAAATTTTGAGACAATTTATTTTAATGGTGATGAGGAAATTCAGTCTTCTATATTGGTTCTCTGTGTTTAAGACGTGACATATATTTAAATTTCCAATATTTATAAGTTGCACTTTCCTTCACAGAAACTGAGTCTTTTCTCCTCTCATTTTGACCATTTTTCCTCAAGATGAGGGATGCCAAGGTTCTGCTTAGTACATAAAGCATCTGATATTTTGAAAAAATAAAAAAATTCCTTTTCTTTTCTTAGTGAAGCGCATATATAAGGATGAATAGACCATTTTAAAATTTCAACAACAGCACTTAGCCAAGAATGCAGAGATTGATAGTTTCTTAAAAAATTAAGATTATTTTAGGACATATTTGGTTAACAAAATATCTCAGGTTTCCCACCCAGTCTCAACATCTGGCTTTTGCTGCACTAACCACTGCTGTTAAATTACATAGTACACACTACAGTTATGATGGACATGGTTATAATGGACAATTGGTTATAGCGGACAAAAACAGATCTCTCAAACTAAACATATTAAGTTCAAGACATTCCTCCCTGGTTATAACAGACAAACTTTAGCCACAATGCCAGTTTCTGGGCTTTTTTCTGAACCCCATAAGTGGACTGAGTAGAAATGGGAGCTGGTGAGGAAAGTTACAGGAATACTACATTTCTAAAATAGATTGTGCCTAAAACCAAAAACTGATCAAGATTCTAAAAGAGTTTATGCCGGACTGGCACTTTCTATCAGCCTGATTGACCACTGTATATCAGATGAACTCAGAATTTTCTATAATCTGTTCTCTCCTGCTCTGAGAGCCAACTACAGTAGATACAATACTGTGGAGATATAAAAGGACTCCAAGTCACCACTGCTTTGCAGGGCTCTTCCTCAGATGACACAGCTTGTCCTGCCCATGTGTGAGGCCAGAATACACAGGTACTCCAACTGGCATAATAAAGTAGCCTTTTACGTATTGTTATATCAATATTTGCCAAGGGCACAAAGGGGATTTGAATCACAGAATCACTAGGTTGGAGAAGGCCTTTGAGATCATCAAGCCCAACTGTACCTGTCCACTACAAAATCATGTCCCTAAGCACTTCATCTACTCATCTTTTAAATACCTCTAGGGATGGTGACCCAACCACCTCCCTGGGCAGCCTGTTCCAGTGCTTGATAACCCTATTGGTGAAGAAATATTCCCTAATGTCCAATCTGAACCTCCCCTGGCAGGGGAGGTTTAACTTTGTGACAAGTTAAAATGTAGTCATTTCAAATAGAAAGACGAGCTTGTGAGCTGTGTAGAAATGTGAAAAATTTATGCTCCTGAAAGGACTGCATGTTAGCATCTTTCCCGGCTGAATTTCAAAGACTAAACTATCAATAGTGGGTGTAGAAGTGAGAGTTATTTTTCAGGTCTGCTTCTGAAAGAAACAAACCTTGGTTTTCACCTCTATTAAAAGTAAAAAGTTTGAATTTAAAACTTTTGTTCTGAAGAAGAGTGACATAAGCAAATCATGCTTGTGTAACACGAGTGAAGTCTACTCACCTGAGTTCTTTATTTTGGATTTTAGCAATAAAACATATGACCCTTTATGAAAGACTTCAGCACATGTTTTGCCTTATTAGCCACATACTTGCTTATATGGATCTTGTGGCAGACCTTTTCTGGCCAGCATCTATGTCACTAGCAGAGTTAGTTCTGCAGTTTCCTTGCCTGTGTGGAGCTCATGAACTCCCACTCTGATTTATCACTTAAAAAGTAATAACAAAATAGCATGTAATTCACACTTGTACATCTACAAGCATCCACTCACACCTACGAAATACCTTTGGCAGACAGAGAGAGGTTTGGTATTTGCAGGACTAAGGTCCTGCAAGATCGCACCCTGTCAGCTGACAGAGAGAAGAAATATCCAAGGCATAATTCTGCATTTCAACAAAAATCTTCAGTTTATTCCATAGGTTCTTTGGGGTCCAAATCTGTCAAGGCATAGTTGTGGCTTCCTGATACCTAAAAGTATATATGAGTACTTACTATGTTTGGTAACATAATGTTATCTGTGAGTTTTAATTATGTCCTATGTGACCTCCCTGCAAAACAGAGACAAACATCACAAGTCAGCACAGAGTATACTGGAAGTCCTCTTACCTACTGCCTACAAAGTCCAAAGACACATCTAAAAGTAAATAATGGAATGCTCAGAAATATGATGGTAAAATATCTCTGATCCACAATAGGTTTGTGTGACACGATACACATTCAAAAAGACTAGGGAGTTCACATAGTGATATTCCAGATGCTGGATGTCTGTTTCCACCCACACGCTTCTTACCTTCTTGTCATAAATAAAGACACTATAACCCTTCGTGGCTCTCTAAAGGCTGTTTCATTTCAACAGCAAGATAGGTGTCTCAAGTCCCTTCTATTTAGAAGGAAGTTTGCTAACTAAATATGATCAGTGAATGATTACTACAAGTCCTGTGACTGGGAAGTGTATAGGGAATATACACTTGCAAGCACACTTGCCATCCAGAATTATAATAACAAGTGTTTGCAAGGTGCATTTGGATGTACTATGTTTTCCAAAAACTATAGAAAATATCTATATTTAATTAGCTGATTCATTCAGAAGATTTGGGATTTTGGTTTGAGTTTTAATATTTTAAGGTCTAGTTTCTGGGTATTAAGGAGATGCTACCTGTACTCAGTGCTAATGCACAAAGTTGGATACACAACGTGAAGTATCATCCAGAGACATGGTTGGCTTACAGGTTGTCTGTGCATTCCAACTATCATCTTTCACGCAGCTTCAAATAACCACTGGACTTTGTCTTCACTGAGTATCAAACAACACAAGAATAAAATATATATTTGTGAAGAATGTGTCATTTCCCTACAGAGTGTCTTAAATAATTTGGGGTGCATGTTGATCTCTTCTGTTTATCTATCTTCATTTCCTTGGTTAAAGATATAGTATTCAGCAGGGGGGTATTTTGAATACAACAAAAGGTACCTATAGGGCTGCTTTATTGTACAGTCAAGTAAACTCCAGCTGTCAGCCCTGTGATCACTTCTTCAATAGGCAAAAAAGGACTCAGCTCTAACCTGGCTACATGCTGGTTCTCACCAGTATAACAACTGATATTTTCTTCTTTATGAATTGCATTTACAATTATTCCTTGGCTTTCAAGGAAAACTTTGAAAGGAAAATGTGACTGGACTTCCTAAGTGAGGGTCCTTTTTCTGTTGCTGTTAAAAATAAAGCTGTATATCTGTTTTTGTTGGAGCTGAAGTAAAACTTTTTGCCTGAGACAAAATATTCTGCAGGATGACTTGCAAAATCATGTGGTTTTATTGGTATTCTTCTATTATGTTCATATTAAAGAGTCCAAAATAGGCTGAATATGACCTTCTGCCTGGAGAGAGAGCAACTACTACATATATGGAGTCAGAGAATATGCATTGCTGAACCTTTGATCACTTCTTCAAATATGAGAGTAAAGAGAGAAATCCTGGCCATGCTGAAGTGAATGGGAGTTTTTCATTGACTTATCCAGACCAAGGTTTCACTAGCTGTCTTCCAATAGGAATTTATAGATTTATTGTTTAACTTCCTTCAATATCCACACTTCCCAGGAAGAGCAAGTATGATTGAACAACAGAACTAATTTAATACTTTGAACAACATTTTTCCTGAAAACCATTGTTTTCAGAATGTTCTCTTTTAAAATTTCTAAAGGGGGATAATGATGAAATCAAACAAACTTCATTTTGATAATCTGTTTTGTCTTCACTTGAGACGTCTGATAGTGTGTTTTTTCTTCTGTTTTCTCCCCTTTTCTTCATTAATTTCTGTCCTCACTCTCCTTTCTTCTCAGATCTAAAGGATAAAATAAAAATAAGTATAGGTGGACTGGGGAGAAATTACACTTATTTGGAAAGAGAGGTGACTGTATTCCATTTTCTATTTTTTATATTCAATGTCAAAGACAAGACAGAGACAAGTGACATGGCTTCAAAACTACAAAATTCCTTCATTTTCCCAGAATGGTTGCTATACTATTTTCAAAAACAATTGCCGGCATTTTGAAATCTAGTTGTGTATTGTATGTTTTTCCTTTTATTAAATTATCTTTTTCATTCTACGTGCATCCTATTAACCAATTTGTCTGAAACATAAATAACACCATGCTAGATTGCTCTGTCATGTAGACAGACAAAACACAGAAGTAAATGACAATAGTAGTCTGTGTACGGCTAAGCAGCATATGACCTTAAGCTAAAATGGGCTTTAAATAATTTCAAAAAAGTTGTTTATTGTGGAAATATACATTAATAAACTATATTCCAGAAAACAAAAATATCGACAGCTATTCAGTAAAAAAATTTCTTTTCGACAAAATACTTACCCAGGTGGCTGAGTGTTTTGTTTGCAGTTCCCACCTCAGTAAGCTAGCTAGTCCGTTCTTTAAACCTTCTCCAAGATCATCAAACTCAAGATTTCATAAAATTGATTCAATTTGTTTTCCCATGATTTCTTTATCAATCGATAGTCCATGTGTTTATCCAGAAACACTTTTTTAAATGTCTGAAATCTTCATCTATAGACTCTTCAGTAAATGGTTAACTATTTAAATGACATGCTTAATGCACAAGGTAAGCTTTCTAAGCCATCTTTTTGGCTTCAACAGCAACATTCTACTTGCTTTATAATCATGTTGAAATATTTTAATGTAAAAATGTACCAATGGAAAAATGAAAGATGAGGAGCAGTGTTGCACAAAAGTTTTTGCATCCAAAATATTTTACGTAATATAAAACAAACAAGAAAAAATACCTACAATATTAAGTGTATGAAGGTACTTACTTCCATCTTCATCAACAAGTTACCAACAGAAATTTGTAAAACAAAAACCACAGATGTATGAAGGGTATTCTAAGACTAGAAAGAGATACTGTTAGATATAGTGGGACAAAAAGTTTACCACAGATCCTAGCAGAATCCTGGCACAAAGTATTTTGATAAGCTGAGAAAGTTTCTGACAATGTTATCAATAACAATGGCACAAGAAAACTTTTGAAAAACTTAATATCTCTCCCTGAGGATATCCCGTGTCAATCAGATATAAAGTTTGGCTTTTGAAAAGCCTTTTATCAGGCATATCTGTTTAATGCCCGTAAACATCCAGAAACATCTGCCTGATTGCAGGTGAATTAATACTCCATGGCTTTTCACTCTTCCCTCCAAAGCTTCATCTAGCAGAGAACCGCAGCTCCATTTGGCTTCTCAAAGCACTTGCAGTTACTAAGCATATCTGTGTGACTTCTTCCAGAGAGGGTAAAAGAGCCCTAGTAGTTTCAGGTAAGATGGAGAAAGTGTTTTGTAAGATGATGATGAAATTCTCATCAGGATTGACTGCAAAATCCATTATATGAATTATGGCTGAGTCAAGACCTGCTAATCAAACTGAAGACCAAGAGGGAACTGCACAGGCAGTGCAAACAGGGACAGGGAACCTGGGAAGAATAAAGGGACACTGTCCAGTAGTGTAGGGATGGGATCAGGAATTCCAAGGCACAGCTGGAGCTGAAATTGGCAAGGCAAGTGAAGACCAACAAGAAGGGCACATCAGCCAGAAAAGGTAGGTTAAAGAGAACGTACATCTACTGATGGTTAGGAACGGTGACCTTGTATCAACTGATGAGAAGGCTGACATACTCAACAAATTTATTGCCTCAGTCTTCACTGATAACCACTCTCCTCACCTCTCCTGGGTCAATGGGCAAAAAGTAGGGGATCAGGGGGGTAAAGCCCCTCCCACTGTAGGGGGGGAACAGATTTGTGACCACCTGAGGAACCTGAACATATATAAGTGGTTTCATGTCAGGGGTAGCTTTTAATTTGCTCTTGTGATTCAATAATGCTCATAGTTTAAATACTGTTCTTGTAATTGAGTGGAAAGTTAAATCACTGAATATGTGACAATACTACTCTTTCTTCAGACAGTTTTATGCAGCTGTGACATCTATATCAGCCATTGATATATCAACCCAAACCTTATTGACATGCTGAATAATCAATTTTTTATGTTTTAGTGGAAAATAATTTCAACCAGTAGAAGTTATTTATTTTATTAACTGGTACTTAATATCCATATAGCACAGTCAAATAAGTTCTAAACTCTTTACAAGAAATTTAGAAAGCATTTTAATTTTCATTTGACCCTCAGCTGTATCTGAACAATATTTAGAAGTTTACTGCAGTCTCTTCCAGATGTAGAAGAATACATTTCCACTGTTCATATGAGGTAAAAATGTATATAATGTCCTATACACATTAAGAAATTGATAGAACGTTGTTAGAATATTAAACCATCGTCTAATTCAAGATCTTGAAGCACTCACAACTAATATAATGAAAACTTCAATATGGAGTGTTCTTCACACAAATCCTCTCAGCTTTCAGCAATACTTAAATTTACTACAAAGTCATTATTTATTTATTTTTAGAGGAAATTAACTGGAAGAGGTTGAGACATATCTATGTGTTGAAATCAGAGTGAGAAAGCAGGTAATAAAGAGCTAATACAAACACTGAACAACATCCCTTTTAATTTTTCCTGCTCTACCATAATGTATATTTACTTCAGTCACATTTATGATCAAAAAAATTAACAATTTTTTTTTTTCCCATTGAGCACATTATGACATAAAAAACTCACTGGAAAAAATATCATATAAAAGCCAATAGGTTGTTGTAAATGCATGAAGTTTTAGTCCAGTAATAATGAGTATAGTTCTTTAGGATTTTAGTGGTGGCTGATTTTTTATTGAGTTCACGAAGAAATGTCAGATATTTATTATTTTAGAAATGATCCCTGAGTGCAAGTAATGATTTTCTAGTTTTATTGCTGACAGTTCTCAGACTTTAAACATTAGCCTTATTTCAAGATATAAGGGATTCTCAGATGAGATTTACAGTCTCATCTGAAACCTCCATTGAATTCTCAATCTAATGTCAGAAGATATTAATTTCTCTTTCTTGCAACATCATAACTCCAAATCCTTCCACAATCTGCTCAGCACCTTAGACCACCACAGTAACACACAAAACTGAAATCTCATGCAGATAGGTGTCTTGCTCTATTTTTAGACTTATGCACCTGGAGAAATATTTGCAGAGAGCTCTGGGAAGGCCTCTACCTGAAAACTGCCAGGAGGAGTTTGAAAATACATTTCAAAGTCTTGCCCAGAACTTTTGCAATAAAATATATCAGCACTCTGACACAGCCAGCACTATCAGAATGATGAATGAACAGTTCATAATATGTTCATTTTTTATGACATTACCCAATCTGAGTTGCAGAGTCCTAGGACAACAACTTGTTTGCATGAAGAAATCATTAACATCGAAACTCACACCTCTGTCATTTGTGCCAGGTGAGCACTTCACCTAAGAACAATAACAGCACCAAAGGATGTTTTACTTTAATAGTGAATTATAATCTTTTAAAATCTATTTTTACTCTGCAAGCAGATTTAAATTAAAGTAACATTGCTTAATGTTGCTGTACAACGCTTTGACTGATTGATTTAGGCTTGTCATCTTAAGACAGAAGTTGCATGAACTGAGAAATATACCCCATGATGAAAGAAAACGGGCATTACAGGGGATAAATTCAGCAGATTAATTACAGCACATACTCCCCTCCATCAAGCTATGTCACTTCGTTTTCCTATCTTTTTTTCTCATTCTCTTGTCTAAGTCTTATTCTGTGGCATGGAAATTAACTTCAGCTATTTTCTGGATGTTATCTCTACCTCAGAAAAGGTTGAAGAAATAAATCTGACAACTTTTACTGTCCAGTATCTGCCTCGCAGCCCTGTTCAGCATACAGGTCTCTGCTTTCTTCTACCTGTCGATGGTTTTATTTCCAATGGGAATTTTGCTCACTTTCTTCCTCATTAAACCATACAGAGAAATGCAAGCAATTCGATGCAGAAGCAATACCAATATGGAGTTACTCTATAAACATTTTCCAGACTGAGGTCCAAAGCTATAAAATAGGACTGAGATTAGCAGGATTTAGGAAATTAAAGCTAAAATTGTGCCACTCAAAAACTCTAAGCAACTTTTCAGTAATGGTCAGAGTTTCTAAACCGCATGAAGAACTTTTGGCACCTAGAGAAACACCTGAAAAGGCCCTCAAGGCTATGCTTTGAAGAATACACTTAGCTGTACCTCCACTTCTTAGAAATAGGTCAGCTGTCCTCAGGGAAGCACTAGAAGCCAAGAAACTAGAATGAGTGAGAGACCTCTGCCAGGCTGTAAGTTAGACACCTAAATCCAAGAGGCAAGATGAGACAAATCCTTAGTCTTCAGAAGCAGTTTCCAATTCAGTGTGTTGAGAGCCTTTACCCCTGTGATGACTCTTTTCCTGAGCACATACAGTGGCCACGAACATCCCTACAGGACCAACAGCTACAGGCTTGAGCCTGTGTCCTTGATGGTTCCAGGAGTCCTATCTGGAATCATGTGGCTATAAATTAAAGTTACAAATTTATGTCTATGCAAAACATTCCCTGATTTTTTTTGAAGTAGCTCTGCAGTGCTGTCCAGAGTTAAAAAAAAAAAAAACCCACAAACAAAAAAACCAAGAATTTCAATTCGGATTAACCCAGAAAATCCAGCCCTGACCGAAAACTTATCTGTGACTGTTTACTAAGGGGTTTGAAAGGGCATTGATGACATTTATTGCAGACTTCAGCTGGCATTTAGCTCACTGGGCACCCCAATTCACTATGCGATGCTTTTGTTTTTCCCTTATCACAAATTATCTGTCTTCATATAGATAGTCCAGTTCTTGGGTGCAAAGGCTGTTTTTTCTCTTGTATTTGGAAAGTGTCCACTGTAGACATAGCCACAACATAAATCTTTTTTATCCAGACTGCTGGAATGCCCACTCAGTGTGCTAGTTGCATGGCTGCACATTCAGTCACCTCTTGTTCTCTTGTCTCTCAAGGACAGTCCCTTATTTCCTCCAGTTTACTGCCAGCAGCAGGGGAGCATCTATACAATCAGATGTCCAGTTTCAGAAAAGCAGGAAAATTTCTAGGAAAATTAAATAATGACAGTTTTAATTAATTCACTAAAAGGGATGATTTACATAAAATCCATCAGCAGTGAGACTATGTGCATTACTCAGCAAGATATGCTCAAACACAAGGATAATAAACACTGCTGGAGAGGTCTGCCTGGTGAACCAATGTGCAGCTGTGGAGCGCTGTGCTGCTGGCCAAGTGATCCCAGTCTCAGAGCAGTCACAGAATCCAGAAAGCTGAGTTTGTAATGTTTATAATTTCAAAGTCAGGGAGAAAAAGTCAGAAAAGCGTTTCTTCTCTTTTTAACATGTTGGGATTTAAAGTACAAGACCTGGCTTTAAATTACTGACCAGGTTCTCTAGCTCTCCAGTGCAGCAACTGCTTCATGTTGGCCTAAAGGTTGCTCTAGAGGTCAATGGGAGTTCCAGCTGACCTTTATGAAAGATCTGTTTAATAAAACACATCAAAGAATTGGATTCCCTGACAAATCTCTTCCTCAAGTTTCCCTGCTGTAAAGGAATAGAAAATGTAATCAACGCTGTTGCATAAACCTCTTAAGAGCTTCAACAATAAGGCAAGAAATTAATTCAGCGACAACATTTTGGCATCACTGCAGAACACCTACACCTCTGATTAAAGCAGAATTACCACATTTGTAGTAGTGTATATGTGACTAAGTTATATTCCTTGTGATCCAAAAAGCACATAATTGTCAAAAATTAATTCATAAACAGAAAGAGTTTGTATTTTTTATTTAAGATACGTAGACAGTGTGTTGGAAAGTGAAACAAGTATTTCCCATATAATTAGATCTTTCATAAAAGGTGTATAATTGTAAATTTTGCACAATCCATCAATGAGTGCCCTCATTAACTTAAAATTAAGTAAATTAAATTTGATTTACCTATACAATTAATACATATAAAATAGTAATAATTATAACCTGAAAACATAAGATATTATTATCAATTGTATGTTTACACCTATCTCAATATCCAGAGGTATAATAGTCACCAAGAATCCATTCATATATATAGCAGAAAAACTGTAATTTTAGAACAATATCTGCTAATGTAGCTACATAAAAAGATTAACCTTTGTTTTACCATGTCTGTAATTTAGATTTAAGGATACCTTCCTATATAATGCAGAAGTAGTATAGTGCAAACACAAACAGTATGTTCAGACAATAAGACACCCAATTCATTCAACAATCATGATAAAATTATGACTGTGAAGACAGAGAGCAAAATTCAACTTACTTTCTTTGTGACTATGTTAAGGCTGCATTATCCACAGACTGTAGTCAGACTTCAGCATGAAGTTTCATTTATTTACTATTATATATTTATTTTTATTCAGCATGAAGTAAATAAATGACACCTTTATTTGATACTCCAGGAAACTCTTAATTTCTCTGTTTTTCTTCTTTAACATTTCGACTAAACTGATATGGCACAGATTCACATCAAAAGTTCATAGGATGTGCCTACAGTAAATAAATAAGCAACATTATCATGGCCCTTGTAGGTATTGTGGAGTAGAAGACATTTTAAAGTAAAATAATTGCACAAGTTGTATAATTGTCTGTGTAGATTAGTGTTTCAGGTTAATCAAGAAAGAACAGTTCTAAGTGCATCTATTATAAGTTAGGTAACGGAATAATTGAGTTTTCTTACACAACCTTATTTCATCTCAGTAAATTACATGCATTATGAGACAGTCTTTAATTAAGTGATTATATATTACAAATTCCGTACTGCATTTTTCAATGCACACAACAGACGTTTTTTTCTGAAAATAAATCAACATTGTCTGGGATTGTCTGAAGAAGCCCCTCTTTAAAATGCCTATAAAATAACAGCATTTATAACAGTAGCTATCTAAAACTAAATAAAAAAACCTACTACATCAAAAACAACACCCATCAACTTTTTCCGACTGGCATCCTCATAGAGATTTACAAAATTGTACTAGAATATTTGTAATGTGGCTTCCAAATTAAACAAGTGGAAGCACAGTGAAGTCTTCATCTTTACTTTGAAAACCATTCTGCGTTGTTTTTCATAATGAACAGAGAAAGATGATATACCTCAATTGTCTTCCTTTCTCAAAACTACTTAAAATTGAGGCTTACATGGTTCACAATGAATTTTTAGATTGCTTTTAAAGATTTACACAGACTTATATTAAAAGCATATGTCTTGTTGCACTTTTTAAAGATGGAAAGAGTTCTACCTGTATTTACATATTTTGATTCCAAACCTTCTTTATTCTCATTTGGGAACACAAAAAGCCTTTGTTTTTCTCAGCTGGGCCCAGTCCCACAAACATTTCTACTCTGCCTTCATCAGATGCAGATCACATCAGCATTTATCTCCACTAATCATGACTCCTTCTGGCACTGACATTATCCTAGGGAGTTTCCCATTCACCTGATATCAATTACCCTAGAACCTGCTGATACTTAATTCATATCATCATACTTAATTAATCATTAACCCCTTCACTGCAGTTAGAGTTCTGTAATTCATGTTCACAGCATCTGTAAAATATTAAGAATATTTGACTCTACATTCATCATGAACTCTTCTATTAGAGCATTAGGTACAGACTACAGACTTAAGCCTTTTTTCAGAAATTTATCACTCAAATATATTAACATTAGGAAAAATTAACATTCATGATCCAGCAGCTCCATAAATCTAACAGCTGCACCTCTACTGTTCAGTTTCTTCAGAGCCATTTAATAAAATCCTGCTCTCAAAAGGACACCAAGAGACCTGCCTAATCACTTAACCAGGAAAAAATGTTCATGGAATTGAACAGAGTTTATTGAGTGTCATATCTCAAAATATTTAAATATAATAGACTGATAGATTTAAAGGAAGAGTATTGTTTAAAAAATAACTGTCATCAGTTCAACCTAGAAATGGAGCTTTTCTACTGATCACAATACTGGTAGATCTTAGTGGTTAAAATATCTGAACACAAACATGAGGTGAAACCACCACTATCTATGCACCTCAAAACATTTTATATCATTTAGGTCATATTATAAAGGAGGATTTTTTTTTCATAGAGAGGCTAAAATTATATTGAACTTCAAAATTCCACTTATCCAGATTAATATTCCACTTCTTCTTTTCATTCAAGTCCTATAGATGTCATAGTTTAACTCCAGCCAGTAGCTCACCTCACACAGCCACTCACTCGCTCTCCGCATTGGAATGGGGGAGACAATGGGAAAGGTGAAATTGAGAAAACGCACAGGTTGTGATAAAGACAGTTTGATAAGTAAAACAAAACAAGGAATGAATTCACTACTTCCCACTAGCAGGTTAGTGTCCGGTCATCTCCAGGAAAGCAGTGCTCTGTCACGTGTAACAGTTACTTGGGAAGTCAAACACCATCATTCTAAATGTTCCCCCACTTCCTTCTTCTACCACCAGCTTTACATGCTAAGTGTGACTTTATACAGTGTGGCAGATCCCTTTGGTTAGCTGGGGTCAGCTGTACCATCTGTGTCACTGTCCAGCTTCTTGTGCAGTCCCAGCCTCCTCACTGGTGAGGTGGTATGAGAAACAGAAAAGGCCTTGATTCTGTGTAAGTACTGCTCAGCAATAATAAAAAAAAATTAAAAACCCAAAACTGCATTATCAACATTGTTTTCAGCACAAATCCAAAATATACTCACACTCTAGCTACTATGAAGACAATTAACTCTACCCCAACCAAAACAATCAAAATACCAAATAAAGAAATCTAGTGTGCATGGAGTCTTCGTGTAGGACTTTATACAATAAATGAAAGGTTGAGGAATAAAAGAAAAAAACTGGGAATGGTCCATCTCAGAGAGCAATCACCCACTCAGAATATGAGCAAATTGTCCATTGTCATCAATAGTTTGGATTATTAGAGGTACATCCTGTGGTGCTCTGTAATATCTCATAACCTATTTTCCTGTTTGGCTTATAATGGTACATTTGAATGGAAGGTCTACAAAATTATAGTCATCTGAAGCAAAAGAGCCAAAGAATTGGTACAGAGGATTTATTGAGGGATCTCAAATTAGCAACAAATCTGGAAGTCCATATTCTACGCTTATTCTACTGAAAGACAAATAGCACATCACATGAGACATTTCCCAGGTCTTTATATTCTGCTTTTATTTTGTTTTGCTTTTAGCTTAACAGAAAAGAAATATTTAAAGAGCAGAGTATCTGAAAATCTCATTTCACAAGCATCAAGAAAGAGGTTAATGAGGTTTCAAAGTAGGGTTAAGTGGTACTACCATCACAGAAGCTGTGAATATTTGTAGAATATGCACATGAAAGAAGATCCATTTTAATAGCATGGAAGATTCTCACTTTCATTTCTTCTAGCAGGGGAATGTCACAGAGATTTTTAAATTTTTATTAGAGGTGTAAGATAAAATAGAACAAAGGCATACTTACTGGTCTCATATCGCCACTAATCAGGTTGCAGAGATCAATTAATGCAAAAATAAAATTTTATCTTTTTTTTAATATGTATTTCTCATAGAAATATCTATAAATACATCAAAGTTATACAGCACTCTATCTCAGACTAAAATCAAACAGTTTTTCCTTGTGGCCAGGCAGAATACAATCATATCTGTAGATCAATGCTTGTTACTTCACTTTGAAAATTACATAAAGAAAAAAATAATCAAGAATTCTATTCCCTCTAGTTGCACAGAACTGGTGGTACCAGTCTTCAGCTTCTTACAAAAACCTGTGGAACCACCCAACAAGACAAAATCTTAGTGGTACAAAATCACCCCTCCCTATTACAGTAAACGGTGTTATATTTGCTTTCACCAAGACGCTTTCCTTTTTTTCCAAGAAGAAGTATATTACTGTAGGAATCTGTCATTGCAGGAATGGAAGGAATTGATTTATTTCTACTAGTTGGAAAGAGTCCAAGCTCATTTTGACAGAAAATTTCTTATGTTAAATGATTTTTCTCAAAATTTTCCTGAAGAATTGAGGAGACCAGTGAGTATGGAAAAGCATTTGAAAGTGGGATTTTATCATACGATATGACAGGCAACTTTAGAAACAGACAGGTCTTTCTGCTCCCCATGTAACATTGACCTCCTGAAAGGCACCAGTTACCTCTATTAATTCCAGACCTGGTTGTAATGGATGGTGTCCTTCCCATTCTCTTTCAGAAAAAAATAATTCATTGCATTTATGGAATCCAATACCATAAACAACAGAAGAATTCACAAAAGAATTGTCCCAATGATAAAAGCCGAGCAAAGCCAGGCTTCAATGACTAGGATTTTTGTGGCTGTTTGTATATACATCTCACAGAGGTTTCACAGCAGGGAATGGTTATGCAAAAAAGGAAAAGGTCATATACAGAGAAGCATGTATGAAGTCAAAAGAGGAAAACATCTTTATGACATAAGAGAAGATTGAAAAGTAGGATTTGAACCTGTGAGCAGGAGAACTTCTGTGCTATTGCTTTTTCAGCTCTGTCTGTTCTGCATTTGGCAGGACCTCGCACTTGGCCAGAAGGCCAACTGTATCCAGGGCTGCATCAAAAGAAGCATGGCAAGCAGGTAGAGGGAGATGGTTCTGCCCCTCTATTCCTCTCTTGTGAGACCTCATCTGGCGTATTGTGTCCATTTTTGGAATTCTCAATGTAAGAAGGATATGGAGCTGTTGTAACGGGTCCAGAGGAGGGATACAAGGATGATCAGAGGTCTGGAGCACCTTCTATATGAAGATAGGCTGAGAGAGTTGGGGTTCTTCAGCCTGGAGAAGAGAAAGCTCCGAGGAGACCTTATAGCGACCTTCCAGTACCTGAAGGGGGCTACCGTAAAGCTGGGGAGGGACTGTTTACAAAGGCTTGTAGTGATAGGGCAAGGGGCAATGGCTGTAAATTGGAGAGAGGCGGATTTAGACTAGACATAAGGAAGAATTTCTTCATGATGAGGGTAGTGAGGCACTGGAACAGTTTGCCCAGGGAAGTTGTGGATGCCTCAACTCTGGAAGTGTTCAAGGCCAGTTTGGATGGGGCCTTGGGTAGCCTGATCCACTGGGACTTGTCCCTGCCTATGGCAGGGAGGTTGGATCTAGATGATCCAACCCAAACTGTTCTGTAATTCAATGATTCCATGTAATGGATCACACAAATTTTATGTTTGTCTTTACCGTGTAATAAAGAAAGCTTCTCCTAAAGGGATTGCCTGAAAGGCAGGTAGACTAGCACACGCTTTCAACTGTTATTGTTGTCTGACAGTTGACAATAAATACAGACTAAAAAATAAATTTTAAAGTATCTTTTGCTTACCAGCTGAGCAGAAAATAGCAGGCTGGTATAGAACAGAAATAGTAAATGGGAGTCACACACGGGTTTGGAACTGTGAAGATCCCCTGATAGGATTGGGCAAGCAGTTTCATTCCAAGTCCAAACAACCTGAACTCCAGCTATATAATTATGTTTGGATTTGGGTTTTTTTTCTACTCTTAATATTTTGTTTGGCTTTTGGACTGTTTTGAACTTAGAATTTCTTCTGCTGCCTATTTACTTATGACATTCAGTGCTGGCAAGGCTGATGCATAACTGAACTGTGGAACTCTCTAAATTTCCAAGGATACTTGAAAACCATCATTGTCAGTTTAGATATTGTGGGTAGTAAGAACAATTTCACTAATGAGAGGCTCTCAATATATCAATCTTGTGACTTTATTCACTTGAGAGCTAAGGGCTATGTCAGCAAGTATGAGTTATGAAGTAGCAAGTATTTATCCTAATTAATAATTATGGAGGTACAATAGTGTCACTAATAAAAATTATTCAAGGCTTTAGTAGTTGTATGAGGTCTAAAAACAGGGGTTTTCATTTGCAGGAAAGCAAGCTTGCTTGCTTGGTATTTGGTTGCCTACCACAAAACATTTCAAAATTCCTTACAAACTCAAGACCCTGAAGCAGCCCTGTCTTCCTGTCAGACAAGTCAGTCTTCACCACCAAAATTGCCTCCCAGAAAACAACAATACTACACTTATATGGCCTGGCATGCAATTTATATCCACAACGCTAATCATGACTGGTGAATCCAAAAGAAAATAAGACTCTACAGTCACATATACTTGAAGAATTAACCTATTTTCCTCTTAGAGTAGGTGGAAGGACTGCCTGAATCCTTCTGCAAAGCATTTACATTACTCCAGCTGCCTGAGTTAAGTTGATGTCACTTCTACTAACCTATTGTAATGCGTTTACTAATTAGTTGGCCTTCACATATTATCAATAGTTTTGTCTCTCATACCATCTCTCACAATAGATGTCTCCTGAAGCTCCTCTTTGGCTGACACAATTTCCTTGCTCTTCTTTCAATACTTCCTTTGTGCTCTGTGCTTATGACACAAAAACTTCAAGCAGACCTTCTGCATGAAATGTTGACACTTACCAGTTTTGCCTAAGACTGAGTAGGAACAGAATTGTCCTTGTATGAGTGACTGAGCCTTTCCTCTACTTATTACTTAACTATCAATATAAATTTTATTTATTATAGTCAGATAGATTCAGTGATATGACATAATCTGCACACAGGCTTGGTACCTATAGCAAAAAACACTTAGTAAAAACATACCCTTTGGAAATATTTCAAAGCTTTAGCCAAGGATTGCCAGAAATTGGTCCACTATCTCCTTTGGAATTAAGCTTAATGTTTTTTACTGCTAAGGAGCTGCATCTTAGTGAAAGTACACTTCCATATATTATAACCATACAATGCTGGATGTCTTATCCAAGTATATCCTGTCAGTTTATATCAGACAAGTCACCCCACAAAATCTGCAGGTGGTTCTTGTATAAAACTGGATTCTATGGGGACCCATTTCACATTGTCCAAAGCTCTGGTTAGGAAGATTGAGGGAACTTTTCCAGGACATTACATAATAATCATTCATTAGAAAACTATAAAGTTTTCTGAGTAAAATGTGGGAGGAAAAAAACAAACCTCTGGCTTCCATACTCTGTAACCCCATGCAATGCTGTAAAAACCCTCCAAACCTGGCTTGCACAGAGACCAGATCTTTTACTTTGTCCATCCCTTATTAGTCACTAATATAATTAAACTTTTCTCACACTTTCCACAGATGAACCCCATCTTTGAGGGGTTATGATTCAGCTGTAAATTTTTACTCCAGGGTGAAATTTAACAAAAAAGGCTTATTCCCAAGAATAAATTTTAATAGCAGTCACTGAAAGATATGTATTATTTTTTTCTACAAGAGAGCTGGAGAGGGACTATTCATAAAGGCTTGTGGTGATAGGACTAGGGGGAATGAGTATAAACTGGAGAGTGGAAGATTTAGGCTTGCTATAAGGAAGAATTTCTTCACCATGGGTGTGATGAGGCACTGGAACAGGTTGCCAAGGGAAGTTGTAGATTCCCCATCCCTGGTGGTGTTCAAGGCCAGGTTGGATCGGGCCTTGGGCAGCCTGATCTAGTAGGCTATCCATGCCCATGGCAGGGGGGTTAGAACTAGGTGATCTTTAAGGTCCAATCCAACACTAACAGTTCTATGATTCTATGATTCTATGATTCTATGATTCTATGATTCTATGATTCTATGATTCTATGATTCCGTGATTATGCTTTTAAGCTACTAAGCTTTCTGTATCCTAAAAATCCTATGTACCTTGGGTAAGTATCAAAAAGTAGCTGCATTTAAGACATGCCTATCTTTTGGTACCAACATCAGTTCTTGCCTAAACAATGCTTCTATGACTCTCCCCAGGGATAGATAGTGTTCTGGGCACCACAGTACAGACCTATCCCCATCCGATATCGGGGAGGGTTCGAGGGTTCTGAAATGATCCCAAGAGACTGAGATTAAGACTCAAACGGGGTCAGATGCCATACAATCTTGTGAGCTTTATTTTAATAACTGATAACAGCGATAGGACGGAGAGGAAAGGAAAGGAAAAGTTAGAATCCCTAAGCAAGAAGATGGTAGAGATGCAGCTAATTACCATTGCCATGAATCCAGCAATGTCCCATCGAATCAGTCTCGGTGCAGGTGATGATGAAAACATGGCCACAAAGTGACGATAATGCTCCAAGCTCCAGGAAGACTGGGGGGACACGCTCAGCAACACACACAAGGTCGAGTCCACCAAACAACAAAGCAGCCGAGCACCCCAAGCCCACCGAGCAACGAAGAAGCAAAAGGCTCCCCCACTTATCGCCCCAGTCCCCACAATTTTCCTGAACAGTCCACCCATTTCCAGGAAGCCATTGTCATGCCCAGGTGTTCAGCTGGATAGGCACGGCTTAGAGTGGATGTTGTGGTTTTCCCGTTGAGGACAGTTGTCTCCGTGTTTGGGACAGCTTATGTTGAGCCAAAGCAGTTTGATAGCAGTCTCTTACAAGGCCTTAGCTGTATACATGAATATTCAACTCAAACATTCATGTAGATATTTAATTCCAACATCACTGACCTGGAGCTGAAAGCCCTAAGTTAAGTCTCCTCTTTAGTTGTTCAGGCTCAATGGTAGCTCAGGGCTTTTCAGACCAGTGCTGCACAAGGGTAAGCACCTACATCCACATGAGGCAGTTTCCTGGTTGCAATCAGCTCTACTCTGACTCTGCTGGGGCTCTGCTCCCTTGTCTTTGACAAGGTCCTACTAAGTTGAATTCACAGCAAAAGTTGAAAGCCACAATTGCACACAAAGGTAAGATTCTTAAGTGTGCTACGCAGCTGTTTTCTCATGAGGCTGTACTCTATGGAAGTTGGGGGCTGCTTCCCAGCATAGATGCAAGTTACTGCAAAGATTCAGTCTTGCATGACAACAAGGAACTCTGCCTTCTTTCATTGTCATCATAAGGACAGGTAAATATGTTTTGTTTCACACCAGACTCTACTTGCATCTGCTTTTCATAGTTCTGTATGCTTATTAAGTTTTGTTGGGATTTTAATATATTACTTAAAGTATCATATTTTATTAATGTCATTGCTCTGTTAGATATAGATCTGAATATCTGTTGATGGGCATAATTCAATGGGCTAAATGAAATGCAAAGCTTTTTTATTTTTCCCTTGTTTTGTAATTTTCTATTAAGGAATAAATGGCCATACAAACAACAGGACACACATTGAGAACAAATATTAGATACAATATTTCCCTTCTGCAAAAATACATGCATGTACAAATTCACATAAATCTTCAAAGAAATGCAAAATTTTAAATGATGTAATATTGAAAATGTCAATAAGAACAAGCTTCTAGACTTTTCACCAAAAATAATAAGATATCTCAGCCAGCACAGTATGTCAAATTTGACAATTCTGCGAAAGGTTTTGGATAAGCAGAATACGTATTTTTCAGTTAATAATTATGTCTCTCCCAGCAAATATACATTGCTTTATTTACTGTCACTTGGTTAACAAAAATTACATAATTTTAAGAGCCCTCATTGTGCTCTCTCTTACACACATATAGTAACGAATTACAAAGTTGTAATTACATATTTGGGGGTATGTAGGCGTGCACTGATCATGGCAAAAGACTAAGGAAGGAAAAGACTTCCTTATTCACCTGAACTTTATTTATATTATTATTTCTGTGCATTTTAATAAATTGTAGCTGCTGCCTCTAAAGTAAAATGAAGACTTTTCAATTTGTACTTCAACTGGTCAGATTTTGTAAATAAGTATTTTACCTTTTGAGTTGTTTTGCAGTGATCCAGTCATCATTCTCCTTTCTAACAATACATACCCAACCTGACACATCTTGAAAAAATTCTTCAGGGAAAGAGTCTTTAGGCATTGGAACAGTCTGCCCAGGGAGGTGGTTGAGTCACCGTCCCTGGAGGTGTTTCAGGTGAGGGTGGATGAAATACTTAGGGGCATGATTTAGGGATTGGTGGGAATGGTTGGACTCGATGATCCAGTGGGTCTCTTCCGACCTGGTTATCCTGTGATTCTGTGATTCCGTGATCTAAGCTGCTCTTTGTGGATAGGCAGTATAAAAACTTTCATACCTTAAAAACATCTGTTCTGAATTGCACATGCAACCCACACTAGAGTGCATGCCTACACCTTTCAGGACCAATCTACACAGGTGCTTTTACTCCTAACTCCTGCATTAAAAGGGACCAAAACTAAACACCTTTGTGGGTCTGACCTTTTCACCAGAATCATAAAAAAAGGTTTTAAGGTTGGAAAATTCCTCTAAGATCATCAAGTCCAACTATTAGCCCAACACCACCATGCCTACTAAACCATGTCCCAAAGTGCCATGTCTACAAGTTTTTTGAACACCTCCAGGGATGGTGACTCCACCACTTCCCTGGGTAGCCTGTTCCAATTCTTCACCACTCTTTCAATAAAGAATTTTTTCCTATTATCCAATCTAAACCTCCCCTGATGCATCTTGAGGCTATTTCCTCTCAAACTATCACTAGTTATTTGGGAGAACAGACCAACAATCGCCCCACTCCAACCTCCTTTCGGGTAGCTGCAGAGAGTGACAAGGTCCCCCCTCAGTCTCCTCCAGACTAAACAATCCCATTTGCCACAGCCACTCCTCATAAGACTTGTTCTCTTATACATTTAATAAATTTGATTGTTCTTTTAGAGTTGCAGGATCTTCATTAATAAGTAAACGCATTAATAAATGTTCACCTTAAAGGTGTATATGTTGCTTATAGAAAAACATTTTTTAATTTTGTTTTTAATCCAGCTACTTACCTCTATGTAGTTTCTGAGGACTGTGGCTTTTGAAAGTAGAGCATCACTGTCTAATTTTTGGTTTAAAGAACTGAATATTAACAAGGTATTATTATTGGTATTAAGTAAATCCTCATCTGAAAATGCAGGTCTGAAGAGGGCTCCTTGCATACCACACCTTTTAAAGCTTCAGTGATGTCTAAAGAATATTCAGGCATGACTGTACCATGATACACATTTTGCAAAGTTTCCTAATGTCTGAGAACAAAGTTGAAATATACCAAGAAAATATTATATGCAGACTTCTAGCAATGTTTTTATCTACCCATTTTTCAAAGGAAAAAGTGATTGAATTGTACAAGCTTCACTTCTTCCATTTTATTGTAAGAATTCCCTGGTGCTGTTAGTTCATCCAAAGCCAGAAGTATCACTTTACACAGTTTTTCATTGTACTCCAGGGAAGTATATGGAAATTTTACAGCAATAAGCTACAAATGGGGAGCTGGACTACAGCCAGTCTGCATCCTTCTCATGCCCTTGCAGCATTTTTCTTTAGCATTCAATGTTCTTAACAGTGTGTAGAATATTTATCCTGAGAAACTATTATATTTATTTTGCAGATGTAAACTATAATGAGAAGGCCTTTAACAATGATGTCTAAGCAGCAAAGCAAACATTTTCTTTTCATTTTTTTTCAAGAAAAGTTCACTAATGGAGTTTTAATCCCACAAAATTATACTTTTTCATAATGTGCAGCTCTTGCATTTCCTGAGTAGTCAATAATTAATTCTCTTGTGTTAGACAACTAGATTGCCATTGCATATCTTGCAGAAATTGTCAGTACGTGCAACGTGAAGGTACGGATTGGCCTGACTCGGGGCCACATCCGTTTTTCACTTGTACCTTTGTAGCTGTAAAGAGGATATAGCCAAAATGGTATTATAATGGCTAGAGAAGTATAGGATAACATGTTATGAATACACTCAAGGACAAAACTATTTAAGTTCATAGGAAAGTCACTGTTTCAGACTTCTAATGGTGACGTGTTTTAATAACAGGCTACTTTATTTCAGCCTTTGTATACTGAACATGCACATGAACATAGCCATTGCAGGCACTGCATTCACTCCTCAAGGAATGTTTATACAAGATAGAATTTTACAATTGAAAAGATCATGTATTCTGTAAAAACAAGCAATTGATTGTTTCTTTCTGGAGTATGAAATTCACTTTGGAGCAGAAGCCTTTCTTTTCATAAATTTCATTGGTCTTTGGTGGGAACTATCTCATTCACTTAAATTTCAGACACATTTCAGCCAGATGCTTTGTCTACTGTTTTTAGTCATTGAAAAGAAGCTGGTGCTCTATGGACAAGATTCAGCTGGCCAATTTTAAAATTAACTTTAGAGTAAAACTAAAAAGACTGTTAACCCTGTTTCTCCTATGATCATAAAGGGAGATGAAAATTATCAGTTCTGATGGGCCTTTCTTCTCTATAGATTTTCACATTTAGACAAATGAATAATGAAACCAATCGAGTAATGTCAGGAGGCATGGTGTAGGAACAAAAAGAAGTATTACTTTCCTGAAATCCAAAGGTTACCACATCGTAAGACCTTACCATAATGTCAAACCTCCTACAACTTCTGTATAAATCAGCCCAAAGCTTTTCTCAGGATAAATGTGAAATGAATGAAAATCAAGAGCAAAACTTGTTAACTTTAATGTGGTCAGACTCACCCTTTGAATTAGAATCAAAATTAGAGATCCAGTTCCCAGGATATTTCTAACACTTCTATGATCTAAAAGGATAGCAGCAACAAGACCCCACCATGTCTTGAGAAGTAGTGGATGAAAAATATGCCATGATAATTAATTACAAAAAGACTGAAAAACTCTTGCATATCCAGGGCTAATATAACATTCACCTTTTTTGTAATGTATTCTAGGAAAAGTTTTTTTAATATTTTTGTGTCTCAGCTCCCTCTCTGTTCAGTAAAAGGGCTCTACTTCTCCCAACTTCTGTAAAGTTAGAGTGAATGTCCTCACTGCAGAGATTCTATAATGACTTGTACATCTTCGTAGTATCTAACACATAGACAGCTTATCTGGGATCTCTTGGGTAGAGTTAAAAAATGTACAACAGTGTACAAGTCCTGTATTTAATCAATGTCAGTTTCTCACTGTTAATACACATACATATACATGGTTAAGATGCTACAAATATTGTGTTTTATGTAAATTATTTCTAGAACAGTATTGCTATTACATATTCACAGCTATTTCAGTGTCAGCAGATGATTTTTTTTTTAACTTGGAGGCTAACAGCAAGCGTATTTAAGACTGAAAATTCGTGCTCATGGCTCTGTGGTTTTTTTATAGCATTTGATTAGTAACACCTAAAATTATACTGGGAGCTATATTTCCTGGCTCTTTAGACACCCTTAGAGCTATCATCACCATCAGAGGTGACACAAAGATTTCTTTATAACTACAGGATTAAAAGGTAGGGGAGGGAGAACTAATTTTCAATTACATATATAGAATAATACATTGTATATTCCATGTTTATTTTTAATATAACAGAAACATTCCAAAATGGTAAAATATTTACACCAGGTTACTTTCCAATACTGATCTAATTTGCACAAAGTATTTTACTATTTTTCATGACGATTCTTCAGGAGGATGTGAACTATTGACCTCCCACCTTCCCAACACAGTTTCTATTCATTAAAAAAAAAAAAAAAAAAAAAAAAAAGAAAGAAAGAACAAATAGCTTACACACATGTCTGTGTAATACACATAGTGGTTGCAAAAAGCACTTGGTGTACTCATTGCTCAAGAAGGTAACACCAGCAACAAGATATCTCTCAATTAATTAATGTGGCTTTTTTGTTAAGCTTCTCCTTTAAAAAATAATTTGTCTTAGAGGTATAAAATACTAAATATTAATTCAATGTGACATTTCATACATATGTACATCCACAATTCAATTCCTGACATTATAGGCTCCTGCAAAAATACACAGATGGACAGCTATTTGATCAGAGACTATGATGACCTCTTATTTTTTTAGAAGTTCTTAGTTTTTTACTGTTGAACTCAATGATCTTAAAGATTCTTTCCGACATAGTTGATTGTATGATTATATGATTCACTTCACTTGAAATAGGACTCTTGCTGTGTGTGGATACAGCCACCAGACAGAATTGAAAAAATGAAAAGTAAGGTTCTTCATATTTGCCACTGAAAGTCTTATAAGAAATTGAAGCTTTGATTTCATAGACTTTAAGAGGTTGATGACTAAATTTATTGAAAACCATTTGAGATTCTGGATTACAGAATTGGAAGAAGATGCAATTATCAGAGCAAGGAATTAGTATTTTAGCTGGCAGAGATACATGTGTGAACTCAATATCTGCCAATGAAAAGGCCATAGTTCACCACACAGTAAATTCTTCAAGAACCACTGTGATATCACATTTTTTTCCAGATGAAAAATGATTTTTCATCTTGTACTGCACATAGAATTGTCCTCCCTTTCACTGTAATATGTACCTAGGTGTAAAGTAAAGATCAGAATGGATAGAGAACTAAAATTATCTTTCATTCTTCTAGCCTTCTGACATTGACTCCTTTGCCCTTATATGAACACCAAGAAATGTCAGCATACTGAAATTAAATCTCAGCTGGATTGATAAATACTAGGATATCTATTACTCATCCAGGTTATCATTTTCTACATATACTGCCTTTTCAACAAATATCTGATATTTCAACCCAACCCTACATTCTAGGCTCAGTGCAGTATCATCCAAATAATCTTAAATATGAAGCACATTTAATCAAACTCAGTTTAAAAAGTGAAGTAAAGCTCTGGTTTAGTGTCTTTTACTGAGCTTTGAAATGACTTGAAATTTCTTGAGGGTAAACTGAAAAAAAGAAAAAAAAGAAAAATTACTGTGTTCTATCAGATCTGTAGTCTGGTGCCTCTTCATTGTTAATGAGCAAGCCAAAACTTACTGATTTATAAAATCTGAGTAAAAACCTGAAGCCACATTTGCAGTTCATAAATCAGATGAGAGAGTTGTAGATGCTAAACTGCAGAAATCACAGAAACTCTGCAGCTTCTAGTCACTTAGACAGAAAACTCAAGTCATAAAAATAAAGATAAATGTTTATTATAACAAACAACATCAAGTTGCATTTCATTTTTAAACTTACTGTTTCTCAAAGGCTGTAAAAATATCTACAGACAACCAGCTTTCTGATTTCCTTTGTGTTGTACTTTGTGTTCACTCTGAGAATGCCACACTGTAGATGATTGCTCTAACCGCTAGTATTTTTACCTCCTTGTCTTCTTTCAGGGTGATAACTCCCACTGAAAAACTACATCTAGATTCTGAAACTTCTCAGGCTTGAATTGCCCAAGTCATTATGTGGAGTTGGACTGGAAACTTTATCCATTATCAACTTTCTCTGAGCTGCACTTTTGTGAATGCTATAAATCAGGGTTTTTTTCCTAATAGTTGTTTTATGAAATACTGCACAGAAGCTTGCAAAAGAAAGAAAAAAAAAGAAAAGAAAAAAAACCAGACAGCTATTACTATCAAACATATGCTCTACATGATTAGCCTTAGTTTCATAATCCGCGCTCTAATTTGTTTGTCATTACGCTTCAGATTTGAGGACTCATTAGCCAACAATTAGACCTGATGAATAGATAGGCAGTTAAAGGTGTGCACAGACGGCTTTTTAAGCATGGTCTCTGATATTAGAAACACCAAAGGTCAATTAGCAATATGACTGTAGAGCTGAGATAGTGATGATGTTAAGAGACATTATTACCTTCTTAGGACATTGAGGGAGCCTTTCCTGCTAAAGTACAGTGGTCTGTATAGACAGGATGGTCTACGTCTGAACAAAGGCACAGTAGTGCCTTGAAGCCTCAGGACATCATTTCCCTTGTTCTCAAACTCAGTACTAAGCATTTGAGGCAGGGTTGAAATGTTAATACAGGGGGTAAAGAGGGTCTCCCTCATTCTCTGGCTTGTCTTTCAAGGGATCTTCTCCCAGATTTCCATTTGAATTCTGGGGAGGAGATACATCAATACAGTCTTTCAAAAATAAATGAGGCCACAGGCACCCACTGACTGCACTCTATTTAAAACTCTCTTGTAATACTTTGGTTCAGCCAGTCTATAGGTTCTTGTACTGTACAAAATCCCTACTGAGTAACAGCAGTGCTACTTAGAGGGGTGCTAAATCAGCACCGCAGGGATCCCACAAGTCATTGCAGACCAGTGGTGACTACAAACTACCAGTAACGATCCATTGGATCTATACAGATCTAGGTCTTAATACAGATATATGGAGAAAATAAAGCTACAGAGTTGATAGAGAAGATAGAAACAAAGATAGAGATGAAGACAGAGATAGATAGATAGATAGATAGATAGATAGATAGATAGATAGATAGATAGATAGACAGACAGACAGACAGAGACAGACACACAGACAGACAGAAATTGATGGTGTCACTGATAGTAAGGAAAGGAGAATAGAGGAATTAAGGTAAATATTTAAATAAATATGTCCGAGATTCATCTAGTGGGAAACAGTAGAGTTTAGCTGCTCAGACACTGTTTCACAGGAACCCCGACACTAAAATCTTGTGGTAGTAAGCAAGTGGGTAGTGCAAACAAATAGGACAGCCTGAGATCCGTCTCAGTGCTATAGGATATAGGAGTCCTAGGCTCAAATCTCTTCTCCAAATTAGAAGAATAGGAACATTACTTTGAATCCAAGCATTCAAATATGAATCTCTCCTAACCAAGAAATAAATAGCATATCCCCTGGCCATTTTATGTATGGGTAAGGTCTATGCATACACACAGATATTCTTTTCTGTTTAAAAGGGCAGATCACTGCCTAAATGCCCGAAGCACTTTGTGTTAAGGTAACAGGTTTGGGGCTCCAAACTCCAACAGATCAGAAAAGTCTTGCCACAACCATTACAGACAATGCTGAGTCCTACAGTTAGGCATAGTTGAAGACACCACTGTGGTGCATGCTACTTTGCATTCATGCCACTATGAACTAAAGCAACACAGAAAATTCTTTCAGAATGGCTGAAATATTTTTCAGCTCATAACAACCATTCTTGCCGTTTTCTAGTGCAGGATTTTTTGCATCACATTAATAGTAACTGTGATTTATGGAAACAAGTCATCAAGTTAGATATGAACCAGATGGCCATAGTTTCCTAGAGAACTTTCCTCCTTTGTATTTATTTTACAGCTCTAGTTTGAATCCAATGACTTACCAAGTCCCTTGCAAATGAATCTGATGATGTGAACTATGTCTGAGATTTTGGAAAAATAAAACAGAGCTAATTTTTGGAGTTTATACAGAGCTAGGGATTGTGAAAACTGAGTATTAGTTTTCTTTCTTTACAAGAGAATACTTTCTCACCTGCATGTATGAGCAGTGAAAAAGATTACCGCTGCAGTGTTAGTTACAAGCAATATAGGATTAAAAGCGAAGTATACTAACTAAACTAAATCAAAGTCAGACAAATTATAAAAAAGCATCCTAAAAATCAAAAAATAAATTTAAAGAAACTGAGAAGAACAGGCTTGAAGAGGATTCTAGAAGTAGAAAAGTTTCACTAACAACAGTTATATCATTGAAGGAAAGCATAGGAGAAATTTCTGGTGGCAAGAGAAACATTAATGGTATTAATTTAAGCTAAGTTTTCTAAACCTCAGTAGCTGGAATAAGTTCTATTCACATGTTCAGAAGGAACCTGGTTAATATCACTTTCTAAGTCACACACACTGGATCATTCCAATGTAAAAGTCCTATGTACTATTTAGTCTGCAACTGCAAATAGTTATAGTTTCACTGCCTTTTTTTCTGGCAACTAACATGCCAGGACATCTTAAAGTTTAGTGTCAAGTGTAAACATGTCATCCTTACTTAATGGAGAAACATAGATACCAGAAAGATTGATGTGTACCATTACAGGATGATCCTCTGAAAGCCACTCCTTAATTACTATGGTGGGAACCAGGATGAGGTGAGTGATCTTTAGACAGTTACATATGAGAGATCCCATGAAGTCCTCTACCTGTATGAACCTGATAAATTCCTTGAATTGCAGTTGAATCAGTTAGTAGATGTTGCATATACACTGCAGGAAAAGAATTCTACTCTCTTCAGACGAGATTAATATTTTTATTTTTAATTGGAGGAAGATGGGGTTTTTTTAAGAGGCAAAGCAGAGAAAAGTTTAAAACCTAGAGAAGAGGAGCCTGAATTATTTACATTTTACAGCCTCAACCAAAACTTCTTCAAATTCGAGGCTGAATTCCTCCACAGCAAAAAGAAATGACGCCTGCCTGTATGCACATGTATGTTGGGAGAGGAATGCTGTTTTCTGCCAAGAGTGACCCAGAGCAATACCCTGCAGGAAAGGGGTTTTTTGCTAGTCCAAGCAACATCATTGCATGTATATGCTAGGCCCAGACAGTTCTTGCCTATGGAAGCAGTTGGATAGATGGCTGGGTCAGTAACTAGAGCCACCACCCTGAAGGCTGCACACAGAAGGGAATATGGTGCTCTTGTCCCACCTCAAGTATCTATCTTTATGACCTTTGGAGAGATGCTGCTACAGATGCCATTCAGTGCTATTTGATGGCTCAGCTGACTGTGCCTATGTGGTAATGTAAGATCCTATAGAGTCTTGAAACTGCTGTTGCCCCCCCTACAGTGGGAGAGGCTTTACCCCCCTGGACCCCTTCTTTTTGTCCATTAACCAAGGAGGGTTGAGGAGAGTTGTTATTAGTGAAGACTGAGGCAATAATGTTGTTGAGTACCTCAACCTTTTCCTGATCTGTTGATCCGAGGTCACCATTTTCATCCATTAGTGGGGGTACGTTCTCTTTAACTTTCATCTTCTGATTGATGTACCTGTAGAAGCTCTTCTTGTTGTTCTTAATTTCCCTTGCCAATTTCAGCTCCAGCTGCACCTTGGCCTTCCTGACCTCATCCCTACACAACAAGGCACTCTCCCTATACACTTCCCAGGTATCTCCAAAGATAAAAATATTTCTTAACTTTCCTGTCTCCTACTGCTAATACCAGCTGCATCACAAACAGTTCCTCATATGAGAGGAATTTTCCCTGAACATACTTAGGAGGCTTTTTGTCACATTCTAAACATAAGCAGTTTGCTAAATTTTAATTGTAAATTCCTTTAGCAAATGCACTATGAAAATATCTCGGAGATCTCTACTGTCAAATTTATTCATAGAAGTGAAAAGTATTAAAGTTTACCATTTGTGTTTAGCAAACCCAGTACATGCCTGGCAGGTAGCAAAGCAGACCGTGTGTACTGGATGGTTTCTCAGATATGTCCTACTTCTGAAGAGGCTGCATGTTCTCAGAGGATTGTATGTTACAGACATTTGACAGTGTTATTGATTTAGAAGGACTTATCACTTTTTTTAAAGCAGTGACAAACGCTTTCTAGCAATATATAGTGTCCCCTCTGATTCTCTTCCTGCTGGTTACCTTGATTTTAATTTTTTTAATAGAACAATATCTTGCAGCTAATTTCTACATTCAGATTAAAATTATAATGCCCTCATTTTATAATCTGGGATCAGTTTCTTTTACCTCTCCATAATTATGCAGTTTCAGTGTTCATATACTTCCAGGGGCACTGCATTTCTCTATCTGGGGGTACTCAGTGGTTTGCCAGCTGAAATAATAGCATTCCTGAATTTTTTTTTAAATCAACACACAGTGTAGAGATTTGCTGAAAACTGTTTTCCAAAACTTTTCATTTGTTTGTTTGTTTATGGAGAAGATCCATTGTGACTTGATTGCATTTCGGTGAGATGGGTTGTAAAAGGAAGTTTATTTTCCTTTATGGAGGTAAAAGGAAACAGGCATTTTCATGTCTAGATTTTGGCTTCTCCCATGCCCTATCCTTGGCTTATTAATGGCTACTTCTCCAGCATGGCACTTCATTTTTCTTTTTCTCTCCCTCTTTCTTTTATCCCAGGCTACCCATTTCCACCATTTTCACTACCACATCCCTCTCATCATAAATTTGTTTCCCTCTAAAGAAGAGGACTGTAAGACTAATAATAGAGACACTGCCAATTATGGAACCAGAAACCTTATAGTCATGGTTTGCCCCAACCCGGCTAATTTCAGCAGCTAAATAGGTGCAGTTACACTCTGAGTTTCCTTCTCCCCCACCAGAAGGAGGAGGAGGAGGAGAAAGAAGATGAAGAGGAGAAGGAGAAGAGGAAGAAGAAAAGGAGAAGAGGAAGAAGATGAAGAAGAAGACAAAGATAATGATGACAAAGAAGTAGAAGAAGATGAAGAAGGGAGGAGGAGGAGGAGGAGGAGGAGGAGGAGGAGGAGGAGGAGGAGGAGGAGGAGGAGGAGGAGGAGGAGGAGGAGGAGGAGGAGGAGGAGGAAGAGGAAGAGGAAGAGGAAGAGGAAGAGGAAGAGGAAGAGGAAGAGGAAGAGGAAGAGGAAGAGGAGGAGGAGGAGGAGGAGGAGGAGGAGGAGGAGGAGGAGGAGGAAGAAAAGGAGGAGGAGGAAGGGGAAGGGGAAGGGGAAGGGGAAGGGGAAGGGGAAGAGGAAGAGGAAGAGGAAGAGGAAGGGGAAGAGGAAGAGGAAGAGGAAGAGGAAGAGGAAGAAGAGGAGGAAGAAAAGGGGAAGGGGAAGGGGAAGGGGAAGGGGAAGGGGAAGGGGAAGGGGAAGGGGAAGGGGAAGGGGAAGGGGAAGGGGAAGGGGAAGGGGAAGGGGAAGGGGAAGGGGAAGGGGAAGGGGAAGAAGAGGAGGAAGAAAAGGGGGAAGGGGAAGGGGAAGGGGAAGGGGAAGGGGAAGGGGAAGGGGAAGGGGAAGGGGAAGGGGAAGGGGAAGGGGAAGGGGAAGAGGAGGAAGAGGAGGAAGAGGAGAAGGAAGAGGAGGAAGAGGAGGAAGAGGAGGAAGAGGAGGAAGAAGAGGAGGAAGAGGAGGAAGAAGAAGAGGAAGAAGAAGAGGAAGAAGAGGAAGAGGAGGAAGAAGAGGAGGAAGAAGAGGAGGAGGAAGAGGAAGAGGAAGAGGAAGAGGAAGAGGAAGAGGAAGTCATCAGTCTATGGCTAGGAGGGAGCTGATCTCAGGACCTGAATTCAGGAGGCACAGATCCAGGATCAGGAGCAACGGACAGACAAAGTCCTCACTGGATGTCAGGCATCACAGAAGAGGATGAGAGCCTCTGAGTTTTACACCCAGTATGTTGTATATGGGATGCAATACTCTATTGGTCAGTTCAGGGTCACCTGCCCTGTTCACCCCTCCTTGCAGCTTGGGGATGGCCTTGGTTACTATAGAGATAAGTATAAGCATATATATCTGCATATGAATGCCCCGTGTTATCACTTCTAGAGAGAAACTGTTTGAAAAACATGCAATTTGCTTTCACAAGATGAATTTACTTAGCCAAGAGCTGAAGTAACAAAACTGACTCTAATTTAGTTCAAACCACAACACTTACCCAATCAAAGATCTGGCAATATGACTTGAGAAGAATTTTCCTATTTATTAAAACTGAGGTATAATTTTTAGTATTTTTTTCTGGATATAATTCTGTCTTATGTCATCTCCTCTCTCCTTCTCCAATCTCCTAAATTCTGTAACATGACAGATCAACTTACAAACTCTGCATGCTTTACAGTAAGGAGATGTCATCAGTCAATTTTAAATAGAATTTCAAGTTTCCATGGAGATCGGGATGGTTGTTGCAACCTTGATGAAAGCATTTGTTGGATACCACATTTCTTCTAGAGCACTAGGAAACATGACCCTTCATTTTCTTTCCAAAATGAAGAAACTGCCACAGCATCCTGTATGACACAAAATCAAAGAATACATAAGGTAATGATCACAGTGAAATTAAAGCCTCCTTAGATCAGTCAGATTCTTCTTGTTCTTGTAGATGATAAGGAATGAATGTTTTATTTGACAACAGTTACTGTTTTGGAGAGTAAAAAACTGGGGACAAGGAAACAATTAAATCAACCCATATCAATTTTCCCTCTTCAATGTTTTTTTCTGCTTGGTAGCGAAGGTAAAGGTCAGTTAAGAAACACAGTCCTATTTTTAACCTTTGCTTTTGTACTCTTGCAGACAGACTTCAAGTACAAATCCAGGCAGATCAGATAATGTGTGGCAAATTGTTCCTGGCCAAGATAACTTTTTGCAGCTTCCTTAACTCTTCCATTGTTTGCTTCACAGGAAATGAAGGTTCACTTTGAAATGATGAGATAGATCTACAGGGTAGGAACATAGGCTGAGAGATGGATGCCATGAGCCTAGAAGATTTAGATTATTTTATTGATTGTTGCTCAAAACATGGTTGTGAACAGTTCTTATTAAGACTCTTATAGTGTTCTCCATTGTACTCCTTTCCATCCTAGGTAAAGACATGTCTTTTCTTTAAAAACACATTCCTGACACTACATTCAATAACTTTGAAGTTCAGGCATTGAAATTTTGATGTAGCATTGTTTTTTTTAAAATCCTAGAAACAGTGTTTGAAACACATATCATTATGAGTCTTCCCCAGAGTAAATAGATGTGATTCCTATGTGGTTCTTACTCAGGCATATGGAATTACTCTACTGAGTAAACGAAGAATATTTTAAAGAAGGCAAAAAATACAGTCCCAGTTATCTAGAAGCACATCTAAGTTGTCCCTTCAGATGCAAGGAATTAATAAAGAATTTATTTTTCAACCCTGTGTCTGAATTTTCATTCCAGTTCCCTCCAGAGTGGTTTGTTTCTGCACTATACCTAACTTTTCCTGGCAGGTTTTTCCCCCAGCCTAAGGCTCACAGCAATCTTCCTGATTTTCACTGCTTGGAGAAAATACTGCAGAAGGAAGATCTTAAATGCTCTTTTAACAGCACCATCTGGTTCTGGTAAAAGCATCAGGTCTTTAAATCCTATCGAAAATTGTAAGCTTTTTTAAAAGGATTTTGCAAGAAGGCACCAAACTCATACTGGACTTCTAACGCTAGCACAGAGAGAAAAATGAGAGAGGATACTGTATCTGACTTTTCACTATTCTGTGGGTTCTAAATTAAGAATAAAAGAAACCTGCAGTGGTAGAGAGCTGACTCTGTGGGAGGTCTGAGTGAAATAGCCCATAGCACAAGGCAGAAGCCTTTCAGGAAATGCGCCATTCCATCTGCATTAAATCTTGCCTCTCTTGAATCATTGCTATTAAGCTCTCTAGATCTAGTCACTGATAAAATGTAGATCTAAAAGAGTGTCTTGTCCAGGGCAATTCCAGGAATGGTAGTGCAAGCTGTAGAAGGCTTCTGTGTGTACAACGGGACTTCTGTGAGAAATATATGGTGTAACACTGATGGCAATATAAAGTACTGTTTAGCATCAGAGTAAAGGTTTACACAGCATACATAATATACAGCTCTGGTTGCTAAATGTCAGCTACCAGTGCTTCCCAATGTCAACCAAATGTTTACTCAATGGCTGCCATTGTTTAGTCAACTTAAAATCTTCAGAAATATAGTTCTGAATTTCTTTTGTCAAATGCAAATTGAACAGCCCTAATAAATACACCAAGCTTTTCCTGACATGAAATTGTCTTTAGGATTAGAGGAAGCTGAAAAGGTATGTTAACAAGGCTAACTCAGTGTTACTCAGAACTAGTGAGGTAGGAAGACATTGAGAAGTACTCAGGACCAATTGTATTCACATGAAAGTCAAACTCCCATTCACCTTCATGGCCGGAAGACAAAATACTCACTAGCGCAAACTGAAGCTATGATCTGATGGGAAAAACATCTTGAGAGCTGTTCTATAAAACTAGCCAAGTTACTTTCTCTTAGTTGTCCTTTTGAGGACAAAATCTTTGAGATTTTATTCACACCCTTTACTTTCCAGTACCATTTATAGACAATCCTTTCAGACCGAAGAGACAATTTGGGCTCTGTTATTTTACGCTGTAAGAGCATATGCTAGCAGTGCCTTAAAATTCTAAATGAAAAGGGTTCCTCTCACTTATTCTTTCAAGGATCTCCCACATTCATTGTTTGTTGCAGGCTTTTGATTTTCAACTAAGAAAATTCCCTTGAGCAATAAAATTATATTTGTTACTCCTTCACCCCAAATTCCTTTCAGGTTTGGTTAAAATATAAAGTAAATAAATGTGATTTAGGATCTTAATGTTGATTGGAGAGAGGCTGGGAGATAGAGGAGAAAAGAAGAAGAGAGAAGAGTATCCCATTTACAAGAACATGTGTTTTACCTACTTTTACTTTACAATCTAAAAGAAAGCAATAAATTATACATGAACTAAGACAGCAAAAGAAAAGTACTACAGTCTGCAAAAACAAGCTGAGGTTTACTATTGGTTTTATACTTCTTATTCTTTCTCCTTGTACAAAAACTTTAGGCACAGACCAAACTGATGATTTTCCTGGTAATTACTGTGAAGCAGGGAACAGATGGAGGTTTGCACACTAAACCTCCAGTCTGTCCTTTCCTATGTTTTATGGACACAGCTGTTTTAGTTAGAAAAAAATAACTTGTTAAATCTAGTTTTTAAAATATTTAATTTAAATGGGTCAGCAACATTGCTTAGTAGTATATCTATCTTCCATACTATTTCTTATCGTAGAATAGATAGTGAGATTTATCACTTCAATTCAAGACTAAATCCACTGTCCTCATAGTGACAGAGTGTCCCGCAAAGTTTAGGCCTTCAAAACTCTAATGTTTTATTCCCAAATCTTAATTCCTGGGGTTCTGTGGCAGCTTTTGTACTCACAGTCTGCAATCTTTCTTTTTTTTCCCCAAAAATTAAAGCTAGAATAGCTTTTCTTCTGTAAATAAGACAAGTAGAAAAGTGTACTAGAAATTTGCTTTAGAAGGATATTCAAACACAGAATCACAGAATCATAGAATAACCAGGTTGGAAGAGACCCACTGGATCGTCGAGTCCAACCATTCCCACCAATCCCTAAATCCTGCTCCTCTGCTCTCCAAAGATTTCATGTCAGAGGCAAGGTCTATCCCTTCACTGGAGTTATCTTCATTGCCATGAGCAAGAGTCATATGTTTACCCACCACAGCTGCCACAATGGTACCACTACCTATTCCTTTTCAGTTAACTATTACAGTGCAACACCCAACAGTACTGGTGTAGACAAGTCATACAGATAACCGATAGTTGTGCTTTGGCAATGAGTGTGATACAAAAAACAAAACAGAAAAGCATGCTCATCCTTTCCATCTTCCCTTTTTTTCTTTGAAACAAAATAATTCTGTATAGCCGAATTTAGACATGTTGCTACTGATGGAAGTAACAATAACAATACTAAGGAAAACATATGCTTTCTTTCAAGTTCAATCATATTTAAGTCATAAAATTCATCATTCATTGTCAACTTTGGACTCACTTTCACATATTTGAAATATAAAATATTTGTGATTTTATGTTAACTGAAGCCCTAGTGGAAGCTGTTCATAAGTAACTTAAAAAAAACTTGGTTTATTTTTAGAGTACTTGGAGGATGAACAACAATAATTCTTTGCTTAGCCCACTGTGAGCACTGTGACTGTGTCTCTGAATCAGTACAGTTTGTCTAGGTATTAACATTATAATCCTTTGTTTTTGAACAGGAGGGTTATAACAAAGTGGAAAGATTTATTCCAGAATAAAGTTAGCAAGTTCTTCTCTAACCTGGAATATATTTTGTTTGGATATTTAATGGATACTGTCAAGTTTGTTGGCTAGACAAATGTTATACCTTGAATAGTTTCCTAGGCATGTAACCAGAATTTTCCAAAAGTGAGGCCTCAGATGGTGAAACCTCTTTGGAATTTTACATTAGAGAAAGTGATTCTTTCTAGATCAGTTCCTGAATTATCATAGGGATTTCCATAAAAGGAAAACATATTTCCTTAACTTTTTGAGGGAAAGTATTCCATCCTTAATAGTCAAGGATGTAGGTCAACACAAGAAAGAAAATCGTCTCCTATATATTTTTCTTTTTTACACATAGAAGCAAGGCAGCCTATAGCTTTGGGAGTTTAGGAACATTTCTTAAAAACTAAAACAAGAGAAATAAGTCATCATTGGAACTGCTGTGATTTTGAAAAAGAAACAGTTGGTTGATGTTAGAAAACACCACCTCTTCTAAAGTGCCTAAAAAGTGTAAGCTTTCCAGGAATTCTGCCCATCAATAAAAAAGGAAAAAAGATAAATAAACAGAGCTAACATCCTCTAGGACAACCATTCTTTTGGCTTATATGAATTCTGTAACCTTTCACATGAAAACCATTTGTTTGAATCTTGCCTTGCTCAGTATTAATGATTTAAGTCTTCAATCATCTGACAGTTGTTTACAGGCTTATATGTAATTAGCAGACAGTTCATCTGACAGTCCAGTTCACAGCTGAGAGATATGCTTCATCCAAAACTACTATCTGTTTTCCCACCTGGTAAGCACCATTTCATGGACATGAGATAAGTCCATTTATCTATTCAGCTTCATTTGTGCTCTTTGTTTGACAGATAGGCATTGTAGGCAGGTGTTACTCTTCTGATACTGCCACCATGTTACATAATCTGCATAGTGAACTACCCATTTTATAGAGGCAAAAGCAACAGTTATTCAGCTACTAAACCAACACTATACAGAAACATCAAATTTTTTGTTTGTTTCTTTGGAAAACTTTTTATAAATATTGTTTTAGGAACAGAATTGTCCCTGGTATAGCTCTCTTCTATAATATACTTGGAGCATAACATGCAGCTGTAAAAGGTCGCATGCAGCCCTACAAGTCCTCGAACCTGGACCAACCTCCAACAGTGAGGTTGCAAAGGAAAACTCCAATGTAAATCTGACTTTACTCCCCAAGGAAAGTCACAGCATACTAAGGGAGCAGATGTGGCTGTATTGGTCTTGACAATGTCTTGAATTACCAGCATCCAAAAACTGAAGACAAAATATTCAGTATCCATGACCAACCCTAGTTAAGTGAGAGAAAAAAGTGACTGGGCAGTAAGGACACCTACTGTGGGAGAACTGTTCTGTCTCTGCAAGTGCACAACGTCTATCTGAAAAATTGGATGCTGCTCCATTACCAGACACACAGGTGTCAGCCCTGCACTTCCCCAGTGCAGGATGCTACCAGGGATGCGGTCAGAGAGCAAGACATCTTTCTTCTGCAAGATGCACTCAGGCACAGCTGTCAATAGGGCAGCTCCAACCTGACAAAGTGCTTTACCAGCAGAACGTCTCAGTCTTCTGAGTAACTCCAGGAGACAATAGCATGATTTTTCTAATTCATCAGTGCTCTGTCTCTGTTTCTTCAAGGAACTCAAGTTTCCACATGCCTATGGGAAGCCAATTCTTCCAGAGATTTTACAGTAGACCCTGCCAAGCAGGTAGGACCCAGTGGGAAGAAGCAAATGGATAGAAAACCAACCTGAATACCAAAACAATTTAAATATGAATGTTCCTTTGTTGTGGCTCTGTAAGGGCCACATAAAATCAAGGAATATTCAACAAAAAAGAGGGGTCATGATGGAGGAGTTTGTGCAAAAATTGATACTAACAAAGGGAAGAAAAGAGTCCTACATAAATGTAAATATAAGCTTAATAAAGACTGAGGTAAATTTGTGCCTCCCCCTTGGAAAGTATTACACAACACTGCTAAAAATGGTGTCCCAAGGAACAGCTATAGGAGTAAAAGCAAACATTTTAGTGTTGATCATCACTCCTAGGTATAAATTTTGGCTTTTAAGCAATAAGCCAGATTTTTACAGAATCACAGAATCACAGAATAACCAGGTTGGAAGAGACCCACCGGATCGTCGAGTCCAACCATTCCCACCAGTCCCTAAATCATGCCCCTAAGTACCTCATTCACCTTCACCTTAAATGCCTCCAGGGATGGTGACTCAACCACCTCCCTGGGCAGACTGTTCCAATGCATAACCACCCTATCCATGAAGAATTTTTCAAGCCTAAATCTCCCCTGGAGGAGCTTGAGGCCATTCCCTCTCCTCCTGCCCCCTGTCACTTGGGAGAAGAGGCCAGAACCCTCCTCTCCACAACCTCCCTTCAGGTAGTTGTAGAGAGTAATAAGGTCTCCCCTCAGCCTCCTCTTCTCCAGGCTAAAGTAGAGTAGAGTGAAGTTTAGTAGAGTTGTCCTTGATTCAACTGAGAACTATTACTGTATGACAGCAGTGCCATTAGGTATTGCCTTCCCATCACATAACCCATTAATTTTCAGATAATCTGAAGCAAATAATCTGCTTGTATGTTGTACTCCACTGGTTTCCCTGATGGCCTGTTCTTTACAAGGTTATGGATATCTCCCAAAAAGCCTAGGTGTTATGTGCAAAAGAACATGAAAATCAAGTATAATAAGACAGAGAAAAGAAGTAAGAACACAGAGTTTTTCTATAGTATTCACCTAAAAATATTCCTGAGTATTTTCCAAAGTGCAGGTGCAAAAATAAAATTTTGCAGAATTCAAAATTGCAATGACTTTCAGTCCTTCACTTGGTCTATTGTATTTATTATATGCTCAGTGATTTATGTGATTGGCAGTATGAATGCTTTGCTAGAAATTTATTCATTGTAATTCAGTACAAGATGACTTATACAATGAATTGCTCCAAGTCACATAGAAATATGATTACCAAAACCAGATTATTTATTTGGAAAACCATTTTAATGTTTATTTCCTTGTTTATGGATGCAGTCTACAATCACATCTTGCTAAAGGCAGTCAGAAAGAAATATTGTCAATTTAAACACCAGCAACAATTCCATTAAACATATTTTTGATTGATCAACGAAAACTGTTGCAGCAACTAAGTGAATTACATTACCCAGGTCTGGCAGTTTTTCATACAAACTAACTAGCGATTCATGTACCTTCAGAGCCTTCATTGCATACTTGAGGGCATCCAACAAAAATGCAGAATCTGCATTCTTTTCCCTCCACCGTGACTGTACCTTGAAAGTTGTAATCTTTTCCTGAATATCCATTTTGTTCCAGGGCCTGAACTACAGCTGGTATTTTTCCTCCAGCCTATAAAAGAGAGTTTACAGTAGGTCTATAGTAGAGCTCTGCAGTTATTTGATTCCCATAACTGGAAAACTGACACAAGAGGGACATGTCTTGTAGTGTTCACACATGTTTTCCTATTTTGACATGAAAGGAAGAAATCTTGGGATCCAGCTGAGTTTATTCCAGAACTGAGAAAGCATATAGTGATGAAATGAACATCAACAAATACAACATCCATTATCCCCATCCTAGATTATAGGAGCAGGTGCAGAAGACATGGTATAGATGTGAAGGTGTTTTATGGCACAGATTCTCATGTGATATGGCTTAGATAATTTCAGAATTCCATTTAAGATAAATATCAAAAGTTTGGGGGAAATTGTTAAATTATTTTGATAAAAATGTGTTTACATGCCAAAACGGAGAGAACATATGCAGTCTTATTCAGGAAAACCAAGGCAAACTAGGAACAGAAATCATGCAACAGAAGAGAGTTATTCAGAGATCGTCAAAGATATAAATCATAGAATCATAGAATAAACAGGTTGGAAGAGACTCACCGGATCATCGAGTCCAACCATTCCTATCAAACACTAAAGCATGCCCCTCAGCACCTCGTCCACCCGTGCTTTAAACACCTCCAGGGAAGGTGAATCAACCACTTCCCTGGGCAGCCTGTTCCAGTGCCCAATGACCCTTTCTGTGAAAATTTTTTTCCTAATGTCCAGCCTAAATATCCCCTAGCAGAGCTTGAGGCCATTCCCTCTCGTCCTGTCCCCTGTCACTTGGGAGAAGAGGCCAGCACCCTCCTCTCTACAACCTCTCTTCAGGTAGTTATAGAGAGCAATGAGGTCTCACCTCAGCCTCCTCTTCTCCAGGCTAAACAACCCCAGCTCTCTCAGCCGCTCCTCATAAGGCCTGTTCTCCAGCCCCTTCACCAGCTTCGTTGTTTTTCTCTGAACTCACTCCAGAGCCTCAACATCCTTCTTGTGGTGAGGGGCCCAGAACTGAACACAGGATTCGAGGTGCGGTCTCACCAGTGCCAAGTACAGAGGGAGAATAACCTCCCTGGACCTGCCAGTCACACCATTTCGGATACAAGCCAGGATGCCATTGGCCTTCTTGGCCACCTGGGCACACTGCTGGCTCATGTTCTGTCGGCTGTCAACCAACACCCCCAGGTCCTTCTCCTCCTGGCAGCTTTCTAGCCAGGCTTCTCCTAGTCTGTAGCACTGCACAGGGTTGTTGTGCCCCAAGTGCAGGACCCGGCATTTGGCCGTGTTAAACCTCATGCCACTGGACTCTGCCCAGTGGTCCAGCCTGTTCAGATCCCTTTGCAGAGCCTCCTGACCCTCCAGCAGATCCACATTTCCACCCAGCTTAGTGTCGTCTGCAAACTTGCTAAGGGTGCTGTCAATGCCTTCATCCAGGTCATTGAGAAAGACATTGAACAGGGCTGGATCCAGGACTGAGCCCTGAGGAACCCCACTTGTAACTGGCCTCCAGCTGGATTTAACACCATTTCCCACCACTTTCTGGGCCCGGCCATCCAACCAGTTTTCCACCCAGGAGAGTGTGCGCCTGTCCACGCCAGATGCTGAGAGTTTCCGTAGCAGAATGCTGTGAGAAACTGTGTCACAGGCTTTACTGAGGTCCAGCAAGGCCACATCCACAGCCTTTCCCTCATCCAGCAGCCGAGTCACTTTGTCATAGAAGGCAATCAGGTTAGTTTGGCAAGACCTGCCTTTTGTGAACCCGTGTTGACTGGGCCTGATCACCTGGTTCTCTTGCATGTGCTTCATGATAGCACTCAAGATCACCTGTTCCATGACTTTCCCTGGCACTGAGGTCAGACTGACAGGCCTGTAGTTCCCTGGATCCTCCCTGCAACCCTTCTTATAGATGGGCACAACATCAGCCAGCCTCCAGTCCAGTGGAACTTCGCCAATCTTCCAGGACTGTTGGAAGATGATGGAAAGGGGTTTGGCCAGCACATCCACCAGCAACTTCAATACCCTTGGGTGAATCTCATCTGGCCCCATAGACTTGCGGGTGTCTAGTCAGGCTAGCAAGGCTCTGACCACCTCCTCTTGGACCATGGGAACCTCATTTTGTTCCTCTAGCTCCAAGGTTTGTACATAGAGGGACCATTTTTCTTTACAATTAAAGACTGAGGCAAAGAAGGCATTAAGTACCTCAGCCTTTTCCTCATCCCCTGTCACTGTTGCTCCTTCTGCATCCAATAGGGACTATATTGCCTCCCTAGTCCTCCTTTTATTATTTATATATTTATAGAAAGATTTTTTGTTATCTTTCACCAACTTTGCCAATCTGATTTCTAGTTGAGCCTTTGCCTTTCTGATTTTTTCTCTACACAATCTCACTTCCCTCCTATAGTCCACCCAAGAGGCTTGTCCCCTCTTCCAGAGCCCATAAACATTCCTTTTCTTGATATCATTCAAGATCTCACTGTTCAACCAAGCTGTTTTTTTCCCCTGCTGGCTTTTTTTTTCAGAACATGAGGATGGCTTTCTCCTGGGCTGCTAGGATCTCCTTTTTGAAGGGCTCCAAGCCCTTGTGGGCTCCCTTGCCCTTAAGCACTGTCTCCCATGAGACTTTGCCAACCAGCCTTCTGAAGAGTTCAGAGTCTGCCCTCTGGAAATTTAATGCCACTGTCCTGCTAACCACCCTCTTCACTTTGCCTAGAACAGAAAACCCTATCATCTCATGGTCACTTAGTCCTACGCGTCCTCCTACTGCCACATCCCCCACAAGGCCTTCTCTGTTCACAAACAGCAGGTCCAGGAGGACACCTTCCCATGTCAGTTCATTCACCAGCTGTGCAAGGGAGTTTTCTTCCACGCACTCCAGGAACCTCCTAGACTGCTTCCTTTCTGCTCTATTGTACTTCCAGCAGATATCAGGGAGATTGAAGTCTCCCACAAGAACGAGAGGCATTGATCTAGAGATTAACCCCAGCTGTTTATAGAAGAGCTCATCAGCTGCTTCTCCTTGGCTGGGTGGTCTGTAACAGACTCTCATCACAAAATCTACCTTCTTAGGGGCTCCTCTGATTTTAACCCACAGGCACTCAATCTCCTCATTGCCACAATCCATTTCAACAGTGTCCAAGTCCTCCCTTACAAAGAGGGCTACCCCGCCTCCTCTCCTTCCCTTCCTATCCCTCCTGAAGAGTTTGTACCCCACCATATCTGTACTCCAGTTATATGAGTCATCCCACCATGTTTCCCTGATTGAATCAGAGAATCAGAGAATAGTTTGATTTAGAATGGACCTTAAAGATCATCTAGTTCCAACCCCCCTGACATGGGCAGAGACATCCCACTAGATCAGGTTATCCAAGACCCCACCCAAATTGGCCTTAAAAACCTCCAGGGATGGGGCATCCACCACTTCCCTTGGTAACCTGCTCCAACATCTCACTATTCTCACAGTGAAGAATTTTTTCCTTATGTCTAACCTAAATCTGCCCCTCTCTAGTTTATAGCATTCCCCCTTGTCCTATCACCAGAAGCGTTTATGAATAGTCCCTCTCCAGTTTTCTTGTAGGCTCCTTTCAGGTACTGGAAGGTCACTATACAATCACCTCATAACCTTCTCTTCTCCAAGCTGAACAACCCCAACTTTCGCAGCCTGACCTCTTAGGGAAGGTGCTCCAGCCCTCTGATCATCTTTGTAGTCCTCCTCTGAACCTGTTTCAACAGCTCCATATCCTTCTTATGTTGAGGATTCCAGATCTGAACACAGTAATTCAGATGAGGTCTCACAAGAGGGGAATAGAGGGACAATCACTTCCCTTGACCTGCTGGCCATGTTTCTTTTGATGCAGCCCAGGATATGGTTGGCCTTCTGGGTTGTGAGCACACACTGCCAGTTCATGTTGAGTTTCTCATCGAGCAGCACCCCCAAGTCCTGCTCTGCAGGGCAGCTCTCAATCACATCACCCTCCATCATGTACTGAAAATGGGGATTGGCCCAACCCAGGTGCAGGACCTTGCACTTTGCCCTGTCAAACCTCATGAGGTTCTCACAGGCCCACTTCTCCAGCCTGTCTAGGTCCCTCTGGATGACATCCCATCCTTTCAGTGTGGCAACTACACCACTCAGTTTGGTGTCATCTGCATACTTCCATGCATTTCTTTTCTTGTCAGGACAAGTAACATCCTGCAAACCCATTTGCCATGGCCTTTTCAATATTTCTGCTTACATGTTGGTTTTAGGTTGGGGATTTTGTTATGGTTGTCTATGAAAAGTAAATGATATATCTACAATCTCCAGAGATGAATGTACCTAAAGCGTGAATAAATGGGTGAGTGAAAAAAGTTGATGGTGGATAACATCACGGATGCAGGTCTAAATCAGCAGAGGCAATAAAGTATCACAGGAGAAGGAAGGTACAAAGGGGTGGGAACTAGATGATCTTTAAGGTCCCTTCCAACCCAAACTATTCTATGATTCCATGATGATTCTATCCCTGTGTCAGAGATGTCTACACACTGCTCATTTGTGGTAAGAGCACAAAGGACAAAATACCAGTATAAAATTAGCGTCGTGTAAGAAAGCCTTATACGTGTCTTGACCTGCAGCTGACTAGCTTTAAGTCATGTCAAAGAATCAACTCTGACTCTTTTATGTTACCAATATACTTTCTCCTCCAAACAATGCAATTATCCCACACAAACCAAGAGCTTCTGGAAATTCAATGTAACTTGGTATATACAAGGATTTGAGCAACATTAATTTCATATTTATAAATTGAAGTAATAAAAATGGAAGGAGCTTTTTTGAGGTAAGCCATGAAATGGTTTGTGTTACCAGAAAAAGGAAAGAAAGAACTTGAAGATGAAAAAGAAAATTGTTCTAAATGTACCAAAAGTCCTCAAGGAAAAGTACACCCTGCAAATCCCTTTGCTCAGCCTACTGTTTCATGCCTGTTCTCACTTAGGAACCTTATTCACTAGGGAGGATTACTCACTTTTTAAGTGTTTTTAAGTGCAGGCCTCCTTGGCTTGTGAGTTTCTACACTGGCTTTAGTCTTGCATGTTTCTTATTTTAAATTCTGACTGAAATCACAGGTGACATTGGGAGGTTTGTTCCAAAGAATATGCCTGTCTCTTTTGTCATTTTGTAGCCTGAACAGGTCAAGTAAGAGGACGCCCTGGCATTACCAAATGAGAGATTCTAAATCTGAAGTGAAACCTCTCAAAGGCAAGATAGTGTCTGTTATTCTTTTGCTCTGCTTCTTGTCTTGACATTAAGGCAACATGACTTTCTAAAAGAGATGCTACAGCTGCCAGGGAAACTTCACCAGAAATATTAGTGAGAAAGAGCCTCTATACAGTGCTATACAAAGGGATAGACTAGATGTCACCAAGTTTTCTTTCTGACTTGAGAATAAGTGAACTTCTGACTATTATAACAAGGAACATGCACACACCGAAACTGAGCTTCTGAAAGGATTTGATAGAATATTCACAGAAGATGTGTCTTTATAATTACTAGTAGTCATAGTAATTTCAATTTTAATATTAATGTATGTCATCATTAAAAAGTATATGCCATCCTATGACCTTGATGTTTAATTTACTAATTTGAATTTTGAATGTCACGTTTTCTAGTGGTTCCATAGGAGCTAAAATCCATTTACAAGTTGCTTTGGAATTTGAAAACAACCAATCCTATTATAAATTAATTAAGGAAAAAAGTGAAAGTTCACCCAGAACACTGTGTTAAGCGCATAGGTGAATCATTGAAAGAAAAAAAAGGAGAAAAATAATTGAGTTGGGTTTTAATTTTTTTATTAATCACTCACTCATGTATCTAGATGTGTCTAGTAGGCACTAGAATTTATGGTGTGTTTCAGCACAATAAGATTTTTGTTCTCCCCTTTGCGTTCCATGATGGTGTATTTGCCATCACTAAGCCTCAGCTGTAGGAACCAGCAGATTACATTTCTCTCAGCCTTTAGAAACACCACTATATCACATATTTGTTTGAAAACTGTAATGCTCAGTTTGTCCTCTATCAAATTTGTTTTCTATAAAACCCTATCTCTACGTCATATTTCAAATCTACCTCTTCAGAGTCTGATGCCTCTGCAAAGCTCCACTCTGGAGGAGGAACTAGAAGCAAAACTCCATCTGATTCCAAGATACTATTTATTGGTCATTGTGATTTTCTGCTAGAAATAATAGAGATAACCGGTTTAGTCCTCTATATGTCAGCCTAGAAACAGTGAAAACCTATTCTTTCCTCTCTCACCCACATCTGACAAACTTAAAACTGACTTTTCTGTTGGTGAAAGGAGAGGAAGGGGGAAGGGCATCTCTGCAGCTGTTCTCAGCAATCTCGGTGCAGAGAGGCTCGTATCCAACTGCTGCAGGCTGAAAAAGTCGGACTGAGGGCAGTGAAGCAATCCCACAGCAGGACTAGTTCCCAACTGTTCTTCATTTTTTTCATCAACAATCTTCATTGTTTGTCCTCTTTCTGGGGGTTTCCTTTCAGTAAGTATGCAGATTTGGAAGGACTGAAAAAGTGTCACTTTTAAAAGTTACAGCTGAGCTCCTTTGCAAATCTTTCAACTCCTTCCCTCATTCTCATTCAGAGTTCCCCACTCATATTTTTATAGTTTTTTACATATATTGCTGCTTTTTTGCTACAGTTTCATTTTTTGTTCTGTCTCTTCTCTGTATTTTAATTTCACATCCCAATTTCCTGTTGTTATATGCATTTGAGAAGGTTTGGAAGTAATCAAGTCTTTAAAAAAATGAGCAAATAGTGGCAGAGTGTATTGACTTTTCTAGATTTACATTTCCCTCAACCTTCACAGGAGTCTGATTGATTTGTGGGACTTGTGAGCTTTCTTCCTGCAAAAAAAATTTGTGTGTGCAGTCCAATTATACCCAGGGCAGTTAAGAATCACAGTTTGGGTTAGAAATAATAACAGAATTCAAGATAGAAAACAATCACCTTTTTTGGTCTGTTTCTTTTGTAAAAGAAGTCAGAGCCAACACTTACACTGAGTTCAAGAGGAAGACTTCTCTGCCTTTATTGTCAAGTAAACACAGCTAAAATACATAAACCAGACATATACAGACAAAACACATGGACTCTTTCTAAGTCCAAATTTGGTAACTGATCACAACGAATCCACTGTTTCTAAATGAGGGCAGAAGTTATCCCTACAAGACGTTCTTTTTTATTTAGGATTTCAGTAAGTTCTGCTGAGTTTACCAAGACCTGATATTTTGTTTTGTGTACACAGAATACCTCATGCGGTGGATTACTGCTCTGTGTCTGAGACCGAATGACAGTTCTGCAGCACAAAACCAAACCAAACCAAACCAAAACAATTCCAGTATGCTATAAAATCCTTTCATCTGTCATCTTTCTCCAGAATACCGCTATTGTTTATGTAAAGGTTGCCATTCTGAGACCACAGTAAGGCCATCTTTACAAATGCTTGAATATTTTAGAACACCTGCACAAAGGTGAAGAGAGTCCTGAAATCTAGATCCCTGGAAAAAAAAAAAACAACCAAGAATATTGAGCTGGATTTCAGTTTAGTTGAAAAAATCTTCAAGCTTCAGAAGCATCCTCTGCAGGGAAGTGCAGAGAACATAAAGCTTGACTATTTTTTTCAAGCAAAAAGAACCCACTGTTGCTAACACTCCATTAGTTGAACTTTTCTTAGTGGTGGGAACAAAGTTCAGTCCCTTGGAAGAGATAGTCCTAAAGTGGCCATGCCAGGGCCAGCTGTGCAGTTTCTCTCCAGTGCAGCTCACAAACAAGCCAGGGGAAAGCTTCTACGGGACCAGACTCAGGTCTATAGCTGTAGCTGTAACTGCTGGAAACATTATATTCCAAAACAAAACTGATGCAAATTATCAGCTGGAGCAGGGGGCCGGCTACACCCAGAATGATTAATATTTTCATGTGTAAGGAGCTGAAGGAAAGTTCCCAGACTCCGCTAATGTTGACTGCTTCTTATGACTGATGATATCAGAGACATAAATGCAGGAAAGTAGCTAAGAAACTGTCCCCAGGAGGCCAAATCTACATACTTTACCCTCTTCATTTGTATGAAACTTGATAAGAAGCTGCTCTTGCTTTCAAGGTAAAAAGTCTCCAAAGAAGTCTCTGCCATTCTCTTAGTAGATCTTACTTAACCACAGTCTCTCAGCTCTCTTTAGGGGAGATTTTCTGAGATACAGATGGGAGTTAGATGCCCAATTCCCACTATCTCCCAAAGACAATTACATTTTAACTGTCCTCTGTGCCTTTTATAACCTTCTCTTTTAGAGTCAGTTGTTCATAATTACATAGATTATCTACAATAGGTTTCACAACAGCAGTACTTTGAGGTACTTCTTAAAAATGCTATTGGAAGGTTTGACAACATAGACAAAGTATAGAGTAATAATCATGTAGTCTATGGATTGTTTGTTTTAAGAAGCTGAGATTTTCATGCTAAAATAGGATACATTTTTAAGGAAACATACCCTCTGCCTAAAATATATGTAATTATGGTTTATTCTGTTGCTCCAGTGGAATAAAACATTCATTATACAAGCCACCGATAAGATATAATCTGGGAGGTTGATGACTTTTTGCAACATCACGGAAGACTAAAGGGGGTTTTTGTTGTAAAATGGTTGAGTTTGCAGTAGAAAATTATGTTCACTATGTGGTAAAACAGTTACTGTCACTTTCAGCTCTGACCTTGTTTTATTTCATTTTTCCTACTCTAGCTGGCAGTAAATCTTCAAAATTGCATAATGCCAATTAAGAAAAATAAAGAGCAAATTGAGATACCAGTACTCATAGAGGAATGCTGTTGGCTGAGACCCCAGATACTTTTTGTGTCTCCAGTGATTTGCCTGTAACTGTTCCAGGAAGTTTGGTGAAAGCTTTGCATTGACATCATGCTGCGAATGCTGGAAAATCTATATCCTGGGAAAGATTTGAGGCCTAGTTCAATGTTCTGGGTAACCTATGCTACAGCTTCTACAGACAGTCTCAAGGTTAATGAATTTAACAGAATACTAACGTATCTTCCATCTTAAGGGAATATTAATAAATTGTTTATTTTTGTGTAATTTTTTTCTTCCCAAAGTCTTGGAGTTTTGTTTTTTGGTTTGGTTTTCTTTTTTTTACCTCTCAGTGCAGCTGCTTCTATGAACTACTTAAGGGGGGAGAACTTTATACTACCTTGATTTTTTTAAAAATACTTTTTACATCCACAGTTGTTTACTCTTATTACTAAAATAAGCAGATGAAGGATGACTCTCCTTTTCCTAATTAATGGCCCTGAGACTTTCTTTTTTACAAATGAAAAACAATAAACAAAAAGACAACAAACAAATAAAAAGTAATGCTAGGAAAAAGAAAAAAGTCATGGGCATGTCAGCTTCAGTTCAGGAAGGTGGCCACTCAGGAAAGTTAAGTCAGGTGAGAGTTAGCTTCTGAGGAAGGTAGAAAGCCTCCAATGCCTGTTAGGTTCAGTTCTTAATCCCTCACTAGAAGATGCAGTGGAAAAATTACTGAGTGGGTTTTTGTTTTCTAGGGACTGTTGCATTTACTTTCACATGTCAGCAATGGATTGGACTCTTCTGACCTAAACTGAACGGCTCAGAAGCTGGGTGATCCAGTCTCTACACAGGTATCAAAGACTAAAAAGATGAAGTGCTCTACTCAAGGAGCCTGTCTCTCTGACTACAAGAAGAGCTAGCTGACTAGTTTGAACTAGAAGCCGTATTATTATTATACGATCCATTAGTCAAGAAGTCGTCAACTAAATACATTCAAAAAATTGTATTGCTTGTAATTTCCAAGTTAAAACTAGCAATATAGAAGGTGCATTAAAGCTGTAAAAAAATCTGTGAAAAGCAGCAGTAATTTTTTCTGATAATAGCTGGGAAAAAACAGGAAATAGAATGACCTTTACTGTTCATAAGAAATGAACTTCTGTTGCAGTTGTTTCTAAATGTGCTAGTTTTTCTTGAAGTATATATTCTTCATAAATGTTATACAGGAAAAACTGTTTTTATAACCTCTCACATTTGGCAAATTGAAACACAAGTGTCTCGTTTTGCTTTGCTGATATTTCACAGACAAGGTAAGTAACATCTTAGAAACAATGCTAAGACTGTGTGTAGTTGTTGTTTTTAATAAAACTGTCAAGTACTAAAAACCCTGTGAGTGCACAGGTATATTTATAGATTGTTTCTCTCCAAATGGATAGGAAGGATTCTTTTTAAAACTACATTCCTAAATGTAGAACTAGGGAAAACTTTTAAAATATATTCTGAAAATAATTTGATTTTAAAAAAGAAAATAAAAAAGTCAACTAGTAGAAACTACTTGTTTCCTTTGGGTTTTGGTGTGGCTTTTTACTGCTGTATCAGCTGTACTTGAGACAGAAAATCTACTATTACCATTTCAGAGTATATGATAATGTTTACTGGACTTCAGAAATACAGGTAAGCATTATTCATGTCCTTATACAGGAAAGCAAACTCAAAAATAGATTGATTATACCCAATATTTTAAGTTCAAGTAATTTCATCTAGTACACAAGCACTTAAAATCACTTTCAGAGGTATTGGCTAAAAACTCCCTGTAATTTTAGACAGGAGGAAAGTGCATCGATTAGATCTGCAAAAGTATCTTGGCCACTAAATCACATTAGCTGTTTTAGTGAAAATTAGACTTTTAAATACATTTCAGGATGCGACTATAAAACCGCAAGAGAATATTAAGTCGTGCATTTCTTAAATATCCAGATAACTTGTAAAAATTGTTGGTCCTAATTAGTTTGTCAGACTTGCTCTGTAAGTCTGGATTAGTAACAATACTTTTGGGCATTTTTTCAATGAAGTCATCAAGTTAATCAAGTGCTACCTGAAGCTGAACATGACAAGGAAAGAGTATATCAGTCCTATTCTTTAAATATAACTTGGCTCATATCCTTATACAAGATTTGGGCAATTTCGTAAAGTTAGACAAATGAGTAAATCATAGAATCATAGAATCACTAGGTTGGAAAAGATCTTTTGGATCATCTAGTCCAATCATTCCTATCAAACACTAAACCATGTCCCTGAGCACCTCATCTACCCATCTTTTAAATACCTCCAGCCTGTGCCGGTGCCTGATGACCCTGTCTGCGAAAAATTCCTTTCTGATATCTAGTCTGAACCTCCCCTGGGGCAGCTTGAGGCCATTCCCTCTCGTCCTGTCCCCTGTCACTTGGGAGAACAGGCCAGCAGCCTCCTCTCTACAACCTCCTTTCAGGTAGTTGCAGAGAGCAATAACGTCTCACCTCATCCTCCTCTTCTCCAGACTGAACAACCCCAGCTCTCCCAGTCGCTCCTCATAAGATTTGTTCTCCAGCCCCTTCACCAGCTTCGTTGCTCTTCTCTGGACTCGCTCCGGAGCCTCAACATCCTTCTTGTGGTGAGGGGCCCAGAACTGAACACAGGATTCGAGGTGCGGTCTCACCAGTGCCAAGTACAGAGGGAGAATAACCTCCCTGGACCTGCCGGTCACACCATTTCTGATACAAGCCAGGATGCCATTGGCCTTCTTGGCCACCTGGGCACACTGCTGGCTCATGTTCAGTCGCTGTCAATCAACACCCCCAGGTCATTCTCCTCCAGGCAGATTTCTAGCCACTCTTCCCCTAGTCTGTAGCACTGAAAAGTTAACCTGTGTTAAAGCAAGGGGTTTTCTGCATTTACCAAACCTGAAAGCCACATATACATACTACTGTCCTTGTAAACAGCCAATAAACCCAAACATTTTACACATAGGCATCAGAATACTAAGACATTTTCCTGCCCTATTTCAGCTTCACAGTTGTTAAGAGATGGGGCCTAACCCCTGTAGTTCACTGTGGTTCTTCTTAAAGAATAAACTAACACTGCTGGGTGCCCCTCATTTCAATAATGAGAAGCTGGAAATGTTCAGCTCAAGACTGAAGATTCTCGTAGACTTTAAGAACACTTCAGCTTTAAGAACAGAAATAATCTGGCTCAGTGTAGATGTCAACATACTTAATCATCCTGGGTTCCATTGACAGTCAATGGAGGTCTATTCAGTGTAGGCACTGGAGCTCAGGTTGTGATTCATGTCATCGTAAAGTACACACTTAAAACAGGTCAGAGAAACATGCCCTAATAAGGCCTGTTTGTCTTCAGATAGAGCCTAAGATGATGAACTTCACTGAAGGTAGCTGAAGCTAAAATTAATCAATGCCTGTATTATTCTATACAACCTCCCTGGTTGTAGTGTATTGTATCAAGTGTTTTGTTTTCCAAAGAAGAGGATGAAGAAAAAGAAGTTCCAAGTATAAATATTTTTCAGCCTAGATGCTTGCAGATTTAGCTATAAAATATATCCGCAAACTTTAATCAATCTATTTTAAGGTTACAGTAAAAGTTCGTGAAAAGAGAATCTGGCGAATCCAGGTATTAAAAGAAAAAATGAAGTAGAAGTTAGACACGAGATTTCAAAAGCAACAGGATTTGAATGTCTAATGAAAATTGAGCAAGTATATCCCTTGGGCTTCTTTGAAAACCTAAATATTAGTAAAGGGAAAATTAGATCAAGAAAATTTTGGCACTTCTTAATTTTTTTTACTACAATAGGAATGCAGCAAAAATAGCTAGTTCTCTTTTAGCAAATGTGTTAATATAATGTCAACTTTCATTCATTCGATCATATTTTATTTCTGGAGAAAGAAGAACATTTCAGTAGTCACATTTTATTCACTCCATTTTTTTTTTTGTATGTGAATGAATCCACATTTATGCAACTTCTGACCATGGATTTTGAAAAATAAAACTCACAGGAATCCTGTGAGCATTGTTATTTTTCAAAAGCACCATTTAAAACCTTAAAAATACTTGCTTGTGTTCCACTCCAATGACATAATATTAAGATCTGCACGTTAAGAAGTTTTTCTAAAGAGATTTTGTTAGGAAGACTTATACTAAATACCTTGGCTATCAAAAAAAAATCAAAACTGTATCTATTTATGTTTATATTAGTCTGTCTCTTTCAACAGGAAGTATTATAGAACTGTGATTACCAGGCAGTGGGTGTTTTATTTTTAATGTGTGAAATAGTGAAGAGAGGGGACAAGCTGTGGTGAGGAAAATGCAAGCATTGTACAACTCACCAGACCTCCTGTCCCACAGAGATTTATTTATTGAAAATTATGGCAAGAGCAAAAAGACTAAATAACTTTAAGTCCCTAGTTATTATGTCATATGTAGCTCAATGGTACAATATAGCCACAATCTGCTGTTTTCTAAACTGAGCTGTCAAACATGTGTTATTATAGAGCTGCAGCTTTTCAGGGTCCTCTGACAGCCAGTGGTCCCAGCCCTCAGCCTGATTCATGGCTGGCTCTGAGACAGAGGAAGTTCGTGTCTGCTATAATCTAAACACTTTGCAAATGGAGCACTGGAACAGTGGTGAAAGAACAAAATAGCCTAAACTCCATAACCCAGACAAGAATCCTGCAAAGCTTCTAGGGAGAAGAGAAAGGAAATAACTACAACAGCACAGTCTGCAAGATCAGCAAAAAAAACTTCAACATAATTTTATTTCACAAACTCTTAGCTTCAAGCAGGGGGAAGAGGTAATAAGCCACTTAGCAGAAAAACAGTGAAAATTACTCTGTGTCAAAAATATAGAAACAACATCCCAGATGTGCACTTCTGCAACATCTGTATTTTCCATTTCGAGTGTAAATACAAAACGGTTTGTTAGAGGAGGATTTCTCCTCCTCCTCTCTCTTCTACCCTTGAGAGTTGTGTCTAACCCTTAGATTCAAATCAGTGGATGACTATAAAGCCTAAAGAGATGTGGATAATTTCCACTACACTGAACTATAGATCTACTGTTTCTAAGACATCATGCAGACTGTAAAGGGAAGATCTATTCCTAGGTTGTGATAATGTGATGCTAGAATACTGAGATATGAAATCAAGACATATCTACTGCTTATTCTTTCTTAAAGGAAAAAAATGTTCAAATCCAGGGAAAAAGATTAAAAATGCTCCTTAATTAATTAAACAAAGGCACATGTATGATATAATATTAGCCTAGAATTAGTTTCCCATTTTGCCCTAATTACAGTTCTCCAAAATTTGCAGTTTTTCTTGTCTCCAACATGCTTTTTCACCTGTTCAAGCCTCATTCTTTGTTCCCCTGCTATCAATTTGCATAAAATAATTTTCATCTTGTCAGAATATAAAAGAAGCCTTCCATATGTCCCTTTACATCTCAGTCTGACCGAATGTAGATGTTTATTCCAATTACTTATATATATATAGTTACATGTGTATGTAGCCTCAAGATAGCATTCTAGCCATAAGATTTTTTCAACTGTCAGGAAAGAAATATGTTTCTGGATGAAAACTTGGTAATTCTGTCCTATCAGAATTCATGGCAACATAAATCAAATGCATTTTCATAATTTGTGTCTGGGGAGTTATGGTTGACTTCTTTAGCATTCGTTCTATAGGCAGGAACACAATACAATAGGAGTTGCTGCAATAGGGAAGACTATGTGCTAAGAAATAGTATAATTTGTATATATTCCATGCAGAAGGGAACAATGTTCAAGATTTTGGCAAATTGCTTCAAATGTTTATAGCATCCATAATATTTGCCTTTCAAAACAATGATTTACAGTCAGCTGGAATTTATACACATTGCTTGGAATCTTACTTAACAAAGATAACCACATGGAGAGGTTTTCAGTAGAAATGGTTTTAAGGGTATTTATAAAATTATATTGAGAAACAGAAAAAGCTGGGAAAAGCAATAGGTGAGTCTCACATACTTATGAATCCATCAACTACTCTTCATGCATTTGCTGAAAAACAAAGAGATTTTCTTTCCTCTTCTCTAAAGCCCACTAGGGCCCATTGAATAATACTGCAGTTATATTTCTGCATGGCCAGTGGCTCGCTAGCTCAGCATGGTCCATCACCTAAAGTATTACTAATCACTCCTAGTCAAGAAGTTATTTAGTGCATTTGTGTCATTTGTGGTTGAAGAAGCAGTCCCATTCTCTCTGGCCCCACAAAATTAAGGCTGGTAGAAGTGCCAACAAAGTAAAATCTAGAAAAGATAGAAGCCGCCAACTCTGCTCTCACCTGACTTCATGATTTCTGTCAAGAAGGTAAGAATTGCAAATATAACCAGAGTTATATTCCTGGGTCATATTTCAGTACCTAAATTTCCATCAAAACCCATGAGCTAGGGGCACTGAGGAGATTTAAGAGTTCATCAATCCTCGGAAGATGGATCTTTCTTTCAAGAAAGCAGAAATAGAGCCTCTGACCTTTTCCTTTCCTCCCTGGTGAACAGAAAAGTTACCTGGGCTATGGAAAAGCAGGGTACAGTGCCCACTTTTGCCAAAGAGGTTTTGGGTCCAACCCCGTATGCTAATAATATACCTGAAGTCATATGACATCAAAAGCTTACCAGTGGCAGCTCACCCGACTGCTAGAGCTATTCCATTTTGCAAGGACCCACTGCCTCCAACCATAACATCAGTAAGTCTTTTTCTGAGAGAATATCCCCTTTGTTTCCCTATACAGATTTAATTATTCAGCAAGGCACTGACAGCAGCTGAAACGTTGAGGTCTGGGAAGTCACAGCACAGCGATCATCATATTGCAAAGCTACTAGAAAAATACTTAGGTGTCACAATCCTCTCTTACAAACAAATGCAGATGTGGATAGTTCTATGCATGCCTAGAAGCTTGCTTTTGAAGAATTTTAATGACAGAAAAGCAAGCATTGATAGGATCAGACAGAAACCAAGGAGGAATCTTGAATATCAAGAAGACTCCCGCAAAATCCTACTCCTCTTACTTAGACATGCGAGATGTCTGCAACCATCCAAGATTCATGCCTTTAACTAAAATTGTCTCACTGAGCCAAACTTGTCCTAATCCTTGTATTTGCAGAGGTGACTAACTGTGTTTCTCCTGCCTTAGTGGTTCTTAAAGTTTCACATCAAACAAATTATGTTGTTTGGTTTAAACATTTTGTACCAAGCACTGACTGATTTCACACATATAGCCTGAAAAATCTGTGTAAACATAATGTATATTACAAACAAGGTGTACTGGTGAAGGCTTAACCTTGTGAACAAGCCTTGTTTACACAAAAAGACAATTGGACATTTCTTTTACTCCAGAGTTTACATGGTAGGAGGCTGAGGTCATTATTTTTTAAATGTGATAATAGGAAGACACAGTAAGTACCCTTCTGAAGTTTTTACAATGAATCCTGTAAACAAAGCCCACGACAGAAACGCATAGTGTTTCCAAAGAAACAGTTATGATGTATTGTGTTTGAATAATGGCTCACAATGGATTATCATCATCTGTTTACATAATAAGTCATAACAGCATTTCAAAATATGGCGTATGCATTTTTATGATTGTCTTAAGTGCACAAAGGGGAATGCTAAAGCCTAGCATCATAAACTTTGTAAACCTTTCTTGGACACTACTTTTTTAAACCCGTCCTCTTCTGCTCAAACAAAAATGTAAAGGAAACAGAACACACAAATAAAACTGCATTAAAATAGTCCCATATGTCTGGCTAAAACAAAAGACAGGAAATTCTTAAAAGTGCGGTTATAAACTGAAAAATGCCTATAAACATGCTTCCTGATGTCCTAGGTTTATGTATTCGTAATCACTTCACTACCAGTATTTTATTTGTTTATATACATAGAAATGGTATTGCTTGAAGTGCCAAGACCACATTCTTAGTCTGAGATCTGGAACACAAGCCCTGCTGCCCCTGGCTTCTGCTTCAGCATTAAGGATGGAACTGAATGAAGTCTCTAGATATCAGTTCCTGGAAGCTTTATAATTTGTGCATACTTCCAGTCTTCAGCAATTGTGGAGACTAAGGTCCAGATTCAGCTTTCAGGATTTACATGGTAAATCACAATGAACTCATAGAATCTCTAGGTTGGAAAGGACCCACTGGATCATCAAGTCCAACCATTCCCATCAACCACTAAACCATGCCCCTCAGCACCTCATCCACCTGTCTTTTAAACACCTCCAAGGAAGGTGACTCAACCACCTCCCTGGGCAGCCTCTGACAGTCCCCAGTGACCCTTTCAGTGAAAATTTTTTTCCTAAAGTCAAGCCTGAACCTCCCCTGGCAAAGCTTAAAGCTATTCCCTGTTGTCCTGTCCCATCAGTTGGGAGAAGAGGCCAGCTCCCTCCTCTCTACAACCTCCTTTCAGGTAGTTGTAGAGATCAATCAGGTCTCTCCTCAGCCTCCTCTTCTCCAGGCTCCAAAAATGTTAGGAGGACAAAAGGTACAGCAAAAGTGCTCAACACTTGCCAAGTGCTCCAACAAAGGAACTTATTGCTCACAGGTAGATCCATAAATGGGCCAAGATTAGATGCTTATTATGGAAAACATATTACATCTTAAGTATCTGAGAGCACTGACTCAAAACACAAACATTGGAACAGCCACAGTTTTCAGCAAACTTTGGAGAGGAATCTAACCAATTCACAATACTGAAACTTAAACAGCGTCACCCTATGGAGTTTAGACACTCAGTGTCACAGCTGAAAACTGTGGTTGTTCCATGCAGTTAGGATCCACAGAATATTGGGGGCATTCATCTGTTCTTCAAAGGTTCAAGATTTTTGTAAAATTGACAAAGAGGAGACGGCAACAATGCTTCAAAGAATTGTTCTACCTTCTAATAACCCTAACCCATTGCTGAAATGTAATAGTATTCAGATATGTGTCCCATGTCTAATGTTGCATTGCTTATGAAGAAGTAAGCAATTACAATTAGATTTTGCATTAAATGAACACAGCTACAGCTGAAAGTCTGTAACATTTCCAAAGAGGTGATGGGGTTTTTTCCCCTACTTGGAACACTACTGAATTCTTCATTACTTTTTTCAGAAATACTTTTTGACATGTATCATTCGCTTTAAAGTTTATTAATGCACTTCTCATGCAGTTGCATTCTTTAGGCAAAAAGATCAAAAGGATAAAAAGGTTCAGAGCACAAGCTGTAAACTTGTTAGATTTCAAGATGATTGACAATATTTGAATCCTGTTCTGACAAACTATACAAATGACTAAAGAAGAAGGATTCTTCAGCTGACTCTTTCAAACAAAATTCTACTGCAAGACTAGACATATCCATAGGCAAAGGGGAGGGCTTGGGCTCTGTGTAAACTATACAGCCACCATCGTGTCTCTTAAACTAAAAGCATATACACCACCATCTTTTCCTTCTCTCCAGTAAATCCACGTGTATGGTCCCACAATCATTCTTTTATATTGATTTTGTTTCCATCTACTTAGCCTCTGTGTGGATCCTTTCCTTCAGCCATATAGTCTCCTCATAGTTCACCTGCACAGGTAATTTGCACAACAGAAATACTACTCATGGCTATATGAGTGGGACCTATGCATAATCTTTAAACACATGATTCATATTTCCTATGTAATGGCAACTGTCTTTATACAGAACTTCCTTTTGTTTAACTATTAGAAGTTGTATAATGTGTCAAAGACATGCAGCAGTTCAGGAGTAAAGATTTTTGATTTTTTTTTCCATGGCCAGTAGTTACTTAGAAGCTTACAAAGTATCCCATGTAAAAATAAACCAGTTTGTGTTCTTTGGTCAACAAGTTGATCACTTCACCTGCCAGAATCTTTCATAATGGTATGTTTTATTTTCTTGTTGGAAAAGAAAATTCAGGAAAACTAGAATCCCTCATCAATTTAACATAAGTGTATAGAATTTTAAATGGTGCTTCAAAAGGTTAAACAGCTCCTTTCACTCAGTATTGAAACTAACAATGCTTTTTAATAATTTCTGTGAGACCCTTTTGGTTTCATAAATCCTACCTTCTACCTTCAGGTTTTTTGTAGGATGTAGGCATTTCCTGGCAGCACCAAAACAGAACAATATCTGACTTTAATGTCAGAACACTTCCTCCACTGAAATTTACCTTAATATTCATCTCCCCTCTATTCTTGGTGTTTACATGCATCAAATATTTGAAGACAGTTATCATGCTCCTTCTTCAGCTCCACTTAGTTACCCTACATTTAATCTTTCTTCATAAATCAATTTCTCTACACAGCTTAACCATACATGCTAGTCCTGTTTGACCTCCCTCCAATACCAAAACATTTTGTTTATTCTTTCAGATTCTTTGCTGTAAAAAGTTCATAATTTCAAATTTGCATAGTCTCACAAAAGAAATGTCAAAAATAATATAATAACATTTGATAAAAATAAATAGGAATAATTCCTGCTTTTCTTTAACTTTCAGCATAAAGCACATCCTCAAAGAAAACTAATGTATATTACAAGTTATTACCCCATTTCTTTTGTAATTTATTTTGGATTTTCATAGTGCAACACAGTGTAATTTACTCCACTAAAAGTCAAGATAGTCTTTATTTTACCTGACTTTCAAGATTCTACAATTTTCTGATCTCAATACTTAGAGACCAGCTGGCTTATTTTAGATTGCTCCTCATAATGAGATGAATCACACTATGGACTACACTGACCATGAAGAGTCTAAGACACTTGGAACCCAGTCTCACAGGATGCTACACTGTTAGAAGCCTACATACACAGACTTTTGTATCTAGTCAAACGAATCCCACCCTTATGTCACCTTCACATCACATCATTGAAAAAAATATGAGGAGACCAAGGCAAATTCAGTACTCTCTAGCTCAAAATAGTTCTTCCTCCAAACCTGACTAGTCAAAGTAGTATATTTATCTGGGAATCTCCAGGATTTTTTTGTCTCTAATTACAGTCTAGACAATGCAGAGATGGGAAATTTCTCAGTAATTAGATATCAAGACACCCCCCCAAGGAACTCAATCATTCTCTCAAGGAACAGAGTACTTGAGAAGTTAGCAGAGTTAAAATTTACAGAGAGACACATGCATACAATATAATTAGAAGATTGAGGTAAAATTAAAACCCTGCCCTTGGGAAAGTCTGTCTGTTAATTGGCAGGACAATGATTAAACCTGCTATGTAAGATACTTCTGCTAAAATGAAGATCTTAAGAGGAAGAGAATTATAAATAGTTTGTTTTCTCAAGTCCTAAAGAAGAGTCAGTAAACTCATAAATTTCCTGTCAAAAACATCAGGATCAAAAACCTGCTACTCTTACTAAGTTCCTCCAAAAAGCTTAAGGTAGGTTTTCCTTAAGATAACACATTAGGGAAATATTTACTTCCTAGGAGCTTCTGTCAAGCATTGTTTTTCCTAAACAAGGAGCACAAGACTTCTAATTGAAAGTGATCTACAAAACACTTACAGGTGTCTTGTAATTTGTGAATGTCCATTATCTTCAATTAGCAGAGCCTCTCCCTCCAGCCTTACCACTTCGGAAGAGCTGCTCCTCTGCAGGGCTGTGCTCCGGGAAGCATAGGAAAAGTGGAGAAATCTCTGTGAACAGCAGGGAGTCAGCTCAGTAAGGAGTGGTGGGCTTCTTTTCACTGCTAAAGTATCTTCCTACAAGAAAAATAAAGTTGCTGGTTTTTTGCTGAACAGTGCTAGGCTATGACTTCTGAACATGGTAAAACAATTGGTACTGCAACATTGTTCAGGATTTGTTCAGGTGTTTGTATACCTGGCACGTGGATTTCTGTGCTCCTTCTTTTGTTGGTACTTAAAATTAGTCCACTACTGAAAAAGAAGTGACAATCAATAATTACTTTTCACATGTGAGATACTGCCCTTTTCTTCTTTTTCTGTTGTAACTTGTGAAGCTGTTTATGTAATAAATGACAGCAAGTCAGATCATTTAATTAAAATAAAATGCCAGTAACAGCACATTGTTTTCAGTGCTTCAGTCTTTCATAGGTAGAAATAAATATATTTTGAAACATAGGCTTATGCTTCTTTTCGATTTCTATTTTAAGACTAAAGAAGAAAGTACAGAAAGATGGAGAGACAAGAGCTAAAAATTATAACCTTCAAATATTCCCTAAAATGGTTTTCAAAAGTTTCACAAGAACATTTCAGTTGCAGTAAAAAAGGGCTAATAAAAAAAAGTTAGAGAAACATAATTACTAACCTGCTACAGATATTTATCTCTTTATTTCATCTTTTTTCCATCATAAAACCAGGATATTTGCAATAATCACCTTTCTTTAAATTGTCCTCTATAAGTTTGCTTTCCAATACTTTTTTTCCCCACATCTTCAGAACTGAGAATTTTTTCACTATATTAGCTCTTTTCGGCTGAGTCCTCAGTTTCAAGTACTTTAAAAGCACTCAGTTCTTTCAGCTGCAGTTTCATTCTGGTGCCACAGTGAGAGTCATGTTCTGTGCCAGTGCTGATGCCATCTTAAAAGATGGGTAGGTGCCCAAATTGGAAGTGTCCCTACTGCCAGCCCACAGAATGTCCTACATTGAGTAAATTGCGCCATGCAGTGAATGATTCGATTTCATCTGCCACTATTTGAATTACAGGCCATTTTGGACTCCAGGTATGGTCAGGACAAGACAAAGAATTGCATCAAACACAATCAGTGAATATTAGAACACAAACACAGCTTCAAAAAATTTTACTACCCATTATCTCTGCTGGCAACATGCAGGAATGAAAGAATGCAAGTGTGGCATGCAAGCAGAGGTTTAATAAAAAGAATAAACTGACCCTCAGACTCCAGAATTTTTTTTTCTTTGGTTTTCTGCAAGGACATAGACTTGTATATAAAAAAAACAGATACTTTAAAGAGTTTTTAATTATGATCATAAAAGGTTTTGCCAAAAAAAAAAAGTAGACTTGGCTTTTGAACAGGACACAGGTAGCAATTTACAACTGTAACTATGTTGTAGCATAGCATAGCAATGTGTATTATAGTAAAGAGGGAGTAAAATGAGGTAAAAAACGTGTTGAGCATACATCAAGTACACTCAGAACATCATTACATTTAATTCTAACTGTTGAAGAATAATAAATGGTTAATAGTAATACAGAAAGAAATATTAGAAAAGTGATCAAAAAGTACTACTAAACGATTAAAGAAAAAAAATAAATCAGAAGACTAAAAAGCAGATAAGAAGAGAGACATAAAGATATTACAGAAGATTATGAAATTACAAAAAAATGTTTTCAAAATATATATGAACAAAGGTCAATGAAGAACGCTGTAATGCCTCAGGAAGATCCTTTTTTAAAGGATGAAGGAGAAAGTGCTGGAAAATTCAAATAAATTCTTCACGTAGTTTATGCACATGGTAGAGCTCTACACATACAGCGTATAACTTTCCTGAGGCAGAGAGAAGGAAAAAACACTGAAGTAAACAGAGAATATATATGAAATATTACAGGTGACACTGTTAGCATGTATCAGATGAAATGGTTCCTCAATGTTAAGTAAGGCATATCCACTTCAGAATTCATAGAAAGGGACAAAACCAGCACCACTGTTCACAAGAGTAATTTAAATCACTTCACCATTCAAACAACTTCTTCCTTATGCAAGACGTTACTTTGAAATCAACTGGGCTGTTCACATGAGTGACAGCAGTGGGACTATGGAAACAGGGAAGTTGTAGTGGATATAAAGAAAAACTAGTGAAGTTGTGCAAGAAAGGGCCTGACGCAACCCTTCTGACAGCATGTCTCTAAAGAAGCAAGGACTGTATTCAACTCAGAGAAATGCTGTCTCTTTCTGGTGTGTTTCAGTGATCTCCTTTTACTTAGGAAAGGAATTTTCTTCAAGCTCAAACATAAAAATACATGCTCATAGGAGTGATGTATTAAAAAAAATACAGCATAACTAGCTTCAGCAAATTATGGAGCCATGACTATCACAGTGAGAGAATCAGCTAATGAAAAAAATGAAAACCAGAATTTTTAACTCCTCTCAAAAGCTAGCCTGGATTTGAGTTTAAACTCCTACAAGTAGACATTATTCTACACTAAAGGTAATCGTCTATTATATGTTTAGCTACATCCATAAAGGAGTTTAGTAACTTCATTCTGAAAAATTCAAAACACAGACACACATTTTCAGCCAAGGAAAAGCCAGAGCCAGTAGTAATTTTAATTTTCTTCACTAAATATTGTTTTGGCCATGAGAGTATGTAAAAAAATGGATGTGGTTGTAGCCACAATGTCCCAGGAATATATCTGGTTTAGAGGGCTAACAAGTTGCTGAAGAAGAGTTTACATGCCTAAAATATTACATTATCTTCCAGCTGTAGGACTTCCTGTAGCAAAAGTAGTTCTCCCTTCTCCCTAATCTTACTCTTCTCTAAAAATTTTCGGTTAGGAAGCAATGAGACAGCTCTAAAGTCTTTCATGAAAGACATTCCAGCAGAGCATAGAGTAGAGCAATTCAACTTTGGGTCCCTGAGAATGACAGGAGTTTTGGAAACCCCTCCCTTCTCTGCACCTCTGCAGGAGCCCCTCTCTCTTCTGGCCTGAGGAGGGGTCTCAGCTCTACCTTCTGCCTTTCTGCTTGTTGCCTGAAAACCTAGTCCTCATCTCCTCTGAGGAGAGGACAATCACATTGGCTGGATGCACCTCTCTCCATCTATGGAGACATGATGGAAAAGGCTCTCTGGGAAGTACCTACATGCTGGGAAGCGGGAAACTGGCCTGGCCTACTCGTTTTCACATTCGTTTAAAGAAATATGGCTTCAAACTTTCTTATAAACAGAGCTGCTTCAAAGAGAGATGTCTCTATCATCAATCTTTCTACCAGAGTTTTCACCCAAACTTCCAAACTTTTAACCACACAATTTTATCAAGGGCAGTCCAAAACAAAAGGGAAGGCAATGATTATGAACAGTTGCTAAAATATTAATGGTACACAATGCTTGCCAGCCTAAGGGTCAATTTTAACCTGACACTTCTTCAGTGTTTGCTGTTGATCAAAATAACATGCAAACACAATAGCCACAAAACAAGTAAATTTCTAAGTATAATTGTATTTCTGTCTTCTCAAATACAAAAGGTATGTGTTTCTAGATGGCAATATAAAACATTGATAAGTACAAATTGTGTGTCTACAGACAAGTATTATAGAAGAGAAGCATTGTTAAAAGTAGTCAGCATGACTATTAAAAGCCATTCCTCATTAAAAAAATGAAATAAAATCAACAATTCTTCCTACAGAGCCATCTGAAGAAAAGATAACAAAGTCTTAAAAGAGAAAACACAATTAGCCTTTTCCTTTTCAGCCTTTTCTTTTACTAAGGCAGTTGATCTGTGATGACTGCGTGTCTGAAAATGGCAGCACCAAGAACTAACAAGTGTCTATCATCAACCTGAGCCAAAAAATTTAGGTGAAGCATGTATTAATTATAAAGTGCCTGAAACAAAACAAACTTAAAAGCTGAAACTATCTATAAATCCATTTTGATATTTCTGATATACCTTTCTTTCTTATATACTTTTTCAGGACAGATTCACAAGTGGTCTAAAACATCATTTTAGAAAATTAAGAAAAGGGCAGTTGCCCCCTTTTTACCAGTCTATCCCAAGAGTTATACATACAGCTGTCCAAATCCTCCTGTACTGCACTAAGTTGATGTTTGAAGCTACCTCCACCTCTCCCATCCAAATACCGCTCTCTTTTCAAGAGTAATTTTCTCTGTATTTCAGCCACTGCAGCTGATTCATTTCATACAAATACCCAGTGGAGTAGGAATATAATGTACATGCAATTTCCTGGAAATTCACCTGGCCAAGAGAATTCTTGGCTTTTTTCCTTGGTAGAATTAGCATTGTTGTTTCTATAGAAGGTTCCAACTTCCACATAGAGATTGAAAGATATCCTCAGAACTCAATGTTTTTGTGGGAGTGGGGAAAAAAGACATCTGAGTGTAACTCACTCAAACTTTATGAAAACGCCCTCACTACTGGTCTAAGAGACTACTACTCTTCCTACTTTCTCACTTAGTGAAATTAATCCCGTGTCATTCACTATACAATTGCTACCTAGCTGTCTTTTCTTTTATTTAATTTAATAAATTTTATTTTTATCTAATACAGTAGTTTATGCTGGATTTTCACTTAGATTTTGTTCTTTTTTCCATTTCTCAAAAACATGAGAAGAAAATACATTTTGTGTTAACGTGTAAATAGTTTATGAAACTGTCAATGAACAAAAATCCAGATATTTTGTAGATAAATAACCTCTTCTTAATCATGCCCCTTTCTTCATCTTATTCTTCCTTTTCTACTGCAAGGTTTTAGTGAAAACACTATTAATAAAAAAGTATATTGCATGAAGAGCAAAAGTAATAATTTGGTCAGTTAGAAAGCTGCTTCTTAATTCAAATGTTAACTGTAGCTCTCTTCATGAACTTTTCAGCCCTTGCTGAAAGAGAAGGTTGAAACTGGGAGATAGGTAGAACTTGTTAGTGAGCATTTTTGGGTTTCCCATTAGATTGAAAGCTTTCTGTCTGCAGAATTGTAGTTAATTAGTACCATTTGAAGCATACAGCAGAGAAGCCATGATTTTCTCCCTCACCCAATGGTCACAGAGTGTAAGAGGAGTCCACAGTCTAGAAGGACATCCGTGACTGTCACCCATTCTCATTAACTGTTTCTATTCTAAGTAAAATCAGTTCAGAGTTTTTATATTATGTGAGTGAATATCAAATGTGAAATTGCAACTTTCAGTGGCAATTTACAACTAGATGTGACTAAGAGAGGATTAAGCCCATCATTTTGCTTAAGAGCTCAGATGGTTAGAGTAATTGGATGATAGCTGTAGGGCATCCTTTTGGTCTATAATTAGGTCATTTCTTTGCCATCCCCTCATGGTGTGTATAATTACAAATTAATTTGAAATCCCACTGTGAGTAAAGAAAATCGTTTTAATATAATGGAAGTGCAAAAGCCACGGGATATTTTCTTTTAAAAGATTTTTAGTTTTTCTGCCAAAATACTCAATCTGGCCCAAAGTCATATCCCTGTGGACTGAGGAGCTCATATTTGGTTTGTTTCTTAAATTTTATATGGACAGATAAATTTTCTCCCCTTAAATAAATGATACACACTTTGCTCCAATATCAGTCAGCAGGTATCAACAGCACAAAAACTTGGGGAAAAACTGAAAACCAGTCATATGAGTTTTGATAGGCAACAGTTCTGTCCAAGGATGTGGGGGCAGCTCTAAAAAAGACATCCTATTCAATCATTCTATTCTTCAGTCCTGCTATTATTTTAATGCCATTTAAAATGTATTTTTCTGTCTTTACCCTGAAAGTCTAAAATGTTGCACAGCCCTAGCCAGCATACCTGCTCCTGTGTACAGCAGGAGCTCACCCATTTCATCTGCTGGCTGAGGAACACTGCCGGCAAGTTCCGCTTCCCTTCATTTATCACAACACTGTGGTTGGGTGCGTTAGACCTCCTGCCTACCTTAATGCTGATACAGGTAAAAACACGCACTCCTGACAAATAGATAACCCCAACCAGATCCGCACAGACAATGTTTTGACTTGCTAAACTTCCTTTTTCATTCAAGGGACAAACATGTTTTAATCTCTCCCCAGAAATCTTGAAAGGGGTCGGTGAGAGCATTCCAGGTGTTATCTGAGCACTGGGGTTGTCGGCAGCAAGCCAGGGGCCACGTGGGGTGTGCAGTTAGGGGGAAGAGCAGAAGAGAAGATTGAGTGCAGAAGACGAGAGTGTATTTGTAGGTGTGTTTTAAAAACTGTGGAACAACCCATGAAGTTAGTATAAGATTAGACTCCTGGCAGAAAAAAAAAAAAAAAAAAAAAAAAAAAGAGAAAAAAGAGAGAATGGAAAAGAAAGGAACTGCTTAGATATAAGTTCCAAAGTTCATTAAGAGGGTTCTTTATTGCATAGCTCCAGAGGTAAGATGTGCTGGGGCATGTGGAAAAATAAGAAGGTGTTAAAAAGCTACCAAGCTTCTTAAGTTTTCAAAACCATTTCAAAGTCCTAGTCTTGGATTAGTCACATTGTGACCTCCAGGCTTATTTGTGGTGCCATTAAAACTGTATACAGGAAGGAAGGAAGAGATTTTCAAAAATGAAAGAACTTTTAAATCTCATAATGTCTTGATAGCAATACTTCTTTTCTTTTACATAAAACATTTCATTGACAATCAACATACTTTTTATATTAAAAAATTAAATATCACAGTAACACGGGAAGAACCTGGAGCAACCAGGTCGACAGAAGAATAGAAAAAGAGACGTGGATATACTTATTGCTCACAGGAGAGATATGAGACAATAAGTCTTCTCATCTGAGAAAAAAAATAGACGTGTTGATGTACCCATCAAGATATTTCTGGGGTGGAAATGTCACTCTCTAATTTTTGAAATCAGAAGTTCTTTAAAATTTCAATTACATTGAATAAGTAAAACATTTGCTTTTACATTTTCATTAGATATTTTTTTTAATTCCAAGAAAATACATCATATTTGTTCAACTAAAGCTCATTTTCTACTTGGAAAATTTTTCAGTGTCCTCTATGTAGCTTCCAGATCAGAAAGCACATATGAATGTTATATGGAAAATAAATAAGTAAATAGATGAAAGAATTATCTGCCCTAGTTAAAATTCTTCTTGCTGTTATAACTTAAAAAGTATATTGATTTTAAAAATAGATTTTATTTTGTATTGCCACACAAATAATATACTTGAATGATTTGTCTTCTATAAGGAAATATCTCCCATATAGATCTACCAATATAGGTATTCACTGTTATGACTTCTTAAAGTAAATTATCCTAATTAGCAGAGGCTGGAGGCTATCAGTGAAAGTTCTTATACAAAAATAAATTCAAGACCAAAACAGAATAATTATTGAGTTGTTTAAACTCAATTTCATATGATTTTTTTTAATCTCTCTAAACCACAATTAAAAAATGGGTGGTCACAAATTAGCTTCTAGATAATAGGGTTTAAATTATGTGAACAGTGAATTAACCCATTTCCCTTTAAGCCCTTACAACTCTTTGTTTGCTCTTTAAATAATTCATGACATTTTATTTATAACAGATTAGTGGGAAATAGAAACCTATGATACAATATTTTCCTTCTTTTCTTATTATGCTTTCTGCCTTAATGCTAACAATAGCAAATATTCCATTGACATATGCATTTATAAGATAGAAAAATATTTATGCCTACTGTAAAGTTGCCCTATAATCATTCCCCTATTCAGAAATATACTAATGCACTTCAGGCAAATAAATACAGCTCACAGTTTCCCCACACTCAACCCCTCAGAATGCTACCAGAGCAGTGCAACATTCACCTCAAACCTCAAAACCACTTGAATAAAACCTTAGCTTCATGTGTTCCTGACCCTCAGGCCACGCTTACAACATTTCATGAATGCAACCTGGGTTTTGTACACATCTGGGAAATCTGTGGTTCTCAACCCTTAAAGTTTCCCAGGTGGTATTTTTCCCACTTCCTTCCACCTTTGCTTCATTCAGATGCCTGGGGAAAAAGGATAATGATGGTAATTTAAAAATACAGCTCCTAAAAATCGTCTGATGTGGTAAGAAGTGAGAGGATATTACAAAAAAGAGCTGCATAGAGGATAGCAATTCCATGTGCAGCAAATGTAAAACACGATAATTCCTTTGTGTTCCACATTAGAGTTAAAAACTTATGAACATTTTTCCTAAAATACAGGATTGTGGTAGATACCTGTTTTCTTTTCAACATTTGATACAAGTGAAAGAAGGAGGTATAAAAGTGTGAGAGGCCCAGATACAGGTCCCTGATCTTTTTGGTATGAATGACTTTCTTCAGTGTATATCCATCTGAATCAGGAATTTTTCCAGATATGGCACTGCCCTAACCACCCAACCATCCCAACCATAAATCCTGGGCATTGGTCTTCACTTCAGTGCAATCTCTTTCTCACAACTGTTCTGCTTTTGACTTGTTACTTGCCCAGCCTCTCTCGCTATGCTGCTCGGAGGTAGATGTCATAGAATCAAACAATCACCAGGTTGGAAAAGACCTCTTGGATCATTAAGTCACAGAATCACAGAACCACAGAACCACAGATTAACCAGGTTGGAAGAGACCCACCGGATCGTCGAGTCCAACCATTCCCACCAATCCCTAAATCATGCTCCTAAGTACCTCATCCACCCTAACCTTAAACAACTCCAGGGACGGCGCTCAACCATCTCCCTGAGCAGACTGTTCCAATGCCTAACCACTCTCTCCATGAAGAATTTTTTCCTAATCTCAAGCCTAAATCTCCCCTGGCGGAGCTTGAGGCCATTCCCTCTCGTCCTGTCCCCTGTCACTTGGGAGAACAGGCCAGCTCCCTCCTCTCCACAACCTCCCTTCAGGTAGTTGTAGAGAGTAATAAGGTCTCCCCTCAGCCTCCTCTTCTCTGGGTTAAACAACCCCAGCTCTCCCAGTCGCTCCTCATAAGATTTGTTCTCCAGCCCCTTCACCAGCTTTGTTGCTCTTCTCTGGACTAGCTAAAGAGCCACAACATCCCCCTTGTGATGAGTGGCCCAGAACTGAACACAGTACTTGAGGTGTGGTCTCACCAGTGCCAAGTACAGAGGGAGAATAACCTCCCTGGACCTGCTGGTTACGCCGTTTCTGATACAAGCCAAGATGCCATTGGCCTTCTTGGCCACCTGGGCACACTGCTGGCTCGTGTTCAGTCGGTTGTCAACCAGCACCCCCAGGTCCTTCTCCTCCTGGCAGCTTTCCAGCCAGGCTTCTCCTAGTCTGTAGCTCTGCTTAGGGTTGTTGTGCCCCAAGTGCAGGACCCGGCATTTGGCCTTGTTAAACCTCATGCCGTTGGTCTCAGCCCAGCAGTCCAGCCTGTTCAGGTCCCTTTGCAGAGACTCCCGACCCTCCAGCAGATCCACACTTCCACCCAGCTTGGTGTCATCTGCAAACTTGCTAAGGGAGGACTCAATGCCTTCATCCAGGTCGTTGATAAAGTCATTAAACAGGACTGGACCCAGGACTGAGCCCTGGGGAACCCCACTTGTACCTGGCCTCCAGCTGGATTTAACTCCATTTACCACCACCCTCTGGGCCCGGTCATTCAACCAGTTTTTCACCCAGGAGAGTGTGCGCCCGTCCAGGCCAGAGGCCGACAGTTTCCGAAGCAGAATGCTGTGAGAAACTGTATCAAAAGCTTTACTAAAGGCCAGGAAGACCACATCCACAGCCTTTCCCTCATCCAAGAATTTAGTTACTCGGTCATAGAAGGTGATCAGATTACTCTGGCAAGTCGAACCATTCCTATTTGCCACTTTCGTCAGCATTTCTAAGTGGAACCATTTCAAGAAACTGCTTAAATAATTTGACCAGAGTTTAACAAAACTAAAGTGATTTTCCATATCATAAGCCACAATAGTCACCTCTGTGATGATATCCTGAAACCTCAGTAAAAGTTTGATCCTTCCTTCAGGGGTGGAACAGAATTTACCTGTCTAGCACCAAAGATGCCAGATGATCATAACAATTTCCTAGGAGATGTGAGTTTAAACGCACAGCAGCATGGCTGACTGAATCCTCCATCCAAGTGTTCATCCAACCGTGGGTGACTGGGTAGAGTTAGAGGTGTTGCTCATTTGAATTCTAATGGGTTTTCCCCTCTGCTTTTCCTTCTTCAAGTGCTTGAAAGTGGGCAAGGTGGTCAGTTCCTGTTAGAGTATTTTATGTTTAGTTTTACATTTCATGACAGGAACATTATTCTTTTCCAGTAGAATTTCACTTTTTTTCCATAGGCCCCACAACATATTATTCTATGCAAGCAACAAGAAGGAGACCCATTCCTTGTGTCATGTTCTTGCAGGTGGTAATATGGTAAAATGTATGTGATGCCTGACTACTTCTTACAGAAAGAAGGATCTTTATCTTTTTCTATACCTGATCTACTGCTAAAGATATTGGAGGTAGTTAATGAAGACTTTTAAGTGTGAATGAGTGCAGTGCACCCTCAGAACCAATATATATTTGGTAAGGCTAATTTCAGATAAATGCTACAATTCTTGGCAATGCCCCATAAGATTAATAATCCTTGCCCTGAGGTAAAATTTTAGGTCAATTGTGCCAAGACACGGTACCCTATAATTATTTTTTAAAGTGTGATTCAAAACTGAGATCCAGACCACCTCTGCCGTTTCCTCCAGGCTTAGATCTATCAAAGTAGCTTTTCATAAGTGCAAAAATGGCATGCTGGTGTTTGCCAACAGGAATACTTCCCTGTCGTATATATAGAACATTCTATACAGAAGCAAGAGATTCTATGTTCTTTCTTTCAATGCAGAAAGGATTAGGAGACTACTTAGACATTCTTGCCTTTCAACTGTAGTAATATGGTTTTGAATTTAAACAGCACTGACATTAGTTTCCAGAACTTGCAGCAGTAAATAAACATAGTTTAGAAGTGATCTTGGGATTAGACAAGGTTTAGGATGTAGCTAAAACATCGCTGAAAGTTTTCATAAGCACATTCTTAAGCTCCAAATAAAAGAGAAACATAAAAAAAGGTAGAAAATGCAGGCCAGACTAAGCTGACCACTGTCATTTAAAGAAGTCCCATTTGTAGACTTAAACTCAGAAGTGACCACCCTGTCTGACCTCAAGCATAACAAAGGCTGTGCGTTTTCACCCAGGAATGTCATCTTTCACTCAGTAACTCAGAGTTGAGTTGATTTGATCTTTTACAAAAACATGCACACTCTATTGAAAGAGATGAGGAGTTTATCCCTCTTTACCAGCAGATTTACAGGTAATATTGCATGCAAGAGGTCATTGCACTTCTAAGGTTACTCAGTCACTGACAGGAAAATCCATTTAAGAGTCAAATCTACCCTGAACAAACATGCCTTTAATCTCTTGCATTATCTTTATAGAAGGTGATATTTTTTCTTGGATCCTGAGTAAAAAAGTCTTCCATAATTGCACTGCCTGCATATGAATGTCTGCTTAATGACTTTTAACCTATTAGCCAGTCATGAGATAACAATCTCAAAGAAATCTATTTCACAGAAATAGACAGCTAGGTAAAAAGCGTCTAATAGCATCTTAGTGGACTTAAATATTATACTTTGGAAAATCTGCATAGGAAAAAGAGGCTGTAAATATTCCAACTACACAGAAGCTTCAGCTGAAGTCTGCAATTTCACATGCACCACAGAATCGCTAACCCTCAAAGCCTGTCAATGGAATGTATGGCCATTCCTCTGAAAGCACCTAGGAAATGTAGATCACTCTCAGAGGCTGCTAAGGAACTCATCTCACCTTGGCCTATTCCTTTGGTCCCAGAGCTTTTGATTAGGTTGGCTTTGCATTGATTCCTGACCTGGTAACCTGTCCTTATTTTTATTTTATTTTTTCTCCCATTCTTTAAAAAACACCTCTCCATTCAATAAATAGAGGGATTCTGCTGAACAAAATAATTCTTTTAAAAGTTTTCTCTGTGGAATAAAATGTAAGCCTGTAAGCTTGATTTCATTCAAACTGCTTTTTTTTTGTCATTATGGCTCACCCAATGGCCCAACACCAATCATCAGTTTTATGGCTGTGTCTCAGTGAAGGCATGTTAACATTACCCTATGAAGCTGGACACTGACCAAGTGTCAGAGAGGGAAATCCCTGCCTACAAGAGCTGTAAATAATAAAAAATCTGGTCCTGAATGGAACTGAAGTCATAGAGAGGTAAAGTAATGTATGAAAATCTACTTATGGAAGAACAGGGAAGAGGAGAGTGTTTTCTGAGTCTAGCTGCATCTAACCCACTTGTAACTGGCACACTTAGCAGTAGTACAGTTGGGTTTATTGTGTAAGGATTTATTTTAGCTAAATCAGACAACACATGATTCTAAATGTCAGAGGTCATTCTACAACAGCAAGAGCCCATTTGGAAGATGTGAGGCCAAATGCTCCAATGTCAGTTGTGTGGAAATCAAACAGTAGGAGAAATTATGCTGTTTATAAGGAAGAACAGCATACTGAACAACAGAGAATTATAAGCAGGACAGTAACAATATCAAAAGGATTCCAAATAAATAAATCAGGAAAGACTCTTCCCCATTTATTTATGTCTCGTGAAAAGAACCAAACCTATTGAGCATGGAGTTGCCGTCATGGGGCTTCCACTCCCCACCTCATGCCAAACCAAGGCTCATACATATAAAGGAAATTGAAAATAGTACTCTCTTCATGTGAGGTGATTCATTCTATAGGCCTATATCAAAGGTTTGAGATTTTAATGGGTAATCAGCCAGCTTGAGACATTCCCTTGAGGTGCCTGCATATTTTGATTACAGAAGAACTCAACACTACATCTCTACTGCTCAGGTTGAGCTCTCTCTGTCTAGTACCTTATATTATTAGACATATATTTTGTATTAATTTATACCTGGGGGAATTATGGCACATTAATTTCCAACCTGAAGAAATCATCTGTCTCTTTAAATTGATGTCAGGTGAGGCTCCTACAGCCACATAGCAAAAGCTTCCTCACATACACATATAAGAAAAGATCTCTCTCAGGGCCCAAATGATTATGAAAATGGCCACTTAGGAGCCTTCCACAGCTGCAGTATTGCCAGCTCTTGGTAGACAGATCTCACAATTAAAATTTACACAAAGATCATGAAATAAGCTTCATTCTTGTTTATCTTCCTTTCTTTTTTTTTATTTCTTTCCAACTTTCCCTCTGCCACTGTGAGGACTTGAGAGGTTCAGATACTTTAAAAGTGAGCAGTTATTTTTACTCAACCACTTTACTGCACTATATGGTGTTTTAAGAAAGCCATCAAATTTTGCAAGGCTTACTAATAAAATCACAGCACCTGGCAACATGGTTGAATGAACCATTCTTAGCTTCTTGGTGTAGAATAAACACGCTGACATAAGCAACTACTCTCTTCAGATAGAAGATATGGAGCCAGAAGGAATGACTACAGCACATAAGCTGTGACCTGTCCTGACTAAGCTCCTTTTTATATCTAGCTTTGTTGATGTCTCCTTGTTTACTCTTCTGTGAGTACAGTCAGTATACGTATGATCTTTTGCAAACAGTCTTACATCTGTATTACACTGCCATGCAGACAGCCAAGCACAAACCAGCTGCAAAACAAACAGGTATTGCAATATTATGCTCAAGATCGTAAATCTGTCTGAGATAGTAAGTCTGGCTGAGAACAGAATAAGAATCCAGGCTCAGTGCTTGGTTTATGTATCAGTTTGTTCATCTTTCTCACTGAGAAGAGAAAAAAAAAGCATTATGTGTCCATCCATGAACAGTCACAGCCATGTAGCCCAGCATCATCTCTCTCTACCCTGGGCCTTTCAAAATGTCATAGCTTATTTGCTCATCTTTCTTTTATCTTTTGTTGTGTGCTGCCCTGTGTGCCCATCCTCCTTTCTCCTGAGAAAGAGTCTATCTGTTTGCTCTTAGGTACTATTGTGGAAGGCCATCTTCTAGGCCAAACTGCACCACTTCATTTAAGATAGTTAGAATTATTTCTTTTAACACAGATCAGCCATAATTCTGGCTCTGGCCATGACCTAATAAAGATGCACATATGCCTTAAAAAAAAACAAGTACAGTTTGAGATCTCATGAGTTCTATGGCTGAGATCTAAACTTCCTATTAGAACAAGGCTTCTGTGAAATCCAAAACATTGAATTTGCCATTGCTCCTAGATATTTGCTGTACTTAAATCAGGAGGCATGTAGACTTTTATAATAAAAATTCTCCAGATGTTTTAAAGTTTGTCTCTGTGCTCATACAACCCCCTTAGCCCTCTCAGCAGAAGGTGCCATGGTCAGAGTCTTGCTTAAGCTCTAAATCCACAAAAGAGGACTTTCTCTACTTAGGACCTAAAACACACAGGAGCACATTCTGCAAACAATGCCATGAATGTCCCCCCCTTTTTTAAAACATGTCCAGAGTAAAAATCCAAAACAGTCACCTCTCTTGTTCATTATTTTGAGGGCAAGACCACTTATCACTGAAAACCAACTTTAGTTTACCTGAGAATAAACACTGCTGCATATCCCCTTTTCAAGAGGCTATGGTAACTTTAAAGCTCTACAGGTAGAGAAGAGCGCACCCAAAGCCCACCCAAAGATTTTCTCTTTTCCATAAAAGTATTAAAGATCTTCTGAAGAAAGAGGAAAATAAGATGATCCTGATCCTGTGGTTAAAACACTAAGCTTGCAAAAGGGCACCAAAAGTCCTGATTGATTTCTAAAGGCTTTTCCTGGATTAAATTGGCATGGAATAAAACACAGGAGTAAATTATGATACAGTGACTGGATTGCGCCGTTCCTTCTTTTTTTGGAATAGGTCTATATGGAGATGCTAGTCTTTGCAACAATCAATATTTTGTTGTCCATATCCCTAGGCAGAGGCTGTAAATCAAGCTTTCAGCAATGAATTGGCTGTCCCCATTTCTTGGAAGCCTGTTGAAACACTGTATGAGTGTTTCTCCAAAAACTATGCTCAGTCTCTTTTTCAAGTTAAATTTCCAAGATACTATACAGGTCTTATTTTCATGGATTTTCTTGTAACATTTGCTTGTCCCTGATGAATCAATTTGTTTGGAATAGTCCAAACATTTTATTGATAAACATTTTTTTTCCTTTGGTTAAAGCAAACATTATCTTTTTATAAAACATCTTTTTATGAGTGGAATAAGCAGAAGTGATTTATACTTGCATTTGCTAAACAGCATGGGTTGGTTCCTGATAGTGAATTAAAAGTATCATGGGACACTTTGGATCCAAATATTAAGAAAAAAATCTTACTACATAGGTCTAGTAGACATTTAATTTAATAATTTGGAAGAAAAAATCATTAACTACCTATTTCAAATGAAAGTTTTATTTAATTTATAAACATCTCATGGCATGACCTCTAGAAAATTGATTCCAAACTTATTAAAACACGTGAAGATTTGAAATTCTAGACCACTGAATAGTGGAAAGTTTAAAGCACTGTGGATCTTAGAGGCAGTTTTTCCTACAGGAAAAGGAAAAACAACACAGAGGTGGAACCAAGTTATGACAGGTTATATGTGGATATGGTAATGGTCTGTATCCTTGATTTTCTGCATTTTCTGAAATTATTTTAGCTTTTATCTGCCATTTTTTTTTGCATATCCCTCTACATTACTAAAACTCTCCCAGAATTGTCTAATACTTGCCCTTTAAAAGTGTTTGCTGGGCAGCTGCTAGTAGCTGTCTACACTGTAGCCCTATCCAAAGCTGCCAGATTGTCTTTGCAGACACATCTGGCCAGGGTTAGCCCTTAGAGCAAACAGTAATGCTCATCTGCAAAAGCAGGCACGTTCAAGTTTAGCTATTTTCCCTTACTCCTGGGTAGACACATGCACAGTCACGCTTCAAGCCTATGTCACATGTAGACACAGGGCCCTGTGGACTCCAGGGTGGTTAGTCATTATGGGTGGTGCTTGTAGTTGTGCTGTTCAAGCTACAGCTAAGTCATTCAAGCAGTTCACAGCCTCTTCTGCTGCCCTTCCCCAGCATGCCGAGGGAAGCCAAACCTCCCTGTTCCATCACTTCCTAACCTGCCAAGGTAATCTTGTTGAGTCTAACTGCTTTTAAAAACATTGGTGCTATTTACAGAGTCATCCTAGAGAGGAAATGCCCTGGCAAAGCAAGAAGGGCAGTATAACCAGATACGGGGATGAGGCTTGGGAGGCTGGGAGGCTTCAGTGTCTGAAGGCAGCTGAGCTGTTGTTAGAACAGCATGTTGGACTGCAGCTGGAGAGGTCTGCAACCACACACACAAACAGCAGAATATCCTTACGGAAATATTTAAAAACACCCCATTTCAAAATAACCCTAACGACTTGTGATTCCTCCTGGGGACTTCTGTGCATTTTAACTGTGGGTATAGGGGACTGGCAGTTACTAGGGATAGGTTGTGTGTGGTAATACCTGTTTGTTTCTGGCAAGTGGTGATGATGATTCGGCCTGATGTCTAGCACACACTAAGTAACATTAATCCCAGAAATAGGGAGGGAAAGCAACATTTGGAGAATAGGTTTAAAATAGACAGGATGGAATTTTTCTGGAGGCAGTGTGGCAAACAGAGGAGGAAATCTGAAGAAGAGAGTATGAAAAAAAGTAATCTGATGAAACTGTCTAATTCATAGAAGAGAATAGTCTCAACTGACTTAAAAATATCAGAGATGGGAGAAAACATATCAGATTGAGGAGGAAAAGAAAGGGAAGCAGGTGATAGAAAGCCTGTGTGAAGCCTGCTGACCAGAGAGGCTACTGTCTCCAATTCCACTGCTTGTCAGTTACACAGACTGCTGGCTGAAATGACTGTGATCATACTGTCATGATCACACTAACCTACCACAATCCAAATGAATATAATCAGCCTAAATAGAACTTTGCTGACTGAACTCATTGTGACTGAAACTGTTTCAGAATTCTTCACAAAAATAGTCACCTTCTAATTTGGAAAAGATTAACTTTTCCCAGAAATAATGAGGGGTGTAATATTATTTGATATAAATTCATCCACACAATGAAGTATGTCTAATCACAACCATCATCATTCAGCAGACATCCAGCTATGCCTACTTAGTGAGGTGTGGCTGCACAGTGCTGCTCAGAAGCACAGCCAGATGACTACACCAGATTGGCCAAGAGCACAGCTTTTCATGACATTTCTTAAAGAAGAAGCATATTAGTTTGAAATAGAAGTCCTTTCACTAATAATGCTTTTGCAAAGGAATGAAGAGAGAGAGAGAGAAAGCATGCCTCAGAAATCCTGACACAAGGATGAGATAAAGGAAGGCTCACACCACTTATGCCATCCTTCCCATATACCTACCTAAGCATTCACTTCAGACTACTTTCAGAAGTGGGATCTCAGGACAAATGGACTTTACACATGAGCACGATTGCAGGCTTTGAAGTGCTTGAGGGTCAGTGTGCACTCATACAGAAATGATCGGCTGTAGTAACATGGCTAATATCCACAAGCTTCTCATAACTCTGAGATGGCAAGTGTTTCCACACTGAATTTCCACGCTATTTTCTCAAATAAGCCAAACAAAGACCTTGCTTTTATAATTGCTTTTGAGACGTTAACAATGGATTGGACAGAGAGGAAAGGATAAAGAACCTGGGCAGAGGTGAAGTTCTAGAAGTCAGTAAAACCATGTGCAAGTTTCAGAAAGATGGTTGTCAGACAAGCAGACACAGTGGGAAACCACCCATACTGTGTATGATTTATGATATAGTTCATTAAGTTAAATTGCTAACACCTTTTGAGACAGTGAGGGTGACATAATTCCTAGCATTTCTTCTACCTGCTGCACCTCCAAACCTTGTAACTATGACTGTTCTTCTTAGAGGTGGGCTATGAAGTCAGCCACCAGTGTAAGTAGCTGGTGCTGGCTATACTCAGCTTCTGTCCAAATGCATTCTTTTCAATATTATAAAGGAGTGGAAGAATAGCAGCAAGAAACTGCAAACATAAGAATACAATAAAGTCAGCAGAAATCACTGCTGAGAGAGGCTATGACTGCTGCCAATAAGTACATCAGAAGGTAAAGCTGCAGGAAGAGAGGTCTCTCCAAGTGCTGACAAATACCAGCTGGTGGCCTGTGCTGGGATATGACCTTGAATGTGGCAAATGAGACCCGTCGTTCAGCCTAGCATGCTAGCATTAATAAACTTCCAGCAGTTTGCACTGTATACTGAACTGTGCATTAGGGTGACCTAAGTACAAGTGTGCTTTCTGCAGTGTATGATGTGTAGACAGGACTCATCAGCAAAGGGTGAGGGGAACATCTAGCTGCAGTTATCTAAATCAGAGCAGCAGAATCCATCATTCTTACTAAACCTTTTTCTTATGATCATGGCTGTAGACAACAGGGGAAGATTGTCTTATCTTCTTAGTTTTAACCTCCTTTAGGTTTTATACACAATGATCATATCCTCCCTCTATTTTAATTTTGGTTGGGCTAGCAGGAGTGTCCTCTTCCTACTAGCATCTAGAGGCATCAACAGAACCAGGCTCCTCAGTGAATGGTATTACCAGAAAAAAAACCACAGGAAAATGCAGCCAGTGCACTAAAGAATGTAAAATTAGGTACTCAGGTTCATGGAGTCTTAACTATATATAGGCATTGATGGGGTAATAAAGCTTTAGCTAATAAATGCTAGTAACCTCTAAGAGTGACTTAATAGCTTCAATTTAATGACTTTGGGCTATATCCAATGAGAGATAGATTCCAAAAAGTTTTGATGACTGGTCTCCAGTGTGGAATCTGATTTAGGTGCCAGTGTTCTCCAAAGGGAGGCTTAACACCTCAAAATAGGTCCCAAAATAGCCAACTCACTGAGGAGCAGCCTGAAGCTGTGCAAGAGGAACTAAGGGGTGGCTTTCTGTCTTCATGAGATTTGAAGCCTGCCGTCCTCATCGAAACATAATATTTTTTCTTTGAAGTAACAGCATGAGGTTACTCTTTGCTTTTGAGAATTGTACCAGAAACAAAACAATGTCTTAAATTCTAGTGATTGCCATCTTCATGTAAGAGCTGAGGGTCAGTTTGTTGCGCACACATGCTTGAGCTTTAAGGCAGTGGAAGAAGATGGAAAAGCTTTTCTTCAAAAATGTGATTTGGGATTTTTTTAACAGTAGTGTAGGTTAGAAGCAGTTAAACATGTGACTGCTAAATAATTGGTTCTGGTAGAGACAAACAATAAGAAAGTGTAATTCAGGCAGTCAGACGTGAACAATATGGCTCTGCAATATATTACATGACTCTCATCACTTTATGTGATGTATGTGTGAATAATTAAAACCTTGAGGCTGCTGTGCTCCAGTTAGAAACAAGTGACACATAATATCTAAAACCAGATACTTACTAGTCACACAAAAATATTATTGGTGTGCAATCTATGTAAATGAAAAATAAAAATACAACATGTAGTTCCCAAAAGTAAAAGACAAAGAGGCTAGAGTCATCTATTTAATTTTCGCTCTTCACAAGTATAGTTGATAATACAGTTAACTTAGTTAAGAACCATCTTTTATTTTCTCCCTTTTTTCTGATAACGGTTTTCACTCCTCCCACTGAAAGAAACTATACTCAGAGAATTTTACAGGCATTTCTATTGACTCTGTGAATAATCTTGACTCTACAGATTATCCTCAAGCAGCTGTGGAGAACACAAAAGCTTTGCCCAGAACACAGGAAAAAGAATACTGATGCAGCCTGGGGCAGATTTTTTTTTCCTCAGCTCTCAAGTGATTTTTAAGAGCCAGCCGGTCTGGAAAACGATGAATTTGTTTGTAAGAAAGGTAAACACTGCCAAAATCAACAAGTTCCTTCCTTCCGGACCTGTAGAGCAAATTGGTCCACAGATTAAGACAGTTCAGTCAAGTTATGTTGGGGCTGACATGAACCCTTCAGGCTCCCTAGCTTGCAATAAATTTCTTATGGAGGAATTACACATTGTAGGCTCTGAAAAATGAAATAAATTAAAATTGATCTCCTCTGTAAATATCCTGGCACAGGATTTAGAGGGCTTAACTGAGAGGGGTGGTAGGTTTACTAGTAGTCTCCTCTGCATTGGGTCAAATAGGCTTTGTCTTGACTCGCTAGACTGCTATCAGTGAAGGATTTAATGGTAATTAGAGCTGTGTAAAATGATCTCATATGTTGTCACCTGCCAAAGAAATTTCAGTGGGTGAAGCCTAGCCTATTCACAAGTCATTTTTTCAACCTAAGCCAGGAAATATACTAAACAAGCAGAGCCACGGTGTCTTACAGAGGTGGGTTTCGTCTTCTTGAATGCACAGGATGTATGTGAGAGACAAAGGGAGATAGGAAAACCACAATATTTTACAATCTGCTTTGTGTTTTCCCAGCACTTTTTTGTTTCAAAACATTAAAGAATTAAGACAAATTAATTTTTAATCCTAGTAAGACACAAAAAAATTCACTCTGCTTTAATAGATCAAGAAACAGAGAGAAATAGCAATTCAATGCTTGTGCCAATTCTGGTGCCATAAATCATACGAAAATTTTATCAGAAACAGTGTAATAGGAGGGGAAGGCAAAGTTCTCAAATTATTCTACTAAACAGAGGTGCCTAAAACTTTAGCAAGCACTTCTGAATACTTTAGCTGGCTGTAGCTGACATGGCCAGGTCATGCACAGTTCAGTCAGGCTTTATTGGCATGACATCTTCTCACACAGCTACAGGAAATCAGCAATACAGCTGGGAGGGAACTCAGGTCTCCTGACTAGCAATTCTGTGTATTAATGACAATACTCTGCTTCCTACTCCCTTACATCCTCACAGCATTTTTCAACTATTAACCAATGCATCAGTGAAGTTTATTTGACACAGGGATGCAACAAGCAAGCTCAAAATGGAAAGCATGTAGGGCCACAATTTCAGTGGGACAAGGTTAACTGAGTCTAATTAAATCCCACAGAGCCTCTCTGTTCAGAAACCACCGCATTTTAAAAGCAATGACAGCTAACATCTCATTAACAGGGAAGTTGGTTGCTACAAGGCTGCTATATAAAAAAATAGAGACTTATTTCTGCTGGAAATCAGTGTAGGGGAATATTATATTCAAAAGTCTTTGTAGAAAAGGCTAAAGAACTGCTATTCACTGCAGTTAATATTCTCATTTTGACCTAAATTAATGTAGCTCTGTAGATTTTTCTTTTTTCTGCTCATCCATGCATGAGACCCTAGAGATGTTGTGTGACATAACTAGAGGGAGTATATATGTACGTCAGGTCATATGGCAGATATGCTCTGTCTTAAGACAAAGCAGTTGCACTTGCTGATACTAAGAAGGAAACACCAAGCCTCCTCACACTGGATGTGGTGACGTACTGCATGGAAGCCCCTCATTGTTCAGTCTTCTGTGGACCTAATTCTTTGTCCTGCTACAGGACTGCAGTCACAGATGCTGAGTACCAGCAGGTATAAATACCTTGGAAATTATCAACTGCATGAGACATAGACATCACAGTGCCAGCACTGCCTCACCCTTGTTTGCAAGGGGTGCCAAGTGTGGATCTGATATGTAGCAATGAACTCTGCCTGAACAAAAATTTCTTCGTATTGGTCCTATTATCATAGAGCCTCTCCTGACTATGTTTTCCATTCATCATTCCCACAGGAAAAAATTTTCAAGTGCTTGTTATATGTGGAGACAGTAAAACTTTGCCTACTCTTGGAAAGCTTATTGATTTATATAAATTAAGTGCTATTTATGTAGTGAGTGACTAAATAAGAAATGTTAATCAGTTAAAGCAAACACACGCTTCATACATGACTCAGACTCAGGGAAGAGGAAGAACTTAGACCAGCTATAAGAAAACAACAAACGAACAGCATAGGTGGTGTTAGCAATTCAAAAATATATTCCACAACTTTACCTGTCAAAGGATAAATTTATGATGTCTCTTACGGTTAGATGAGAGAAGGACTCGATTCTAACATAGCCATAGGTTAATAACTTTAGTTAGCTTCTCATAAAACTGAAAAGCAGCAACAGGCGTCCTTGTTATTGCCACAGGGTGGTAACAGAATTCAGTGAATTCCAGAGAAAAACACTTAAAATGTCAAAACATAAACTTAACCGAATAAAAAGCTGAAGTGTAAGCCCAGACCAGAGAATGGAAAAGTACTGGATAAAACATTGGAAAATATACTGCAGGGAACATTCCCACTTTGGCAGTGAGATAGAGTAAATGACCTAATACAACTTTTCCATCCCTAATTTATGTGATTCTATGATTCAACTAAAACAAACTGTGGAATTAAAAACTGAAGCAATTCTATAACCTGGCTACCATATTTTATAAAAGTGTACATTTCTATAGGTATTTAAAACATGACTCTTTTGGCAGTAGTGCAACAGGAGATATATGCAGACTGACAGATTTCCTCTTAAAACATTCATCTGGCTGCCAGGCTGAACAGATGCCAGCAGCCTAAATGGTAGACCTAAGAATAACCCTGAAGACAATCTGAAGAGAAATAATGGCTAAAACTGAAAAAGTCAATTATGTTGACCCCTATGGGCTAAAACTCAGGAAAAGCAGGGTAGCCAGACCCTCAGTGTGAGTGGCTCTGATGGAGAATGGATGCTCCTAGGCACTTACTGTTTTTGAAACTGTTGTGCTTCTCATCTGTGGGAAAATAGAACCAGTGTTAAGTATTGTAGGAAAGTAATTATAGTGCCTTGTGTACAGATACAAAGCTCAGACTATTATAAGTTCAACACCTGAACTGTCAGTTAATGATTAGGCTGATCAGAAGACATAACATTCAATTGCTTTCCTTATAGGTAGATGCACATCACAAATAAATAAATAAAATATAGAATACATTCAAGACTGCCTTTTTTTTTAAATTATCTTCCTTTAAAGGAAATCACTACTATCAAAAAACCATAACGTGACATTTATATATTTAGGTTCTCTTAGCTTAGTATAAAAGTATCCCAAATGGGAAGATTGTCCTGTTTTCTGAGAAGGGAAATGCTGACTTTCAAATGTCCTTCCCCATGCAGACAATCCTGCAGCCACAGAGATTTCTGCAGTTGTAAACAGTTTGAAACCACCTGGACATGTCTAATATAGACAGCCCAGGGAAATAAGTCATTGAAATAGAAAAATGAAGTCTTCATATTTGAGTCCCTCAGTACAGATCTGTAATTCTAAGGTTAATCAATTAGCTCTCAGGAAAAGAATTGGTATCTCTGTTCTGGAGTACCAGCTTCAGCACCTTTCCAAACAGTGGAAGAGCTCTGTCAGCCTTTTTTAAAATAAGGAACAAGCTTTACCACTGAAGAGGACAGAAATATGGTTTAAATAAGTGGTTAATCAAAGGAGAATTTGTAAGAGAAAGGGTTTAGCCCATTTTTTTAAGGAGTTTTTGATCCATCTGAGAAAAATAGCTACTGTGAATTGGTTTTCCACAGCAGTGAACTTCCAATTATTAAAGATTCTTTTTCTGTAAAAGGAAAAAAAAAAACACTAGGAGTGTTGAGAAAAGCAAATAGTGGACAGACTATATTCAAGGAGATAATTACTTCTGGAGCTGGATAAAACAAATTTACCTGGGAAGGTGGATCAGAAATTTCTTGTTGGTAGAACAGAAATAGTAGGCCCATAAAACTGCAAGCTACTTCAGCTACTTTTAAACCCCTTCAAAACTGCCTCATTCATTACCCTAACACTTCTTGTATCTTCTTTAGCCTTTATTCTACTGCAGATGTTAACATAGCAGTCAAATCCTTCCAGAATCTTGCATGTCATGACTTAAGAATAATTTCTGAAGCCCGTGAGAGATTTAGGAATCAATAATACTGATTTTCAGTGAGGTTTGGGCTCCTGGGACAAGAATCACGAATTGTTTTGGAGAATTTCTATTCTGAGAGTTCCTACTGCTTTGTTGCAGCTGGTGGTGGCCCTGGAGGCCACAGTTCTCAGTGGCACAGGAAGCATTACCAGCAGCACAAGACCAGCAGAAACCTTAAGAAGGAATTTGAAGCTAAAGATGGAAATGTCATAGATTGTCCTCTCATTTACACAGAATCACAGAATCACTAGGTTGGAAAAGACCCACAGGATCATTGAGTCCAACCATTCCAATCAAACACTAAACCATGCCCCTCAGTGTCTCGTCCACCCGTGCCTTAAACACCTCCAGGGAAGGTGAGTCAACCACCTCCCTGGGCAGCCTGTTCCAGTGCCCAATGACCCTTTCCAAGAAAAATTTTTTCTGATGTCTAGCCTGAAGTTAGCTTAGTATGTCTATCTGCAATTTGTTGCATTTTCTTGGCTACTTTAATAATATTCTGTTGCAGATATGTCAATACTATAAGTTATACCTACTTTACAAGCTTCACAGATCTAAAATAACTGCCGGACTTATGCAATTTCTTTGTACAATTCATGGAACAATGCATAATTCAAACACCTCCCTGGTAAGTCAGCAGCAATGTAGAAGAGAAATGTTCCAAATGGCTGTGCCAGAGGCCATTTTGTGGGTTTAGCTCTAACTCACAAGGCAAGCAAAACTCCTGGCTTCACAGCCATGAACTTTGAAGAGCTAGGGAGCTAAGCCTTTCACAGAAAAATTGAGAGAAAGAAGGGAAAGGTAGATGCAAAAGAACTCTCCCATTATCATTAGGGCATTTATGTCGAAGATCCACATTCATATCCCTCTTTGGGTAACTGAATCTGAACCCAAGGTTCTCTGTGCATATGCTTTTGGGTACCTAGGGACAATGTTTCTCAATTACTCAGATCTTTCCCTTTCCATTAATTAAGCAGCCTGCACTTTAGGGTAGAGAGAGAAAAGCAAGGAATTCAAAGAAAGAAAAAGCTGGAAGGAAACACACTCCCTAACTTCCCAAATAGAACATTTTCCTAAGAAGTAGGAAACCTAGAGCTGAAACAAAGATGAACATACCCCACACTCTAGGTTCTCTGATCAGGCCATTCTGCAGCTGAGAAGTGCTAGAAAATATGTAGGAAATCTGAGGCTGGACTTGGTTCATCTACCCAATAGGAAAAATGAGATACATTTAAGGATGAGCTACATGGACTGCTACTACTGCAAGAATTTTAGCTACATTGACCAAAGCACTACTACTGCAAGGATTTTAATTAGGTCCATACACCAGAAGCAGAAACAGAGAGAATTTTGATAGTGAAGCACAGACAGCTAAAATGTTACTTAGTCTTTGAACTTAGGAGAAACAAAATGGTGATGTGGATCTATTCTTTAATCACAAGAGTTTATATAGAGTCTCTTTGGAAAATGAGCCTCCATTTACCCAGGTTCTTTTTGAAATAGGACATGGGTGTTTCAGAACTTACCTTAAATGACTGGTAAAGTGCTGCACAGAGATATCCCAATGAGTGATAAACCTGGAAGTACATACAGCTAGTCTGAGTAACTATAGTAGGAAATTTGGAGGAATGTACAATTCTCTTACAAACAAAACATTTAGTAAAAATGGGGAAAATTTTAAGTGTCATAGTATCATATTTAGAATATTTTTTATTATTATTTCTCATTTTAATGGCTAAAAAAGTAATAATAAACCACCAACACTGAACTGATCTTTTCCCCTCAGAAAACTGTAAAACTCATGAGAGTTTGGTCCCAGTTGGAACAATACTAAACTTTTAAAAACTTGAAATGTATTGTAGAATGGAATGTCAACTTTCCTCGTACTTACATTATAATAATATACAACCGAGTCCTCTAGGTGCAGTGAACTATCTGATTTTACAGGGTCTGCTCAGATAGTCTAGATTCTTTGGTCTGAATCTGCAAAGGCTTTTACCCATGCTCAATTTTCCTATTGTGTGTGCTCCCAGTGAAACCAATAGGATTCCTCACAGTGGTTAAATTAAACATAAGTGTTAGTGTTTGAGTGTGAATGTCTCATGGCTAGAGACTGCATATTCCCAAGGAAGAGCATGTTATGTGGGGAGAGGCAACTCCTCTGAATTACCGTACACACCTACCATTCTGTGTAAATTATGCAAATGAAAATAATAATGTCACATTTTCAAACTCCAACTCCAGATCTGGAGGCTTCTTTATATGATGCCAAGAATCATAGTAAGTAAAGAACCTTAGAACAGGCAATGAGTGTTTCAAATTATCCTCTTATTTTTTTAAGTTGACTGCACAGGGATATTTTACATGGCTCTTAATTTATTATCTTTCATAATAAGGAATGTTACTGCAGAAAAACTGCATTATGGAATATTGCTGAATATATTATTAAATCTAATCATGGTAAAGGGGTTTCCTTTTCAAAACTGTATGGTTCTGTCTTTCTCCAAGATAACTGGCTGTTTCTTTCTTTATACACTTCAAGCTCTACTAATTATGTTATGAAAAGATCTTTACAAATAGGGTGCTCTGGTGGGCTAGCACCACTTTCCTTGGGTGGGAAGTAGCTAGTGCAGCAGTGAATTTGCAACAGTCCAGGCTTTTACGTTGGTCTCAAAAGAGACAAAATGTCTACTTTTTAAAGAATTATTAATATCAAGAATACTGTTCTTTTTCATTAGTGTTTGAATTTTAAATAGCAGCAGTTTTAGAACAGTCATCCTCTTTATTTTACCATTGGAAGAAAAAAATCACACAGAATCACATAAAATCAAGTTTAGTACGAAGTAATGATTGGTCCCAAACCTCACATTATACAGAGGAAAATTCTGTAGTCAAACAACAGCTGCCAGCTGTGATTTTGAGCCAGAACAACAGTTTTTTCTCAACAATGTGCTGGGAGATATCTCCAAAGTGTGTGGGATGATGTGCAGCACTCAGCAGGAACAAGTTATGTCACTTCTCAATTAGCTGAGCAGAGCGAAGAAAAGCGGAAGCAGAAAGACAGGGACTGAATTAAGTACCTGTGCCCTGGCTTGCCTCAGTGTAATCCAGAGAATGTAAATCATCTGCATTGCAGCCATTTTTAGGATTTTTGCCTTCCTTATACTACTAGGCTGGTGCAGCAGCTTATGCAATCATGTCTTAGGTCCAAAAGAGAAGAGTGAGAGCAGGGGCAGCCATGTGGGCCAGTCACTAACAAAAATGTTTCCAAAAGTCCCCATGAAATATTATCTCTCACATGCAGCTGTTCAATACTTCATGATGTGTGTTAGGCACTGCTTTTCTGCCAGTCTACTAGGCTGCACAGCACGTTCACCTCAGCTTACTTTACTTTATTAGATTGTGAATTAAAAAGAATTATTCTCATTGCACAGCAGACAGTTTCCCTTACCAGTGACTCACTGCTGCTCTTGTAACCCTCATGTACCCTCAGCACCACCCAGGTCATCATTGAACTCAATATATCAGTAATGTCGAGTGCCCGAGAATGTACTCTCATCCGTTACGTCCAAGAAAACCAAAATTTCGCCTTATGCACCTATGCACTAACAGAGAGTATATCACTTCTGGAGAAGACAAAACTAAATTTGCCACTATTTTGGTTGGAAATATTCTTTGCCTGCCTGCATGAAGTGTCTTTGTCATGACTTTATGACTTTCGGGGAGGATTTAAAACCAAATGGAAAAACAGATCTTGGATGTCTCTGCTCATTGACAGCAAGCCCCTCACACCCCACTATAGCCCCAGTCTGATTGCCATCTGGTACACGAGCACAAAATATGCAGAATAGTGTAAGTCTGGCAGGATCCAAACAGCACCAACAATTGTTAATCTGCTGACGTTTTTAACAAATAATGAAAGATAAACAAATCTTCTATTGTGAGCAAAGTGAATATATAAATAAGATCCATGAGGAATAGTTCAAAGGAAGTTTGCAACAATTTTCTGTTGTTTGGATTAGTTTCTCCAAATAAAAACTTCTTTATTCACTGTCTTAAATCCAGGCTAGCACTTAAGACCACAAGTCTCATTCTTCCATATAACTGGACTTTGGACAATGGGTTCAACATATTTCAGAGAAAATTTTGGTGCTCATCTTTTAGTATGCAAAGAGTCATTACAGATCAAATCTGCAAATTCTCCTCCAAGCAGCTTCTTATTGACTTGAATGAAGATTATTTTCACTCATAGAGATGAAAATAGGAAGCAATAATTCCTTGGTTACTCAAGCTGAAACTCTCTGAATTATTAAACAGTCATTTAGCCAAGGTCTTGCAGAGTCTCACACACAGCATGGAGGAAGGGTGAAGTTTTGGAGATCCATGACCTCCTCTGATTTTTGCTGTATGGTGTAATAGTTACATTTACTGGCAATGAGGAAAAATGAATGTCCTGAAAAACATGAACAGCAGCAGCTTCTCTTGCTTGGGCTGCAGCTGCTCACCCACCTCAGGGGGTCAGGAAGGAATCCTGATTTGTGCCACAGCCACGACAGATACCGGGAGATACATACCAGTCTCACTACACAAGCGAAAGCATTAACGAAAAGATTACTATAATAAATGTCAGGAAGATCAAATTAGGGTCAAGATAGCTTTATGTCCTGCTTGCTTGCTGCTTACTCAGAAATAATTTCCTCTTTAAGTCAGTTATTTGCTCAAATGAGGTTTGTAAGAGCCTTCTTCTGACTCAGCCTCCAGGCAATGAAGTCTGCCTTGCTGGCTCAATTCATGCAGCAACTGAAATGAATGAGAACATTCCTTATGATCTGAAATGGGGGCAAAGTGTGAATTGCCATATTCTATGGAATTTATTTTCCTATACAGTCACTATGTACTAGGTACTCCCCATAACTGAAAAAAAAATGGCCTATTAATGCAAAATGAAAATTAACTATAAATATCTGAGATGTAAAACTATTTTCATTATGAAATGATCATTTCTTCTCCTGTAGAGAAGCCTACTCATACAACCAGCTGCTTTTGTAAACCCAACACAGGTTTACAAAAGGCAGGTCTTGCCAAACTAACCTGATCGCCTTCTATGACAAAGTGACTCAGCTGCTGGACAAGGGAAAGGCTGTGGATGTATCTTCCTGGACCTCAGTAAAGCCTTGGACACAGTTTCTCACAGCATTCTGCTACGGAAACTGTCGGCCTCTGGCCTGGACAGGCACACACTTTCCTGGGTGGAAAACTGGTTGGACGGCCGGGCCCAGAGAGTGGTGGGAAATGGTGTTAAATCCAGCTGGAGGCCAGTTACAAGTGGGGCTCCCCAGGGCTCAGTCCTGGGTCCAGCCCTGTTCAATGTCTTTATCAACGACCTGGATGAAGGCATCGAGTGCTCCCTTAGCAAGTTTGCAGATGACACTAAGCTGGGTGGAAGTGTGGATCTGCTGGAGGGTCGGGAGGCTCTGCAAAGGGACCTGAACAGGCTGGACTGCTGGGCTGAGACCAATGGCATGAGGTTTAACACGGGCAAATGCCGGGTCCTGCACTTGGGGCACAACAACCTTAAGCAGAGGTACAGACTAGGAGAAACCTGGCTGGACAGCTGCCAGGAGGAGAAGGACCTCGGGGTGTTGGTTGACAGCCGATTGAACATGAGCCAGCAGTGTGCCCAGGTGGCCAAGAAGGCCAATGGCATCCTCCCTTGTATCAGGGAGGTTATTCTCCCTCTGTACTTGGCACTGGTGAGACCGCACCTCGAATCCTGTGTTCAGTTCTGGGCCCCTCCCCACAAGAAGGATGTTGAGGCTCTGGAGCGAGTCCAGACAAGAGCAACAAAGCTGGTGAAGGATCTGGAGAACAGGCCTTATGAGGAGCGGCTGAAAGAGCTGGGGTTGCTTACCCTTGAGGAGGCTGTGAGGAGACCTCATTGCTCCCTATAACTAACTGAGGGGACTTTGTAGAGAGGAGGGTGCTGGCCTCTTCTCCCAAGTGACAGGAGACAGGACGAGAGGGAATGGCCACAAGCTCCACCACAGGATATTTAGGCTGGACATCAGGAAAACATTTTTCACAGAAAGGGACATTGGGCACTGGAACAGGCTGCCCAGGGAGGTGGTTGATTCACCTTCCCTGGAGGTGTTTAAGGCACGGGAGGACGAGGTGCTGAGGGGCATGGTTTAGTGTTTGACAGGAATGGATGGACTAGATGATCCAGTGAGTCTCTTCCAACCTGGTTATTCTGTGATTCTGTCCTTTTAAGTTAAAAGTCACTATATTTCTCCATTAAGGCTGAGGACAAATATTACACTTGCTCCTCAGAAAACTATATCAAGAATTTAATGATTTTGTGTATTGAGCAGATTGATCTAGGTTTCAAAAGAGTTTCTCCTGAGTTTTCAAGCCCTCTTAGTCTTGCATTGACCTATGGGTTCCCACTTTTCCTGTTTCACTTTGGAGTCACTTGCAGAAAGACAGAAGGTCTACTCTGCTCTCGTGAGACCTCACCAAGAGTACTGTGTTCAGTTCTGGAGTCCGTAGCATAAGGTCATAGATCTGTTAGACCTAGTCCAGCAGAGACCCATTGAGATGATCAGAGGGATGGAGTACCAACCATGTGAGGAAAGGCTGAGCGAGCTGGGCTTGTCTAGCCTATAGAAGAGAAGGCTCTGGCAAGACATTACAGTAGCCTTCCAGTCCTTCAAGGGGGCCTACAGGAATGCTGAGGAGGGAGTCTCCATCAGGGAGTGTAGTGATAGGACAAGGGGTAATGATTGTAAGCTGAAAGAGGGAAGATTTAAATTAGATATTAGAAAGAATTTTTTTACTGTGAGGGTGGTGAGGCACTGGAATGGGTTGCCCAGAGAAGTCATGGAAGTCCCATCCCTGGAGGTGTTCAAGGCCAAGTTGGATGAGGCTTTGAGCCACCTGATCTAGTGCAAGGTGACCCTGCCTACAGCAAGGGGGTTGGAACTAGATGATATTTATGGTCCCTTCCAACCCAAGTCGTATGATTCTATGATACATAACAGATAAATATACTTCCATTTGTGTCTTAATCTTATAGTGTCTCACTTTCTTTGCATTCTCCAAGTGCTTTTAGATTTGTTTAGATATGTCTTCCCTCTTTTGAAAAACAATTGCTTCTGTTTTCTCCCTTCCACTATCTTTTTTGTTCTCCATTAACCTCAGGTATGAGTGTCCTATGTAATTTTGTAAGACTGTGTAATAAGCATCATATGAACTTTTTGATTTTTATATTTATACTGTTTTCATTCATTAGTAGATGTTGATAATATGATCATTAATTCATAAAGAAAGCTACAGTCTTTTACTTTTGCTCACAAAAAAATACAAAGGTTTCTGCAGTAAGCCTCCCTGAAGCAAACAGTTGTGTCTGTGCCACTCAAATGGCACAGACGTCAGAAGTCATCAGAACATAGCTTCATTTAAGTAGCCTGGTTTCTCACTTGAATCTGCCTTAAAATATTGCATTCTCTTCTTTTTGTTGGGATTTTTTGGGGTTCTTTCCACTCAATGACTAGCCATCACTGCAGGAAAGCCCCAATTCCTTTTAGCTTCAGAATTTAATTCTTTATTCACTTTGTGTTCCACAATAAATATGTTCATTTAGAGTGCTAGTTTTATCCAGTTAATACCCAACTGCTGCTGAGTTAATCAAACAGAAGCAGCAAGGAGGCAAAGGCAGAGAACAGACCTGCCACTTACACACTTTGCAGTCAGTGATCTGCAGGCACCAAACCCTGCTTCAGATAAACAACTCAAAATTAGATCCTCATCCAGGCTATGTTTATGACTCCCTGTCTGAAAAAAAAAAATAAAAGAACTGAAAAAAATTAATATTGAGACTCTAAAGCAGTATTTTGGAAATACATATATATATATTTAAAAAAAGAAGCAACAAACAGAAAATTAAAAAGGGGAGAACACATAGACAGAAGCAGCACATTTTTACGTTTTTATAAGTTTCTACTTTGTCTCTCTCCACCTTCTCTTCATTTCTACCCAACTCCCAAATAATTTTTTGGAGGCAGAACAAGGGGAAAGGCATCTCTCGTAGAAATGGAATTTCTTAGGGAAGTGGTTATTCACTGACCCAAAATGTGTCAGAGAAGTACCTCTGCATGGATGAAATGGAGTTTGATTATGAATATACTTCTGGAAGGCTTGAGGCTTCCTGGGACTGCTAGGACCTGCAGGTTACAGTCTTCTAGTAGCCCTATTCAAACTCGAGACAGAACCTTCACATTCCTGGCCATCTGATTCTCCATTCTGCCCAATTTCTAGAGCGTTTTAGAGAAGGAATGAAAGAGACAATATTTCATTCAATGATTGCTACAATCTGATGCAATCTAAAAAGACGACTTCAAACAATGTTGCTATCACTGTTGTTGAAATTTCCTCCTTCACAAGAATCTTTTTTGTAATTGTCTCTCAAATAGGCCTGGAAGAAGACTTCTAAATGTTGAAGATTCCTCAAAACCATAAATTCTAGTGCATCTAGCACAATGGATAAAGGAACACTGTTAAATTAATCACGTCTTCAGTAAATCAAACAAAAATTTATTTCATATTATGTGATAGATTGCTTAAATTAATATCTCTCACTTTAGAGAACTGCTAAAGTATTTTGGGGCACTGTGGATACATATTTAACAGATTTATACTTCAGATATATAATAATCCTTTAGAGATTTACCATGCTTATGGCTTCAAAATCAGGCCATAAGACTACTGACTACTAATGGGAACTTTATTGATGTCTTTTCCTCTGGAGAGGAAAGACTGTGTAGTACAATGATATTGACTTTCATAGCTCTGACTAGTCTATGTACGTGCTTTTTCTTGTTTTGAGGGGACCTCTGACTTCACTGTATTTCTTATGCAAAGTTAGTAGAGCTGTCACCAAGGGGACTTTGAGAAGTTAAAAGTTTATTTGAAAAAGAAATCAAAACTCTATTAAAAAAATTATTTTTTCCTCTTTTTCCTCCCTCAATGAAATTGTTTGGGATAAAAGCATGATTCTAGTGTGAATGGGAACATTATTGAGTTTAGTAATTTTATAAAATTTGTAAATTACAAGTTTTCTAATCTCCTTTGTGATGATGAAAATACCTTATATCAGTCAGGAATCAATATATTATTTATATCACATACTTCACAAATTATGTACATATCTTTTCCAAAGAAAGTTCTTGAAAATAGGGATTCTGTGAATAGAAGTACTCTCAGACCTTCTCGAGGACAACATTCAGATCCTCTCCTGCAAACTCCCATTGCAGTCATTTGTACAGCCAATCACTCAAACAAAACAATGTCAAGACAGCTGACCTCTGCTGTCAAGAAGGAATGAAAAAGAGAAGCAGCCTCTTAATTAGGAAGGCACCAAATCATATGCAAATTCATAAATCAATGGCAATCACTCAGAAGCGGATAGGGAACCAGACACCAGTGAATTAATATAACTCCCTTCCTTCACCTGCCACTCTTAAACAATTTCTGTCACACATTTTGCACAAACTTTCAGGTACTGAAGCACATTGCATGATGCATTTTGGATATCCCAGGGTATGGATAGCATCATTAGAGATTGCAGATGCCTTTCATAATCATGATAATCATTCTTTCTCCTAACCTTAGCACAATTAAAGGATACAGCAGTCTTCAAAAGGTACATCTCTCCCACACAAAGTTCAGATTCTGAAAAAAAAAATACAAACCTGATTTAGAGCAGAATTAAAATTTTAAATATTTTCACAAGAAGAAATTTCCTGGAAAAAGAAATATGGTAAAAATGTGTCTCTGCTTCCTGGCTGATAAAAGTTTTCCATGGCAAAGCCTGCTTATATGGGAAGTCAAAGAATTCTAATGTATTTGTTTTCTTGTAGGAAAAAAAATATTTGGAAAAAAAAAGAATTCTCTTTCAGATAGTAACTTCCACAGAAAAACCCTACTCAGCTCCTGCTAGAGAAGCTACCTAGATTCTCTAAAAAGATAACATAAATCTCATGAAAATTATGATATTGTGGTTTTTATTGTAAAACAAAATGTCTTACTGTCTCTCTGTAGAAGCAAGCAGGATCTTCTTGACTTATGGGAAATGCAATGGAAAAGAGTATTCCTAGTAAAACAACTTCAAGAACTACTGATACCATGAGGTGATGTTTCGGAGAGGTAGTGACATCAAATATAGTAGAAGAATGAAACTTCCCATTTCAGCAATGTCAGAACATTTTCCCTCACAAAATGGTGGAATTTCCACAAAATACATATGATTTTGTAGTATGTTTACATTTCACTTAAAATATAATACGGGTAGGAAGAATGTTGCCAGAGAAGTTCTCCTAAAGAGTGAAAATGGCTGGCAGAAGCTCAGTTCTAAGACTGTTGCTTGTCCCCTTGGGACATACATCTACCACTGCAGAAGCCAACACTCTCCAGATCTGATCTGGGAAAGCAGTAAAAACTCATCACAGTGAGAATAATCTGACTGCTCCCAAAGAAAAAAAAGCACAGATTCACCAAGCCAAATACCACCTGAAAGGGCTTTACGGGTCAAACTTCAAATATATTCAATGAGAGGAGAGTTTATTTTCTTTTTGCCTCCAAAAAGCTTCTTATTAAAACTAGCTCTGTTTGTGGTATTTATTGCATGTACACCCATTGACAGAGTCTATACAGAGCTACTTGTGTGTTGTGAGGCTGCTAGATGAAGGTACGAAGAAGACACCACTTGTGCAATAGATTTCGTCACCCAGCTGATGGCATTTCTTTGTTTCGTTGTCTGGAGACAGAACAAATATGCCAAAGATCTTAGGAAGCAACTCTATAAGATAAGATGAGATAAGGGATATTTTGCCAGCTTAAGCCAATACAAGGTGTGGTGAGGTTTTCCAGCTGGAAGTTGCTTTTTCTGCCTCTCATATGTCCACTCGTAGCCAATGTGTGAATTTGTCATCAGGCACTGCCAAATTGCTATTTATTTTGCAGACTGCTTATGTCAGCCCCAGAAACGATGGGCAGAGTACAGAGCAAGAGCCATCGCAGCTGGCACAGCAGCCTGCACTGACAGGCATGAGACAACTGCTGGGATTTAGCACCCCCTTCTCCCTACACAGGCAGATCCTGCATCACAAACTTACAGCCAGGTTTCTTCACAATGTTTTGCATGTATGTGCTTGGAACCCTGGCTTCAGGACAGCTTCCCTCTTTAAAGCCACTATTGCTCAGTCCTAGTAGTCAGGCAGCATACCAAGAAATAACCTGAGATTACTAAAATCCCCTCAGCTAAACCATCCTGCATGTGCTACTCTCCCAACATGCATCTAATCAATGCCAATAATTCAGTCCTTTATAAAGAAGTATTAAGAGACAATGTTCCACAGGTCATAGGGACATAGTCATTCTTTCAGTTTCTCAGACTACTGTGGGAGTAATATCCACAGAGCAGCAAATGATGACAGATGAGTAACCTAAATCAGGAAATTTCTATGTTTCAGGAAAATCTCTGGAAGGTCATTCTTTAGTTACAAGAGCTTAGGGGGTTTTTGCTCTTTCTCAAGAAACAGATGTATTTGTCCCTTATACATTTCAGGAGCATCACCACAGATAGGAACTCTTTCTTCCTTTACTGCTTACCATTCATCTGGAAGCAGTCATCAGTCTTCTCTCCTCTCATCTCTTCGCTCCTCCAGTTTAGTATACATATTTACCTAACAAGCCTCCCCATAACAAAAAATGGTCTTTTCTCCTTAACACTTTATAGGAAGTTCAATGAGAAAAAATAAAAATTCTGCACTGTGAGTTTCCTGGTGCTCAGTATGAGCTGATACTTGAGGATGACTCCATAAGCACAAGCACATCTTTACCAACCCTGAATGTCAATGAAAACATAGGGGGATAAGTAATTTTTTTTAATCCTGTAGAATAAAATGTCCCACACAACACCTTTTACATTCACAATTTACCAAATATAATTATGTTGCAGATCATTTCAGTAATTTTTCTTAGTGATCCTGAAAGGAAAGAATTAAAATCTGTAAAATGAGATTAAATTTTTGTGTACATCCCTGAAAACAGTCAATTTCTCTCAAGGTGCAATTCTGCCTCCTCTCCCCATTTTCCAGGAGAAAGAGGAAACCTCGCCTCAGGTTTACGTCCCTAGGAAAGGAAGCTGTGCAGTAGGTATGTGAATTCTGAATCTGAGCACTCTAATAACTCTGCAAAATGAATCTGTAGGCAAACTCAAAAATGTATTTTGAGAAAATTCCTCACAGTAGTCTTTATCCTGAAAGACTTCCAGGCAGACATAAAAAAAAATTAGAAAATCTTATCTAAGCAGATAAAATTACATTCAAGAAGCTGCAAGGTACATAAACAGCTTTCTTCTGGCTGTCCACAGGCACCTGCAACTCCCCTGAGTTTCAATTGCTACTAGAGAACTGAGCAGCAACAGGCTCAGCTGGACCCACCAAAGAGTGGACAAAACAGAATATGTAGCCTGTCTGCTCCTTGATTCATGCAAACTATAGCCATCACTTTTACTGTCTCTTATCCCACTCTAGGGGAAGGGAGAAGAAAAATATCAGGCTGCCAGGTAAAATATCTCATGTTTCTCCTGAAAAGAAACTAACTGCTGAAACAGAGGTGTAACTGAGTTCCGTCATCTGCCTCTAATGTGGCTATTCTTCTGTCTTCATATTCATCTTTAGGGAGGGTTTGTTTTTTCATTGCAAGCAGTCAGAACATGCCCTGGGACACAATCAGTTCCAAGTTTCTGAGTTTTGGGGCATAAAAAGGATAAGAGAGGCAGAGTTTAGGTCATTGGCTATTGTTGGCTAAATCTTCCCACTGAAAACCAGAGAGGACTTTAACTGGAAAAAGGACTGAAGGGAGAGGCACAAAGTACATCTATATCTTTACTATGTGGGTTAAGAGGTAGGATCATCCTCAGACGAAAGCCCACATACCAACCACCTCCCCTGGCAGCCAAAGGGCACCTCTGCAGCCAGCAGCCTGAATCCCTTTGCAAGCAGGGGAGAGAAGAGGGCTTCAAATTAATTTCTGTTAAAGCCAGGACATTTTTTTACCTTGGTAAGGTAATAGACAGGTTCTCCAAATGAAGGAGAAAGATTTCTGCCCTAAGGCTCCTTCCTGTGTTATACAAAATGAATCAGGATCTTATGCAAGAAAAAAGTTATCTTTTGTCAGAAAAAAAAGGAAACAAGAAATGTCAGAGATTCAGCAAATGCAATATATGAACTTTATGAGTCTTAAAATAAGAATTGAGACAGCACATTGCATCTTGGGTCATTTAAAATCAGTGCCATTTTCAGCTATGCACCCTGTCCTGAATTCACAGTAGCTGCTGTCATAGTTCTTTGTTCTTAAAGCTGTGTGAAGCATTGCAAAGATGGAAGCTGCTCTGCTTCTCCACCCTCACCACCTTCAGGTTTATTCTCCTTTTTTTTTAACCATTCCTTCTAGCTCCCCCCTTCACCTCCCCACTCTTCCCCAGTCACTTTCAGTGCTGTCACCTGGTCTCTATTTCTCTCAGCTCTTCATATTTACATCACCTATCTTTCCCCATTCAAGACAGCCAGCACAGCTTCACCAAGACCAAGTCTTGTCTCACTTCTATGCAAGAGTCACTACATCAGTGGACAAGGGAAGAACCACAGATACCACCTGTCTGGATTTCTCTAAGGCCTTTGACACAGTCCCCCACAATGTCCTTCTCTTTAAATTGGAAAGATATGCATTTTATGGTGGACTATTCAGATGATGAGAAATTGGTTGGATGGTCACACCCAGAGGCACCAGCTAAATGTCCAGATGGAGATCAATGAAAAGCAGCGTCCCTCCAGTATCTGTTCCAGGACTGGTGTTGTTTAATATCTTCATCAATGACATAAACAACACGATCAAGGGCACCCTCAGCAAGGCTGCAGCTGATACCGATCTGAGTGGCGAGGTTGACACATGTGAGGGATTAGACTATCCAGAGGGACCTTGACAAGCTGGAGAAGTGGGCTTGTGAAAACTTCATGAGGTTCAACAAGGTAAAGTGTGACATCCTGCAACTGGGCCAAAGCATCCCTCAGTATCAACACAGGCTAGAGGATTGAGAGCAGCTCTGTAAAGAAAGACTGGGGGGTCCTGGTGGATGAGAAGCTGGACACAAGCTGGCAATGTGTACTTGCAGCCTAGAAGCCCAACCATATCCTGGACTGCATCAAAACAAACATTGCCAGCAGGTCAAGGGAGGTGATTCTCCCTCTCTACTCTGCTCTGGTGAGACCACACCTGTAATAGTGCATTGAGCTCTGGAGCCCTCAGCACAGGAAAGATGTGGACCTCTTGGAGTGGGTCCACAGGAGGGCCAACAAAACTATCAAGGGCCTGGAACACCTCTCCTGTGAAGAAAGGCTGAAAGAGTTGGAGTTGTTAAGCTTGGAGACGATTCCAAGGAAACCTTATTGCAGCCTCTTAATACTTAAAGGGGGCTTATAAGAAAGACGGGGGAAAACATTTTAGCATGGTCTGTAGCAATAGGACAAGGGGTAATAGTTTTAAACTAAAAGAGTTTAGACTAGATATTTGGAAGACTTTTTTGTCACTGAGGGTGGTGAAACACTGGAAGATGTTGCCCAGGCAAGTCGTAGATTCCCATCCCTGGAAACATTCAAGGTCAGGTTGGATGAGGCTCTAAGTAACCTGATCTAGTAGAAGATGTTGCTGCTCACTAGGTGGACTAGATGACTTTCATGGTCCCTTCCAAGTCAAACTATTCTATCACTTTATCATTCCCCTTTCCCGCCTTCTGTATTATGCTCCATGTATCTCACCTGTTCTTCCTTGCTCCACAAAAGCAGTTTTAACTGCTTCATTAGACCTTTGGCTAATGCTGAATTATATCTCACATTGAATATAGTTCAATATTATATCTCACAGAGCCCTCAAGACCTCTGCTATACATACAAGCTGGAACTGTTCATGCACACTTTTGTTCTGATATACTGTATGGGAAAATATGTTCAAAAGTGTAATTATAGCATTTCAAGGAAACAGTCAGATGTCAGACGAAGAAATATGTGAAAGGAACAGATACTAAGAGAACAGACATTTTCTGGACATCAGAAAGGAAAATAAAAATAGATTTCATGGACTACCTTTAAATAGGGGTAAAAAGACAGCAAAAAAAAAGTAATGCAGCAGAATAATTTTTTTTAGAACAGGAAAAAAATTAACAAAAAAAAGGAGTCCCAAGAAAGGATTACCCATATCATCACTATAATATTTTGAAAATATTCAGCCTCTGCAAAGGAAGCAATCTAACACAGAGTCAGCAGTGCTGGGATCACAGTGGCAAGGCCAAAGAAAGAGGCTGAAAATCCTTGACATAGAGTGTTAGATCAGATGGAGAAGGCAAACGTAAGGATGAAAATTACTGAATGTAAGTAGGAAGACATTAAAAAAAGCACATCAAGATCTAGGCTTAGGACAGATTTATGGCACAAAAAAAAAGCTACAGTTCTAAAAAAGTGAGGGGTTTTATTCCTGTTGGTTACTTTTGAGCTCTAACTATGACATCAACTTCAGAAGAACAGGCAGGTTACAACAGTACCTGTTAAATCCTGACTGACACTCAATCAAATCAAGTGTCTTTCCACTGACTTCTACAGGAACCAGATGGATCCTAAAAGAAAGAAATTTGTGTTAATGGTAGTAGCACTGGCTAATTATTTTGCAAGGAAACTGCTTTTTTCAAAGAATGATGATTCATCAGAACAGATCAGACTCTATATGCAGATATACTGAATATTGAAAAGGTGGCATTTCCAAGATGAAAAAGACAAGAACCTTGACAGATTATTGCTTAAGACAAGAGAGCACTCATTGCACCCATCCAGACTCAGCTCTTGCCTGACTGTTTAAATCAAGTCATTGGCATCCTCATAGCCCCTGTGTCAGAAGCCTGAACCTTCACTTCTCACATTTAGGTATGCTGAGCTAAAGATGCTTACAATACTTTTCTGCACAAGCTTGAAAGAATAGCCACTTCAAGTGGCTGCAGGAAGACTGGACGAAGAGGCAGAAAAGCTACAGTTGTATTTGGACAGATTTCAGGGGTAAATATAGCATAGATTCTTGCTGTACTAATATCTCCTGAACTGGCAACATGGCCAAAGTTGCTGAGTATTCACATGTCGTCCTGTTCCTGTTTCACACCATATGCTTATATGGACCCATCTTTGTCATAAGAGGAAATAATCTCCAGAGACATGTTTCTTCCCTTCTACGATTTGTATTGGCATGAATACTAAGACCACCTTATTACAAATATTTTACTTATTCTCATTTTCCATTGGAAGTGTATCTTTGAAGTTTACCCTATCAACGAACAAATGCATGCAAGCTAACAGCATTTCTTGCTGGCTAGAAGAGTATCACAAACCAAAATAATCTTCTCTACTGACTAAGCTGTCTCACCTTATGACTGTAATAGTGCCAGGTGCATGGATGGGTTTTAAAGATACTTTTTCTCATGTTTTCATTGAAGTCCTATGGTAAAGGCAAGAAGGAACAACCCAGAGGAGGAAGCTCTCTATTTACCCGTAATCACAAAGACACAGGGGATCAGAGGTTTCCCCTCATTGTTTTGTAACCCTGTCTTTAGAGTATCACCTCTAGATACAGCAGGTAAGTTCAGCCTCTGCATTTATTAACTCCATGACCTACTTGCTGTCACAATACTTTAGGCATACTTACCCTAGTAACATGCAATCATGGATCAAAACCCTCCTCCACTGCCCCAGCTTCAGATGAACTGAAGTAGGTTGCAGTTCTTCAATGATGATATAAAATGTCAAGAGATTTAAGGCTCTTTGACTGATAAAGGGCTGGTGCTGTGAGTACTTTCCATGAAGAGCTATGCAGCTCATGTGCTCCCTGGTCTCAAAGTCAAGGACTGTACTGTTGTTCACTGGCAGAGTTAGGTCTGAACAGCAAAGCTGTCTGTTAGAGCTGAGGGCACACAGGGCACATCTGCAGCTTGCCTATGGCACAAGCTCCTTCCTAAGGTTTGACAATATCATGAAGATTTCAGTTCCTCATTTGCACTCCCTGTTTGAGTGGGAAAGTGTGTCGCATGTGGAGTCTCAGCTGCAGCAAAGACATAGACTGTGACCAGCAAAGAGATACCTTTTTCTGTCATAAAAATCTGCAAATGAAATTCAGTGTGTTACCTGGGAATGTTATACTCACTTTTTTTGTGACTGAAATTTGACCAGTATCTTCATCCTGCCAATTCCACTTCTCCTTATTCAGCAATAAAATACACTAAATATTTCTGTTTAGCAGGGATACATTCTGAAAAAAAATAAGGATGCATTTGGAGTGGAAATATTTGTGAACATGTTGCTTAATTTTATTATAAAAACAAAAGGATGAAATTATCAACCTCACTTTAAATTGAATTGGTGTTACTCTGGGGAAAAATAGACTGCCCTTCAGATTCATTATCTAACACAGATGACGATGTCACTGGAAGAGTTTTGGGGGAGGTACAATCTCATCAGCTTCAATGTTAAATCCATTCTCAAAGAGCCAGTTAAACTATTTTGATACATATTGATCATATAAATTTATGCTGGACAACCCAAACCAAAATTAGTCAATATAATACTGTGTGCACATGAACACAGGTTTGAAAAAAAAAGCATGCCATGCACTATGGATATTTTTCTTAATCCAAATCCAGCATTTTTGATGGGTGACATATTCTGCCTCTGATGAATTGAAACCAAATATGGAGTCTAAACTTAAAAAAAATCTCAGTGTAGTCTGAATTTCATTACTCAAGCCAGTTCTTATATTAACTGATCTTGAGTGAAACCTGTACACATTTTAAAAAGTTATGTAATTTGATGTCAAATGATTGACAAATTCTCAAAGAGCAAGTAATGGCACTGAAGTTCTGAGGCAAATACATAACACAAACACCCTAATACAGTAATTCTTGGGAAATTTTATGAAACAGTTCTCCAAAACAAAAACCACAGGCAAATTGTGATATTTCCTTTGCCAGTGACTTTGTTTCCTGCACTATGGTTCAAATATTGCACTGCTAGACATAAGTGCTACTGTTCTAACTTGATTTTATACTAACAAAGACTAATCTAACACATTAGAAGTTCTTATAGTTCTGATCAAAACTTGTGCTGCTGTTAGAAAAATATTTTTTTCTGAATAAATACATTCATTATGCCATGGAAAAACAGCCTTGCCTGTTACTCAGTGCAGAAGGAGTTAAGCCAGGACAAAAATGTATGCTCTGAATCAGAGAAATATTTTTAGAGACACTGCTTTGGAAAGGGGAAAGCTTGCTTCATTCTTGTTTAAACTAAAACCAGTGTTGTATTGACATGTCTGGATTAAGTATTCAATGGATTTTTCCAACCTGTTGGACACCTTCCACAAATTATAAAAAGACACCACAAACAGAAGTGACGAAAAAGGTAATGTTACTTTTGTGCACAAATTTCTCCCTAGGGGTTTATAAAGAGGGTCCCGGAAAAGTTTTATGTAAAGATACAGGACAAATTTATTACGACAGAGAGGAACAGTGAAAGCAAATTTATTATCTTTTTTATCATTCCTGGCAGTTCTTCCAGCAGACAGATAAGGTCCATGAACTGTGTAAGACTTTTCTGTGGCTCACACCTTCCACATCCAAGCAGGTTTTGGAACTGAAATTTTCTGTTCCTGTCAAAGTGGTCTAAAAGATTCAGCCATCTCTTCTAGCACATGCTGTGCTCCTACACACAAAGCCTTAGAAAGCAGGTCTGGGGGAGGACTGCTTATTCCAGAAGCAAAATAAATTTCTTTTCCTGATGGGTTTAACTGAAATACTAGATAGTTCTGTGTAGAATGGTTTGGGGTTTGTTTGTTTGTTTGTTTTAATTGCTAGTTACCTTTCCTCAAACTGAAGATCGTTCTCCTTTATGTTAACTCTGGATCATTTTTATTCAGTGCCACTGACAGTGCAGCTCAGTGTCTGAGGGCAGGTGCTGGGAGCTAACAGCAGCCTCACAAAAAGCAGAATCCTCTCTGTCAATCATTGTTCCAGCAGCGCAAGCCTAGTGATTCAAACTGTTGTCACTCAGCATTCTTGTCATATATTCTTTACCCTTGAAACAAGCCAGTCACCCACTCTCCTGGAACAGAAGAGACATCTCCACTCCTTGGAATGAGAAAAATCCAGAAAAAAAATAGTATTTTTCCATTGCAATTATTATTCTTGATCTAATATGCAGACATTTCTGATGTATTATTTCTGGGTCTAATGGAAAGCATACATCACTGTCTTCGTTACGCAGATCAGAAGCAAAGGGTTTCAATAAAGAGCTAAAATATATCCCTATTAGAAAATAATATATTTCTAAAATTAGAGCTGCTTCCACAACATATCAGAAGATTCTATCTCCTTTACCATTGACTGGTCATATTGACCAAATGATGCCCTTTTATTTAGAGTGTAAGGTTTACTTTCATTTTCCTTTTAAGTGACATCATCTTGTTTCAGCCTCAGTTCTCCTAAATAAAGGTAAAGGATTGGCCATCAAATCCAAACAATTCCCTCTCTCACCTCCACAGTGCCTAGGGAATGATATAGAAGGTTTATTGCAATGACTTTCCTTCCCAGAGCCACAGACAGTCAATACTGCCACCCTGGACTTTGGTCACCTCACCCAGTAACTCTAGAGGAGATACAAAAGGACCCTACACGTTGAGTTGTTAGACCCTTTCCAAATTAGGAAAAAAAAAAAAAAAGGAATCTTAGTTCCACTTTTTATGATTATACCATATTCTAATACCCCCAGCTTGGTGCTCAGATCTTAGTTTCTGCCAATAGCTGAAAACTGACATATCAGATGATGCTTTAAAAATGTGAACTATAAAATAATATGGTCTAAAGGGAAAAGATTGAGCATAAGTAAATATAACCAACTAACTAAACCTATAACTAAAATCCAACAGTTCCAGGATTTACCCAAAATTCCTAAGCTTAAGAGGTGCATTTCAGTTACCTCCAATAATCTTTGGATCCAGCTGTTTACAAAATTTACTAAGGCAAGTTTCATTACAGTATTGTCCAGGTCTCTTACAACTGAATTGCTTCTGACTTGAATATTCACCCACACTGTCTATCTTTTGGTAGTCTTTGGATGTAACTGTAATACTACATCACTGTTTTCAAGTTAGCTCTCAATTTAAAAACTATTCATTTTCTACAATCTTGTAAATCAAGAATTAATTAAGCTATCCTTTTTTTCAAAACAAACACTGCTAGAGTTCACAGAATAACACAAGTTAAATGTACATAAAGACATGACTGTAAAAATTCTCCATTTACAGAACAGAGAGATTATGCTGGTAGGAAAATCAAAATGTGTCAGGGATGCCTGAATATTATGGTATTTTGATTCCATCTATCAAATCTCTAAGATCTTCGAGATCTTCTGTATTCATAGCAATCATCAGGTTTAGGAAGCATTTGACTTTTCTCACAGAGGTGCGAATTCCATTCCCTGAGTATGAAAGTGGAGACAGTGCAATACCAATCTACAGTGCAGCACTTAACTGTAACAAATTGGACTCCTTTGCACATTTCATGCACAAGATAAGCACTCTGCATGACATTTGGGGCAACTGAGCACTCCTCATATGTGAGAAAATGCTTGACAACTTTGATGCACAATTTACTTATCCTTCAGAAGACAACCTTTGGCTATAATTACCATATCTGTGAAGAAGAAACAACATGAAATAACAAACAATGTCTACATCAAGGATTAAGAAAGTGCATGAGCAAATTGATAGTTTCTTTTGTACTTATCACCATGATTACATGCTAATGTATGCACTCAATATGCAGATAATTCATATCAATAACTTTACAAGAGCATTTGCAAGGTCTTTAGAAGAACTTAAAAACTGGACTAAATTCAGGCAACAGAGAAAACTGCAAAATTTGAAGGATTTTTATTAACAGTTCATGTATGGAAAGAAAAAATGCTCCTTATGACTTGTTGAAAACATTGAAGGAGGATCTCCATCCTTCTAACTAATTGCTATTTTTGTCAGAAATGTAAGCATTTCTCAGGGCATATCATAAATTACTGATAACATATCACCAGTGAACGTTTATAAGTGAAATAAATGCAGAAAGTATTTATACGTTTTCCAGACCAGTTAACAATCTTCCACCCTTCACCACCCAAGTATACTGGTATTTGAGTTATTGATAAACCAAAGCTGCTTGTAGTTAAATAATCTTTGCTGTTGCAGGGTATTATTATCCCAGATGCACTGGAGAATTCCAAATTAGAGTCAGTTATAAAATTCTCTCCTGGCTCCCTCAGAAGAGGTCCTTGTTGATTTCTCAAGTGCTTCAGCAGCCATCGCCTGCAGTTGCTCTATGGAAAGATGTGACTCATGCCCAGTTCACTCCTTTAAAGTCCTGTCCAGCTCAATAACTTCTGGCAGTCATTCCAGCCCATTTCTCTCTGTCAGAAACACAGGCTGTTTTAGCTGAATGTTCTTTCTGGCTCGTTAACTGGAGGAGTTGGATTATCATTACATTCCTATCAATCAGGTGCTGTCACAGAACATTATAGATGAGCCAAGAAAGAAGTGTGGGCTTATTTGTTTAACACCAAAAAACAATACATGTTTCTACTGATGTAATGTTTTATACAAGTTGACCGTTCAGCCGTTATACAGTAATTTACTGGAAAGGAGGGAATTTTAAGGCACAGCTTCAGTAAGTTCCTATAGCACAAACAATTTCTGAACTATTCTAACCTAGGGTCACTCAAATCAGTCCTTAAACTCATATTCCATGAATTCCTCTCTCTTTAGCAAAGTCAGACAACGCACCAACAGACATTGCCTGGGATTCCTTTTTAGAAAGCTAAGTGTGTGTCCTCCAGCAAGCATACCGCTTCTTACAACTTCCTTAATGTACAAAAGGCTTCTCCTGAGAAATGCCAGGCAATGAACAGCTTTTTCGTTAATATTCGAGCATATTTGCCCTTTGGCTCTGGAAGAATTAAATCTATGTCCACAATGCTGCAGACTGGACTGTCTTAAAAAGTCCCCAGAAGACAAAGGCAGTGCAGGAATTGAAAATGGTGTAAGCCATGTTTTCCCCTGTCCCCAGTCACATCCCATATTACTAGTGTGCAAAGCCATTCACTGATCCAAGAGACATCAGAAGCAGACTTCTGAAGATGGGGACAAAACTGCATGGGGAGGGGAGGGCAAACCAGAGCTGCTAGATCTGATCCAGTTCCCACTGAAATAATATTCCTATTCTGTTCACAGTATACACTGAACTAATTCAAATCCAACTGATATGCTATCATCTGTGTTCAGTTCTGGGCACCTCACCACAAGAAGGATGTTGAGGCTATGGAGTGAGTCCAGAGAAGAGCAACGAAGCTGGTGAAGGGGCTGGAGAACAGGCCTTATGAGGAGCGGCTGAAAGAGCTGGGGGTGTTTAGCCTGGAGAAGAGGAGGCTGAGGGGAGACCTCATTGCTCCCTATAACTACCTGAGGGGAGGTTGTAGAGAGGAGGGAGCTGGCCTCTTCTCCCAAGTGACAGGATGAAAGGGACTGGCCTCAAGCTCCACCAGGGGAGATTTAGGCTGGATGTTAGGAAAAAAATTTTCACAGAAAGGGTCATTGGGCACTGGAAGAGGCTGCCCAGGGAGGTGGTTGAGTCACCTTCCCTGGAGGGGTTTAAGGCACAGGTGGACAAGGTGTTAAGGGGCATGGTTTAGTATTTGATAGGAATGGTTGGACTCGATGATCCAGTGGGTCTTTTCCAACCTGGTTATTCTATGATTCTATGATCTACCGTACAAAAAATGCCTTATCTCACCATTACCACCATTCTAGATAAATACTGACAGCATTCACCCAGATTGCATACCTCTAAATTTTCACAACCTTTGAGACAGTGTGTCCTAAAATGCCTTCTCAGATCCAAGAAAAGAGAATGTTTTGACATTATTTTGAATACATTAATAACAGCATTACTGAGAATGTGGAAAAAACATATAAGCTGCAATTTTATTGTTCTTTCTGTTTTCCAATGCCTCTGCTCATCAGTTGCTAAAAAAAATTAACAGTCCAGGCAAACATCAAGCACAAGACAATCTCCTACACTCAAAATACAGACATCATTTTAGGGTTTTTTTGTAAAATCTGCATATTTTTACATTTAAAATAATACTGTTGGATATGCAGAAAGAATACTGAGAAGCCTTATCCATTTTGTAACATTTTATTGCAAATATCACAATGCACTCTAAGCACTTAGGATGATCCTGAAACCCTACATGGCTGGCAGAACACACACCTGACCTGCAGCCATACTTAGCATAACCATTTATCTGAACATGATTTTGACAATTTGTCACACTTATATAAATTATCATTTAATTTAGGCAATATTTGGAACTGGATTACTAAGGCTAGTTAGAGAGTAGAACTTGCAAAAAATTTGCATAAATACTTTTTCAAAATTTACAATTCAGCCCTCTCAGTGCCCTTTAGCTGGGATTCATCATACTTACCCTTAGTCACTTATAAATTCGCCTTCACCCAAGCTAGGAGTCTTTTCTCACTTTTTTTGGTCAATGAACATGTTCATAATCATTCTACCTTATGCCTACAATTCTGTTCTGGAATTTGTATTCTTCCTGATACTGACAACACCACCAGAGGAGCTTTCCAGTGGATTGCAAGGCACCTGTGATTCAAATGTGAGCTGGGACCCAGCTCTACTTATTGGTGAAGGGAATCAGGCATTTAAACACCAGTGCTTCCTTTTTTTCTTGGTCCGCAGGTGAGTTATGAAAGGCAGGGAAGAAAAATCAGTAGCAAATGTTTATTGTTCCTTCTGTACTTTCTCAAGGATCAACTCAAATAGATTGTTTGGATGTATGTTAATGAATTTAGATCAGGGTTTACAACAGCTGCCAGTAGATGGGGAGAGGCTGAGGGGAGCAATCTGCCCAATATGAAGAGAGGCTATTAGAGGAGCAGGAAAGTACATGCTGAGAATTGTGCCTTTTGACAGGTCAAGTAAAGTGGAATTTATGAGATCAATAAACAGACCTGCCTTTATTATGGATTAACCAAGCTTTTCTTCATCTAGAGACTTTTGCAGTACTGGAGAAAATATATAGGATTCTTGGACCTTCTAAAACAGGCAGTTTTAGGGGGAATGTGCAGGGAAAGAGAGAAAGGGGAGACAGACAATCACCAAAGAAATTCAGCTTTTTCTACCCTCTGTTTCATCAAAATATTCCTATCCCTAAGCCTCAATAAGAAGGTTCATTTTTTCCCTAATACTAAACTCATTCATCACACAAAGCTCTTAATGTGACCAGCCCATAATTATAAGAAAAAAAAAATAATCGGAGGTCTGTTTTTTTATCCTTAGAGAATAAGAAATTTCTTCAAGGCCTCTCCATTAAGCTCTCTCCCACTTAACACTTAGATGTGTGTCAGCCTGTTCAGCTCTACACTGAAATAATGAAACAGGCAAGGGCCTCATGCATCTTTATTTTCTATGGCGCTGTGCCCTCCTACATGTCTCCTATTGTCTGGTTGGGACCGTGATGCAGATAGCATGCCCTGTCAGAGATTAAATCACGCTCCTTGGCAAACTTAGGACATGGTAGTACTGATATAATGGATCTGGAGCAACAGCAGTGTTGAGAAGCCAAATGCTGAACACACAGCAAAATCCACCATTATATGTGAGAACATAACGTTAAAGTTCACAGGAAGAGAGAGGTTATCTTCATTGAGAAGTAGCATATATTTAACTATCACTGAAATTATAAATTTAAAAGAACAGCCTGGTTTTGCCCTGTATTTGTGAGATGCTAAGAATCACACAGCCTCAGTCCTGAGTTTTCTAAGAACTACCATCATACCAATAACAAAGAATCTTATTGCTTAACTTTTTAGAATACATTCCAATTTGAAAATATAATGCTGCCTTGCTTGAAGCCAACTAAGACAATTTAGACTTGGAGAAAAGTTATTATAGACACAAACAGAATAAAACAGAAATGATAACTTTTCCCTCAGACCAGAAACCAAGCTACTGTTGCTTATAAGTTTCTCATTAAGTCGGATAAGGCATGAACCTAACAGCAGTGTTTGATTTAAAATGTGACATGGGATATATTTTTATTTGCTTGTGAAGATTTTGATTCAAGTACAAAAACCTTTTGTAAAAAAAAAAACAACATGAAATTCTCTAAATCATATGCTCTTCATATATATGCATATACACATATTTAATTTTGTGTTCCAAGATTCTCATCTATGTATATTTATGGGAGAAATTCTACTCCTGAAAAGTTAGAGAAAGAGAGAAGCAATATGTAAATGCCAGAAAACATTTTAACAACTATTTAAATAACTACTCTGTGTTGCTGAAATGCTAATTATTTGTTCAAGGAAAATGAAACATAGTAATTTATTTAATGAAATAAATTTCAGTTTCAAAAAAAAGAACAAGATCACATACACCATCTGGCTTGTCTTATCCAGGTATACTGTTTATTCACTTTTATCTGAATTTATCTGGGAGATCAGATGCCACCATTATCTGAGTATAAATGTGAGTACATTAGTATTCTTGTGTATGTTCATAGTTTCACAAATGTCAGCACAAGTATTGTAGCCATCTTGTGGCCTGAGCAGTCCTTCATTATTAACCCTTCTCCTTGAGGGCATCAACAGGTCAAACACCATGGAAATAAAATGTGCAAATGAAAGGGTGACAAAGTTTGAAGATGCAGTATTTTCTTGGTATTTTTATAACAGTTGGCATGTAAGCTGCTATAGACATAGGATTGTGGAATCATAGGATCATAGAATGGTTTAGGTTAGAAGAGAACTTGAATATCATCTAGTTCCAACCTCCCGCTAGACCAGGTTGCTCAAGGCTTCATCTAACCTAGTCTTGAACATTTCCAGGGATGGGGCATCCACAACTTCTCTGGGCAATCGGTTCCAGTGCCTCACCACTCTCATGGTGAAGAATTTCTTCCTAATGTCTAATCTAAATTTTCCCCCTTCCAACTTAAAGCTATTTCCCCTGATCCTATCACTACATGCCCTTGTAAAAAGTCCCTCCCTAGCTTTCTTGTAGCCCCCTTCAGGTACTGGAAGGCCACTATAAGGTCTCCCTGGAGCCTTCTCTTCTCCAGACTGAACAACTCTAACTTTCTCAGCCTGTCCACATAGTAGAGGTGCTCCAGCCTTCTGATCACCTTCATGACCCTCCTCTGGACCCATTCCAACAGTTTTATATACTTCTCTATGCTGGGGATTCCAGAACTGGTCACAATACTCCAGATGGGGTCTCCCTCAACCTTCTGGCCACAGTTCTTTTGATGCAACCCAGGATACAGTTGACCTTCTTGGCTGCGAGCACATATTGCTAACTCATGTCAAGCTTCTCATCAATCAACACCCCCAATCCCTTCTCTGCAAGGCTGCTCTCAATCACGTCATCCCCCATCCTGTACTGAAACTGCAGATTACCCCAGCACAGATTACCCTTGTCATACCTCATGAGATTCTCACAGGCCCGTATCTCCTGCTTGTCTAGGTCCCTTTGGTTGACATCTTGACCTTCTGGTGTGACATGTACACTACTGAGCTTGGTGTCATCTGCAAACTTGCTGAGGATTCACTCAATCTCACTGTCTCTATCATCAATGAAAATATTAAATAGCACTGGTCACACTGGTCCTAGTACAGACAAGAAGTTGGAAGGCGACTTCCAAGCTTACAGCCAGGTGTGCTACATTTATTCTTTTTAATCTCCTAGTCCCAAGGCTCCTACCTTCACATACTCATTCTCGTGCCTGCAATTTCATGTAGCTATTTCCCCTGTCTAGTGCAATACTCATATGCCATCTATTTTCCTATTGTTTAACCCCTGTTGGTAACTAGATACCACATAGTAACCTTTTGTGGAGATGGGGGAAACATTCAGAAGAGTAAAAAAACACATTTTAATTAGTAAACAAAAGCTGCACACACAAGCAAAGCACAACAAGGAATTCATTCACTACTTCCCATTGGCAGGAAGATGTTCAGCCATCTCCAGGAAGCAGGGCTCCATCACATGCAATGGTTATTTGGGAAGACAAAAACTCTGAACATCCCCCCTTCCTCCATCTTCCCCCAGATTTATATGCCAAGCATGACATCATATGGTATGGAATATCCCTTTGGCCAGCTTAGATCAGCTGCCTGGGTATGCTCCTCCTGGTTTCTTGAGGACCTGTACACTTGCAAAAATGGGAAACTGAAAAAATCCTTGATTTCTTAGAAACAACTAAAAACGTTCGAATATTATTAACATCATTCTCATACTAAATCTAGAAAACAGCAGCTGCTGTGAAGAACGCTATCTCTAACCCAGCTGAAGCCGGGACATTTCCACACAGAAATCCTATACCAGAAACTCTTCCCACACTTTAATGCCAACCTTGTGCTCTTTAGCTCCCCATCACTACCCTTTTTTTTTCCTTTATGGACTCACTCAAATCCACAGAATATTAGTTTTCATGACTCATGTAGGAAAGATAAATTTTTTACAAGACTTAACATGCAGAACAGAGGATTTTCAGAAGAGTTTCTGTCTCCAGGTCAGGTACAATTCATCATTATGTAGACAGTTCTCCAGTGCTGGAGGTGTGATGATAGTACATCGAGGTAGATTTGAGACAGGTTAAATCTATTCCCAACATTATACTGATAGTACGGTGACATAAATTTGAAGTTAAGTTAGCCACCAGCAAAGGTCTACAATCCTGGTGGTTACCATATCCTTGTTTTAATGATAAAGCGATACAAAAGCTGCCTCCTACACAACCTGCATCATATTCTGTTTGTGGTGTTACATGCTTTACAAAACCTGCCTTGCAAACACAGTGGTGGCATTAGGGCACTTCATCTTCTTGCAGTCCAAGTGATGATTTCTGTGTTACACCACTTAGGGTATGCCATAATGCATTCAGAACAATACTTGTACACATATTTAAATTAACATTATTCTTGGCATAAAAATAATTGTGATAATACAGAGCTCAGCAGGGTAGTAAAAGCCACCTAAAAACCTAGTAACTACTCTGAGGTATTTGCCTGTCCTGACTCCCACATTGCTCTCCCTGCTGCTAGTAACCCGGAGCTAATGACTCTGAGACAGACCTTGCATGACACATAGTTTGGAAGCTTACTGTAAAACAGAAGAAACTGAGATGTGCTCTATTCAACAAAATACTTTTCAAGAAAAACATCATGAGGAACAGTGCAATAAGAAAAAAATATATCATCACAATTAGAAAAAAATATATCATCACAATTAGCACTGGTCTCATTATAAATCTAGAAGACTTATGTATCTTGCACTTTTAAAAACTCCATCTTACTGTATTTGCAATAAATTCCACCTCTCAGGTCACTCAACAATAAACTGAGGTGTAGCTGCAACCACATGCAATGTAATCTTATAGACAAGAAAGGGATGTGAGGGAAAAGAAAAATAATGTAAGCTTAATAATGCCCTACATGTGACTGTACATGATATCATTCTGGGGTTGATTTCCCTGTCTCTTCCATTAAGTTATTTTTAAAGTTAAGTCACTTGCAAATCACAGTGTTTCAAGTGCAGAAATATGATCTCAATTATGAGTGTTCTCCCAGATGGTAGATAGTGTTGCTATTAGTTATTCATGCAGGTGTTTTGCAAGTTTATCTAAGGTTGAGGACTGCAGGCCTGTTTGTTCTTCACAGTATAAAGTCAAAATCCTTCAATAGATGATCAAGGGCTAACAAATGGTGAGGAGACAGTGGGTGATGTGAGAAGAATTAGACTGTCCTTCATCTAAATAGCCAGCACTGCCTGCCTTATAGTTTCTTGTATTATCTATTTAGGTGGTTACTTCCACTCACATTCTGAAAATCATTTCAGTTTGTGTACTTTCACTAGCTCGTGGATGTTGGAGCTGCTGGAAAATGAGAGGGAGAACCTGTGGAATCCCGAGGTAGGCAGGAATCTCATCAGAACTAAAATTTACAAATTTGAAGCACTTAGATGCTGATGAACAGGAAAGAGCTAGTCATCAAAGACTCCTCTGGTGCTAGAACTGCCATCATGACAACAGTCCGGTTGCTCTATAGTTAGATAGTAAAAAATGTCTGACAGCTAGATGGCTGGAGACCCATTCCTTTTTTCTACTGCTACTGTTTTAGTCTGCCTTTCATTTCAGCATTTTCAAAATGAAATGTTTCAGCTTCAGCATTTGAAATTATTTTCCATTTCACAATTAAGCCACATTTTTCAATGGGTTAAAAAATCATGGGGACAAATTGACAGTGTTTCATTTAATCCAAAATACTTTTCTCTGATTTGATGAAATGTCATTTTATTGAGAAGAATTGAAAAGATTTGTCATCCAAACAAAAAAATCAGTTACAAATGGCTCTAAATGAATGTGAAATTAGAATTAACTAAATGTAAATAAGCAGTGATGTTTCTGAGTTAAAGAATAAAGTACAAAAAAATTATTTATTTTTCAAAAGTTTGTTGCATAATCCATAGTTAAAACTACAGCTGCAGAAAAACCTTCATGAATTTAGATAGATAAAGACTCTGAAGACTGCATTTATTGATCTATTTTTATGCATTCCTAGAAGCTAGTATGAATAATGTTTCGCATCTTAGGGTATGGAATGTTTTTTTCAATGATTTTCCATGATTATTGCAATTTAGAACTTTGGGTAGTCTGGCTCTTTAATATCTGTAATCTCTGTACTATGCATATTACAAGATGTATGAGACAAAAAGAGGAGGTCGTCACAAGCAGAGAATAACATTCCTCTGGGCTTCACCTTTTTTGAGGCATCTGAAAGTACACCATTCAGTCTAAAGCTACAGATAGGATTGCTCAATACCAATATAAGTATCCGTGGAGCGAGATTCACCCACCTGAATTAAGGAATCCAAAGCAGGTCATCTGAATTAGCCTCCATTCACTGAAGAGGAGCCTAGATAATACCTTGTGAGCTTTTGGAAAGAAAACTTGAGATGGAATTGATTGTGTCTCTTGCTTTGTAATGTGTGTCTTCAGCAACATGATAATAAGCACAAGATTTAAGCAGCAAAATCTTTTTGTTTTCTACTAATGTTTAGAGTTCCTGACTAAAAATTGCTGCCAAAAGTTAATAGAAGCATTTATCAGTGATGCTCAGGGACGTCTTTATACACAAAGTTAGTGCCAATGGCTGGATTTCTAGGCTGCAAGTGTAGATTAAACTATTTCTTTTATAATTATACTTGATTCCTAGCTAACACTATCTTGTGAGAAACATAAAACAGTTTTTCTGGTCCTTCAAAATTTCAGGGACAGGATCTGTGTGCTGCATCTTCTTAGGATAAAGAAACATAAAAGAAATAGTCTCCACCTTAAAATATAAATATATCCATGAAGCTTCCTTTTAGAGATGGTGTGTTCATAGCCGTACTTAGATCAGGCATCCTGTACAGGTTTCACATTACTTCCCTGTCTTTCTCCACTCAGAAAAAGCTGCTGTGCTAATGCAATTATTAAGACTTACATCCAGATCTGTCCTCTATACTTTTAACATTATTACATAATTGGAAAATGATTTAGCAACAGGCTACTTGTAGAAAAAAAATACATCTTGATAATGAGCTCTGTCCTACATGTTCCTAATCAATTATTAAAAAAAACCCAATGTATATTACAGGAGGTGCTGCACATGTTACTCATCTTGCAAGCCCATGTTTTGTATTTTTGTTTTACTAATAAGGTCTTGCGAGGAAGGGTGAACTCTGTTTAAACTGTCATTCATCTTCATTTCATATCCTGCCAAGTTCCTAAGCAAGGCCAGAAGGGCATGAAGCTTTTGTGAAATAATAAACTATTCCTTACTCTGAATACTGATGATATTATATCCACTTCACTGATAGAACATCTGCTTTCTACCTCATTAATCACAAACATTAAAATGCTATAAACCCTGTTCTTGAATCTTGAAAAACAATTATTTGGATTATTTTGGTCTTATCTTTTCACAGGCTCTGCTCTGTCTACTGTCATGGCAGAATCGTTTTCCCTTCCTGTCATTATAATTCAGTATATCTACATATAATTCAGGAATCTATACAGAGTAATTTTCCTCTCTTCTTCTGGTATGTTGTCTTGTGATCAGATTATTTCACTTTTCAAGAAACAAACTCCATTGGCATGCATATCACATAGGTTCTCTGTGATAGCAATTTTCTTTTTATTTTGCTTTGTTAAGTCTTTAGTACACAGGAACACCTAGGGTAATAAAACACCATCTAGATCTTGACCCGTGCCAAATGCATTGTAACCGCACTGCCTTGGGAGAAGCAACAGCATTAGGAAATCCTAAAGCCTCCACCTTAAAGTCATGCTTGGTTCCCTTTGCTCTAGTGTCTCCAGGAACAATGTTAAAGTTTGTATTAATTTCTGCAGTCCACAAGATAATACATCTTCCTTGCAGTTTACAAGAACATAGTCAGGAAAGCAGGTAGTTGCCACCATGAAAACAAAGAGAAGAGAGCAAAAAGAAAAAAGTCAGCACCTTATCCTCTCCATTTTTCATTTACAGTTCAACCATATAAGGCTTCAAGTACGGTAAGTTATGTGTGATACCTTAGAAAGAAGTAATAGAGATAATGGCAGCTTTCTGAATAGGTGGTAGTGTTTATTTGGATGCATAACATAATTTACAAAGTTCTTAGTATGCTGCATTCAAAGCTCTTATTCTTCATCAGAACAATGACATTAGTAGAAGGTCAGTGGTGAGGATTTTTAAATACTTTGGAATGTCTAAAATTTAAGTTATAATCCAGTACCTAGAAGTATTTGTTTAGTTAATTGAAAGATACAACTACTGTGAGAATCGTGTTGTTAGTGATCACCTCATACTTCTGCGAGGCCTATGTCTTTAAAAGGGAAGGCAAATTATTTATTATAAAGGTGAACAGCTGAAGAATGAAGCTACTCCTTTTTTTTTGTCTTTTCTTAAACCACATTTATTCACATTTGTTTTGATGTCAATGCTTTGGATAAAAGATACACCAACTAAGACATAAAAGATATAGTGATTTGCTAATGGCAGCCACAGAAAATGCTATGAAATAGGGCTCAAGGTCAGCCTTGAAAACCAATGAGAAACTCAGCACATTGTTTACAGGAAAAAAAGCCTAAGACTGTAGCTGATTAAGTAATTACAAAATAAATTCATTAATGATGTGTGGTTTTGGGGGTGGTTTAATAGCAATTACATTATATTTGATTTCTGGATTCTCGATTATTGGCATTTCAAAATTTCTTCACAAGAGGAAAGCCAGAAACTAGCAGCTGACACTGGAGGAGCACAAACCTGCTCTGGTTTAAGACACCACTCAGCCATCCTGACACACTCAAGCTAACCTGCACATCCAACACTACTTTAGGAGCAGGTAGAGCTCTGTGCAAACTGGCCACAGACGTTCTAGTTCAATGCTGCCTTGTATCCTGAGCTGCCTGAGCAGGGGGTCCGCACAGCTGTGTGGTACCCCTGCTTCGGATGACCACATGAGGTGATGCTAACCACAGGAACAGTGCTTTCCAACTCATCCTTTAAGACTTTAGCTGGGCATACCCAACATTTTTTCCCTTTAATCAATATTTTCTACACCTCAGACCTTTTTCTCCCATTTGTTAAAGAGAAGGTGCCAATACAGAACTGTGCAAGACCCAGGACTAGTATCACTGGATTCACAATGTCTATTATATTCTTAATAAAGTAACGCTGAACACACTTATGAACGTAAGCTCTTGACAAGGGAAGCTCCTGCCCCACTATGTATTTCCAGATCTCTGCAAAGCCATCATTATCTCTCAAAGCATTTCACATTGCAAGAAATATTTCTGGCTCATAGACTTTCTGAAACAAGAAAGAACATGTAGATGTTGTGAAAGTCTCAGTGTTTTGTCCAACTAACAGAGAGATGTGTCTCTTACTGAAATCTCTATCATATGGCTGGACAAATAATGCTTGAACTCCAAACACTGCAATGGCTAGAATCCCGTGGCATTCCTGTCACCACCAGCCATATAAATCAAAACCAAGGCAAAACTGAGGCTCCTGCTGGCTAAAGTTATTGCAGTTATGCTAAGCTGTTCTCAATACAGAACTGACAATCAGTAGTTCCCAAATGCAGATAATAACATCAATAAAAAGAGTGACAGTAACCATAACAATAATAATTATTATTATTATAATGATATAGCTACATACCTCAAGATGCATTTAAAATAGCTTAAACAAAATAAAACTGATAAAACCAGATTCAGCATGTCACAGTCTGATGCATCTGCCCAGGAAATTCAGCAACACTTAGCTCACTGCAAAGCAAAGAGAAAACAATGAAAACACTTGCAACATATTCTTCTTAATGGGATATTTATGGGACTCTGCTTAAACTGGAAAAAAAAGACAATGCCAGAAATGCTGATTATTGTTCTTTAAAAGCCAAAGTGTTGGTTTTCAGTGATTTCAAATTATAAAACTGAAAAATTTAGTGAAAGCTATAATGATAATCACAGAAATGGGACATTAAATCAAAACCGCTCAAACTGAGGAAAAGCCTCAGACAGTGTAAATCAGCAAAGTTAAACTGGCATCAATGGAATAATGTCAAACTACACCCATCAAGCATTTGGCAAAAAGAGCAAGGAGGAAAGAAAATGCAAATGTTTATAAAAGGATGACTGAAAGCTGAAGAACAATTTTTAAAGACTTTATAGGATATATAAACCTATACAATTCATAAATATTTCAGACTGGAGGAGGCAAATATTGTAGGATAGAAGTCATGAAAGCAGATATGATACCTAGAACTATTAGACAGAACTCAGGTTCTAATGTTGGCTACTGAGGTGTGGATAATGTTTTTTACTAGATGAAAATTATCTAGTCCTTTCACTTAAATATACAAAGATTTTCATCCAGATAAATCAGTGGAACTATTTTTTTAATATTCTGCATGCAGGTTTTTTCCTCCAGGAATCCTGGTGTCCACTCTTGTAGAACATGCAAATAAATGTTCAGGAGAAATAAAAATACAACAAAAATAAACATACTATTAAACTAAGTAGGCAAATGTTATAAAGACACAGTATCTCTCAAGCTTGAAAGACAGTTGGCTTCTTCAGAATATTTTTGTCAACAACAATTTTCAAAACATTGCATGTTCATTTAATTGTTTTAGTACAAGATTTTCATCAGGGTAATTCATATCACCTGACTTTCAATGTCTATATTCATCTTGCTTGCTGAGTCTCACTCAGCCTGACATGGTCAGTCCAGAAGCATATAATTCTTCCAGAAAAGCTTTGCAATACTAGCCACTCTCATGTGGATGTCCGACATACCCTACAGCATCTGAAACAATACCTAATGCTTATGTTTAGCAAACTAAATTGCACTCCTTTGGTCAGATTCAGCCTGAGGATTCAGGCACCTACATTTAGGGATAGGTGGGCAAGTTGTGCACCTAAAACATCATAAGAGTCTGAGGAAGGATGGGTGCTCTCAGGTGGGATCTAATAGTTTCAAGATAAGCATCTAATACTGTTTGAGCTGGCATAGGATACCTTACAATTTCCAGACAGGCACAGCAGATTTGACAAAGACCTCAGGGAAAGTAGCCTAATTTTTGAAGAAGCACCTGAAAGTCAGACACAATATCCTTTCTTCTTTTGTTCATGACATCAGATGTTAGTTCCATGTGTCTGAATCTCAACTCAAGGCCATGCAGTGGGCAGTTCAGCTGCCAACTCATAAGCATCTGCCTTTGGTTAAAACCAACCAAATCTAAAGCTCTGTGCAATTCAGATAAAAATTCCATTGTCTGTAATAGATGTTTAAAAGCCTAATTTATTTCATTAATTCAGAATTGAGCCAGATTTCTAATTCTCAAGCCATTGTACAAAGTGGACCTCCAACTTTAAGTGCATTCATAATCAATGTATTAATTTAAGCAAAATGCTTATATGTTCCATGCATTATTTGATCAGTTTTATTTTCTCTTCAATTTCTTTTTCATAGCTCCAGAAATGTTGGAAATAGCTTTCATTTTTGTACAGACATGCCTCTCAACTCTCCCAGCACCTGTAAGAAAGAATGTATTTTCATAGGTATTGAGCTGATACTGTGAGGGGGAAGTTGTAGAATCATAGAATCATAGAATAACCAGGTTGGAAGAGACCCACCAGATCATCGAGTCCAACCATTCCTATCAAACAATAAAGCATGCCCTTTAGCACCTCATCCACCCGTGCCTTAAACACCTCCAGGGTAGGTGAATCAACCATGTTCAGACTAAACCTCCCCTTTCTGTGAAAAATTTTTTCCTGATGTCCAGCCTAAATATCCCGTGGCGGAGCTTCCTTCTCGTCCTGTCCCCTGTCACTTGGGAGAAGAGGCCAGCACCCTCTTCTCCACAACCTCCCCTCAGGTAGTTATAGGGAGCAATGAGGTCTCCTCTCAGCCTCCCCCTCTCAAGAGTAAACAACCCCAGCTCTCTCAGCCGTTCCTCATAAGGCCTGTTCTCCAGCCCCGTCACCAGCTTCGTTGCTCTGCTCTGGACTCACTCCAGAGCCTCAACATCCATCTTGTGGGGAGGGGCCCAGAACTGAACACAGGATTCAAGGAGCAGTCTCACCAGTGCCAAGTACAGAGGGAGAATAACCTCTCTGGACCTGCTGGTCACGCTGTTTTGGATACAAGCCAGGATGCCATCGGCCTTCTTGGTCACCTGGGCACACTGCTGGCTCATGTTCAGTCAGCTGTCAACCAACACCCCCAGGTCCTTCTCCTCCTGGCAGCTTTCTAGACAGACTTCTCCTAGTCTGTAGCTCTGCACAGGGTTGTTGTGCCCCAAGTGCAGGACCCGGCATTTGGCCATGTTAAACCTCATGCCGTAGGTCTCAGCCCAGCAGTCCAGCCTGTTCAGATCCTTTTGCAGAGCCTCCTACCCTCCAGCAGATCCACACTTCCACCCAGCTTAGTGTCGTCTGCAAACTTGCTGAGGGTGCACTCGATGCCTTCATCAAGTACATTGATAAAGACATTGAACAGGGCTGGACCCAGCACTGAGCCCTGGGGAGCCCCACTTGTAACTGGCCTCCAGCTGGATTTAACACCATTTCCCTCCACTCTCTGGGCCCGGCCATCCAACCAGTTTTCCACCCAGTCATTAAGGTAGACAGAAGTGCACAGATAGTATAGCTCACAAAAATATGTTTCCATTTAGATGTGACTCAATATCCCATTTGCCTGCTCCTTTTCTCCTGAGATATCACATTCTTTATGGCATCTGAATGCTTTGGATCAAAATACCTCCTAGCATTAAAATAAAGGATCTCCATGACTGGCTTTTCTTTTGAGCCTTTCTATGAATCTGTTCGTTTTCCTTAGCCCCTTTCCCTATTTTCCCCTAAACCTAATTCTTCTTAGTGGAGACTTATATTTTCCATATGCTACCTGCAGAAATATGTTTCACAGTGAAGGTGAAGAGGAGCCAGGTGTAAGTGTCTTGCACCACAAACCATGGCAAAATGGCAAAACTCTTGTCTTCCTCATCCCCTTGTGCTTACACCACTATGTGAACGACACAAAGCTGTTAATAAATTTCCTGTAATGCAGACAACTGGTGCCTAAGTTTTGGTTTAGTTTCTTTCTCTTGATCATTGCCACAAAAACTCATCCTACCCCTCACAGTCATGGCCCTGGGTTCTGTTTTTGTAACATTACTCCTGCACCACTTTGCCTGCTTTCCTCTACACCAATGCTCCTCCATGCAGAGGTCGTTACCTCTCCCTAAGACAGAGGAAAGAGCTTGCTTAGTGACACCACAGTGTCTGAAGAGTCCAAAGCTGCTGCAGAGCCAGCTGCAAGTGTGATGAGGGAGATTCCTATATCAAAGTCTCCCCTGGTGGACTCTGGGGTGGGCTACTAAATTCACTCTGTTGAAGGTTCATCTGAAAAGACACTGCATGCTGGAAAAAGAAGCCTTGCCAAACATTCTGTAAATTATAGTCACTTTATTTACCACCTTTGATCCAATGGTCTGTGTCATCACTCTTAAATCTTCTTCTCCTAGAGTATTTGCTTTTAATTTTATTGTCTCCTTACTAACAAGATCTTTATTTAATTATGCGAAATCTGACACGAAAAAAACCCCAAAGAGACTGTGCCTGTAACACTTCTTATTTAACATATTAAGAAAATCAGCTATAATCACCTTCAAAACTGTTCCCTTCTGGGTTGATACACAGCTGCATATGATGCTGCCAACATTCAAAGCAATTCCACTGATCATTTTCTAAAAGGCTGTTGAGGATCTCTGTTTTTTTTTACTTTCACATATTTTACCAACACAAAAAAAAAATCAGTTGCTTTGAGCATCTACTTGATCTTTGGGAAGAGGGAGCCAGGTCTGGTGAAAAGGGTAAGTGCTCAAGCATAGTGTTGTTATTAGCTAAAAACTGCTTCACAGACAAAACGCTGTGAGCTGGTACACATTGCCATTTTCCAACTGAAAGTATGAAAACATCTATATTTGAATACACATCCACCTGTACTGAATGAAGTGATCGAGTTGAGCCTTGTCGCACTGTGATAGGTTAGAACATGTTTGATAACCATCTGTTTGTCTATCCTCTCCCACTCTTGATTCCTGAGCTATAGGGTTAGCCATGATATTTTTGTGTTGGACCTCATATATTCATCACACTATTTTCCTTTTGGGGATCAGCCTTGGTCTCAGGAGACTGTTTGTGCAGGTTCATTAATTTAATATCTCATTTCATAAATACTTTTTTTCTGGTTTTGCAATATCTTCTTTTCTCATTAGCAGATTTTCTAATGTAGTTCCTGCATATTTCCTTTGCGACTCACACAGAATCACAGAATCATGGAATCACAGAATGGTCAGGATTTGAAGGGAACTCTGGAAATCATCTAGTTCAATGCCTCTGCTAAAGCAGGTTCATCTAGAACAAGTTGCACAGGAATGTGTCCAAGTGGTTCTTGGATGTCTCCAGAGAAGGAGATTCCACAACCTCCCTGGGCAGCCTGTTCCATTGCTTTGTCACCCTCACAGTACAGTTTTCCCTCATGTTAAGGCAGAACTTCTTGTGTTCCTGTCTGTACTCATTGCATCTTCTCCTGTTGTTGAGCACTGCTGAGACAGTCTGGCCCCACCCTCTTGACACCGGCTCTCTTGATATTTACAAGCATTGATAAGGTCCCTCTCAGTCTTCTCTTTTTCAGGCTTATCAGATTTAGCTCATTCAGCCCCCCCTCATAAGAGAGGTGCTCCAGACACCTTCTTCTGCTGCATATATCCTTCCTTTAAAATCCCTTACTCTAAATTTATTATATAAAGAAATATACTATAACCCACTGCATATTTCCTTTTGCTGTGTGAGTCTGTTTATTTCGAAAAATTTATGTTCAATAAAGGCAAGAGGAAGCATGACATACTTAAACAAATAACCCAAATAACACATTATGGAATTCATTATGGGACTTATAATGGAGAAAATTTTATTACTACCTTAATAGATCTCATTATCCCTCCAGAAAGTCAGTGTTCTTTATTATAGCATGAAAAAATATGCACAGAAATTAACATGAACAATGACAGAATGGCAACAACAAATATAAAGAAAAAATATATTTTCATCTAAAAATTGAGATGAGGACCTTACCTTGTCAAAGGACTGTACTGTCTGAGAAGTAAAGACCTCAGAGGGAGCAGAGCAGTTAATGAAAGGTAACTTGATAAATATTATCTTTCGCAAAATGTATATAAACATTAGATTTGAAGACAAGAACTGTTGTGATTTTCTAATCTAATGTTTGCATGACAGGGGAGCAGATATTCACCTGCTTATTTCTGTAGTAACTCCACAGTGTCTCTCTAAATTAAAGCATTAAATAAAAGATGTACACTCATAATTTTAAAACATACCTAGTGATAGATAATCTGCCACAACTTATTGAATAGAATCATAGAATCATTAAGGTTGGAAAAGACCTCTGAGATCATAAAGTCCAACTGTCAGCCTAACACCACTATGCCTACTAAACCATGTCCCATAGTGCCACATTTTTTTAACACCTCCAGGGATGGTGAGTCCACCACTTCGCTGGACAGCCTGTTTCAATGCTTTACAGTCTTTCAGTAAAGAAATATTCCTAAACCTCCTCTGGTGCAATTTGCATGAGTTTCCTCTCATCCAACAGGGTTTACTGTTCTAGGCGAAGTGAAGAGGGTGGTTAGCAGGACAGTAGCATTAAATTTCCAGAGGGCAGACTTTGAACTCTTCAGAAGGCTGGTTGGCAAAGTCTCATGGGAGACAGTGCTTAAGGGCAAGGGAGCCCATGAGGTCTGGGAGCTCTTCAAAAAGGAGATCCTAGCAGCTCAGGAGAAAGCCATCCCCATGTTCTGAAAAAAAAAGCCGGTAGGGGAAAAAAACAGCTTGGTTGAATAGGGAGATCTTGAGTGATATCAAGAAGAAGAGGAATGTTTATGGGCTCTGGAATAGGGGACAGGCCTCTTGGGTGGACTATAGGAGGGAAGTGAGATTGTGTAGAGAAAAAATCAGAAGGGCTAAGGCTCAACTAGAAATCAGATTGGCCAAGTTGGTGAAAGATAACAAAAAATCTTTCTATAAATATATAAATAATAAAAGGAGGACTAGGGAGACCATACAGTCCCAATTGGATGCAGAAGGAACAGCACTGACAGGGGATGAGGAAAAGGCTGAGGTACTTAATGCCTTCTTTGCCTCAGTCTTCAATTGTAAAGAAAGTTGTTCCCTCTGTGTACAAACCTTGGAGCAAGAGGAGCAAAATGAGGCTCCCATGGTCCAAGAGGAGGTGGTCAGAGCCTTGCTAGCCCAACTAGACACCCACAAGTCTATGGGGCCAGATGGGATTCACCCAAGGGTATTGAAGGAGCTGGCAGATGTGTTGGCCAAAACCCTTTCCACCAGCTTCCAACAGTCCTGGAAGACTGGGGAAGTTCCACTGGACTGGAGGCTGGCTAATGTTGTGCCCATCTATAAGAAGGGTTGCAGGGAGGATCCAGGGAACTACAGGCCTGTCAGTCTGACCTCAGTGCCAGGGAAAGTCATGGAACAGGTGATCTTGTGTCCTATCATGAAGTACGCGCAAGAGAACCGAGTGATCAGGCCCAGTCAACACGGGTTCACAAAAGGCAGGTCTTGCCAAACTAACCTGATTGCCTTCTATGAAAATTAATGAAAAATGAAAATTAACTATAAATATCTGCCATGCAAAACTATTTTCTTTATGAAATGATCATTTCTTCTCCTGTAGAGAAGCCTACTCATACAACCAGCTGCTTTTGTAAACCCAACACAGGTTTACAAAAGGCAGGTCTTGCCAAACTAACCTGATCGCCTTCTATGACAAAGTGACTCGGCTGCTGGATGAGGGAAAGGCTGTGGATGTATCTTCCTGGACCTCAGTAAAGCCTGTGACACAGTTTCTCACAGCATTCTGCTACAGAAACTGTCAGCATCTGGCCTGGACAGGCGCACACTCTCCTGGGTGGAAAACTGGTTGGATGGCCGGGCCCAGAGAGTGGTGGGAAATGGTGTTAAACCCAGCTGGAGGCCAGGTACAAGTGGGGTTTCCCAGGGCTCAGTCCTGGGTCCAGCCCTGTTCAATGTCTTTATCAATGACCTGGATGAAGGTCAGGTTTGCAGACAACACTAAGCTGGGTGGAAGTCTCTTCCAACCTGGTTATTCTATGATTCTATGATTCTATGATCCTCTCCCTCGTTACCTGGGAGAAGAGACCAACAGACACCTCACTGCAATCTATTTTCAGGTACTTGTAGAGGGTGATAAGGTTTCCCTTCAGCAACTCACACTATATTTAGCCCAGTATTTACTTTCACTGTTAATATTTGCAAATTCATTTCTAGTTCTTTCATCAGTCTTTTAATGTAATGAAAGCTTCTTACCTTTAGCTGTCTTCCCACCACTGTGACAAGACTAAGCCATTTTTTAATGAATGGATTTCACATCCCTTCATGAAAATACTGGTTGATGCAATAAAATTACCTCTACCTCTTCTTTCGCACATGCAACCCTCGTGTGTCCTATGAGGCAAAGGATCGTCATTGTAACTCTTTCAGTTTCATCCTTCCTAGTAATCTCCTTTTTAAAGCACAGATACACTAGCTGGACTCAATATTATGGCAGGGATGTTACTCACTGCAGTTGCAGAATACCATTCCCTGTTTCTGCCTAACTTTCTCTCATCTTATCCAAGGATATTTTGTTCTTTGCAATATCATGGTAACATCTATTCAGACAGGTCATTACCCAAGTCTAGAGGCTTTTCTCACCATTCAGAGCATTGTCTGACATACTGTAAGTGATCAGTGTTTTTAATTCCCAGACTTGTGACACTCTGTTTGGCAGTATCAAAACCAATATTTTTAGTGTTCCTTACCCAAATAATTCACATTGATCTGTATTATCTATTAATATTATTAGCAACATCTCTACTAGTCTTTGTGACAAATATATGACTTAGCAGTATATATTTTATATTTTCTTTAATACTGCTGACAGAAGTATTAAATAATATTTGGCATAGAAATGCATCACAGGATGATGAATTGCCATACATAACACTTGGAGATTGATCAATAAACCAGTATTTTATTTCATTTACGATTATTATATCATATTAATCATTCTTTTCTGTTTGACAGTTCCCATATTTCTGTGTACTGTCTACATCACTTTCAGCTTCTTTTGTGGTTGGACAAGCCTATAAATGACTTCTGCTTGAAAGCTCTGAGTCTAAAAATAGAGCAGAGCATAGCTGAATACTTTAGGATGCAATACATGTTGCTATTATATCAGATGGATGGGGAAGTAGATTGTTATGTCCAGCATATATTTGAACATTTTCACAAAACTTCCTGAAATAAAAGAAATTTGAAAGTCCAGAAGGATTTGTGAAATATCCAAATGTCTAATCTACTTAACATGAGTCCAGTTGCTATCTAATAGCCACTATTTATACAGTGCCCTCATGGTCACTGTAGAAACAGTGCCTACAAAGGAAGGGAGATGGTGCTTGAGTCAGGAGCTAGATTCCTTTCTTGAAACTGGATATCTAGACTAAAAGACTTGTCCAGCTCCCAAGCCAAGGAAGGAGAAACGTGCACCTTCAGACCAGATACCTTACTACAATTTTAGAATGAGATTGTTTTCTGAAGGCATCTATGTCTGTCTATAGAAGCCTAGACAATTAGTTTGTATTAAACTAATTATTTAAAACATTTAAGATAATACAGATGTAGGTGCTTAAATGTTGATGGTTGATGATTCCTGCTAGACTATTATAAAGGATTCCACCACCTTCCACTACTACACATGAAGATAAAAAGGTTCTCACAATCTTCAACAAGCACTTCACTGAAACATAGGTACAAATGAGATGTCTACCTTAGAAAAGATATTGACTTTTATAACGTATTGCTGTAGCATGATTAAATAGATGTCAAATTTTCATGTCCTATTATTGATAAAAACTTGTTAATTGCATTATTTTTGCTATCACTTATTATTTTCCAGATTAGACTTTCCCCAGTTTTGCCAAAAATAACTTCCTTCTCATTGCCAATGAACACCAGCATATTTTACTGATTTTTGAAAGATTCTTGAAGTTCCAGAGTGTTGCAAGATTTGTTAATATGTGAAACAGATTTAGTCTTCTGACTCCTTTGGCACTGAAGGATGCCAGTCCTGCTGATTTCATTTAACTTCCATTGTCTGTGCTTATGGTCTTCCCCATCTACTGGCTCAGTAGGAAGCATTTCCTTAATACTTTATCATAGGAATACGTCACGCTGCTTTTTTTCAAGAACAGATGAAAATATTTGTTGAACACTTCCTTTACTATCCTTATCTAGTGTCAAACTGATACAGTTGTTGAAATGTTGTTTCTTCCTGACACATTTAAGAAATTCTTTACTGATTTTAACCCTTCTAGTCACAGGTTCATTAATATTTTTTAATATAATCTTAAACACCTTTTTTTAAACTGTCCTGAATACTAGAAATTTTTGAGCTATTGGATCTGAATAACTTCTGCATGGGCACAGAAGTGAATGAGGATAACCTATGGTAAATACAATCTAACAATTGAAGAACAGCCAAAAAACAGAATGGACAAAGAAGGGACCTGTCTTGCAACTCCACAGCTCTGCACTTTTGTGTGACACCACAACAGGATGAGGTGCCTGTTATTCATTTGACATAACTCATTGTGGCTAGGATTGTCCACTTTGTAGCACATCTATATTTGTTGCATAACTACAGTTGAACTTTAATTGCAAATATATAATAAAATATGACTAAAAATATAAACAAAAATAAAGGAGTTTTGCTGCTTAGTGCCCTCCTGCTGCTTTACACCATTTCTTTCCTCCATAATTGCTTGCTTGCTCTGGCCATGGCTGTAACATATCAGAGCATTAGGTTTTTATTCCGAACACTGAACCAGAAGTTTGTAAAGCTCCTACTGTTTATTTTTCTTAAAGCAAATTTTGCTGTTATAAAAAGCTGGTGCAATGCTGTGCAACACAACCAGTCAGCAGACTGTCTTTCAGTTCTTCCCTTTCAGTCTATCACAGCTGCTCACACGTCAATCACAACCACTTAATCATAGAATCATAGAATAACCAGGTTGGAAGGGACCCACTGGATCATCGAGTCCAACCATTCCTATCAAACACTAAACCATGACCCTCAACACCTCGTCCACCCGTGCCTTAAACACCTCCAGGGAAGGTGAATCAACCACCTCCCTGGGCAGCCTCTTCCAGTGCCCAATGACCCTTTCTGTGAAAAATTTTTTCCTAATATCTAGCCTAAATATCCCATGGTGAAGCTTCAGGCCATTCTCTCTTGTCCTGTCCCCTGTCACTTGGGAGAAGAGGCCAGCACCCTCCTCTCTACAAAGTCCCCTCAGTTAGTTATAGGGAGCAATGAGATCTCCTCTCAGCCTCCTCTTCTCAAGACTAAACAACTCCAGCTCTCTCAGCTGTTCCTCATAAGGCCTGTTCTCCAGCCCTGTCACTGGCTTCGTAGCTCTTCTCTGGACTCGCTCCAGAGCCTCAACATCCATCTTGTGAGGAGGGGCCCAGAACTGAACACAGGATTCAAGGAGCAGTCTCACCAGTGCCAAGTACAGAGGGAGAAGAACCTCCCTGGACCTGCTGGTCACGCTGTTTCGGATACAAGCCAGGATGCCATTGGCCTTCTTGGGCACATTGCTGGCTCATTTTCAGTCAGCTGTCAATCAACACCCCCAGGTCCTTCTCCTCAAGGCAGCTTTCTAGACAGACTTCTCCTAGTCTGTAGCTCTGCACAGGGTTGTTGTGCCCCAAGTGCAGGACCCGGCATTTGCCCGTGTTAAACCTCATGCCATTGGTCTCAGCCCAGAGGTCCAGCCTGTTCAGATCCCTTTGCAGAGACTCCCGACCCTCCAGCAGATCCACACTTCCACCCAGCTTGGTGGCATCTGCAAACTTGCTAAGGGTGCACTTGATGCCTTCATCCAGGTCATTGATAAAGACATTGAACAGGGACCCAGGACTGAGCCCTGGGGAACCCCACTTGTCACTGGCCTCCAGCTGGATTTAACACCATTCCCCACCACTCTCTGGGCCCGGCCATCCAACCTGTTTTCCACCAGGAGAGTGTGCGCCTGTCCAGGCCAGAGGCTGACAGTTTCCAAAGCAGAATGCTGTGAGAAACTGTGTCAAAGGCTTTACTGAGGTCCAGGAAGATACATCCACAGCCTTTCCCTCATCCAGCAGCCGAGTCACTTTGTCATAGAAGGTGATCAGGTTAGTTTGGCAAGACCTGCCTTTTGTGAACCCGTGTTGACTGGGCCTGATCACTCAGTTCTCTCGCATGTGCTTCATGATAGCACTCACGATCACCTGTTCCCTGACTTTCCCTGGCACTGAGGTCAGACTGACAGGCCTGTAGTTGCCTGAATCCTCCCTGTCAGTCTTGTTATGAATAGATTTGATGCCTGCAGAGATTAACAAATCCAGACCCCATGATGCAATCCTGAGACCCAAGTGGAAGGGTATAACATATGTAAGCCAGGCTTCAGTGAACCATAATAGCTCTGCCTATTCCATCCACATGTTCAGGGACCCCAGATATGTTGGACTCTCCCATATAGTGGCATATCATACTGCCAAACAAAAAAATCAAAACATTATGAGAAAGGCCAGTCCCATATGCCTGTAAACTTTCTGAAGCCAGGTAATGTCCAGAATACACAGAATTGCAGCACACTTCGTAATTCAAATATAAATGATCCTGTCATTCTTTTTACCCTGTAGGACTACATGAGAGTCTGACTTATATATTCCAAAGGCAAAAGAAAAAGTACATATATTTTTATAGGACTAACTTAAAAACAACTTCTAACCTCCACCTAAAGATTTAGTTATCCTGCTAACACTCTTACTTCTGTGTAAAAATTGTATGACTTCTTAGAAACTTTCATATTCATGCAGTCAGGCTGACAACAAGAAATGCAGTGAAGATACATTACAGAAGAGGGGAATTAGGAGACTTTTTGTGGTACTGAAACTTTTTAAAAGCTCGATTTTTTTCTAACCACCATGGATTTTTTTAAGTTTAAAATACACTAAGAATAAAACAAATTGAGTGAGATTATTCCACATCCGTGTCTGAGGCAAGCATGTCACAGTTCCTTCAGTTAATGAAGAAAGAGAAGCATCTCTAGAAGGGTGATTTTTTTTTTTTATTCTAAAAAGAAGGTCAAAGATCATATTTGCCTCTAATGAATGCACAAAGAGAGTTTAGGATCACTCACTCAGAAAGATGCATCTATTTACAGACAGACACATCCTGGATTAGCTGAGATGAACCCAATCTTGCTTTTACAAGTTGCCACAACTCTTATCCTATGTGTTTCCCTGTCTTCTCTTCCATATCCTTGGCTACCTTCTCAGTGACCCAAATTCCAAGGCAATGTCATATAGTTGACCTTTCATTGTCTTCTCTTTGCGATTCCCTTCCATTCCACAGATTTCCTAAAAGGCATTTTAGACTCCAGATCATTTTGCTTCCAAAGCATAGTCACTTCCACCAGTCATATGGTTACAGAGAGGAGGACGACGTTATGGAGTAGTTGCTCTGTTAGTAGTGGTTCCTGTCACACAGATAGATATTCTTCCCAACTATATTCTTCCCAACTATATCACAACTGTGGTGTGACTTGTAAACTACTGTACAAGCAATTTATTCTAGCAACTGCAAGTGACTAGTACTGCACAATTTTGCATAACAAAGAGAAAGAGAATTTCTCCATCCAGCTAGCAAAAGTCCACATTCCACATCATTCTTGTCTCAAAACCATGAAAATATGAAAAATAATCCCCAGCCAAAAAGGTCCTTCTAAAATATCAGATCAAGTGTGGTCTAGGGTGCATGCAGGTACAAACTCCCACGGACACTTCCCCAACAGCCATCATTACTTTGTTTAATAAGGTTCTTTTTAGCTGTTAATTTTGTTTATTTATTGGTTTAGAAAAGTGTCTGAAGGACAGTTGACACTAATATTGCCTAAATTGTCTCACTTTATCTTATTAAAGTCCTCTTTTCCTGCTTATGAATTTCCTGTAATTTTTCACACTAGCCAGTATTTTCCATGCTTGGAGTATCTATTCAGATGCATGTGGAATAGAGGGAGAGCATGACAGTTTCTGAAGGGCAAGGGTGGAAGTGGAAGTCTTCTTCCTAGGTCATAATTCTCATACAATTGATTCTTTGATAAAGATTTGTGCTTCTGTACTTCGAAACAGTGTCTGGAAGTTTGCAAGAGGCAGAGAGACCAAAATGTCAAGCACACAAACACACAAGCACACATCCCTATAAGAATACAGCAATGCTGTATTCTATCTAACATTTCAATAGTCACACATTGTTTTTAAAAACACAGAAGAAAAATAATATAAGGTTCTGCTCTAGTCCCTCTGTGCTGCTGCAGATAGTCTAGGTCTTCAGGTAAAAAGCAGGGATGGTTCTGCAAATTACATTCAGTCTGCTGATGCTGATGTGAGCCTCTGTAGGGAAGTAGTCTGCACGTGAATGCCTTCCTTTCACCCATTATGCCCACACTGAAACACAGGCAATGTGGAGCTGAAGGTGAAAGACTGTTGTTAGTTGAGCAGCAATGGACTGATAGTCGTCCATTATGACTCGATGCAGATTTATTGAAAAAAAAGAGAAAATATAGATGTTGCTGCCCACTATGATCGTAAATCCAAGACTAAACCAAAAATACTGGGTTTGGTAGTAATCATATGGAAACCTTCTGATACATGCACATCTTGCATCCATTACTTCCAAGACCTTATTATGGCATCGGTATGAAGGGGCTTTATAAGAGAGACAAAGACTTTTTCCAGGGCATGTAGTGACAGGACAGGGGAAAAAGTTTTTTAAACAGAAAGAGGGTAGATTTAGATTTAATATAAGGAAGAAATTTTTTTATGATAAGGAGGTGAGACAATGAAACAGCTTGCCCAGAGAAGTTGCAGATGCACAGCCACTGGAAATACTCAAGGTCAGGTTGTATGAGACTTTGAGTGACCTAATTCAGTGAACAATGTCACTGCCTACGGCAGTGGGGTTAGACTAGATGGTCTTTTGGGGTGCCTTCCAACCCAAGCCATTTTATAAGCTGATGTCTAGTCCAAATGATAACAAATGCCTGGTTGGCCTTGGCCTGTTAGTAATGGCAGTTTTACCCAGCTTGACATGTCAGATCTTCCAGTGAGCAGTTACAGAATTTCTATTTCAGATAGCCTATTTCATCTCAATTAGCTGCTCTGCACATGTGTCTGATGACACAGTCTTGAATGATATGATTTCATAACTTATTTTTCACTCAGCAGTATGAATGAGTCAATATTTTCTTTTTCCTCTCAGCATTCAGGAAGTAGCTTAAAACCACATTTACTGGGAAACATCCAAACTTTGAACAGAAGATGAGTCACTTATTATCTTTTGAGCATTTCTATTGGAATGCCTATACCATACAATGAAGGGGGGTGTAGCCAGCTCTTGAAACAGAAGCTGTGTTGCTACATCAGCAGCGTTCTGCAACTGAACCTTCATTGGAGCCAGAGCTAACTAGTGTGGGTGCAGTATTGTATCAACGTGGCTTTTTCCACTTTCGATACCTGAATGGCTATCCATAGTATGGATATTTTGGCAATTTCATGGCTAGCTGGAGCAACTCTGCACCATGCTCTGTTGTGGTGTAAACATGCCCAATGATACTGATGAAGGCTTTTACCAGAAGCCTTAGATTATCTGCAGCAACATCAAGGGAGATATACACATGCAAAGCAGCAAAGCACTTTCAAACCTGCATCTTGCTACTTCACCATTGGTTTAGCCTCATTTTTAGAAACACTGGCCAATACTTTGCAGCTGCTCCTTCCCACAAACCTAAAAGCACTTCTTTTTCTATTCAATCTTCACTAATAACCACTTTCCTCACCCCTACTTGGTCATGGGACAGCAAGATGGTGACCAGGGGGATAAACACCCTCCCACAGTAGAGGAGGATCAGGTTCATGACCACATGAGGAACCTGAACATATATAAGTCTATGGGACCTGATTAAATGCATGTCAGAGTCCTGAGGGAATTGGTTGATGTGATCGCCAACCCACTCTCCATGATATTTGAAAAGTCATGGCAATCAGGAGAAGTCTCTGGTGACTGGAAGAAGGGTAACATTGTACTCATTTTTAAAAAGGGTAGAAAAGACGACCCAGGGAACTTCCGATATGGAGGTGATTAATGGCAGCCAGCACAGCTTCACCAGGGGCAAATCCTGTATGCCCAACTTAGTTATCCAGATGTCATCCAGAGGGACCTGGACAGGCTGGAGAACTGTGCCTGTGAGAACCTCATAAGGTTCAACAAGGCTGAGTGCAAGGTCCTACACCTGCATTGGGGCAATCCCCAATTTCAGTCCACGGTGGAGGATGACATGATTGAGAACTGCCCTGCAGAGAAGTACTTGGGGGTGCTGATCAATGAGAAGCTTGACTTGAGCCAGCAATGTGTGCTCGCAACCAAGAAGGCCAACTGTATCATGGGCTGCATCAAAAGAAGCGTGGCCAGCAAGTCGAAGGAGGTGATTCTGCCCCTCTGTTCCTCTCTTGTGAGACCTCATCTGGAATACTGTGTTCAGTTCTGGAATCCTCAACATAAGAAGAATATGGAGCTGTTGGAACAGGTCCAGAAGAGGGCTGCAAAGATGATCAGAGAGCTGAAGCACCCTCCATAAGAGGACAGGCTGACAGAGTTGGGCTTGTTCAGCCTGGTGTAGAGAAGGTTCCACAGAGGTCTTATGGCAGCCTTCCAGTACCTGAAATGGTCCTGCAAGAAAGCTGGAGAGGGACTATTCACAAAGGCTTGTGGTGACAGGACTAGGGGGAATGGGTATAAACTGGAGAGGGGCGGATTTAGACTAGACATTAGGAAGAATTTCTTCACCATGAGAGTGATGAGGGACTGGAACAGGTTGTCCAGGGAAGTTGAGGCTGTCCCATCCCTGGGGGTGTTCAAGGCCAGGTTGGATGGGACCTTGGGCAGCCTGATCGAGTGGGATGTCCCTGCCCATGGCAGGGGGGTTGGAACTAGATGACCTTTAAGGTCCCTTCCAACCCAAACTATTCTATGATTCTATGATTTTCTTCAGAAAAAAATTAAACTAATATAGGAAGTTTAGCCCAAGCCATTCTGGAGACCAAAGAGTAAGTTAAAAACAGTTTCAGAAATGATTAAGCATATTTTGAAGATGTTAAGCTTTCACTAAACAAATATTTTTTTAACCTTATTGTGAGATTAATTTAGCTTTCAAAAGTTTTAGTGATATTTTTCTTTTCTGAAAGTAGCTGAGGTTCTGAAAACTATGTTGATCGATGCTAGCTCTAAATATCACTACTCTGTAACTTACAAGACCATACAGGCAGAAACATGAAGACATCAGTCGTTACAGCAAATGTCTATACTTTTGAGTTTAGTATTTATATAGTAGATATAGTGTGAATAATAGACTGAACCCATTCCATATACTACTAAAACATGTTAGAGCTTTTCTGTTAGAGACACAAATTAGTCATGAGCCAGCAGGTTTGAGAAACACAAAGAGGTAAATTACAAAGCAATGTGCAGGGATTTAGCTGCATGACTCCCATTAACATCAATGGGATTTAACTGTGTGACGCCCTGTGCACCACTTTGCAAATTTACCCTAAATTGACTGGCGTGGTAATTCCTGGACAGCATGCAGTGGGGAAGTGACTGCTTCTGTAAACACAAGGGATTGTTGATTCTCAAACGTCTCCACACTGCGCTCAACAAAGAACAAACATTCAAAGAAACATTTTATTCCCTACATCACAGGAGGACAGGAAATAAAGACACAAGCTCAGAACTCCTGCTCCATAGGGGACTCCTGTTCCAGAAATGCCATTCAGGGAAAACAAAACTCCATTAATGATCCCCGATACTGTAAAATTCCTGACCTGCTGAGTCTAAAAAATCTGATCCACTGGTACAACATAGGAACTGAGGCAGCAAATTAGTGTGATTCCTTATTTCCTGTAATAAAATGTGCTTAGAAATGCAAAAGAATATTTGATTCCAATATTGTCTTTGACATTGCCCCTCCTGAAAACTATTTTTATTTGATCACAAGGAGTTTTCTTTGTTTTCTGCTAAAAGACGCTTATTTCTTTACTTCCTCCTGCTCTCATAAAATTTCTCTCGTTTCATTATTAAGTAGCTAAAGGTTTCATTATTATGCAGCTAAAGCTAGCTCACATTTTACTAACTTTGCATACTAGTATGAAAAGTTGTATTCAAGTCTGAATAAAAGAATACAGATAAATATATAATAAAAATAAAAGAGTACAGATGAAATATTGTTAGTTAAGCAGCAAGAAAGTGGTACAAGTAGAAAAGAGAGCGCTCAGTTACAACTCGATATAGATTTATTAAAGAAAGAGAAATTACACGTTGTGCCCTCCATGATCTTAAACCCAAGACTAAACCAAAAATCCTTTAGTAGTAATCACATGGAAATAAAAGAGTATGAATAAAAGAATAAAAGAGTACAGATCTCATTTGCATTGTGTATCTCCCAAAGCAGAGCACACAAGCTACACACACAGTATGTGGGACAGTGGAATATTAACACGCAGGTGATTGTCATTAATGAGTTGAGAGGGATGGAGACAGGTAATGGAAAAAACTGGAAATGTCTTAGAAGTCATGCTGGAAACAAAAATTATATCCCTTTCTTCTAACTGAGCATTATTTTTAGATATTTAGAGCTACCTTTAGTTTTCTCTTCCATAAATAAAAAAAAAACCATGTCTCTCCTTGTCTTTTCCCTCCCCTCCAGTAACAACACTGACAAAAGCAGCCACACAGTTGTTTCATTCCTCTGGCTTTATGTTTTCCAGGTGTTCAACTGTAGCTGGATTTTTCATGTGTGGATGTTTGGAGAAGCACAATAGTCTCCAAGCTTGTGAAAGGCCTAGTGGCTTAGTGAGGGCAGTCATACATGTACATGCCTACAGTGTCACAGGAATATGTGTACATCCATCTGTATAAAATCTAAGTTCAAATGAAGATTGTGGCTTTGAAATCTGAGGTGGAAGTGACCATAGCAGCCACTCAGTCCAGTATGAGCTGTGGAAAAAGTTTGCCAGGATGGTTCCTGTTCCAAAACTTCTCTTAGAAGAAAGCAATACTTGAAAGTCAAAGGCTGAGCTAGTATAAATCAGCATAGATTCACTAACGCTTGCTGTTCTGCAAACATTCCCTTCAGCCCTGTATTTGACTCACAGCTCATGCTAAATTGCTGTGACAAAACAGCCTGCCCAGGGAGGTGGTTGATTCACCTTCCCTGGAGGTGTTTAAGGCACAGGTGGACAAGGTGTTAAGGGGCATGGTTTAGTGTTTGATAGGAATGGTTGGACTCGATGATCCAGTGGGTCTCTTCCAACCTGGTTATTCTATGATTCGATTCTTTGAAAATCCACTCAAATATCATTGTCAGACCAATTGTATTGACTTGCTGTTTAAAATTATTCTTCTAGTCAAATCTTGGTCCCAGCTAACTCTAGCACACAAGGCTTTTAAAAGCTTCCCCTTCAATAATGAAAGAACTTGAAGACTGAGGGGCTGAGCAGCCAGAAGTAACTCAGTGCAAAAATACCCACTTTTGCTCTGAGATTAAGGCAAAAGAAGTAGATTCTGTTTCATTATTTGAACAGATTCTAAAAATCTTTTAAAGCCTTTTAAAAGCTTTTAAAACCATATTTTCAAGTATATGCAATTTTCTTTCTGTGTGTACACTTCAATTTGTTTCTAGGCAGCACCCAGGTGTTTCAGACAAAAATCAAGTCAGCACTTTCTTCTTCTGAGGCAGCATGAATCTCTTTTTTTCTGTCTTCTGTGTCTCTCTCTTTGCTGTGATACAGAAAGAATATGAATGAAAGATGTCTGAGCAAGATGGATACTCACTGTTTTCATGTGCATTTCTGACCATTCCAACTGGATGTATCAGAGCTTTTCAATCACCATAACCTGCTTCCACTTCAAACTCATTCTTCCAGCTGCCAGTAAAATCAGGGTTTGAGAACTAAAAGAGAAAAGAAAAGGAGAAAAAAACCCACATTGAATATGAAAAAGAAAATTATCGCTGTACGGTTTGTGGTATCCTAATATTTTTTTCTTCTGAGGGAGGCAGGATATCAAATTGATGAAATCTTCCCATCTTTTAACACACAGCTTGTCTGATTCATAGCACAGACATGTTTTACACAAACTGATCCAGATATGCTTTTCTACTGTATGTGTAAAAGTTGCTGCCAATGACCATGTTCCTCAGTAGGTAATAGATAAAAACCAGTCTGGAGATGGTACTGTTCTTGGAGAGGCAGTACTGTAAAAAACAAACAGGAGTGAATCTAATTTTCCACGATATTTATTTTAAGAGAGCAATTTCAATCTGGTAACTTCCCAAATGCAGGATTCTTAAGGCGAAACTTTCCTGAAGAAAGTATCAGAGGAATTTTTTTTCTTTCTTTCTTTCAGGAAATTTACTTTTCAGCTACTTGTACAACATCAATATCACTGCCATAGGTCTCATTCTATATAGAGCTTGCTGAGCACTTCTGAACTGTGATGTGTACATTTCCAGTACTTTTGGTATAAACCAGCAGGTGCAAATGAGGTGAGAAGAGGAACCTCACAACACAATGTTGTAAACCTGTTGTAGATACACAACAAAAAAGGAAAACAAAAAGGAGTAAAGTAAGCCATTCTGATTGCATTATTTCCTGTAAGTTATCGTTATCTTGCTGTTTATATTACAACAGTTTTCAAGACTCCCATTAAGAATGTGGTCCATCTCTTCGGTGTAACATTAAGACAAGTGAAGCCAAAATCCCAAAAGAAAGGTCTAGAACTGTGTGATAAAACATATATGTAAAAAACCACAGACACTCAGACACATACAAGTCCTGTCTAAGCTTGCATCATTACTAGCCCAATAAATTAATTGTTTTAAACAGGAAGCCCCAATTTTCCCTTATGCCAGATTTTCTAGTCCTTTAATATACTCAGAGTTTTAATACAGTGCTAAGGTCCACTGTAATGAATGAAAACAAAAGGCTGATAAAGGACAGTCCTATATGGCATTGATTTCATTCCATACTCTTCATTCAGGTTTTTTTTTTGAGCCTGGGGGAAGATCGGCAGGTACCTATTTTCACTCCATATTATCTAAGGATTCTCATTTAATCTTCCCATTTGAGGAGTAAGTAATACTTCTGTATCACTTAGCTCCTCTATTATAACTGACTCTCCTGAGCCCCTTTAAAGTGGATTCTCAGATTAAAATCAGCTGTCCTCACAGTCTCTTCATTCAAAATGCACTCAAAAGCACTGAAAAGGAACTGTATGTTGGATAATTATCCTGATATCTCAGCACAGTGAAAGTATACATGCATCCCTTTCATGTCTGTGTCATTCTAAGGGGTTAGCAGTTCAAGACTGCTCGCTCTGATTCAGGTAAACCTACCCCAGACTTATTGTTTTTCGAAAATATTTTTTAAGTAGTGTATTTTTACTAATACAGCATCACTGGGAAAATTATCTAGAAACAAAACCAATTCATCCACCACTCAAAGTACTCCTCCTGTTGAAAGAACACTCCTTTCTTTTTCCCAAGCATCTTCCTTCCCCAGTGAAAACACTCCAGCTGATACTGGAATGACCCCTGCATTCACTTCTGCTGATGAGCTGAGAGGCATGGAGGGGTGTGGGTGTAAGTGCAAACACACAAATGTACGTGTATGTGCACACATACTCAGGCACTCTAATGTCACTTTTCACTCTGAACTTTATGGTGCGAGAATGAATATTGTGGATATTTAGTCACTCACCAGGTTTTCTATGAATTTAAGCTGGTTGCTACTGTCAGCATGCCCTTCTGCTGCCTTTCACCTGGCCCATGATCACCATCTAACTTAAAGACCTTATTCCCGAGTTCATGATGCTACAAAAGGCATATTGCTTTATTTCTTTTTTTCTTCCTGGCTGTTTCTTGTCTTCAATTAGAACAATTAGCAGGAAAATCCTGGAAAAGTGTTTCCAAGAAATGTGTTTCAAGAGGCTGAAAAACATAAATACATAAATATGAAAATCACTTACTTAGTTGAAAGTAGTCTAAAATGCTGTAATTAGTTGCTACACCTAAACAATTGGCTTGTTATATTGAAAGAGTCCCTCTTCAGCCATACTATAATCTCTTGAGAACCTGACCTCTGAGTTCTGAACACATTGAGCTTCAGAATATGTAGAAAATGGTATGAAAGTGGTATCAGTTCAGAATATATTGTGTTTAACTGTCTTCAAGCAAGAGGACTCCTGAATTTCAGGTTTGTTCAGCTGTCAAAACTGATGAATGAAGTCTATGCTCATTCCAAATGCCCCCTCTCTTCTTTGCCAAGACTTACTGCCCCTTTCTTGTGTAAGAAATATGCCTGCCTAAACCTAGCCACAGAAGAATGATACACACACAAAAATTATTTTATGGTACTATCAGACTAATGTTTTATCCCTTGTTGTGAAGAACTTATGAAGGCACTGCTTGCATATATAGTTGGGTTACAATTAATTAATACTTTCTCAACACCTGATCAGAGGCGGGTACAAGAGAAAATGGCTCCCTACCAGCTTCTTTCTCTTTATTTCCTTCCTCCTTCCTCATTCCCTTACCTTAACTTACCAGGTATCAGCAGCAGATAGCCCAGTCACTTGACAACTAGTGTTGAATATGGTGGCATAAAATTCTTCCAACTTACAGAAATACAAATTGAATATGTACGTCTTTCTGGGCTGGGATTAGCAACAAAGATACACCAAGACACATTCCTAAACACCACTGCTCCTAGACCTCCAAACCAGGGGCTTATTTCTCAGTCAAAGCCACAGTATCTAGAAACTATATATATATTTAAAATGTAATTTGGGAAAGCAGGACTGAATTTCTACAGCTATCCACAAAACAGATACAATATGATGTAAACCAGTCCTTGAACTAGTTATCTTTTAAATTTGTTTCATTGTTCATAGGATATATCTGCTTTGAGAAGTGAAGAGTGCAGTCTATCATTAAACTATGAAAGCATTTTATCTTTTTCCTAGCAAGACTGTCACGAGGTACCATACACTATGCATTGCACTAGATTTGTTGAAATTTAAGTAAAATATTTTATATTTGCCAATTTATAGATTTTCAATAAGAACAAGAATTAAGGAAAAAGAAGTGGTCACTATTGTTAATACATTAAAATCTTCCACTGTGGATTACATATTCTTTTATTACAGCTATGCTGATCCCTCACCAAGGACTCAGAAAATCTCTTTCTTGTCAGTTCCTAGAGGCTTTCAGTAGCATCATAAGAGCACCAGAACAAGGACTTCTATATGTACTTTGTAAAATCTTATTGTGGCAAGTATCTTTCAGTAGCAGGAAATAACTGTTAGCTGATAGCAGATAATTAAAGTGCCTAGTGTTCTGGTCACAGAAATTACTATGGTATTCATCAGGTAGGAGAAAAAGAACTCATTTGTGTTAGTAACTATGCCAAAAGCAGTTGATACTGTAAAGTCTGAAGCAGCACACACTGTACACATAGCTTTTATTTTCCTGGAAAAGTTACAATCAGATAAAATATATTCATTGGCTTTAAATCTCAGAGAAAGCTATCCAAGACAGTCATTGTAAATCTATCATTCAATGATGTCTGCTATATTTTACTGAGCCTTTGATTTTCATTTCTATATACAACTTCAGGTGGAGACATTTTGGCTAGCATTAGTACGATAACATTAATAGCCTTCTTGCACCATTTTTGACTGCCTAATGAAGTAACGTATTACTTAATTTCAGGAAGTTATAACACAGAGAACAGACTTGTAGGTTATAGTCCATTAAAGCTTTGTACAAGTGTTTGGATTTCTCAGATTACAGAATCACAGAATCAAAGAATAACCAGGTTGGAAGAGACCCACTGGATCGTAGAGTCCAACCATTCCCACCAATCCCTAAATCATGCCCCTAAGTACCTCACCCACCCTAACCTTAAACACGTCCAGGGACGGCGACTCAACCACCTCCCTGGGCAGACTGTTCCAATGCCTAACCACCCTTATTGTGAAGAATTTTTTCCTAATCTCAAGCCTAAATCTCCCCTGGCGGAGCTTGAGGCCATTCCCTCTCATCCTGTCCCCTGTCACTTGGGAGAAGAGGCCAGCTCCCTCCTCTCTACAACCTCCCTTCAGATAGTTGTAGAGAGTAATAAGGTCTCCCCTCAGCCTCCTCTTCTCCAGGCTAAACAACCCCAGCTCTCTCAGTCGCTCCTCATAAAATTTGTTCTCCAGCCCCTTCACCAGCTTTGTTGCTCTTCTCTGGACTCACTCCAGAGCCTCAACATCCTTCTTGTGGTGAGGGGCCCAGAACTGAACACAGTACTCGAGGTGCAGTCTCACCAGTGCCAAGTACAGGGGGAGAATAACCTCTCTGGACCTGCTGGTTATGCCGTTTCTGATACAGGCCAAGATGCCATTGATCTTCTTGGCCACCTGGGCACACTGCTGGCTCATGTTCAGTCGACTGTCAATCAACACCCCCAGGTTCTTCTCCTCAAGGCAGCTTTCTAGACAGACTTCTCCTAGTCTGTAGCTCTGCACAGGGTTGTTGTGCCCCAAGTGCAGGACCCGGCATTTGGCCTTGTTAAACCTCATGCCATTGGTCTCAGCCCAGCAGTCCAGCCTGTTCAGGTCCCTTTGCAGAGACTCCCGACCCTCCAGCAGATCCACACTTCCACCCAGCTTGGTGTCATCTGCAAACTTGCTAAGGGAGGACTCAATGCCTTCATCCAGGTCATTGATAAAGACATTAAACAGGACTGGACCCAGCACTGAGCCCTGGGGAACCCCACTTGTAACTGGCCTCCAGCTGGATTTAGCTCCATTTACCACCACCCTCTGGGCCCGGTCATTCAACCAGTTTTCCACCCAGGAGAGTGTGCGCCCGTCCAGGCCAGAGGCCGACAGTTTCCGAAGCAGAATGCTATGAGAAACTGTATCAAAAGCTTTACTAAAGTCCAGGAAGACCACATCCACAGCCTTTCCCTCATCCAAGAGTTTAGTTACTCAGTCAGAGAAGGTGATCAGATTACTCTGGCAAGACCTGCCTTTCATGAACCCGTGTAGACTGGGCCTGATCACCCGGTTCTCTTGCAAGTGCTTCTTGATAGCACTCAAGATCACCCGCTCCATGACTTTCCCCGGTACCGAGGTCAGACTGACAGGCCTGTAGTTCCACGGATCCTCCCTGAGCCCCTTCTTATAGATGGGCACGACATCAGCCAGCCTCCAGTCCAGTGGAAACTCCCCAGTCATCCAGGACTGTTGGAAGATGATGGAAAGGGGTTTGGCCAGCACATCCGCCAGTTCCCTGGGATGAGTATCCAAAGCAGGAAAAAAAGACAACTTAGCTGCTTGAAACAAGACAACTTTTATTGTTAATATATGGTTGAAAATTCCAGTACTGATACCACAGATCAGTACTCTCTTCATGCATTTTAATCAAAACATAGTAATGAGGGTACAGTAGGAAGATAAACCAGAAAGGAAGTTGCCTAACTGGCACTCGTAGTAATAACATGATAAATAATAATGCACTGAATGTGCTGACAGATTCCTGTAATATTCTGCAACCTGTATGCTACCTTCAGCATAGAAATGGGCCAGAAGCCACCAGGTACAACATACTGGTAGGCAAGTACCTCTTGTGCTATTGATGGAACTTTTCAACTGCCTCCACTGCTTTGAGACAAGCTTTGACAGATGCAAACCACAGCTGCACACAGAAGTGCTGCTACTGAGCTTGGAATTTTTTCTAACACAGATTCCACTAGCTTCAAAAAAAAACAAGGTTCATTTATGGAGAGAGCAAGCCATCTGTGCTGTGCAATACAGGGAGGCTGGTATGTGAAGTTTCCTTCCATCAGCTACCTTGATTCTCTGCAAGTTGTAAACCAGTCTCTAGAAAGACTAACCTCCTTGCCAGGGTTACATCTCTGAGCTTTACAAGAGAAAGAAAGGTTCCTTCCACTGCAGACTGTCATGTTTTGCAATTGTTAATTTATGACTTTCCTGAATATATAGCAATAATTCTTCCATTACATATTTGCCTAATTTAGCACTCCTGACCGGACTTAAGCAAATGTTCAGTTTTGTTCCCTCTAGGAGTTCTGTCTGAGAAAAGAGGCTTGAGTATGTCCTAGCCTAGTGTTGCATGTGTGAATTTGAAAAGCTGCCTGGCACTGGTCAGAAATATATTTTGAGCCATCAGCTCTATGAAGTAGAGTATGTGAAATTGTGGCTGGAAAAGTAATGCAGATAAGAATACCCTTGAACTTGGCTAACTGTTGAAGTAGTTACTCTTTCCAGACAATCCCAGATGGTTTTACTGCTCCAGAACAATTGTAAAATGTATATTTTGAAAAGTCTTCAATTAAGGAAAAATTCCAACAAGACAATGGAGTTTACATTTCAAGAAGTTTAAATCTTCACGTGAAGAAATCCTCAGCATATTTATATCTGAGAGAGAAGATAATCATGGAAATGACAAACTTCAAGTTCATTTTTATTTAGTCAACACTTTTCAAGGCTGGTTTTTACTAGGACATACATTTTTTAAAAAATCAGAAGAAATACATGGAAAATTAATTGTATTTTAATTAACTTAATTCTGCCTCTTCAAGACAGCTATAGTGTTAGGAATTTCTTTTTTTAATTGTAAGACTGAGGACAGAATTATTGTCAATTCTGCAGAAATTTGAAAGGATTAAGTGAGCAAGACTGCAGTGAAATATTCACTGTTTATTCAACCTCTATATCTCAAAAGGATACAAGCATACAACAAATACAGCGTCTGCCAAAAAGTCACATTTCAAATTTAACAACGGTGTCTTTACAGGGAAGTGTTCCTTTAGTAGTCTCTAACAACGGCAAGTTGGCACGTGTTGTAAGACTATGCAGTGGCTTATTTTACACAATTTTGAGTGAGTAGACAGCACTCAGACTCCTTGACTCTGAGTGATTACTTGAGGGCTCAGGTTAAGGCTGTCTCGTCCTCCAGTAATTACTAAGAGCTTACAAAAGGCTAAAAAATTATTTCTTACAGCTTTTGTTACCCTTAACTCCACCTCAGGATATGAGTAAGACAGTAATATTGAGACCAAAAAAAGCTAAGTAAAATGGGTCATGCAGAAAAAAAAGCCCTGGAGAAACTAAGACAAAACAAAATTTAGGCTTAAGTTTAAGTTTTGTTGCCTTTTAAAGCAACTCATCTGAGAAAAGACTCACTAGGACATTGATATAGAGTAGAAGAAAATCAGACCAAGTTCACAGTGTATTTGAATATTAGTCTTTTATAAGCTTATAGATTAGATAAGGAAAACTTTAAAATCCCCTTTACTTAAAAAAAAAAAAAATGAGGTGCGTATTGGGGGGGCCTTATAAAGCCCCTGATTTCCACATCTACAGTTAAAGCTGTGCAGGTGAGAGACTGAATAAGATAACTTTTAAAAAGAAACCTTTTAAAGAGCATCTATTGGTTATAATTAGTTATTTATCCATGAGGACTGTCGAGTCCTGAAGAAAACTCCACTAAAGAGTGAGGAACTATAGAACTGGCTAGCATGTTAGAGACGCAGGCTTGTCGTACATACTCACACAGTCTGTGCTTTTATTATCCTTTTTTTCCTGTATATTTACCAAAACGTTTTTTGCAGCAGCCATTTTGCCCTTATAAATCCAGAGGAAAATGACAGATGCTCACTCAAAGTTTCTCCAAGCCTTTACTTACCTCTCTTCTCATCATGTTCCCTAATTTAAACCATATATCTATTATGAGAAAAATTAAAGAACAATGTCTTCGCAGCTCATGAAACAGATATGAATTCCATGGCAAATGTTTTTTATCATAGCACTAAAGGCACTTGTCACAGGTTAAGGAAGTAATTGATATCTCTGTGGGATGCATATAATAGAGATCGCTCCAGGAACAACCGGAAGGCAGGTGACAACCACTCCCTTTATGACAGGTCATAACTCTTCCTGGAAAGAAGATAAAACAAGAATTATCTTCCTTTCCAAACTTTTCCCAGGAAAGAAAAAAAAAAAAAAGATTTACCATTGTCTTCAGACAGGCACAAAGATTTGGCTTAAGATAAGCAAAATGCTGCCTATTACCCTCACAAGGAATAGCGAATGTTCAAAACTACCTACATGTCTATAGTCATTATCTACATAGTATCAAATGATGCAACACATTTTTTGCAAGTTCTTTTCTCAGGGAACCAATAAATCTAACTCAGTAAATTGCTATACAACTAAATCAGTCAAAACCACAGTCACTGAGTGTTAAATGAGAGAGTTGGCTAGGATCTTCTCCATACTTTATTGGCCTCTTTGCAATTTCCACTGTCATCCTATTACCTTCTTGTGTAAAAAGCCATGAGAATGAAGCCCCACCTAAATTCATTTTTTTGCATGCTTATCTTTTCCAATGAACTAGTTTTAAGCAAACTTACCACAGCAACAAGTCTTTAATACTATCCATCTTTCTGAGGACAGATACTGTGACAGGAGGGTAGATAATGAATTGGCTGCAAGCCCACCCTGTCCGGGTGGTGAAAGGCAGAAATGCTAAGCAAACACATGCCCTGCAGTGTGACAGATACGAATACACAATACAAAGATAAGCTCCGCTTGTCAAGTTTGCAGACACTTGGGGATGCAGGATTTATTCACCTAAGGTCAGAATCCTGTCCTTGTTCATAAGTACTCAAATGTCAATCCACTGAGAACAGACTAATATAGCACATCAGAGAGTGATCTGTCTGTGTACAAATACAAAATACAGAATTTCTCATAGGCATGGAGGCAAGTCATTTATTAAAATGAAACTATCATGATTACCTTGTCAAGACACCTAAATCTTTCTCTTCTTAAGGGTTCTAGCACCTTATTGCATATACAGAAAGAGACATTTTAAATAATGCTTCCAGTAACTATTGGAGATCCACAGTATCAAGTATTGATCCACCTGTCTTCTGGCATTAGACATAAGTTGTCTGAGATTGCATCCTCTACTTTTTATCCCAAACTTTCAATACTACAGTTATTCTTCATAATTCTCCTCTATCAATAGTGTGGAAGTCCAGACAGAGTATCCCAACAGCAAGATCATAAAGGACAGTCGTATCAAGGAGCATATCACAGATAGTGATTCTAAAGGGCAAATCTGGATGCATGACAAAGTTGTATCACCCACTCTGTGATGACTGGCCCTATGCATATTCTTAAAACAGAGGAGAAAATGAACTTTACATTAGGTCCCAGCATGTTATGTTCAACTGAATCACCTGACACATGCTGGAGGTTTTGACTGTATAGGCTGTTTGAGCTGCAGCATGTACTGCAACATTTAACAATGACGATCAGATTTCTGTTCTGTGATTATTCCCCAAAATTCATTAAGGCAAAGCATGGAGTAAGATAATACAGATAGCAAAGTGTAGCAGAATCTAGTTCCCTTTGATAGATAAGGTGACCAGATACACTGTCATTGTAAGTTTGCTTCAAAGCCATCTTATGAAGAGAATTGGATTTGCTGCAGTGTGGTAGATGACAGTTATTACACCCATGAACATGAGCCACTGCTCTTTCTGCGATTCTCTCTCTCACCAGGAGCTGCTAAGCTCACTGCCAATCCATGCTGTTAGTAGATATTCATCAACCAGCAGCCTGACCTTTTGTGCTTCTTCCCTCCCCCAGGGAACATCCTGTGCCCCCATACAAAGAAACAGAGGAGCCCAAAGGACAAAAATAACAAAACAACCTTATTGACCACAAAGAGCAGACATCAGCCTCACAAAGTGATCACCTTACATTGATCAGAGCTTTATGCATCACTTACAGGTGCCTAAAGCCAGTGTGTGTTTCTGCTCCCCCATGTCTCTTCACAATTACTTGGCAGTACACAGTTTTCTCCTGCAATGGTCAAGAGGACAACACATGTTTGCCCACGTTCCCCAGCTTGGGGTTTTGCCTTTATTGATTATGATCAGCTGTAAAGCCTGTGAATTCTGGGTGCTCCAGGGGTTTTCTTGACAGCTAACTAAGCCTGAGGCAAACACAGACTCATGCAGCTCCAAACAATCCTACCTGGGTTTCTTCCTCCTCCCCCTTCCACCATGCACTGCATTTAATGGTAATTGTTTATGATAAGGAGATTGTAATTAGGAACATGCACTGGCATAAGTGTCCAGCATTTCATATGCCAAGCATGTGCCACCAGCACAGTCAAGATACTTCCAAAGATTCTTTTAAATTTTTATGATTTGCTTAAGAGAATCCCTTCCCCCTGTGCACACATTCATTTATACAGCTTAACTCCACTTTCTTGTGACAGCTGATTCAAATACAGCCCAAGTTATTAACACTGCACAAAGCTGTTGATTCTTTTCCAGTAAGTAGGAGACAAATTTCACAGAAACCAGCACAGCCAACTTTTAAAATGGCAGTCAAGCTGAGAAATTTAGGGCTGAGTATATGCACAGACAGCTAGCCAATGTCTCATTGCCAGTCCAGTGTGACCCATCGGTGAGAGACAGTGTATTGATCTTGCTTTTGTAGTTGCAATTTGGGCTGCATATATTATTAAAGGATTTCAGAATACATATCACATAAGAGTATAAGGAAAAGATATGTAGAGTATAGTTCACTCACAAGCACACACAGCTCCACACAGACCCAGAGAAGACAATATTCCTGTGAGAAGGAGAATTTGGGGTTTGTAAAAGACAGCAATGGGAATAGTAATTTGAGTTTTATTTTAACATTCTTTCTTCAAAAGTTGCTTATTCATTCAGGTTATCAGCATGTTGACTATTTCTGGTTGGCTAGAGGTAACAGCTGTACTCTCCCATGCATTCAAGTTTCAATCAAATTAGAGCACAAGTTAGGATTCTTAGTTCCTGGCTGACAGTCTTATACAGCTGTCAAGACAGCAGAAGACTTTCTCCAGGTAAGAGAGTTATGTATTGCTATGGCACAGTTCCTGCTAATCCTTTTGTCTGATGCTGCCATCAATGAGACACACCAAGGAAGAAATACTTGCCATGCCCACAATTATACATACTCTGCTAATTGTAAAACAATAAGCTTCTGGCCGGGGGGGAAATGCTTTATGCAACTGACATAATTAATTTCTCAGCCTTTTGGATCTCACTACAAATATATAAAACAAGACCACTGTAATTACATATAGGATTTAGAGAAGAAAAATGTCTTTTTCTGAGGTACAGGCACTCAGATAAACATTTTTTATAGTTCAGATTGATCTGAAAGATGGCTACTCCCCTTCATTAAATAGATACACCATCATCATTTGGAAGAAGATGGATTTCACGGCAAATTCCCACCCAGGTACAACCTTAAAGTTTTACCATTCTGCCTAACTAAATGGATCTCAGTAAACAGATGTCTGTGTCAGTAAACAGATGTGTCTCAGAATCTCAAAGACAAACAATGCATCACCCAGCCTGTACTCACCAACTTATTTCACATCATATAAGGCTGCCTAGCCCAGACCCTAGAAATGCAAAGAAGCCTTCTAGCATTGCCCTTAAAATCAAGAGGCTTGTGATATTTTAAGTCCATAGAATATAGAGAGAGAGCCCAGAAAGGTTGCTGGGCAGTTCTGCACAGTCTTGATTGCACTGTCTGAAACAGTAGATGAGCAAACTGTTGTATATTATCATCTTCCCAACTTCATCCACAGCAAGGAGGCATGACAGAAGAATTAGCAGAGAAGCTTCAGATGATAGTAGCCAAGCACTTGGTTTTCTCATGGCTTTTCACCAGGCATGAGTTTGGAAAAATACTGAAGTAGAAGAAATATATCATGAATATGTTTATTAATTTCATGATGATTACATTTCCCCTCAAGTAATGTTACTTAATTTATAAACTACTTAGAGTATTCCAATAAAATGTTCATTTTCAGGACAGCAGAAAATGCATGCACCTATTGAAGGTTATGAAAAGCATCATATTTTTAATTCACTCATATACAACTGAAAGAAGTATAAGTAATGTGACACAAAGAAATAATGGCAGCTGTCATCAAAACAGAAGTTCTCTCCTGTTTGTATATAGAACATTTGCTTGAAGCAAATGAAATGGATTGATCATCTTGCAGTGCATGATATGAGGACTAGGTTTCACTTCTAGAAGTACCCTGTTAGGGAGAAGACTGAAGTGCATATAGGTATAGATTCACTCCACTTAATTTTAGATTACACCTTCGACAGGTACCTGTGTTCTATCCTTACAAGACCCTAATTTAGGCATCTTGTGTTTGGAAAGACATCAAGCCTCTGGAAACAAGGAGGATGACACTGGTCTCCATTTAACTCATATTAAAATATTACAAAACTTCTCTTTCCAGCATGTCTTTTCTGCTGTAAAGGTCACTAAAGAATTATTTAGTCCACACCATGCAACCTTCTGCCTCTGTATTTCCCTCAGCTTCCAAGGCATTAACAGTAATTGTTCCTCACCTCAGAGCAGAGCTGTGGTTCCCTGTGCCTCCCTCAATACACTAAGATAACAGTGTCAACCAATCCAGCTCTTATAGATGGTTTCTTTCATCTGGTCAATCAATGCAGGTTTGCCTTCCTTAGGAAAAAAAAAATCTATCTTAGTTATTATGAGAAGTAATGTCTAAGGCATGATAAACAGCATTAAATAATAGAAGCAACCCTAATGTTTAGGTTGCTCTTCAATTATGAAAGATTATGAACTTTTCCTGAGATATCTTTGCAACGGAAGCTTTTGCTCCACACATTTTATATTCAGCAGAGAAAGCCCTTGAGCTTAAATAGTGTTTTGTCCTTTGTCTTACGAAATTCCATTCAATTCTAGCTGCAATCTCAACCATAAAAAAACTTTAAAATCACATTTCCTTTCCTTCCCTTGCATTCCCCAAAATATAAGAACAGCTGCAATAAGTCAGACTAAAGGTCCATCTCACTCAGTTTCCTGCCTTTCTGACAGGGCCCAGTAGCAGATGTTTAGGGAGAACATATTAGATATAGGGCATACACACAGTGATATTCCCCTGCACATGCCCCAGCTTCTGGCAGTCAGCAGTTTAGGGACTTCCTCAGCCTAATTTAAACCCCACCATTCTGTATTTATAATTAGGAGTTATATTCCCCAAGTGCATTGTTTTGCATCTATCAATGTGAATTTTGTCTGCCCAGTCATTTAGAAATATCAGATTATCCTGCAGTTCTTTAGACTCCATTTTATTTTTTTATGTCTCAGAACAATTTTGCACTATCATCTGTCTTTGTCAAGTCACACTTTATTCCTTTCCCACACTATTTAGTAATACCTTAAGAGACACAAATTCTGGAATAAGTCTCTGTGAGACTCAACCACTAATCCTATGCCATTCTAAAATTGACCATTTATGCCTATTCTTAACTTTCTTGATAATTTTTGTCCCATGATAGCTTTATTTCTTTAAGAAGCTTTAGTAAGGACTCCAAAAAAAGAGGTTTTTTTTCAAATCTTCATACACAATATCAACTGGGGCAACCATATCCACATGATCCTTTATTCCTTCAAAGAACTCAAAAGGATTTGTGAAGAGACACATTATTTTTCAAAAGCTGTGGTGGCTCTTTCCCACTGAATCTCTGTATGTACTCTTTATTATTGTTTACACTGGTTTTCCTAGTACAAAAAACAGACTGACCCGTAACTCACTGGAATCCACCTTACATACTGCTGTATTCCTTATCTGAGTTCCTTTAGAGGTTGTGAGTGAATGCTTATGACAATTTGCTACTACTCTTTGCATTATTCAATAGTGAAATATCTCCCTTTAATACATTATTTCCCCAAAGTCATTCTGCATAAAATATCTCATTTGTATATGGTCAGTCTCATATTTTCAGCTTACTATATTATATATACTTGTATTGAAAAGTATGGTTGTGTGCAGAAGTCACCCAGGCAAAGCTGGATATTTCAGGATGTCAACAAAGATATGAAGCCACTGAAATTCTTCAATTAAGGAGGGTGTGATTGGTTTTGGCAACTAAAAACCAAATGAAACTTTTTGTCAGAAACCAGGACAGCTGTGACTGGCTTTAAATTTAGAAGAGAAACACCCGTATGTACTACATCTTATAGATATGACTCTGCGAATTGCCTCAGAAATCTACTAAAATACCTAACTATCAAATTTATAAAGTCTAAAACTTCAAAATAGGAATCAAGCACTTATTTACTAAACTATCAGCAAGATGGATATCCCAGTACTTCGGCACTTTAACTCTGTAGGCATATTGAAAACTACTGTTGGTCCTTGCAACATAAAGCTGTGAGCCTGCACAGTCTGCAACTAAGGCCTGGGTTTTGTTCATAAAACTCTAAACCAGATCTTCAGTCCTGGATCATAACTGTCAGATCTAGATTTCATACAGTAAACATATAGGTAGTTATCAATTTTAAATCCACACTAGTGTTGTTAGGGCATTCGGTGGAAAAATGTAACATAAATCTGGTCCTTGTTCTAAATCAGGTAAACCTTAAAAAGCTTCCGCCCTTTCACAGGTGCAGGATGCTGGCAGTGCCGAGGTACGGACAGGCAAGAAACAATTCTTTTTTTTCTTTTGAAGGAGCTGGTCTGCTCTAAGTCTGCCAAGGGAGGTGGTTGAGTCACCATCCCTGGAGGTGTTTAAGGTTAGGGTGGATGAGGTACTTAGGAGAATGATTTAGGGATTGGTGGGAATGGTTGGACTCGACGATCCAGTGGGTCTCTTCCAACCTGGTTATTCTGTGATTCTGTGATTCTGTGAAGTCCTTAAATTCACTAGAGGGATGGCAATAACTAAAACTGAAGTCTTAGGTGGACGTCTCCACAAGTTCTGAAAGACACTTGGTAGGTAATCAACATACTGTAACAAATTATTGGTATTGGTATTGGTATCGGTATCGGTATTGGTATTGGTATTGGTAGCTGGAAGATATTATTTCTGCCGTTCCTGGTTTCCTAGGTAAAGATTTCACTGACAATCAAGGCAACAGTTGTTGTTGTTTGTCAATGATTCCTTATGCCCAGAAGCCAGGTTGAAGCTGCTGGGCAATTGGTTATCCCATATTAAAAAGTCACAGAATGAAAGTCTTCCAAGAAATTCAGACAAACACTCAAAATCCAAGCTGAATGAAGATCTGTCCAAACTATACCTTATTAGGCACTGCAAAATTAAAGTCTTGCTAAATAAATTTTGGCTATAGAGATAAGAATATAGTGCTTGGTGTTTAGTTTTACCATGTTTACCTGTCTGTGAAAAAAAAAATCTAGATAACCTGCTTCTATATGCATGACATCTGAGATAGACACATGGAACAAATCATCTTTCCAGGCCAGCCCCACATGTGTGCAAAGAAGAAAGGATGAAACAGCAAAAATTGCATAATTTCTGAATCTGTTTCAGAAATAATAGTCAGAAATAATAATAATAGGAATAACAGTCAGAAACATTCTTAGTCTAAATGATGATCTGCTATGAAATTTCTATGTTTATATTTTATAAGTTTCAAATGTCAAAATACTGGGTTTCTGGGAGTTTTGACAAAGTTTTGCAGATAGATAATTTGTGCTACTATTCACTCTGCTAAACAATTTTGAAAGACTTCAATAACAAAAATCAGTAAGCAGTACATGAGCAGTCAGTCCCTGCTATATACCCCACTTAATTCGGAAATATTTCATGGATTTTATGTACCAAACACACATCGGATTCACCATTCATGTGACAAGCCCCTGTTTGTAATAGTGAACTGCTGGTCTGTTGCACTTCAGTTACATTGTACAAGGGCTGGACATCTCCCAGCGAAGCCTGCACTGGCATCTGTCACGCTACTCTTAGTAACTTAGCCAGTCCCCTAGGTAGAAGTGAGCTGAAATATAGATGCTATGCCTGGGTACCTCTCTTCAGCATTTTCTAAGGGTACTCTAAGCGACCTAAAAGCTTCTTTAAGTCCCAAACTGTATCACATCTTCCCCCTTGGACAAACACAGGTATGTAGGGTTGGAGGTACCTAATTAGAAGCTAGAATTCATACAGCACAGCAAAAGATATCTTGTAGGATACCCAAGATTACAGCTTTATCTTAGTGTCAAAATTTTAGAGTAATTTTATCAGGCTTTATATTTCATATCTCTTTGATATTAAATAGACCATAATTAGATAATCCCACAGCACTTGTACAACTGCACAGCCCTGCAAAATCACTTTGGAGACCCAGGCTTAGAAAAGATTCCACTCAACTTCACTTCCCCCTCAGTGAAACCCAAGTTGCTGAAACACAATCATGAAGCAAATTCAGAAGAGGTACAATACATGTTATTGCGTATACAATACATTTACTTCCTTTAAGCTTAACCATTTAAAAATAAATAATAAAGAATCATTTACACTACATTTTTTTCAGAACAAGAAAGAGAAAAACCTAAATAGTCATATACGTCATTCCCATTTTCCATGGAATACTTGCAGTCTTCATTTTCATTGCTTCTTTAAGGTTGGCAAGGAGAAATAAATTGCATTAATTCCTTAATTCTTCAACTAAAAAAATCTAACTTTGATTTTTAAGATATGGCAGTTTCCTAATTAATTTTATTTGAAAACTCTTCCCTGAAAAAGAACTTCAGGCAAGGTTATATGTAACTACATATTTTGCCTTTGTTTGGAATTCATACAGCACTATACTTTTTTTTGGCACTTTCAAAGTAATTAATGAAGTCAAAATGTCTCTCGTGACATCACATTCCAGCCATGATAAAGCATCCTGCTTTAATCTCTACTCTCTGAGCCTGAAGTAAATAAACAGTACTTAGCTTAGTATAATAAGTTAGTGCAAGAAAAATCAGTTCCGTTATCTACTTCATTCTCTAGTCTTACACAATTCCATGAAACTTCATGCCAGTGGTGTACCTCTCCCAAGATAAATGTAACAGTATTCTAGACAAATGCAAAAATGTTAAAATAAAGTGAGGCAGAAAATTTTGGCTTTTTGCCTATTTCAAACAGCACAGAAATATGTTATTCTCATCCACTCCAGGTTTACAAATTTTGCTGTGAGCAAAACACATTTTTGTTACATCTTTCCCTAAGTAATTTTCCCAGGGTAAAATATGGTTCTTCCTTGAAGAATATTGCTTTGCAAAAAACAGAACTGCTAGAACTTATTTTCTTATTAAAAGCAATTCTGTGGTGCACATTACAATGAAACACCCTCTCCTAACCACCTAATTATTCCAGCATCTAGAGAAATCAGACAGATAGTGGCAAAATAACAGTTCTAAACTCTTCCCTAAAGGTTTCTTTCCTCCCCTGCTGGAGCATGTGCTAGGCACGTTGCTCAAAGACATTTACCTGAGGATGCTAGAAGATTCTTCTTTTTGGACTAGAAGTGAGTGAACAAATCATTCTTTTGCATGAGATATAAGAATTCTCAAACTATCTTTCTCAAGTAAAAGATATTTATTAGCAATGGACAGTCCAAGCTATTATGTCATTCTTTAGCAACACTAACTTAATACTCTAGGAAAAGAGAAAAATAAGCCCTAGTTGCAGCTAATTCACTGCAACTGGGGCACCTCCTGGAGCAGGCCAGTTGTTTGCCATTCCTTACATAATAAAGGAGGAAATGCTTTTCTCAGTCATACGCAAATAACATGATGATGTCCCTCCTTCATTCTACTGAGGGATTTCTGTGGCACAGGTTGTGTTGTTATCTTCAAGCTAGCTAGTTCATACAGTCCAAGCAGCACAGGCTAGCAGCACAGAGATCAGCACCGGAAACAAAAGTCCATTAACAAAAGTAGATATTCAATAATTAGCCCAAAGAGTTCTTGTAGCTGCTATGGCCAAAGTGCTACTGAGCCTTAGGCTAGGTTACTTAAAGCTGCTAAGGAATGTCTTAATTTATAGGCCACATCCTTAACATTCCACAAAACTTCTTTACTTCCTACTCCACACTGACTGGCTGCAGATCCAACATGGCACTGCTGATTTATTTTTTGTATAAAGTTGGCAAAATCATGTATGTCTAGTATCTATATTCTTCATCTATACCTCTTTCATTCCACGCCAATGAGGAGGGGGTTTTGTTCCCTGATCTGACATTCTGGAAGGTTTGTTTTCTTTGCATTCTCATCTGGATTATAAAAATTAAATGCAATTAGATCTCATGTTTGTGATCTACAGTGCACACTAAAGTACCATATTTTGCTGCATATAAAGCACTTCACAGATGCTGAGATAGCAGAGAGTGAGAGGGGGCATCTTCCTCATTAATAGCTGTTCTGGAGGCTGGACTGGGTAAATCCGTGGCTTAATTTGTTACAGCAAATAAGATGCTTTTCTATGCAGTCCTCAATACACAGACTTAAAAAAATAAAGCACAAAACCAGCAGAGGAGATGATAAACTTGCTGCATTTAAAAAAAAAATATATATGTAAATAAAGTCAATGACTCTCCCAAGTGGTCTTCGAAAAATAGTATATTAATGCATTTCATCAGATGAGTAAACATAAGAGAAGTGTGGCTAAAAGAAGAGTTGAGGGCCAGGGCTCCAAAGCTAACATTGACTCCTGGTTGTCAAAAAATAATCAGTGCCGATATAGGAGGATGGAACTCCTAGAAGAGAGTACAAAGCTGAGCTGTATATTTTCTGCTTGGGCACTGGTCTTACAACCCTCATTGGCTGTGCATGGGTTATTTCACTCGTTGTGAGCTGTGAACCTTGTAAGGGGTTATTTTTACCTAATTCTACCTCCAAAACATTATTTCAAAGGCTTGATCTCAGGCCAACAGAAGTGAATGTGCCCATGGACTCACAAATATGATGGGGTTTTATCTTAAATTTAACCCGAGGCTACTAGAAGTGCAGGCATGCATCTACACATTTAGAAGGACTAGCAATATTTTGAGATAGAGATCATAATTAACTCACACACCCTGTACAGTCAGAGTGGGATATTTAACACATGCTCATTGATGGATTACACGTGCCTCACTGACTTCAGGCTAACTCTGTACTTACCTGGGAGGCCACGCACGAACATGCAAAAGTATCAGAGCTAAAGTCTTATACTCATGGTTGACCAGAACATTTTTTTTGTAATAGAAAGCCAGACATGTTTTATATGGGTACTGAATTCCAGAAATAAGTCCTTTAAGATACACTGTTGCTGAAAATTTCATTTACTTTGGCAAACTAGATACACACTCCAGTACTCTAGTACTCTTCATGTACTCTATGAGCTTTCCCCCACTGAACAAAGTTATGTCTTCCAACTATTTTAGAAATGAAAATATCCCATGCAGGTTACATTAAAATATGTGAAAGTGTATAAAATGCATACATGGTTAAACGCAAAGTCTAGTTTACATACAACATTGAGGTTACTCAATCAACCACTTGGATCACGAAATTCCAAAAGTTTATGGTCCATGGTCTTCTCTCCTATAACTCTGATAAAGCTGTTTTGCAATCCTAGAACTCACTGACATAAAACATATGAAGTATTTCCATTAATTTTAATTTCTTAATGTTTGTATTGAGACTAGTAGGAGACTATGTAAATGAGTTAACATCATGATAAAACTAAAGCATGGGTGCATAAAAATTGCATGAGAAACTCGAAATCAAGACAAAGTGGTCCAAAGACCAATGAAGTAATTAACAGTTCAGGAGTTAGAATAATTTTGTATCTTTCCTACAGATTTCTGTGCGACCTTTGGAAAATCACCTAAATCTCCATGGAGTATTCATTCACTCTGATACTAGTATATTTAATATAGAACAACCTAATTTTAGCTTGAACTACTTCAGTTTCTTCACAAGTACAATAAAATAAGTCAGTCTTTAAGTTGGCATCAGTCACATCTTTTATTCATTTGAACATTTATTTCTAAATCATATCAAAAGGAATGTATCTTCCTCACAGTCATAGAGTAAGTAGCCCCTATAATGCTTTATGAAAATTCAAAACAAACTCATTTGTCATGAAAACATCAATTGGAAAGGACTTTTAGAGAGGCAAGACTGACCTAAATGGGATTATAACTGAAGTTTGAATGCATGAGGGAGATCTGGACAATTATCTCATTGACTTCTCTGCTGTCAGGATGTCACCTAGCACTTGTGTTATATTTGCTGTTACTGTTACATTGCGCATTCATCAGGAAGAAATACAAGTAAGTTTCCTTGAAAATATTGAAAATTTTTGTGTCAGTCATTCCTATTGAATTCTTTTTAGGAATTAGACACAAAGGAACCCTTTCTGTTGTGTTTTAGTTCCTACTTTCTGTTCTGTTGCATATTTCCCTACTATTGCAAACTTTGAGTGAGGAATGCTTAGTGGTTTTATATTTTTTTAATTTAAAATATCTTTTAAAGTAATAATATCTAAAACATTTTTATGTATTTGGAAAATATCTTTTAGTTTTCCCTTAACATAGCTTCCTAGTAAGAAAAGCTGATCAGCTATATTTAAATAAGCCATTGTATGAACTACGAAAAGATACTCCCCTAAAATTATGAATTGTTTGGTCTTTTCTCACAGAAGTTAAGCAGAAACATCTTAACTGACAAAAAGTTGTAGGCACCATTAACTTATATCAGAGACTATTTTTTGCTAACAGTTTTATTATTATTTTCATGGGGTCTGTTGATTAAATATTTCATATGACTGCATTATTTTTTTCACCTATTCTAAGAAGAAAAATATACATAAGAACTTCTTAGTGTAGACTCGCTTTTCTAAAACAGAATATACTTGGTGTATTTAAAGATCGCATAATAACTTTCATGTGTACTCACAGCTTCATTAAACTGTATTGTAATATTATCAAAATGGAGGCACTTACTACAGGAGATGATTCCATAGGTGTTTAAAATGAGCCAGCTGTTTTCTGAAATACGGCAAGACTTTAATATCATAATAATGTTATATACTGAGAAAGTCAAAATACGTATGACATCCCTCTTCATCAAATATATATGATAGACCTAGTTATAAATGCTCTGCTCTCCTTTTCAGAAGCCATTTCCATTCAAGTGTAAACACAGAATTAAAAATGTTGTAAAATAATTGGAAAAAACTTGCTGATATTTCTCAGCCCTGAAGTACAAAGTTTTAGAGATGTCAGACTTCATATTTTGTTTGTGCTCAGAGAGATTTTCTTGTCTTTAGAATGCCAACATGTGGCTAAATAAATGTGAAGAGCATTAGCAAGTCTGTCACATACAAAAATAATCAGTTAAACTGTTTTTCATGAAAATAAACGGTGGAAAACTCTGTCCTCCAATATATCAATGAAATAAGACAGACGCCATCAGTAATTTTATGTCTGCTCAGCAACTGAGAAAAAAAAATCAGGAATGAAGACTGTTGCTTTGCAGATCTAAGTTGCCCCAAGAAAGTGTCATAAATCCAAAGAATGCTCCAGAGTGTTACATTTCATACAGGAATCTGTAGTTTAGCAGACAGATGTGAAAAAGTACATGTAGTCAGAAAACTCCCTAAAGACAATACACAGGGATGGAAAAGAGCACATATAGTACTGCTAAGGTCAATATTCATTTGTGCTCAAAATTAAAAAACTATATTAAAGAATAGAAATGTGTACCATTAATGAAATTACCTTTTTATAAGAGTTAAGAAGCCCTTGCTCATCTGTAAAAATTTAGTTATAGGTAACTATTGTTACCAAATTTTAGAATTATCCAATGTATAAAAGCATCATTAACTTGACCTTTTGTGATACTTTCTATTTCTTGCTAGGACCATTGCTTTGCCGTGGGTTTGCTAAGGTTGTCCCCAGACTGCTCCACTCAGAGGTATATCTGTTAACAGAAGCCCCCTGCTTTTCTAGCCACAAAGGAACAGACAAAGTAAGCTGCAGTGTTGAGAAAAAGGACCAGAAATTAGGATTTCTTCTTTCACAAGGAAGTGACTACCTGAGTGACTGATAGAGGTAAGTAGCCTTTGCATACAAACCTCAGTGTGACACAGGGATGTAGGGACCTTGGAAATTCCTTAAAACAGTGGGATATAATTGCTTATGCTACCCATAAATTGTAAATGAGAAAGCTCCAAATTGCCTGGAGATACGGAGAAGTGATAAGCGTCAGGCCATTCCTGACAGTTTCAGGCACACCAGTGCCACAGAAATTGCTTCAATTTCCCACATTTTCTCAGCTAAAACTACGATCAAAGCAGAAATGAGAATGTAGAGTTACCAAGATGACAGTTGACTTATTTAGTTCCCCAAATTGCCTTCCTTTGAATTAAAAATGCTTTCTGAGAAATAAAAAGACCTAACATTTTAATGCATTTTTTAATTTAAAAAAAAAAACAGCTTTCAAATATTGTGACTTTTTTTAGACTGGCTTTTCATTTGCTTATTTCTCTGGTTCTTTAATATGTGATACATGGCAGTCTCTTAGTCTTCACTATAATACACCATCTCTCAGAAACAAACATGTTAATTGGGTACACACTTCTGGCTTGTGCAACTTGTCTAGTCAGTTCCCAAAGCAGATGAATGCAGTTTCATACACCACAGGTTTGAGTAAAACTATGAAAGCTGTAGTAGAGGGTATTTACAAAGGCCAACTTTGGCCTGAAGGTCTAACCTCCTTATGCAATATCTCCTGGCTACTGCTTTGAAATACCTTCTGCTGCAGCCTTTCTTGCTACCAAGAACAGGAGAAGGTTTGGACCAAAAAAAACCAGGTTTAAATCAGCAACTGTGAAATCCTAATCCTAAACATGCAGGATTTTTTCATTTAGAGATTGAAATGCAGGAACATTGTAAATTTATCACATGCTTACAGACTGATGTCTTCATGCTGTCTCCAAACCCTTCTGCAGCTCGTGCTTCTCTCACTAACCTCTCTGCAAGTCCCTAAGAAACCCTTGTGTATCAGTTAATATTAATTGGTAAAAGCCCCAGCAACAAACAGCTGCCACGAAGTCTGCAAAGTCAGCAAATATTACAAATGTAAAGTTAATCACAGAACAAGTAATGCACTAAGAGGTCCAATGAATGCTCTAAGACATCACTTCCAGGTCCACAAGGTAGACAGGCTCAGACTAGCTTCTCATGATAACAATAGAAAATGTTCCAGCATTCACATTTTGCACACACATGCAAGTACTTCATACACATGCAAGTTACATTTTCTGAAGCATGAATGTGAAATAAAGAAGCTTTTGGTGGAAAATAAGTATGCTTCTACCTGCATTTTTCATTGAAATGTTCTTGCAGGCTTATCAGAGCCTTCATTTAGAATATAAACTCATGCTTCTCTTGGATTTCAGTTAATGAATTCTGCACAGAAAGGGCAATGAATTCCATAAAAAAGCATCAGTCCAGAAATTGCTCCATATGGGATAAACTCTGATCTTCTTTCTGTCTGACTCCCGGTGAGGGAGTTTTATAACTATGGGCATCTCAAAATGTGGGGGTGATGAAGTTCACAAAAAAGAAAAAAGAAAAATATCAATATTTAGATTAGTAGTTAATTCTCCAGAGGGCCCAACCCTTTTACAATAAGTCTTATGAACATACAAAAGCAAAGCGACTTAACTTAGTCTAAAAGCCATCCAAAAATGCACAAAAATACACAAAACGCATTCCTGGGAAACAACAGGATTATCTGTATGGACATAATCCACAATACACTGTGCCAGAAGTCTGACAACTAAGAACAGGAAGAAAAGACATGTGCAAAAGTTCAGATCACATTTATGAAGAAAAGTTCTAAAATGTGAAAGCCATAACCTTTTTTGTAATATTCCAATTCCCTTATTATTTTTCATGTAAGCCAATATTATCTGCAGCAAAATGGTCAATATTTGTTGGACTGTTCCATAATAGAGCGTCGCTCCACTTCACGTTATTCTAATATCTAGATAAGTCACACTCTTAATTCTTTGAATAGAATCTGGAAGATGGAAAATGTGTTTTTGGACCTACTTTTTGAAAGTTCATGTGAGTGAAAGTATACCATGCTGCTTTCTAATTTCTCTGAAAATAATTAAGAAAATTCCCCAGAAATGCCAGAGATACAAAACAAGATTTGTCAGCCTTACTCATAGGCCACTCACAGAGTAAAGGGCTACTTAACACAAGTACCATTTGTAGGTTCTAGCTTTAAAAAGCTAATGGAAAACTGGGTCTTTTTATTTGTGTCTTGTGAGATATAAAATGTTAAATAGCAGAAGAAAATATTTTGAGAATCTTCTTGTTCGTTTCTTTGTTTCACATTGTTAGTTAACACCAGGAGATGGTAATACTTTATTTTTGTTCTGCTTTTTAAGAGAGTGGAGTCCTAGGTGCATATGATCTGTGACTTTCAGCTTAGGTTGATTAACTTCCCATTTCCCCTATGTTCATTCCCACTGTAGTTTCCAAATGCAGTTTTCAAGAGGATGCCATGTCCTCAATGAAAATAGGCTTTTATTAATATCCTAACCAATGGACTGCAAGTAGACTGGGCTCATATGGGAATAATCAATCATAGTTTACATTTAGGCCATTCAGCACATTAGATACTCACTCAGACACACACAACTGTAAAGATATATATATGATTAAACACATTGTTTTGACACAATTCAAGAAAATATAGATTCAAAGTATTCTAGGTCATTTGGGCACATCTTTCTTCCATTAATTTTAATGGAAGTAATGGACCAGATTCACAGTTGGCTTGCAGTTATACAATTTCATGGCAGTCCGTTAGAAAATATTGATTTACTTTTGCTAAGAGGCAGGGTGTAGATCTCCCAAAAGAGAATCCATTAGTGAATAAAATGATACTACCTTGGAAAATTCAGAAGTACTCTATTTTGGTGAGCACATAGTAATTAAATCCCAGAGCTATATCCCTTCTTTCAAACTGTCCATTCATGCTGGTTTCCCCATATATGACCACCAAAATATTTAACTCCCTTTCAAATTGAAAGAAGTTTCATAAATAACTGCTCCTAGACAAGCAATTTACAAGTTAACTCACTTAAAAGATTTCTGAGAATACTGACATCCTCAGAAAGTACTGGTGTTGAAAATCAAACTTCCCTCAGAAATGTGTTCATTTTGGTAGCATTTTGTTTCAGAAAAAACACCCAAGCCAATATGGTTCTATATGAAGCTGTACTAACACAGGGAGAATTTTTAATTATTTTTTATTTTACATTCCATTTAATAAATTATGATGCACTATACACTATAAAAGAAAGACATCAAAATCAAAACAAAATATTTTGATACACTAAAGGCAATTTTATAAAATGCATTCTTCCATATGCGTAAATGTACTTAAGATTTCTTAAGATACTTAGTTCTCAGCATACTTAGTTGGTGTACATTTCAAAGTATTTCACTGCTGGTGGATTAGGTTGATAAACTACCCAGATAACACATTTTACTGTACTCCATAAACATAATATAGAGGTATTCATTCATGAGATTATGCAATCCATCAACAAATCTATACTCTATTATTCACTGTAACATTTTGTTTTCAGAGAATATTATTTCAACTATACAAGCAAAGCTATTGTGAATGAAGTCTAAATGGGAATATAAACAACAGTTAAGAAAATCCACTTTTATCACCTTTTTTCTTTTTTTATCCTTAAACAGCATCCTTTAAATAAAGAGGTCAATTAAAAACTTTTAAAAAGCAAAAAAAGTCAGACCTTCATGCCAGGACAGATTCTCAAATTACATGGTTCTCCAAAAGCAAACTACCAGGAGACAGCATTTTTACAATGATACAAGGCAAGACAATTCTTATAAACCCCTCACTCACTATATCAGAAATATGGTACAAAGATTTCTGAATAAAGGAGAAAACCACAGGAGAACTTTGGGACTCACTGATAGATCTGGGCTGAGGTGGGAGATACTGAACTAATCCTTCCATGCTGCCCTCTAGGTACATTTTGATAAGAACCATGGTACAACATACAATCAGAAAAATCTCTATTGCTCTGGATATAAATCCTTCACATTGATGACTTTAAAACCTGTCTAAAGAACCTCTCTACTCAAAAGCCTTGTTCACAGCTATGGAAGTATTCTGATATTATTGTCTAAACCTCCTTTGGCATTTATTAAAACATAGAATGTGTCTCTACATGCTTTAATATCATCCTCTGATCTTTCTTGCTACAATAATAAGAGCAATATAGAATTGATGGCATTCACTAAGAATGTAAATACTTGTGATACTATGTGCTAGAATTCAGTATATATTAGTAGTATTGTATTAAGTCAGTGAGATTTTAGAAAACAGAATCTAAGCACATGGATTTTTATATCCTTCTGATAAGTAAATGGAAAGAATCACAAGGTGAAATAATGACAGATTTAAATGTAATATAGTTAGAAACGTATTCCCATTTTCACTCCTTCTCTGTCACAAGGAACAGCACTCATGTTCATCATGTCTTTCAGATCTATCCCCTATATTATCTTTAACAATGCTCACTTTTTAGTTACTTACTCCAGTTATGTTGTATCTTCATTTTGCATATCCTTTTTGTTCCTCATCTCCACAGGTATTATAATATAGATATGCTCAGTTATCCCTACCATATTTCTCATGCCACTAACCAGTAGTTACTAGTTTCCACTTTGTGCTTAATAATTCTTTGCTTTGTCTTTCAGATTCTCACCCAGTCAGGAGTATTTCAAGTCCAATATTTACTTTTAGTTTCACCATGGGACAACTAATAGTCCTGCCAGTAGAAGTTATTTTTTGCACCACTGAGTGTAGCTTTGCTCATTTTTCTTCATTTATTCTTGCAAACAGGCTGTTAAACTAATATATGAAGTGTCCCTAGTGTGTTCCAACTATTTGCTATATAGGTCAATTTTTCAAGGACAGGATAGCAGAATTTTCAGACATTCTAGGAATACACAAAATTATTGGCCAACAATGCTTTGGGAAAATCACATTTGAATTATACTGTAAATCATTTGATTGAGGCCCTATGGTGTGTGCAACTATAAAAGCAAATAGCATTTCACAAAAAAATGCAGTGGCACCCAACTGCTCACGAGACCAATATAAACAGCTTATCTCAGCTATGAGACACCATGATATATGGTGGATGATGCTCCTGCCAGACAGTTTTCTTTTGCTGTGTCAAAGTTTCCCCACACTTCTCAGCAAGCTGGGTTGGTGGGTAAGCAGTTTGAAAATTACAGAAAATATTCCAGCAACTGGTGTGAACCGCCTGTGAAGTCAAATACACTCAGCATGGTTGGGAAAAAAATGGTTTAAGATAATGGGATTTGCAGCTTCTTATTTATCTGTTCCTGTATCTTTCCACTAGAGAGAATCTACACGTATATTAACTGCACAAGTAACACTGTGCAAATCGAAAGATCATCTTACATGTAGTCAAGTTTATCTATGACAATACAAAAATCAGATGCACAAATATGCAGCCATTTGCATATTTTGTTCACATAGTGTACAAACATGTTATAGCTATAACTCTATTATTCTAATATATACATATGTAAACCTATTAAGGACACACTGTACCTTTTTTTTAACTCACTGAAAGAGTAAACCACTATTCTGGAATACCTTTAATGTTTTTTCCTGCCATAGACTATGACGATTACCTCAGAAAATAGAAAGATATGCCAAAGATTTCAGTGACTGCCTAGCAATTACATAGCAGTACATCAGGAGTGCTAATGGCAGGATATTGGTGTTTTCATAAAAATTGCAAGACAGTATAGAATTATAGAACAAATAAATTGGAAAAAACTCTAAAAGCTATTGGTCTGATTACTGCTCAAAATACGGCCCACTGTAAATGTTGTCCACCGAACCAAGGCCTATTACATAGCATGCTATTCCTATTTAGTTAGAGATAATTCTTAAAAAATTAAACAGGCACTGGACATTGATGAACTATTAGACAATTCACCCATTCAGAAAGAATTCCTGTCAGCATGATGGGTCCAGCATCAGATAAGTTAAAGGACATAAGAATTGCTGAAGGGGTCTCCTCCACACTCCACATGTCAGTCTTAATAAGCAGTAACTTACATATTTGCTGTTTTGTGGACTCTGAAATTCTATGGACACATTGTGCTGATGTGTTACAGATTTCTAAAATGTCTGATGTGTCGGACTCGGGTTGTTTTTAATATATTTTGTTGTGTTTGTGCTTCGAGTAACAATAGATGGTTAATCTTTCTGGAATATCAAGCCTGATTATATTGGGTAAAGGCTGATTTTTTTGCCAAATAAAATATAAATGCAAATATAAACCTGTGTGTAGGCTAATCTGGAGACAAGAAGTATCATTTAATTGGCTTGTGCTGATAGCTTGCTATTTTTTATATTTTAATAAAACATCATAGCACAGTTGTGACTTTTCATCTCCTTAGTTAAGTGTAGAATAGCACATGCTTTAGCATCAGACTTTTTTTTCACTTACAAATATATGTGAGTAACTTGCAAACAACATAGTAAGATATTCTGCCTGTTAATAAGAAGTTGAAAAGCTTTGTAATCAGTGAAATAATAGGTGGGCAGAGAGAAAAAAAAATAACAATGCCAGATGCCTCAAAAAGAGTTGTTTCAGTTTACAACTGTAATCATTTTTTTTCCTTTTCCCTACTACATTTTACTATATGTGGTGTGGAGTGATTGCCTTCTATAGTGGCTGGAGCAATGTATTTCCCTTTTTCAGAGGACCTTTGTTATCTTCTGCATTGTAAAGAAGACCCCTCTGGAGTAAAGGGCATTGAGAGGTGATGAATTTGGCATGGAAAAGACATCACAGAGCAATGTCACAATATTGGGATACTGCTAGAACACTCATTAATCTCATCTCATTATAACCGCTTGAGGTATTTCATATGCACCCATCCTTGCAACCGTTTCCTTGACTATTTGCTTTTAACACCTTGCTCCTTTCTGTGTGTACCTCCAGCACTCCCACTTTTATCTTATAAGCCATGAACCCCTCACCTTTGCCTTCAAGAGCTTTCTCCTGCTAGCTCCTGAGGACTAGTAAAATGCTGCCCACATCTAAAATTCACAAACAAGCATTTTCATATTTCATATTCCTGACAGTGGCTAGGCAGCCAGTGCTCCAAGATCACTGTCACACATGCAGCTCTGCATTGTCTCGCTCTTTCTTTGTGCTTCCTCTGGTTGCAATGGACCTACCAGCTGTTTCTGTCTTGCACTTAAAAGCTGGTAGTTGTGTGGTAAAAGATTTTTTTCCTTCTGAGTCTTTGCAGAGAGTGCAGTAGAGTTGGGTTAGGGGCCACTGAGAGTACAATAGTAATATACAGCCAAGGGGTAATAGATAGCGATTTCTTCACAAGAAGCCAATAAATGTGGTGTTTAATGCCTATCTTTTTCACTATAAAAATAAAAAATACTTAAGACAATAAGACCCACTTTGGATGTTTGCTAATAAAAAACTAATAGGGCTTTTTTTTTATTCATTCTCATTCCCCAGAATCAAAAGTTGCTGCTTGTTATGAACACTTTGATAAACACAGCCAATTGTTAATTTATAGGGTTCTCTAGCTTTGAGTGGATTTGTGTACAGAAATGCTTAAAAAAATGAAGAATATTTGCAGAAATATTGTCCATGAAGTCTTTATTTGCATAACATTGTGTCCTCTGTGGGGGATGTGTAGTGTACACTGGTACTCAGTGATATATTGCTGAATTCTGAAGGACTTTCATCTGACATATAGCATTTCTTTTCTACTCCTTAAATATATGCACATTCACACACACAAAAAGCATTGAACAAGACAGATGTATTAACATTTGTTAGCAGGTCAAACTAAAACATTATCAAGGATGCAGTGTTCTCTTTGACCTGCTAACACTTAAGCAAGCTGCAACAGCCCTGTATAATTCCGATTGTAATATGCTTTACTTAACCTTTGTTAACTAACACATGAAGGAACAGCTTTTCCTTTTAGTGAGGACAAAGCATGGTATTTCAAAAGAGCTTATGTGAGTTGAGAGTAGGGCTCTGTACACAGTTAAATCCTACATTTGACTGCTGAACCCACTCTTTCTCCTTTCTAACCAAATACACATGGAAACACAATAAAACAAGGAAATAATGGCTGAATTGAAACTACTTGCAATTATTTTCCCTAACAAAAGCAAAAAAATGAAGACTTCTTTTTCTGTTTGTATAAGATGATCCCTAGGATACAAAATAAAACATCTAAATGCACTTGTCAGAAAAGTCTTAGGAAATGAAGGACTAGGTTCACAAACCTGTTGCAAGATAAACTGCACTGGCTCACCCACTAGTTCAATCACTGCAGCACATCCTATAATGTTCAAACTAAAGATCTTTCTTCTGCTTCTGGGAGCTGAGGTCGAACTTTTTTGACAGTCCTCAGCAGAGCATGCCCTCACTAGAGGGCTATAAAGTAATCCAGACTTGTTCTCAGAGAACTCTGAGAGCCAGGTAAACTTCTTCATCACTGCACTGGAGTGTAATTCTTCTCCTGGCTCTATTTTGGGGCTCATTTAACCACACTGCAAATTGCAGCAGCTTCTGCTGAAAGTATTGTTGGATCTGTACCCCACAAGAAAGAAGTCATTCATTTGGAGGAAAATGTATTTTGTTCAGACCCACTCTTCGACCAGAGTGGTCTCTTCCATCTGGATTCATTAGCCCAATCACCGCTCTCATACCATCTTCTAAGCCTTTGAGCCTCCTAAGCCTTTCCACTACAGCCTGTGATTGTACTTAACCTTTATATGGGAAATGCAAAGAGAGTGGGGGAAAGAAAGAGTTCTGCCAGACACAGTCTGTCCCTAACAAAAATTACAGTAAAAACAAGGTTACTTTTACCCTCCCAGCATTGTTCCTGTATTTTCAGGAAACAGTTTTTCCTCAAAGATGGCAGAAGTGAGTGGCAGATGTGAGAGTTATGTCAATCTGCAAAAATCATTTATTAAGTGTACTTTAACAATACAAGAAACAGTACAATTCATACATAGATTTTAATTTTCAAATCAGCTGAGTCACAAGCAAGGTTATCTCACATTTCTTCTTCATTTACCTGGGTTTCCAATGATCTCAGACACAGTCACGTTCTCCAAGCCCACTGCAGGTTTAAGGAAATATTTCAGTTTGGATAAAGTATGTGTCTGGCTTTTTGAACATCATCTGAGTTTAGACAACATGGCAATTAAGTCCAGGATTACTGCAATTAATGATCCTTGATCCTACTCCATTAGAAGGCCTTGGGGAAGCCACCTTGACATTTATGATTAAGGGACTGATCAACAGGAGTATTATGTGCTGAATATCTTAAGCAGGCAAACGCTTCAGCTCATAAGCTTCTCCATGCAAAAAGTTGTAAACTTCCCAAGGTGTCAATCAAGGTTTTCAAATATGAATCTAAACTATATGGCTAGAACCACACAGCAGTATACCAGAGCTTATGCCAGTCCTAAGGGAGTATTAAATCCACAACTGATCAAAGACTCTCACAACACCTCGAAGAGATAGGAAGACAGGATATAATTTTGAAATGGAAAATGAAGGCTAGAGAGTTCAAATGATCTAACTTGAATGATGTAATGTCAGCTATCTACTTGAAGAAAATTGTAAGAAATAAACCCCCAAAGTTCTTTTCTGTTTTAACAACAGTTAATTGCAGGATTGGCAGTCCTAGATGTCTTAAGGCATTGAGCAAGATATACATGTCTAAGGTCGTATCTTTGATCTTCAGATCTAGTCTTGGACCATTCTAGGATGGTGTAAAAGTTTGATGACTGAGACAACAATGATGGACATGATAGATACTAGGACCTAGACTCAGCTCAAAGCACTCCCACCTTGTAGGCAGAATTGATTTTACAGTATCAGTGAAATGGATTCTGGCAGGGTGGACCTCAGAGAAGCAGTGAGGTTTCTGGTGGAAGCCTCTGAACTGAAACAGCGGGATTTTAGGAGGTAGATGGGAATGAGTGCTTGGGAGGAGATCATGCAGTTTGAAGGGGCTCAGGAAGCTGTGGCTTCTGTCTCTTTCTACTGCTTACTGCTTCCCTATCATTTTTGTTCTGCATACAGTCAAACCATTGAAAAGTGAATCAGAAATCACTCCAGTGTATATCTTAATTGTGAAATAGCCTGAGAAAACACTATCTTATGTTTAGCTTATTTTGTTTTCCAGCATTAATCCCCAGAAGTGCTACAGCACAATCTCACTTTGTGATGCAACCTGTCACTGGCTTGAAAGCAAGCAAAACGAGGAAGGAGAGGGAAGTAAGAGTTGTAAAAAATGAAGAGATTTCTCAAGACCCTCCCCTGGAGGCCCTGGAAGATGTTAACATAAGGTCTCCTAGTGGCTAAGGCCAGTGCTGGAGGCAGATTAGCAATAATAAAATAATCTTAGAATAATAAAATCTGAGAGAACTCATGTAACTCACCACGTCTTCATTTTTAAAAGTGCTAGTATGAAAGGGCCACTAAAGAAAAGACCATCAGTTTTCTTATTCAAATAAATTACTTACAAAATACATCAATACCAAGGGAATGTCTGTTTTATTGCCCCAAAGCAACATCTTTTTCTAAAGGACTTTCTAAAGTGAATACAGCCATTGGGGAAATACGTTACTGCTCTATGTGTGAAAATTCTGGTTCATGATGGACTTAAAACGCTTTTCAACACAACTGTTGTTTCCTTCCTCAGGGTGCTCAAAACAATGGTGATTAGATGCAAGAAGGTTTCAATATCTGAAATACAGTCTGTGCTCAGAAATAGTTTTCCTAGCATTTTCTATCTCTTCTTCCCAATGACCTTGGAATACTAAGGTGGTAATTGGAAAAACTAAGCTAAACGAGGAAGACTTAAAGCAGACCATCTAAATGCACAGCCTAGGAAAAGTTCTCTCAGGTAAAGACTGAAATCACTCATAGATCTATGATATTTGGTACAGCCAGAATTTCCTACTCTAGCTTTCAGTCCTTCTTCCTCATATATGATAAATTAGCAAATAACATTAACTAAATTATTTATTTCTTCATCACAGCTCCTTATACGTAACAAGGGGACAGAAGCAATAACTGTTCTCATCTGTTTCTGTGTACCTGTTGCTCCATGTTTCATTATACCCAGTCGTTTACATTCTGAATTAATGTATGGGTTTTTTTAATTTGGGTATGTCAGGAATTACTATGCATGAAGATATAAACAATTCATAAAAAAAAAATTTAATTATTAAATATGATAAACTTTCTTTTTTATTGCTGCATTGCAATAGCTATTTGATATTACAAGGTTTAGGTACAAATTGCGATTCCATTGGGAAGTTATGAGACATCTTAATGTTTTCAACCCAAACATAAGATTTAGAAGCTTGCTTGGGTCTTTAGGTCATACTTTTTTGGTATCACTCACTTTATCCTATTACTAAACATTCATCACCTGAATTTTTTGAAAGGAATATGTCATCCTTAATTGCCTCTCTGAATTCTTTTCTATGGCTAAAAATGTAGTAGTCACTATATGCTAACCAGCATTTTACATTACACATGTCCTCTTAAGGTCCCTGCACGTTCAAATACCCTGGATATCAGCTCAGTCTCCACAATATGTTCGAAGAAGAGCATAGAGAAGTGGGAAGGTATATTTCTAATATTCCCACCTCTCCTTTTTCAAAAGCATGAATAAGCATTGCTGCTTTTAAGATGTGCACTGTGAATTATTGCTTTAATTCCTTAGCAAATCTACCCCAGGATAGACTGGCTGAACTTGCGTAATCCAAGGGCACTGTTAACAGTTCAAGGCAACTGCCTCAGTCCTAGCTTTCCTGTTTCTCCTCCCTGTTCAGGGAAGGAACCAAAGCAAGTACCTTTCCTAAATAACTTCACTTGTCATGAGTTTGGCATCAACAGCTACAATGTCTCCAGTCTTAATCTATGACTTTCCAACAGGCATATCAATAACATTTTCCTGTGAGAAGATATATAATGTTTTTCTATGGGGTGAAGGGTGGATCTCTACTATTATATCAAAGTTAGACTGTTGCACGATTTTGATTACACTGTGTCTGGTTTAGTCAACCTCTTCACTCTTAGATGTTGCTCAAGGGAAAAAAGAAAAAAAAAAGAATATAATTTTCTCCTTAAACTTGTCATCAAGAGCACCAACTACAGTCGTAAGAAACTGCTGTTGAAAATACAAGTTTTGCCAACCTCAAAGGTTCTCGTCTTCGAGGTACATTGAACTAATTAGTAATTTAGCAAGAGTAGAGAGAAAAAAAGTTCACTTCAGGCACTTTACGGTAGACAGAGACAAAGAACAATGTTCCTACATCTGCATTAATACTTTAAAAAGCAGAATTAATGACTTGAAGCTAAGACAGTACCGAGGATGATTTTATGAAGTCAGTGTTTAATTTGAAAACATTCATACACTGCAAACACCTAATGAAACCAACAAGGAACCAAATTGCTCTCCTTTCAATAGAAGGAAAACAATATTAATAAATAAGTAATCTTAAAGTATGTATTGTAACGGAGCCAGTAATAGACTCATCAGGATGCCAGACAGAGGCTAAAGCATGGCAGTATCTGCCTATCTGCCTCTCACCAGTGAAATAAGTGATGCATACTAGGATGTGTGATGGCCAAGTCCAACTGCAGGCAGCCACTGTGTCTACTCCAAAGAGTTTTTCACTACTCTGTTTCACTTGCTGCTCTCTTACTGATGGGGGTTCTGATTATTTTCCCAGTGAAATCTAATGATTCTGCTATCAGAATATTTTTTTTTTCAAACGCATAACATAGATCCATGCCGTTTCCAAAGCCAAGATGAACAACTCTTTGTAGGGTGCTCAAAGCAGGGCTGAACAGGATCAACCATTTCAGGTAGAGGGAAGAGAGCACAATCCTAATATTATATACATCCACGTCCCAAATCAGCTTATGGCTAGGAGCCCTGAACTGTGACAATCTGTACCCTCTAAATCAAAGATATATCAAATTAAGTATCTATTGCACAGCCCAGAATTGTGCAGCAGACCTTGTCATTGCCTACCAGGCTACTAGTCCACTCACCTTGAATGTCTTGCCTCCAACATCATGGTTACGTTGGAAGTAGGGTATGTTCTATAGCAATGAGTAAGATAATTTTTTATTGTTTTATACAAATAACAATAAATTAAACACCAAAAATCAGTATCCAGCCAGACATCATTGCCCGTGAGGCATTAACAATTACATGTGTTAAATCAAAGGAATAAACATATAGAAAGGTTTTTATATGCAAAAAAAAGGAGGGAAAGGCATCCGAACTGTTACTAAATGTATTCTATTATATATTATCTTTTATCTTTTACCTTAACACTTTCAAATAAGCAGTTTACACAATGAGATCTTCCAAGCCTTGTGCAAAAACCTAGAGAACTATGAAATTATTCTGTAGGTTGATAAAAATTGCCTATTTTGGGGGGGGCTCTCTAAGTCCACTTGTTGAACATCACTACCTTGAATCACACTGCAAGGTATTTTCAAACAGAATGAAGTAATAGCTATTGGTATTTTGGTGACATTTGATGAATATATTGGTATTACAGGTGCACCTTTGCATGCCTCAATCTTTTTTCCTGTAAGTATCAAAACCAAATATAAAATCACTGCACAATTCTCCAATCATGCAGTATAGTTCACTTACAGTTTTTAAAATATTTTTCTCTGTTTTGGTGTCATAACCCTGTTGTTATCTCTTGTAGAAACCAAAATGTCAATGGCAAATTGTATATGAACACAGTGAAAGTATTTCATAGATTTTTTTTCATACTATATGAGATTAATCTCACGTCTACTGAATGCTACTGACTGTGTTTAGAAGTCCTTGCCTGATAGACAGCTGGCTAGTCGAAAGTTGATAATCAGAATGGAAATTTTACTCCAGAGGAAGTTTTTTACCACATAGCCACAGCATAAGGGGTTTTGCTGTTGTTGTTGCAATTGCTTGAAGTATAAATAGGCAAAGCAAAATACAAAATAAAGGAAAGAAAAATGTTTTCAGGGCACTCCTCTGTGTTATGGATCCTTGCAACATCTGTAATCCACCTGTAAGGGTTAACAACCACATAAAAAGGAAGCACCTAATGAGTTTTTGCTTATGTTCCTAAATTCCTAAATGTTTCATAAAGCTTTAGAGTCAAGTGACTTGTCTAAAATGACTCAGACACTTTTCAGGAGAAGAGGGGGTCCTCCAAGTCCCAGAAAAAAATATTTTAATTACTGCAGCACTCTTGCCTACTGAGAGCTATAAGGTAATAGCATAATTTCATAATAACAATGCTAAAAAGCTCATCATTTGGAGCATTCAAACCGACATATGGAAAGCTGAGCTGAATGGGAAGTAGATACTTTTTTCAGTTACTTATTATCTGAACTAGAAAATTTCAATTCCAAACTACAGATAAATGTGACCACTGGCAACTATTATTTTTAAAATACCTTAAAAACATGAATAAATGAGTATTCTGCTGGCTGGGGATACTTCTTCTAAAATGGATGGCATAGCTTAAAAAAACTCTGAAACAAGCAAAGTCACGCCTTATTTCAGTGTCATAATTTTACTTTTAAATTTTCACCATCATGCCATAAGTAAACTACTTACAGGATACTTTAATGATTTGCCAGTCACACAGAAGTAAGTGAGATTTCTGGGTAGACCTTGGAATTGAAGCCAAATGACAGAATTATTTGGATGTAACACAATTAAGCCTGTCCAGTTATGATGGCCATTTAATGAGCTACAGCAAGGCAGAAGGGAGTTAGCTCTACCTGTCTAAGCAGGGTTGTAATAGACCATAAAGCTAACATAATAAATAATTTAAGTGTTGAAATATTACAAAGCTGTGACTTTTCCACTGACTTAATAATATGGATTGTCATGCATGGAGACAGCCATTAGAAATCCAACTAATGACAAAGTGAAAAAGAGTAGATCACAATATTTGACTGCTAAATAGTTAAAAATGTGCTGTCTCTCTTAATAGGAATGTGTTATGGTTTGAGATAGTTGTAACTTGCACTTGACAGACATTTTTGTGGCTCTGCCTATAGGTCTGCTCTCCTGTGTCATGTTGCTAGAAGGCACAGTCCTGGGGAAGAGAGAATGAATGAATGAAGACAGGGAGCATCTCATAGAGTTGTATAAGAAATCATACACTGCCCTATTTCAAACAGAAAACCCAAATGATTTCTATCAGACACTAAATTAACCCAGAGGGGATTTCTGACTGTTCCTGGCAGAAAACTACTTTATTCATAAGAATAACTGGATATTTGAGAGTTCATCATATTTCATATTGTGAGTTGTAAATGTCGGCTCATTTGTAAAGGATTATCATGGGGTCAGTGTGTTTTTACCAAGGCAATTATGCCGTTAGTTAAGTTCAGCAATGCCCTGAAACGTAGCTTTAGGACAGAGCCAAGGTCCTACACCAACAGAAGCTGGCCTTTCCAGTGTCGAACTGGAACGAAGTTGGCAGCACTGAACTAGGAACCTCTGCTGTCACTTACAACATAGACCAGCTAAAAGGAAATGGAAAAAAAAAGTTAGAAATGGAGAAACACATGGAGGGGAGGGTTAGAAGTACTGTCCACCTTTAAGAAGGGAATATGAAAATTACTCTTGAGCTGTCGCCCTCCAGGAATTAAGAGACAGTATGATTTTTACATCTGCTGAATTTTCCAAGCTGTCTCTTCATTATAGTGACAAAAATATACAATTCAAAGACCAAACATTTTCCACTACCATAAAAAGTTCACAAGTTATGAGGTAATTGCATTAGCACGCTGAGAAAAGAGAACAGTATGCAAGAAATCCTGATTGGCGTTTCTCTGTTTAAAAGGAATTATTTTCCAATACCTGAGCATGCCCAGAGGAGCTAGTCTCTGAGCAGCTGTGAAACAGAACCTTTTTACTTCAGGGTTAGTGCAGGGAGCTCATTAGCACAGCCTCAACCCTCAGCTAAACAGCCTTGTTTGCATATTGAAGCAATAGAATGTGAAGGTGTTAAAAAGGAAGAAATGCAGCCGCTACTCCTGACTGACATGTCTATCTGGGCTCTTGTGTTTACAAGAGAATAACGAAGCTGCCCCAAAGCCCCTACTGGGCCTGATTATTATGCAGAGGCTTCTTAGATTATGTATAATTGATATCCATTTTCCCTCCAGCTAACCAATGGCAGCTCTCAGGAGTAATGCTCACTCTCCTGCATCTTACCAACCAAGCAAACACTGGAAATTGCTATCTTTCACTAGGCTTAATAATTTTTAAAGACCAGAAATTGACATTTACATTTTTCAGAAGCACAGATGACTGCACTGTTGGTGGAGTTTTCCTGCTAATAACAATCAAACAGTGGAAGAATTTTATTTAAGTGTGATACTGTTCGGGGGGGTGTTTGTGTATCACTTCTATGTATTTATACACACACATTCAATGGACTTGTGTATACAATGTGTGCATGTGTCCCAGTTTTTCCATACCTTAAGAATACGGTGACAAAAAGCAAGGGCAAGTTCTGAAAGTTGATTTTCTGCCATTTTTGTAAAAGATTTGCAAGGTGAATTATGCAGGCAAGGATATTCCTTCAATTACATTTACCATTCCCCTTTCTGTATTTACAACAGTTATCTTCATCATTACAATTTAGGCCAAATGTTCAATTCCTAAACCTGATACAGGCATGAAATTGAGTAGTGCAGTGTTCTTTTTTCAGTTCTCAAGTAGTTCTCTGCTCAACCAAGCGAAAATCCCATTGAAGTTTTTCCTCAAAAATGAGATATTATAATTGGCCTTTAAATTACAAAGCAGTTATGAGATGAGGGGACAAGGGGTTGGTGGTGGTGTATTTTTACTTTTTTTTTTTTTTTTTTTGGTCTGGTTCAGAGCTTCCGAAAGCATGTTTGTGGGGAAGGATTTTTTTTATTCATACAAACAGCTGCCAGAATAAGGGTGTGTCCAGTCCAATAATTTGCATGTCACCTTTCTCACCAGAGGTGAAGACCTAGCTCACTAATACTTTCTACTACCTAACTTTGTCAGAACTTTAATTTTAATCCAATCTCTGAGAAGGTGAACAAGAAAATGCAAGGAATATTAATATGTGGCTGAACTGGGTTGTTTGTTAAAAGGTGACCATTCCTCCAGTCACTTAGACATATACCCATTGAAAAGCATAACCTTTATGAGTGCACTAAACCCACTCTCTGCACAGAGCACGTCAAATCAGCAGAAAGGGAGACCCTAAATTAATTGAACTATTTATACCACCAAACCGCTACCAAAAATCTTTATGCTGCTTCCATCCACTGCAGAGCCTGAGCAAAACTAGATAATAATAAGCAAGGAGCATGCAACCCTTGCATAGCTGAGTTTTGTTCCAGCAACTTTTCAGAAACCAGAGGGTAGTCACAAAAAGCTGAACAGTTTGCTGCTGCCCTTATCTTAACTTAACTGCTTTTATGTTATGGAAACATAAAAAGAAGCCAACCATAACAAAAAAAAAATTCTGAAAGAAAAGTCAAGTCCCAATGGGCATTCATTCACATAATGATTCCGACCTGTATTTAACAAAAGCTACACACCAGTACTGAAAATAACTGAAGTCAAATAGTCATTCAGAGTTGCACCTTTGGCCAGTGGACCACACGACTGCAGCATGCACTGTCACACAAGGATTTCTGGCCACATAATTACATTCCAAGCAGTGTTAGTCCTGCATTAACCATATAGATCAGTTAAGAGATGCAATAGGTCCTCTTTTTCATAACATAGGATGAGAGGGAATGGCCACAAGCTCCGCCAGGGGAGATTTAGGCTTGAGATTAGGAAGAAATTCTTCACGGAGAGGGTGGTTAGGCATTGGAATGGTCTGCCCAGGGAGGTGGTTGAGTCACCGTCTCTGGAGGTGTTTAAGGTTAGGGTGGATGAGGTGCTTAGGAGCATGACTTAGGGATTGGTGGGAATGGTTGGACTCGACGATCCAGTGGGTCTCTTCCAACCTGGTCATTCTGTGATTCTGTGATTCTGCTTTTTATGTAAGCCTGTGCAAAGTGGTTGCTGTTGTTCTGCAGAGAGCTGACTCGTCACATAGGTCTGTCTCCACCTCCTTACAGGTGCTAACTTTCATTAAAATAAGCTTTAATTAAATATTAATTTATTACTTATTTATTACATAGTGCTTTTCCATGGCAAGAATTGCTGAGCTTGCCTTACAGATACTATTTGATCTTTGGGAGGAAAGGAAGAAGGCGGCTGTGTGTCTGTGGATGGGAGGGTGACATGATCTGTATTGAGGCACAGCCCACATTGTGAAAGACTTAGGACTTACTATAAAGCTCAAGAGTGACTCTATCATAAGGCATATTTGTGCTGTTCACACCTTTTGGATATGATTATGAGATGATCCTTGGAAGTATTTGTGGAATTTCACCATTATCTTTCCTTGGAAAAACATTATCAGGAGGACAGTTACATCTTTGCTTTCGTTTTCACTCCTAATACACTGATGTACAAGAATTCTTTCACTTCCATCAGTGTTCAAAAGAGTCTACAGCATTTTCTTTTTCTTCAGAAATATAGAACCACCTCAGTGCTTTGGATTTGGGGTCATCCTCTGCAAGTGTCTCACACAAAAAGTGAGTGTGTCCAGCCTGATTTGCCAAGCACTTGTAGACATTACCAACAGCTATTGGGGCTGGCTTTAACAACACAAAATCCACACTCTCTCTTACGAAGACAAACTCTTCTTCTTTCTTTTGTTACATGAGCCTAAAATAAAGACATAAAGTCATCATTGCCCAGTCTCCTTCTGGAGAAGAGTCTGTGATTGTGTCTCAGAGCAGACCCTGTTTTTCAGGACACTTTTCCTGAGGAGTGATATAATGAATACTGAATGTTTTCTTTTGTAATATAAACTACTTTCCAAAGTACATTTACCATCATCACAGGGAGAAAAGTTGTGCTGACTTTTTGACAAAGGTCATAGTCAGCAAATATTCAAGGTAATGTACAGACTAGAGCTTTGGTTCAGTTTGCTAGATGATCAACAGTGATCAAGAAAAAATCATTAAGATTTGTTCCTGAAAGTATTTAAGTATTAACTTATATATACAGACCTGTGGAGTTTAAAAGGTTCACTGAAAAACTTTGTAAGAGATTTTTCTTTTTCTTTCCATTTTTCTTCTAGTTTACATATGATTTTTCTTACCCTGTGTTTATAATTCCTTTTCCAGATCCATGGGAAACCAAGGCATGCAGCCATACATGAAAATCTGTATTTTAAATCAGCTCTGCAACACATTTTTCTATTTTTCCTCTGCTTATCATTTTCCTTGGTAGTAACAGGGGTCTTTTGAGCCATAGCTTCTGTGCCACACTGATGGCACATGACACACAAATGAAGCCACTGCATGAAAAAGACTGCAGGATATGATTATGGCAAAGAATAATTGAAGGCCCAGGAACCTATGGTCCAGAATAAATTTTACCCTGCCACTCAATGTGCTCTGCATTCATTACTGTTCAGCAGAAGTGCCATACACAAAAACAACAAAAGTTTACTCCTGGCACTAGAAATACTCATCCACAAGAAGGCAAAACAGTCCAAACTGGAGACAGAATAACTGTTGGAATGAATATTTAATGACTGCTTCAAGAGGTTAGCACAGAGAGGGAGGAGAACAAAGTCTGCCCTTCAAAGACAGCTCTTGGGGAAGGTCAGTGCGATTTGTTTTACAAGTCTATTGAAATATAACATAAACTCCCTCTTTATTAGGTAGACAGTTTGCTTTGCTTTAATTTGTTGTTGCTACCAGACTGACACTGTGAAACACTTGAAATTATCTGTATCCTAAAGATACAGACTGTATTTTTATATAAATACAGAATTACTTGTACTCTCTTTAGTAGTCAAAACTCTTATTGTTCCATGTTGTTTCCCAGTTCAACAGAGGAAATAAACACAATCAATTTGCACAAGTCAGTGCCCAGGAATTACCTCAACTTTTAATTTTCTCTGTAGCTACTGTATGTTGATCTGAATAGCACTGATCTTAATCTCTTACAAAGTGTCCTTGCAAAATTAAGTGTCTCAGAATTGACATAATTTTATGTATGAGATTCTCAAAGACAATTTCAGGAGATAAACCAAGTCTCTTCAGAGAGATAATTAAAGGACAACCACATAAGATTATCACCTCTCCCAGCTAGGTGTGCTAAAATTTCAACTCTTAAGAATCTGATTATGTCCATAAAAATGTAAGTCCAAAAGTTTCTAGGTGCTGTGAAGAACAGTCATTATTTGTTTTTAAGTCTCCTAATCTTGCTGTCTCTCATGTCTACCACTGGATTTCATTTAATTTCCTGCCAGACCAGATATATGCATAGATGATCACATAGACAAAAGAAAACTTCCATAGCCAAGTGCCATTTGCTTCAGCTGCTTTTTTCCTCAGAAGCCCTTTTTCAGGCAGCACCTCATTGTTGCAACAAATTAATCACCAAAGCCCTGATCTGGTAATGAAGTGCTATGGATTTGCAAAAGCTCAAAAGGCATTACATCTATTACCTGAAAGAAAAATGAGGTGAGCACTCAGCACAGGAAAATTAGCACAGCAGCACTGTCAGAGGCCAGTCTTCCTCTGGAACAGTTACCAGTGAAGTCAGTGAAGTCCCAAAACTCTGATGGTTCATTTTTTGCCCAGGCCGAGCAGTCATCTATACTGTTGTGCTTGAAATCTGAAGAGGAGGTAGATTTAGCACTAGAGCTGCTTGGATCTTGCATTGTTATTTTCCACAGGCTGGGTGAAACAAACAGTTCTTAAAGTCTGGCATCAGCCTGATCTTGCTTAGTACTTGCAGAGGCTTAGATTCAAAAATAAATTATTCCTTAGCCTGTTTTCATACTCCCTCTTTCCAAGCCCATCATAACTTTTATCATCTTCTGAAAGAACAGTTCTGATGTTTATGTTGTTATTCAAGTGGGTAAGTTAATTTCATTCTACTTTACCTCAAAACTTTTTTGCATTTTGCCACTGATGACAGTTCTGTAAAATAATAAAACAGATAGCATCTTCAGGCAGCAGGATGGACAGCTGTCACTGGCCTTAAGCTCTAATAAGAGGATGGAGAAAACACTACAAATGCATAAATATGGCATTTCCTGAGTCCCTGAAGAAACATACAGTGTATGTCTGCTCTCATACTTGAGGCTTAATCCAAGCCTGTTATAACAATGAGTCCTTTTAACGTTATGCTGAGAGACCGCCTCCACACAGACTCCACAGCTCTTTGGAGAGGGAGAGTCAGCATTTCCTCGGCAATGTACTTTTGTTGGTCCAAGCTATTACTCATGGAGATGGATTAAGCACAGGAAACAATTCACCACCAAATACGAAGCTCTGTTCTTGCAGAATGGATACTTCGAGACTAAGCCAGAGTTTGGTTGCTTGCAGAGGAGTCATAGTCACAGGAGCTCAGGCGTGACAATGTTGCTCTGAATCCACTGAAGTTACTTTAATTTTCTTTCAATTGCAATAACTGCAGCTGAAAACACAATCAGTGCCAAGTATATTGTATTGTCCACACACAGATCTTGGGAGCTCAAGAGCAAAAATGCATCCCCTGAATGTTTATTAGAAATTCACACCCTAGCAATGAAGAAGGAGAGAAAACGAAGAGTGTGTGGTGAGGTTTCCTATTGAAGCATCACAAAGTATGCCAAGTGCTGAACACATATTGCACATAAATACATAAAAAGACAATCTCTGCCCCTCAACTTTTTCTCAATTGAGACATTCTTCTGTCTCTCTAGACAATATATTTCCTTTATTTCAGCACACTATAATTGTCTTGAGTTCATTGCCTTTTTCAGGACCATAATATAAGCCATTAAGTAAAACACATCCATTTGAGAATTCCCATTTAAAAATAATTTATAACAATATCAGAACCATGTCTCTGCATGATTACATGATAATATTTAAGAAATTTTAGCTGAATGAGCAAGGGATATATTTCATTTTATTACCTTCACATTTCAGATACTTGTAAATATGCATACAAAGAAAGAATAAAATATAACTATTTTTGTTATGAAGCATACTGTGGGGATTCATCTCATCCATTTAAAAACACAGACTCTGAAATTAAGATAGTCCAAAAGACAGTACAAATCATCCTGTCATAGGTGTCAAAGACAAGCATAATGAAGCTGAAATGTCCCAGTCTAAATGTCTGACATTAAAATGGCTGAAATTAGAGAAGATGAAGATCCACTGTATTGATGTGGGGCAGAACAAGACAACAAGGGATTTGAGCCAATGTGGGAGCAATGGAACCACCTGTATGAAAGAATTTTTGTTACAAACTTCAGAGGATATATAATTCTGCCTAAAATTTGTGAAGAATGAAGTTCTCTGATGACAAGTGAGAAAAGGCAGAAGAATATACTGTTGTACACTTAATGAATAACTATTCATTTGAAACATCCCATATAATACTCCAGTGCACCGACTCCTCCTCTTGTCACAGAGAAGCTACTGTATGAAATCTAAAAGTGAGAACCTATTACATTTAATGCACTGCACAAAGGGCAAGTTATAGGTATGTGGGGCAGCAGCAGACTTTCAGGAATAGATTGGTCCCATCCCTCAAACATGAGAACTTTTCTTTATGAAAATCATCTTTGCATATCATGTCTTTACCCAAGCCCTACCCCAGCAACCTCTTCAGTGTCTCTCATTTTGGTGGTTAGGATTTATTCATGTGTGCTAAATTCGAAATCCATGAACTTTTGATTCTAAAAAGGCTGAGTTGGTCTTTAAGCCTTTTAGAGGCTGTCATTCAGAGAAATATCCATACTAATTAAGCAAGTAAGGACAGTCACTTAAAACAAAACAGCACAGCTGTATGACTTTTAACACTGACTGTCAGAAAACGTTATGTATTTTTAAAAGGCAAGTTTTATCAGAAAAGGAATGGAGGGAGGGGAAGCTCAGATTGTGTTCCAGAAATGGTCCGGCCATGGTCAAGGACTTGCTAGTTGTGGAACATTTACTCCATGAAAACTGACAGGCAGCCTAAATAAATAAATTAGCATAGATAGTAAGGTCTCCTCTGAATTCAAGGTAACAAAACACCTTTAAGTAAGGAACTAGCAATCCTTTTAACCATCAGTCATCAGTTCACTCACAGTCACCACAGCAGAAAGCAACTGAAGAATTTCAAAGAATGTCATTTCACAGAATCACAGAATAACCAGGTTGGAAGAGACCCACTGGATCGTCGAGTCAAACCATTCCCACCAATCCCTAAATCATGCTCCTAAGTACCTCATCCACCCTCACCTTAAACACCTCAGGGACAGTGACTCAATCACCTCCCTGGGCAGACTGTTCCAATTCCTAACCACCCTCTCCGTGAAGAATTTCTTCCTAATCTCAAGCCTAAATCTCCCCTGGTGGAGCTTGAGGCCATTCCCTCTCGTCCTGTCCCCTGTCACTTGGGAGAAGAGGCCAGCACCCTCCTCAATTCCGGAGTTGTTGCTCGAAATTGGAGAGGAAGCTTTCGCACTATCAGCACGCAAAACACAAATCTGTTATAGAGCAAGTATAAACTAACAGTAGTAAGGAAAGTGAGGGGCTGAAGTTCAAATTCCTTTTTGTGTGCCATTCCACCCTGCTTTGATATTGTAGTTCCTGAGTCTGAGTCACTGAAACACAGAAGCTAGTCCCTCGCCTTAGAGTCAATATTTGTGTGCCATCTAGCAAAATGACAGCTGGGCTTGTGGTTCTAGGCATTACAATACAAATGAGTAAATAGAAAATGTAATTATCCATTAAGGAGGTAACATTTCCATAAATTTCTTCTTGCTTTCAGTAAACCTTTCTATATCCTCTAGTTAGTGACGTCATTAAAAATACAAAATCTATGAGGAAGACTAAACCAATTAATACTTCTGTGAATATCCTACTTAGAAAAAGAACAATTAACAACAAACTCCATCAGAATGCTTCTGCCTATAAAATCTGTACTTGCAACAAAAAAAAAATTTAGAAATTTCTTTTCCATGCTAAAAAGCAGTTACAGGAATAGTGGTGGTGAAATTAGCACGGTCTACAGATACAAACAAGGCAAGTTGTGTAGGGGAAAACAACATTCTTCCTTCAGTCCAGTTTTTATCATTAGGAAAAAACAGATGAGTTTTCCTGCACACAAATTGTTCATCGAGTCCTTCAGAATGCAGTGTTATTCTTTGTGGTTACAAATCATACTGCATTACCGCCTTCTGTTCTTCTTAGTTACTTCAAAAGAGCACAAATATTTATCCGACTGACTACTCCAGCTCTCTGAGAATGAATGCCATCTACAACAAAAAAAAATTTGTTTATGGAATATGCTTTTCTTCTAACAACACAAAAAGTCTTTTCATAGCTGTATTACACTAGGTATATTATGCCTTTTTTGTATTACTGTTTTCTAATAAAACCTTTCCCAAAATTGTGCCGTGCACTCTAAAATCACAGTGAGGAGAAGCATTCTTGCATTAAAACCTTTGTTACCTAAATATAGAAAATACAGTGGGAAGGAAAAAGAGGGCATGTTACAGGCAAGGAACTGAGACTGATTTCCCCACAAGTATTTTCCAAAGACCTAAAATAAATCAGTGGCAGAATATATATCCCTTATACCTTATTTGGCCTCAAACTTTCCTTTCTTTTATTATTTCCTCTTCCACAAATTACTTACCCACACATAAGCATGATAACTATCTTAAACATGATGCTATGCTATTATGTAGCACTAAGAATAAATAAAAATGCAAGCTATGGAGAATATCAGTTTTATACAGTACTTTCAAATGTCACAGATCTCCACCCATAACAGTACTGCATCACTGTTTCCATAGTAACAAGATAGCATGAGCCACTTTGGTGTATGTTACTGTCTCTGAAAAAGTGCAACTTCAAGATGACACTGCCATAGTGGACTTCATAAATTAATTCTGACTGTTATGCAAAATATATCCCTGAATGATGTACCAGCTTGGATAGTGCAGTTATTTAATTGGATGATAGCAAAGACTTAAAGATAGGAAAGAAAACAGGTTTTCAGGTGTGACAGTGAGCTGAAAATGGTTTTCTTTTTAGATAGCAAGAGCTATAAGGCAACACATTCTTATGCCAAATTAAAATATGTTTGTATTAAATTGACACAAGGGAAGTATTGGATGGTATGACATAAGGCCCAGAAAAAAATCTCTAGAGAGTTTTAAAAATAGAGTAGTCCCCAAAATGCACCTGATGGTGGAGGAAAAAAGTGTTATATGAGCTCACTCATAGGTGAGGTGTAGCAGTAGTAAACCAGGTGTCTGCACACCCCAACAGTTGCGATCTGAGTGATGATATACAGGGGAAGCAAAACAGTCCAACAAGAGGACAGCAAGGTACAGTGGAGCTGTAGAATAGCTGCAGGTACAACCGACAAGGAGCTGACTTGTGAAGTGATCAAAAACCTGCTTGGCACATGTACATGGAGACTCTTGGATGGAAGAGAGAGGGAATGGTTTTGCAAAGATAGGTAAGAAAAAAATCACATACAAAATGTAGACAAATCATGCCCATTCAGCTCCAGGAACAATTTCCACCACTACTAAAAATTTGACCTGAAATAGGGCAGTCCCCCACAAACATCTTCCCACTGCTGAGCTACAAAGCTTATCACATAAGTTCACTTCCTTATCTCATTTTTGGAATGATTTCCAGGATATCAGTTGTTACATAGGATAGTTTGAAATGTAAAATGTGCATAATGGGTTGTAAAACATGGGGAATTTTCTGACTGGTTCCCTATGTGGCAGAAATACTGTAACAAGATGCATTCTTATAACTCAATTACTTTTTTCATATATTTTGGCTGCTTATACATTTTGTCTACCTTTTGATGTCTAAAAGTTGAATTAATTCAAAAAGTCTTTACAGTTAGAAGAGTGTCCCTCTGACTTCTAGAGATATGCATGGCAGGGCTTGTATTTTCCTACCATATGTATCCATTTTAATGGTTCAAGGGGCTGAGAGCATTTCTTCGTTTGATCAATAGCCTGAACAGTTGCTCTGTGTTCTAGTTGGTATAATGGAAGGGGCCCAGCAGCCTTTTTTTTCTCCCTCAAAAAAAAAAGAATTATGACGAAGTCACTTCTTTCCACAGCAGTCCTGCACACCAGCTCTTCATTTGTGTTGACTCTCACTAAATCCAAACAGGAGCAATGTTCAAGCACCAGCAGTCCCTCACTGATGAGGTCAGCAGCCACAGGAGAGCACAAAGAGGGGGCTTTAATCAGTCAGACCATAACCAGTTGTGAAGAGATTAAATGGTCTCCATTAAAACACTGGCAAATCCTCACTGTAAGAGAGGTCTTCAGTTAAAAGGTCTTTTCCTCTCTCAAAACTTTGCTTCACATCATTTGGGACAGGAACTTGAGGAAACCTTTGTAAAATCATGAGAGCAGGGGATCAACTTGTGTGGAAGTATAAAAGTGCAGATGTATGGTCTACTGTGAAATACTTTTCCCCATAAAATACCCTGTTCTCCTATTCTTACTTCCTTGAGGATGGTGGGGATTTAGGTGGCTCTAACGAGACAAGCATGAGTGAAAGATGTATATGTAGCCTGTGAACTGATTTTCAGCAGTAATATTTCTCAAGGGATGGTTATGCTCCTGCGTTTTAAATACCACTCACTTATTGAAGGAAGATAACTGAAGTTATATATCTGAACAGAAGTGAGATTTGCACCAAGTCTTCCAGTGATCTCACTCCTCTCTCAGTGAACCAGTCCTCTTACCTGCCCTGTGAGACCTTTTCTTCTTCCTCCCCCACTGTGAACTCTGAGCATCCTTTTCATCCAGAGATCTCTGTCATTTCAGATCACCTGTTCTACAGCTGACTTTTGCTCTAGCACTGCTCAGGTTTCTAGTTCAGAAATGATCTTACGTTTTACAGAATTCATTCAAGATTTCAAACACAGCAAGAAACCTCAGCACCTACTGTGTATAGTAGCTGTCCATAATATGACATGCCACAAAATTTCACATCCTATCTGCAGAATATACAGCTGAAATGTATTTAGCCTTCAGCACATATAAAAGGAATAAACAACTAGAACTTTGCCTCATACTAGGGACATGAGAAGTGTTAAAATCTGGTAAACAGTGATGGAGCAAAACCTTCAGTAGAAAAGTGACACAGGCAGCCTTTATGGTAATGCTGACTATTATTATAGGTGTTGGGATGATACAGGACTCCTCCCCTTTGCCTTGCAAAGGAATTTGCTAGAAGATACCAACAAGATGCTAGCCATTAACCCTAAGCTTGATTTAGCCCAAAACAACAATATATACCAATATTCTTTAAATGAAGACCACTCAGATTTGCTGAGTGAGATAGGCAAAACAAAAGATTTGAAAACTATTTCACTTCTTCAGAGGGGTTGCTTTTGTAAAGTGTTTTATTTTACCTAGGGGTTTTTTTGGACAGTCCCAATTTGCAAGCTGGCAAGTTGCATTATATCCCTCCATTACATTGACTCTATACCACTTGGTCCCCAGACAATCATTCTTCTCTTCATCACCTCTGAATGCTGGGTTTGGGACTGCTTTTTGTTGCAGATCAGACCCCAGCACTACCACCCTTATTCCCTGCTTTTTTATTATCTATGTTTCATCCCATCCTATCAGGAGAAAGAATTATTTCTATCTGCTTCCCAAATGCTCCAGCAGCAGGCAGGATAATGTAAAGTAGCTTTCCTTTCTGCTATTACAGTAGATAAGATGTGCACAACAAACTGGAACAAAAAAATCAAGTAGCTATATCAGAATCCCTGGTATGGAACAAAGTATCTCTTCTTTTCATCAGGAATTCTACTTGTGACTTCACATCATCTGTGAGCTCTGGAAGCAATGTTTGCACTATCAGATGTTTCCATTGCAGTGGTGGAGATGGATACTAAAAGTTTTTCTTAATAATCAGCTAGAAGGAAACAGGGATCTTAGGGTGAAATTCATTTAACATTTTAAATGCTTGGTTTGGGCTGAGATGAGTAAAAACTGACTTTTCAGGGACTGAGTTTCTGCAGGATTGAGAGGCTGTTTATGGACACTACATTGACTTGATTTCCCCAAAGCAAGCTAAATATAAGCGTATCAAAAGTGGAAAATACATGGCAGACTTCTAGAAGACTTTAAAAATGGGGAAATAATTCCTTGTCTTGATCATGGCAGGGTTATATCAATTGCCTAAATTATTAAGGACACAGACCTCTGGAAGAGATAGCACCATGTGATGAGAAATACCATCAGGAGATGAAGAGTGCACTAGGGAGCACGTTAAGAGAATGAGAGAAATATTTTAGGACATATGGGTTGCATATTGTATCACAGAGGGCTAGAAACTTAGTCTTCTGCCGTTAAAAAACTTCCTATGTTTGCTTTGCTAAAAGCACGGGGTCTTTTCCACTATTACAACTTAACTGCTTGAATCGTTCAGCCCCAGTCCCTGCAGACTTCGTTCTCCTTAATGCCTGCTGAATATGTGGATTTCCTAAGTCTTTTCTAAAGATAGGTCTTCACAATATTGGTAGATATAGTCTGTGCTAGCTTCTTCTCATGGTGTTGCATCACACCACATCTGGAACCTGCTGTTACATGACTCAGTATTCTTCACAGCAAGTAGGGGAGAATGGAGAGTCACAAAGAGCAAATGATCTGCTTACGGAGTCTGAGAAACAGACTGAGTAAAAGAGTAATCCTTCAATATGACCTCTCAGCATTGGCAACCAGAGTTTAGAAACTTGCCCTACTGAAGGACAATCATATCTAATAGCTACATATTTATATATATAGACATATATGCATGTTTGTGTGTGTATACATGTGTATGCATATATATGTGTACATAAAAAATACAAAACCATTTATGTTTGGCCTCCATAACATAAAGGCGAACTTACAGGTGGGTCAGAAGAGCACTCATAAAGTTGAACTTACAGGATGCCTTGACTACTAGGGGCAGCATCCAGCCTTCCTCTGGTTCTGTAGGTCCTGGAAGGTTTTTTGTCAGTAGAACTGGTTTAAAAGCAGGGATACTGTGTGCCTTCTTTTCAGACTAGAGCAATAACCAGATTCTTTCTTTAAAGATAAGAAATGTGCATTTAAATCCATGGAACTAAGTAACTAAACTGTGGTTTTCTATATGCTGGTCAAAATCCCCAACTAGGAAGCTGCTACCCAAAGGGAAATTACTGCTGGTACTTTCTAGCTTTGTTAAAAGGGGCTATGGGGGAAGCCAAAACAAAAACAGTTGCTCCATTTTTACAGCTCTTGGTCTATGAGGCTTTTTGTGATTATAGGGACTCTATAAGACTTTTTAAGCTGAAACATGGGAGTACTCAAAATTTATTCTTTTGTCCTGAAATTCTCAGCTTGAAAGTTAACTATTTTTTGTAAATGTGAGAACAAAAAATGGACAAGTGTACTATGCAACGACATTCTTTCAAGAACAGAAAAGCAAGACATTCTTTCCTACTTTTCCTGGCATACACAGGCTTCAGAACTGAGATTTCTACCACAGTATTGAAAATAGATGTTTTATCCAACCTGACAAATTTCAGAGTCTAGCAACAGGGAAAGATAGGAATTTTTTTTTTTTTAATTTTCCTTTAGTTCATTGGCAATTTTTTCCTCTGGATAATGGAAATGAACAGAACAAAAAGAAAGGGGGGCATGCGTTCAGAATAAATGAGACTTTGATCTTAAAGAAGTTGAAAATCACAGCACGGAGAGTGCACATACCACTAGGTCAGGGGAAGTGATGTCACACTGATAATGAGCAACAACAATACTTCTGATGAAAAAAAAACCTTACAAAAATGCCTCCTAGATATGAAATCAAGGGGTATGTTTGCATGTCAACTGCCTCCAAGCAATCTTTCATATTAAACTACTTTACATGCAAGACTTCCAGATCATTTATAGGGCAAGTGCTTAGGAAAATAGGGACTTTCCAAGTGCCTGTAAAGATTGTCTGACTGATTGTCTGTCTACAGGTCTTCTTTTAAAGCTATTTTAAGTATATGATCCCATCCCAGCTATTTAACTCAGGAACCTGTCAATTACATGCTGCCTAATTGAACTCTCAGGTACTGTAGGACTGCAAGACACAAAGCATATGAACAAAAATGTGAAGAAACGTTTTTTTGCTGTTTTCATTCTTCAAAACCAATTTGAAAAGGTCAGATTTCAGATTGTACAGCCCCATTGAGACTCATGGACTAAAATGGGACAATCATTTAAAAAAAAAGGCCAAAAAAAAGCTCATTTTTAAGAAGAGGTCTTTATTACCAGTTACTTGCTGGGGCTGATAGCAAGGTCTGAGGGTGGGGAGATGACAATGAACATTAAAAAAGGGAAACATATGAGTCACTTTTTGTGCTGCTGAGATAGTAAATGGATGAATGACTGACTGTGTGACATCTCCTTCAAAGGCACTTTGTCATCCTGCTTTCTCTTGTTCAATTTGTTTTCCTCAAAGAGAAAATATGGGATACTAAACAGATTTAGGGGCTAAATAAGGGAAAACACCTCTGGAATAGATTTTACAAAAGGCTAGAAATAAATTGTGTATTTCACAATGGTTGGACTGTGGTTCAGAGCCAAAGCCCCCTGAGGTAAAGTGAAAACCTCCTTGATTTCAACAGGCTTTGTGTCAGAACCTAAATCACAGTGATTTACAAAAATGAGAGTGGCAGTATCTCTTGACATGTATTAAACAAATTTAAACTACCTATTTAATCAGCATACAAGTTGATTTAAATTGTCCATGTTTCCTGATTGACTGCATAAACATGTGTAAACTCAGCTGGTGTAAAACCTTAGGACATCACTAACTCCAGTGGAGCAATGATGGTTTATGTCAGCAGGGAGATCTGAACCATAAAGGAGAAGGGACTTTACATAGTATATTCACATCCATGCTCTTACATAGTATGTAACATGACTCAGTGAGCTCATAGTATTTGTTGATGAGCAGTCATTCTAAGGAAGAAAAAGCATCTAACCACATATGCTCATGTAGCGGGTGGTTTGCAATTATGACCATCTCCAAATGTTGTCAGAACTACTCCTGGCACACTCTTTAATATTTAAGGGGTAATTGAGTGTTAATTCTATTGACCTTATTTGCAGTACCTCTTCCATACTGGGAGCATTAGTGACTGTCAGGCAGAACACTTTACATAGCTGTCTGCTGAATGGTTTTTTTTAGTGATTTTTATTTTTTACCTGGGGCATTTCAGTCATGTAACTTCAGCAATCAATTTTGGCCTAAAGCTGCATAGGCCTCAGTCATAGAGAAGCAAGTATTTGCATGCAAGCTTGCTATTAAAGCACCAGAGAGAAGAGTAGGTCCTAAAAGCTAAAGAAATGGGAATCTGAGTTGAATCATTCCACAGCCAGCTAAATTACTGGCCCTGTAATTAGCCTTTTTGGATGTCTCTTAAATTGTTAATCCCTTTGCTGGTTATAATTGCTTTATTGAATCTAAATTAATCCAGTGTTTTAAGAAATAATCATGCAATGCTAATGGCTAAATAAAATATAGAAACTACTTTGTTTGAGACCTAATTTAGATTAGACTCTGGTGAAACAATTAATCTTGGGAATGGTATTTTTTTGCAGAATTTTGTTGGGGGAGGATTGAGTTTGGGGGTTAATATTTTATTTACACACTATATGCAAAGCAGTTGTATTTAAAAATTCACTAGTTGAGAGTATTCACTGCATATGGAGAGTGAGTTAGTGCCAAATCAGAACTGGAGTCATGCCAGGAAATAGAGCCTGGGGTTAGACATCTGTAAAGTGTTGGACAAGATGGAAGACAAACCTAAAACACTTCTGTTCATTACACATCTAGGCTATTTCCTAGCCATTCATCTAGCTCTGAATTTCAAGACCAGAATTGCTGTATCTAAAGATGGACATATGCGTATTTTGCAGTGCACAGAAACTTTAGTGTGTCCCTGTAGGATTAGCTTAACCTGAACATACACCACTGAAATACCCAAGGGTAATCAGGTCTTATCTGACCTAGTCTGGGCTAAAAAAAAAATGTATCATCCAGGTGTCTGGGACTTCCAACACTACCAGGAATTACCTCATTATGCTATAGCACTAGCCTCATCAGATAAAGAAGAGGATGGGGGGGAAGGATGTGAAAACACGAGAAGGAGAGCAGATAAAAAGGAGCTAGGGAGAGGAAAAAAACATGTTGAGTCTTAATTGAGCTTGGAGAGGAAGCAGAACAAAAAAAACATAGTTGGCTGGTTTATGTTTTATTCTCTCTAGTAACCTATGTTTGCAGTAGATTGAAACGTGCTCTTGTTCCTAATATATATTTTATATATTGTTTATCAAGTGTGAAGTCAAGGACTAGCAAGTTTAAGTGATGGGCTTAATATGATGCTTCTTTAGAGCCTATCTCATTAGGCACTACTTTGTAAAGCCCAGTGAGCATGTTAACATTTTCCAAGCTGTTACAGCTGATTCTACTCTTAAGTCCCAGCTCAAAGAGCACATTATTTCAGTGTGTTACAATAAATATTTAAATGCATTACACTTTATATAATCCTTTATATGCACAATGTGCAATCTTGAACTTCAGTGCTTCACCAAGAAGTCGTCACTGACTGAGCACAAGACAAGAATTTGAGGTTAAATTTGGAAAGAGAAAGGAAAAGAAGAACAGCGCCAGATCCACAAACCAACAGAAATACAACCCTCTTTCTACTCCATTTGCCTATAAAAGAAAGAGTTGGCCAAGCTTGGAAGGGTATCAGGAGAGAATCAGCACAATAAATAGAGATCACTGGTAGCAAGTCTCTAAAGATTCATAAATCTTTATAATTGTTGATACATATTTTGTGCTTTGACTCCTATTCATGGAATATTTTGCTCCCTTTAAGAGAACTTTTAGATGATTTTCACATATATATTTAAATTTCCATAGTTGTACGTACAGATATGCAGTCATCTTTTTAATTAACTACTTTTTGGATTGTTGAGGCTCCAGCAGTATACATGAGTACTTAGAATATCATTCCAATTATCCTTGATAAAAATGAAAATGTTGTTTGAAATTAGCCCAATGTACTTAAGTGTCCAGTGAATCCTGGGAAAGTAAGTGTATAATAAATTGTCATCTTTGAAATACAGCTCTATCTCCTACACACAGCTGAAAAACTGCCACTTCAGCAATGAAGCATGACAGCTGCTCAGAAGCACCCTATGATTCTACATGCTAGTCTCTTCACTTGCTTATACCCTCATTAACTCTGCACTTATGGAGCTTTTAGACAAATGTATTCAATTTGTACACAGAAGATAAGTTTATGACACGTAGCTATCAAATGATCAATTTCTAAAACACGCTGAGTTTTTTTTCTGTGATCACCAAATTCATAATTCTACAGACAAACAAAAAGTACTATTAAATTCATCTGGATGTATACTTCAAAGTCCACATATGTACTAAATTTGATGTCATTAAAATGTTGAGGCCAATATTTTTAGTCCTACAGGCAACTTCAGGTAATTTCTCCATTATTTCAGCACTACTTTATGGGAATAAAAGGTAAATACATGAAAAGATAAAATATCAGCACCCTTATTAATTCTCCTTATGGAATATCAGTCTTCATGTCTAATTTATTCAAGTTCTTTCTTTTAATGGCAAGAGCTTCTTTTAGTCTTCACCCTTAGCTTCATCTGAGGAGCTCATACTAGACATAGCCACTAGCATCTGTGACATTCCACCTACCTCCATTTGAAGGAAGGGTATGAAGTGTGCTAGGACAATGGTCTGACCTGATCATGCATTCCTTAGTAATTCAATACTCAGGAAAGACACATAGGAAACTGCATAGTCAAAGTTAACTATATGAAGTAGCAGAAGTTACTAAAGGCCAGTATAAAAGGGCAGCACAAACACAAATAGGAGAAAAATAGGAGAAAAACTTCTGTGGGGTCAGGAACACACTCATGATAGACTTCGAAAGGGAAATAGAACATTATATGAGAAAAGGCTTTTAAGTGTGTTATTATAAGACAAAATTTGAACAAGGTAATAGTTATCAACAAAACATTTAATTACTAGCAAGTGGGCTGAAGTGTTGAGTCTGAGACATGTCTTTTATTAGATTGACTAATTTAGTAGTAAAAAAAAGTCTTAAGGGAAATAAACCCAGCTCCTGACCCAAATGTTTGACTATTTTCCAGCTAAATCTATTTGATTAATAAAAGACATTGCCTTTTCACCATAACTTTCCTTGCTTCTACTCTCAGGCTATCATAGTTACAGCATTATTACTACATCTTGAAAGAGTCCAATGATCTTTTTGCTTCAGCCCTTGTTTGAAAGATCATTTTTAATGTGATAGTCAATCCCATTAAAGTCATAAATAGAAAGGTGAAGAAGGAAAGAATAATGGAAGTATCTACATAGGTAATGTACAACTTTTCAGTTTGGCTAGGCCTGATGTTATTCAGCATTGAAAGCACAGAAAACAGTTTTCAGAGCCATCAGAAATCATCTTTAGCAACTTGAGGAATACAGGCTCGAGGAGACTAGAAGGGCAAATGTTTACTTACTTTTAAAAAGTCAAAAAGGAGAAGACAGCCTAACTTAATTCACCAGACATATATCAGAACTGAAAATGAAAAGGTCTATTTGTAAGAATTTGGAATATAAACAGGGTAAGTAAGAGCCAAGATGATTTTTTAGTAAATAAATCATGTCAGGACAAATTTATTTCCCTCTGTGGCAGATAACAAGCTTTAAGAATAGAGGAGAAGAAATGCTGTCATGCATCTGCATTTTGGCTTTTAACATCTCACAGGACATCTCCACAGACAAGTGGATTTAAGGTACTTAGACAGTTACTTGGGAAATCTCATTCAGATAATCATAGAATCATAGAATAACCAGGTTGGAAGAGACCCACCGGATCATCGAGTCCAATCATTCCTATCAAACATTAAACCATGCCCCTTAGCACCTCGTCCACCCGTGCCTTAAACACCTCCAGGGAGGGTGAATCAACCACCTCCCTAGGTAGCCTGTTCCAGTGCCCAATGACCCTATCTGTGAAAACTTTTTTCCTAATGTGATATAATGTTTATAATACTTATAAATGATTCATTTTCAAATAAGCAAGATGTATCAGGCCAGGTTCTGCAAGAATTTGTCTGTGTGACATAATCAGTAATGAACTGTTAGGTAGATTTAAATGGTTTTGCACTTGAAAATGAAGCTAAGCTAAAAAATGCTTCAGACTCTTCAGATCACAGAAAGTAAACTTGTCTGCACAAATATCAGCTGGAGAATGACTGGCAAGACAAGCATAGAACCTAACAACTAGAATGGATCACAGACAAGCAATAAAATCATACCATTGCATAGGAAGCAAAAATGCTGGATTAGAGAAAATGAGCGCATTTTATGTTAAACATACAAAGCATTCTTTCCACTCCTTTACCTGGATCCTTGTGACCACTGCAGGTTACCACATGTCAAAGAATACATTGATCAGCTGAAGTTCTGAAAACAGAAATAAGAATGCACTTTCAAAAAAAGTGATCTAGTCTAAGACTTTGTAAGAACTGGGCTTGCTTAATCTAGGAAGGGGAAGATCAGGAGTTTTAATAAATTCTTCATATTTTCAGAAGGATTCTTTGTGAAAGAAGATAATGAATTGTTTTCTGTAACCTCTGAAAAAAGAGAAAAGATTGTAATAAGGGAGAACTGGGTTAGAGGTGAGAGAAATAGGCCAACTAAGCAATGAGTAATAGATTTATGGAGATTTTTCCTGCTTGTTAGAAAATTTAAGGAGGAGTAAGCTGGACAATGAGGATTGGTTTATTTTGTTTGGAGAACACTTTTGAATTAGTGGGTTTCATAAACATTGCCCAGAAATTATTATTATCAAACAGCATACAACTTTCTACCCCTGTTCTGTTGCACAAACTGTGGTGCTAAACATATATCTCTGTTAAGGGCATTATAATGTAAGTCAACTATGAAAACTGAAAGTAAAATTACTGTCATAAACAAGGATTCAAAATCCCTCTTGCTAGGCAACCTGCTAGTGACTACAGCAGGGGAATGGAAACTGGAGATATGCATGCTTTTCACAGATTTTTCACAGTAAACCTCTACTTTTAGTCCAAATATTTTGTTGTTCCAAAAAGAACAGAGTTTAATTATTAATTACACCAACAAAATGTGAATGTCTTTATGAGTAGTCCATATTGGCTTCTAAGGTTGCTGCATGCTCAAGAGTTTTCTGTTTCTTCACATTAAAAAGTAAATAAAATAAAATCAATTCCTGCATCCTGCAGCTTTTAGATCCAACACGTCCATTATTTCAGAAATGTCAATTCTTATCACTTTCTTTCCCATTCTGAAGTTTTCAGTAGGTTATTATTTATGTAATACTGTTGATGATACTTACATAGTATCAGCATGATTATGGACAAACCTATAACCTTAATATATGTATCAGCATACAATATGGAGGCAAAACTTTTAAGCAGTCTGGATGGTATCCCTCTGAGTTTCTCAGTGTTGAAATGATGAAATTTATACCTTGGGCCATTAAGAGGCAAGGTGGTCCCTGGCCTCACTGATATAACTCAATCATTCTCTATTTTATTGCAGTCTCTAAGCCTTTGTTGCTTCTTACCTTAATGTTTGCAACAGGCATAACAAAGGGATGTTTAATTAAGCCTGTGATGTCCAGCTCTTTCTAGTGCCTTAATAGCACACATGCACTGTTAAATGGACCTCTCCATCTGCGTGAAGAAGTACAACCAAGGCCATGTGCTTAGCTCACTACTCAAAAAACTACATCTGAAAGTCCTTCTCTTCCATAAACACTTTTGCTATTCTTGAAAATAATGGGAAATAGCAAAGTGTAACTGCTGTTAAAAGCAGCTAAGATTGTACCTGTCCCTGTTGCTGTGTACTTAAAAAACTTATAAGTCATTCACACAACTTTGCTCATATTGGTAGATATAGCCTAGAAAAAAAACATTCACAAAATCACATCTGTTAGTATGGATTCTTAGACTTAGGACAAACCCATTTATATACAACTTTTCTAATATAAGTGTGATACTGCATCAGAAGTGACCAGCAGATCAATGGAGGTGATTCTCTGCCTTTACTCTGCGCTCATGAGGCGTCATCTGGAGCACTGTGTAATGTTCTGGAGTTCTCAGCACAGGAGAGACATGGAACTATTGGAGTGAGTCCATAGGAGGGCCACAAAGATGATCAAAAGAGTGGAGCACTTCCCATAGGAGGACAGGCTAAGAGCGTTGAGCTTGATCAGCCTAGAGAACAGAAGGCTCCGTAGAGACTTTATAGCAGCCTTCCAGTAATTAAAGGAGAACTACAAGAAGGCTGGGAAAGGGCTTTTAATAAGGGATTGTAGTGATAAGACAAGGGGTAACATTTTTTAAGCTGCAAGAGGGGAGATTTAGATCAGATATTAGGAAGAAATTTTTTACTGCGAGGGCAGTGGAAAAGGTTGCCCACAGAAGTCATGGATGCCCCATCCCTGGAGGTGTTCAAAACCAGTCTGGATGAGGCTTTGAGCAACCTGACCTAATGGAAGGTGTTGGAAGGGGTTGGAACTAGATAATGTCTAAGGTCCCTTCCAACTCAAACCATTCTATGATTCTATGACTCTATAACTGAGGACTCACTTTCTCCTCACAAAATGTAGCAATATGAGGGCAGACTATTTTAGAAAGTTTCTTTACTTCATTGACAGGATTTCTCCAAAGTCAATGTCATCAAAATATTTGAGAGAGGTTATTGATTTATTTTTTGAAAAAAATATACTTATTTTCTGACAGGAAAGAAAAAGTTTGTGGTGAGCTGTATAAAACCACAACCTACTGCTGCTCTGATCATTACTCCCCATTCCCATTTACTGCAAAACCAGCTAAGACAACAAGGTCCAGAAATAATTGTGTTGGAGCTTAGAGCTTAGAGCTGCCTTTGGATCTGTCACATTGTTAGACTGCCCCTGTGCTGCTTGTCTCCTTCATCCTCCTGAATGTCATTTTCTTTCCTTTCAATGTTTTTTTCATACAATTTATATTTATTTTAATCCATTCATAAATAACATTCCATTCAAACTTCATATACATTCTGCATTACACATGGTATATATAGCAGACCTTCAAACTGAATGCAGGTTTTGCTCAAGTGGGCAAGTGTATTTAAGAAGCACATGCTTGCTGGCCTTGCAAATGCATATCTGAGTGTCTGCAACCCTGATGGTGAGCTCAGGTCTAGGCACAGAACCAGGGTCCCTGAAAAAGAAGAGGTGCAGCCCTGGCAGCGACAGCACAACCTTGGAGACACAATCAGGGATGTAACCTTCCCTCACAGGGGGGTTTCAGCACCCCTCAGAGGATGCTGCAAGGCATAGGAAGTTGGACAGTCAGGGCAGTCAGCCTTGATGGTATCTTCAACGGTCCTGCAAGGCACTGGGCTTTGAGGTCCAGCTATCACACCAACTATCTCAATCAACTTATTTGTAAACCAGTATTGCAACATCCTGTATAAATAAGGGCTTGCCAGCAAGAATAAGAATCTTTGAGGCAAAGCTGCAGCTAGTGCTTACACGGTGTGCTGCAAGCCACCCTCTCCTGCCATTCTTGCGTAGTGCCTTGTCAGAATGGTCATTACTCCCCTACTAGGAATTCAAGCACTGTGTACCAAAAGGTAGAAAGAAACCCCAGACAGCTGGGAAGAAGAAGGTCTAACCTCACTTGCTACCGCCCAGCCTCAAGTTCTGATTAATGGATCACAATGATTAGTGATCTATGTGGCTAAGGAAGCAGCCTGCGTCCTCCTTTATTTGGACATAGGACACACATGCAGAAAGGGGAGATATTTCATCTTTTCCAAGCTCCAGTCAAGTAGCTCCACTCTATCCACTGCCAGCTTGCATTTTACAAGCACAGACTTTCTCCAGTGATAAGAAACATTTACACCATCAATTCTTTAAGGCCCTATTTTTGCACTGAGTACAAGGCAGCGCCCTTTTTAGGAATACTAGAAAATGCATGTATGCATTGATAGATTGAAAAATAGTAACAAACGGCCTTCTCAGAAATATTAATAATGCACATTAAGAACAATTATGGAAAGACACTAAGACTGCACAGTATAGATGACATTCTCATCTCCAGAACATCCTGACCTGAATTTATTTTTATTCAGTACTTTCATGAAGATGCAGTTATCTCTGAGGATTTCACCTCAAAGTGATGAGTCCACAGAGGTAAAACAGTGATTCAGAAACGTCCTTCCTCAACCCATTACTATGACTGTTAAGCAATATTTCTTCACTATATTAATGGGCTAAGAGATCACGAGAATTAATCAATGTGATTAGTCATGTTTATAGATAAAATATATATCACAGACAGAGTTTATTATGTCTGAGGTTAGGGAGAAATCCTACATAGCATCGAATGACTGTGTCAGTTCTGCTGCAAGTGCATTTCTCATTGCTCAGCTATAAATGGTGTTCACAATACATGTGAAAGGGATCATGCTCCATTTCAAGATGTGAAATTGCTGAAGAAAGCTCTTCTGGTAAACAAGCCCTTCCTTACAGCTGTCTGAATTAACTGGCAGTGTGTGCAACTCCTGTATCACTCTGCTGATAAAAAATGCCTCGCTCCTCCCTGGTACTAAACAATGCTGCTTGTCAGGGAAGGCTGAGAACACTAATACAGAAACTAGGGAGTCTTGGTGCCAGCCATAGAAAAAAACAGCCAAAACTTCACTCTTTAGCAAGTCATCTCCTGGGTATAACATGGGTATTCACTACAGCTCCCGTCAAGCTGTTGATACCACCATCTCTCTGCCAGTGCTTACAGCAGGCTCGATGACAGTTAAGCCCCACATGGCATACACAACAGACGTTTTGCCAAGTTACATATTCCAAGGATAATTTCACAGCTTCTTCCACTGCTCCTTAGTAAGGCTTTTCTTGTACCTCACTGGAGTCTTCTCTGCTACAGCTTAAACACAGCAAGTATATGGAGAACAAACTACCTTATTTTGCATACTTCTTTGTTTACTTTTGAACCTAGACAAGATCACTATGTATGTGTTAACAATAACGTGCTAACAGTTCAATATTGTTTAGTGTTCCTATATCATCCTGCTCGAAAGTACATGGGATGCAGCAGGAATGCTGCATTTAATCATTTGATGGAAAGTATATCTAAGGGATCACACACCTCTGATCTGTTCAGCAGTGTGACACAGCATCAACAGTACCCGCATCACAAAACATTTAATGTTCTGCTTCCTCTGACCACTAAATTACATCCTTTGTGCTAACTGCAACTGTGCTCCACAACCCATGAAGTACCTGTGCCACAGAGCCTGCCATTCATTCCACTTCATGCATTAAGCCATACTTATGTAGGCATAAAATATGCTAGCTGACTTTGTTATTAGCAAACATACGATGAAACTAATAGAAATTTTGTTTATCAGGTATATTTAGGCTGCAAGCAAACACAATGGGGTGTATTCCTACCATCTCCCTCAACAGTTTGCATAAGTCACCTTTCAGAGCAGCCCACTCCTTTCCGTTAACTCTATGAGGAACACAGGTGTCATGGTCCAAGTGTAAGTGGACGTGTGATGGTTAGTTTCATTTATGATTTAGAGTGCAAATAATTCAAAGAGTCAAAGGAGTCAAATTTCGATCTAAACTGGCACTTTATTAATTATGCCCATAAAGCGACTTATGATAGAAAGAGACAGAGAACAAGGAAAAAGACGGGGAGAAGAGAGAAGGAAAAAGGGTTCATAGCTACCACCATGGGTCCACAGATGTCCAGCGTCTCTGGGAGTCCTGGTCCAGAAGGTGTTTCATTGTTTCAGTCTTTGATGGAGGGGATCCCATGGTGGAGATGTCTTCTTTTATCTTGATCTTCTTGTACACCCTAATTCAGCTGCTCTGGAGCTGTCTTTTATGCTAGTCAATACACCTGTGACCCGCCTTTGCCTGTGGAGATGTGCCAATCTCCACCTAGCAGGCCACAGATGCCAAGAGAGGAGTGTCTGGAGGTCTCCTCCCCTTGTGTATGCACTCCTTCTGGCGGCGGTGGTCGACCTGGGGGTCTCCTGATGAAGGCCAGTAGTCATCATCACCTTGCACGCATGGTCTGTTGGCTATGGGTCTGTGGCAAGTCCCGTCATTAATCTTCCTGTCTTTTCCTACTTGCTTCACGGATCTTTCACAATGGTAGGGAGCAGGGAGGCTTGAAGACAGGTACAAAACATTGTTGAGATAAGGATGCAGGTACAGGTAGTTAGGTACAAAGCATTTGTTCCATATCAGCTCTGGCCATTTTCTGAGGCCTGCATTTGTGATTTATACGGTCAAGTTCTGAGGCCAAAAATGAGAAAATGTTGAGACAGAAATCGATCCTTTGACCAGCTCTTACAACAGGCTCCTAAATTTTGGTGCACCAGACTGTATCTCAGTCTGGTATCTAAAGAAGTTAGTGAGTCAATCTTGCATCAGCATCAACAAAGGTGGTTATCTCAGCACAGCACTTTCGGTTTATATAATATTTGAGCAAGATCAAACCTCCCATAAGCGTTCAGCCTGACAAATCTCAATGGCTTAATCACTTCCAAAAGAAGCAGCCCAGTCTCTACTGAAATTAATTTGTTTTCAAATGTAAGTGTAAGCACAGAAAATATTTTACAGTTTTCAGTCTAATAATTATAATGAGGCATCTGAAGCAAAATACTTCATTTTGAGTCACTGGTCATATATATATACCCTTTACATGGTTAATACAGAGTTTCATGCTATAGATAACATGTTCCAAACTTCTTCAGACATATCCAGATCTTCACAGAAAGAACCTGTTTAGTTAATGTTGGCATTTAGAATATGCTATTTGTTTTCCTTCTCCTTTATGTTTGACAGTTACTGCTTAAGAAAGGACTTCGATATAACTCATGAAATGCCTCACAGTAATTTTAAAAAGCAGTTTGGGGGAAGACAAAGAGAATGAATACATGAAAATAAAACCTGATTTAAATTAGTAAACTACATGTTCCCAGATATTTCCTTCTCGAGATCTCATACAGAGCAATTGCACATTTACACACAGAGAGTGACCTGTAGTTTAAGGTTTTCAGTCACTTCTGGATCTTTCCTCCTTTTTCATAGACTGATCTCATATTTTCCGGAATGAAATTTTGACTTTACATCATCTGTACAAACAAATGAAGTATCCCCTCCCCCACAAACACAAGCACATGCACATGCCAACTCCTCTCTTAGGTCTATGTACAGTAGCTTGGCACCAAAAAAGATATGTGATTAAGTTTTAACAAGTGTCAAAGCCAAGTGGTTCACAGACACTTACCTAGAGATCAGAATGCTGTTTAGGTGTTTTCTGAAATTCAAATTAGCAAGTGTCATTCTTCCTGCCTTCTACCATACTTCAGGGAATGTTTGATCTGCAGAGAGAGAATGAGACACAGAAAATGAGAAAGAGAGAAAATCCCAGGATCCAGGGCCTCAGACTTCATGGTCCCAAGCACTGCCATTGTCTCTGGGAGTGTGGGAATAATCAAGGTTACTCTTGCTTACATGGCCATATTGCAGGTCACTAATATAGTATACTGTAAAACTGATTCCCTCATGAATATTTAGGTCAAGTTATTCAGAATAGAACAACAGTATAATTAACAATTCAAAATGCTACCGCTGAAAGTTATTTTTGACCACATCAGCCAGAAGTGAGCAGGTGCTTTGTTAAGTTATGATGTAGTCGATCATTTGTAATAAAATATCAGTGCAAAAACAATCCCTTAGAGCATTGATCAGAAATTTCATAATCTAAAGTATATATTTTATAAAGGCTGTCATGGCCTCATGCTACTGCCATGTTGCTTAGAAATAAAAGATGTTGCAAGGGAAGGAAGGAGATCTAATATCTGATGACCAACATGAGTTCTTTAGTGTTAAAAATGCTACATTTAGATAGTTTCTCTATAGGGAAAAAAATAGATTGGTATACAGAAAACGTATCATACACATTAAATTCAATACAAATTTTACACTATACATTGTGGTCAGAATTAATGCATCAATGTTTACCTACATCTATCATTCATACTGTAATACACTATTACACAAGTGCTTGAAAAGATACACCAACAATCACAAACACAAAGAGAGTTGTAATAGCAGATTGTAATCATAGTGTATAAGCAAGTGTGACCTCTTTTTTTTAACTGAAAACTATTGAAACATAAATACAGTGAACTGTAAGGATCTGCATCTTTTGTCTGCCTGAGTATCCCATTAAGTAGTTGCTGACATATTGCAAAGGGGGAAAAAAAAGATAATATGAAAAAGAAATCAAGCGTCAGGAAGCTAAGAGCTATCCAAGAAGCAAGTTGTTTCTCTTGCTTGTGTTCAGTCAGTCCTGTACTATCAGTTGTCTTCTACCTTCGCAGCTTCTGTGTTTGCACACACATAGCTGAACAACCCATCCTCCAACCTCACACTGAGCCAGTGGCTGAGTTTTAAGCACACTTCATATACTGACATTTTGTCCGCTTACAAACACTTTAAATACGGACTCCTTTCTCCTGCTGCAGGACAGAAAAATAATGACATCTAGTTTTACACTGAATCTTCCAGATTTATAGTGACGTGTTGAACTTGGGGTTAATCCTTAGTTGGATACTAATAGTAATTTGAGGTATTGATATAAGGAAAGGACATGGTAAGAAAAACTTTTAAGATGAAGACACCATGAATTTTTACCTTTTCCTTGCAGAGAAGGCAGTGGTGTGGGCATCTAACATGCACATGGCACATAGAAGAGGAACCTCTTCACACTGACCCTTCCTAGGTGAAAAATGGACTAAAATGCATGCTCTTGTCTGTGTCTAATTCTCAACTGACCTACTCACAGAGCTGTGTAAGGCAAGGACAAAGGGGAATTAATCATATGAGTACAGTATATGCTGTGTACCTAAAAATCTTTGTGCTGATCCTCTAACTTGTCTTCAAGTGCCAGTAATTTTAATGTGGCTATTTTTTTTAGGCAGCAGTTAAGTTCAGAGTGTTTTCTGAAAATGCAAGAGGATTTAAAAGGATAAAGGGTCCAGATCTGAAGATATTCTTTTTTCTTTATTTTATTTTTGTTCTTGGGCGTATTCAACAGTCTCTTCTTTTAGACTGATCTGATCGGTTCAGAAGAGGTACCATAGTAGCAAGCTTGAATTGTAGTGTAAAAAAACCAACAAAGAAATCACTCCATTCACCTTGTCCTGAAGATTTTTTCCAAATAAATATACATATACATATACATAAAAGTCTTTATTTTATAGCTCTCTATAAAAGTGAAGAAAGGAAAGCACTGAATAATTCATCAGATTTTCTTCCTTTATCACTCAGGTCCAATTTTTGTATATAGACATCCAAAACCAAATTGAATTCTATCAAATTACTAATATTTAAGATGCAACTGCAGGATTTTATCCCAAAAACTTCAGCTACAGACAGGCACCTAGATCTGGACCAGCCATCCTTATCTCCATGCACTGTCAATGTATACAACAGAGACCAGGAACTAAGACATCTCATCCTAAGCAGAGATCTAAAACAAAACACCACCTGAATACATTACAAATGTATCTATTTTTCCCACTGGTAATAAGCAGAGCCCAGAATAATTAGCTCAGGTATAGACATCCACCCCATAGATGTTTAAAGCCATGAGAGATTAAACATTCACGGTGTCCAGTCTCTGACAAACCTTAAACAAATCAACCTATGCAAGTCGAGTTATAAATAAACGAACTGTGTCACACAAATACAGAATCACAGAATCACAGAATAACCAGGTTGGAAGAGACCCACCGGATCATCGAGTCCAACCATTCCTATCAAACACTAAACCATGCCCCTCAGCACCTTGTCCACCTGTGCCTTAAACACCTCCAGGGAAGGTGAATCAACCACCTCCCTGGGCAGCCTGTTCCAGTGCCCAATGACCCTTTCTGTAAAAAAATTTTTCCTAATGTCCAGCCTAAATCTCCCCTGGAGGAGCTTGAGGCCATTTCAGTTATACAAAACAAGATACATTTCAGAGTTTATGTGTTAATAAAACTCTTTCCTATGGCAGCAGTGCTTTGACTTGACTTTAGTGAAACTCAGCTTAATGCAGAGAGTGCTTACTAATTTAGCTTGTAAGGCTGTGTTTAGAGGGATGTTAAGCATTAACTAGTGTGTTATCTCACTGTGGATTGTGTGTAATTCTCCACACTGAAAGATGAGCATATATATCTGAAAATAAAGCTCCATACACAGTTTCCCAGTAGACAATTGCTTACTCTTTTAAAACGCATGTTTACTTAAAATTTTGCTCCCTGGGATGGCCTTATGAAATATACATTTCATTTTAGCAGGGATTCCCAAAGGAGCTCAGCTGCCAGGCGGCCTTCTTCTAGCTCCTTCAGAACAAACGATGTAAAGCAGGACTCTAAATCTCCAATAGCATGCAACACTCAGGAATTAGAGTTCCAGCTCAGATTCTTCTGACAATACCTGAGGAGTACCTGGATCAGATTGATTCTGTTAGCATGCTGGATAAATCATTCCCAGCAATTTGTTACCTGGCATTAATTCCCTATAAAACCATGATATCTGAAAATGCTTGGCATAAAATCATTTTTAGGAAGGTCAGGGGCTCATAGAAAACTAATGACAGAGTAAAATTTCCCTAGTTATGAATGTTTTCAGTATTTTTGTATCCCAAACTCCTGCTAGATTCTCCCAGAGCAATTACAGCTGCTTTCAAAATTGACAATGGCGATATTATCATAGAATCATAGTATTGCTTGGTTGGAAAAGACTTTTGAGATCATCGAGTCCAACCGTAATCATCCACTACTAAACCATATCCCTGAAAATTTCACCTACGTATCTTATAAATACCTCCAGGGGTGGTGACTCAATCACCTCCCTGGGCAGCCTGTTCCAGTGCCTGATGAAGAAATTTTTCCTGACGTCCAATCTGAAGCTCCCCTGGCTCAACTTGAGGCCTTTCCTTCTTGTCCTTTTGTCCGTCACTTGGGAAAACAGGCCTACACTCACCTCACCACAACTTCCTTTCAGGTTGTTGTAGACAGTGATAAGGTCTCCCCTCAGCCTCCTCTTCTCCAGGTTAAGCAATCACAGTTCCCTCAGCTGACTCTCATAAGGCTTGTTCTCCAGACCCTTCACTGGCTTCATTTTCCTTCTCCGGATAACCTCCAGCACCTCAGTGTCCCTCTTGTAGTAAGGGGCCAAAAACTGAACACAGTATTTGAGGTGCATCCTCATCAATGCCAAGTATAGGGGCAGGATCACCTCCCTAGTTCTGCTGGTCACGCTGTTTCTGATACAAGTCAAGATGCCAGTGGCCTTCTTGGCCACTTGGGCACACTGCTGGCTCATGTTCAGCCAGCTGTCAACCAGCAACCCTAGATCCTTCTCTGGCAGGTAGGTTTCTGGCCACTCTTCTCCAAGCCTGTAGCACTGCCTGGGTTCATTGTGTCTCAAGTGCTGGACTTTGCACTTCACCTTGTTGAAACTCATACCACTGGCCTAAGGCCATTGATCCAGCCTGTTCAGATCCCTTTGCAGAGTCTCCCTACTTTCAAGCAGATCAACACTTCCATCCAGCTCAGCATCATTCACAAACTTACTAATGGTACACTCAATCCCCTCATCCCGATCATCAATAAAAATACTGAACAGGACTGGGCCCAGCACAGAGCCCTGGGGAATACCACTTGTGACCAGCCTCCAATTGGATTTTACTCCATTTACCACCATTCTTTGAGTCAAGCCATCCAGCTTTTAACCCAGCAGAGGTTGTGCCTGTCCAGGCCAGTGGCAGACAGTTTCTCAAGCAGAATATTGTAAGAAACAGTGTCAAAGGCTTTACTAAAATCCAGGTACACTATATCCACAGCCTTTCCCTTGTCCATTAAATGGGTAACCCTGTCATAGAAGGATATCAGGCTAGTTTGACAGGAGCTGCCCTTCACAAACCCATGCTGACTGGGCCTGATCACGTGGTTGTCTTCTGTGTACTGTATGATAACACTCAAGATGACCTGCTCCATGACCTTTCCTGGCACCGAGGTTAGACTGGCAGGCCCGTAGTTCCCTGGATCCTCTCTCTGACCCTTCTTGTAAATAGGCGTAGCTTTTGCCAACCTCCAGTCAAGCGGAACTTCCCCAGTCAGCCAGGACTACTGGTAGATGATGGAAATGGATTTGGTGAGCACCTTCACTGGCTCACTTAATACTCTTGGGTGACCCTCATCCAGACTCACAGACTGTATAATCGGCTGAGTAGATTTCTAATCATTTCCTCTTGGATCATTGGAGCTTTGTTCTGCACCCACTCCCTGTCTTCTGGCTCAGGAGGCTGAGTACCTAAAGAACATCATACCTTACTATTAAAGACTGAGGCAAAGAAGGCATTAAGTATCTCAGCCTTATCCTCATACTTTGTCATTATTGTTCCTCTTGCATACTGTAAAGAATGGAGATTCTCCTTGGCCCTTCATTAGTTGTATGTATTAATTAATTAATATTCATTCTTCCAGCCAGAAATCTACCTTAAATTCTGTCCCATATTTTGCAAACATGAAGAAAGAAGAAAAAGAAAGAAAATAAAAAGCATGGACTCACCTTGTTGCATAAAGTCACTAACACTCCAGTCAATTCAGGCGAAAGACTTAATGCTATACATCACATCAAACATTCTCATACCAACCACTTCCACTGTTAGTCCAAGTCAAGTAATATCAATATACCAGTGAAAGTATAAGTTTACAAAGAAAGGTTTACTGCTGAAATTTGTCATGTTTTGAATGAGTATAATGTTTTATTGTATATTACAAATCCTTCAAAATCAATGTCACAACCAGTCAAAACAATAAAACTGTGTTACAAGGTTTTGTCTGAAAGAAAGGACAAGGAAACGGCAGTATACTGCTTGGCAGGAGCCCTGGAGAGGTTTATATCAGGAGTCATTTAAACTGAATCAAAAGGGATTCAGGCACCATTGGCTACAAGTAATACCAGCCAGAAAAACTAACCTCTATGAAATGATACTGAATAAGCCTTTTACAATGTGCTGGTTTGCATCAAAGCCTTTCACAGAGCAAATGTCTGGAAAGAATTTGACTGAATTGACAGACAGATATGTTCCTCTCACTCAGCAAAAACAGATCAAGATGAAAGTGTAGATGGTTTTGTAGAGGAAAATTGAGGTAAACTCCAGAGACAACTATGATTTCCAGCAAAGAAACAAAGATATTTAACTTTGAAGAAAAAAGTTATGAAAACAAACAGCTGAAGAATATAAAAGGTATATATACACATACATATATATATATATATATAACTCTTCCCAGAGCTTTTATCCAGGAACTAGTAGCAGAGGTGAGTGGTACTTGCTATGGGGAAAGTGGAAAGGAGGCTGCTCATGTCGTTAAGCACGATTGAGTCCTGCTCAGTACTTCAGCCCTGTCAGATTTGCTGCATAGCCATCTATATCAAAATGTATTGAAACTGTAGGATAAGAAAACATAGCATATTTTTAGAGTTTTCTACAACTGTTCAGGGCTCATAACAAGGGAAATATGAAAAATAAAAAGAAATTTAAGGATAGGAAGTTAGAAATAGGATAGAAAAACAGGTAAGAAAGAAAATGGTTAAAATCTTTTACTCAACTATAAGCAAATAAATTTTTAAAAAAACTACAGGCCCTTTGTTTTCTAAATTTTTTTCTCAGAAATCCTAGAGTTCAGGACAATTTGACATGTAAAGAGGAAATAACCTATTAGCTTTGCTAGAGAACATCAAATCTAACAGGCAATGTGGTCCATCATGAGAAAGTTACATGAGAATAATTTTACAGATTTTAAGTGTTGAACTCCAATACACACAACAGCACTCTTTTGTTTTAAATCTATACAAGAAACTTTCTGGCTTTTTTACAAAATAGAAAGCTGAAGCAATACTAGCCCACAGCCTTGCCACATGTCAAATTCAATTTCGTGCAGAGATAAAGATTAATATTAACTATGCAACTTTAGGCTAAGAAAGGAAAGAATCCCTCCAGCTTCATCAGCAGGTGAGTAGATATCGTACCAGCCTCCCCCAGGGTGCAATCTATCAGCAGTTACATCTTTCCTCAGGACAGCACACAGAAAAATCCATCTGTCTCCCGACCAGAGTATTTATCACCTCAGTAGGAAGATAAAGAGATTTAGTTAGCAAAATTGTTACCCTCCCCACTGAAAACAGATTTACAAGACTGAACTGCAGTTATTTCATAAATATAGAACTTGTTCCTTACAAGTGTAGTGCCAGTATCTAAGTTACTTAAATGAAAACATTTATTTCCCCTTAGCTGCAACCAGTCTCTGGTTTTTTTTGTTTTCTGAGGCCACAGTCTGATGCACATTGAGGCACCATGGCCATCAGAAAAAGAAAGACCCTAGCTTCTCTTTCCCTTTCTTGGCCTTTAATTCCAGCTTCACACTGCCCCAGGCTCTGTAAGTGCTAATACCACTTATTTTTTCACAGTACTCTTCAACCCAATTTACCAGGCAGCTGCAGCAGATCAGAGGGTGCAGAGTTACTGTGATCAGCCAGAGAGAGAGGGGTGCAGTTTGGCAGGGTTATTTCAAATGCCCCACTAACTACCCCTGTTCACCATAACACTGCACTGGAGTTGGATGACACTATCCCATAAGAGACCTACATAATTAGAAACCCGGATTTACAGTTGCATACACTAATTGCTTTGTAAAAATACAGATAACAAAACCTGTCATATCAATTTATTTATAAGTTCATTAGATTTATGACTAAAATTTCATTGAAAGAGCAGATAATGGGAAAGGCGTAAAAAGAACAATGCCTTTAGCTTCACTAAACGAACATGCATATCTACTGTAGCTATGTATCCACTGTTTACTAAAACTGCTATGGTTCTATTATGTTGGCTCTTATATTAAAAAAAAAATAATCTGTACTGCTAGCTCTTCTGCTTATCTTAATAGATGTATAAACATAAATTCAATTTGCCCATTAAATCACCAATAAAAAAGAAAAAAAAAGCTTTTGCTATTATGCTTTGCCCCTATTAAATTTTGCTGGATTGCTGTACTCTTCATTACTCTTGTCTCTCAAAGTATCACCTTCACTTCAGCTGTAAATAGCCCAGGAAAATAGTTCAAACTTTAAAGGAAAACTTCCAAAGAAAAGATTTTTTTCCCCTTCATAGCTGAGACCTTTCCCAAGGGAACAGACCACTTTTGGAGGTGTTAGTGCTTCATGTTTGTAGCAATGGAAAAAAAGTATATAGAAATAATGGGTTGGCTGAGTATATTATGAAAGGACCGCTCCTATTAGGGGATTCAGGGCAAATAAGAGTCAAGATAAAACAAAGTTATGGTGGAAGGCTTGGAGAATTTCTACTAGTTTCAATATCCTTGCTTCCATCTTCTAAATTGCCAATTGCCAAATGTCATTACTGGTCAGGTTGTTAGGTGCTTATTTTATTACAGTAGACCCCCCTCTCCGGAGTGCGAGTGTGTCCGTGAGTAAAATCATAAACTGGGCTTGTGCAGGTGCAAAAAAAGCATGAAAATTATAATTATTTTGTTGCCTTTTTAATACAAATATACATCTACAACAAAACACAGAAATATTAAGCTGTTTGTTTCGATTTGTCTTTAAAGAATTTGTGGCTGTGTGTACTTCGGTAGTTGCCAAGAGTTCTTGCACAGTTTTAATACCAATCTATGATGAAGCATACCAAATGAACCACAAGTTATTTAAGAAAATGAAATAAGGAAACTTTTGAGGTTTTAGCAGGAAAATAGACTGGAGTGAGAGTAGTCTGATGTAAATGAATAGACGGCTTCAATGAAAATGAAAGAGAAGAAAACTCCCTCCTGGGGTTCATTATGCCTCTTGAGCTGTTGGTAGTAAAGTTAATTTTTAAATGCTTTGAGGTGATTAAGAACTCAGGCATCACTCTAAATGTAAATAAGTCCTGTTTCATTTCCTTGCAGTTAACTGATTGCAGCAGTCACCAGCTACTTAGCTTGCTGATGTATTTGAGATCCATAGTCTAGTTCATAATTAACCCTCTTCATATGAAGTGAAAAAGCTAGCAATCCTGATTTTGTATGTATGTAACCAGGATGTGACATACTCACTCATTAGAGAAAAAGAATCTATATATTTGTAAATAACGAGGGCACTATTTGAAGCAGAAGTATCACAGAATGAAAGTCAGCATATAAATGAAAAGTTTGCTTCCACTCACACTGAATGAAGTGTAAAAACACAACCAAAATATATGCCATTTAGAAACTTCAGCTTATATAGATGAGTAAAATCTGGAAAACCGTTACACCTCGACATCTTCCTCCCCATCAGGTCTAGTCAACAGAAAATTTCAACAATCTGTATATGAATATCACATAAAAATGAAAACTCTTAGATGACAATCCATTTTTGTAATGCATATATAAATGCATTTTAAATTTAACAGCAATAATGTTGTTCAAGACAGTGACTAGGATCTCTGAAATCTATATCTACATTCCAAATGTTTCTCAAGACTACTTCATGGCTAGGCAAATGTTTCAGAAGTGATTAAAGTTGTGCACTGGTTTAAAATTACCTAATCCAGGAAATACTAAGCCATAAGCAATAAAAATATCTCTACTGTATACTGAAATACTAAGGCAAGCAACATTCACCTCTAAAAATACCAGCCTCAAAGCTCCCAGCATTTACAAGAGGACAACTACATGTCTTCTTCTTACAAGACTGAAGCTAAATTATACCACAATCCTTAAATATTACAGTAATCCACATGTAGTGATAGGACAAGGGGGAATGTTCAGATTGGACATCAGGAAGAAAATGTTCATGATGTGGGTGGTGAGACACTGGAACAGGTTGTCCTCCCACCAGAAGTGTTCAAGGCCAAGTTGGATGGGGCTTTGGGAAGCCTGGTCTGGTGGGAGGTGTCCCTGCCCATGGCAGGGGCATTGGAACCAGATGACCTTTAAGGTCCCTTCTAACCCAAACCATTCAATGGTTCTATGATAGTCCTTATCAGTTGTTTTAAGCTGATTTAAGGTGATAACCCATATGTATTTCATTGCAATGTTAGTACATTCAGACTGGATACTAGGAAAAAGTTCTTCACTAAGAAGGTGGTCAAGCACTCAACAAGCTCCTCAGGGAAGCAGTCATGGCCTCAAGCCTGTCAGTGCTCAAGACGTGTTTGAACTCTCTTAGATATTTGCTTTAACTTTTAGTTTGTCCTGCTTGGAGTCAGGAGTTGGACATTATGATCCTCCTGGGTCCCTTCCAATTCAGAATATTCTAAGATTCTAAAAAGAGCAAAGGTACAGGCATTATTATCAATACAAGTACCCAAGAATAGCAACATCCTCATTGTTGAAGTGTAGTCCACAGCCCAAGAACCTTGCATTCAGCTACTAGCCCCAGATTCTTATAGTGAAAGCTTTCTCACCTGCTGTCAAGTTTCTTTATGACCCACAGTCATGTGACATTTGTTTAAACATATTATAGATACTGCAAATGTTTCAAGGCAAGAGGCAACCTGCAGATACGTCCATTTTCACACCTACCTGCAAAGTCAGTCATTTCACATGTGTAGTCAAACCAAATTTAAACTTTCTTCTTTTTTTCAATTAACTTCCTTTTATTCATTTGAATACCAGGGGGGATTACAGGAAGAAAATATACACAAAACAGACAGAAGTTTTCTTCTCTCTTCTGAACCAAAAAGCCAAAAATATCTCATAGCTCTCCAGTACACCTCTGCCTTGCAGACAAAGAGAGATTGTGCATCTAACCACAGCAAATCTAGAAGGAACAAATTAAGATTCATCAGCCAGTGAACAAGCAAGAAACTGATAATTTCCAAATGAATAATAAAACAATAAAATCATTATAAATAAACTTAAAAATGCAGTTGCTTTTTCCCCAGCACTGATATTTAACCCCAAGTGGCTAAAGTGGAAGAAAGAGAAATGTTCTAACCTGATCCAGATAAAGACTTCCTAAAACACCTGGAGATTTGAGTTTAGCTCAGCACAACCCCAACTAGAACCCTATTTCTGCCCCAGATTGTCACAAATTATTAGTAAATTTGCTGAAATAAAATTGACTCCACCCATGTTGGAAACAAGATCTTTACACATACTTTGCTCCCAGTGTCCATTCTCACACTGAAAAAAAAGCTTTACACAATGTTGCTTTCAGATTAAATATTTCATTATAGCTTTATCTTACAAACATCTGGTATACAAATGAACAGCCAGATTGCTAATGCTGTCCTTCCAGAAAGGACAGCACGATATATTAAGATTTAGCTAATGAGTAAGTCCTTTACTACAATTTAGCTCATGGTTTTTACACAAGTTAACAGAATACCCTTCTCTTCTTCCATGCTCTTCTCCAACTTTTAAATCAAATTACAGCAAGTATTACTCACGTCTTAATTTCTATACTTCACATTTGTAGATGGAAAAAGATATGGAGGTGAGAAAGGCTGATCTAGTCATTTATTAATGTCAGGGAGCTTCAGGCTAGATCTGTTCCATAGGGAAGAAAAATTGTTATTGCTTTCAGTAAATTGAGGCAGATTCCTTTAGTCTTGCAAACAAAAATTCTCCAGTTGTTCACATTTGCTAAATAAAGGTTCTCTGGTCAGCTGCCTGCTGGCAGCCACTGAAAGACAGCAGCAAGAAACGTACATCTCTCAGGCACCTGCAGGGAAAGCAATGTTGCCCCATAAGAAGGTTCACAGATTTTCCAAGTAGCAAACAAAAAGGCACAGAAAAATCACTAGTAAGCACTTATTGAATCAGGTTTCTGATTGTGCAGTTATATACAGATATTATCCTTCCTTTTCCTACCCTTTCCATTCCTTTTTCTAAATTTGGTTGACTACAGAATTTATTTTAAAAGTTATGTCCAGCTTTGGAAGTCGGTCTTCAATATTCCTAAAGATGTATATGTGCACTCCATGATTGTCAAGATGCAAATTAATCTATGATTATAACTAGAAATCATTCTTTGAAAATAACTCTCAAAGCAAGGTGATACCTGCCAGACAAAAGATTTCAATATTCATTTTTGCAAGCACGGCAGCTACCTATGTTTGAAACTCAGGTCCTCTGCACAGTACTTTAAGCATCACTTAAGGCTTCCACATCAATGCCCTTATTAGAATTGCAATAACATCTTTAGCAGGTGGAAGTTCTCTCAAAGGCCACAGACATAACAAGCCCACAACAACCAATTAATAAATGTGTATTTAGAAAAGAAATTTCTGTTATTTCCTGCTTACCAGGATCTGATAAAAACTGTCAGCAACTGTAACACATCAGGAGAAGGTATACAGGCAAAAAGCAGGTTATTTTGTTCCTTTTGTTCTTAATATTTCATCATGCTCCATTTTTGCGTGCTAAACAAAGACAGAATTTTTGCATGGAAGCTCCCTACCTCTCACCTCTCCTCCACCTACCACGAAACTCATCCCCACACAGGACAGGTCACTTTCATTGTTCTCTTTCTCTTTGGGGCTGCTCACTCACAGACAAAAGGGAAGCTGAAAGTCTTCTCATCTCACTGAATGGCCATGGCAAAAGTATCAGACATCCTGGTAGGCTTTTCTACCTGTCCTGACAGGCAGCCAAAAGAAGAAGCAGTCAGGAAGCCACAGAGCAGATGGATGGACACGAGAAGAGCAGGGTCCTCTCCATGTGGTGAAGCAGGTGAGTGTGGTCCTTCAGCATGTGTGCTGCCCAGCCCTTACAGATGGATGTCCAGCAGGACACAGCCACCTCTTGACTATAAACAGAGGACTTTCCCTGCACTACCCATTAAATACAAAAGGTCATCTCAAAAACAATATTTATTTTAAGCCTTTAGACTTTTTATGTTTTTCGTGTTATCTTTCATAGGTGTGAAAAAGAGGTCTAACCAGTTTTGAACATATAGAAATGGTAACCAGTATGAAGTCTATAAAACCACAAGAAGAGTTAGCACTTTGGTGTAGCCGAATGAGAGGTTCTTTCACAATACTTAGGCATGGATTACAGTTTTCTTCATTGTACCACTTCACCAATGCAACCTTTCCCATGCCTTACCTTTCTGGGATAATAACACGTGCTTTTTCAGAGGAGTATTGCAGAAATGAATATTGAAATGTATCCTGCATGTCCTGGTTTTAGCAGAGATAAAGTTAATTTTCTTCATAGTTGCTGGTATAGTGCTGTGGTTTGGATTTGGGATGAGAATAATGTTGATAACACACTGATGTTTTAGCTGTTGCTAAGCAGTACATATACTAACTTAAGGGCTTTTCAGCTTCTCATACCCTGGGCAAGGAGGAGGCTGAGGTTATATAAGAAGCTGGGAAGGCGCACAGGTAGGACAGCTGACCCAAACTGACTGGAGGTATATTCCACATTATATGACATTATGCTGACAAAAAAAAAAAAGGTGTGGATTTAGCCAAGGAAGTTCGGCTGCTTGGGAACAGGCCGGGAATCAGTCAGTTGGCGATGACTAATTGTTTTTTTATTTGAATCACTCATCCTCCTTGGGTTTTATCTCTCTACTTTTTTGTTTTGTTTTGTTATTTTCATTACATTTTTATTTACTTTTTTATTTAAATTCGATTATAAAATTGTTATTATCTCAACCCACAAGTCATCTCACCTTTACTTTTCTGATTCTCTCCCCAATCCCACCATGACAGGGGGCAGGGTATGAATAAACAGCTGCGTGGTGCTTACCCACTGGCTAGAGTTAAACCCCACCAATCATCACAAACAGTAAGTGTAATATCATATTAGCAGAACAGAAGTGCACAGTCTTGACACAGCGCCTCCATCCGGCTTCCCCAAGTGAAACTCTGGGGGATGCTTAGCCTCAGCAACCCTGAAGTGCACAGCATTAATGGGTGCTCAGCATCTCTCAGATTGTGAGCAAGATTGAGCAGCCCTAGCCCATGCTGATAATCTGAGTGAAGATTTTCACATCTTATTCTCAAAGACTTCAAATCCTGATCCCAACAGAGTTCCTAGGAAACTTTTGAATTTTTGTACTTCTTAAACTCAATTTAATTTAGTTGCCACTCTCTCTCAAATCAAGTCAAGGACTTGGAGATATTTGAAGAGAAATACAATCTTCTTTTATTAAGAGCAGGGTCTTATCACAGATCTTCATGATTTGTATTGTCCTGGCAACAGGGCAGATCACATAACTGGGAGTGTTTATTTTCTATGAGGCAATTAAGGTTGAGAGATATGATTGTAATTCTGTGTGCTTACTTGCAAAACTATGTACTCACTTACCCCGGGCTGGGCCTGGTCACTCTGGCACCAGTTGCCAAATTTATTTGTGTGTGCATATATCAAGGGCTTTGTAAGGTCAAAAAGAGATCATTCAATTGAGACTTGAAAAACCTTGACAGCATAAAGAAAATTCTTATCAATTTGAGAGAAATGTTCGTTTCTATATCACATTTCTCTTTTCCTGGCTACAAAGATGTAGCATTCATGATTACATTTGAACTGCTGTTCTCCACAGTTCAGAAATATGTCCTTTTTGAACTTCTTTTTTCTCATGCTAAATAATTATTCACCTGAATATACATCCCTTTTTATCCTCGATCATGCTAGTCTCCAGTTCTGAACACACAAACAATTCCAGACTGGGTTGAATTCGATTCTTACTATTCAAGAATACCAGGCATACTTTTTTCACAGGTTAACAAAACACAGGACACAAAATACAACAGCCTGTTTTAACATGCCGAGTTAGAAAAAAAGAACTTACAGGACAGAGAGAGGTTGCCTGGTCAAGGCTATGACTTGCCAAGTAAGGACAGCCACAACTGCTAATTACAAAATGCAGTTTTCTGTTGTGACTGGAGACAAGCTCTTTCAATAAAATATAATGTTAATTAGCATTTACCATAGATTAAAAAGAATGGTTCTTAATCTTCTCTGTCACTAGAAAGAGCAAGGGATGCCCAGGTTATTCATATGACACACAAGTACTCAGTTAATTATCTAGCATAACCAGCCTCCTCAGGTATCACTCAAGAATTGCTATTTATGAAAAGACTAGATTACACAGCAAAAAAAAAACAAAAACAAACCCATATTTTTAAACCACTCTCTCAGGCAAGATGTTTTCTTGTCTTCTTTTATCCCTCAAACAAAGACTAAATGGAACAAACCTCCATATTCTCTTCCAGCAGCTTGCTGTTCTCAGCTACAACTAATCTCTCACACCTGTTCAGACTCACCAACCCTTAAAGTTAAAAATCCTGCAGAATGATACCCCTTTTAATTAACTTCACTCCTTGTGAACAAAATCATAAAATTACAATGAATTTGGTATGAAAGTTGGTTCTTAATCACTTTCATTTATATTCCCTGAAATCTGAAGCATACTGACCCATTTCTTCCCCAGTCAGTGGCCCGTTCCTGCTTACCTCAGTGCTCCCACTCTCAATAACTTGTACCTAAAGACCAGCTGGATGAACCTGATCCTAGTGAAGATTCTGGTGACCAGAACAAAGCACCCTGAAGCATTTTTAGCCCTAATGTATTCTCCTTAGGACAGAGGACCTACTATACCACTGCTGAAACAGTATGTCCTAAGTTCATCAATGTCATTAAACTCTCCTTTAACATCACATTCAAAGCAAGAAGAGTGCTTAACCCTAATCAGCTGCAAGCTGTCCTCAAGCTCAAGTACCAGTATTGTCCTGTGGTATCAGAAATGTCCTCAGAATCTAAAAATTTTGCACTACATCTTGCAATTTGTAGTAAGAAATGCTACATATGTATCAGATTTGTTTGCCAGATTCTACAATAACACCTCAGGGAATACTGAATACAGATAAAGACAATAAATGTTACGATCAAGGTAACTTATGGCTTATATCTAGAAGATTGATAAAAAGTCCTGGATGAAGATTATGGCCAAAACTATCACTCACCTGGCACAATAAGACTTCTACCGTAAGGGTAAATTTTGAGGGCTAACACAAGACTGCAAGATGAAACTCTCACAAGCCTAACTACATCCTGCTACGTTGCCTTTGCATTCAGTTACGAACACATGTAGGGATGCTGATATCCTCTAAAAAAAAAAGAATTTCAAAACACTTTATTGCACAAGTTTGCCCAACTTTGGGGAAAAAAATTACTCCAGATGCAGCAGGTGTTAGTTATGTTCATTAATGTGGTTCTTTACGGAGAGGGTGGTTAGGCATTGGAACGGTCTGCCAAGGGAGGTGGTTGAGTCACCGTCCCTGGAGGTGTTTAAGGTTAGGGTAGATGAGGTGCTTAGGAGCATGATTTAGGGATTGGTGGGAATGGTTGGACTCGATGATCCAGTGGGTCTCTTCCAACCTGGTTATTCTGTGATTCTGTGAAAGGCAAGACACTGTGTAGTAGAAGAACCCATAGGATGCAAAGACTAAATGGAAATGAGATTAGCAGGGTCTGTCTCTAGGGACAAGGTGATTTTTCAGTCAAAATAATTATTCAAAAAGAGCAGTGTCTGACAAGGGGAAAAAAAAAAGACATAATGAGGGTCATAGGGAAATAGTCTTCATTGTTCAAATATTGATAAATAAGCAGTGTGGGAGGGGGTAAAGCCTAAGGTATCAGCCACAGCACAGGAATTACCTATTTACCAGATACTGAGAATTACTGAGGTGAAAATCTACTGGAAATGGACAGGGCGTAAGAATGTAGAAAGACAAACCGATCCATGTAGAAAACTCAGGAACCTCCTGACAGGAATGGAGCAATAACTGCCATCCCCAGACTTTCAAGTATTAGGATTGGAGCAACACTGATCAGTCAGAACTCCATTTTACTGATCAAACTAAGGTTTAATGGCTGGGGGTTGGGAGCTATAAAATGAAAGAGGATTACATAAGGATTGCTGTTCACTTCTTAAAATTACAAAGGGTTCCATTCCTATTACAATGTTCTAGGCTTTCTAGAACACTAGTAGTGTGTAATAACGTATTTCACAAAGTGGCCAAGCTACAGAAAGCCACCACTAACTGATCCTACTAAATTAAGCTTTTCTGTATTAGACACTTTTCTCATGCAGGAAAAATGTAGTTCAAACTTTCTCTCATGTTTACACTCATTTTGAATTGATGTAAGCCTAGAATCTCACTGCACGTACATGTGATTTACCTTTGTAAGAGGGAGAAGATTCCAATGTGCTGTTTCAATTAACTTTTCAAGATACATATTTTCCTCCAAATATTAATGATATGCAGAACCCCAGAAATTACTAAGTGATGTTTATAATGCCATATTTCAAAAGAGTGAATGATTTAATTAATGCAAGCATAAGAATAAACGTTGCCTGTTTACCACTATGTAGTAAATGGATGCAGGAGTATAAGGGAAATTTCATGTATATTTTTATGCATGCAGCATTACAGATGTGAATTGACCTTGACACTTCTCTAAATAATACAACTTTTCTTATGACCACAGAGAATGCAGAAAAAAGTGTCAATAAAATATTTTCCCTCCCTCCCCAGTCCAATTCAATCCCAATAAAGAGAGTAAGTAGGGATGGGTGGAGAATCTTCAAATAGTTTAGGATACATACTGTTTTTTTAATATTTTTGACTCTCACTATAGAATTGCCTTAAAACCTGACAGCTGCATATGTACATATAAAAAGTTCTCCTTTGCAGTGACATCATGAATTTTATTTGGAGGAATTTTGCTGACCTCCCCTTTGTATAAGAACTTCCTTCTTGCATAGGAGTACATAGAAGTGAACTTTTCAAATATCATAGACAATGGTGTGGCAACCATATCGACCAATTCCCTTAGGACTCTGGGATGCATCTCATCAGGTTCCATAGACTTATAAACTTTCAGGTTCCCCAGGTGGTGTACGAACCTGATACTCCTCTACTGTGGGAGGGGGTTTACCCTCCTGGTAATCTTGTTGTTCTGTGATCCAAGACACATGAGGAGAGCAGTTATCAATGAAGGCTGAGGCAAAAAAGTTGTTAAGTACCTCAGCCTTCTCCTCATCTGTTGATACAAGGTCACCATTACCAACCATCAGTGAGGGTATGCTTTCTTTAACCTTCCTCTTCTGATTGGCATACCTGTAGAAGCTCTTCTTGTTAGTCTTTACTTCCCTTGCCAAATTCAGGTCCAGTTGTGCCTTGGCCTTCCTGATCTCATTCCTACACAACCAGGCAGCATCCCCATACACGTCCCAAGTTCCCTGTCCCTGCTTGCACTGCCTGTGCAGTTCCCTTTTCTTCTTGAGTTTGACCAGCAGGTTTCAACTCACCCACGCTGGTCTCTTCCCTTTCCTACCTGATTTCCTGCATATGTGGACTGAGCACTCTTGTGCTTTATGGAAAGCATCCTTAAATATCTGCTAGCTCTGTTCCTCTCCCTTGTCCCTGAGGACCGTGTCCCAGGGAGTCCTACCAAGTAACTCCTTGAAGATCTGGAAGTCTGCTTTCCTGAAATTTAGGATTCTGACTATACTCCTCGCCTGTCCCATATCCCTGTGGACCTTGAACTCCACCAGTGTGTGATCACTGCAGCCCAGGCTGCCTCCGATCATAATGTCACTGATGAGTTCACTTGTATTAGTGACCATCAGGTCCAGTATTGAATCCCCTCAGGTGGGGATCTCTATCAGCTGGACTAAGAAATTATCTTCAATGCACTCTAGGAGTCTCCTGGATTGCTTACATCTTGCTGTGCTACCTTTTCAGTACATGTCAGGGTGGTTGAAGTCCCCGAGTAAGATGAGAGCTTGCGAGTGTGAAGCCTCCTTTAGCCGGAGGAAGAAGACTTCATGCTTGGCTCTCCTTGATCGGGTGGCCTGTAGTATGCACCAACCACAAGGTTCCCATTGGTTCCTCTGTCTTTAATTTTGACCCACAAGCTTTCAACCTGTTTGTGGCTACTCTTCAACGACAGCTCTTCACATTCTACCCCTTTCCTGAGGTAAAGGGCATCACCTCCACCCCTCCTATCCAGCCTGCCCCTTCTGAAGAGCCTGTAGTCATCAACAGCCACACGCCAGTCATGGGATTTGTCCTACCACGTCTCCACAATGCAACTAGATCATAGCTTTCTAGTAGCATGGTAGCATCCAGCTCCTCTTGCTTGTTATCCAAGCTTCATGTGTTTGTGAAAAGGCACTTCAACTGGGCTGCTGGTTGCATCACCTTCCTAGTGGACCCTTTATTGTCTATAATGTGTTTTAGAGAAGTATCCTCCATTACACCTGACCCCTGACACCTGTCCTGATGTTATTCCCCTCCCCTTTCATATCTAGTTTAAAGCCCTACCTACAAGCCCTGCAAGGTCCTGAGCAAAGACCCTCCCCCACCTCTGAGAAAGGTGGCTCCCATCTGATACTGTAATCCCAGTGCCCTGTAGGCCATTCCATTATCAAAAACCCCAAAGTTATTGCAGTGACACCAGCCATGAAGCCAGGTATTAATTGACTGGACCAACCCATAACTGCAAGGAGGAAAGAAAAAATTACCTGAGCCCCAACAGCAGACTTGCACCACCAGATGACATCCTCCCATTGCAGTAGACATTGAAAGTTTTATTCAGGTATTATCTTTTGCATATTCAAAATATTAAATGGTAAGGTTGACTGGAAAAAATTTAATGCCATAGGACTTTTTTAATGACACCAGGGCAGACTGAACTGTCATTGCGGCACTGCAGTACCAGGATATTTTAAAAACTGCTTACGTTAATCAGTTGTGTCAGGGAAGGAGTAAAATATGCAAAGGACTAACTAAAATCATCTGCAAAGGGTTTATATTCATGGCTGATACTGTTCCCGAATGAAGCTCTGAGCAAAGCATCACCCCTCCCTGATATTCACAATATAACTCTGAGCTCCTTCTCTTTTCATAGGGAGACAATGGGTTTCAGTGCTCCTCCTCTTTTAGCATCACTGGGATTTCATTTCATCATATTTCAGAATAGAGTTCACTAATGTAATATCTTGTGCTGTGAATTCAGATTAAAGAAGCAGCCAGAAAAATACTATCACTTAAACAGAAAGATAAGTAGGAATAGAAAAGTAATACTTCCTCCTGTGTGTTCTCTCTCCCTTTCTAAGATAGTGACTCTTTGAGAAAAAAAGTTGCCTATTTGAATAAATGAATATAAGAGAGGGACAGTTGGCCTTCTGTGCATATAACTTGACTAGTTGAGCAAGAAATGTGCAAGCCTTTGTTTATAGAGAATAAGCAATAAATCAGTCAGAGCACATAACAAGACCTTGTTTAAACAATGGATAATGATGAGTGCCTCAGTAACACAGCTGAGATTGGACAAATAAGCCTGACATTATGAGCAAAAGGCAAAGTCAACAGGATAAGAGAATTTGGTGAGGTCTCAAGCAAAGGAATGTTAACATCTCAAATGGACAGAAGGCTTTCTTGAGACTTCTCTTAAACAAAATGTTTATTATTTAAAGCTATAAAAACTCACATTGGAAACTAGATTAAATAAATCCCCCATATCTGAAATCTTTGTGACTTAAGGTCTACTTCTGTTAAATTAATTTTCATGAGATTAATAGTATCATGATTATTTTTTCTTCCTATATGTATTTGTATAGGGTTTCCAAATTTCATTTATAGCAGGCACCCTGGTTTATAAGCTACATTGAAAGCAGGCCAAATGTGAACAACAACACAGAAGAGTAACAGTCTACATCATTAAGAAAAAATTAATAGAAAAATCTAGCGCAAGACAAGAACTAATTATTCTGTGAAATATATTTCTTTCTTTTTCCAGCAGTTTCTTAAATGTCTTTCCATATTTCTAATGAAATTGTAAGATATCCCAAATTTTGAAGCCAGTAGATTCTGACAGTCTTCTGATTTATTAGCTGGTGATGGATGAACTTGCACTATTTACAGAGGAATGGTGGGGGGGAGATATCTGGTGAGAGAAGAGAGACCAGATATGCAGAATGATATCACATCCTAGAGTTAATGAATAATAACAAGATGAGAATGTCTTTCGCTTCATCAGCCTGCAAAGCATATTTGAAAACAGAACTTAATTCAAACCAAAATGTATAGGTCTGCCTTACTTGCTGCTAACTGCAAATCTCAGCACATGTAGTCATCATTCTCCCACATTTTCTGGAAAGATAGAGGAAATCTTCAGATTAGCAAAGCTACTTGAGTGAGAGAGTTTACAAGACCATAAGATCACATCATTTGTGGCTTAAAACATTGATTGACATACCAGGCTGTTACTGATAACCATTTCTGCATTGCTTTCCAACAGCCCATTCATCAAACATTTAGCCAGTCACTTAAATTGATTTTCATTGAGAAATTGCAGAACTTTCTGTTCAAAATTTCCTTCTGCATGGCTGCTGAAATTCATGCATTTCTTTTATTTATATATTTATTTTTAAAAGTCAATCAAGAACTTAGTTGTTGACATTGAAAATGTTTTGAAGAGCATCTAGTACATCTTCTGGTTTTGACAAATTGAGCATTCCTGCAACCACACAAACAGTGGGCATTACATCTCTGCAAATAACTATAAGCCTTATCTCATTTATTTCCACATGCACAAGAGAGACAAATGCTGGAAATGGAAGTCTGAGGTATATTTAACAGTGAACAGAATCAGGATGCACTTCCCTCTCCTGTGCTACACTTGGACAAGGGCCCTCCAATCCCTCAGCCTCTGTTGTGGCTATGAAACATTCATTTTGCACAGGTAGAAAGAAACTAAATTAGACACTGACCATTGTATTCAACTGCTCCTTATGCCCAACAGGGAAAACACTGTGCTGAATTTCAAATTAAGTGAATTAGGCAGACTTTCAGAGTATGAATTGTTTTATGCCGTCTGTACCCCAGGGGATGCAGAAAAGCAATAGATTTTTGGCTGTTTGAGATTTCAGAGGTGAAGGGAAAAAGCTATGAAAACTGACTGGTGCTTTGCTCATTTTCCTCCATTTAGAAAAATATATATGCACACAAGGAAGTTACTGCTGATGACAAATTCTAGGAAAATTCTTATTATATGCATACTGACCTCTTGTTATTTTGAAGCATTCTATAAATCAAAAGACAGAATTATATTCATGCAAAAGATTCCTATTCACTCAAGCACTAAGGATACATATTTTCCTAAAATATTTTTAAAAGAGACTTTTTTCTTGTAAGATTATTATTTTTTATTAGACTAATTTTTGTGAGATGCTATTAATTTGATCCATAATCAATTCTCCAGGAATTTTCCACAATGATAGAAGAAAATTTTGGCTAAAATATTTTCCATCTTAGCCCTCTTTTCTTCTGTCTGGTTACAGGGCTTCCCCAAAGGATTAGCAAAACACACTCTAGCAAGTCAGTGACTACAACATGGTAGATGAAAATTTGGCTAGACTCAAAGAGTAGTGGTCAGCAGTTCAAAGTCCAAGCAGGGGTTAATTAGGGATAGTGTTCCTGAAAAAAAACAGTACAAGGGCTGACACTATTTAGTATTTTCATCCTGGGAGGATCAGCTGGGCTAGTGCACTTCCATACATCCACACTCTGCTGCAGTATCTGAAAAGCACTGAACATTGTTAGACTTTGCGTAAAGCCTAAAAGAGTCTACTATGCGCAGAAGAGAGGAGAGCCAGGATAGCAAAACAGTTTGCCCACGAGACCTGCATTGTTGTATCCTGCCCTGCTGTCACATGCTTCATTCAACAAACTCATCGAATCTCTCTGGGAAGCGACAGTGAGATGGTCTTCACATTTACTCAGAGCAGAGCCCAGTAAGGTCCAAGTTCTTTAGAAAGCTTTATTACATAAATATTTATTAATCTAAGTTTCTGTAATAGCATAAGTATTTACTGACTGTGAGAATTGCTTCCTTTTGGGCTACTCCCTGCAATTTTCTATAGCTGGAATCTCTTTTTTCCTTCACATTGCCTGACTATCCTCTGAACTCCCCCTCACCTCACTCCATCCTTCCTGCACAACTGGCATTAAACTCTAATCTCAGTTCACTTTTCCATTCTGCTGCTACTTTATACACTCCCTTCTCAGCACAGCTAGTCTGAGAGAACACTCGCTGTTTTTATGGATTTCCCATGTCATCTGTCATTCCTATCATTCCTGCTACTACTTTCTGCATTGTTTTGCTTTGTCTATTTGGATGTTGTGTCAGACCAGGTGCTTGGATACTCAAGGGAATGGGTGTGGTGAATAAAATTTATAGCTCATGGTAACAGGAACTTCATAACAGCACTCTGAATATCTGGGGTTAGGTGAGTGCAAACTCTGCAGGAATTCAAAGGACTAGGCAAGAGACAAAAGTAAAAGTAGGGAGACGTGTATTTCTAAACAAGACATCCTTTCTTTGAGTCTGACCCCCTGCAGTCCCTCCTCTGGTGCATGGCAGCACCAAACAACAATTGCACATGTTGGCTTGCAGAGGAATGAAGAAAGCTCTCGCTTCTGCAGGCTGCAGCAGGACAGACATTGACACATAACAGTTTTCTCATCTTTCCCATAGTGCATGCTCCTCTAACACACAAACATTACTGTCTTTGAGGGTTTTGTAATGGTTTTTAAGTAAAAAGAAAGACTACAGTTAATTACTCAACACCAAATGTGCGGTATTGCCACTTTCTTAGCCAAAAAATAAACCAAGCAGTTTTGAGTGCTTAGATTAATGCAGCCTGGTGGATGAGAGCACCACAGCTATGATTGACATTGTGTACTGTGGTAGGCATGAAGCTTTCTGCACAATTCAGAAATTTTCTCTCTTTTTTTTTGCTGTAGCAGCAACTTCATATCTAAGTGCCCATACACACACACACGTATGCACACGTACGTGTGCACGTGCACACACAAACATACACACACAGAGAATAAGTATGTAAGCCTCATCTTAGGAAATCTGGCAAAACAAATGAAAGCAAAGAGATGGAACAAAAGGGAATATTTAGTAGTCAAATGGGTTTTGTTCGGGGTTTTTTGAATTAACAAATAGGTTTAGAACATTTCATTCTACTTGCTTTTGGGCAGTAGGACATTTTCAACACCCATACCTTTACTCATCTTTTTCTGCCACTCTACAGCACATGTAGGTTGCTACCAAAGCTCAGGCACTTCCCATTTCAAGTCCAGTTTTCCATGAAGATGGCAATTTACAAATGAAATAATTTGAACAGCTTTATATAGCCCATGAATGTAATTGATTGTAATTGGTACCTACAAGTCTGCCAGTTCTTATAATTACAGCAATATTGAACAATATACCTTATAATTACAGCAATGTTGAACAATATACCTCTAAAAACACCCATCTTGAAGGTTTTGAAAGAAATACAACAGGATGTTAACAAACTCCAGGAAAAAAAAGTCATGCTCCTAACTCCTACATGTGTTCACAGTTGTATTTTTAGATTATATATAATAGACAGCAATCTTTGTTTGGAAACCAGCACACACTTCCCCAGTGAACTGCAGGATACACATAAATAATCAGGGTTGGGAAAAGGTCATCATACGGCTAGAAGTGGGGTTAGCAAAAGCACTGTGCAAACCAATTGTTAAGAAAGCCTTGAGCAAAGCAAATCAAGCTACGTGTGATACGACTGACTGTGCTGAAAGCTGAACAGACTTAATCTCAGGGACGAGCCAACCCTGAACCTTATCATTCAACAAAATTTTATTAGGAATTGACACGTAGTGAGAGAAGTTACACTGTTAAGCCATAGCTTAAGGGAATAAGAGTGCAAAAACAAGACAAGGAGCATTTAATAAGGTCCAAGGACCACCAGCTGAGCTCACAAGAATCAATAATTAAGAGCTTAGTCCGAGGGTCTCCTTAATGCTACAACAGAGAACATAGAAATGGTATATATTGACTTACAATTAGTAATTCCTGGAAATGTTTCCCGTTTAATTTTTGAAACATGAAATTTACTTAACAGGAAAAAAATAATATAATGATAAACTGTTTCCTATCAGAAAAAAAAAAAGCTACTTCTCTAAAACCTCCAATTTTTAATCTGAAAATTGAATTATTTTCATTTCAAGGCACTTGGACACTATCTTATGGACATGTCATGATCTCAGTTGCTTCATTGGGTCAGAATCCCCAGACAGATTTACCTGGATGACTCTAGGGATTCCCATGTGGCCAGCAAGAGGTACTCTACCCAAAAATGAGAACTGTCTCATGGAAGACACAAGTATTTCCATAAAGAATGAACCCCTCACAGCAGCCCACAAATTGCACACAGTATGTAGCATGCTAAGAGTTGCTGCTTGTGAGGAGGAAAGGTGGCAGAGGAGAAAGTAGAAGATTCAGAGTTGTTACACACTTTGCAACTGAATTGTTGTATGCTTTAAACATAGCCTCACAACACCAATTAGGAAGATAAGCCCCATGATTTCCTGGTAAATTCTTAAATATCTTACAAAATCCCTCAGAGTGAACTACAAAATGCAGGAACTTCACAACTGGACTACAACTAAATAGAATGAGTTTTGAATCTCACTTCAATCTGTCCACAAAGTCTGGTTTCTATCTGAAATTTCTTCCATGTTCCATATCAAGGAAATATATTTGCTTGTTTGTTTTTGTTGTCTCCCAAAAGTTTCTTGAAAAACAGATAAAGCATCTTGCTTTGAATTCTGAAGGCATTTTAAATTAATATTGTATACCTAATCTTGCCTTAACGTGCTTTTTGGTTTGTTTGGTTCTTCTCTTTTGGTCTGGGAGCTATATTTGATGGCATGTAGTAGTTGCACAGTCATACTGATCAACTGATGCTCACTGTCGCAGGAATGTTATGCAACTTAGTTAATTGAAGTTTGTAAAAAGCTTTTCAGAATCTGTTTCAGTTTACATAAGAAATGTTATTAGGAGGAGAAAATGGAAGACCATCTGATGAAATTATGCACAAGGAAACTACAAAACAGGATCCATGCAAATCTTAGCTAGATGAACACCCATTCATAGGTCCTTTAACAGAATTGGGAGTGGCTGAACACCATGTACTGGAGCCTGATCTTATTTATCTGAAGGGAGCTGAGTTATTCCTGATTTACACCAACATAATCAAGACCAGAATCAAGCCACGCAAAAGCCCTAAGGGTATGCTTAGAATGAGAAGAAAAGTAAAACACTCCTCACTAGACAAACCCACCAGCCCAGGGGGATTCCTAGTTTTGAACTACTTGCTATATGACAGTTGCCAGTCCTCTGGTAAAACTGCTGCTTGGTACATAAGAATCCTTACAATCATAAAGAAACCCATTTCCTTTCCTCAGAGGATACATAAAGTCAGTGGTCAAGGAGGGGCAATGTCTAGTTATGGTCAGAAAAATTGAGCTGGTAAAAATCATCAATCAGATTCATTTCCTGCATGCCTGAAAAAAAAATTTGCTTATTTCAGTTGATAAAAGAGGCATTTTTTTACTAGTCGTCTGCAAGTCGATTGTTCTTTTAAGCCAAATACGTAGCATAAAGGTGAATTTTTTCTTACATACCCAGCAACACTCTTGGTGAATCTTCACTTGCAGCCTACACAGCAGCTGCAGGAGTTGTGAAGGAATCGCAGCACAGCTGGAATGTGACTGCACATTAAGGTGCAGATACAGGTCTTGAATAAAAATTCAATCTGCACATGTCTGATGCAAAGCATACTCAGAAACAGACATGAATGTCAACAACATACTTTCAAGAGTAACTTCAAAGCATATTCTGTGCGATGCAGGACAGAAGGTATTGAGGAGTTGTGAAGAACAGCAAGCCCAAACAGGGAACACATACAAGAAGATTTACAGCCCACACAGGTCCAGTTAGTTCCTATTCTCTTAGTTTGTATCACCTGCAGCAACTACCTACTTCACATTACAACACTGTGTAGAGAGACCGAGTCCCTGTACAGTTATTATTGTCTTACATTCCACAATTCCACTTTTGGAGTTGCATACTACAATATTGCATACTACAAACCTATCCATGATGACTTGTCCAAAAAGTGCACCAAAAGTCTGGGGAAAAGCCAAATATTAAAGCCTGCAAAACTCTTCAAATATATTTATTACAGGGCAATTATTCTTCAAAGACTGTCAAAAAATTGAGACTGTGTTTCAGATGCCTGACCACTGTTGTATAAGATGATATAACACTGCCTTCTGCAATACTTTTGTTTTTTCAATACCTGTACATGGCAGAGAAATTTACTCATTCTACCTATTGCACCTGCAATACTGACTTAGATTCCTCTGTCAGCAAAATAACCAGCCAGGAAGGAATTCTTGAACAATAAGAGAGTACCAGGAGGAAAGACTAAGCAATAAGACCAAGACCAAGGTAGGATTCCTTACTTGCCATAATATTATTTATCTCTAAGTTAAAAGGAAATAATTTTACCTTTATTCCTCCTTTTTCTTTTTTTCTTTATTTTCTAATGCAGTAATTCAAAGTGTGGTGCATTAGACACTTAAGTGAAACAGAGTTGGAACACACCAGCACTTCCAAAATTGAGCAGAACACACAGAGATATGATCTCCAGATTATTCCCCTCAGGTTACAAACTAAGGTTCCAATTCTTCCAGCATTTGGGTATTCTTTCTTCCTAAAACTTCCCCAGTTTGTCATTAGCCTCATTGAACTGTGAATACAATTGAATATAATATCCCTGAACTGAAAATGCAAATGCCAGTTACAGAGTTTATTCTCCTGCTTATATGGAGACCGTGTTAGACCTGTTTGCTGAAGAATTAAACTAGAATTTAATATCCAGCTTATCATCAGGCAGAATCTCCCTTAGCTTCCATGAGAGTGACTGTTTCTGGGACTATCGCTCCTCTAGCACCTTTGGCTTCTCTTCTTTCTTCCAAGATAGTCTCCTGGTTTCAACTTTTTGAGATCTGTATGTACTGTCTCTGTTCCTTAGTAGCCATTTTCCCAGTCTTTGAGCTATCTGCAAACATCACTCATGACAATTTATTTTCTTCTTTCAGAACATATGAAAAAAAATAAATGGAATGGGGCAGGCAGTAATCCCTGCAGGAGCCCAGTACAAGCATCTTTGCCCTGTAAGGATTTCTCACTTACAGTTATAATTCCAAACACGGTATTTTAGCATAATAATTTTGTACCATTCTCCTTTCTTCTACAAAATGTCATGGGGTACTAAGCAACTGTCATTTCAGAAATCTATCAATCAATGTTGTAATCCTATTAAAACCAAAAATTATTCTGAGAGGCTGCCAGTCCATGCTGACTACATGAATAGTATTATTTCCCCTGTTTATTTGTTACCTGATATACTCTAAAAAATTCATCTGGTATTGAGTTCAGGCATTAAGTAACCTAGATTTCTAAACACTGATAAATGGTACTTAAATATAATTTTAAAATATTTTAAATCTTGCAGTCCTTCAATTCTTCCACAGTAGGCTATAATACATCACTGTAAATGACTGAAAAACCTGCACAGCCTCATCTTTTAAAAATCTCAGATACATATCATGGGTTCATTAAAGCCAAACTCAGTAACAACTCTCTGTAACATCTCCCTGATTACTAAGGAAACTGAAAGTATTTTTAATTGTAAGATGATAGGAATCCATTAACCTGCTTTTTCACCAATATAGACAACTATAATTTTAATCTCCTGTGCCACTTCTCTGAGATATTTTTTAAGATTCTTTTTGTTACAGAAGTGAAAAACGTTCTTGCAGTCTTTAAATGTACCAGGTACTAATTTTTCTTTTTTAAATTTTTGCCTCCCTCTTCAATTTTCTATAACTGTAAATATCTACTTTGTTTTTATTGATATCAGCTTCTTCTTTAGTAAATATTACTCTTTGTAAAACAGTATAGCTACTTTCATGCTCTTCTCTACACCATGTGAGTTTTTTGGTCAACTGTTTTCAATACGATCTTCTTTCTAAACTGCAGAAATGCCTTTGGGAGGCTCTCATTGACTTTTCATAAAACCCTCAATTCTCATGTCCATTAGCTGATTAGTGGCTCCTTTTACACAACAATGCATAGTGGCAGGTTATAGTGTGTATGTTCCTACTTACTCAGCATACATATCCAAATACAGTAATGAAATTTCATTCTCTCCTCATATAATAAATGCTGTCTCAATCACATAAACTTTAAAAAACACTGACTATCAGATTTCATCATTCCCTCTTTGATTTTCAGAGTAAGGTCTAATATAAGATTTCTCTATTGTAGGTATCTTGTGGCTCAAAAATTACAAATTAAAATTTTATGAAAATCCAGACTTTTAACTTTTATATTATGATATTTCCAACATATTGGTCATACTAAAGTCTGCCAGGATAGCACGCTGTGTTTTCCTTTATTAAAGACTACTCATTAGGAACAGTACTTTGGGGTTTTTTTTGCTACCACAGTAGACCACAACTAAATTATTTGTCATGTTTTTCTCTTGTAAGAGCCTGACCAGCACCCAAGATCACTAGCTTTGAATTGCCTGTCATTTGAAGACTTCTTTTCCTTTGACATACAACACTCATCCTTGGGGCATTTTTCTGGTTGTTTCTTGGGTTTAATAATAAATTTTAACCCTCTCCATCATGCTTATTTCCATCTCAAGTGTATAAGACAACATTGCACACACAATCCCTCCTGCTTGTTCAGTACATTTGAGCTCTTCACCTTCTGTCTCCTGCTGTGTATGACGGTACCCACTTCTCTTGCCTGAGGTGATTAATAGCTGACTACTTTCATCCTGGTTTTCACTTTCTTTGGTTCCTCAGCAGCCAGATCCCTTCCTTATAGATCTGGAGAAGTGCTGCCAGTCCTAGTAAGCTCTCTGAAATTCTTCACCTTCTCTGATATGCCACATTACCTTACTTATTCTCCCATTTAATTTCCCTGCTCTTCATCTGCTAGACCTATAGTCTGCTGCATTTGGTGGCGGAAAAAGAGACAGATCTTACTCCCTTCTAATTTCCCACAATCCACCTTTTCCTCTTTGTTTCTGGAGTTCTGTTTTGGTGAAGCCAGCTTTTATCAGCACAAACATTTGGAGAAAGCCGGACATCTTCCTTACCTATCTTAACCACTGTTCACAATCTTTCTTTGTGATACAATATGGCTCTGACTACACTTGCATAGCTGTAAATCTACTTGTTTAAATGGAGTTACTCCTGTCGTTACACAAATGTCAAAGCAGTAAGCCCCATAATTTCATAGCGCGGCAACTCACTTTAGGTAAAAGAGGGTTTTATTATTATTTTGTAAAAATTAGATACTTTCATTCTGACCTAGATTAGAATCTCTTTCCTCTCCCTCCTTAAACAACTATGAAAATCAGTTAGTAGATCTCCTATGACAAAGAGACTTGGACAAATCCATAATTTATGTTATGATTTTGAGAAATTTTCACCTTCAGGAAGTGCCAGCTCTATAGAAATTCTGCAGATCTTGTTTGAAAATGTTTTCCACTACTGATCAGGAGAGGGTATTTTTTCTTATTATTTATATAGGGCTCCTTTGATTTCTAGTGTGTGACACTTCAGACTGAAAACGGTGTCTGCATTAATTAAAAACAAAGATAAGGACTCTTAGTTTCCTCCTCCCTCACTCAAAATCCAAGTAAAATGCTGTCAGGCACCACTCAGCATGCAGTGCTCTACTTCCAGCCATGAACCTCTTTTATAGATTTCTGTCATTTTAGTTGCTGTTGGCTAAAATCACTAGTTCTAACAGTGAGTCAGAAAGAAAAATGCACAGTTAAGAAAAAGATGGGGGGTAGGTACATGTGGCAATTAAATGAGCTTTCTACAAATCTCAGACAGAGAGCATGTCAGACATAAAGCTCCTAAACAAGACCCTGAGAGTGCAAGGTTCATGTTGAGACCTCTGGGGGAGAAAACCTCATGAGTTTATGCCCAACCATCTTTCCTTTGACCTCCAGAGCTTTGTTAAGAGCAGACTGCCATGTCAACAACTCGTTTCCCCAAATCTCTCATTGTTTCAAGAAATCTTAATTATGACTTGTAGCAATATGTTCAAACCACTTACTTGCTTCCTTCCACAGGATCTCTTAGCAATTAGATAAAATTATTATATGGTCATGTATTCTCACCTGTTGCACTGTAAGTCAAAACCACTCACTCCCAGTGAGGCAGCGTACCCACATAAAGTACATATACATGAGCTCCTGGAATAGCATAACCAACAGCAAAGCTGGGACAAGTCTCCCAGTCGAAGTTCCACGTTTCAGCCACTGCAGGCAGCTCTGACACTTCTGAACCCTACAGACAGCAGATGAACTTCAGACCTTCTGGAAGCTGTCAAACTCGTGTCTGACTGCTTTATGCCAAGTAAAATTTTTCCCTTACCTTTTTACAGCAAATCAAATTGAAGATGTACCAAACATTTAAGAAATCTGGCAGTACAGGAAATATGGAAAAAAGAAATTAAGGGAAGAGTTCATTGGGTTGGGATTTTCAGTGTTAGCACTGACTCTCAGCTCCAATGGATTTAGCTGTCATTTAAAATGAAGTACCATGCTACAAAATTTTCACAGATTTCTGGGATGAATTTACTTGCTTTGTACAGACATTTGCCCATCACTTCAAACACACTTCCTCCCAATTCTGAGCTACATGGTGCTGGAAATATTTATGTATTTTGGTTCACAACCTGAAGAAATAAGCCTATGTTTTATTGAAAGTGGGGAAAAAAAAACAAACGAAAAAAACCCCACTTCATTTCACTTACTTAACTTTCCCAAACTTCACAAGTCTTGGTAAGGCTTTATGTTGTGGTTTTACATTCCTAACGTAACAGAGCATCACATTAAGCACAGTACAAATCTAAAACAAACTCCAGAAACATAACTACCTGTCAAAACAGAAAGCATGGTTTTATTAGAGTATTCTCTTTTTCACGCACAATTAAAAACATAAGCAATAATTGAACAGATAGGATGGCAAAGAACTTCATGGTCCCTGTTCAATTTAAGATTATTTAACTCTTATCTCAAGGTGAAAAATAATAACTATTATGTTTTTAATAACATCAAAAATTGATCAAAACCCCTAGTGCACATCAAGAGTTATACCAAGAAAGGAAATCCTACAGCCTCTAGATTCAGATGTACAGACTGGGAAAAATGTAGCTCTGACTCCCTCCCAACTCCTAGCCTCACTAACTCCCTCCACCTTCTCATATTATATTTTTTCCTTACCTCCTCTTGGCCCTACAAAGCAGTTCAGATATTTACATATCCACATAGTATTCATGGCAGCAACTCCATGACTAAGACAAACTGAGTAACCTGACTTAGTGGAATGTGTCCCTGCTTACTACAGGGGGCGTGGACTAGACAACCTATAAAGGTCTCTTCTAATCCAAACCATTCTATGAGTCTATAAACCTGACCAATATGTAACACGACCTTAAAAAAAGCATGTGAATCATGCAAAGGCATCAACTTAATGAGTACTTTCATTCTGTCCTATTTCACTGAGGATTCACTTTATCTAACAAAGAACATCAGAATATATCAGTTGTATTCTGCAATATAGGATATTAATCTGGCTAAATAATGAGAATTATTTTAACTTAATCCAAAGACTGGAATTGTTCTACTCTAGGATGGGATGGGATGTTTAAAATATCAGGACATCCAGGACATTCTGGTATGCCATCAGAGTTCCTAAAAATGTGACAAAAAAAGTGAGCAGTCAGTAACCAGACACATTTTGAGAATCTTCACTGCCTTTACAAGATTGTCATAACAATTATTCATTTTGATTTCTGGAACTGAAAAGATTATGTGACTATTTTGCAGAATGTAAAAACAAAATATGTGCCATCATTTATCATGCCTTTGTTATTTCACCAACCTGCTCGTTATCATAAAAGCAATTTTTGTGCAGACTCTTTAAGGGTGACAGAGACGGGCTTTTGTCTTTGTGCTGTGGTGCATGATGAGTACTTATACAGGGAACTACAGGTATACTAGAAATACTCAATCAGAAACCACACAGATTACTGCCTTTGAGTGTTGACTATGAAGTGCATCATCTTGGTGGTGGCAGGGGGAATACCAAGAAGTAACTAAATTTAATTCCAGTCAATCTGGCAAGATGGACAATACCTTGTAAGTTGGGCAGATATCTCAAAACTTCAGAATTTGCAAACATTAGGTTTCAGAAGCAATACTCAGTGTAAAATCTGACATAAATTGCATTTTCATGAAAGTATTCAAATATTTTTGAATCTGCACATTCCTAATAATTCCCAGCCATATTTGTTTAGAAATTATTAAACAAAATTGGTTTAAAAAAATAATCTGTTGGTGCATTTTCTCAATCTCTTCCAACTAATAATTCAACTCCAGAAGTTTCACTGTTGTTTTTATAATGTATGCTCTTTTTTTTCACCTGGGTCATTTCTTACCCATGTGAAAGTTCTATCTCACTTTTTGCCTTCAAAAGTTTGAAAACTTGAGAGAAATCATTAATATTAAGAAGAATGCAAAAAACGATAATTTTCTCATCTTGCCTTTGTTTCTCTTTTCCTCTGGGCCACATAAGGATGTTCAAGTCAGCAGAGACAGTGTTGCTCCTTAAAAAAACTGCTGATTTAATATTTAGTAGGTGATGGATTCCACCTCAACAATCCGACTTAGGAATAAAAATAGTTTGAATCCCACTCAGTGCCATGCACAAATCCATACATAGAAACCCAAAGTATTGTACAGCACATTTCCTGCTCAGTAAGCTAGAGACAAGCTGCTGTGATTCCTTATATATACACACATATTCTGAGCTGATGCCTGTCAAACCAGCCCCTGGTTAAGTGGCAAGCATAATATAGCTTCCTTTCCCTAGAGGTAACTGTCCTCATTACTGAAGCGAATGAACCCATAGGTGTATAATAGAATTTTCTTTAAAATATTCATCATATGACAGCTGATATTCCAGTCATATTTGGCTGGAATGCTACATTTTGGGGAATTTAGGACTCCATAGTCAATTAAGCTACTATTTTGCCTACCATATAATATTTTTTTATCATAAATCATTAAAGATTTATGTTAGTATGTAACTTGTTACTTCCCCATTCAGGGCTGAGCAAGACTTGAGACAAGGGTTTCTCTGCTGCAGCAATACCCATTAAAACATCTAGACTAGTAAGGCTGAAACTTTCCACTTCCAGAAAACACCAGCTTCTCCAAGGTGAGTCACATCATCCAGCTTGGTTCTGTTTCCTTCACACTTCTCAGAATCAACACTGCAGGCCGTGAAAAACTCCCTCTGGCAGCAGGTCTCACGAAGACCATGGGCAGGCAGCAGGAAATAAAACAGGAGCCAGAATACTTCACAAGAAATAAGAACAAAGAAGCTATGTAAAGAGAGAAAGAGAATCAAATACACCGGTGGGTTATTCAGCCCAAACAATTCCACAAATAATCCCTGCCAGTGCAGAGAGAAGGCTGTCACCAACATGCAAGCTGTGCAGGAAGTTTGCACAACACTTGTTCACACTTTGCAAGTCTTCCTGACACCAACACAGCATTCCAGCACATCAGCACAATTTTTTCAGTGATTTCTCATGTGATTAGGACTGTCTCTTTACTCCCACATGCTACTCAAACACTGGTGGTAAAAAATTCATCCTTACTCTCTCCGGGACTTGTTTGTCATCAGAATCCCTCTTCAGTTTTAGTAATTTGCTTAGTCTTAATCTACTGATCTCATTATGCTGGCCTAATTGAAATCACCTGCTGATGAATATTGTCAGTAATGTCACAGTCAGCTAAATTAACACTGGCTTAGCCTTAGCTTTTTTATCAGCTTAACTACACATCACTGATTGATGAGCATTTAAAAGCAGGAATTCCTTTCCTGAGGTCAAAGACGTAAAAGGAAAACCTGGAGATTTGAATGTGATACACCAACAAGTATTACCAAAGAAAGTCTGATATAATTGTGCAGAAGGCAAACCAAACACCCCTCTCCACAACTTCCCTTTGTCATAACAACAAAGATGAATTTTGCAACAAAGAACTAATGTGGCTTCTAAAGACAGCAGACTATCTGCATGTTCTGACTTACTGGGTCAGTGTAGTCTACAATAATATGTGAGAAGTTCCAGTTTTGGAAGCTGACAGGGTTGTTTTGGTTTTTGTTTTGTTTTTTTTATCCAAGTATCATAGAATCATAGAATAGTTAGGGTTGGAAGGGACCTTAAAGATCATCTAGTTCCAACATCCCACTAGATCAGGTTACCCAAGGCCCCATTCAACATGGCCTGGAACACCTCTAAGGATGGAGCAGCCACAATTTCCCCTGGCAACTTGTTTCATTGTCTCACCAGTCTCATGGTGAAGAAATTCTTCCTAATGTCTAGTCTAAATCTGCCCTTCCAGTTTATACCCATTGCCCCTCGGCCTATCATCACAAGAAGTTATTGTATTAAAGCAAAAGAGTTAGTATTTTTGAATTGCTAGCAAACTTCTAATTCAGCTGTGGTACTTGTTATGTCATTGATGCCAGTGTTAGATGACCCTGTTCTCTATCCATTGTCCTGGACACAGACAGATATCTCTACTCCGTTCTGTATAAACTCCTAAAAGTAGTGTTGCTGGCTGTAAACCATACTAATCTCGACATGTCAGCCTTGGAATGCTCCTCGGTTGCTAGCTTTAGGAGATGTTCTTGTATTCACTGTTCATCCAAAAAATGGGCTCTATAAAGATCTTGCTGTAATGCTACATGAAAAACAGGAATTGTACGCCCTTTTTTTTTTTGCTTGTAAGAACTCATTCATTTACTAGCTGGTTGAAAATCAAGGCAGCAAATGACATAAAGCTAAAAATTGTGAAGAGCTGGAGGGAAAACATAGAACTGTTAAGAATACTGTAAAGCAAAGACAGGGAGGAACTCATTTTCTGGGAGAGTAGTGACAGGACAAGGGGTAACAGTTTTAGGCTGAAAGAGATTAGATTAGATATTACGAAGAAATTTTTTACTGTGAGGATGGCGAGTCACTGGAAGAGATTGCCCCGTGAAGTTGTGGTAGCTTCATCCCTGGAGGTGTTCAAGGGCAGACTGGATGAGGCTTTGAGCAACCTGATCTAGTGGAAGGTGTCTCTGCCTATGACAGGTGAGTTGGAACTGGATCATCTTTAAGGTCCCTTCCTACGCAAACCACTCCGATGCCCTGATTTGGTCCAGCACATTAAAACAGCAGTAGCAGAGCTTAATATCTTGCTCTAAAACTGCTGTCATAAGCAACATATCCTGCTGAGTGACTCCTATTTATGTTTTTAGCATAAATTGTGTATTTCTAGACCACAAGTATTCCTACAGACAAAAATTAATTGCAATATTCATCACTGTGTATGTCTAAATTATAGAGATGCTGGAGAGTTTTACAGTGAAAACACATCCAATTTTAATGAAGTTCAAAAGAATAAGTGTTTATTTATGTATTATAGTACACAGAGATCTGCTGCTCGCACTTTCTGAAATACTGACAGCTTTTTCTTTTTTTTTTTTTTTTAAGAGAGAAAGAGAGAGAGCGCAAGAGAAGGAAAGACTTCACATCTTGTGTGTAGTTGTGGTGAATGGATCAATGTTCCCAGCAGACAGGCAGAAAGCTCCCAGGTCTTTTAACACTAGTTGAGAATAGATGATATACAACCAAAGTCTGAAGACAAAGTTGCCTGTAAGAGGTTGCCTCTGGTGAAAGGGTGGGGATGTTGTGCTGATAGCCCGTCACAGCTGCAGGGGGATGTCTCAACATGTCTAGAGAAAGACTGCATATTTCTGTTTGGGGCTCAGCTTAGCTACTATTCAAATTCAGTGACATCGTTTTAACACTCTTATAGTTATTCTGCAGAAAAGAGGTGGAATCCATATTAGGAGAAGTTTATTTTCTATTTAGTAGATTCTTAAGAGAAAAAGAGTATAATTACACATTTAAATTAGACTGTCTAGTGGAGACCTAAATAAAAACAACTTTAAGAGAAGATGTGAAGGCCTCAGTGTGACATGTAAATATAACAGAACTATGAAAAAAAAAATCAATATAAAGAAACATCCAGCTCTTTAATAAAATTCCCAGAATGCTTTTGCCCCCTTAGAAATTTGCAACCACTACTTCTTGAATGAAAGCTGATGATGGTGGTCTTCAGAATGATTCATTAACTGATGGTACACAGAAATATTACTAGGGGGTATACTGGACCCCCTGAAATACAGAATCAGCCTGCTTGGAGTCAGACGTTGGGAAAGAAACTGCTAATACCTCTGGAAAACAGCAATCCTACGAGATCTTAATAGTACTCCACTGGATCAACAAGACTCCAGGTTTGCACAAGCTCCAGCAAGTTAACTAACCAGGATATCCTGGATGTTTTATTTAAAAAAAAAAAAAAAAGACAATAAAGTGGTTTGTGTTTTTTTATTTCTCTGTTCAGTCTGGCTGGCTGGCTAACTCAGTTTTGGGAGGGGCTTATAGGGAAAAAAGAAAATATGACAGGCAGGTAATCTTTACTGCTGTGAGAACCACTGCTAACACTGACCTGCTGGCAGACCATCCAAAGACAAGAAAAGATATCTGTTGCCACTATTACAGTCCAAATCCTCTATGGATTCACCCAGAGGAAAACAGTAAGTCCAGAGTTAGACCTTAGCTTACTCCACATGGACAGAGCAAGAAAGAAAAAAAAATAATAATTTTTGCTAAGCCAGCTAACAGTGTGCTGCTGCTGCAATACTCTGCCTCAGGTCATGCAGCCTCAGCTGCACCATCTGCCCTGGAAAGACTCCAGACAGGGAGGAGCAGCTGAGTGTGTAACAAGTCAAGGATCCAGTATAACCATGACTGTTCTCTGCTAGTTCACCCAAAACCTCACCTCCCCAGATCCTCATCCTTGGTTTTGGACATCTAGTTTGTTAAACTGTTATTTTTTATCTGTTTTTCTCTACTCAGCTGTCTTAATTATATATTTCCTTTAAGCAATGGTTTCACACATCCTTCCAATGTATGATCTTCTCCCTGAATTCACAAGGGATGGCATCCTGGACAACAGTGAAATGCCACACACAATGGAGGCATTAGACGCCTTGTGTTTTACAAGATGAGGTTTTTGTAAGAGCAGTAAAACCCCTCCAAAGTCTTGTTGAAATCAATTATCACAGAGAGAAGTAAAATGCTTTTTTCTATGTTCAGCGGTAAAATTCCCATTGACTTCAACACTGCAGGATATGTCCTGTGCACTAAAACAAATCATCTATATATGAAGGCAGACAGGAAGAAGCAGCCTTCAGCAAAGCAACTTTTTATCTTTTGGTTCTGAGGCTCTTGACATTTTATCATGCTTCTCATTTTGTTTATACATTTCCTCTTCATTCTTGACTTGCAAAAGTGACTGACTCCATATAAGGCAATAATGCACGGACATTTGTACTTTCTAAGGGTAGACACTGTGTGTTAAGGAATAAAATCCAATGGCAACCTACAAGAACACGGTAGGAATCTTCTGCAGATACAAGTGTGAAAACCTCCATTTCAGCAGGTCAGGGAGCAGACTGGGGATACTTAGGTTGTAAAGTGCAAGTTTACAAACTTTGCTGGAGAACATAACTATCTTGCTGGCAGTGCAACAAGACACACATCCTTTGCAACTCTTGTTCATAGGAAAGAAAGAACAAGAAAGCAACTTGTGAGCACTTCAGCCTGCAGAGCAGAGGAGCAGTACTGTCCTGTAGTTACATGCCTGTACACACCAAGTCCCCTTCTGTGGACTGCAGAGACAGCAATTTTCATGGGGCATTCCCACAACAGACCAGAAAACACTCCTGGAAGTGCGGAGATAATTTTCCTAAAACCTCTCCATGGTCCTTCAGCTCTACGCTGGTCCATGTGGCAGGGATGGATCCCTCATACCAAGGTCTGAGTGTATGCAGCAACTGAATCAATAACAAACCTTATACTGCCATTAGCAGGAGCAAGGCAGGAATCTTGCAAGGCATCAGATGAACTGCTAAAAGAAAAATGCACATTACCTAGAAACTGTCTTCAAATTTCAAATTTCATTTTAAAGAGAGACTTTGGAAAAATCTGCCATCATTTTAATCTTTACAGATAGATTAAAAAATATACATGCAAGTCATTTAGAAAGCTGCCTGTGTTTTTCCAACATGAATATAAATTATTTGCTGCTTACACTTTTCAGTACCTGAACCCTATTTATTTTCACTGGTCTTACTGCTCCTCAGGAAAGCACGGTTTCTCTACTGCTAGTTCCTCACATCCCAAGGTAAGGGCAGGACCTGTCCTTGCTTGTTGAAAATGACTCTGTTGTCTCAGAGCAGAGAGCAGAATTTAATGATCAGAAAAGCACAGATTACACAGGCAATTGCAAACAGCTGAGTGCTTAGGATTTTGAAGAAGGTTATTTCTATAACACAGTTATGTGGAATGTTTTCTGAAATATTCACATGTGTATTTGAATCAGTCCTTGAGGCCTGAATACACAGCAGATGGATTACAAAATCTGACTTGTAACTGTTTTATTACCTCTGCTACTGCTGCCAAAGCCATTTCCTTTGATATCTCTGATATAATCCTATCATCACTTCAGGGACTATGAAGTGATATACAGCAGACTAGGCAAGGGTAGAGAGGTGTTCAAAAACAACAGGAAAGTTAAGTCAAATTTCCTAGGCCAAAGAAGAACCTAAGGAGAAGTGAAAGAGAAGAAATGTGCAAAACTGTCCTTTTCAGTCACTGCAGTGTGTCTACATGTGCATGTGTACATCTCTCCCCTGCATGCACGCTTAGACTGAAGCCACCATTATCTCCTTTCTGCTCGTGGAGAGGCACATGCTGCTGCACTTTGCCCCTCTCAATGAACACCAAACACACTGTGAGGCTCAGGCAGCTAGCTGTAGAACAAAAAGAAGGAAAGAGGAGCATAAATATGCTCTCTAGGGACAGAAGAGGTCAGAAGAGTAACCACAAAATGCCCATCCATCCTTTTGTTGTCTGTTCTTGCCCACTGCTGTATGTACCAGCTGAGGGCCCTTCGACAGCTTAGGTTAGCTTAGGTCATCCCAGAACACTGCAGACTGTGTCTATGCTAAGACATCTTTCCATGCATGGAAAAAGCAATGCCAAGGAATCTTTTAAGATAATGGTCTCACTTTGCATTGCAGTAATGAGTTTAATGAACATAGCTTTCACAAATCAAGTGAAGAGCTCTGAACACAATCCAAAAGAGGATATTGGGAAGCAAATTACTGCACTGACAATAACTGGGATTCCTATGTCCAAATTTTAAAGTATGGAATTGTATTGTATTTTGTGTCTATTTCCCTCTATAATAGCCAAGAACGAAGAAGGGACTCTGGACAGAAATTTGTAACAGTTGCTTTTACAGACTGTATCTGAAATTCTCATTTCCCACACTTCCATCCTTACCATTGAGATTCACCGTCCCAAGTCCTTCCATGAAATTACTGCCCAAAGTAATGCTACTGTAGTTAGTGCAACAAAGTCTATACAAGTTTAGATAAAATCCAAAAAGTAGCATATTAATTAATATGTCCCCAATGCTTTTTAACTTCTTTAGTCATCTTAAATATACAGCACTGGTCAACCACCTATATTTAAAAAACAATATTACCTATGACAAAAATACTAGTATCCAGACTATGACAGGCACTGAAATCTGTGATGAAGACCTCCAGGTTCTTGCAGGTGGAGATAGGTGGGGTCAGCCATACAAGAATTTGCACAGAATATCACCACAGGATCAGTAATCTTTCCCCTTCTTAGACAACCTTGCACATCTGTCTACTCTTCTAGGATCCTCTGCTTTCAAAAACTAGTATTATTCCACTTTAGGGACAAACTATTCCTGTCCCTAATGGGAATACTTTCTACCGACTACTTGTCACCTTTTTAACAACTGCCCAGTCAAAGGCAATTTCCAGAAACTCACATTAGTCATATTAAAAACCATGTTCTGTAGGAAGTTCTGACATATTGCAATGCACTCAGTGCTTGACATTTTTATGATTATGCTAATATTGTGACATTTGATGAGCTTGTTTTTGAAAAAAAATAATGCAATTAAGTTCTCTGAAAGAAAAACAGAAAGAAACAAATCAATCATTGAGAAAGCACGAAGTATGAAAACTGCTTCTACTAGCTTTGGGAACAAATGCCTGCTAATCAGTGGCAAACAACACATTTGAACGAGATATTTCAGGAGACCTGTCAGTTTTAGTCTGAAAAGAAAAAGCACAGATAGGGTGACTTTTAATTTTTAGCACAAGCACTGTCTTGACATTCACCTGTTCCCTCTGCCTTTGAAGTATATTAGTATTTGTCATAAAATTACTCCTTCCATCACTGAAAGATTTTTTTTTTTAAATCTTGTTCCTCTCAGACAACTTCAACCCATGGATAACCCAGTTAGGTCATGGAACCTTGCTTTTAACTTCATCCTCTTTTAAAACACATTGCCTTCTTCACTTACACCACAAATTAAAGTAGGAGAGGAGCAAGATTTATAAATATAAAAATAAATAATGTTATAATCCTTCTCCCCCATCTACAGACCAGAAGATTAACAGGAAGAATCAAAGAACTGAATGAGGCATAGTGGAACAGCACAGTACTTGATGGCAGGAAGGCTAAATGGATCAGTGCTGAAGAGCACCTTTGGCAATAGAAATGAACAAATCACAAAAAACACGTCTACATCAGAGGAAGCTGAAGTCCCACCACTTCTGAACAGTGCGGCAGACACTGGAGGAGAACCAAATGAGGAATCAACTGTATATTTTCATTATGACTCTACAGGAGAACTCAAGGGAGACTTACTATTGGTGAAACCAAGAATCAACTTAATTCCCAGATAACTAACTCCTAACATGATATATAGTCAAGACAACAATAACAAGCTTCAGAAACTGCACAAAGCTATTTAAAAAGGGGGCTTGATAAAAAAAAATTGAACACTTGGTCAGTTATTGGAGAATTCTAAGTTAAACTCTGAAAATAAAGTTAAGAAGGAGGTAGAAAACTGTAACAGAAGTTTCAGCTCTCTTCCCTGAAACAGTGCAGGATAACAGATTCAAGATGGTCTGGAATTGGTCTGGAATTCAATGGAAGAAATAAAAAGATTGCTCAAAATTAAAAAGGAATGAACCAGCATAACAAAAAGCCTAAGAATCCTTTCAGCACTCAGAGAGTCCTACAACCTTTTTTGCTCCTAATAAAATTTGTACACATAAATTTTGTTAATGTTCTCAGTATTTGGCTTTTCTCAGATATTTGGCTTTTTCTCTGGGATTAGTAATGTAGAGCCACTTGACATACAGAAATAGCTCCTCATAGAATTCTCTTGGTAACAGATGCAGCGTTTCTGCAACAGAAGAGACAATTAGTGGGTACCCCTTCTGCCACCCATCCAGTATGACACTAACCCTTTCTGAGCCACTTTCTTACACACTAAAACTAAACCCAAGGCTTCCCAGATCAAATATCCTGCTATTGGGATGTTTTAACTTGGGACAGCTCAGTGCCCCCTTTCATAGAATCATAGAATAACCAGGTTGGAAGAGACCCACTGGATCATCAAGTCCAACCATTCCGATCAAACACTAAACCATGCCCCTCAGCACCTCATCCACTCGTGCCTTAAACACCTCCAGGGAAGGTGAATCAACCACCTCCCTGGGCAGCCTGTTCCAGCGTCCAATGACCCTTTCTGTGAAAAATTTTTTCCTAATGTCCAGCCTAAACCTCCCCTGGCGGAGCTTGAGGTCTCTTATCCTGTCCCCTGTCACTTGGGAGAAGAGGCCAGCACCCTCCTCCCCACAACCTCCTTTCAGATAGTTATAGAGAGCAATAAGGTCTCCCCTCAGCCTCCTCCTCTTCTCCAGGCTAAACAACCCCAGCTCTCTCAGCCGCTCCTCATAAGGCCTGTTCTCCAGCCCCTTCACCAGCTTTGTTCTCTTCTCTGGACTCGCTCCAGAGCCTCAACATCCTTCTTGTGGTGAAGGGCCCAGAACTGAACACAGGATTCAAGAAGTGGTCTCACCAGTGCTGAGTACAGAGGGAGAATTCCTTTCCTTGGACTTAAACCTCTGAAAAACACTTTCTGGTCTTATTAGTTGCAAAGCCTTTGAGAAAGTTGGCCCATTGGCCATTGGTGGTTATATGGGAAGCAAAATCTGGAGGGAGACAGTGTTTCTTTGTACAGAACTAAGTTATTTGAGTAGGTTTACACCAACATGTAAGTCCAACTACAAACACACTACTTATCTGTAGACATGCATTTAGACAGCTCAGTTCCCTTGTATGATTTTTGTAATGCAAAGAAGTAAGAAAGTAATTTGTATCACTATTATTCTCCTCAGTGTTTGGGAATCCAAATCAGAAAAGAAACTGTATCTAAGGCATTCAGTGCTGCGTATCTGGATGTCTCAGATTCTGCTACATACCAAAGAGAGTCAAATTCTGAATCTTGTATTGAATTCTTTTTTTTATCCAAGCTGTACTGCTAGAAATAAACCAGGATCTAATGCAGTATAACGCCAGTCTTTAAACCCACCATGAACTAATGTGGTTTTCTTAAACCTAAACTCATTGTAATTAAATGTAATTACAACCCCCACAGCTTTGAATCAAGGTTTGCTCAGAACAAAAACAGATTCTGCTAAATTAAATAATTTTTCTCTATAGGTGGCATGGTAAAAGTTGAACTAAATAAGGGAAGCATATAAAAACGCAAAAACAAGCTTGCGGATATATATTCATTTTTCTTAATCCAGTGTCATTGTAAAAACTAATTTATGAAGTAGCCATAATTATTACAATAAAATCAAATAAATAAAACTTAAAATAAGAACAACACTTTCCAAACTGCCTAAGCTTTCGTCTATCACTACCTGGCATTGCCTGGTGTGAAAAGATAATTATTTTAAAGTGTGGAATTCACTATCATGAATATGAATGACAACTGGGTTTCCCAGTATCTCTGAACATCAGATTCAGAATGCCACAACTTTTTCCAAATTCAGAAATTCATTTTGACAATATTTGTCAAAGTATTTTCCTGTGATACTATACACCTACTCAAACTACTAACAGGTCAATCCTCGGACCGAAAGGATCAAACTTTGGTTTCACCAAGTGCAGGGGGAGTTCTGACACTAAGCGAATGAGGCAAAAATTAGCCTCTGGTGCAGATATAAGCTGGGGAGGGAAAGGGTGGATGTACATGAAATTAAATGTTGCATTTCTTATAAGAAGTCAGCCTTACCTTTGAGTCATTCTATAACAAATACTGTATCATTGTTCAATTGTGTGGAAGTGGTGATTAGTGGTTCTGCAAACGTTTTGTCTGCGATTTGCATTTTCTCATCAAAGAATACTTCTCTGCCTTCGTACGCTGTCAGCCTCTTTTGGATGTGATGGCTCAGCATGGAGATGTCTCAAATGTATCAGGAAGAGAAGAAAACATATTAAACCACAAAAAAAAAATAGTACAAGCTAAACACAGAGGCTCTAAGTTCACCTACAAGAGCTCAGAAATGGAGGGAGCTGTGGCAAAATACTTTGGGTTGACTAAATATCATGCTCCAAAATTAAAGATATTGGCAGTTCTGAAAAAATAAATCCCAGAGACTAAGGCAGAATGAAAACCTGTAAGGAATTTTAGCTTCCACTCCCAATTTATGACTTTAACATATTTTTACTGAAAGATATTTTATATTTCAAATTCTGAGCTTTCTGTACAGTTTAAACAGCTGTCAAATTAATTTGTTGTAGACCATCAGCCATGAGGAAGTGACTGATAATGGGGAAGGTTCATTAGGGTGGGGCCATCATCCATTTCAGAGCTCCTGAGATATACATGGGTTTTAATAGATCTCTCCCATACTGCTGGTATGGCCAAGGAACTCCAAACTGATTTGAGTTGTAAGGATCATGTTAAACAGAACTTGCTATAGCACTCCTCTTCTTAGATAAACCATGCAGATGGGATTTGGTTGGTTGGATTTTTTCTGTTTTTGAGGGGTAGATGGGGGTGGGGAAGGGGGCAGGAGAGTTCATCTTTCATCGTTTTAGTAAGATTTAAACTAAATTTTAAAAGTTCTGAACTCATTAGGGTATCTGAAACCATAAGATGGCACTTTGGGTTTCATTGGTTTTGTGAAGAGGGATTTCAAGCTGGTGAAGGGTTTGGAGCACAAGCCTTATAAGGAGCAGCTGAGGGAACTAGGGCTCTTCAGTCTGGAGAAAAGGAGGCTGGGGGAAGACTTTGTTGCTCTCTCCAGCTACCTGAGAAGAGGTTGTAGTGAGGTGAGTGTCAGTCTCTTCTCTCAAGTAACAAGTGATAGGACCTCAAGCTGAGCCAGGGGAGGTTTAGACTAGATATTAGGAAGACTTTCTTCACGGGAAGAAGAATTGTCAAGAACTAGAAAAGGCTGCCCAGGGAAGTAGCTGCATCACCACCGCAGGAGGTATTTAAAAGACATGTAGATGTAGTGTTCAGGGACATGGTTTAGTGGCAGATTTGACATTGCTAGGTTGAGGACTGGTCTCAATTATCTTAAAGGTCTTTTCCAATGTAAACTATTCTGTCATTCTGTTTTCTATATCTATGTTTCTCTAGTGCTGGAGAGGTCAGAACTAGGCACAGTACTCCAGGAGGGATCTCATCAGTGCTTAAGAAATGGAAAGGATCACCTACGTTGACCTGCTCATGACATTTCTCCTAATACAGGCCAGGATACGTTAGGCCTTTGCTGCAAGAGCATGTTTCTGGCTCATGATCAACTCAGTGTCCACCAAGACCCCCAGGTTCTTTCGTGAAAAGCTTCTTTACAGCCAGTTACCCCCTAGAATGTACTGGTGCATGGGGTTGTTCCTCTGCAAGTGCAGGGCCTGGGATTACTCCTTGTTGACTTAATATTGAGTTCCTCTTGGCCTATTTCTCCAGCCTGTCAAGGTCCCTCTGGATGGCAGCACCTCCCTTTAATGTATCAGAAGTTAAACGTGTGTCTGAAGAATAGAACGGCTTCTTCATCATTTCTTCTAGGGTCTACAACCAGAAGGCCTCAGGACTGGTGTTCAGATTAATTACCAGACCTCTCCTTTTCGGGGAAGGTATCGGATATTCAGGTTCACTAGGTACACCTGCCCAGTTCTGTATGCACTCCAACAGCACAAGGAATAGCTGCATTTTGCAGGTAACCTTTTAATTAGGCAAATTATGTTCCTCATTAGAATGCCATCTTTAAAGCACTGAAGTAAAAAAGGAGAGTGCCTCTCACTAGCTCATTGACAGTGATTTCTGTTCTATCAAAACAAGACTTGTAAAGACAGATTGTTTCTCAAATGTGCCAGTAGTTTTTTAAGGGAAAAGAAAGCCCAACATTTGAAGAAGAAAAAAAGAGGAACATTTATAAGAACAGTGAGGACTTTTTTTCCTGTGGAAAAAGATTAGTGTCACAGGGTTCAAGTATTTAAAAATATTACATTTATTGCCTGATTGAAATTCGCTATTAAAAAAATGTTATTAAAGGGAACTGATGAAACCCCTTGCCAAATACTAACATAAAAGACGAAAGCTTTGATTTTTGCTAGCAAACAATAAATGTGGCTTAATACCACTCTGAGGCTTACTCCACCTCTTCTTTACAGCTTTTCATTAAATTCCATTAACTTATGATCAAATTCTGAGTTATATTTACATTTATTGACTTCAGGAATTATTCCAACAGCAGCAGACTAATGAGAGAATCAAGCCTTAAGAGTTGTTTGTACAAGGACTGTCACACCTTTATATAGCAACATTTTCTCTTTTTTTTTAACATTATTACATTTAAAAGGGAGGTTTACTGCAAGCTGCATATTCCTCGCTCATCACTGCCACTTTGTAAAGCATATGTTTAATAAGCCTGTGATCAAAATCAATTTTTAATGTTTGCCTGAGTATGGCAGGCATAGAGCTTTTGGACTACAGTGCTATGAATGACTATAGTACATCAGTCTGCAAACAGGGCTCTGAAAACAGAAAGGCAACCACATACTCAAAGGGGCGCAAAAGCTTCCCAAAGAGAAGCTTTTATGCGGTGTGGAGCAGACACTATATCAAGGCAAATTTAATTAATCCAAAATTTATTTAACAAGGCTGGACTGATACGATTCTTTGCCAATTTTTCTTTAGAGCTGTTAATCACGGAACACATTTTAGATAATCATATGATATTCATTTTACATGTAATAGCATTTTCACATAATTGTACATCTTAAGAACGTTGTTGAAAATGTTCCCTCAGGAAAAAATTACCTGTAATGCCATGAGTTCTGTGCCTCATGCGTTAGCCAATTTTGTAAATGCACATAAAGTGTACACATATTGTTATGATATTATTCTGGTACCAAGCATACTCCTTGCTTTAATATTCATAGTAAATATTTTGCCCACATTTTTTTGTGAATATTACTGATTTACTTATTCTGGCGAGGTTAAGAGAGGAAACGCAGAGGTTGTAGGTTACTGTTTTACAGTTATCGTGTTCTTTCCTGTTTTGAGAAAGAATTTTTCAGACTAGACATTTTCTCTGCTCCCCTAAGATCTTTCTCTGGACTTTAAGGAAACTCCTCCCAGAAAAATTACTTTGGCCCTAATTCTGGAAGCTGATCTGTGTCAACAGACATACACAATATTCCATTGAGCTCAGCAGAGTTCATTACAAACACGAAGGTTTTGCAGATTTAGTATGAAGAGCGAAGTAAAATTCAAAGGTTTTCCAAGGTAAGGTCTGTACTTATATCTACAGTGATCAGTTGGCTATCGGTTGGCTTCAAGTTATTATGCTAGCTTACTCTCCTAATGAAAAGTAACAAGGATCCAATAAGAACAATAAAAATGTTTAAAATTCTTACTGATAGTTTTCTGTATTGGAATTGATTCATTTCATAGACTTCCTGACAATTTTGTTTCTAAAAAGATTTCAAATTGAGCTTATAGAAATATATATTTTGTAAACCCTTTTTCTCCAAATTACCTAATTTTAAGTTGCACAAAAAGAAACACCCCTAATTTTATTATTCAGAACTGCAGTGGAAGTGAATTGCATGTACCTGCCCAGAAATGATTCTTGACAAAATCCTACCCAAATTTTAAAGCTTCCTTAAGTAGAAATCTAATAAACATATAGCCACAAAAAGTTTTTCAAAGACTTTAACAAGCTGCTTGTAATTTTTTCTGACTCGTTGAAGGAAAGGGAGTCAAGAGGAAAATGCCAATAAAACTGTATGTAAGCCGAAGGTTTGTTTATGTTTGTATGGATTAGCGTTCACACATTTCCTGTTACTAGACTTCCTATTAGTGATGTTTAACTTTAACCACATATCCCGGGTTAAGGAATAACTCCTAAAGTCAATTTCCTGATTAGGCTAAGGAAGGTCAGAGGTTAATTTTGCAGCCACATGGTTAAGCTACCAACAGCTACTGCATAGCCCTATTTTAACATATAAAATTACTGCAAATATTAGCTAAAGGAGGCGGCACACTCAGATTGCACAAAACTATTGGGAAAAAAGTCCCAGAAGCTTATTCACTCTAACTGGAATTTATACTTTAACTGAAATTTACTCTCTTCACATACACAAAATGCATATACAAAATACACATCAGTGGAGACATCTCTCAAATAACCTGAGGTCAATCTGGCAACCAGAGATGTTTACACCCTTCAATACACAGCTGTGAGAGAGTCCAGCTCTCATTCAAGGAGTTTCCCACTGTACATCTAGTATCTTTTTTTTTTTCATAAACTTGCTACAGACCTTCAAGAAGAAACAAGGTTTAATAGTAATACAAGAATTCTCAAACTTAAATCTATCATATTCTTGAACAAGAAACACAAAGATTTCTGCTTCCTTAGGAAAGAAGTTGATGGATGATGAATTTGCAAACAGCACTGCAGTAAATCTTGTAACAAATCAGCAAGAATTAATGGATTGATATTTCTCCCATTGAAATACTAAAGTGAACAAACTTATTTCCAAACACTGCAAATGAAATGAGAAGTATCTGAAAAAGTTTGTGGGGCTTCTGCCTGGAGGAATACTTGTTTCTAACAGTGAAGTCAAATGTTTTTGTAATTACATGAGTAACAGCGTATTGACACATATTAAAAAAAAAATGAGGAAATCTAGACTTAAAGCTGATAATCCAGATTTGTTCACATTGCACAGCATTCTTCTTCCCTAGTGAGTTCTTACCTACAATTCATTTCATTCTGATTCAGTTTTGGTAACCTGGCCAGTAGAGAAGATGATAGTCAAATGCAATCCCATGTACTGACATTATTATTTTTTTTTAAATCCGTGAGACCGATGGGTGGGAATTCGATGTTTGTTTTAGTGAAGTTAATCTTGGTATTTAGTTACCTTGTTACAGCTATTGTAGATTAAAATAGGGAGCTCACAAGTAACTAAGTAACATGGGTTGCAAGTCATAGTTTTAAAAGTGAAACTTGGTTAGACTCTTACCCAAGGTCTAACTTTGCTAACACAATGCTTTTGGGATGCATTCTCTGCTCCTGTCTCTCTCACATTATCAGTTATATTTACATCAGTGTGGCAGCACTTTACACTTGTTTTGCACAGTGGAGGTCTCTAGATAAGACACAAGATAGCAGAGACAATTGATCATCAGCCTTTACTCAGGATTTCCTGACTACATGTGAACAATAACAAAACCTACTTTTTTGTAAAAATTAACACATTTAAAAATATATAGAGAGAACATCTGTTTCTTACACTTAAATTGGGTTAAACTCCAGTCACGAGGAAATGCCTCAGTTTGCACATATAGACTATTTGCAAGTAAGACGTAATTTTTGTGAATAATTCATAGTCATTTAGCATTCACTGCTTATAAACAAAGCAAATATAAGTGGACATACATGAGCTGTTCTTTATTTACTTGTGGATTTAGCATTTGGAATTCAATTTTCCAGCCATGTGACTGGTTCTACCAGTCAGACAGTACAACTTCTGTTCTCTGACTAGATTTCTTAAACTTTTTTAACAGGCAGAGCACTGGAAAAACATGTTCCACTATCCAATAAAAACAATGAATATTACCTAAGAAATAGCAACTATGGACAGAAAGAACAGTCTAATGAAATTTGTTATATTTTAAGAAATCTTCATTCATTCTTTTGTGCTGAGGGCTATTTCTGTCTAGCCAAAGGTATCCATTTCATATTTTAAAATACTCTGCTTCTTTCCTATCATGCAGTGGAGTAGGGGAGAAGGAGGAAAGATATCAGTGAAATTGATTGGCTGGATTTCTCTTGTTACATTCACATCAACTCATCACTATAAATGCAGCTTTCCTCTCTGCTCAGGAGCTGCCACATTACTGACCACATCCTCCTTCCTCTCCACATCTCCCATAATTTAGTTTAGCTTGATGGTTCTTTCTGGTTAGCACAGCTAATTTTGATTAGTTATCCCAAAACTTGAAGCACTAGGATCATTTACATTTTACATTGTAAACTCTTTTGTAGAACACGTGATGACATTTCAGCAGTACAAGCTCCTCTGATATAAAGCCTTCTGTCCCAATATTTGACTATGCTACAGGTACAAATTCCCTGTATTGTCAAGTTGGAATACAGCAAGTTCTAAGGCCAAGGAATCTCACTATCTACAGTGCCCTTGCCCTCATCTTTTTTCCTATTATAAAAATACAGTCTTGGGAGCCAAACTCACCATTGTCCTACGCCATGCACCTAATAGATAAAAGGTGTTGATCTCCTGTTTTCAAAGAAAGTACTCTAACCACTAAATTAAAGCTTGATCAAAGTGCTCTAGTATGACATTGCACTACACCACAGAGCAATACATGAACATCTATGAAATGCACCTAGAATCTGAATCTGCTCTTACTTTCTTGTTTGAAAATGAAGGGAGAAATTTGGCTTATGGTTAGATCTCATTATTCAAGACTTCCTACAATATATACGAACTATATTCCTCATTAATCACTGTCTACATCTGTCAAGATTATACCACAGTAACTCCAGTGAAGTTACAACACACTTACAGTAGCACAGCTGATAGCAAAATTTGGCTCGATGTTCTCAAACAGAAATGGATATTTTATCTGTTCAGTGCATGCTGTCTCTTTTACTGAAACAGGAGTGAAACGAAAGTCATCCTAAAGAAACCAAAAGAAACTTAAATACGAATTTTTTCTAACCATATGAATAGTTTATGATGTGTGGTTTCCATAGTGCTCATTTACTCTGTTTATTCAACATTTCGAGTTGTCAGAATAGGCATTAGGCAGAACAACAACAGAAAAATGGAAAATATGTTAGTAACAGAGTTCTTTCTGATATTTTTTCTTGGTACACAGACATGATGATATAGCTCATGTTAAAAACATACTCACAAATATTTATTGTTCATTGTCCCAAACTTAACTCAAGACTTCAACAATTCTAGAAATTATTTAATATATAATTTGAAAATTATTCTAGCCATATTAAAATGTAGATAAGCCTAAATAAAAATAATCATAGAAGGAGAAGCCAAATCAGGTATGGTTTTTTTAAATAAAATAGTTTGTCTTCAATAAAATTAGTTTATCAGATTAGCAAATTTCTTACTAGTATCTACAATGAGATATTTTCAAGTCACTCATTTGTTAAAATAGTGTCAGAAAAGGTTAAAGTCACCAGGGATTCTTTTTAAATCTTTATAATTTCCTCCATTTATCATTCTTTCTTCATCAGAATTAAATCCTTATTTGCACTTACCATTTTGGTATTGGTTTTAAACACACAAAAATTTGCTTCTTCCTTTCAGGTAATTACAGAGTAGGAAATAGCAAAGACCAGTTTGCTTGGGAGATGCACAATATTTTTGACTGTATCTTTTCCAAACTCTGCCTTGACTTCCAGTGAAAAGCAAACAAAGATACTTAAATTGCTTAATTGCTTCCCAAGGCTCTACCTAAACTCTTCCTTCAGTCACACTCTACTTTCAGTGAACCTCATCAACAGGACAAACTGAAAGCTTTCTTTGTAATCCTGGTCTATGGCACCTGAATGGTGCCAAAAAAACTAAGCTAATTCAGAGCTATTAGGAAAAGGATTTCTTTGTCTGACTCCTTCCTGATCCAAATCAAGAAAAAAACCAACCTTTTTTTAAATTCCTCTCAACAACAACTAACAGCAGAAACAATAAAAATATCATCTACTTGGCATGGCAGTTTACATACACTCAGATTCCTCTTGGTTTTTTTTTATTTCTTCTGAGACTCCATTTGATTTTTCACGGTTATTACTTGTCTACATAAAGGCATTACCTCTTATGATATTAAGTGGTTTTACATGGAATCCTTGCAATGCAGCAATGCATAACCATAACCTAGGCTAAAATATGTTTTCTAAATTGTTGTGGTTTCAAAATTTACAAAAAAGTATTTCCTAGAGCAATCTAACTTCTCCTTTTTACTACTACAACAAAGTAAACTCATTAGGAAGACTGTGAGTTTGAGCAATTAATTACACACTTAATAATATTTTATAGTTTTCTAAAGACTTTAATGTTCTTTCCAAATATTATGATTCAGAATCTGCCACCATTCCTCACACAGACTAGGAAAATAAATGGAACTACTCCAAAAGCAAATTTTAGTTAGGTTCTGTGAAAAACTAGGTTCTGATTCAATATTTTTTTCAAGTAATTCAGTGAAACAATTGTTACTGTATGCATTTTGCAGAATGGGAAATGGAAATAAGGACATTAAGGAGCTTCACTTAAAAAATGGTAGAAAGCCAAGGTTTCTCTCTTTTAAGGAAAAGCTTTGACTCTAAGTATCTCACAGAGGTGAAGAGTTCCAAAAGCACAAAAGGTGATCAGCCACATAATCAATATGGAAAGCCTCAAGGCTGGATCCTACCTCATATTTTATACTGTAAATCCTCCTCTTGCTGAATTGCTGCACCATAAGAACATAAAGAATTAATAAATAACCAGTACTTACAGTTCCATATAACCAATGACAGAATAATGTCAAGAGAAACCATAAATTAAGAGAGTATAATTATAATACCTAAAAATCTTAAAAATTTCAAGTCTACCACTGACAGGACAAAGTATTCAGTAGCTACTCAAATCACATACTTTCCAAAGGCATCCTTTGTCAAATAAAATAATTAAAATTTAGGTCCAAATTTGAAAAAAAGACCACAACAAATACTGGTTCGGATATATCTGAGCTAGAATTTTTAAAATATTAGGCAAATATTAGTGATTTAAAGATGTTGATTCAGAGAATATTAGATATTTACTGAGGGCTTAATAAAATCAAGTTCAAATTACAAAACTCAATTTATAATTCTCAATTCTGCATAAAAATCTTCACTTTGGTTGTTGGAACAATGCCAAGTCAAATTTTTACTCATTTTGAAAGAAACTGCATATATTCATGGTTTCCACAGACTAGTCAAGAGCTTGAAATATTGGTCTTGACTACTAGTCAAGACCAATTCTTGCCACAGGAAAGCAATTCTCAGAGGAAATTATATGTCACGCTACTTCCAATCTGAAGATCTAAACACAGTCTTTCCTCTAGCCTGTGGCACAACCCATAGTAATTGGACCATAGGAGAGAGCAACAAAAAAACTGGATCCACAAGCTGCATGCCAAGCATTGCTACCAGCTCAATCATTTGCTTTCTCACCTTTCCCCTCCATCAGGAATAATCAGTAGCTCAAGTATTAAATGACATGTCATACTCATTCGTTGTTGGAGAAGCAAGACACAATGACATATTCTGCTGATCATTTATAGCTATTGGTTGTTATAGGGTATTAACTTGCAATACACAGCCCTGTTTGAATTTCAGATGAGCAGATGGCCAGATGAATTAGTCTGTAAAATTAATATTCCAACCCACACGCAGCAGGACTTTGTATGGATACTGACTGCTTCAAAATCCACAAAGTCAGTTTAGCGGATTTTATTTTTCAGGCCTTGCCTATTATTTCCTCCTGAAATGCTGAAACCTGCAACTGCAAAAGGCCATTCTGTAATACTTCAGTATTCTGGTGCCACAGCTTCCTTGAATATTTCTTTCATAATGCCAGGAGCACTCATGGTGCACACTAGTGAAAAGATCAAAATTCGCTCATCTCATTTACATGTAAATATTTGTATATCCCTATTGTACTATGAAGTGTACAGTGCATGGGAACTATAGGCATTAGATACTTACTTTTGTCAACAGATTTTAGCAACACTATTGAAATTGTTCCCCAATAAACTTGGTATTTTTCAGAATGATTCGTGGCCTCCCCTCTTATAGCCCCCAAACGACAATATGTGCACAGATATCTGGCAGATGTCATCTGTGGTTCCCAAATTTACTAGAACACTAACACAGATGTGCTGATACAGGAAGGAGCAACTCACTTGCTGGTATTCAAGGTAAGAGAGGGTGCAGTTAGCAACCACAGCCCTGGAGGAGGCGAAAAGTTCCAGTAATGAAAACCTGCAAATTTGTCATGTCACCTGGACCTCTCTGAAAAGCTCACCTCGACTGCAATCAGTTTGCCTTGGCCTCTGACCCACTGCAGATGAACATAATACAAGTTGTGAGGGAAACGGCTGTATTTTAGAGCCACCAGCTTGATTACTATTGATTATCTACTTGCCTCCATGGTAATTTCCCTTTGACAGTAGCGTTTTTGACAGACTGCTCCCTCTGGGACTTGGGTTTTCTGTTCTTTTTCGGTTTTTTTTCCAGATTAGTTCCAAGAAATATATTTTGATTATTGTTTTCAGCGGAGCAAGGGAGCTAATAGAAGGGAAGGGTCAGCAATAATTGAGGCAGGAACTTACTAAAGTAATCCCTTATTGTAACCAATAAAGGCAACTCTACTTTTGAAAATCAGACTGTCTCTTGAGGTTAAGTTTTCCTTTTCCTCTTTGATGTAGAAAAAAAATAATTAAAATAAATAATATATGAGATATTAGAATACTCTCATATAGTTATAAACTTGCTAAATAATGTGAGGATTGGAAGGATTCCTACAGTTAAATTACTGTGTGGTGAAAAACTAAGTTTAGAGCTGAGGCTCAAATATGATGACCCAGTTGAGTAATTCAGTAACAGTGAGGGTGGACCTCCAAATGGGAGATGAAGCTTTTGTTTTATTTGTTTGACAGTAAATATCTGGCCTGTTGCTTAGCAGCCATACCCAGAAACAAAGGTGTTTCCAGACAAAATAAACTATATTATAGCAGGTAAATCTTTCACAGCAATTACCAAATGGAAATGAGAACTGAACTGATCACTGCAAAACAACTCAACACCTTTGTTTCCTGCAGATGTTTCAAGCACACAAACGGCAGTTTGAGATTTCTTGACAGCAATGCAAGGAGACTTCATTTATTTAAAAAAAAAAGTACACTCATTTAAAAAAAAATATACAGTAAAAGTCCTAGAGATGGAGACCAAAGTTTTAAAACTTCTGTCAGCTGTTAAATCCATATTTAAGCACATTAAATAACTATTTTTTTCTTTCTGAGACAATGAGCATTTACAACTATTGCCGAATTCCAGAGATTTTCACATGCCCTAGGAGCATTGCGATCATCTGGAACTGCAATACCAATAACAGAGGTCCAAAGACTGAAAAGCTTTTGTGAATGTTTTAATAATTTGATATTCATTCTGTCAAGCTTTATTTCTACCTTTGCTGTCACAAATGCATCCCCACGCCCCAGGTTCCCGGGCCACAACTCCTCTGCTCATCTGCTTTTGCAGGACTCACCTCCTACAAATGCCAAAGCTACTCTTGCATAGCGCAGCTGTGCAGCTTTAAGGCAGGTATTTCACTGAGAAAGCAGCACTTAGCCTCACTGAGCAAACAGAAAGGGCCAAATTCTGCTCTCAGTTACCCTGGGGCATTCCACCACAAGAAGGAATCTGCATGTGAATAACCTCGAGGAGAAATGTGTTTCCAGACACTTGAGCTTAAAGACTAAAAAAAGCTGGTGTGAATTCTGTCATCTTATATTTTCATTGAGGGTTTTTGAGGGCTGAGCTGTGTTGTGGACGGGTTTTTTTTACCATCAGGGTTGATGCGCAGGGCATTGTCATTATGCTGCTGTCTCACCTTTCAGTTGATAGACAGACTTCCTGCTGGAGAGACATTATTATTTAACCGGATCCACTCATCCTGCCACTGATTTGTTTTACTTTTGTTCCTGGCAAAGAACAGCAACTCTAGGTAATGTTTCTTTCCCATTTGGCTAAGTCCTTCAGAACACTTCAAGAAAATTAACCCCATGCAGTTCACTTAGTAAACATAGGAGCTCCTGAAAGGATTTATAAAACTAAATTACTTCAGAATTTCCAGACAATCTTTGTTTTTCTTTCTTTTTTTTTTTTTTTTTTTGGGTGCAAGCTTAAGAAAAGACTCAGGAAACAAGCACGAGTGTTAAATGCTGAACCAAATAGGAGCTTTAAGCACAGCCTGCAAGCATCAAAGCAAAAAGGAGGGGTTTTAATAAAAAATACAGATGAAGACACGTCAAATTTGTTTCTGGAGTAGAAGTATTATCAATGTATCTGCAATAGTCTGGTTTTAAATACATCAATCTTTTCTAGCTAGGGCTACACAGCAACTATAATCCTTCTGGAACCTAACATATTCAATTTGTCCACAACCAAATTCTCATCATAAATTAAATTTAAGCTGCTTGTACTTATATTTGTGTATATATATTTATCATACATCCTGTACTGTACACCAGTTCTCAAAGAGAGATAATAGGCTTCCTAAAAATACTACTGAGTGAAATTTTGTCATCTCAATAACATCAGGCAACACAATTATAATACCTCCTTACATTCATCCACAAATCTACTAAGAAAAGATAGTCAGTATAAATGCATTCAATGGAAAATTTTCCTTCCCACCTTGACAGAGTTTAGAAACTTATTTCAAATGGTAAAAAAAAAAAAAAAAATTAAAATATTAGGAGTTCAATGGCATTCACAAATCCTTCCTAGGGATCCAATCCCAACTCATCTAGTAGACAATAAAAGTATCCCAGTTAACCTAAACAAGCCTTGGTCTGAACTGTAGAGTGACCAGCTACTCACAATTAATCTAATACGTATTTCCTTCCTTCTAACTACAATTAGAAACCGAGTTTTTTCACTGGTGCCTGTATCCTAAATATAGGATTTCTTCTACTACACTGAGCCAAAAGGATAGAATCATAGAATAACCAGGTTGGAAGAGACCCACGGGAGTCCAACCATTCCTATCAAACACTAAACCATGCTCCTTAGCACCTCATCCACCTGTGCCTTAAACACCTCCAGGGAAGGTGAATCAACCACCTCCCTGGGCAGCCTGTTCCAGTGTCCAATGACCCTTTCTGTGAAAAATTTTTTCCTAATGTCCAACCTAAACCACCCCTGGCGGAGCTTGAGGCCATTCCCTCTCGTCCTGTCCCCTGTCACTTGGGAGAAGAGGCCAGCACCCTCCTCTCCACAACCTCCCTTCAGGTAGTTGTAGAGAGCAATGAAGTCTCCCCTCAGCCTCCTCTTCACCAGGCTAAACAACCCCAGCTCTCTCAGACGCTCTTCATAAGGCCTGTTCTCCAGCCCTTTCACCAGCTTCATCAGAGATACAAAGGAATCACAGTACAGTGAAATCACAGGGTGGTACAAGCGGCATTGCAGGATCCAGTATTTTTAGCGCCTCATCCCCTCACCAGCATGGTATGTGGCAATATCACAGCAGTATGGTGGTGGTTCCCTGGCAAAAATGCAGACACTCTAGATGGACTGCAGTTCTCTTAGAATCATTCATATATTCTCATCTGCAAGCAAGTTAATATGACTGAGTCTTCTGAATACTTAGCAAAACTACATCCACCTGCACAGCCATTTGGAATGGCCTTTGATTCAATTCCTAATCAACAAGGGAATCAGTTATTCTGTCAAGGAGAAGAAATAATTGTGTTTGTTCTCAAGTAATTAACAGCAAGTAAACAGACAAAACAACTTGTGAATAAGCATAGATTAAAGTATGTTTGTAAAAAAAAGCATTTGTAGACTTCAGATAATTATTCATAATACCTGAGCCTACTGTAAGATAGTAAGTGAACACAATGGAGTGCTGGATAATCTGAACACAACAGCTCTGAATCCTTTGCATTGACTGCTGGAGACCCAACAAGGGAAATGTAGAAACCTGCAAAACAAACTGAGCTGAAATTGTCTGCAGAGAGAATATATAAGGTTCTGAGAAAAATGTACATATCACCTTCTCCTTGCCTCCACACTCCCTCAAATGCTCCAAGAATTACCAATATAACAGGACACCTTTCAAAGTCTTAAATTAAGGCGGGAGGGAGAGAGAAGAGGAAGAAGGGGGAAAGAAGAATTAAAAAGAAAAATCTAGGAAGTAATTGCACTTTAATGTAGTATCTTGCAGTAAGTAACAAGTGGGTAGAAAGGAGAAATCCATAAATTTACAGGCTTAGGGACATGATTTATACAGGAAAAAAATCACAGAATCACAGAATAACCAGTTTGGAAGAGACCCACTGGATCATCGAGTCCAACCATTCCCACCAATCCCTAAATCATGCTCCTAAGTACCTCATCCACCCTCACCTTAAACACCTCCAGGGACGGTGAATCAACCACCTCCCTGGGCAGACTATTCCAATGCCTAACCACCCTCTCCATGAAGAATTTTTTCCTAATCTCAAGCCTAAATCTCCCCTGGCGGAGCTTGAGGCCATTCCCTCTCGTCCTGTCCCCTGTCACTTGGGAGAAGAGGCCAGCACCCTCCTCTCCACAACCTCCCTTCAGGTAGTTGTAGAGAGTAATAAGGTCTCCCCTCAGCCTCCTCTTCTCCAGGCTAAACAACCCCAGCTCTCTCAGTCGCTCCTCATAAGATTTGTTCTCCAGCCCCTTCACCAGCTTTGTCGCTCTTCTCTGGACTCGCTCCAGAGCCTCAACATCCTTCTTGTGGTGAGGGGCCCAGAACTGAACACAGTACTCGAGGTGCGGTCTCACCAGTGCCAAGTACAGAGGGAGAATAACCTCCCTGGACCTGCTGGTCACGCCGTTTCTGATACAAGCCAAGATGCCACAGGCCTTCTTGGCCACCTGGGCACACTGCTGGCTCATGTTCAGTCAGCTGTCAACCAACACCCCCAGGTCCTTCTCCTCCTGGCAGCTTTCCAGCCAGGCTTCTCCTAGTCTGTACCTCTGCTTAGGGTTGTTCTGCCCCAAGTGCAGGACTCGGCATTTGGCAAATGAGATACCTTTGATTGTTAGAAGTTAGGCAGAAATATTTTGAGTTTCCTCTATTAGGATTTAAGCACATAAGGGGGACAGGGAGGCATCACAAATGTAATTCTAACTTACTTGCGGTCTGAAAATACACAAAGCGGCTTTGAAAAACCTAGTATGAGTACCAAGAACTGTTTGGCTCCAGAGCACAGAACTCTGTAAGCTAATTTCAGGGATGACAACATTAACCTGCAGAGACTCTAAACTGGACTAACCCTTGCCCAGAAATTAGCTCAATTAAAACCACATTAGCTACCTCAAGCTCACTCTCCTATAGTACACCCACGCTGGAGAATACACTAAAGGCTTTCCCAGTAAAGGTGGCAGCAAGCACTCTGTCCAGAGTAATTACAAAATGCAGAGCAGATTTCTAAAGCAGCGTTAATGTGTTAATATTGAAGCAGTATCAGCAAAAACCATCAACTCTGCACAGAAAGCAAAGTGAAGTACAAGTAAAAGGGAGTGAGTACTGCAGGCGTGTAAGACCATCCTGGTCTGGAGGAGCCATACGGTATGGGGCAGGTAGCTAGGCTGGACTGAAAAATAAGTGTTTCGTAGAAACTTTTGAAACCAATTGGCTGGTGTTGCCTCTGCAACAGCTTCTTCTAAGTGAAGAAGTTTAATATATTGACCAAAGGTGCAATAAAGACAATCTCTCTGAATTAAAAACAATCCCTTGTCACGTTAGCTGCCTGGGCTCCCTCTTTGTATTGTATACAGTGTCCTAGATCCATCACCTGTTCAGCAAACTCCTTCCCCTTCCATATCACTCCTTCCAGCTGAGCTGAGCTTCTCTGCAGCAACCAATTCAGAGCTGAACATCAGCACTTTGGCAAGCTCAGGATGTGGCAAATCCCAGCCAATAATGCATGGTGCCAAAATCCGTACAAGGTCCCAGCCAAAACTGGTGTACATGTAAAACTGTGCTTAGGAACCAGTCCAACAGTGGAGCCTTCCTCAACCTCACTATTAAATGCTGCATATATCCAAAGAAATTTAGATGGTGCAAACCACCACAAGTAACTCCTTTCTGCACACAACAGTATACCCATATAGGTGTTCTTTTTTTTATTTTCTAATGCCCTGCATCAGTGCATTTAAAGCTGTGAATAGTTGAAGTTAATAGCTTTTGACTTCAATCCATAGGCAGTACAGGATCAATTTCCTAATTACATATATAAAAAACTGTTTCCCTTCACCAAAAGAAAAAAAAATAATAATGAGCTGAGTACAGCACAGACATTTATTTATAATGAAGTCAGGACAACTGAACAAGAGAGGCTTGCAGCAAGATTTTTTTTTTAAGTATAAACTCCAGCTCTCTTCACTTTCAGTTGGTTGCAATTACTACACTTAAAGCCAAAGCTCCTCTGAAGGAGAACAAAAGCTGGAACTGCTATCACACAGGCTTAGCTATCCAGTTAATAATTTAGTAGTAGCAACCTATCAGGATATAACAGTTCACATTCCTCCTTTTCCCCACAGAAACATCATCTTCGTGTAGGAATTTCTTTGGGATGTCGCTGCTAGAGAAGAGAGTGGACACAATTATCTGCAAGGAAATGCCTATTCCAGGTTCCAAGAATTAGTTCTAGATAACTCCCACAGACTTCTTTAAATGAATGGTAGCTACATTTTATAAGGATACTAAATCCTCTATCTAGAACTCTTCTGCCACATTGCAGAATTTTATTTGTTTTGAAAATAATCTAATTCTCGCACTTGTGAAGGCCTATCAAGCAATTCATGTAAAACATGCAAAGAAAAAGAAAAAATAGTTTTTTTCTTGTTATAAAAGAATGCTTATTCACATGCATTATCATTGTCTACTAATATTCCTCTTTTTTTCAGGACTTTACAGCTGCCAGTGCAGGTAAATACTACCATTACTTCTATTTCTCCTTAAGAGACATCCTTATCAAACAATATTTCTGCAGAGCATTATCAAATATAATATGCTCATCAACTATGTTATATAAACAGAAAACTCTAACTTCAGACTGTAAAAACATGATCAAAAGCAATAAAGGTCGTACAAACAAAAATCAGCTGAAAAAAAAGTTCTATGCCTTGACTCATCTCTTTAGCTAAGCAAAGCAAGGCACTTAACAAAATAAATTTTAGTGATCAACTCTCCAGATTAAAAATACAGATTTCTGTTAAATTTTAATGCTTCTGTGTTCCTCTATTTAATTTTTTGCTAAATGAAGGAGAGAAAATTGAGGAAGTTTTATTTCACTGAGATCCAAATTCATCTCACTAACTGCAGGAATTTCTCTGGGGTACCTAATTAGAAGCCCCATCAACAAAGGTTGTCCATCAGTGCTGAGATACAGCTTTAAAGGATAATTCTGAGCTGCTACTCTAAATTGCCTCTTCTCATGGGCTATAGAACAGGGCTCCTAATCTCAGCTGGGTACTACAACTAGTTGAAATTAATTCTGTCCCAGGTCTCTAGGGTTCTTTCAGTAAAAGAGTTTTTCTTTTTTCTCTTCATTCTCAAAAAATGTTTCTACACACAAATCCAAGAAACACACAGTATAGATGATTCTGTCTTTCACTTGGCCCTGCAGGCTTCTGGCAACCTATGAAAAATATCATTCTCACTGGTGCAGTGGCTTCACAGAGTCATAACCATTGCCACTGCCTTTGACTGCATTCAGTGTTCCTGGTAGACATTTCTAGCTTGCTTTCTTGAACTTCAAATTCACACCATTTCTAATTCATTGCAATCCCCAGGAAGGACCTTCAACAGTTAGAGGCAGAATAAAATGAACCATGACATGGATCCCCATTGCAAAACTGTGGTGGTTTTGAACACTGACAGGAAAAGTAAAACAGAGCCTCTGTATCCAGGATCCAGAAAACAGTCCACTCTCAAGTCCTGAGGATGGCCAGAATACACAACTCTCACGCTGCTCCTTAAGCAACCTGCCTGTCAATTTGGCACAGGAAGAACATAGAGACATTAAACATAACAAAAAAAAAAAAAGCCATATACATATATATATACACCATTTCATCTCAGGGTATACTTTACCACTGTCAAGAGTCACAGCTTTGTAGAATCCCATTACGAGCTTCATGAACTCAGTAAAAATCAGTATTCTTTCAATAAACCAGGTAAAAAAAGTCCAGACTAGTGACATGCCAACAGAGTCAGGATTATTTAGGAATGCTAAATGAGATGATTCAGCTGCCTAGGGTTTGGATGGGATTGGAGCAGAGACAAAACTATATTTCCTCACGCTCCTTTCCTTGAGAGACTAACTCTTCTCCCCTAAAAGATGCCTTGCTAAGGAAAAAACAGTGATTTCTCATCCTTTCATACTGCTCTATATAATATATGAAAAACTAAAGGGAAGAATAAAGAAGGTGATTTATCATGGTTTTACAGTTAAAATTCATGTTTGTGTACTCTGGAAAGGCTGCAGTGACTTAAAAATTTATGAAATTATGACATGGGAAAAAAAAAAAAACAGGGAACAGAAAACCCTACAGATATAGAGATTGCATTGTCTACTGTTCTTCAGCCAAGATTTTCAATAATGAATAATGATTTTGGCTGTTAACGATGCCTGAATTGTCTTTGTGGGGATTCATTTCCAGAAAGCGCAGAGCATCTTTCCCCTGAAAATCAAGCCCCTTAAAACTGTTTATAGCTGTGAAACCAAAAAAATGGAGGCATGGAAAACTTTCTTTAGATTTAGAATATTTTTAAACTCTTACTGAAGTACAATGCCCCAAAACACACTTGGAAAAAACAGTTATTTTTAAGGGATCAGATTATCTGCTATATACTTGTAATATTGTAATATATACCCCTGAAATATTCACGCTGCTCATAAGGAAAAATAAGGAGGATGATGTATTATCAAACACATGTAGAGTTTAAAAATAGGCAAAAAATAATGTCTCCAGACATTTTTTCTGTGCAATGCCAAGACTGATACTTTTAAAGTATGTTGTATATTTACTAGACATTCAATTTACCACATTAGTGATTGTCCATAATCTAAACTATTTTTTTTTTAAAAAGTGTTTTTGCAGAAATTAATGGTTTTCTTTTTCCAAATGCAGATACCCTACTGCAGTTATATGTCTTGAAATCATATATGAAGCCTGTGGAAAATGATAGATCCAATTTGCATTGAAGAATTCCTGTAATGACGAGGCCAAATGGGACTATAGATTATTTCTCTGAAGCATGTGTCTGGCTCTCTTTTTAGGATTAGGACCTTACCCATGTAGTATGACCTTCTTGTACATTCAAACATTTGTATATCATCATATCTGGACATTTACTACAATGCACTTGAAAATACACCACAACACACAGTTATTATATGCTACAGGATACCTTACTTAGTTTCCAAGTTCACTGGGAATTTACAAATTCCCAGCAAATTACAAGATGCAAACAGCTGCATGCAAGATTAAATTCCCTACCACCAGCAGTTTTACAAAAGTTTTGCTTGATATATGTTCATTACACAAAGCTAAGTGCCCACCAATCAAACTGCCATGAATGCCCCCAAACTGGTTATCTCTTTAGAAGATAAAGTGTGCTGTTTATATAATTTATTAAAAATTACACCCTTGCATTCCTTTTTGAGATAAAAAGTGTGAGGGCATTGCTTTATCACTTTAACTATGTGTTTCTTTGAACTTATTTATGCTTTAAAGTAAACACCAATGCTAGTTTTTTATGACTACTAAAATCAAAACACATCTTTCTAAACTAATCTGTAGAGTGGTTGGGAAGAGCCTTTGATTCACTACCGTAATTATAAACACGCACTTAAGTTAGACGTACTAAAAGAGCATCAGTCATTTAAAATCAAATTAACAGTTTGATTAATCAAACACCAGACTGTCAAGTCAGATAACATACCTGATGGCTTTGTTCAGTTACCAAAGGCAGTTTCCACTATAAGCACCACAGATTTCATCAGCAAAACAAAATTTACTCAAGCAGAAAATTTTGGGTTCCTTTAAATGTGCTCTATAATATTACTAGGAAAATTCTCACAAGAAGCCAAATTCTGAATCGCTTTCATATAGTCACACAGCAGGAACTGAAAGACTTTACAGATATATTTTCTGTCTCTTTGAGGCCCACTTTTCAGGCAGAAATGTGCAGTGGAATTCAGAAGGATGTACATTAACAGGATGAGGTCATGTTTATAAGGTATACCAAAGTGGTAGAAAAATAGTTTATTGACTTGTTTCTGAAAGTTAGTGATTAATTACTAAGCTAAGTATGAGAGGGTGGCACATAGCACATGATGCATTGCATGCATTTTCACACCTGAATCCACTTCCCCTCCATCAGATTATTTTCTGTTCCTAGCATATGACATGGAGTCTGAAGAAGAATCTTCTCTACAAAAATTTGGAAAGACCTTTTGTGCTAGAGACAATGTAATGACTATCACGATGCTAAAAAAAATGGAAAAGGTCATGCTATGTCACTGCTCCCTCAGAGTAGCAAAATACATAGACTGTAACATGCTGAAACAGCCACATGTCTATAGGACCATTATGGAAAACACCAGTGTTGTGCCACAAAGTAAGGTATTCCTCTATGCTACTGGGATCAACGAAAATCGAGAAAGCATGACTGAAGAATTGTCTTCTGAAATAAAGTAACCCATCATTCACCCACAGCAAAAGCAGCACATGGCAGCATGTCTGGCAGAAGGTGTCTCCATATATATTGTATTTGATTTGTGAAAAAAAATTATGTTAGTACACAAAGAAGGCATATACTTCAATTGTTCAGAAACGTCTCAAACAAGAAGAGAGAGAATTCCCTCTTTCTCTGGTAATATCCAAATGCTCCTGATGTTGGACAGAGGCAATCAGGCAGATTCTGCATGCTCCAGAATCAAAGCTTTCAATCTCTTGTCCTTCACAATTACCCTGAAAATGTCTGTGAGCTAGAGAGAGTTTCTCACTGTATTAGTTCACCCATGGTTACTAGACATTGAAAGATTGCACCTATGACAACCACTTTAAGTTGTGAAGCAGCATCAAGAAGCAGATGTGTGCTTCTGGGGATAGGCTCGTTTTCAAAAGAATGACTGTAAATTTGTGTCCTTCGCAATGTCTGATCCAGAGCCATTTTTCCAGCATGGCAAGGACGGATAAAATGGAATTATGCCAAATATACCAACATAAAACCTCTAAATTCATAGCAGACGATTAAAATGAATGGGAATGAGGACCAATTCCAGATTAAACAGCAGAAAAGAGAAAACTTGAAGAAATAAAACCCATCACCTCATACACCAAAGATCTTTCTGTCATAAGTCAGTATGTAGCCTGAATAAAATCTATGGATGTGTAAATCAGAAATTCCTCTTGTATATGGTGTTTTGAAAAACGGATAAATTCTTGGCTTCATTCCACCACTGGTTTTGATACTTGTTCATTTATGATTACAATTCAAACTTTAAATGCCTCTATGCTTTCAGCCTAATATACATATTATTTGTTAGCTGCACTCTAAATGACAGTTCCTTCAGGGAGGTTTCTGCCTGTGGGGCCATTTGGGGGCTGAAGACCCCAGTTCAACTTCATGCATTTTAATATTCAGTGCTGCCCATTGACATGCTCTGACTATTGAATGTGAGAGACCTAAAGAGCTGCAGAAAGTAATTGGCCAGTGGGCTATTGCCCCCATATTTCAAAAAAAAACCACCCATAAACTGCGTAAAAAAAAATTTAAAGGGCAAGAAAAAACCCTTAACACACTGCTTAAGTGTGTTAAGAGTGAAACAAAGATCATTGGTTACAGGAAAGCTAAAGGCTTATGGCAAAAGCATTTCTCTTGCTTACATTGGCATAAAGACAAAAGGTTTCAAAGAAAATGTATATGGGTTTTGCCAATTCATTACAGTATTTCTGCTAAAAAGAATTTCCAGCACAGGTCAAAATCCAATGATATATGAACCACAATGTCTTCTGAGGTTGGGATCAAGTATGCTTGAAAATTTTGTCTACTCATCTAATCTCTGAAGCTTCCTTTCTTCCCTTTCCCTCCACAGCCTCGATCTCTCTCTCCATAACCTCAAGACAATATACTACTCATACTAGTCCTTTTCAGTCTTTTTTAAATATCACATGTAAATCCCACAAAGCCTTTTTCTTCTTCTTCTGACCACAAATATCAGACTGATGGCTGTTACACATGTCAGATCTCAGGAAAAGAGAAGTGGTAATGTATTGCAACAATAAGATTCAAATCCTGTGTCTGATGGACATTCTTCTTTAATATTGAAAGATGTTTCCTCGAGACTGAATGAACCAAAATTTACCACCTCCATCCTGCAACCCCACTGCAAAGATATGCCCCAGAGATTTACTTTATATATATTGTACACAAAAATTCACCTATATATTTGCATAACTGCACAGGAATTGGACATTAATTTTTTTATTCAAATCCATTACACCTGGAATTGACACAATTTGCTGGTTTCCTTAATGGAATAGGTAACTTATTTTTAAAGCAAATGCTTGATGTTCAGGATAGATGGATCATCAGATAATGACAGCTAATGATGGCTGTGTATTGTTTCACCTTTAATCCTCATTGATATTAACAGAGGCCCATTTTTGGGCACCTAATAGCAGGCAACAATATGTTTACTTCATATTTGAAATATCTACCATATTGATCTAAGAATTTTTGGATAAAAGAAAATTTGATCACATACTTTTCTCTTGAAAAAGCAATTTTAACAAACCCCAAAGTTTTCATAAATTTTGATGAAATCTTAGATGTGATAGTTTCTAATGAACAATTTCTGATGTATTTTTAATTTGCATTTTATTTCTGTTCATCATTTCATTTTTTTTATATATCTTTGACATATAATACTGATATGTAGCATGCTTCAATACAAATAAAGCAAAATCCCTTAAGTGTCAGGTTCCAAATATTCAACACTTTAAATATGAAATTTCTCATTATTTCCATCCCATGGAAAACTTCAAGATTTGGTCCAAGTTAGAACCAAAGAGAAAGCTTCCACACATTTTTATCCTGAACAGAAAAATGTCACTTTCAACCAGCAATACAATATGTAATTTAAGAATCAAATTCTAATGGCCTTATATGGAAATGAAAGTGCTTAAAATAGATATGGGTTTTATTTTCACAAAAACTCAGAAACACAAAATAATGATCAATGCTCAGGACTGAATTTTAGACACTTATTTTAGACACTGAATTTTAGACTCCTTAGTTTTCCCCTCTCTTTTTATGAAAAAAAATGAAAGATACAAACAAAAGAAACAAAAAAAACCCTTTCCCAACAGTAAAGTCCCAGCTACAGACAGTGAGGAACCATTCTCTTCCACATCTTAACAGACATTTAGCTCTGTTGTTGACATTCTGTCTGTCTTGACACTCATATAGGCAATATCAGTATAAAAGCAAAATAGGAGTGAACTAATCTCAGCATATTCATCATGTGAAGATTCAGACCAGTGTATTTTATCATCCCTATTCCAGAATACCTTCCTATCCAGCAGCATTACCCTGGAAAAACATAAGGCGATTGCATCATTAAAAAAGCAATTTTTACTCATGAACTAAGAAACTTTATTCTACAACAGAACTCCTACATAAGAAAGCATACTAGAATAACTGCATTAAAATATATTATTTTCCTATACATTGTTCAGTTGGTTTACCCAAATTCCTTAGAAAAGGTTGCTTTTAGCTTGTGTCTAGGCAAATCATTACCACACCCACACCTGCATGGCCACTAAAAACAGTAGTACCTCACACAGTTTTTTAGCCTCATATTTTGCCCAACATCTGAATTCACTTTTAAAAAAAAGATAAATATTTATCATATTTCATAATTTTTCTAAATCACACTGGCTTAAAGTACAAGCATCTGAAATGAATGACAGGAGGGAGAAGTTCAGATAGCTGAGTAAATTCACGTCCTTAATTTGCTGTAGACAATGATTACTCTCCTAAACTCTGTTCAAGAGTCAGATAAAATTAATTCAAACTGATTGAGTTCAATCTCTTGCTCTCAAGCATCTGATCAATAAACCAGGTTTTTAAAATATCAGAAAGATAGTGAACTTCTGCAGAAGACCACCTCAGCTGAAAGGTACACTGAAACTTCATTCACTTTAATCTGGCATATATATGTATGTCATCTGGCACACTAATGTATATATTCCTCATTATTCAGAAGAAGTTGAAGGAGTCTGGACCATTTCCTTCATAAATCTTAGGGGTGTAATAAAGAGAAGCCTTTCACATTATGTCACTCTGATTCTAATTCCATTAACAATTTCATTTCAACAGAAACTGTGGTCATCCAGACATGTGCCCCTGAGACTGCAGGATTTTCTTTTCCCCTTTGCATTAGTTTTAAATACAGGCTCATACAACTGCACATAATAATAGCACTCAAAGGAAAAAGGAAAGTTATAGAAGGAGTTGTAATCAGCAAAACTCCAGAAAAAAAGGGGGAGAAACGGGATTATTTTAATAGCTTTCTCATATTGGTACTCACTGTATCTTTAGAACAAACATTTATGGAAATTAAATCAAGACTATTTCAGACTTCTTGCTTCATTTGCAACATTCTCTCCATTTTTCGTCTGCGTGCTGCAGAATAGATTTTGCTCCCTCTTCACTTTCCACCTTTAGATCATGGTATCCAAGGTTATTTGAAGGAGAACTGCACCTAATTCAGTCAGCCAAGCTGTACGAAACTGCATGGGATAAGAAGCTATTCTCACAGCAAATAAACTGTGTTGTGCTATTCTTCATATTTTTAATTATAGCTGGTATTGCTCAAGCACTAAACAAATGACAGCTTAGTTGTAATATTGTTTTAAATATATGAACAGTCAATACCGATAAAAATATATGCTTACAGTGAAAAATTCCGTTATCTGACATCAGCTGCCCGACACATCTTGCTCCTGTCCAAACACTAGCCAGCCTAAAACCACAGACTGGAAACAGCTTAGCTACTGGCTCAACAAGTAGCAAAGGTATTCACCCCTTCTTTTCACTTTTTGCTCACTGCAATAGCCGTGAATAGCTGTGATTAAAGTAGCACTTGACCATACACTCTTGGAGTCAAATCTGAATTCTCTTGCCCCCTCCAGGGCAGTTTTTCCTGACTGTGGACTTGAGGAAGACAATCTGACACAGTGTCAAATTCAGGCCTCTTTTCTGGTATATTCACCAAAAGACAATAATGCACAGCTAAGCCTGCTTTCCTGACAGCGGAGAGTCAGGAAAGAGGGTGTATTTTTAAAGAAAGTATAAATTATTTATTCCATTGCTAGCAAAACTCTAACTTACACTTTTACAGCCTTACACAAAAATCTGTGATCTGCAAAGAGAAGGTGCATCACAAGCAGACTGTAAAACCTCTCAGAAAAGCTGACTTCTACCACTTCGTCTTAAAATATTGGTTATGTGTGCGAAACAGTAACATCTGAAGATCCCAAATAAACTGGGGATTCCTTGTGTGAGGTGCTTCAACCGTAAATGGTAGGGGGTATTGCTACAAAGAATATACTATTGAAAAATAAAGGACAAGGTGTATAAGAAAATATGTTTATTTCTAGATTTTTACTGTATAACTGAGGCACATGCATACCAGACAATGTTGGACAGGTGCAGTGAGTTCAGTATAACACCCTTCAAGGTATTTCATGTTGCTGAATCACAAGGTAATAATTTCTTTGTTACTCCAAAAACTTTTAGGATATGTGAACGTTTATGAGTTTCTTCTCCTGATTAGGACAGTAAATCCAGTAGATTTTCATATTTTTGGACAGTACAACAGTCCCTGAAATTACTCCAAGCCTGAATAAGGATTTTAAAACTAACTCAAGTCACAGTTTCATTCATTCTCCATCATGATCCAGCCCTGGAAGGAGCTAGAGATCAAAACCACCTGCAATCATATTTATTCTATGTAAGAGTGGCCATGCCTCGTTAGATCAAAGGTCTATTTAGTATCCTGCGTCTGACAGTGGCCAGTAGCAGATGCACAAGGAAAAGTATAAAAGCAAGGCAAGTACACAGTGATCCTTCCCCGAGTCACACATCCAGCAGCCTGAGGTTTCAGGGCTTCCAGAGCCAGAGGTTCTGACAGCAGCTTTAAATGTGGAATGCTAGGATTCAAATCTCCAGCCCTTTAATTCATGTAACAACAGGAAAGATAAATGTTTCTCGGTTAATTAATTCGTACGATAAGTAAGATCCACTTCTTAGCCTCAACACAATTTAAGTGCTCCTGCTGCAAAATTACATTTGTTTAGGCACATTTCCATGTCACACATCTAGACATGAATTCCATCGATCTTCTCATTTCATTTGCTGTTTGAAGCCGCAAAGAATCCACAGTTTGTCCATAACAGATGCCAAAATCATAGAAACTTATTACACACTGCTCACAGTGTGGGTTCAGATACATTATCAGCATAAAAAGAAAAAGGCAAATTAGGCCACAGTAGGAGAACACATTTTTAATATTACAGTCTGCAGCTTGCATCTCTAATTTAATGCTGCTGTTTCCCAAAGTTAGGCTGTATCATTCTAGGTTGCTGAATTGAAGAGATGACAGTGAGCTAAGTTTTTACAACCAACTGGGCAACGCAGATAGTCAGTGCACTTGATGAATTCCAGAGAAACCTTCAGGGCCAAAGTGAATGAGACATTTTCAAAGAATTGCTTAGGCATTCATATTGACAAAAATTAGGTATGAATATTTTCAGTGTATTAAAACTTGGGAAAAAGTAAGATTTTAGTGCATCCTTCCAAAAGAACAGAAAGGAAAAACACTGAGCGTCGGTAAGCAAAACACATATACCCTCTTTAAGTTGCAAACGCTTAGTCCTGTTGGTTAAGTACATGCACAAACTTCACAAAAATTATCATCTCAAGAAATCACTGCTTACTGAGAGGCTTATCTGTGTCATTATGCCCTCTCTACTTACTGTTTACTCCAGCTACACCAGAAATCTTGAAAGGAGATATCAAAGAATAGCAAAGAAATGCAGCTAACAAGGAAAAATAAATAGCACAACTTGTACTTTCATCAAGCACCCTCCCAAGATTCTGGTCATATGGGGCAACTATGCTTTACTTAATTTAAAGTTTCCTTTATTGATAATCTCCCAACTAAGCATTAGATAAGTGATATTGAGGGATATCTCGGAGAAAAGGAAACTTTGAGTTATGTTATTTGTATGAAACGATAAATTTTCCTGTTTAGGAAGAAAATATCAGATAGCCCATATATATGGGAAGTTTTGATCTGGTCAGATGGGAGCAGAAAGGCAAAAGCCTAGTGTCTGTTGACTTCAGTCTAAAGAGCAGTCTTTAACATTAGGTTCAATTTCAACAGTTCCAGATTCCCAAGATTTTGCAGTACTGTTCAGATGGGATAAGCATATCAGAGTTTACCCACTAAAATTACTGCCAAAGGATGATGAGTTCCCACCTTGAACATTTACTTTGCTAATATTCAGAAGATGCACATGCATGCACCACAAAAGCAGTCACCAATGAACACTATGTCTGCTCTGGCTCCTAGCTACCAAGTGTCAGACATAGCAGAAAATTATTCACAATTGTAATTAATCCCATGTTTATTCAGCCAGCATTTCCTTTAAGATGCTTACAGGAGGTCATTTTACATTCTCCAAAATAAGCAGTCTGCTACCGTTAGATATTTACCTCATGCAAACTAAAGTATTCACAGTACAGGAGGATTTCAAAAGCAATACATAATTTTCATGTCAGCAAACTGTTATCAAAAAAATGGCAAAGCTGCCTGCCATGATGGATATTCAACATGTTTGGGCCTCTTTTGCATTTCTTGGCTTGCTCTGGGGAATGAATGGTTTGAGACCTTTTGGTCTGTATTATAATCCAAAGTATTGTGTTACTTGAGCAAACAAATTAAACACAGCAATTAACTGGGAAGAAGATGTCTGTGATTCTTGATATCCTGAAGTGAAATTAAGTTAGCTCTGGCACTTATGTATTGAACATAATATTACTGTTACATGTTTATCCAGCAACACTGCAGGGCCTCGGAGCCTTTAAATTAAATTTAAATGGCCAGTTTTTAAATGGAGTATCAATAGTGCATTTGTTTCTAGCGTTTGAGAGATGTATAGTTTACTGGACTGAATTGTCAGGCAAGCTTTTAGTTGCCATTTCTATCATGATTTTTTTCAGGAAAATATATAAGAAGATCGGAAGAGTTTAAAAATATCAGGCCCATTTGTCTCTCTCGTTCAGGAAGAAATCAGGATCGATTCTTGGAAATACTAGAGGGGTGAAAAAATAATCTAGTTGTTTCAGGCCTAAACCAATCTGTGAAAAGAACTTCCTAAATCCATGTGAAACGCATCAAAGTAGGTGGGCTATGAATGACAAAGCAAACAGTGGAACAGTGAATTGACAGGGTTCAGCAATCACCTCCAGACAAAAGGTTCTGTAATTTAATTAGTAAAAGTAGCAAATCTTCTACATAGTCAACACAGACTCCAGACTGAAACAATCACCGCAACTACCAGACTCTTTTTTTCCCCATTTCAGCAGTCTTTCAAACCAGGAAAATAGGTAAGCACACACTTGACTCCTAAGAATATAAAGTTTGCCAAGCAAGGTCAGACTGAAAATCTACTTTGTACTGGAAGATGGACAGCTCAGGGTACTTAAAGAAAGACTATGGAAACAAAACAAGAATTTCTTCTATGGTAACCTTCTGGTTTTGGCAACTTGCAGTTTAAGGGTATCCTGACCTGAAAGATATATCTGCCCACTCCTCTATGTTTAGCAGTTCACCATAAACTTTTGTGAAACTATTTATTAATATTTTGAGTATTCAGGTTGTACTGTAGACTCTATGGGAGAACACCCTGACCACCCCTGTAAGAAAACCTGTAATTTCTTTTATCCTCTTTATTAATTTTTATTACTCTATAAGAAGGTAACACATTCTAACACTATTCTTTCCTTTAATGAGGCTGATTAGAACATGAAATCCATACCATAGCTAATAATTTACCAATTCCGTGTTTGAGTTCTTCTAGAACTCCTGCAAGGGCTCCATGAATCCTAGGACACTTCATCTCATCCTGCTGATCTGCCATTTGCACTTTAAAGTAGTTTCTTGTTGTTATACTGATGGCCAATCTGTTTTAAGGAAGAGACACTTTTTCAATTTTTTTGTTTGATAGGTGGTATGCTTTTACCCTGAGCCTCTAATGCAGGTTCTTCAATCATTTTTACCTTTTGGCTGCTGTTTTAAATTTATTTTCAAGAAGCTTTCTTATTTTTATGTATTTTCCCTTTTGGAAGTTAAATATTACTTTAGTGGTTTTTTTCGTCCTTCTGCAGACTGCAAACTTTGAATTTTTCCTAAAATCTTCAGCCTGACAAGTAGTAATATCTTAAATTACACTGTGTGCCATGTTGAGGATTTATTCAGACATTACTTCTTCTTTTTTTTGATTTATGACTTATCACTAATAGAGGAAAACTTTCTAGAAAATGTCAAAGACAGTACTTCTTAGCAGCAAAATTGCAAGCCTGAACTGCTTCTGATGCATTAGAGAAATTCCTATGCCACTGACTCAAACTCCTTGAGTATAAGACTATCACAAACCATGAATCATAGATTGCTGATGAATGTTCATAAACATCGTTCACACGATGAGGCAATATTTTTTAATGTATAAAAAACAGGAGTTGTTTAAAATGCTTGTTTATAATCATGATTTTACTGCATAATACTAACATTTTCTCACTTTTTATAGAAAACAATTAAAAAGTTATTCCATCATGCTTATATTTTGAGTAACTACGTAAGGACAGTCAAGTTAAATGCAGCTTCATATTCAACTTCAAAAAAAGTCCTCAATGACTGGTAGTAACTAGAATATCAAGAAAACTAAACAAAACTGAAGACTTGCCAACAACACAAACTTTCACTGTCATAGCTTTGTTAAAAGTAGGAAAGAGTTATGGCAGACTTCTAAAAATCCTGGCACAACTGAAGTGGCATGACCCCCTCCAAAAAGATCTCTTTTTCATGAATTCAACAGTTTAAGTAAGTTCTGGCAAAATGGCTCTCATTTTCAGCTGTAATTATGGAATTTGCAGTCTTAATTATGGGAATTTGTAAGCATAACACAATCAGTAAACCTTGCATAGGTAAATAAAATCTTAGCCACATCCATAAAATAGCAGTTAGCAGTATAGTGTTTCCTAAACATAAGTACAGCAAAGGCTAATCCTGGTTTAGTACCAGATCCAAGGCCATAAGTGCATGAAAACAAGCATGATGTAACCTGTATTGAAAGGACTACTACAAATTGATTTTGAGACATTCTGGAAAGACTAATTTTAAAAATCAAAGGCAACTTCATATGTAGTATTTTAATTTAATTAAACATTAATTCTTACATTGTTTGGAACAGACCTACATTTGTGTGTTTAAAACCACAAAACAAATAAACAACTACAGTAGTCCATGTGTTATGTAGTTCCTATTAAATTCCCCACCTTAGGATGTGTAAATGGAATGCAGGACTGGAATAAAAATACTGACCACATGTTTCTGCTAAACTGGTTATCAGTAAAAAATTACCAGGGTTGATATTTAAAGGCTAGATTTTCAGGAAAACTCAGTATTCAACATTTACACTCATAACTCAGTGGACAGACTTTCAAAATAGTTTGTTCCCATTTTGACACTGAAATGCATTCATTAGATTTCCAAGACCTTGGTCCTACTAGGTGTCAGGCATTCTGGCTCTGCATCAGTGAATCACTTCAGCATATGTTTAATTTAAGCAATGTAAATGGTCCCACTGAAGTCTTGGAAATCTGCACTACTTAAAGGCTTCACACAATCTATCGTGCAGCTGGCTCTAGGCCAGAGATTTCAGCACCTCAGAGGAGTGACCCCAAAAGTAGTAATGAGGCTAAGGCACATTTGAAAATCTTCTATAGATACAAGGCTTGAGTAAATCAAGGAAAGTTTGTTTCCCATTTGACTGAGAGCTTTCCAGTAGTCGGATCCCTGCTCACTTGCTTGTAAATGGAGGGGGAATGAATGTTTACTAAATTCTGTTGTGTCGAACAAAAAGGAAAAGAAGCAACACCAAAGGTGAATATAACTACTTTGAAATTGCTCTTACATTAAAAACTGTATAAATGATATGCAAACATCTCCACGTTCCCTGTTGCCAACTCCACTTCTCGCTATTAATTTAATTTTCTGTTCCCACATGCAAACCAAATAAATTGGCACATAATCCTTCTGAAATTTCTTACCCCATTAGTTTTAGCTCCTGTTTGACTTTCCAACAGCCTTGGACATTGGCTTCTTCATATTTCTACCATCACCACATAAAAGCAGATGTCACTGTTCTTTCCCTTTGGCTCAAGTGAAAAGTGACTGTCACTGGTGAAGAGCAGCTGGGCAGGTGCCACCTTTAATAATCGCAGAACAAAATGCTCTACAGAAATTGTCCTAAGGGCTGTCACAGCATCAGTGTAAGCTATCAGTCATAAATGGATCTGTGGACACTGTAGATTAGAGGTGGCAGCCATCACCACCGACATGAGTTGTCCTCTCCTATGCTATACAACCATACTTCTCCCCTCAAGTCTCCATGGCCATAGCAATTCTGCAACAATGGGACTACTCGTGTGCTGCTCACCCCTAGCATGAGCCATACCATCTGGCTTTACAGCTTACATTAGTAGCAATGTAACAGCATTTGCAGCTGTTCCTGTAGGACATTTGCTTTTGTTTTTATGAAGCCTGACAGTCTCCCAGCTGCAGCTCCTTACTAACGTGCAGCGAGCACTGGTCAGGGATGCCAAGATGATAATGTCAGTTCCAGTATTATATCTGATGGCACCTTTCTGCTACCATGTGCAAAACTTCAGACAGGCTTTTATCCCTAGTCCGTGCTTTTACACACTGACATATACAGCTGTTAAAATTGCCAGCATTCTTCACCAAAAGGATCTTAACTCCTATGAATTTATCACTTTTACTGAAGGCTTTTTGGATAAAGGGAATTAAAACTGTTCTTCAAAATGATGCACATTCCTATTATGTGTAGTAAACATCATGCTGAAAGGGGGGAAAAATGGGAAAAAAAGCATTCCATGCAGCTAGCGGCTCTCAAGCATCAAAGATTCCATTTCAACATTATGTCAAAAACCATGATGCTTTAAGGCTCATCAAAACATAAGTGCACCTCCAAAGCAGGTGTATTGACTCTTTAGGCTGTTGAATGGCTGGATAATAGAAAACTTACTAAAAAAGAAAAGAAAAGAATAGCAGCCACCCATGCATCTAAAATTTTTAAGAAAGCAAAAGCATCCATACAAACACAACAATAACAGCTTCCCTTATTATTGGCTACGTTTCTACTTTGTCATCTGCATCTACTATAGCTAGCACTCCTTTTCGCAGCTGCTAAAGCCCTTTCAAAGTGCCTTGGTATACTCTGTTGGTTCTGATTCAATTTCCTCTCCAGCTCTAAGCTATTGTTACTGGGTTTTAGTGACGCTTTTCTTCATTTGTCTTTGTATTGGTTTTACAGATTTTTATATGTGTTAAATTATACATTAATAGACTCTGCAAGAATATATCTGGAAGGGATAAACAATTCATATAGGTGACAAAAAAAAAGGCAAAAGAATCTGTGTTCAATTTAACTGTGGTCTAAGCTAACATACTACCAACCATATTGCTTCACAGAATCTGTTCTATACCTGTGCTCTAAAACTAAATAGAGGAAAAAATAATGTTTTCCAGAACTCAATGAGATTCAAATAGGTGAATTCTTCATTCCCAGTCACTTTAACTTGGCCTCAGCACCACCTGAAATGGCTAAAATAGCCAGTAGCAGAAGTGGTAAAGATATAAAAGATGTATTAATTGCATAAAGATGTATAAAGCCAGATCACATTGGATTTATGAAACAAATTACTTCAAAACATCTTATTAACTTCAAGGCTCTAGGGGAAATAACTATTGACATGAATTATAGCAGTAACAGATATCTAGACTCTCAGAAAGCCTTTGTCAATTTTTCTCTAGATGGATTAGTGTATATGGTATTAAATACAAGGTACCCTACAGATAATTTTGAAACTGGATATGGAAAATCATAAACTAAATAATTGGTTTATAGATAGAAAGCAGAAGATCAGAATTTAAAGTATCCATTCACCATAACAGGGCAAGAATTGTTTGCATGGAATTTACATCAGATAGATATTCTTAATATTTTGATTAACAATTTACAGAAAATAATTAAAAGATTAAATCCATCTATTGCCATCAGCATCAGAGGTTAGGAACTGGTTAAAATTCAAAGAAATATTTACATTTTTATTAAAATATAAGCTCAAGGTGATATGGGAATTTTAAGTTCCACATGTAGAATGATGCACCCAGAAATAGCAATTCCTTAATTAAGTACAGGGCAAATAACAGGAAAACAGTGTAATGGAGAATGTGATCTAATTAGGTACAGACACAGTTTTTACATACATCGTCTATCACAAAGCACAAATTTAAACATATTTTGCTTTTCTCAGGAAGGTTCTTTTGTGTGAGAGAAATCCTTGTGGAAATCCACAGGACTTTCCCCACTTATTTCAGTGGGCCAGGGTTTTACCAGAAAGGTCTAGCACTGTTGGTTCTCTCTAAATAAAGAAAGAAAATGCTGCATGGGTAAGTGATGAGATTAAATGCAAGAGAAAAGCTCTTCCACATGAGAGAAAACTGGAACATGGTGGGTAAATTTACCTTGATGAATTTACTTTAACTTAAGGACTTACTTTCTGTAAATTAACCACAGTCGGATGCATCAGATGCAGATGGGCCTGTCTGAAACTACTTAACAAATGGTTCCTGTAAAAGTACATTACACTCTAGCAAAGTTCACTTTCCTCACATGCTTCTGGGTCACACCCACTTCTTCCCTTTGTGTGCAGAAATTAACGCCTATCACCTTTTTGATTGTTTCCAGAGTGCCAATAATGAGTCTCACACTTTTTGTAATGAAGATGGTCTCTCCTTGAGTCTCAAAGATGAAAATACACAGAAGAACATTAAATTATAAGTGTAACTGTTTTTTTTTTAATTGCACTGGAGCTAATGATGAAAGCCGTATCCATATTTATTGGGCAGGTGGGGAGCTTCGAGAGGAAGGGAAGGTTATCTTTGAAGGATATCATCTTGAGTTGTAGCCTCACAGACAAAACGTGGATTTTGTAAAAATAAAAACAACAGATTTCTTAAGAAGATACAGTCACTGCTACCTTACACCATGGTGTTCCAGAGCTAGCATAGCAAGGGCAGTCCCCAGATATCTATTGTTCATCCTTCATGCCACGTTGGAGCATTTTATTGGATTTAGGTTTCCAGTTACTGTCGGATTTAGATATGGGATCAAAAGAAATAGCTGCCTCAACTTCCATCCCATCTGCAGTAGGAATAGAAGTTTTGTGAGGTCACTCAGCCACCACAGCTCACCGCGCAACATTTATGCAAATCTGCAATCAACTTGGGCACTGCCTCTGTCTTTTGCTTCTTTACTCCCCTGAATCAACTCTTTTGGTTTCCTCTTTCCTGTCTGTATCTTAGGTTCTTTCCTCTGCATTTCTTTATCTGCAAGAACTTTCTTTCACACATTCATTCTCCTTACTCACACTCACCTACTCTGTTCCAGATACCACATACTACCTACAAGTTTAACTGGAACTGAAAAATCATGGAATTTCAGAGTTCACCCTACAACAAAATTGAAAGCAGTTTAGAAATTACTGCTTCAGGGATACACAAACTACATGGTAATATTTTTCCTAAAAATTATTAAAAGAAATGTGGAAAATAAAACTACACTAGGAAACCTGAAAATTTTCATGATGTCCTAGATGCTATGTAAATATATCAATAGAACATAAGTCTGAACACCTTTTTCTGTGCAGATGGATGTAGTAGTGTCCCTGGTCGTGATTCATACCGCAGAACACTCACTCAACTGAGATGCTTAAATAAGTAGCCTCTCACCTCAGCAGTCTTCAGCTATCACAGAGAGATGCATTAGACATGCTGATTGGCTTTATAGGTAATCCCAGCCCACAGGCATCTAGTTGCAGAGAGAGGACAAAACCAGAATATCCTTAGCAGTGATAACCTCAGTCTAGTCCTAGAATTAGCTGTGATAAACTCAGGTTATACTATTTTGCCTAAAATACCTGCTAGCAAGCATTGTAACTTCAGACTATGCTAACATTAAGATTAATGTTAACATTATCAAATACCTTTGAGCCTGTTTATGCTTCAACCAGGATCAAAAGAACATATGAATTTTAAGTGGCTATTATGAACAACTAGGAATAATTGAGAATGTAGGGAGATGTAGTTGGAACAAATATATAGACACACACAATTATTCAGAAAGAATTCTGGAGTGACTGCTCTATGTATAGTCCAGCCTTCAGTCAGAATGGTTTGCTAGGTCAGGGGGACATAAAGATGGACATGGTTCTCAACAGAAATCCTGTATTGTAAGCTACCAGGCTTGGAGAGCTGACTTGCCCTCTGGAGGTGCTCATCTATCATTACCTACACTCTCATCTTGTATTCTGTGGCAAAATATATGAAGTTATTTGAAGTAATATATCAAGTAATCAATTCTAGATAACCAATTCTTCTAACGGAAAAGTGGTTATAAAGAGTTGCTGTACCTGAAAACAGCCCACAATCATTAAAGGTTAATCATAATCTTTGTGTATGTATGTATTTTTTCTGCTCTTTTTCACTTTTAGTATTAGACACTTTACATAAAATGCATTTATCCTGGCAAAATTAACCTCTTCTGCAAGGAAGAATAAGACATTAATAAAATATTTTAAATATTTTGAAATATATATACATTTTCTTTTTAATTATGATCCCATTATGTAACAGCTCTTACAATGTGTTCCTAGAATCATCTGGGTTATAAAAAAATGCAGTCTGTAGGATTTCAAAGGCTATCTAAATCCAAGCCTCCTGCAGAATAATTTCACTAATCCTACACCACCCCTGACAGATAAGCATCTTGTTGAGACTTGCATTTTCCAGTGATACTGGTTACAAAACAGCCCTTGGCAGCTTTTGCTATTGCATAATTGCTCCTACAAGGGCTGAGTTGACTTTGTAGAGTTTGAAACAAGTTTGAAACTTGGCAAATATCCTCTTTTTTGAGGAGTCACAAAAATCTAAATTTGAGATCCATTTTTCTTCATCTGAAACTGATTCTTACCAGCCATGAAAAACCTAGGCTACCTTAGATGTTGGTACTTGATATTTTGAATATATAGAAGATTTTTGCTGTGAAGTCACTGTTGTCTTCCACTATATCTTTATTTCTGAAAACGGGCCATTCTTTGCTCTTTTCTACTCCCTTCAGAGCTCTGCCACACAAAAAGCAGCTTCAGTGGCTGAACCCTCAACCCAAATTCAAAAATAGAAGGGATAAATTTGCCTATTCATATTTGTCACCACCAGAGTGCAAAGCTTTCTAATTATTCTTAGAACAAGGGTTTGCTCCCTTCTGCTGAAGTTTAAGGCTATTCATTATTGTTGGTTTCTTATTAAGCAGTAGGAATCGTTGATGGCAATAATCCACAGATATCTCTTTGAATGTTCACAGACATAATCAGGTTTATTTCATTACATATCTTTAAATTTCAGCATGCAGTGACAGCATCTATAACATTTTATTAGCCCAGTGCATATGATTTCATTTTCTACTATCAATCCAGTAAACAGTCCTCAGACTAGAAAGGGACAGTGCCAGCCACAGCAACTTTCATACTATATGCACTCACTCAATTTAAATGACAGTGTACAACTGATGAGTGATTTGAATTAACAACACTCTCAGGAGGCAGAAGAAGCTACTGCCTACCAGAATCTGTCTTCGTACTATGAAATATATTCCAATTTTACCCATAACGTTAATAAGAGTTGTTTATTTGACTGCTGGAAACATCTGATTAGTGTTAGGAACGTTTAAATTCCAAAGCACATAGAAACTATTTTTACCCCTCTGGAATATTAAAAATGTTCAATAAAGGCTCAGCAGCTATTTGTAATTTATAGATTATGAGTGAATAAATATTTCAGAGTGTTTTGCCAGTGAACTTCAGTGAGCATCACTAAGAAGGACCAATGGGTAAAGATCCAAACAAAAAAAAGGCTGTTGTTCTGAGCCAATATTTTTTTCTGCCTTGACTACAGGGGAAAAGTCAGCAGTGAAGGGGGTGGGGGAAGAAAATAAAGAGAAGCTTTTACCTCTACAGTACACAACAGCCCTTCCCTATTCTTCGATCTTTCTCCTATATTTTCTAATAACATCAGCTGTCAGTATTTGCTCTAATGCTTAGATCAGCTCTGTAAATATATGGCGAATTAGCAAGAAGAATTCAAGGACTTTTATCAAAATAAATATCATGTATACCCCCAAACTCCTGAATCTGTTTCAATATCATGACATCTGGAAATGTAATTATTCAAAATAAATGAAAAAAACATGTTGAAATTATGCCCTGCTCCATTCTAAAGAAAATTGAACTTAAACTAAAGTTTAAGTAATTATTTTGGTGATTTGGGTTTTTTCCTTCCCTCATTTGATCACATTCTTGGCCAAGGAGCTTATTTTATATGTGGAAAAAGCAGCACAGAATTTGCAAACAGAAAACTATGTTAATATTTAACTTGGACTAGAAGAATTCCCCATGTGGTAGAGGAATCAATGCACAATGACTAGAAGAGTTGGTACTGAAGATATATCTACCAGGAATAAGACTTCAGAAAACTTTGTTGTAGTGACCAGACAGCATATTTCAATTAAAATCTCTGCTTTTCCAGTTTAATCTAATACTTTGGCAGCCAACACAAAAGAAGCATTTCTGGTAAATGCTTTTTACGTGCCTCTTATTACTCCCAAACATTTAAGAAGCTAAATTTTCATTTGACAAGGCTGAATTTCTCTCTGCTGCTTGTCTATTAATTGCACAGTAATGCTGTGGTTCTAATAGTGAAAAACTGTGTCAGAAGATGTCTGTATCAATGTCAAGTGCACATGAGTAAAACTGAAGCAGGAGTAAAAACAAAATGTTGGGACAATTTCTGAGGACTTTAACAAGGTATTTATCAAATCCCTTAGGGGTAGTGGGACCAGCATAATTTTGCAAAATGCATTCCTTAAAAATCTTCTTAGTCCTTGATTCAGTAACCAAATTAAAAGGTGATAAGCATTGCCTAAAATCTTACCAGGATGACACAGTTCATTGTCAATAATAATGGCCAGCTCTCAAGTCATGGTACAGAGCTAAATTTCATCCTGCTTTTTCACAGAAGTCAAATATGTTCCTACTATCATTGGAATAAATAAAGCTTTTATATTTATGTCAAGAAAAAAAACTCTGCCCTACGTCACCATGCTTCAACATATCTACCTATAAATAAACATCTAGCAAGCTAAAGAATTCAATTAAGTTTTCATTTCTCTCAGTCAGCTGCAGATCACAGAGGAAGCTCCAATGAAAGCAAAGACAGATGATGAAATCCTGATTAATTGCTATCACTTTAATTTAGATAAAAAGTCACTCACTTTTCAGCTCTGCTTGGTGTCCAGAAGAGATTAGATTAGATTAAAACTAAATCAAGAGGCAAAAAAATCTAAACAACAGGCAAAGAAAATCTTTTCCAGCTCTTGTATGTGTCCTCAGTTAATCCTATGTGTAAAGTCAGGCTACCAGCAATGGCTAAAAGTAAATTCCAGAAGGTTTTTAAAAGTTATCAGTACCATTGAGCCTGAACAGAAAACCAGCATGAAAAGTTAAACTACCTGTTTGTTCAAGTTATCCCCCCTCTATGCTCTGTTTTAGACCATATTAAAGAACTTTCTAGAACATGATTCAAGCAAACTTTACAAATACTTTCTTCTGTACTACGCACTGTTGCATACAGCCATGCTGTGTGGAATTCCAAGTAGTTCTGGTCTTGTTCACTTAGTACAAGGTCACTGCGGTGATTTGTTGAAATTTGCCTATTAAACTCTGATTTATCTCAGTTTTGTGAAATGTACATAAAGTATTGACATGCAGCAGCATCAATAGATATTTTAATATGTATTGAGTAATAGTAGTTTCATAAATCAAAATACAAAGCATGTCAATTTAGCTCATTGTTAGAAAACAAGCAAAGGGACAAGACATCTATTTCACCACCATGATGTTGTCATCAAATACAGGAGTCTCTAAAGCAACAGAAATAAAAAAATCTTGACCTTATTTTAAAAAGATCTATGCTTTGTTTAAAAGCTGAGGAATTACGTTTGGTCCATCCTATTCAGTTCTGCGTACAGCAGCAGTTCAAATATGAATAGCCTATCTCAGCAGGCAGAATTAGCACCAAAGGAAGCATTTTAATAAGAACAATATTTATCCTAGATTTTATCTTTCTTCTGTCAACACAAGCTGCCTACACAAATCACGCCGTCACTTAACCCATTGTCTCATGATGCCCAGCCCTGTAGCTGCAATACACTATGGCCTCTACCACAGCCTTGGCTCCTCTTTAGAACCTAGCATGTCAACATACGAACACACACCCCAGTGAGACAAGCAGTAGGCAATCCAGGAGACACCTAGAGTGCATCAAAGATAATTTCTTAATCCAGTTAATAGACAACACTACCCGAGGGGAAGCAAAACTGGACCTGATGATCACCAATGCAAGTGACGTCAAGATTGGAGGCAGCCTGGGCTACAGTGATCACGCACTGGTGGAGTTCAAGGTCCTGAGGGATATGGGACAGGTAAGGGGTATAGTCAGGACCCTAAATTTCAGGAAAGCAGACTTCCAGCTCTTCAAGGAGTTACTTGGTAGGACCCCCTGGGACGTGGTCCTCGGGGACAAGGGAGCAGAACAGAGCTGGCAAATATTTAAGGATGCTTTCCATAAAGCACAAGAGTGCTCAGTCCTCAGATGCAGCAAATCAGGTAGGAAAGGGAAGAGACCAGTGTGGCTGAGTTGAGACCTGCTGGTCAAACTCAAGAAGAAAAGGGAACTGCACAGGCAGTACAAGCAGGGACAGAGAACCTGGGTAGTGTACAGGGACACTGCCCGGTTGTGTAGGGATAAGGTCAGGAAGGCCAAGGCGCAGCTGGAACTGAACTTGGCAAGGGAAGTGAAGACTAACAAGAAGGACTTCTACAGGTTCGTCAATCAGAAAAGGAAAGGTAAAGAAAGCATACCCCCTCTGACGGTTGAAAATGATGAACTTGTATCAACAGATGAGGAGAAGGCTGAGATAATCAACAACTATTTTGCCTCAGTCTTCACTGACAACCGCTCTCCTCAACCCTCCTGCATCATGGGACAACACGGTGGTGACCAGGTGGATAAACCCCCTCCCATTATAAGGGAGGATCAGGTTCCTGACTACCTGAGGAACCTGAACATTTATAAGTCTATGGGACCTCATGAGATGCATCCCAGTGTTGAGGGAATTGGCCAATGTGGTTGCCAACCCACTCTCCATATTTGAAAAGTCACAGCAGTCAGAAGTCCCTGGTGACTGGAAGAAGGTTAAAATTGTGCCCACTTTTAAAAAGGGTACAAAAGAGAACCCTGGGAACTATCGACCTGTCAGCCTCACCTCTATGCCTGGGAAGATCATGGAACAGACCCTCCTAGAAGCACATGGAGGATGGGGACTTGATTAGTGGCAGCCAGCATGGTTTCTGAAAGAGCAAGTCCTGTGTAACCAATCTAGCGGCTTTCTATGATGGGTAACCACAGAACTGGACATGGGAAAACGAGTAGATGTGATCTATGTGGACTTCTGTAAAGCCTTTGACATGGTCCCCCACAACATCCTTCTCTCTAAATTGGAGAGACACGGATTTGATGGGTGGCCTGTTTGGTGGATAAGAAATTGGTTGGGTGGTCATATTCAGAGGGATGGTCAACAGCTCAATATCCAGATGGACATCCGTGACAAATGGTGCCCCTCAGGGGCCATACTGGAACCAGTGTTGTTTAATATCTTCAGCAACAATACAGACAGTGAGATCAAGTGCACCCTCAGAAGTCTGCAGATGACACCAAGCTGAGTGGTGTAGTTGCCACAATGGAAGACTGAGATGTCATCCAGAGGGAACTGGACAAGCTGGAGAAGTGGGCCTATGTGAATCTCATGAGGTTCAACAATGCCAGGTGCAAAGTCCTGCAATTGGGTCGGGGCAATCCTGTCCTCGTCTGGGAGGTGATGCTGCCCCTCTATTCTGCTCTTGTGAGACCTCACCTGAAGTACTGTGTCCAGTTCTGGAATCCCCAACATAAGAAGGATATGGAACTGTTGGAACAGATCCAGAGGAGGCTACAAAGATGATCAGAGGGCTGGAGCACCTCCCATATGAGAACAGGCTGAGAGAGTTGAGGTTCACTCTGGAGAAGAGAAGGCTCTGGGAAGACCCTATAACAATCTTCCAGTATCTGAAGGGGTCTGCAAGAAAGCTGGAGAGGGACTTTTTACAAAGGCATGTAGTGATAGGACTAAGGGGAATGGCTATATATTGGAGAGGGGAAAATTTAGACTAGACATTAGGAAGAAATTCTTCACAATGAGGATGGTGAGGCACTAAAGAGAAGGCTGCAGGCACTCAAGACAAGTTAGACATTGGCACCTAGTACAGCTGAGAGGCCTTCGAAGAGTGAAGGGAGTACAGAGCGGGTCACAGACTGTGCCAACTACTCTGCAAGGCTATACCACAGCTGCTATTGCCACCTCCACATGACATGAATTTGTCTTAAATTCTATCTGCCAACAATCAGAATATTACAAGATAAACAGAATTTTGCAGTAACCAAAAAGGACAAAACTTTTTAAAGTACCGTAAAATAGCTTTCTTCCTTGAAGAGACTTGTATAGTATGACTTGGCCAAAGTACTTCAAAACTTCCCACATAGATTCAAAACCAAGGGTATTAATTAAATAAATGTGGTTTTCCTTCAAGCCTTCTATTATTTCATAGAATCATAGAATAACCAGGTTGGAAGAGACCCACCGGATCATCGAGTTCAACCATTCCTATCAAACACTAAAGAATGCCCCTTAGCACCTCGTTCACCAGTGCCTTAAACACCTCCAGGGAAGGTGACTCAACCACCTCCCTGGGTCAGCTAGGTTTTTTGATACTAAGGGAAGAGAGAGAGCAATAAGCATTTCAGTAGAGAGACAACACACAAGTTTAAGTGGTGGCTGTGTGCTTGCATATTTAGAGGGAAGATAAATGGGACAGAAAATTTACACTAGACCAAGCAAGCAATACAGTGGTAGCCTAAAAATCCAGCAGACAGAAAGAGAATACAAGGTTCAATGACAGAAACCTTCACATCTCACAGGGGCCACACAACTTCCAAAAAATTCAGAGGACCTAAAACTGACCTGAGTATTGAGGCAGCCCATTCAGAAACCCTTTTCTGTACTTTACACTGGCTGAGTCAACTTTCATTAACCATTTGTCTCTCCAGTTCCATATAAAGTGCTAATTAGGTTTAACATTGTTAACAAGTTTTCTCCTATTTAGGCAATAAAGTCCAAATCTTAGCTTAAGATTGATAAACTTCAAGCAAAAGTTAAAGGCTTGATTGCACAGTATCCAGGGCTTGCATCTCTCTCCACATCATCATCTAGTGACAGAAGTTGTCTTGTCATGAGGAGTATTGGACATCAGGCAGTCATACATACAAACAGTAGAGAAAGCCAAATAAAATTTTGCAGGATTTCCGTGGGAAGATTGGATAGATGCACAAACAGTACTTTTAGTATGGAATACATTTATACTCAAATAGTTTCACTTAATTCAGCCAACATCTCAACACTTACAAAGCTGTGTAACACTTGACATGACTAACAACAGAAGTTACCTGGCTGACATGCACCACACTACTATAAAGGGATTGAAGTTAAGCAGCTACAAGTGTGGGCAAGCCTTAAATTTCACATTTGTATGAGCACTTGTATGGCTTGGCTGTGGGCATCTTGATGGTGGTGGTGGTGGCAGTTTTTGCTGGCATTATGTTCTGAAATTTACCTTCATTTTTATACTGTTATTATTTTTATTCTAACTTACATTCATAAAAGCATAATAGCACCATGCTAAGGCTACCAGGTAAAAATGAGGAAATAATGAAAAAAAAAATCAAAACATATATCTATAAATACTCATTTGGAAATGAAATTACAAAATGCTATTTTGGAAAAATATTGTACCTCTACTCTCAAAAAACAAAAAAAAAGGAGTCTCATCAATTGTATTCTTGTTGTTTCAATTCCAGAGGAAGACTGGAGAATTATTAATGTAACAAGAAATCTAGGAGCCAATATTTCACGCAAACAAAATTTATTATTTTACTCAATTCTATACCTTCAGTATCTCATCTTCAAACTACACTTTCCACAGACATGTGGGAGGGATGAAATGTATTTGCAGACTTCACCATAACCAAAAGCTTCCATATTTATAAAGACTCAGAAGCTAATGTAAGCTTATTGCTGAGATGACGGTTGTGTCTAAGCAGAGGAAACACAAAGGAATAAAAGAGAGAAAAGGGATGGGATGAAACAAAACACCTGAAGTAGAAAGACTAGCTCAATAGTAGGTTTTTAGATCTTCTGAGAAGAGCAAATGAAGACAGAATGTCTACCACATTAAAAAAAGTTACACTTGTTTGTGTGATGTTATGTGGAATTCTGGGTTTTGTTCAACTTTGCTACGATTTTACTGCTATATTATTTTTCAGAGACATTTCTTTTACTAGATGCCCAGAACAGGCTTTTGATTTATTAGTGTGTTTCTTCTGGCTTACCCACTAAACTGATTTGAACAATTCATTTGTTAATATAGTGAAGCACACATTCAAGATTACAAATTATTTAACAAGTCTTAACAAACACGTCCTTTGGTGGTCTTCAAGTTTCTGAGAAGCAGATGGATGAGGTACAATTTTATCGATTCTCTTTCCTAATAGTCTAAAGCTGCTAAGGTCTGAAAAGTGCTTTAGTGCAAACAAGGGGCATTGTCAGACAAAAAAAAGAGACAATTGCCTGTGTTAGCACAACAATTAATTTGTTTGCAGAGAACCACTCAGTCTATTTGTTACCAGAAATGTGCTAATTATTCCCACTAATTACATGCAAAACCTTCATTATCACCTATAAGAAGAAGAGGACCCCTCACAGGTTTCGGTGACAAATTAATTACTGTGTTTTCCTTCTGAATGTACTTCTAGACAGTCTCTGTTATCTAAAAAGTAAATTGGCTAGCAGGACGCTTGTCTCTCAGAGACATTCTGCAAACTAGAAGCAAACATACAAATATCACATCAAGTTACTATTGATATTTTTTCAGGCAGGTATTTCCTGAAGCTCTCAGAACTACTATATTCTAATAAAATATACCATACACTGCTAAATTCTACCATGTAACTGCTTTCAGAGCCGTTTACACATCTATAAAATAATGGATAAGATAGCAGGCATTAAATTTTTCAAAATAAAGGAAATAATCCCAACGGTAAGCTACACAGTCAGTGCAACATAGAAATTACTTCAGTGAATAAATATGATTTTAAAGTCATAATAAATTAAGTGAAAATGATAGCAAAGTGGTTGAATTACCGCATCTTTCGTTATCACCATTATAATTCAACACACAGAACACCAGCCATCAAGTCCTTGCAATGCATGTCAGGGGCACAGGGAGTTTCATGCCGATGAGTGAGGAGGAGGAAGCATGCAGGATAAAGTCTTGGTGTTGAAGGTAAGGAAACATGGTGCATGAAGGAGTTGCAACATATTTTCCCAAGTGACAGGGGACAGGGCGAGAGGGAATGGCCACAAGCTCTGCCAGGGGAGATTTAGGCTGGACATTAGCAAAAAATTTTTCACAGAAAGGGTCATTGGGCACTGGAAGTGGTTGATTCACCTTCCCTGGAGGTGTTTAAGGCACAGGTGGACTAGGTGCTAAGGGGCATGTGTTAGTGTTTGATAGGAATGGTTGGACTCAATGATCCGGCAGGTCTTTTCCAACCTGATTATTCTATGATTCTATGATAATTAATTTGGCAGAGGGATGGATGGAGAGTCTTAAGTGAATTCTGAACATGCAGGTAGATAAATCAACTGGTTAAAAAAATAATCTCTTAAATTTTGCTTAGAACCCATTAGGTAAGTTTCAGCCATTCCTGTACGATACCTTGCCAACAGCCTGCCTCTACTTCTATTAAAAGTGCTCTGGAGTCCTTACAGTTATTGGAGGCCGCCTCAGCTTTTGGTTTGGCACAGCAGAACATCAATACCTTAACAATTCAGAGTATCAGAAGCATTAATGGGCACATTAACATAATTGTGAAATTCCAGGATGTGGACTTCAACAACAACTTTAGCAGTACCAACAACACTACACTCTACAAAGCAGCAGACAGTCTGTGGCTGGATACAAATCCTGCAGTCTTGGAAATACAGCGTGGGGCGGGGGGTGTGTGGATTATACAGTAACACAGATAAGGCTACTGAAAGGCTAGGAATACAGTTTTGTAGTGAATCAGGTGATGACTAACACCCACAGAAAGTCATATTTCAACAGCCACTGCACCTTATGAAGATAAAGCAGAAGTGGAGGAGTGGATTCAGAATCTGGATGTCTACAAAACACTGCCCCACCTCTCCAGACTGTCAGTACTGACAGGCAAGCCCCAAGAGCACTGAACCTAGCCTTAGAGACTAGCCCACCTATGACTCACTGCCCATCATTCACCTTAATCTAGGTACCACTTGTCATACAGCCCTCTCTACTACATTAAATGTAAGATGCCTATCTTCAAATTTGCATTTGTAGCTCATTCCTCAGACACTTGTATCTATTTTGTATATCAACACAGTGACGTAAACCCCTATTTTCATCCATGCCCACTTGTTTCTGGTTTTAAGTTAAGTGTTGGTGCTTTCTGCAATGTTGTCCCTCAGAGGTAGGAAACTCCCATAAACAGCTACATGGCAACTTCATTGTTCAGTCTACTTTCATCCTCTCCTTTCACTGAGGCCTTCAAAAACCTCATTAACAGTAACGCTAATTATATGCTCAGCTTCCATATGCTATATTACTGACTACAGGTTCGCTGCAGTTTCCATCTGTATGTCTTGGTTTGCTTCTTGTGTCGAAGGGCAAGTTCTCCAAAGCAAGAGCCATCTCTTCAGTGTATCGTTGCAGTAGCTAGCATTTCTTAAACATTGCTTAATTATAATTAATAATAGTAGAAGTACAAGTAAGAGGAGGAAGCACGGTACAAGTTTTCCAGATCTGAAAAGGACGCCAAGGAAAGATGCAACATTTAGAGGCCAATACTACTTTTGTCATTATTACAAAAAAAAATTTTAAAGGTTAATGGCTAACCAGCAGAGTAAATATGACAATTGGCATGTAACTGCAGCTGCACACACTTACAATTTTTTTATTTTAAATTTAGTCTATAACCCTAACTAAGATTCTGGCATAAATGCATTGCTCTCTGCTTATGTCCCCTAGCTCAATACACACGTCCATTCCAATAAATCTAAATGTAAACAAGTGGACAAGAAGGAGAAGTGTTGTACTGCATCTGAGTTCAATAGGTTTTTGTTTCTTCTTAAGTCAAAGACGTTATTGTAGAAGTTAGAATGTGTATGGTTTTATTTCCCTCAAACAGTAACTTGTAAAATTATACCTAAAACTCAGACCACACCACCAGCATAGAAGTTGCTTTGTTGATAGGGTATTAGTCCAATCCATGAGAATAACAAATTAAACTTTTTACATACGAAAAATTCTCATCTCCAAATCCTGTCTTATTACCAGTTTTCTGTTCCAAAGCACAGGAGGGTTTCCTTGGCATAAGCAAAAAAATACAGTCCCTGAAATTTAGAACACAATTTTTTAACCACTATATCACTCTGTACAATGGAAAACCTGAAAAGGTAACAGAATAATTAGCATTACTGCTAGGCCTCTAACAAGTGACCTCCAACCAATTGTACACAAAGCCAGTTCAGATCCAAAAAATGTAAAATTAACCCATGATCAATCCATTGCAAATTGTTCTCAACAAGCAGGGTCAGCAGTAGAATGCAAAAGCAGGGCATAACTTACTTACGATAGAAAGATCTTTTTTCCATTTATTATACATAGCCAGGTTGTTCACCAGATTCTTTAATCTGTTTGTCAATACAAGCACAGCAACTTTGAAATATGTCTGGCAACAGGGAGGCCATACAGCAACAAGAATTCTAATTTGCCTGGCCTGAATTATGAGGACATATTTTTGGCACAGTCTATACCACATAATATGAGTAGGGTTAAGAGCATTCAAAGTAGCTGACAAGGTGCTAAAGCAGAAGAGAACCACAAAGTCTAGAAAGTAGGGGTCAGCACTGGATTAGCTGAACATAAGCTGCATCTTGCATTCCAGTGGCTTAATCGTTTCACTTTAAACTATCATCATGTAAAAGTTGAAACAGGAAAAAAATTATCAACTCTTTGTCATAGCTGGAGGTGGCAGCTATGTGACAAAGAATGATTCACTAATATTTCTTGTTTCTTTCCTATGTATAAAGTTTTTAGAGATTACCTCCTCTCTTCTTATACTTTCCTGCCCAATATTAAGATGAGAATTTCAATAGTCAGAATTATTACAATTATAACAGTTTAGTTGCAAGGGCAATTTTTTCAAATGTAGGAGCCTAAAGACTTCTACGTCTACAGCTACAAAGAACATGGATCCACTCTTCCTGCCTATACCAACACTGACCTATCGGGCTCTCCAAGAGAAGAAGTAAATACTGAAGTTGGAGATTACTAATCTAACTCAGAAATACAGTACTACGAGAATTTATTTTATGAAAATCCGTATGTGTTAAAATACCAACAAATTTTAAACTCCTTTACATTTGGCAGGGAAGGGGAAATAGTCATTGGGAATGAGATTTTTTTTAGATCTACATTTTCCTTCAGGTTTTCACATGCTCCCACATAAACATTTCCTGGCTTGGTATTTTGTTTGCTCACACCAGTTCTTCCACAGAGGCATTTACTTCCTGCCGCAAAGAAGGGGGAGGGAGGCAGTTTGCAGTGTAGCACCATTTATCCTTTTCAGGCAAGGTTTGGTTTAGGAAAGAACATGGCACAACTTGCTGGGTACCTGAAGCCAAATAAATGGTTTTACTGTTTAATTATTCACATCATTCAAAAACAGTGTAAGTGCCAGTTGTCTTGCTTCCTATCATACCGGGACCTGGCTTGCACGGCAAGTTTGTCTTGCACAGGAACACTAGGTTCTTAGAGTTGAAAGTCTCCTGGAACTGTTAGTTTTCAATTATTTTGTCTTGAGCTGAGCACCTTAACTCCTCCCTATTCTCTAGCACAGTGGCTCAATTGGAGCCATCCTGCTGGAGCCTGTAAAGCCAGCAGCTTCCCTAGGGACCCCACACCCTTCCACTTCAAATTAATGAGTGGCTATCTAATGGAGTAAATAGAAACAAATTAGGAACTGACTTATCCTGGTAATTATCAAAGAAGAAGAGAATTCCAAAGACAAATTTAAACTTGGAAAAAGATGCGCGAGCTTTACAGTTCAGTGTAAGAAAGGGCACTTGCATAAGATACTGCATATAAGAAATTAAGAAAATGGTTTCAAACAAAACAGAAAGTCTCCAAGGCTTGCACCATTAATGTAATTGAGAGGAGGGATGAAAAATGCTAGTATTATCTCTGGCTCAGGAAGTCTTAAAGCTATGATTCAGTAGAAGGTAGGAGAGTACACCAAGAAAGGATCATTACATGCTTGATGTTTTCTTATACGCTCCCCCAGGCTGCCGTCAGAAACAGGATACCCGGCTAGACAGATGTTTAGTCTGATTCTGTACGACTGTTCTTACTTAGTGATAGTAAGACATAAACGTAGCTAGGAAGAGAGCTATGTGCAACTCAAGGGGATTGCATGAAACTTGAAGTTGATGCAGGCAGAGCAGCCAGCAGTGGGGGGATTCAAACCCAGAAGTATCAACTCTGGGCAAGTGGCCTTTGAAGTTCATACCATCCAAATTTTTTCTCATACATTTCAGGCATTGTCTTTAGGACATGGGGCACCTCTGTAGTCAAACCACTTCCCCTGCCTTCTCCTTTCTGGGCCTTCAGTTAAATATTTCATTTGGGGGTAAAAAAAGAAAACCAAAAAACCAAACCCCCAAGTTTCTTCCTTGCACTGCATTTTCTAGGTCTTTACAAAAAAAGAAACAGCGCCACCAGTCCATCTCATGTGCATGTCAAAACATACTCACTAAGTACAGTGTCCATTATCTCTCCAGCAGGTGGTTGGAAGCAAAAGCATTTGCAGAGATATTTTGCAATATCATAACAATGTCACAATGTCAACCATAATTTCCAGGTTGTACATGGATGTCCAAATCATCACAGTTCAAACACAGCTGGAACGATGGGTCAGGAAGGGTTTTAATTCCTACTTTAGTACAGTCAATAGTGAAATAAGAAGCAACTATCACAAGAAATCTTCTTTCAACTCAGCCTCCAGAAAGACTAATTTTTCTTGCTCTTAGCCATTTTAATTCATGTTCTTGGTATAGTCAGGTAGGCTTTCTAAAGAAACTGTATATAGAAAATGTTATACAGTAGTTGCAGCAAGTAGTCTACATAGCAGCTTATTTACTGTGACAAATTGCACAGAGCATGCCACACACCAACACTCCATATTCTCTTCTGGGTCACTGAATTTATTCTGGTACAAATTCCAAACAAACCATTTCATATGCAAAGACATTTAAGGACTAGAACTATTTTCTTTTGCTAGCTCAGACTAGCCTCTACTCTAGGAGCTAGGGTAGTCCACAAGGCAATACACAACATGAATGCAATTCCACCCAGATGTTTCTCAGATGACTAGCTAGCAACCACAATGTTATATAAAAGGGAACTAAACAATCTTTCTTCCAGAAGTATCAGCTGTCACTACATTCCATAAGGAGATGAAGGTGAACACAAACATTGTGTGCTCTGGGAACATCTACCAGACCAGTTCTCCCAGGTAATTCTGATCCCAGAATATCTACTTCCTAGGTCCCAGCAAAGCTTAAGGAGCAGGTCAATGAGCTCTGTGAAAACAGGGCTGGTTTGAACCTTAGTTGCAAGAGCACGCCAGGCACCATGGAATGGTAAAGTTGCTTACAGAGCTTAGGCATCTCCAGAGCTGGCTTGTAGTTAAGAAAGCACTCTTACAGTCACAGGTTTGGACTTAAATAGCTAATTCTTCCAAATCTCATGTTAGTTAAAAACAGGGGGACTCCAAGGTATTGTAACCTCTATAAATTTATTCCTCAGCTGACTCAGAGAATTACTTACTGGTTGTGTGCACCACAGCCTGATCCCTAAGATGAGTCTTCAAGATAGATATGCTGTATAAATAATAAATTACACTGTTATAATGGAATGATTTTCACTGTAGAGGTATTCACCTCACATCAGCTATCTTTTAAAAACTTGTATTTTCTTAATTAATTACTTAGGGTCTCTTTAATAACAGGAGGGTGATTTGGTGACAGTACCAGCTTAAGCAGCAACTTCAACAAGGCCAGAGCTGTCACTTAAAGAGTCAAAATACTCATGAACAAAGTTTAAAGTAGATCAGACAACTGGCCAGCGAGCAATACTTTCTCTCTATTCTAATAACAGAAGAAGAAGCATAGGCAACTAGCTTAAATTAGACAGCAACATCCCTGTGCTTATGTTATGATATTCAATGTCATCTTGTATAAGAGGGACTGAGACTAGATCAAACAATTAATTTAAAGCTAATGCACTTTAAAATACAGTGACGTTACATTTTGTGTTAGTAGCTATAAACTTTTTCAGCTCTAGGATTCTTGCAGATTTGAGACCTGTGCAACTGGCCGGGTACACCAGGTAGGATTCACACTCCACAATGAAAACTTGAAATTGTCCTTCTGAGTAACATGAGTTCTTACTGCTAGGTAAAAATATATGTGTGTCTATGTAAAGAGAGATACAGAGATGGATATGCCGTTAATTTAAAAGATGGTTAAAGACCTTTAATCAATCTTCACATACTAAGGAGCGTTTATCAGTTCTATTATAACACCCATTCCAGTCATAACATTGTGGTCTTATGGAAGGTCACAATCAATCTTCTATCTCCCAAACTAATATTTCAGTGACTTTAGAATATAAGGCCCATTCCAGATCAATAGCCTCCCCTAGTAACCTGTTGGTTACTGGGGATGGGGGAGAGGTAATTTCTGCTAAACCTGTAACACTTATCAGTGACTCTGAGCAACAACTTTTTTGATGCTCTCTGACAATAGATGAGAAATCACTTTCTAATTAAATGAAAACGTAGCATATATATGAGGTAAGAGCCAGCTTCTGAGTGTAGAAGCAGTACTGTTCTCATTTTGCAGGGTAGGTCTGCTCTGTTCCTACAAAAGGAAGTAAAGGCAAATGTGATCTTGGAAAGATTCGCTATTTATGGCATACACAAAACTGTTATTCCCAAAACTCCACAGCCTCTACGTATCTCAAAAACATGCACCCAAAGAATGAAAAAACAGATAGGTGACAATGATGGCATCATCAAAATACCCTATGACTCATTCAACTATTTTATATTCAAGGCACAAGTTACAACTCATATATTTCATGAAATCTACCTAATTTATATCAGAATCCATTGCTTCTTTGTATTTCAAGGGAATAGAATATAGAAGAAATTGTGGACAAAACTGATATTTCTTGTGGGAATGAAGTCCAAACAGAAAAAGAGAGTGGGAGAGAGAGACTTAAGCTTCATTTTCCTTATTATTTGATAAGAAGCATTTTCTGAGTAAAGGTACAAGTAATTTGTGGTTCTGATCACTCTGGTATGCTGTTGCATAACTAAGAGTAGAAAATGTTTCAAATATTTAACAAATCAGGGCTAATTATATAGAATAATTGAATCCTTAATATAAAGCCTGAGAGACTTTATTCTTCTAACGTTACTTGCTGCTGATGTGAATACCATGAGAAGAGATAAAGCTACAGACCTGTTAATACAAAGAAGACAGTAAAAAATTACTGGCAGTTTTGAGAAAAACACTAGGCTCTGCATATAAGTTAATTATTGAAATTCAATTCTTTTTTTTTTCCCTAAAAAAAGTTATTTTAATTACTGCTTTTTGTGCCAAGTTTCTGTTTTACTTTGGAGAAGAAATAACTTTCTGTTTGAAGTAATGCCTACTAGAAATAAGAGTTACTCAAGGGCAGTGGTTTATTGATAAAGTCTTCTTTATAATTATCATATGTCATAACATTTCACAGGATTCATGACATTCCTATTTTTTCAAAGGCAGAAACAACTGCAAGTTCTGATCTGGAGCTAAGAAAAAAACCCAAAGCACTGTCTTGAGGTGGAGTAATTTTTGTATTTTAAACCCTAGATATAGTAAAAGACAGGGTTTCATAAAAGTAGGAAGGGTTGTTACCTTAAGAGCTACCATTTTAAAACTGTTATGAGTATTTGCATACATTTACATGCACTGAAAGCACAGCCATTCAGAACGAACAAGGTTCATTATGAAGACAAACATGCAGAGTATGACTGAGTGACAATCTACACAATGGCTGATTTAAACTTTATTGGTCTCCTTCATTCACGGACCATTTTTCTGACGAGGAGGAACAGCTAAGGATGCCTTACATCTCTTTAGCCACTTTTTTTTTTTATATATAAACCCTGGGGCTGCCCCTCTTTAGGTGAGAGAATACACTAAGCGGTCTGTTCAGTGGTCGAAATCTCCAATATGGTCTGACTTCTAACAGGCAACCTTAAATGAATCTTTCTCAAGTAGTGGAATAGGTAGGAAAATTGGTTTAGCAAAAAGACATATACAGTTCCCTTGAACAGTTCAACTTTAAGGCATGTCTGCATGCATTCCTGCTGCCTGTGACAATAGTAACACTTCCTTTCAGCCTAATAAGTCCTGAGCCCCATCCTTTGTCTGCTGATTAACTGCTCTATTCATTGACCAGACCACTAATTGCATGCTCCTTATAGTTACCCTACATTACTGTAAGAATTAATGAGACACAATTACAGCTCCCAGAAATCTCAGGCCTAGCCAACTGCAAAGCACTCCAACTGAATAAGAACTCCCCAAGAATAAAGAGAAAAATTCAGTCCATTGTTCACAGGAAGCAGAATGTTTTTTGTTAAAAAACTGTATTTATTTGAAGCTGTTTCATAATTAGGCCCTGGAGAGGAGGGGGGGGGGAAAAAGAGAGAGAGAGAGAGAGAGAATAGAGAAAGAACTTGGGAACCAGCATTCACTGAGAAATCACAGTGGATACAGAGAGACACGCAGACAGTTCAGATATGAAAAGAAAAAATATAAGGGATGGAGTGCATGAAAAAATAGTGCTATGAATACCACAAACATCTATAACCAATCAGCTGTTAAACAGAGCATGTCCCATTGTATGGGAATTACTCTCCCTAATGCAATCATATATTTGACTAATATAGCTTGAATCCTAAACTATTTAAAATAAGCATATGGCATGCTTCTGCACTCCAATGTCTTCTATGAGATGGAGGAAGAGGAATTTAATTTCCCACTCCCAGAATTTAATATGCATTAGAAGCCAGTGTCATTAGCCATGAAAGTCAAAAGGAAGGGCAGAAAATGAGTTTTTTGAAAATCAGCCGTATTCAAAACTGCACTCACATTTAATCTGTGTAATCAACAGCCACAGCTATTCAAAGTCTTAGCAACTACAATCACTACCTATTAGCCTGTAAGTAGTTCAAAAGCTATTATTCTCACTTGAACAATTTTCCAGTACACAAGAGACAGCATTAAGTTAATGAAGTTAATATGCAAAGTCAATACTCTTTGTTATTAAGTCATCTTCTTCCATTGGTCCATCTTCAGCATATTTTCACCATATAAATTTGATTAAATTACATGTATAGTTTGAAAAAGGCGACTGGTACTTAAAAATAGAGCTTGAAACTTAGCACTGCACTTTATAGTCACGGTAACCATTTTCCAGGGTACATTGTATAGCAGCCACTGAGACCCCAAACTAAGAATGTCATAGACTGGCACTGCTATAATCCAGAATCAACATCTTTGGACAGAGACAACATTTTTTGTACAACTCTACAGGGATTCGCAATAATTGCACCTAACTGTGGTAATAGATTAAATTCATGGAAAATTGATGTTCTTCTGATACTATCACTCACTGGTATCACAGCAGAACACTTTCCTGCATGAAGCAGACAGTTACCACCATGTGGTGCTGAATCCCAAGCAGGTAACAAGGCACGAATATGGATCAGAGACCTTTGTGTTCAGTGGATAATAAGTCCAATATCCCTGACACAGAACAGCAATCATTAACTCAGGGATCTTTTGTTAAATGGCCCCTGTGGCTGGACTGGTAACAGCAGGGATTGTATTTGCAATTTCTGTATCTCAAAATATCTCTCTTTTATGATTACAATCGCATCCAATGCCACAGTTATATCTGTACTTACCATCTTCAAGACTAGATTCATCTGTCAGGGAGACTGTAAGCATTTCCAAAGTAAGTCTCTGGGAGCTGAAGTGATAAAATTCATGTCTATTAACCTTGGATGATTAATCAACCTCAGTGCAGGACCACAGGGTTTATATATGCAGCTTTGGCTCTTGCAGCATTATTTGAAATAGGCTTTCCACATCTCTTAAAAAAACCTTTGAGGAAAAAGGAAACCTTTGTCTCAAATAAAACATCACCTAGATCATTCAAGCTATTCCTGTAGCCCAAAATTAGAACAAGTCTAAATTCCTTTAGTGTGCGATGTGAAATTTTCTGCTAGTGCAAATAATGTAATCTGGTATCTGGTCCAGCTTTTATTTCTGATTTTATGAAATAACTTGAAAAAATACAAAGCATGCATGCACTCGAGGCTGGCTGTAATTTCTAATTGAAGTTCCTCTCTGCATAAGAGAAAATGGAATCCTTCCGGCAAACAAGCACTAAGAGCCCACTCTTTAGGGCTTCCATTCCAACTAAGATAGGATATCTAAATGAAAGATAATTAGAGGCATACACGAACTTCATCTTAAGAGACAAGGGAGGGTTTCAAGTCATAATCTTAGTTCACCCACACCATTTCTACTCTCCTGTTCCACTACCACTTTCTTTAGAACTACTTGTGCTGCATGTAGGATCAGCAAAGGACAATCTTGACTCATCAAGTGCTTCACATGCTTATTTCTTCTGGAATGGATTTACTCAAGGAAGCTTCCACTTTTGTACATCTCATCTTTCAGTTGTGTGTTCCACATCACCAGCTTCACTGCTAAAGGGTTTTCCCTCCTTCTTTCTATTGTTATATTTGCATCCTGTCTCCTTTCTTCCTGCAAGCAGTTCAGTTAAACAATTATGCCCATGCTGTGTCACCCCACGCTCCTAAGTATGGCCCCAAAACTGTCTTCAAGACTAGAATCACCAAGAGGACAGGTGCTAAACATGAAATCTCATGCACTGAAAGGCATTATTCATGCAACTTGCAGCTGTAAGACAACCCCATAGACAGAAGATGAACAGGAGACAGAGATTACATACTGTTCTTAGAGTTGCTCTGGAGGTTGTTCTTCAGAGTGATGTAAGCACAGACTATGATCCGTCTCTGTGAACAGTGGTAAAACTGCATTTGACTCCCTGCAGGATGAGGCCTACGGTTGATTTACACTAGAAAGGTTAATACAGAAATTTATACTAACAAGACTTCTCTTCCTAAGCAATTTATACCTATCCCTCGAGAGAAGTAAAATGTACAGGTAAAAGAACAGCTTCTGCACTAGGGTTTTTGCTGGCATAGCTATGTCAGCAAAAAAATCATATGCCTTCCTGACAGGCCTCCTTGATAACACTTTTAAGCGCAAACCAGGTATCGGTATTTCAGTTACGACAGAAAAACTTCTACACTAGTCATGAACTGAATATGTAGTGTTTCATGACCTGGAAAAGCCCTTGCTTCCAAGGAGGTCAAATCTCATGATCCTGTTTTCCACTAGCATAATTTCTCCCAGGTACCGATTAATACAGTTATTAATATGGTGCTGTATCAACACATATAGACTAGGTGAAAATACTACATCAGTCGACAAGGCACTTATATTCTGCATTCCCATCTAAAAAATGTTCACTTACACTACATGAAAGCCACAAAAATTCAGTGCATGGGAAGCACCAACAATTCTATGTAGTTTTTAGATTGGACTAAAAATAATTTTAAATCTATTAATCTCTTGATATTTCAGTTGGTTGCATTTGGCATTCAGAAGGGTTTAGATGACTCTAAAAAGAGATTCTATAGATTGAGTTCCCAGATGCATCTGATCATGAAATAAGATGACCCAAGTACAAACATATTTCATTTTAATAAGCACCAATAGGTAGAAAGCTAACACTGGCTTGAGAGAAGCAAGCTAGCTTTTAAATACAAGGTTCATAATTAAATACATAGACCTAGGATATGGCATTAAACAACATCCCCACAGCTGAGGAGAAGTAGGATCTCCAACACTGTACCTGTTCCCGACATATTTTACTGTCTTCTCATCACCTCCGGTTCAGTTGCTCTCTGATCCTATGAGATTATTTATGGAATATGTTTAGGCCTTGAACTGATGTGGCAAAAAATAAGGCCCTTTGAAAGTACCCCTCACTGAGGTAGAAGAGCAAAGGCCATGGTTGTGGTTCCCCTGGGGAGTTCCCTGTCGTCACAAGTGTTGACACCCTGTGACAAAAATCAGCATGAATAAAACAAAGTTTTTCTAAGTACTTACACATACAACACACATGGACATTGATTAGCTAAACAGCATGAACCTCTGAGCTACAAGAAAGAGTCAATCATATTAATTTAATTAATGTTCCTTTATTGAATATACATTAAGAAAACAGGTTTCACAAGCAAAAAGTAGTCTGATACCTAAGCACTTAAATCACAGCTGCAAACTGTACCTTGTTCCTAAAGCTTTTTTTTCAATTATTTTAGCCTTTTTTATAATCCAATAAGAGTACTCATTGCCAGAACTGTGGCAAAACTGGGATTGTATGAGAACTATTCACTTACCACTAGCTGAGAAAAACATCAGAAACCAATTTATTCTCATAAATCAGCTTTATTCTTGCAACACTGAAGGAAAACAATTTTGCAATGAGGTTAACAGCATCACAAAGAACTTGCCTTCTTCAATCCTCACTTTATTCAATGCCCTTCCAACATTCTCTCTTCTATCTATCTAACCGCACCATGCAAAAATACTATCACCCTGGACACCAGGTCTTGACAGGGCAATATCCTCTTTCCCATGTAGTTGATGGCTCATGTACACTCAGCATCATGCACTCTTCAGTTTTCTCTGCCTAACTCCATAAGCCACACACTGTCATCCCACTTAGGGGCTGCAAAACACTCCCTGCATTCTCCGTCTCCTCATATAATTTTACTCTCCTTTTAAAACAGGAGTGTGCTACAATACCAATAGTGTTGAAAGAATCAGGATCCCCCACCTCCATTCTTTCATCCTTTCCCTATTCCTCCTAGGAGTTTTTTCTTTCCCTCACCACTCCCCTACAGCGGTTACTGACACTTGTCTAGCTCATCATTTGGGCTGCAGCAAAAGCCAACACCTCTAGGTGATTTTCTTTCTTCCAGCCACTTTCAGGTACGAGGATGCAGGGCAAAGGATCCCTCTCAGCAATGACTGCTGTGGCCCTGAGTAAAATTTGTTGCACAATCACATGAAAAAGATGCACTGCAACTAAGGGACAGTATATTTTACAGAAGCATTCTTTAACACTAGAGTCTTTGTTTACGTATTTTCATTCCTTTCCACTTCAGTTACAGATAACTTGTGTAGTGAACTAAAGAATGGAGAAGACAGATCACACACAGCCAGACGAAAGATTGATTTATGCCCTCTACTACTACTAGTTTCAGAAGATAGACCAGCACAGTCATTCCAGTGACAAAAGCATTAAAGTGACATAAGGTTTTTCATTATTTAACTACTTGTGGTGCATACTTATAGCCCTACCCTTTTTGTCAATTTAACAAAGTACAAATTGGCTGATATGCAACTTCCATATCAGGCATACATTGGTCAAAAACAGACTAAGCAGACAAAGTAGTCAAATCTTTCTCAATTTTGAACCTTAATGATTCATTTTATAGCATCTTTACAAGGTAGCTAGTTCTATTAATATGAATAATGGTCTTATGTTTCATACACGTCCATGTGAGAGGCAAGCTAGTCACTGGAAATTAAGTGTGCTAGTGTCTTTATTAGGTACACAAAGTATAAGAGTGGAAAGAGCTGAAAAGGAATAGACAGTCCAAAGAAATACAGGATAAAACTAGAAAGAAACATATCCCCAAGCAGAAGCATAGTTAAGCATCCAAACTGCCAATTAACAGTAAATAGCCAATGAGGAACACATATGGAGGAATGCAGTGATACGTGGACAATCAAGAAGCTATATTGCAAGTAAGCTTTTTTCACAGATAATTCCAAGTTATTTAGGCTCCAAAATTGTACTTAGGAACTCAAACTCCCACTCATTTCCACAGTAAACTAGTCACCTCCACATCTCTTAGGATTCAGACCCAAGGACTGTGACCATAAGGCATCAGTGTCCATGTCCCTTTGGTGCCTTTCTCGCTGTGTTAGGAAATGAGAATAATACTACAAATAAACTCTTGAAGCAACAGTGACTGCAAACAGAATTCCCACTCTTCTATAAATACATGTAGTATCCTATACATAGGACCATTTAATGAGATCCAATAAAAGAAGTGGAAGAGCAGCTATATTGTAGAAACACAGAGTGTGGGGGAAGGGAAGTCACAGGCAATTGCTTATCCCGAAACTACCTACAGATTCAGAAATTCCCTCTGTAAAGGTGCCAGCCTTTTTTCACACACAACTGTCATGCACCATTTGCATTACCGTAGAATCTACAAGCTCGGGTCATGGATCAGTCCTACACAGATGCAAAACAAAAAAAACCCCAAATATTAGCCATAACACCGTTTTAAAAAAATTTTATTGGCTTAGAGTATCATCTATTGTAGTATTATCATAAAACGCTCTTCATATTACAAACAGGCTCAGAAAGGAGAAATGCCTTCTTTGCATGCAGTGTTTTTTAATATAGACAGCTAATGTATTCCATTTAAATTATTTTTTAAAACTGAAGAAATGGGAAGCACTCCAGTAATTAAACTTTTTGAAAGCTTTCTGTTTTAAGCATGATGTAATTTGTAACACATATTTCCATTATTAATAAGGCAAAAATTTACCCTCAAGGCAATAATTTCCCCTTCCACACAGAAACCTTGTGTAAAGATACTTCACTGTTACCACACACAAAAAACAAACTAACTTATGAGAAAGCAACAAAGGAAATTTGCATCCTTCAGGCAACTGGATACTAATATATTCATAGGGTAAACTATATTTTAATGAAGATATTCTCAGCAATACATGTGTTTATACTTTTTTCTTCTTCATACTTGGGTTTTGTTTCATTTATGTCACCATGCACCTTGCAAGTTTAAAAAATGTATCATTTATTCATGACCTCTACTTTCTTTCAGACCTCCTAGGTTACACAGATGACCAGGTTAAAGAAAAATCAAGTGGGTTTTGTGATAACAGTGTCAAACAAACCACATACTTTGTATTTCTCTAAGCTAAAGTAATAATAATAAAAAAAAAAACAACCCAGAACCCGATACTCACCTTTTTCCAGAATAAACTCTCATAATTAAACCTGCCACTTTTCCAAGTAGCTGACTATTACTGCACAGAGGGAGATTTATTCCACAGACATATTGACTTGGACAATAAAGAAAGCAGAAATCCCTGACTAGAATTTACAGCTAAATTTAACCATGCGTATTGTTAGTAAAATTTGCATATCTGTCTACCAACATTAAGAAAAAATAAAAACTGAATTTCAATTTATTTGGGCACTGCATGGCTTCGCAAGAAAAAAAATGAGATTTAAGATGTAATTTCCATACTTATTGAGACTGTATGTTAAAGAAAATCTGTGCAAAAACCCTCTAGTGCCGCCTTGATGAGATCTGAAAGATAACAGCATACTAATAGTAAAGAAGCTTCTCCTTAATAAAGATGGCTTAAATGGTACCTGTAAAATAGTGCTCAAGGGCCACTGAACTCTAGAAAACATTCACAGCACCTCTTATCTCTCTGTCCTTCATCTACAAAACACACAAAACAGATCAGTCAGCACTTGCTGCTTACAATTAAAGATGTTGGAAACTTTCACTGATATTTTTTCGTTGATTCTTTTTTTTGTCAGAACACTTCATTGCCACTAGCCCTTCAAAGCCATGAGCCATCAGTAGCAAATATTCACCTTCTCGTTTCTGATTTTTGTGTCGCTTTTCACAGCATTTGGAACACCTGCAGTTCTTAGAATTTGATTTAAAGAAATTACAGTTTCTGATTCTTTTAAAACTAAGTTACCTTACCTGAGTCTGCCTGTCCACAAAACTTTGACATTGGGATGCAGTAGCACCAGCATAAAATGTTTTAGATCAGCACACTTCCAAAAGGAAGACAGCATGTTATACTACTTCGCGAAACTTTTCCAGTTGGTTGGTTGCTTTCTATTATTATTGTTGTTGCTTTAAAAAAAAAAACAAAATGAAGCAGTTAATTTTTACCGGTAAAACTCTCTTATTAAATTATGAAAATGTTCACAGTACTACAGTGTGTACTTCATAGCTTCAATAATTGCATCTGCTCTCGGCAGAATTTCAAGGGCACCTGTAATCTATGCTTAGGTCTTTAGACTTTGGCTACTCCTCAGCCAGAGAACGGAGCAGGAATAAATGGCATTCTGGCAAAAGTGAGGAACTTGGTCATTGCTTTAAGACACTACCTACAGTTGACTGAGCAGATAAGTAGCCTGCTCTTTCTTTTCTTGGGTGTCAGGTGAAACAAACACAAACATTAACACCAGAATGACAAGATTTCTAGCACCCCAGTGAGATGCACAGTCAGCCATGCGCCTTCCAAAGCACTTCTAGCATACTTTGTCGACTTGGTCAGGAGATCTCTGAATCATGCTTCGAATTTTACCTGCAAATGTAAATACAACTTTTTTCTTTTCTAATAAACAAGTTGTGCTGTGAGAGAGTACACCACAACCACCAGCTCTAGGATTCAGGCTGTGGCTATGAACAGCTTTATATTGCCACAAGGTCTAACTGAGGTTGATGAAACTAGAATAGTATGTTTCCCTACAGATTAAGCCCTTGTGAGACCCAGGCATTGCACCATTACATCAGATTTTTTGCAAAACATTGCACTCAGATATTGTGTGACACAGACAGCTGAGGAAGTGGAGCTAGCTTTTATTCTGCAAAAGAGCAATGAAAACTAGTTAAATGATCTCACTGATACAGAGTATTTACCTGGAAGTCACCAACAAGCTATCTGCATTCTGGACCAATCACAGCAAATCAAAAAAAATGCAAGAAAACGTGACTTCCAATGAAGTAACCTAGAGATGCTGACGGCTTACTGGGATATGCTCAGGAAACTGAAGTCAATGGGAATCAAGGCCCACAATTCTCCAAATACAAATTGCTAAGTAGGAAACCAAGACAGAATCAGGAGCTGAAATTAATGAGTTAAAGATTAATTCACTTACACACTGTGTGTACATGGTCACCTCATGGGGGTCATCACCAGGAAAACAAGATATCTTCTTACAAGAACTGTCTCTTCCTGAGGCTAATTAACAGATATGCTGACTGTAAATAAAAGCAGGAGGTGGCAAACAGAAAAGAATAGGAAATTTGATGGGACTTCCAACTGATGCTGTGTGTCAATAAACGTCAGTTGAAACTTAGATGCTGCTTTTGTGCTCTCTAATGGAAATTATTATTATTATCACATTATTCAGCAGCCTAACCTAATCTCCATGTGTCACACTAGGGAAGATATTTTTGATCAATTCTACATCTGTTGATTACAAAACCAAGTATGTTGAAGTTATTTTGGTTTACCTGCAGAATGAAGCAGCTTATTTAAAAGTGCAAATTATGATATTTGGCTTTACTACTCGTAAAAGTATGACTTACGCCCCAACCCAAACTAGGGACCCTCATAAAAATACTGTGTGTTTCTAAAAAAGCCAGTGAGTTAGCACAAGCAGCTGTATAAAACAGAGAGGAGCCTGATACATGCAATGGCAATTAGGCTTTTTAAGCACAGAAACACTTTAACAATTTACCTTCATAACTTCCTAAACCTGTAGAAGATACATCCATTAACTCTCTTTGAGTTTTGGCATGAGATTCTTTATATGTATTTTACCATAGCATCTTCTTTCACAGACTTTTTAACAAATTTTCTGCCAATAAAAGATTACCTGTAAGAAAAACAGTTTTCATAGCACTGAACATTGAAAAGATGGTGATATTCATTGTCCATTCTCTGCCCTACACCCTCAGAAGTTAACTTCCACTGCAAGATGGATTTTATTTGTTGTTTCCCAACTCCCTCTCCCATTTAAAGACCTGATTTAACAAAGCTTTTCTCAAGCAAGCAGACACCTTAAAGTAACCAGGATCACTGACATGAAGATAGACTATTTTGCACGAGAATGTTTTGCAGGATGTAATCTTCTCTTTTCCTTGAAGTTCAAGTACTTATTACTTATGACTTAAATGAAAACATAATAGTCTCGGTCCAATTACTTGTGAACACATATTTATTTCATACCCAACTACTTCTGACATCCTTCCACTTTCTAAAGAGTGGACAGATTTGTTAACTCTACTTGCTCCTCACTTTTTGACGCTATCATTAAGATTCAGATTAAGGCACACAGATTATGTGAGAGAAGCTGCATTGTTCTCACTGTTCTTGATACACTTTAGATACAGCACTACAATCTCTCCTTTCAATTCACAAAATTTCTAAATTCATTTTAAAAGAATTTATATATTTTCAATGAATTTTTAGGAAAGCATAAACATGATTTTTTTTGCTACTTTTTCTAACTAATGAATTCTAATGTATCAAAATTTCTTTCTTACACAATGACTGAAGTAAAGCTAATACACCATGTAGCATTATTCTTCAGAAAATATTTGGATTCCGCATACGAAGAGCTGGGAAATGGTACCATAGGAGCTCACTCATACTTCAAGATTGTGTTTTCCTTCCTCTGCCCTCTTTCCTGCCACAATTTTGGTATTACAATGATGAATCGCTTTCTTAACAACACTCAAGTTATTTTTTCATTTCAAACTCTGTCTGGCCATTACTTTTTCTCGCAAATATTTATTTAAAATAGTTCTAAATAATAACAGGGAAATTACTGGTCATCTGCTGACGATGTATTATAATCAAATTTAGCTGAGAGAAATTTTAAGGAAAAACATGTACTCTGCCATGAAAAGAAACAAAAGAGATCCTACCTATTCTGGTCAATATAGTTACCAACTAAACTTCAATACACTGGAGCAAAACTAGCTATATCTACTCTCAGATAATTGTAAAAGTTCTGAAGACTTTATTAAAAATGTAGAAAAAAAATAGCTGCTGTTTACAAACCTAAGCATATGCTCATTTAGAGGTTTGATCATTAATTCCTGTGAAGGCTAAAAAAAGCATAGTGTTACTTAGCAGTCATGAAGCAATCTAAATTAAATTAAATTGCCATGAAAACAAAGTAAAAAATATCTGGAAAGATATTTCAGTAAGAGTGCTAAGATGCAAAACAAGCAATAAAGAGTAGCAATCAACTTTTGCTTAAGAAACACGACATGCTGCCAGTTGCTGATAGATTCTGGCTACAAATTGCATTCTAACACTGAACTAATGACAGAACATAACACATACTAAAACTAATGAAGTCATATTAACAGTTTTCCTCTCTGAATTTCAATATTCACTTTGTTTTCTCTTATTGTCTTAATAAAGTCCAGTGAACTAAAGGAGTCTTACGCTATGTTTTACCCACCAACTTTGGAAGAACACACAAAAAGTCTTACAGTTATATTTAAGACATGGTAGCAGCAAATTCTTACTGCTACAGGAAGAAATTGAAAGAGAAACAGAAGCTGCAAAGCAAATAATAATAAAAAAAAAACACAACAGAAAGCCTAAGACTCCAGAATCACAACCTGTTCAGATAATTCTATGAAATTGTCTGTCCCCACGCTCCTATCTTCTGCAACTGGCTTTAACTTTTCTTGGAAGGGGGATATTTCATTTCTGATAATTTTGCTGAATTCTAGATTGCCAAAGCCCACACTTACTCATTTATCAGTTTACTTCTCTTTACTCAAGGTTGGTTATGCCAATTCACATTAAAGGTCTGTTTAGTTCAGTATCCCAATTCCAAAAGCAGCCACAGGTCAGAGCAAAGAGAAGAGAGCATAATCAAAGAAATCAAATACAGTATTTTTCCAGAATAACTCCCCAGCCTTCAGCTATATTCCAATCATAATTCCTCAAACTGATGTGATTTACCTGTTTAGCTTGCTCAATGGGTCTTCTCTTTTAAGCAGTTAGCCTACTACCCCTTAAACTCCCATATACAGTTTGCATACACAGCATCGCAAAGGAAGTCTAGTTTGGCAAAGGACTAAGAACCGTATCACAGTGATGCTATGTTTTGTGCATATTCAGTGTTACGGCTACTCACACATGCTGATTAAAACCCAGCCAAAATAAAAAAGCAAGATTGATACACCCCTAGAAAGAAACTTTGAGTCTGCACCCATCCCAGCAAGTTGAGTCCAGTGGGAACTAGCACTCTGAGAGCAGTAAAATGCTGCAACAGCAAGGATTATAACAAGGTTGAATATAGCTGGAAAAGCAGGAGGATGTCATGAGTGAAAAAACAGACACCCTAACAAAAGCAGCAAAAAAACTCTGCGAGTCTCCCTCAGTCCAACAAATGAATTTTGATCCAAGGAGGTTAAATATACGGTTTCTTGAAAATTTCCACTGCAACTACTTTTGATGGGAAATGAGGCTTTCAGCTAAATACTTTTTGGTTGGACTGGTTTTTTTTTGGCATGTCTAAGAATGTGCTTCTGCAAATACACTTTTCTTACCAAAAAGCTAAACTTACAGACCAAACCATTTTGATTGGAAATAAAAAATGTTATCCCCAAATGCCAGTGATCTGTGGCTTACCTTCTTTATGTGGCAGATCTCCTCTATCAACTAGACTTACCATTTAAATGACAACTCCCATAATAGATCACTTTGAGGGATTTCCTACTTCCAGCACTACCTTCAAAGAGGTGTCAGAGGTGGCAGGCCACCTCAGCCTTGCAGAACAGGACTAGAAGGCATCCAGATTACAGTGATGGAGAAGGACTACAGTAATATTTTTCAAATCAAGAAGTTTTAATTTGCAGGCAAAGCCTTCCAGTCCTCTGAATTCTGTCAAAACATGTAGTTTTTCCAGGAAAATTGAGCCAAGAATGCAAAAAAGCTTTGCATTTTTAATCAAAAATTCATGCAGGAAATTTCATAAGTCAGGTAAGGTCTTATTCATTAATTTGCAGATTCAAACCTGACATCTGTATCCATCCATACCAAATCAGAAAAGCTTTGAACAGCAGTAAAAGGTTTCAAAATTTCTACAGCAGTCCTGTTAGCAGGACTGTTCAAAAGCCAAGAAGCTAAAACCACACAAAACCAATAAGGTCTCATTAAATGGGATAAATTAATGAATGAGCCCTAAGCTATAGCAGACCAACTAGCCTAACTTAGAAAAGCAAAGGATGAAGATAAGAGTCAAACAATGGCTACACTTACTACGTAAGTAATCTCTAATACAAAAAAAAAAAACCTACATAGCAAAACTAGCAAAGTGGCAAGAAATTGAGATATACACCTCCTTTTCAGGGCTCTCTAATTCACCAGAATGAATATATTTCATAGGGCTAATGCAATAAAAAGTGACAGTAACAGCTATACCACTATGGGGTTTGTCACCTCTTTTCTTGCAACCTCACAATCCACTGGAAGAACTGAAAGCCTCTCCTCGAGATACAGGCCGTGACCAGACCAAGACAGTGAAAGTACACAGCTAACACTATCAGGGACAATGTTGGACCTAGATTTCTAATGCCTATCGCCTCCCTTATGACTATTTTCTGCCATAAAACTGTGTGCCCCCGCCTCAAAGGCAGAGTGAACGTATATATATATAAAAGACAATAAATAAATCAAGACTGTATCTTTTGCAGCACTGTTGTGAGCCCACAAAAGACAACTGCAAAAAAATCTCATACCAATTGGGTGCTATTTTCTTTTCCCCGACTACACACACAGAGGACTATTACTGGTATCATAAGCACCAAGTAAGAACCAAGAAAATTCAACAGGACTGGAAAAGGAGTATCCTTATTAAAAGCTCAGCGGGTAAAATGAAAGGAAGGATATTTTGCTGTTACAGTTAAGTTCCTCTCAACACCTTGCTTTTCAATCACACCACTCTTTTACTAAAACAAAAATAGAGATAGGATTTTAAGAGTGAATTTCTACTAAAACTAGGCACCTAAGAGTTCCCTATAAGCTGTTCTAAACACTGCCTAATGCTGCTTCCCTGCAGAGAGTTAAACATCTTTGACTGTATCATGTTTTAAAGTGAAAAGTGCTAACACGACTCATCATTCTCAAGGCAAATTTATCCATCAAAATTAGTGCAAGCCCAAGCCTGCTGTTCTCATTCATAGTTGTAATCACCAGCCACTTACATGTTGTCCCAGCAAAATTAGCACAGCGAAGGATTAGTCAGGATCTAAACGTAGAATTAAAAAAAAAATTGCATAGAGTAAGTGAAATACAAAGAATAAATATTCAAAATTAGTCATGAAATATATGTTTGTTATTTCCATTTTAACTCCAGGACAATGTGTAATTTCAGTAAGAATTTCTCAGTGTGATTTTTATCATTCGGTAATTTAAAAATTATTACCGTGCATCCTTCATCAAAACTTGGGCTAGAAAAAAGTGAAACTTAAAGAATGTCCAGTTCAAACATGTATGCAAAATTTATTCCTTTAAATGATGTTATCATTGACTTACAAGCTGCAAAAAGTCATGTCAGAATTTACAAGCAATTTTGTATTGTTCAAGAACTTAATGACACACATTCCTCTTCAAATCACTTACACAAAATTTTTCTTTCTCATAGCTGGGCTTTATCCTTATCCATGTCTTTCAACACAAAGTGTCATTTTTCCATCCAGTTCCCTTCTTACTCATAAGTGCATCACCTCATTAATTTCTCATTTAATTTACAGCATGTGAGAGGCTATACACGTAGTAATGCCTCCATATAATTTATGAAAAAGTAAGTCAAAGTGGGCTACCCTGCCTAATCTTGTCTCTGCAACAACTCAGACAGCCCACACCAGCCTACTGCAGATGAGGCATCCCTAGCTCAAGGCCTTTCGTATCGACTTCTTTCATTGTTTGCTTCCACCAGGCCGGATCAGCTAGTAGAGAGTTGCACATAGGCTGGGCTAGATTTCTTACCAGAAGTTCCATGGCTTCTTGCAGTGTGGCACCTAAACTGTTCCAACTCTGACTTACAGTTGATGAGAGAAAAGCCAGCTCCCCAGCTTCTCTGTTGTGGTTCTTCCTTTTCTCCTGTCAGCCCTGATACTCAGAGCTGGTAAGTATTACTTGTGCTATTATCCTGTCTGCTATCACCTAATCCTAATATAGATGCCACAAAGCTAAGTAGGTCAAGTGAGTAGATAGAGCACCCTTAATTCCGCCAGTAGATCTGACATCAAAAAAAGGACACGTGCAGACCATACCATCTTAAGGTAAGACTGTAACTTTTATTTGGAAGCTGCCCATCACAGGAGGCTATGGCTCAGTCAGCTGTCAATGCAGTAGTACTGGATATTCACCAGAAGCTTTGCAGGGGTTTATATCCAACTTGTTAAAACTGAGGTCTCCAAAACTTAAGACTGACACTTCCCAATCCATGCTGAGAGTATCAATGGTGCCATTTGACTATATTTGAGCTTTAACAACATTTTGATGGAGCACGGAGAGAGAATCACAAATATGATCACAGAAGTCACTGGCATGCTAGAGGTCTGGGCAGGCTTTGACTTCTACACAAGCTTTGAGTGTGTATACTGTCATATTAATGTTCTAGCAGTTACCAGAAAGTAAATTAGTGGTTACCTGGGCAATCAGAAGAAGACAACACTACTCACTGTGTCCATACATACTTAATGGAGTTAGCTCTTTAACTGCATATTTGTATTATTCTTCAAATGTGGTGACAATGAATCAATGGACTATTTAATGGACTGTGTGTGAAACATCACACCATGAGGTATTACAATCTGTAGCACTGGTGAATTATAAATAAAGCTTGCTAAATAACGTGGAAACCCTAAAAAATAATAGTTAAGAAAATGAAAAACATTCCCCTCAAGAACTCTCACTTACTTTCACAATCCTTATTATGTGTCAGTGCTACTTAGTTTGGTGGTGGGAGGTTGTGAAGATAAAAACAGCTATCAAAATAAAAGATATATATGCACATTGTACTCTCCCATCCATATTTCTTTGCAGGTTTCAGTGTCGGCTTTACACTCATAGTTTCTGCTTTTCAGACTTGCAGAAATACAAATCAGTGTGCTCCTTCACACGTTTGAACTGCCCATCATGTTGCTCAGTTCTGGGCTACACATGGCACACACGAGAAAAGGATGGATTGAAGAAAAAAATGTTTCTCTTATTTTTAATTAATACTTCTTAGGGAAAAGCTGAACACAGTAAGATGCCACAACTCCACCTTACGCTATCTACTAACTTGCCTGTAAAAACAGTCTTTCTTCCTGTTCCCATTCACCCTCTCCTCAGAAAGTTCCACAGTTTCTAGTTTCAGGTCATTGTTCAATGTATTGTCCATGCAAAGTTCCCAATGTCTTGTCACTAACCAGTAATTGTGCAGTCTCTGGATAAAGCTCAGTGGCCTGCCATAGGAAGGAGATCCGCCTAGACAGTCCCTTCTGGGTTTAATCCATGAAATTACTGCCTTCAGTCAAAGCTGCATTCTAAGAAGATTATTTGAACAATTTCCATGGACTGAGTTCTTCTTTTCAAACATTTTTTAAAAGCACTATTCCTTGACCTATCCAGTGCAGGCAACGCCACGCTAAAATTTACCAGAGAACATTAGGTGGGAATTAAAAAGCAATGTTTGTAAACTAAACATCTTTATTTTTAAATAAACAAAATACCATCGTAAATCCTAGCTTTTATGTGGCATTTTCCTTCACAATTAAAAATAAATAGGTAAATCAAGAGTCAATTTACTAATCTTTATGTAAAATGCCTTGTAGTAACCAATACCTGGTTTGATGTGATCCACATAATCCCAAATGCTAAGCCTGAGATGCATACAAAAATTAAGCTTATATTAGAGGGGCCAGTGGCAAATCTAAATATTTGAACAAAAGGGGCATGAATATCTGGGGCAACAAAGACTTGCAGAAGTATTAGTTACTTGTTGTTAAATCTATATGTTTGCAAAAGGCTGTAGTATCCATAACATTCTTGCCAGATCTATATCTCCACATGATTTGATGACCAGGCACCAGTTTTGAAATCCCTGAAAAAAGTACTCTAAAATCATCTGTATTGCTACAGCAAAGCTCAGCTTTTCAGAAAAAAACAGCTGCTGTATTTTCTGGAATAAACACACAAGCCGTTTTAGAGACTTGACCCTTGATTCCTTCACTTCACTACTTCTACTGGCTTTGGTGAAGTCTCAGTATATGAGGGACACACAATGGGCTGTGACTCCACAGCCTTGAGCTATCCAGGCTGCTTTTTCAGTCTCAGAAAGCAAAGCAACCTCCTCACAGCTGTGCTATTTTATGTACCTGAAAGACAATTTAAAAAATTATCACGGTCCTACTAGGGAATTTGGATATGCAGTCATTACAAAATTGCCATAAAGTTCCATATTACCAATTTCGTCATTACTTAGTTGCTTCAAGACACACGGTATCTTTGTGCCGCATGCCTTTTCGAGCTCCAAGAACACTAGAAGGATGCTAAGAATGAAGCCAAGCGTACTGCCGAGAAACTTTCTCTTATTTCTAGGAGAGTTACAGTGTAATTCTAAACTGCAACATTCAGCACGTCTCCCGAGTTTCCTTGCTGAAATATTGCAATGGAAATGTTACAGCATCTGTGTTGCTTTTGGAAGCCATCACCTCACATCTGCTGTCTCTGTAGCGTACAGCTGAAGTTCAGCGTAAAAAGGTGCTTTGTAATGGGCAACAGGAGCCCTGACAGAGCGGTAATTTACTGACTCCCCCCCGCTCTCGGGACCAGGCTCGCTTTTTTTAAATAAGGCTCTCTCCGAGCAGCCAGCAGCACAGCAGTCACTTTTTAAAATGGAGCATCACATCCAGGGCTGGAAGGAGGCTTTTTACACCTCTGTCAGTCAGGGAGCGCTCAGCCAGACGACGGATCTTTCATTCCGTTTTCTTCACTGGGCACTGTTCAACCTCCTAACACTTTTCAGTAGGGTATTGACTAAACCATCACTAAAACTTCCCTGAAAAGTTCTGATTTTGACCAGAAACAGCAGTCGGGCTGGTGTCACAGCCCGGGACGGGCAAGACAGAAGAGCAAAACCTTCCCTGTGCTGGAGCGAGGGGGGCGGCAAAGCACCGCAGCGCTGACACGGGAAAAGCGTTTATCGCCCCCTTATCGCTCGTTTCCTCCTCGCGGGGGGGGGGGGGGGGGGATCCCCGTGTCCGTTTAAATGGAGGGGCGGGGGCGGAGAGGACCCCGACAGCGCAGGCGACAAAGTCGGGACCGCGCTCCCTTCACCCCGCGCGCCCGGCTCCGCTTCTCCCGCTTCGTCAGGGGATTTCACGCCGCCGCAAGACAAACCCCGCCGCGCCGCCGGCTCCCCGAGCGGCGTGTTCCCGAGATTAGAGTCACTACAGCCCCAGCGGGAGCTCCCTGCGAGCGCCGAGCGCAACAGCGCGTCGATTAACAAACAAACGCCCCGTCCCGGGCGGACGCCAAACCCCCCGGGGCGGCCCCGCGGCACCCGCCGAGCCGGGGGGAGGAGGGGGGGTTCGCCGGCAGCTCGAGCCGCGCCGCCCGCGTTCCGGGAACCTCCGTTTTATTAAACCCCCTTCCCTGCCCCTTCGCCTTAGCCGAGGCCCCTACGACGACGCCAGCGCCGCGTTTCGGAGTCCGCGCGGGGCATCTCGTCCGGGAGCCTGAGGAGCCGGGCCGGGCACCAGCCAAGCCGCCGCTCGGGGCCACCGGGTCCCCGACGCACCCAGCGCGCAGCGAAACGGGGTCGCGGCGTTTACGCTGCTTGGACCGGCGGAGGCTGAGCGGCACCTCCGCCGCCCCGCCCCGGCTACCGAAGGTTTGCTAGGAAACCCTTTCCGAGCAGACCCCGACTCGCCCAGCAGCCGCCCCCGCAGCCGACAGGGCGCGCTCCCCCGGCCGGCACCGCACTTGTCCCTGCGGACGGGAGCCCGGACCCGGGAGAGAAAGCCGCCTCCGCCGCCCCCCTCGCGGCTCAGCCGAGCTCCACAGGGCCCGCCGCGCCGGCGGCTCCACCTTAAGGAGGGCCGGGCCGGCCCCCCCCGCCCCGCCCCGCGCCCCGCCGATTGGCGGTCGAGGCGCTGGGGGCGGGGCCCGGCGGGGCTCTATAAATATTCATGAGCGCGCGGCGGCCCGAGCGGCGCTGCCGGGGCCGGGGAGCGAGAAGTTACGCGGAGGCGCCGCCGAGCTCGCCCCGCGGCTCGGGGGTCGCGATCGCAGCCGGGGCGCCTGGCGAGGAGCGGCCGGCGGCTCGTCGTCGAGGGTCCGTGGCGCTCGGAGCCGCTCCGCCGCCCGGGGCGGTGGGAAACCCGGCGCCGCGGGGGACGGCGCCCGGTGCCCGGGGCGCCTCGGCCATCTTGACCGCGAAACTTCTCCGGCGCCGCGAGAGCGGCCGCCCGCGCAGCTGAGCCCCGCGAGGAGCGATGCGACGGCGGCTGAGGGGCCTCCCCTGAGCGGCCCCCGCCCCGCCGCCGCCGCCCCGCGGGGGCTGCCCCTCGCCGGGAGCCCGCGGGGCCGCCTCTCCCCGCCCCGGGCGACGGAGCCGCCGGCGCTCTCGGCCGGCACGGAGGGGTAGCGGGGCCGGGCCGGGGCGGCGCCGCGCGGGACGGGAGAGGAGCCGGGGCCGCCGCCGCCCTCCCCCCGCGCCGCCGCCGAGCATGGAGTGGAGTTACCTGTTGGAAATGGTCTCGCTGCTCGCCGCGCTGTCTCTGCTGCAGCGCGCGGGGTGCGCCGCCGCCTCGGCCGCTGCCGCCGCCTCCTCCTCCTCCTCGGCCAAGGAGCTGTCCTGCCAGGAGATCACCGTCCCGCTCTGCAAGGGTATCGGCTACAACTACACCTACATGCCCAACCAGTTCAACCACGACACGCAGGACGAGGCCGGGCTGGAGGTGCACCAGTTCTGGCCGCTGGTGGAGATCCAGTGCTCCAGCGACCTGCGGTTCTTCCTGTGCAGCATGTACACCCCCATCTGCCTGGAGGACTACAAGAAGCCGCTGCCGCCCTGCCGCAGCGTCTGCGAGCGGGCCAAGGCCGGCTGCGCCCCGCTCATGCGCCAGTACGGCTTCGCCTGGCCCGACAGGATGCGCTGCGACCGCCTCCCCGAGCAGGGCAGCCCGGACACGCTCTGCATGGACTACAACCGCACGGACCTCACCACGGCCGCCCCGCCGCCCGCCAAGCCCCCGCCCCGCGGCGCCAAGCCCGGCGGCCCCGCCAAGGCGCCGCCCGCCGCCGCGCCGCAGCCCGAGCCCCCGCGCAAGCCGCCGCCGCCCTGCGAGCCGGGCTGCCAGTGCCGGGCGCCCATGGTGTCGGTGTCGAGCGAGCGGCACCCGCTCTACAACCGCGTCAAGACGGGGCAGATCGCCAACTGCGCGCTGCCCTGCCACAACCCCTACTTCAGCCCCGACGAGCGCGCCTTCACCGCCTTCTGGATCGGGCTCTGGTCCGTGCTCTGCTTCCTCTCCACCTTCGCCACCGTCTCCACCTTCCTTATCGACATGGAGCGCTTCAAGTACCCCGAGCGCCCCATCATCTTCCTGGCCGCCTGCTACCTCTTCGTGTCGCTGGGCTACCTGGTGCGGCTGGTGGCCGGGCACGAGAAGGTGGCGTGCAGCGGCGGCGCGGCGGCGGGCGGCGCGGGGCCCGGCGGCGCGGGGGCGGGCGGCGGCGCGGGGGCGGCCGCGGGGGGGCGCGGGGCGGCGGGCGGCGCGGCCGAGCTGCAGCCGGAGCTGGCGGTGGCCGAGCACGTGCGGTACGAGAGCACCGGCCCGGCGCTGTGCACCGTGGTCTTCCTGCTCGTCTACTTCTTCGGCATGGCCAGCTCCATCTGGTGGGTCATCCTCTCCCTCACCTGGTTCCTCGCCGCCGGCATGAAGTGGGGCAACGAGGCCATCGCCGGCTACGCGCAGTATTTCCACCTGGCCGCCTGGCTGCTCCCCAGCGTCAAGTCCATCGCCGTGCTGGCGCTCAGCTCTGTGGACGGGGACCCCGTGGCCGGCATCTGCTACGTGGGCAACCAGAGCCTGGAAAACTTACGGGGCTTCGTGCTGGCGCCGCTGCTCATCTACTTGGCCATCGGCTCCATGTTCCTGCTGGCCGGCTTCGTCTCGCTCTTCCGCATCCGCAGCGTCATTAAGCAGCAAGGGGGCCCCACGAAGACCCACAAGCTGGAGAAGCTGATGATACGCCTGGGCCTCTTCACCGTGCTCTACACCGTGCCGGCCGCCAGCGTGGTCGCCTGCCTCTTCTACGAGCAGCACAACCGGCCTCGCTGGGAGGCCACACACAACTGCCCCTGCCTGCGCGACCAGCAGCCCGACCAGGCTCGCCGCCCCGACTACGCCGTCTTCATGCTCAAGTACTTCATGTGCCTGGTGGTGGGCATCACCTCTGGCGTTTGGGTCTGGTCCGGCAAGACCCTGGAGTCCTGGAGGGCCCTGTGCACCCGCTGCTGCTGGGCTAGCAAAGGTGCCGCTGTGGCCGGGGGCGCGGGCACCGGGGCGGCTGGGCAGGCGGCAATCGCCGCGGCGGGAGGACTCGGGGCCGGGGGTGGGGGCTCCCTCTACAGCGATGTCAGCACCGGCCTGACGTGGAGGTCGGGCACCGCCAGCTCTGTCTCCTACCCCAAGCAAATGCCCCTGTCTCAAGTGTGAGGACGAGGAAAGAGGCCAAAGGTTAGGGAATGAGGGACGCTGGCCTGCCTGAAATGCCCCCCCCCCCCCCACTGTTTGGTGCCATTAATGAACCCCTAATGGTCCTTATTAGCCACAGCTTGTATAGAACAATGCAGCTGGCAGAGGCCCCAGGCTCCGGCCCCCTCCTCCTCCATTCATATGCAGGGAGCATGTACTTCAAGGAGCCAGCTTATTGTTTTGCTGGCAGAGGAGGGTAGAGGCTCACCCTTGTCTCGAAGAGGGCAGGCACTGCGGCTTCTTCACTGTGGACTAACTGCAGCTCTTTACTGATGGGAGGGTCTTCCTGCCCCCCATCCTGAGGTGGGAGTCTGCTGGGACTGCGGGTTTTTTGGGATGCTGATGACCAGGCAAATGCCTTACAATACAGACTGAATGAAAACATGTCTTAATTATACACCCCAGCTAAATACGGGTTTCGTACATTAAAAGATGTATTTATATAATTATTTGTTACTTTGTACAGATGTGTAAAATATGTATATATCCAAAGGTATACAGTCTGTAAATTTTTTTTGTACAAAGGTGTAGAGGCTACCCCTGTAAGAACAAATATGAGTATTCTATTTTGTCAATAAAATGACTTTTGATAAATTACTTTTTTCAAGCTTTTCTCCTACTCCTGCTCTGCTTACTTTAACTGCTGTGTTTTTAGGTGGTTCTATGAACTATGAGCAGCATTCATGCTCCAGTCATAATTGCATAATAGATGACTCCTTCTCTTAAAGCAGTGAGATAGGTAGACACAAGGAAAACAAGTCATTCAACAAGTTGTTCTGAAAAAGTGTTTGCCAGAACTGGGAGGTGCCTTCCCATAGTTCTCTCTGCTTTTTGAAAGATGACAGTGTCTTTAAACTGAGCCTTCACAAAAGAGTCCTCTCACGTGGCATGTTAAAGTATCCTTTGAAAATGGGTGTTATTTTAGGAATGTGCACACATGCCTCTCATATCTGTTGTCTACACTTTTGTAAGCACCTGCCTTTCTGGGGACGTATATTGAAGTGTAAAAGGTTAATGTTATAAATTCATAGATTATGCACGGGGTGGAATAGCAAATTGAGATTTGTTAGATCAATCCCTCCTTAACAGATTAAACTAACATCTTAACCTTTCATACTTAGCTTTTGTATATCAAATATGGTCCTTTTTCAAGAGAAAAGGTATTGTTCTTCTGTCAGGACTAAGCTAATTTATTTGAGCAGAAGGCTGTTGAATTAACAGAAGAATGCTTTGGCAATTGTTGAACTTTTTACCTGTCTGCCCAGTGGCTCAGAACATCATTCCTTTAAGAGGAGCTAAATGAATAGGGTTAATCTGTAGGGAACTTGGTTTCTTTTGAGTTTGGGAAAACTTTGATCTTTTCTCTTCACCAAACGTGATGTATAGTCTGAAGTTTCTTTCCCTGCTGCCTGGTTCCTCTTGTTGCAGACCAATTGGCCACCACGGAGCCTTAAAGTTCTTCAATTAAAGGGACGTGGGACTATATTTTTTTTTATTATTATTTTAAGAGGAAGACTTGTAACAGTGAACACCAGAGGGAAAAGGGAGAGCAGCCTTTTAAACAGCTTTTCCCTGCATTGTTAGCCAGACTGCAGGCAGCAAGGCATGGCTTGGAGCATTATAGAAAAGAGCTGTGAATGCCCTACAGGTGGTCTGCTCACATAATCTCCCCAATTTAAAACATTTTCCTTTACAAGACAATTGCATTTTAAAACTCCCTTCTCTTTTGCTCCTAATTGAACTAAAGAACAACTATAAGATTTTCTTTAACAACTGAGTGTCTAAAAAAATTTTAAATCCATTAACTATATTCTAATCTGTTTTCTAAAATAGGATTGCTCAGAATACCAGGAGTAAAAACTGCATTAGACATTATTCCAGATATTTTTATGCCTTCTGCTTATACTCTATCAAATTAGCAGTCATTTAAAAGCAATTGGTTAGGTTGTGTGCTAGCAGTGAAAAGATAGCCCCAGGTCCCTTATTAACCTGTCAGTCATGATAAGAGATGGGCAGCTACCCTGCTAATGACACAGATATCAATCATGATTTGTGGGAAAAACCGTGTTCCATTGAGCACTGACGTGATTATTGGTGTCCCTTTCAAAGATCCCGTAACTTAATAGACTCCCCCACTTCCACAAAGTTACAGGGATCACGAAAAGGAGAAATTTAAAATGCCAGTCTCTAGCTCCCTGGAAGGAAAAAATAATTTTAACGTCTCAAATGCAGAGGCCATTCCATTAGGATTGATGTGTGGTGCCTATTTATACACCAGTCGACCAGGATCAGAACATCAACAGACCTTTAATTTGAAAAGGCCCCAGTATTTTCCTGTATTTCTGGAAGCGTTTTTTTAACAGTTGTTGAAACATTTAAATCAACATGCCAATTTTCCATGCTGTCAGTGGAGCTGAGGTAGAGGTCTTCCTCCTGCTGGGAAGGTCCCACGGATGGAAACACAATCACTTCTTCAGATTAAAATCTGTGTTCCTTTCCCTGCAGTGGATTCTATGAAGGAAGTCTGAGAAAAGGTACAGCCACAACTATTCTGTGAGAATTTATTTGGGTAGGTCTCGAGAAGACTGCTGGCATAGGTTACTAGTGCTGAAATAAAAGCATTTCTAGTAAAAGATAGGAATTAGCTCTGTAGCTTCACTTGCCCTGGAGTGAGCTAAGAGGTGCTGCAGGTGGAATTGGTTCAGAGGTACTTAGGCTAGGAAGTTGCTTGCTCTGGCTTTGGAAGTGACTGAGTAATAATGTAAAGGTTAAACAAATGAAACCGAGACAAAATTCAAGTCCCTGGAAACACAGACCTGGGGAAATGGTGCAGAGCAGGAGTAGAGTAGCCTGGGCATTGCTGCTGGCGTAGGCTTACCCGTGGGCAGGGTCAGCACTCATACCTCCAAGCAACCACACCAGCTCTGGAGAGCTAGGGGAGAGTTTTATTATTGCTGTTGTGGCTCCATAGCACAACCTGTGTAACAAGATTTGGAGAGCTGAATAGATGACAGCTAAGAGCATCCTGTAGCTCACAGGAGGGTCTAAAGTGCCTGCTCCGTTAAGGAGAGTTACTAAGCTAGCAGAGAAACATGGTTCGGGATTTAATTTTTTTTTTTCTTTTCTAGTAAGCAACATGGCTTTAGAGTGTTCCCGTTCTTTCCAGGACCCCTCCCTGCTTTGTGTATTCGTGCTTCAAAAGAAGATCCTTTTTATTATTCTGTTCCCGCTGTAATGACTGAAAAATGCTGAGGTCTCCAAAGGAGCTGTCCCAGCTGCTGGTGGACCCTTTAAAAAGAGGCAGAGTGATGCAGGTGTGCTGTGGAGCCCTCAGGAGGGACGCCACCCCTCCCCTGGGCCCTGCTGCTGAGTCCCAGGGGGCTACCTGGGAATGTCCTGCAACCCATCCTGCTCTTTTTCTTTCCCTATGCAGGGGGAGCTTCCCTGGAGCTTTGATAATTACTTACAGAAGGGAAGGGACTTTGGACAGGGAGGAACTGGGAGATTCCTATATATTGAACTAATATGAATTGGCCAGGCTTTCTCAGAAGGCTATGAAGGCTAAGACTGGAACACAACAAGTCATTTTTCCTTCTTTCTTATGCAACATTTTAAGAGCAAAGTATTGGGGTGCTCACCCATTAGAGTTCTTTGAAAGTGCCTGAATGGTCCTTAAAGGTCTCCCTGGAGGCAGAGGTGCCTCTGTGTGCTGGATACCCTACATGCTTCACCCCAGCCTAAGAGCCCAGGCCCTTTCCAGATTCACTTGGTCAGACACCTTCCTAGACACCTGGTGGTTTCTTGTAGGAAAAATCAACAACCATTTTTCACAAGAGGAAACCAGTACAGGGAGCCAAAGCAGAATGTCTGACTTTAAAAATGAATGAGTTGCTGAGAAAGAAGCACTAGAGACCCTGGGACAAACCCAGGTCCACTTTGAAATATAAAAACTCCAACGCAAGCAAGATCACTATGTGATCGCAGTGGCTGTGCTCAACATCCTACTTTAACAAGTCCTATGCGCAGCACAAAAGCCAAACCCAGCCTGCTCAGTAAGTTAACCCTCTTAACCAGTAAAGACATGGAATTTTATATGGGGTAGACAGACCATGTAATATGAGGAAACCAGTGATAATGAATGTTGAAAAACAACAAAAGATGCTTCTGGAGTGAAAGCTAAACTACAGTCAAGATCATGCTGGAGGAAATCTCAGTATGGGCTAGTCAAACCAGCTTGTAGAATCACAAGCAGTTTCCAAAGTACCTGTTACAACCTGTCTGCAGCATGCCCTGCTCCTGCACCCTGTTTCCAGAGCCATACAGGCTGTGTGTCTCTAGGCACATGCTTCTTCTATTCACACCCTTGGGACCTACCCGGCCTCTGGCCCAACAGGGGGGCAAATGAGGAATATTCCCTCCCCATTGCCTGTCCTGGCTATATTTCCTCTCTTTTTGCCTTGCATACCAGAACTGCAATTAAAGAGGCTGGGCAAGAAAAATCAGAAGTATGAGCCTTAGAAGAATAAGGAAAGTGATATACATATGATGGTCCAAGGAAGAAATATTAAACGGGGCAGACTCCCTGCATGTGCTCATGATGAGTTCTAGGCAGCCTTTAAGAGAACTCAATTAAAAATGTTCAGACAGCTTTATTTATTTAAACTTTTGTAAATGCCCATCATTACTGTAATCAGCCATATGAATTTCTCTAGTTCAGCAGAAAGAATCGCACATTATAAATGCTACGGTGGTATGGAAATAACTGGTGTCTGGTATTAAAATGTGGTGCCGTAATCTGAGGTGACTAAGGATAGTCTAATCACTTTGAAACGAGTACCTAAGGTCAAATGCTGAACCAAGCTTTTTGAAGGCTGAGATAATACTTTTTCACTCCTACAAGTCCTTTATCTATGATCTCAAAACACTTTACATTCACTTGTGCATTAACAGGTAAATGTCTTCTAGGGAGAAAAAATAATTGCAGTAATATCCAGGCTAATGAAACTTAAATGACAACTCTAAGAAATAACCTTGATTTCCCAACTCTGTTCCATGCTTTTAATAATGCTCCGTATTACAAGCACTTCCTCACACCTATGCCCTTGTCACCAATTTCCCTCCAACAACCCTGCAAGAGGCCAGTCCCACATGCCCAGAGTGCACGCAGTTTCCTGAGCACAGCACCAATTCCATCACTGGTTCTTGGTAAAATGGGCACACTCAAACGCCAGGTGGAAAGAGATTTGAGGTAGACAAAAAGAAGCAGACCAGCACGGGGTCATCATCATAACCAACCCAAACCTGGGCTATGTGTGCCAAAGGGCTAAAGTTAAATCATTTTTTTTCAGAAGACTGGAGAAAAATTACTCATTCTTTCCTAGAATCATAGTATCACCAGGCTGGAAGAGACCCACTAGATCATCAAGTCCAACCATTCCTATCAAACACTAAACCATGCCCCTTAGCACCTCATCCACCCGTGCCTTAAACACCTCCAGGGAAGGTGACTCAACCACCTCCCTGGGCAGCCTGTTCCAGTGCCCAATGACCCTTTCTGTGAAATTTTTTTTTCTTAATGTTCAGCCTAAACCTCCCCTGGCAGAGCTTGAGGCCATTCCCACTTGTCCTGTCCCCTGTCACTTGGGAGAAGAGGCCAGCACCCTCCTCTCTACAACCTCCTTTCAGGTAGTTATAGAGAGCAATGAGGTCTCCCCTCAGCCTCCTCTTCTCCAGGCTAAACCATCCCAGCTCTCTCAGACGCTCCTCATAAGGCCTGTTCTTCAGCCCCTTCACCAGCTTTGTTGCTCTTCTCTGGACTCACTCCAGAGCCTCAACATCCTTCTTGTGGTGAGGGGCCCAGAACTGAACACAGTACTCGAGGTGCGGTCTCACCAGTGCCGAGTACAGAGGGATAATAACCTCCCAGAACCTGCTGGTCACGCCGTTTCTGATCCAAGCCAAGATGCCATTGGCCTTCTTGGCCACCTGGGCACACTGCTGGCTCATGTTCAGTCGGCTGTCAACCAACACCCCCAGGTCCTTCTCCTCCAGGCAGCTCTCCAGCCAGAGAGCTCTTTCAATTGTCTAAGGCGGGCAAGTATGGGAAAGAGAATTTACAACAGTTTTGGATTGCATCGGGCAAATGATGCCGGCAAACTGGGGTGCTGGGAGCTGGTGCGTGGCAGGGCTGCTGCCATCCAGCAGTGCCATTGGCTGGGAGAGGTTGGGAACGCCACCCGCCCCGGCAGGGCCCCTCGCTCCCGTTTGTGAACCTTCCCTGGGCTCCTGTTCCCTCTGGAGCGGGCAGGAGCCGTGGCGGGGGCGATGCCAGAGTCGCCATCCTGGGGGGAGCTGCCCACAGGGCTGGGAGTGCAACACTGTAATGGCCTTTTAGAAAGCACAACCTCTCCAGAAAATAGAACTTTAGTCAGAAAGTTACTATACAGTGCCCAATATTTATAAAAGAGAAAGCTGATATCTGTTTGGTTTTGATGGGTTTTTTTTAATACATTGCAAGGGAAAAAAAAAAAAGGGTTCTTTTCCAGTGAGTTTTGCCGTGGATGCTTTCATGGATGTTTTAAATGCTTTAGCTAGATGTTCTTTCCTCCAAACATTTGTTGCTGCTAAATTAGACCTAACATTTTTCACAAAGAAGTGTAAGTCTCAATTATTTTTTTTTTTCTGCTTGGTTTTCTTCCAGAAAATAAACCTACAACCAGAATGTCCCATTTTCACAACTTGTATAATTAGAAAGAGTATCAACTGACTCGATTAAAAATGTATGTTAACCACGATACCCTCATCATTTCTCAGCGGTTGCAAACTAAATGGTCTCTTTCCAGGTAAATCAGAGAATGTAGAAAGTCTGGCTTGTGAAAAAAATGACCGGCTATTGCTTGCTGTCCAAATGTATGGTGGCAATAAAATTAAATCTGACATTTTGGAAGGGAAGGGGAATGTTTCCCTTCCAGCTACTGAACTTGCAGCTTTGGGGCACCGCGTGTTCTGTGCGTTGCTGCCATCTGGAGCTGCAGCCTCCCACGCTGCAGACCGCTACTTTCTTTCCCCAAACCTGCTGGGCAGAAAACACATTTACCATTGTAATTTTCTGTTTTAAACCGAAGTTACTTTTTTTTTTTTTTTTTCAAAACTCTAGGGAAGTGATATTTTGCCTCTAACAATTTGGAAAATCACAGTTTTCCAGGATATGGAGCAGGGCATTAGGAATAGTGAGATCAGGAAACCACAGAGACCCACAAGGAACTTCGCTGCTGCCATCATCTAGCTCATTAGTGTACAAGAATTGTGTGTGTTGTTTTTAGCAGCTAAAGAGTTATTTATGGCTTCTATGTTCTCAAGCCAAAGTGAGTGAGGGGTGCAACCAGGGCAAATGCATCAGGGCAATGCAAATCACTGACAAGGCATCATGAATGCAAGCTGAGCAGAATTTAAATACAATCCATGAATGAGAGGAAAGATTTGCATGAAGGAAAGAATCATTAGAATCTGATTTAACAAGCAGTACATAAAATGGGCCTTTGCAGCTTAAAATGAAGCAAAGCACATTCATGTTATACATTCTTAATGAAAAAAAAAAGCCAAATCACAAAACCTTAATTTATTAGTAGAGCTTGGAATAGAAATGGTTTTCACAGACTACCTTTAGGTCCTGATTCAGAAACTTGTGCTTGATTGCTTTCTTGAATAGAAGTGGATCATAAGCATGTAGGGTGGTAAGGGCTATTTAAGTGCATGCCAAAGTCCTATTGATTTCAGACAGATTTTACAAGATGCTTGAAGGAAGCATGTGCATAAATGTTTTCCTGAACAAGTGTGCTTTTTTGAATTACAGTTTAACTCATGAATTTACCCAGTGCTTTCAAACATTTTCCTTATGGGAAAGCAGGATAGATGAGAATTTTAAAAATATATATGTATATTTCTGCATGTCTTAAGAAAGAATTAATCTGGGTAGAATTTTCTATAAGGTCCAAAAGCCAACAGTGAAAAATTTGTGGAAGTTGAAAGTACGTAATGCTCATAGAGTAACTTTAGTAAACCCCCTGCTGTTTTCATCCCAACTAAATTATGGAATATTTTAAATGTAAGGTGTTATAAAGATAATGACAGTGTCTCGGAAGAAAAGGAATATGTCATTTTATATTTTATTATATTATATTATATTTTAACTTTGAGAAAAGTAGAATTCTTTATAAGAATCTCCTGCAATTTTTTCCATTTCCAATCAGTTGTCACAAACACTGAGCAGAACAAAATTTATTTAATATCTCCTAAAATACAATGTGTCTGCCTCTAAATGTCTTTTGAAGCAATGGCAGAGGTAACAGGTTCTGATGTGCTGTGTTTTCTGACAGTAAGAGATCATTTATCTCTTTCAACACCAGCCATTCTTTTTATTTCCATTCAAGCATTGTTTCATTTACATCTTCTAGCATATTACTGTGGAACTACAGTGCTTCTTTTTATGCACTTCTCTCAAGTAAGTCTTTAGCAACATTATCCATGAGAACTGAAAGAGCTCAACCTGCAGCTGTGTAGCCATATTGACTGAACTTGTCAAAATTAGACTTTAATGTTGATTTTTCTTTTGGCAATTTAGAAGATTTCAGAGTGTTGCACTGGCAGCCTGTAAGATGTCTTGATGAAAGGTATGACCAGTGTAATTTTGATTTTTCTGCTCTTTTCCTAAATAATTCTACAGTGAAAATATTTGATATCATATGATATTCCAGGTCAATAGCAATGCTATTGTTCTATTGCTTTCTCCGTCTCTTTTGTTGAGCAAAACAAATACCCTATTTGGTGAAAGACAGCATCCTCTAGAGTAGTGATTCTCCAGCTGTGATCATTGCTTAAATATTTCTTGATCTTTTCATATTTTCATTTTTCTTTCTTCTTTCCCCCCATCCTGCCTGGTCCCTTCCAAGTGCCATGTTTAGGTGTAGGTTGAGGTTCAACTTAAGGCTAAGATATCTAAATGCTGGTAGGTATCTAAATATAATTTGGGTTCTTTTAAAGGTAAATTATTACATAAACTTCTGTAGCGGTCAGTAGAGCACTAGTAATGTTCTCAGTGGGTCCTGGCAGATGAGTCAGTTCCCTCTGAAGTAAACTTGTGGTTATTAATTCAATTGCCTGTACATAGGCTCCAGGTGGTCCTGGAGACTCCTATCCATTTTCTACCTGCCTCTCCAAATGACCATGGTTCTCCAGTAATTTTCTGTTATGTCTGAAAGCCCCAGGTATCTCAATTACCCTCTATCAACTGTAATAACACAGGATAACTTTGTTGGGCAACTGACTGGAGCCCAGATGTGGATTTGAGCAGATCTCCTTAGTGAGTAGTTGGTGCCTCACAGCTACGTGACAAAATCTAGGTGACATAACCTTGAGCTGAACCCTGCCAAGAGACCCTGGTGATTCATTTTATCATCAATCATATCTCTGTTGCAAGATTTCAGTATTTTCTTGCTGGGATATTCTTTTATTTCTGCTTCCTCAAGTTTTATGCTTTTTGCTCGGCTCTATCATGTTTTAGAATCATAGAATAGTTTGGGTTGGAAGAGACTTTAAAGATCATCTAGTTCCCTCCCTCCTGCCATGGGCAGGGACACATCCCAGTGGATTAGGCTGCCCAAGGTCCCATCCAACCTGGCCTTGGACACCTCTGGGGATGGGGCATCCACAACTCTTCTAGGCAACTTGTGCCAGCGCCTCACCACCCTCATCATGAAGAAATTCCTCCTTCATACAAGCTGGTATAATTTCTAGTTTTGATTGTTCAATAGAGGTTGTTTTGTAGCCACTGGTCTGGCCTGTCTGCTAACAACTGGGGAGGAGTTATACTGGACAAGGCCTTTTATTGATATAATCATACTTTATTTAGTACAGTAATAGTTTGGTGAAAAAAATGTTATTTTATTATCACCTCTTTTACAGTCTTCTCATCTGTAATAACATCTGTATGGTTTCTTCTACTTCTTTGCAATATAATAACTTCCCTTTACTGTTCTTTACTGTATAGTTAAAAATTTGTTTCGCTGCTGGTAAATTTCTTGGCAACATTTTAGGGAGGCTGTTTTTTTACTTCGTTTGCTGCCTTTCTTCAGTTTCCTTCATTTATCCAGATATCAGAATGGCTCAAAGTGCATAGACATGTATCCCTAAACCATGCAAGTTCCATCAGCTCCTCTAGAGAGCAGCAAATATGTTCAAATAAGAGAGCAACGTGATTAAACATAACGTTCCCTTTGTTAACTAAGCTACTTAAGTACTGATAAAGAGCAAAGAACTATGAGGGATGGAAGCCCTATATTCAAGGCATTTTCAGACATTGACTGTTAACTGTCCTGGCCCTGATACTTAATGTGGATGCAGCTCCTTGTGCTCTCTAAATGCCCAGCTCATGAACATCTTAAGGCAGAAGAGAGAAGGCAGGCAACAGGGACACAGTCTTTTCCAGGGACCAGACTTGGGTGCTCACCAGATCTGTGGGCTGCAAAGCTTCCCGTCCTTACTCACACATGAAGGTCAGCCAAGAGGAAACACTCACTTTCTGAAAAACACAAGTTCTCCATTCCTCATGGCCATCTGACAGATGGGGCTCTGTCTCCTGGTGTGCACTAGGGTTTAGGAGAACTTGGCACCTGACAGAGCACCACATTTCTTTTTTTTTTTTAAGTAGTCAAAGTAATGAAAAGTCTTCCCAGCTGTGGGCCTCTTCAGATTAACACCACCACGTGTTTGGACCTAAATAATATATAAATCTTCAAAGCTCCCTCTGTTCTTTAAGATCAGCCTCCAAAGCAAGACTGACAGCTGCCTGCCCAAGCACTCACATAGCTAACACAGACCTAACAGCAAAGCAAACTCATTCTAATGGGAAAACCTGTAAAAAAAAAGCTTTCAAAACCACACTCGTGTTTGCAGGTCTGCCTCCAGTAAGGCTTTCTGCCAGCGAAGCATCTTGGCCTATGCTTGAGTTTGTAAGGACTGCCTAAAGCAGCTTATGCAAAGGTTTTTCTCTCAGATTTAAGCCTTGCCAATTAAGCCAACTGAAGTCACCCCAGATCTGGAGGATGCCGATGGCTGCAGGCAGAGCAGCTTTTCCTCACAGTTCCCTGTGACCCACGCTACAGTTCATCACCACAACCACCCCACCAGTCGGTATCCACATTGCCAAGTGCAGAGGTACAAAAGGGAACAGCCTTCCCCAGAATAATTTCCTGAGTTCTATTAACCGGGAAGAGCACTAGGAGGCTACTCTAGATAGAAAGTATTACCAGAATAAGAGCTACTGCCAAGGCCACTCCGAAGCAAAGGGCTGAAATCTTTTCTGAGAAATGGACTTAGAGTGGGTTGGGGCATACAGAGGCCTGGGCCAGGGTGCAGATGGGCTGGCCTGAGACAAGGAGTGGACCAGAAGAACTGGGAAATGGATAGAGCCTATATGCATATTCCTTTGCTTGCCTTAAGGACACTCACCTTATCCCGGCATGCTAGTGTAACATGGAGGAGATGGGTTCAAGTCTGACAAAGAAGGGGAAAAAGAGAGGGAATGCAATGTAGTGCAGTTATACCACGTTTACCACCACATTTTCTGGATTCCTGGTTCATCTTTCATACCAGGATCCTGCCTTTTTGGTAACTGTATGGCACTGGCCAGCTTCTGCTGGTAGGTTGGAAAGCAGAGGCAGACACAGTTGAATAAACCATTAGAGCAACACAGGTGGTCTGGTAAGCAAGTTCTGCCTGATTTTTGGAAACACACTTTGCCGATGATCCTGGAAATGGTGGAAGAGGTACTCTTCAGTGAGTGGTGGAAGCTGTATGTTGCCGCTTTTTGAGATGTGTGCTGGCAGCTGGGGAAGCGCCATGTGGGGTGCAGTCAGTGTACTGGAAACCCACAGCTCCATAAGACCCCACTTGGAATTGAGGCAAACAGAATACAAAGAAACTGGCAAAACTTGACGCTCACTAGCACTTTCTCTCTACAAACAAATTCCTGCAAACTTTTACATGCATGTTGCACGGTGGCATGCCAAGTTGCAGAGAAGACTCAACCAAGGGAGCTCAGTCCTCAATGAGATGGTTGGTGAGGTCTTCTGTCAGGTGCCAAGTGAAGCACCCATACCCTTATGATATTCTTTATGTAATCTAGTTTCCAGGAAGATGCTACTGATTATTCAGTCCAAATAAGTGTATCTATAGTTAACTGTGCAGACACAGAGGTGAGCATGCAATTGTATTACATACCTACCAAAGGGTTTCTCTGCCAGGTGGCCTTAGATGTGCAAAAGTTTCTCCATGTAACCCTATAGCATTGGATTTGTTTCAACTAATTTACTAATTTCTCATGAATCAGCGGATGTACTGCATGTTTAATGTTTTCAATCTGTATTGGCAGGGAGCTGGAGGGACTGGAAATTCTTGAAAGTTGTATTTTTGTGCCCTAGATGAACTGTTCTTATGATATCTGCACATCCACTCCAAAACTAGGTCAAAAATTGTATAGAATTTGGTGTCAGAAGTAATGCAGGACAATATTTAAACTGAGTTGCTGCCCAGTTTCTAGTAGGCTGGACCCCAGATCCCAGGCAGCAAGAATATTGCCCAATGGTACCAAAAAAAATTTCAATAGAAATGAACAGCCTAAATGTTTTGCTGAAGCCTTTGTCTTTAATTTGTAGGACCTTTGGGTTACGCCAGCAAAACTTCTCAAAAGGTAAAGTTGCTAAGCCAAGTATTTTCTGAAAGTGAGCCTTGTAGAAATATTTTAGGAATCTCATGTAAGAATAAAACAACTGCTTGGGTATTTTAATCTTTTGGTTGGATGGTTGGTTGGTTTTTTGTGTGTGAGAGAACTACACTCCTAAGGAGAAATGAAATGTCTCCTGCCAAATTTAAACCACACTGGTACCACTTTAAGGATTTTTCCTGAAGTACAGAGCTAACTACATAGGAATCCTTAGGCTGTTGTTCTGCAGGATTGTCAATGTTTCCATCCAGAAGTCATGAAATAAGTTTCTAAGTCACAGATAATTCAGAGAAATTATTTCCTATTTATCTGCACGTCAGAGTCTACTACTATATTACTATAGACTCTGAAAGTTGAGGTGCATTTCTTCTAAATTGAAGTAGCTTTGTGTTTCACATAACTTCAGGGCATGAGGATACCACCTCTATCTATCTATGTGTCTTACAAAAAACTCTCCTGTGTTTAGGTCATTCCTTAATTTAGGGTCATCTTGTGAATTGCATAAGGGTTTGTGCTCCATGGGATCGGTTCTGAGTCACTAATGGGAGGAAGGATTGGGGCTGCAATGCAAATTTTGTGGTTTTCTCCAGGCTTTCAAAGACCAGGATCCATTTTAGACTGTGCACCAAGGTATATGTCTGATGAATCTGCCCAAACAGTATCTCTTGCTGCATTACATTTTGTAAACTGTGTTATAGTTCAGAAAAAGGCTTTAGAATGATGCTTGCTGAAACAGAAAAAAAAACCCAACTTGGATTCATTAGGATACATGAGTTGTCCTTCTGCCTATCTTTGAATATCTCCACTACACCTTCAAGCATGGCACAGATATTTAGGAAAAAGCAGGTGCCAGATAGAAGGAGCTAATTGCACTGTATATGGTCTGTCAGAGGCAGAATCACTCACATTGACTTCCAGAGAAATAAGCAGGAGTAGGTGTCTAAGTGGGTGTCTAATTTGTCAGGACAAGAACAGCATTGCTTAACAAGCCTAGTGAGGTTCTAAAAGCATCTTATCCTGGTTCCAGTTTAATAAAAAAATTTAAAAAGTACTACCTATCTTTAGCATGAAGAAAAGGCAGAAAATCACAGAGGAAAAAGCAAAAATTCATTCTGCTAGGTCAAAATCTTCTGTTTCTTTCTATTATTATTATTTCTTTGCCAAAAATAACACATTCAGTGAAACAAAAGCCCCAATCACATTCTGGTGTGTGATGCCTAAAGCGTCACAGGCAAAGAAAGTATTACACACATAGGAAAGCCATAAGGGAAAGGAGTTACTTCTGATTGCTGACCTCAAATCTTCCATCTTTCTTGAAGGCACCTTAAATAAACTTCAGTTTCTAAGAAAAGCTCAGAATGTGCAGTCATCTTCACTCAGTAAATTGTTCCTCAGTGAAAACTTTTCAACACTAAGCCACTACTCAACCTATAGTGTTAGCTGCAGAAACCTCTCTCTCACTCTCCTGGCATTTCCATATTGTGATTGGCACAGGATCATAAAACAGTCCTTGTCTGGGAGATGGCCTGGGACATCCTGCCTGTCAACCCCAAACGGAAGAAAAAAGACAGAAAAGTGGGAGAAAGCAAAAGTTAGTGACGTAGAACGCGATTATAATCTAGCTACATGGATGCTGGATAATTTAATTGTAGAGATACCGTTCATACCTTCTGATCAGCTTTCTGCTTTGTTGAACTCATTTTCCAGAACTGGCATTGCTGTGCATCACAGGCCAAAAGTTCATAATATGACTTTGAACAGAGACCAGCTAATTTATGGAATATTTTAGCTACTCAATTACATTGTAGAATTACTTCTCTGTCAGCTGAACATCAGGACATTAAAAGTAATACAAAAGACAGAAGTTAAAGAACTTCCAATGACACCACTTCCCTATTTTTGGAGATGCATTTCTTTGTCATCCTACAGTACCACAAGCAGTAATAATTTTTCTGTTCTCCATTGTAATAATGACATTAAAATAAAGTAATATGCAATTAATATCCTCTATAATGATTCCTTCTAGAAAGATAATCACTGTATCACATAAGGGCAGATAATTTTAATAACTTAAAAGAACACACTAAAAATCTCTCTACATTGTTAACTTCAGATTTAATATTTGTTCCGGTGTGAATTGAGAGATTTATGGAGAACTACTGTTGCTAATGGGAAATCACGCATTCCCAAGACGCCTGTCTACAGTATATTTCACAAAAGAAGAGACTTACAGCTTTCCATTCTACTGATGAGAGTAAACCAAAGTGACCCAACCTAGAGTGTGAGGAAAGAGGAGAAAGTGATTGAAACACTGGGTTTGGCTTCTATTTTAGTATTAAAAAACATATTCCAAACCAAAATAAAACAAAAAAAAAATCAAAAATTTTGTTCAGAAAAGGAGTTTTTAAAAATCTATCTTGTTTAGTGGTAAAAACAAACGTTGGTCGGTTGGTTGGGGTTTTTTTTATTCATGCTGATACTGCAGATACTCCCAGTGATACTTAAGTTTGCTGATCAGTTCCAGCTCTTCTTTCAAAGGAGCTAAGTCCCATTCTGTGTAGTTTCATGTTCAGAACCACACAAGACTGGATGAGCAGTATATGTAGCTTACATATAATTCCATAAATCCACCCCAGGGTGCAAGTGGTCCCTGCACTGCACCTGTGGGAGCCTCGTTTGAATGCAAGACAAAGCTTCCTGAGGGCAGAATTAGGAGCGTTGTTTTCAGCACATCTTCAGAAATGCTTTTCTGAAGTAGACAGGTTCAGATAAGGTTTAAAGACACACTGGCAAATGTAACAAGTAGGTTTTGTTACGTTTTTCTGAGTATGAAATACATTGTGAAACCAATTCACAAATTTGAAAGATTAAATATTTGCTTACACAGGACAAAATCTTATTGTTTCCATGCTCCGCATTTATTTCGTTTACTCATTTTTTTTTGGACATCTAGGCATCTTCACAGTACCTTTACATTCCACGATACTGAATATAAGGAGAAATTAGAGGTGACCCTCATTGTTCTTTCAAATAGATCTTCTTTCCCATTTTCTCCTCCCCACTGCAGATGCCCCTATCAGTGATCTCATTTGCTTGAACCACAGGAGCCTAGAATAGTTAAAACACTTTTGCACAACTTCCCTTGGTCTCCTCTTGGTAGTAGATCTATCCAGTTTGTAAAACCATGTCTTTGTAACTAATAAACATGGCTTGGAAATAGTTGCCAGAAGAGACTCAGAGACCTTTCCCTAGAGGCTGGTTGTTGATGCCAGAAGCTTCTATTCACTCCCCAGTGAAAAGCCCATCCAAATCTTGGTTTTTCAATATACAGTTTTTATAAACACTTAAAGTGTTTATTACACTGGCTCTGAATTATGAGTCAAAGGGTCCACAAGTACTAAAAGCAGCCAGGTCTGCAGCTAAGTAACACAATTCAAAGGCCACAATCTCAAAGGAGAAACTGCAAACAGAATAAGGGAGAGGTTCACTAATTTCACTTTCTATTTCAAACACAAACAGGATTTTTCTGATTTGAAATGAGACTCCCCAGTCATTAAAAGATGTCTAACTACAGACACACAAAAGCAAACTGTGTCCAGCCAGAATGCATTTATTATTTATCCTCCCCTATTTATATCTCATGCTGGGGGATGTATGTGGTAGACTGAATCCACATTTGTTCCTTGCATTCCTTTTCACAGCTGAGAAGACGCAATGAATCATAAAAGGTTTCATTGTTGCAATGTTTTGTCATGGTACGTATAATCAGCACAGACCCCATTAAAGAAGTTTCGGAGAATGAGAAGTTTAAATATTTTATGGTTTTCTGCCTATGATAAGTTTAATAATTAATGCTGCTCCTACCCTGGAAATGACAAATCATGCAACAAGCACCCATGATAAAAGAAACAAACATAGCTAACAGAAAGGAAAACTTCACTTAGAAGGTCGTAATTAAGAATGTCTGTAGCGTACCTCAGGATCCTGAAATATTATGCTGGTAAAGTAAATTCTGCCTCCCTACCCAAACAGCAGTTCTGTCCACCTATTAAGCTTCCTAGTTTTTGAGAGGATACAGAAGATGAGCGATAATTGAGTGCTAGTCTTTACTCTGCATTTGTGAGAAATGATAGACATTATGAGCCAAACTGTCTTAAAGATTACTGCACACATAGGAGAGGGAAGGAAGAATGTGAAAGCCGTTGTTCCTTGATATTCTGTGCAGGGGACCCAGTCATTAAGTCATTACAGAAACTTGCTGTGTGGCAGAATAAGAACAAGACTAGATCTGTGCCTGGGTCTAAACAGCATCATAGCTACTCCAAGTACAAGCAGTATCTACAAACAGCAGCTCTTGCCACACTCTGAATAGTCTGTTTTGTACGACACTACTGCCAGTGCATTTCTCTGAATACGTGCTCCTCCTCATCCATTCCCACTGATGAGCTGAAGGGATATGCAGCCTTCAACCTCCACTGACTTGTAGCTAAAAGAAAATTCATCTCACACACTGCTGTGTTTCTGTGCTGGACCACACTTATGTAAATGCCACAGAACTAACTCAGAAGGAAAGTACAAAGCATGACAGCAATAAAATCTTCTGATTCACACGTTTTCTAATTATTAACAGTAACAGTCTCTCAGACAAAGAGGGTGAGCACTTTGAGATAGATATTGCCAAAATAGCCTTCTTTCATTTGCCCTAAACTCAGGTCTGAGATAATCACTTTGTGGGAGAAATGGGTATATCTAAAGATTGAGTCATCATACCTTCAGAGATGCCTAAAACTGGTGAGGTGACCCATGCCGCCTACTGAAAACAAAAGCTGAGTGAGACTGTTTCAGATTGAGATGTATAACACCTTGTAGACACCTCAGTAGTGCATCTACACTAGTGCACAGTCAGGACTGCCAGGGTGTGGGCACAGGAGCTTGGTCCCCTGCACTGTCAAGCTACTGGAGTAACTCCCTGACACCCATCTGGCTCACACCTCATGGTTACCTCCTGAGCAGTTCTTGAGCACAGTACGATTCCCAACAGCTAATTTGGATGCAGTCACCCTGTTTTGGAGGTGATTGGAGTTGAATAACTCAGACATGGCCAGACTATGCCAGCTGATGTCAGGACAGCTATAGCTTTCAATCAGTAAGATCCAGGGTTTGTTGTTTTTTTTTTTTTCCCCCACATATTAACACTATGCTACAAAACGTGTACTTTTATTTTATTCACTGTCTGCTCTTCTTGCTTGAATATCCTTTCTTAGAGTGGGCTTTGAGAATTTAGTATGAGGAGACAAATTAACCTTCTGACAGCCGACAGAGTGCAACTGCGTTTAAAAGTAACATCTTTCCTAAGATCATTTTTTTGCAATAAAACTAGGTTATGGTAAACAAGTGTTCACACGTACTCCTGGAAAACTAGGTCAGCCACAGCAGTGACAATCCATAGCTTTTAAAGTCACTTACACTCAAAAAATCAGGAAGATGTCATATTTTCCAAACAGTTCCCTTAACATAATATCCTTCAAAATCTTATCCAATATTTTTGCTTCCTTGTCAGTAGAAGAACACAGCATTATTGGAGTATCTCTGCAGCATAACCACAGCCAAGGGATCCAACTGAAAATACCTGAAAGCTCCTCAGTGATGAAATTATTTGTCCCGCCAGGGTCGTAGGGTAGGGCTCACAGGCCTTATACCCATTCTGACTTTTTTGACCTCAAGCAGCTAGTACTGCTACAATTTGATTGTGCATCAGGGGTTTTTATCTCAGCTGAAGGGTAGTATCCTAAAAGCTTGCTCTGAACTTCTCCAAGGTGAGACTTGATCTGAGGTTTCAAGGCCAGGGCAGTATCTTTAATGAAGTCTTGCTGATGCCTGGGTCTCACTTGCCTGCACATAGTCCCTTGGCTGTCACTGGCACAGAAGGGTTCTTCAGTGCTATTTTGCCTAAGAGCAGGATCATCTGATGTATAGGGCTTATTGGTGTTGCTGTAAAGGTTAGTGCTGGCAGTCTGTTGAGATGCCTTTTCAGGATGAAGAACAGCCTCTTCTTCCTCTTCAGAGAGAAGTGAGCAGGACCCATCACTGGTCTGGCAGCTATTCAATACTGGACAGACTTGATTTTGAGGTGGAGAAGAGCTACCATGCTGTACTGGGGGAAGATTTAAAACACACTCATTCTCCGACTGGAGGTTTGCCAGCAGCTTGATCTTTTGGTCTTTTGCCGTCGTTCTCCGGAGAGCACAGATAAGATCAGCAAGACTAAGGACAAAGGATAGACTGCTGACTCCCCAGATGAAAATCATCATTATGGATTTCTCAGTGGGCCGGGAGATGTAACAGTCAACTGTGGTTGTACAAGGTGAATGGTAGCAGGAAAAGCGATCAGGAACAAAAAATCCAAAAAGAAAATATTGCACAGTTGCAAAGGCAGCCTCAAGTAATGTCCTAAAAAAAAGATGAACAGTATATGCCCTGGAAAAATTAAGGACACTTAGATTATCTGCACCACAATCTAATCTGTTGACAACAGCACTTTTACAGAGCTCCTTCAGGTCTTTGGGGCTTGATAAATCTTTATTCCCTTTGCATCCATGCACCGAACAGTGCATTCTTACAATGTACACAGCTACCTTGTGCAAAACATAAATGCTGAATGCAGCATAAGGTAGCAGAATAGACACAGTCTGAATGACCCAGAATCTAAAGTGTGATACAGGAGAAAACAAGTCATAGCAAATGTTGGAGCATCCTGGTTGCAGGGTGTTGCAGACAAAGCGCTCCTGCTCATCTTGGTAGAGTGGGTAGCCTGCTAACACTACCACTGCCATTCGCAGCAGAATTACAAACATTAGCCAGATCTTTCCTGGAAGAGAAAAAAAACGAGGAAAAAGAGTCAGAGCACTGAGGAAGAAGGGAAGGCAGTGACGCTCTCTCAATATATAAGACATATGAAGAAATAGCCTCTGTAATCAGTCTCCTCTTCTAAAAGCTCCTCTTTGGCTTTGTTTTGACTGGGACTGAAATTTGTGTGAAAAATGTGTTAGCTGACATATTCCATAATCTTAATCTAGACTTGACAGTGTAGGAGTTGAGTGTACAACAAGATATGCCAACTGAAACCTCATCCGAATGACAACACTCTAAACATGTCCATATCTGATAAAAAGAAATCACAATTGAGTGGATAATGTCATTTGACTTACAGTTCTTCCTTGCTGCTGGTTTCATATCTCTGCACCTGAATTTTGACCTATTTCAACACTATAGATCAGCTAACACAGTATGAAATTCTCTTAGGTACAAAATATTGTTCCATGAAGTAGTATGTGTTCTTAGCCTTGGCAATGAAATCACATGTAAAGTTCACTATAAGCAAGAAAAAAAAAAAAAACAAAAAGCCCCAACAAAAAGACAGAAGAGAGTGATAAGATTAATTTTGTTCTTTAAGGAATGTTTAAGAAGCCAGTTTTAACCACAGATAGACAAATAGCAAGACTCAACGACTAAAGAGAAGCATGTTGCATGGAGTTGATGATTGGGAAATATACGGAAAAGCTCAAGTCATTAATAGTGACTGTAAATTTCACATGCACACAAGGTTGTAAAGGCAGTCTGTGGAGTAACACCAATACACATCCTAAAAGCTTTTTAAAAATCCAGATCCCAAAGCATTTTTTTCTATAAAATATAAAATTATTTACAGGTATTGTCTTGAACACCATTCTTTTCTATTACCTATAAAGCTGGTTGGTGTGACTATGAAATATTCAAATATTTCGGCAACATTGTATGGTACCTATTATTGTACTGAACAGGCAGTCTGAACGCCCCTTATAAACCATTTGTCGCTAGTAGGCTGACTATGGGATAGAACAATGTAGACTGCACTCTGAAGTGAAAGAACTCCAGGTGGAAAAGGTTGAGGGTATATAAGCTATGTGAGAGATCATCAGAGAAGCCTGCTGCTCCTGGCAAAATAATGTATTATGTATTCATAAATAAATCAAGGCCTTTCCATTTTATTTTTCATCACCTAAACTTTAGTGATGGTTTTGCTGTGCTTTCAGCTTCCTACATTCTTCTCTACAGACTGTACTGCTTCTCTCTTTTCAACAGTGTGTGACAATAGAAAACTCCAGCTGTACAGAACTGGTTATCTTTAGCAAGTGATGTTCCATACTTGGGTAGCATTTTTTCCCTGTGAGGACCTCCAACTGTTTGAAGCACATGAGTTAATTAAGCTCAAAATACTTCATGCTATTTCTTTATCAATTTTTAATTAGAACATGTACAATAGGGAGTGCTGCTTAAGAAAAATCAACAGCGCCTTAGTAAGCAGTTTAGTATGACATACATTCTAGAGATAACCCCTGCCCGCATCACCTCCCCGAACGACTCAATCTTGATTAAATATACTAGAACAAGTCCCTTCAAACAGACCCCTGTGGCTTAGCTGGATACTCCCTGCAATATACAGCATGAATGACAACAGCTGTCCTCGGCTGGAGGAGAAGGATCTTTGAAAGGCCCTGGAAAGTTTCTATCTGGCTCATACTTTGCTCAAAGTAGGCCATGAAAAAGGAACAGCATCATATTTAAATAACAAGAGAAAAAAATAACCACTCAGGCAACAGTTAGTTGAGGAAAAAGCAACTGTATTTCATTGGGATTTTTTAAATGCATGTGAATTTTGCTTTTTAAAAATGAACAATGCAAAGCAATAGTAAATAACCATAAGCTTCTTCCTGCGAAAGACAGCGTTGGATTTTTTTTCCCCTTCTTTAAACTTTTTCACTTATCACTAAAGCTATTGCATACATTCTACTGTTCACTTCATGTAGTATAAATAAAGTGTTACTTCTGTGCATTTATATCATGAAACCTACAACAGCCATTAATGCTAACTGGAAGCATGAGCATGAAAAACAGCCAAAATTGAAAATCTAGCCAGAATTTCTTACAAAAAGTTCAGAAAATATCTATCAGAGAGGGAGTAGGAATCTCTTTAACAAGAAAAGAAATACATTAGCCACTCATATCACATATTTAAATAACTTCTTATTATAAGGATCACAGAGGCACAGCAAGAAATTAAAGCCGATTATTAGCAGGACACCTGAGTGGCCTCAGGATATAGAGCAGCAAAAAAAAGAGGAGAGCTTTTTTAAAGTACTTACCTACAACGGTCACATTATAGTTGAGCGTGACCACCAAAAATCCCAGTGAGTCCCAGCGCTCCATGATTGAAGACGTTCACAACACTTGTAGCTCCTGAGGCCCTAACAATTTTGGCATTTCCAAAGGAGATTAGACCTAGACAGGGAAGAAAGGAGAACAAAAAAAAAAAAAAAAAAAAAAAAGAAAGGAATATTTGTAAAGGTCAAGGATGGAAATGACCCAGCCACACCAACATATTGATGAAGGATTGTTTTGATTATTTGAAAAGGACTCTTAGTTTTGGGTGTTGGAATAAGTCTTCTTAAGACTTTAACAGGTTGTCTTGCAAAAGCTGTGGCTTCTCAGATCCACTTGCTCCTACCTCTTGTGTAGATCCTCTGTCCAGATAACTGCAGCAACAGGAGCAATCTTTGCCATTGTAGACTATTCTTAACCCCCTGGGGCATACCAGCCTCCTGGCATTGCTGAGATATTTCAGTAGTGAAAGACAGGGAGAGGGGAGAGAGGAAAGAAAAACACAGACCAGAAAATAACTGAGACCTTTGTATCTCCCCATAAGAATAGCAGATGGATAATAGAAGGAAACGGGATACAAGAGGATGAGCATCCCTATGTTTGAAAGGCACTTTCAGTTTAGTTCACTGGAAACTATCCTGTTGCAATTTTCCAAAGCAATTTTATTTCTAAAACACAGCCTCCCTGATAGGACATCATGGCCTTGTCAATCATAGCCGCACCAAATTTTCTCCTGTGTGCTGAGACAGACAGCAGGCCGAGTCTCCCTGCAGACATGATTTAAAGCAAGGGAAGCATTTAAAAAACTAAACTAAACTAAAATATAATCACAGAGCTTGGCTATCACGATGTCAAAGTCACTTGCTTTTAATTTATATCAGCTCTTTCTGCCTGAACCTCTTGGTACTCTGGATATCACTCAAAAGATCCTAGGGCTGATTGCCCAGCAACCTAAAAGCCCGGCAAGGCTCTGCAGCAATGATGGAGTGGAGAGAGGCATCTCAGAGCAGGACACCCTGCAAGGTGCACGCTCCTTGCCTGCTAGGTGCGATTACACAGCATGCCCTCAAGTCTGTGTGGCTGTGTTCACAGAATCACAGAATAACCAGGTTGGAAGAGACCCACTGGATCGTCGAGTCCAACCATTCCCACCAATCCCTAAATCATGCTCCTAAGCACCTCGTCTACCCTAACCTTAAACACCTCCAGGGACGGTGCCTCAACCACCTCCCTTGGCAGACTGTTCCAATGCCTAACCACCCTCTCCGTGAAGAACTTTTTCCTAATCTCAAGCCTAAATCTCCCCTGGCGGAGCTTGAGGCCATTCCCTCTCGTCCTGTCCCCTGTCACTTGGGAGAAGAGGCCAGCTCCCTCCTCTCCGCAACCTCCCTTCAGGTAGTTGTAGAGAGTAATAAGGTCTCCCCTCAGCCTCCTCTTCTCCAGGCTAAACAACCCCAGCTCTCTCAGCCGCTCCTCATAAGATTTGTTCTCCAAAATATCACTGTTGTACCTGAAGAGAAAAGTATGGATGGAAATAAGTCAGTTTTAATTTTCCTCACGTCCACCATAACCAATTCCTTTGCGAAAAATAATCTACTACCATTTTCCACCCATTGTTCAGCTACTCACAGGATGTTACTCTCTCCTTTTCAGTCTGTGCTGTAATAGGAACAAACATAATATGGACATTTATTGACAGGAAATTGTATCAGCAACTAGAAAAACAGCAGAAGAAGAACTCTGCATGTGATAAAGCAAGGGAGAAAAGTGATGTTGTGACAATCTGACACTTGAGGGCTGCTGGCAGTGTGGGCACAGCCTTGTCACTGCAAGGCTGCTCAAATCCTTCAACCCGTGACTCCCATTCCCGATGGATCAAGATGAGTCAGCTCAGTCAGTGTGACTAGGCTAAGCTTTGTGACTGAACACATCTCACCCGGAAAAAAAGGTAAAACTAATAATTTAAAGAAATAAAATGTAACTATACAAAGACTTCCTCCCCAACTCCCCGCTCACAGGGCGTGCAACGACTCAGTAGAACACACTGAGCTTCCTTTCCAGAGTGAGCCCCTTCCTATGCAAACCCTAAAAGTGGAACTTGAGAGAATGGCACTTAAAAACTCTTTATCTATTAACTGTGTAAAGAGATTTTTTTTAATTGCAGTAGGAAATATACAAGTTGTCTTGGTTTCAGAATTGTTTGAGATAAAATATTTGTCAAACAATGATTTCTTCTGTTACCAAGTTGTATTTATGGTGTGTGATGATGGTTTTAGCCTCATTTTCCCACAATTTTCTTTTCTTCCCAGAGATGCGTATGCATGAGAAGAAATATGGGAAGGAGGGAAAGCTGGAGGAAAGGAACAGAGAAAAGATGCAAATAGCCAAGATATTAATTACACTGAGATATGATGGTATTCCTGTTTAAACATCCTTTGTCAAAAATAGGGTCAGGAATGCCAAGATGGCAGCAGGGTATGAATGCTCAGCAGCTGCATCCACACAATAGGCTATAAATTGTCTCTGTCAGCACTGCCAGTTAAAATATCCTTGTTTGTCATTACTGGAAGAGACCTCTACCACTTGTGAAATAAGCATAACAGCTAGCAATTTAAGCTCCCAAACTATTTGCTGCACGATAACATCAGGCAACAACATCTGATCCCCCAGCATGAGTGTGATGAGGTAGGATGGCCTGTTTTCTTCAAAAAGAAAGCAAGCAACTCACCTTAGCCTAATTCATCAACCTAACTTAGGGCTGGATTTATTTTCAGAAAGCCGAAATTCTATTTTAGCTTTTCTAGACAACTTTAGATTTTTTTTATTCGAGCTTTTCCAGAGAGCTGGTAAGTTACTTCAGTCCAACACTTTTCCTCTTGCTGGTGTGTCCTCAGTTCAGATTAGAAAGAGACCCAGCCTGTTTAGCTATCTGAGACCCCTTAGAGCCAACCCGAATTTATTGCACCCAGAGGCCTCTTTTGGCTGTAATCTTGAGGAGTTTGGTCAAAGAAAGGCAGAGATATAAACATTGCCAAAGTCAGGGCACAGCCCTCAGGGGCATTACAGTGACAGAAGTACCTTTAAAGCACAGAAAGGCCAATAAACACAGTCCACTGGACTGCTGTGCTCTACAAGTCCCGGTCATTAGTCTAGCTTTGGGCTACGGGCTGAGTTGGTCGTTACAAAGTGTTTGATCTGTGCAAAAACATGAACTGCAGTTTCTCCATCCCTTAACTTAGCACCATCTTTGAGGCCAGGGCTCCCATCTGAAGATACTATTGTATCTGCAGATACTCGGTGTACAATTCTCATTTATCTTTAGCTGTTTCCTGTATTCCCCATTTGTCTGTAAAGATTGCAAGTAAATAGGAAGAGAAATATCACAGACACAGATACAGTAGCAGAGGGATTCCAGATCCACAGTTCCACCAGTTGGCATGGCACCGTCTCCCATACTAGAGGATGGGCACATGGTGCACAGCTTATCCCTCCCTACATGCCGCAGTACCAGAATTTCACAAAAAAAATATTCCCAGGCTGTAGTAAAGTTTAGCTGAATTTGCACTGAGCTCTAGTTAAATAGGAGAGACAGGTAGAAAACACAAACAAGGTTTTGGGTAAAGCTAAACTTCGAGTCTAGCAGTATCTCATCACATCTGATTTGAGAGTCCTAAAAGCCACTGGAAAACTTTCAGAGACCAACAATGAAATGTAAGATGCAATTAAAGATATTTTAAAATTCACAACTGCTGCCCACATTTCTAACCCCTTACCACAGATCCAGGGCTTGATCCTAAAAAATTCACAAATGTGACTCCATCACTGTGAGCAACTCACTGAAACTTGTTGAACTACTGGAACTGCCTTTCACCGTGGGCCCGTGTCACCATATCCCTAGGCTGAAACTCAGTTTACTTGGCACAAAGCCCAGCAAATACATTTTTCCCAGACCTTGGCTTGGAATGACATTCAGAGGTAATGTACAGTTAGCCTGAAGCCACTTCAGGACTTTCCAATATAGGAGCAAGTCAGAATCACCTGGAGGGTGCCACAGTCTACAGTATAAGCCACACCCCTAGAAACTAGAGGCATTCCTCTGAGACAGCAAATCCCAACTTCATCTGTCTTACCCAGTCAACACCTGCACTAATGACACGTAAGTGCAGTGAAGTGGGAGTTACTGCAGGAGAGTGCACCCTACACAGCACCTGACAATAAAGCAACCTCCCTCTACAAATTCAGTTAACACACAGGTAAAATGGGCCAGCATAGCAGCTTCCCTAATGCAGAAAGGGATCTGGCATTTCAGTCCAGGTTCTTTGGCAGATTATTATTTAAGATAGAAAATAACCCAGATGCATATCTAATATTTTGAAGTCTAACGTTAAAATCTATTTAACATTTTTTCGAGTTAGCAAAAATTTATTAGTGATCAGTCTTGCAGTAAATCTAACTCTTCAGAAGGTGATCTGTAAATACAGAAAAAAACAATCTATTCAGAAGGGCAGTGAACATTAAAATAAAGGCAATTAATCTTGATGGTCTTACTTTTAAAACTGGTAAAATACAGCAGAAGGGTAAGAAGAGGAAAACAAGCTACCCATGAGAGAAAACAGCAAATAAGTCACAGGAAAAGCTGCCCAGAACAAATGTTTCTTTTTAAAGATATGTATAGCACATATGCATTTATATCAACATATCAGACAATCTTCAAAGTAATCTACAATGCACAGAGGTGGCGAAGGAGCCAGCATAGCATGGAAAGTCCTTGCTTTATGCAGACACACACAACAATGCACCCTTCGCATTCCCTAGGACCTCTGTCTGTCAGCCGCTCAGATAATTCTGTGGGCAGAATACATTTGAAAGTGGCCTTTCCCCAAAACAGCTACTATAGCTAAAGAGGTGTCAAGAAAGCAGGAAAATTATAACACTAGAAGTAGTGCCAAGGAGCCCACACACTGAGGCATGGGAGTGGTGAATGTTTTCTATCAACTATCGAATGGGAAGCTTAAACAACGTGCTCCTACTCCCCAGTGCTCAGCCTTAAAGCCAACAGTCCCTAGAAGAGGCATTATGCAGAAGGCCTTTTAGGAAATTTCCAAAGGACTTGTTCCTCTTCTCCTTCCCTTTCTGTCTACCTTCCACTCCCAGGAAGGATATACATGCCCATACGCTCAAATGTGTATAAATTTCTACGCATGTATGTGTGAAACAGTCCAGAAGGACACCCAGACCAGTGGAGTTAAGCTCATTTTTAACTGCCCATATTGATTGGACTTGAACTTAATTTCCACACTAGCTCAGCCACCTTGGATACTTAATCCTGGTGCCTACAGCATTTCACATATGTCTTATAGCCTCGCTATTCTTCTGCTAATTTAGTAAATCTTAAATAAAAATACTACATTTTGCTGCATGATTTCAAGGATTTAGATTGTTCCAACTCTTACTTACTTTGCCTCAAACAGATCCCCTTACTATAAATATCTGAAAGTTCAGAAGAGTCATCTTTCTAAAGGGAACTCACTTCTTGAGGACAACATACGGACAAAGCAGCTCTCCTTCAGGCTTTGGTTCAGCAACCTCAAAGCTATACAATCAAGTACTTTAAATATTTCAAGGCTGATCTGAAAGAAAATTAAGTAATGGGAAGAATATTCTCATTCAGGAGCTCAGGGCAAATTTTTTCAAAAGCATTTAATTTTACTAAGTAGTAAAAGTACAAAGTGAGTCCATAGGGTTTGCAAAAGCACATTATTAATATCTGCCTAACTCCCACTGAAATAGGTAGCTATACTAGTACATGACATGATTGAAATTTGCTATGCTGTAACTCATAAAAATGTAGTATGAGAGGTTTCAGCTATTTTTTTTTTACTTCTGCACTTAACATCTGACATCATGTTTTACACTTACATTTTTCCACAGTGCAAATGCAAAACTGAAGTTTTGGGAAAGTCTGGGATCCTGTATTTTATGATGAAGCTGGTGAACGTGTTTCATTAGCGCCTAACACCTGACATTAATGAGAGGCTGAGTTCTTCGCTTGAGTGGATCCAAACCTAGCAATGGTCAGTCAGGCAAAAATATGACACACTGATATTACAGAAAAAGGTTAAATAAGAAAAATGCTTTAAGAAATTGGGAAATAGATTTTTACAATAACAGAGAATGGCAATAGTATCTTTGGCTGACTATACTTTGAGTATAGTCCTTAAGTTTTTGCTTCCCAGTATGAACATTACTAGGTTTGTGGAGAGCACATAGATCCCTGTTTTCAACATGCACAACGAAAGGGTTCATTGTGTTGGTTCTGGGTATCAGTAAATAAATCTGTCATCTCAGATTCAACATACAGGCAGCCACCATGGAATTAACATAAGAATTCTTTACACCTTCTTATATTTCATGGCTGATCATTTTAAGAAACAAAACGTATACTGTTGTCTGAACACTGACACTGATTTTTCTTTCACTAGGGAGAGATGAATTGTGACTACATGGTCATTCAAACCAAGCACTGGGCACCATGGGGAAAAGGCTAAACTAAGACAACAATGAAAGAGCGGAGCTGAAAAGAGAAATGTGATGTTTTTTCCTCTCTTTCACATACAGTTTAAACCTCAGGAATCACTGCAGGCAGTACAGACTGTGGATTTATTCTTGCATAGGAAGAAATGTCAGTTTTATGTTAAATAAATTCCTATGCAGCAGTCAAAAGGTACACTCTTAAATCTCATCTTCATCTCAAAAATATGACTTTTAATCCCCCCAAATGCTGTATCCTGTACATAATGAAATCCTTATCCAGAAGACTATTTCTGTCTAAAAAGAATATGTACTTTTACTTTAATCTTCAGCTGTATTTAACGAACAATGAAGGAAAAACCTAGTATTCCTCATAGCTGCTACTCACAGCTTACAAGGGAAAAAAATCATCTCTCTTGCATCAATATAGGATGTAAAAGTTATGTCTGTACATCTAGCTATAGGATATAATTTATAAGACAATACATAATATGAGTTTTTGAACTTTATCTTCAAGATTTCTTTTGACCCTAATCTTTGACCTACTCATTGTCTATTTATTAAAGTTTAAAGTGGCTTTATAAACAGTACTTTAAACAAACTGTAGCTAGATCAACTTTCACAACATTGGGAAAAAAGAAACAATTTACTATTTCAGGATTTGAATCTTCCACTTCTAAACCTATGCTTTATAATCCTCATCACCTTGTTAGTTGCCCACAGTTTCCATGATTTCTGTTTTGTTTTCTCCCACACAGTATATTTAATAATCATGGTTAATAAACCTAAAACAGACTAGGAAGAAAACAAGGAATTCCTGTTAAACTGCAACAGTATTCATACTTAATGATGTATCAACCAGGATTTTTTTTGGTTTAAAGAGAAAAAAAACATAAACTTATGCTTGATGGCTCAGTCCTTAATAAAATTAATAGAAGTTCAATATTGAACTCTCATTTATGACACTGAAAATTTTTTACCATAACTCCAAAAGAGTAACATGGATCCTGAATTATTTATTCTGATGTATTAGCCCTCTGATCATCTTCATAGCCCTCCTCTGCTGGGGATTCCAGAACTGGACACAGTATTCCAGGTGGGTTCTTACATGGTAGGTACATTGTCAAGTGTGTCAGGCCAAAACAGAGAGGATTTTTTGCCAGGAAGGTAAACCAGAGTATAAATGCATGAAGTGCTTTTGGTCCTGTTTAGGTAAGGGGATATGAAACGCAGCCTGTCTCATCTTGTGTTTAGCCTTCCATGGGGCTGCTGGCCAATACTGCTAATGAATTTAAGTGTTGGCTTAAGTGATAGCAGCTGTTTTAATTGGTGGCTGCTACTTAGGTTTTAGCTATTAAAGCTTTTACCATGAAAGTTCATGGGAAGCCACTACTGTAGACATTTTCCACTAGCATATTATTGGAGAGTTGAATGGAAAAGCAAGGGATTCCTCAAGTCCTACATGGTTCAGGCGACTGAAGGAGTCCAAGAAACATTACCTCTTCTGGAGATGCAGTTAAGGCTATAACATGCAAGAAAATATCTAGAAATACTCTGAATATGATTCAACAGAATATATTAGAAGCCTTACCCAAAGAAGTGCATAAGAAGTCTTCCTCTACCACCACTATTAATAATGTGGCTTGTTTCATTTTTAAATGTTAATTTAACAGTTTCTTTTCCATGAAATAGTAGGGACTACTGATCACTCACCTTTTACTTACCAGCCACTTACATGGCACATCCACTAGGTGTGCCCAGGATAAATACAGACTAAACTACCTCATGTTTTTAGCTTTCTTAAGCTTTGTTCCAAAGGCAACTTTGTCCCAGACCTGAGAAACACATCCACCCAGCCAACTTCTGCCTCAGCAAACCTTTTCAGTTTGGCTGGCTGAAGTGATATTGCCCACTCAAAGTTATCAAATAGCTGTCACTGAAAATTCTTTTAGTATCAATAATATAAACTTTATTATTACAGCAAAGCAAGAACACAATGTGCAAAGACAAAACAGGACTATTAGCTCAACCTTTTTGCCTTTTCTTTTATGACAGATACTTTGCCATTTCAATCTAATCTACAAAATCGCAAATTACCAATTACTGAGTTCCCAAAACATTTTAAAATTGTCTCAGTTCTTGTAACTGGCCAAAGGTATTTATGGATATATCCCGCATTTTGCCTCCTAACTGCTGGAACTATTTCGTTTTCCCTATCTTTTTCACCCAATTTGTTACATTTTGCAATTTTCTCTATTTGCTGCCTTCATTTTCATGGGAAAAAAAATACTCAGGGCATCCAAAAAGTCTTAGGAAACAATTCAAAGAACAACTGTTTAAGAACTCTAACCCACTCAATTTGCCCATGATGTTTTCATTTCTGCAAAATCAATCCTATAAATTACCACATACCTGCATTCCTGAATATAACACTATTTTCTTATGTACATGACAAATGAAGTTATGTCATGTTTATATATATAGAGACAATCTTTCCTTCAATGAGCAAATTCATTTATCTGCAAAAATATACAAGGTTGGAAGCTTATAACACTTTACATACTTGAAAATCAGCAGGAGTTCTTCAGGATGTGTTTAAACTGCATTTCCCCACAGTAATACTGTCATTTCTCCACACTGAAGACAGTTCAGAGGACTTTGGAAGTTTTTCTCTTACTGTTTAATATTAATATACAGTTACTTGCATATCATAGAATCATCAGGTTGGAAGAGACCCACCGGATCATCGAGTCCAACCATTCCCACCAATCTCTAAACCATGCCCCTAAGTACCTCATCCACCCGCACCTTAAACACCTCCAGGGAAGACGGGCCAACCACATCCCTGGGCAGACCATTCCATTGCCTAATGACCCTTTCAGTGAATAACTTTTTCCTTATGTCGAGTCTGCACTTCCCCTGGCAGAGCTTGAGGCCGCTCCCTCTTGTCCTGTCCCCCGTCACTTGGGAGAAGAGGCCAGTTCCCTCCTCTCCACAACCTCCCTTCAGGTAGTTGGAGAGAGTAATAAGGTCTCCCCTCAGCCTCCTCTTCTCCAGGCTAAACAACCCCAGCTCTCTCAGTCGCTCCTCATAAGGCCTGTTCTCCAGCCCCTTCACCAGCTTCGTTGCTCTTCTCTGGACTCGCTCCAGAGCCTCAACATCCTTCTTGTGGTGAGGGGCCCAGAACTGAACACAGGATTTGAGGTGCGGTCTCACCAGTGCAGAGTACAGAGGGTGAATAACCTCCCTGGACCTGATCATGCCATTTCTGATACAGGCCAAGATGCCATTGGCCTTCTTGGCCACCCAAGACTAATGCTTCATTTAGTCGTTTGTGGCAGAATCCCTCAGACACCCATTCTGTCCTACAGGAATTCCTGTCCCAGGTTGTGATGCTGAGATGCAGGTAATGGTAGTTTTCAAATGATGCATCCTTCTTACTCTTGCTGTCTTCAGTGATTATACAACTCATCCCCCAAATCTAGAGGTTTCACCTCCTCTAACACTGATAATTAACCATAAGTATCTAACAGTGCCCGTCCTGAGCTTGCTGTTTCAATTCAGCAATCCCTTTGCTCTTCAGGCAAGTGGCTCTTACGTGATTGTACTGACGAGACTTCCATCTTCCCTAGATTTTCACTGATCTAATGCACAAACCCCACTAACAACCCTGCTCTGCTCTGAAACGCAAAAGAAAGATTTCATAATTCCCAATGTAACCTGCAAATTCAATCTATTCAATCTAACACTAAGATAAGCATTGCTGATAATGCAACTATCAGCCACTGAGCAGCAAGGAGTCCAGATAAGGGCTGCTTAAAACCGCCAGGAGCTCCAGGTAGCACATGGGGTCCCCAGCACATCCTGTGATGGCAGGTATGGCGCGGGAGGAGGCCAGGCACGCACAAGAGGATCTCTGCAGATTGACACGGAGTGAAACAGCTGCAAGCATGTGTTAGGTTAGAGATGCACTGGGGCTACCAGTTATACAGAGCCAGTTTCACTTAAAGGCATCATGTACATAAGTTGACCATGCAAAAGAGTACACACCAGCAGAACTAGATGTTTTCAATGCCCAGGAGAGGAAGCTGGGTGGCAGTTTCCAGCTGCAAGGACAAAGGTGAGGACATGTAACGTGGGAAGCATCACCTCCTCTCCTGCTTCCACAGCCTAGGGGCTGGAGCTCAGCCTATGGGCACCTCCCACTGCCCCAAGGGATCTTCTTCCCCCACTTCCCTATATTTCCATTCTATATTGTATTTCGGCCTGACTTCCCTGGGAGTGCACTGCAAGGGGTTAATGGGGTTGGGGTTTTTTCATCAAATACTGAGTAATTCTTTATTCAGGAGGATACAGTATATTCAGCAGTAGAAGCTGAAACTAGTTTTATGGACACTTTATGAAGAAGAAAAGCTGAGGGAGATGGATAGATACTAGAATCTGCAGAAGAAATCAAAGTTGCAGTTTTCTTCTCTTCCCCTTCCCCTCAATCCTCTGAAGCTTTGTTTATACTGTAATTCATAAAAAGTTCATTGTTCGTGTTACCATAGGAAGGGGACAGTGCCAAAACCTCCAACCTTGTATCATTGGATTTACCTGTTCTTAGTAAGTAGAAGAATCCAGACAAATGCATTCCTCAGGGGGGAGCAAACAACAGGTTCAAATGACATTTAAAATAATTACTTTTTCAATTAGCAACTGCCATAGAAATTCCTTATCTAACACAATTAGTATAAAAAAATAAATGCTTGCATGCACACTCACATACTGAAATTGTCAAGGAAAACTCAAGTCAAGTCTGAAATTCTAAAAAAATCTCAAATGGGAAAAAATAGATGCAGATTTGCAATCTCTGTATTTCAGAGAAAATTCACAACTTAATTTCCTGCCCTGTTTTCTTTTTCTAAAAGAAAGTTCTTTTAGAAAAGTTAAAGGGAAAATACTGCAGCTGGGATTGCGTATGTAAGCACACAGCTTTAGCTAATGCGTGGTTCAGCTATCTGCATGCTTTAAGGAGCAGAACAACTTTGTTCTGCCACATGCCAGCAAAAGACAGCAGAACAAAAAAAGCCTTTTTGATGTACCACAATGACAGGACACCACAGAAAAGCAATGATTTCATGGTCTAGAATTCTCACAGGTCACAAACACTGAAGCTGTTGGCACCAAGATTCAGAAGCAGATTCATTATTAAACAGGGAAACAGAAGAATCAGGCCAGTCCTTTGTTGACTGAAGCTCTGTGTCAGGGTGACATGGCTATAATTTCTCTAGACTAAGTCACTACTGCTGCTTTATACTTTGTAGTAGTTATATCTGTCCAGTGGAAGAAATCATTGATCCAAACAAGGCATTGAATCCAAGCAGATCTGGAAGATTACTTCATATGACAGCATTCAAAAATACTCAAGATACGCCCAATTGTTTTCCTAGGAAACAAGAATCAGTCCTATAGTTTCCAATAAGATGAATTTAGAATTGATACCATGCTACATAAAGCACCATTAAAGTACACATTCACACTATGAACTCATTCCTACGGTAAAATAAAAGGTGGCAGTAACAAGTAAGTGAACTATTTAACGTTACAAACACTGATGGTAATTTGGAAATCTAAGACATTTTTACTTTTGTGTAAGGCAACTACGTCAAGAAGTCAGAACATATTTTTTCATCAGTTTACAGTTTTGATAACCCTTGACTTCATAATTGAAGGGAGGGGACATAAGCAGAGGACTCTCTTTACCTGTCTCCTCATACAATGTTCATACTGATGAAGCCCCACAAATTACCCCCAGCAGCTTTTGTTCCTACCAGGAGCTTTTTTTTTTTTGACAAGTCTATCTTCAAATATTATTGATTATATTTTAGTACTTGATAAAGCCAGATCAAGTTTTCATATACAGGATGAGTTTTTACTTTAAAGCCACAAAAAGAACAGGATGTAATTATACAAATAAGGTCACCACCAATACTTTCCAAACGTTGCTAGATTGTGTATCAACACCAAGATAGTTCTGCCATTCTAATGCACAATATTCAAGATTATTTGGTGTATGTATTTTATATGTTGCTTCTGTGCCATTTGCTCAATACAACACGGTCTTCCTCCTCCTAGATGTATGGCAATACAATCTGCCCCAAGAAATTTAACATCATGCTACTTAAAGTATGATTAATGGCTGTTTGTACCAACACCACAGAAGATACAAATAAATTTGCCTGTCTTAATTTCCTGGTTTATTTTAAAACTATGCACACCAAATTCTGCCTTATAACCCTTCTAGCAAACCAATCCCCATCTTTTTGGCCTCTCCTTTTTCCATAGGAGAATGTTTAGTTTGCCTGAAATACGTGAAAGAAAAGTATGTAGTCACAGGATCATCTGTGTTGCTTAAATATAAAGCAGCAAATGTATCACAGCTGCCAGTTCCCAAGAGGCTGTTCCCATGGAAAATAATTTGTACTGATGTCTAAAGTAAAGGGGCATGAAAACTCAGAGGCAGTGAAGTGAGAAAATATATAGATAAGAGAAGAATTAGCTCTAGACTTAAGTGTGCTGCAGAATATCTTAAATGAAGGAGGTGTCTTACTCTAATATCTGGTTTTGTAAAGCATTCACCACATGAGTAAATCTTCCTCTGCCTTTTGACTGCGTGCTTCGCTACCAGTGAATTCAAAGAGGGCAGCAGCACTATTTCCCAAGATTTTCTAGCTTCTAAGTTTTACTGCATTAGTTACCACAGCATCTCAGTCTAAGTGTCAGAGATGCAAGGAAAAACAAAACAAAGCACGAAACTAAATTATGCAAGCACACTGAGTAATCCAGAAATTGTACAGTTTCACAAATAGATTTTTTTTTACATTTTGTTATTTGCTGCTCTCACTCTGTAAAGACTACTGGCAAAGAATACTGCCCAGTGCCTTAAGTGATCCTTACAAACTCACAGAGATTCTGGACAACTAATGCAGGTATACTCTTGTATCACCACATCAAGAAGTATTTTTAGCCTACCATCAACAAAATATATCTCCAGTAAATAACAGCTGAAAATCTCCACTAATTCTGAAATACACTACACTGGTACCTGGTATTAAGGGTATGAAAACAGAACTCTTTTTTTTAAATTTTCAGCATCACAGTCTATGTCTGCTATCACTTTTGGTTTCCTTATGGAATGTTTACACTATGGTTTCCTTATCAGTAGCTTCTCTTCCAAATCTTAGCTCTTTTTTAAAGCATGGTGGTCACTACATATCTTTTGTCACTACCTTTAGTCTATGCAACTTGAACTCTCATCCATATGCATCTAGGTCTCATTCATGCAGGTACGTTTGTGTTTATATATGAGTTGATTTCTCAGAAGCTGTTAAGAGACACCAAGTGGGCACTCCACTGCAGGCAGATGTTTTCAACAACTGTCAATTCAAGTAAAAAACTCAAAAATTCTGATTACAGAAATGTGTTCAAAGCAGAAGTAAGCAGAGTGCTAAAAGCTAGGTTGACCAAATTCCTTACGAAGACCACATAGCAACAGGGAGCAATATGAGTCTGCAGTGATGTGCAGTCAGTAGTTTAAACATGTCATTGGAAAATGCAATGTTCTTTAGCAACAAAGGACCACTGTAAATAATTTGTTGCTTCAGCTGTTAAGGCTTTGGGTTTTTTCTGGTTCTGCCCTTTCAATTCCTCTACCCCCTCCCATCTACTGCTATTTTTATATATAGCCAAGACTACCAGATGTCACTTTGTCATCTGCCACCAATACACCATCACTCTTTTCTGCTGAGGTCTCTGTTGCTTCTATTCTTCAGGTTTCCAGCGTTAGTAAAGCTAGGAAGTAGGGAAAGAGCTGTTAAAAGACAAAGTCTGAACTAAGACTCTATAAATGTAAACAGTTTTTTCCATCATGTCTCTAGTTAACAGGATAAAGCTAAATAAGCTAAGGGAAACTAAGCCATATATGCTGTGCTCTCTCTCAAAACAAAAAAAGACAAATAAAGATAAATAAAAAATGCTATTTTTGAAAAGGATACAATTACCCTTCTATGGAGCAGGATTTTGTATGTTTTTAGCAACAGAAAACATTCTTCATTTGAAAGACTGACAGGCTTTGTGGAAGGTGGAAAAGGTGATTTGACTTGTTTCTTCTTTTTGCATTTTATCAAGTGACTCCAGTGTTCTTACCCAGTGTCTGCCAGAAGGAGATATATATCACTGACAAAAAATTCAATAGATTAAAAAAAATGAAATACAAACAAGTCTGTAGATGGAAAGAGGAATTAGGAAAACATCTCTGGGCTGCAGAGGAATGCACGAATAGAAATCTTTACAAGACGCCTTTTTCAAATATTTATCCAATTACCAATGCATAAATGACCAAGCAAATGGCCCACTGCCTCAACATATAAAAATAATTCATTAAGACAATGATGCTTGAAGGGACAGGTTTATTATATCTCCTACACCTTTTTGTTTCTGAGCTGGTGACCAAAGCAATAATAAAACCTTAAGCCAGAAAACATTTACAGCAAATTTAGTTTCAGGTTCTGAATGAAGAATACCACGCGTTTGTGCTGTTAATTAAAACACTATTCGGTTCTCTTCCCTTCTCACACCTCAGGTGATTCTCTGACCTTGCAATGGCATTTCCATACAGTAATGCTTAAAAAACTACAGTGAACACAACATAAACCTAAATAATAATCCATTTTTAATTACATGGCATAGAATACCTTGCAAACAAAAGACACTCATTCATATTTACTGACATGTACTGTATTTTTTGGCAACCCTGGAACAAACCAGAAGAAAAAGCAAATAATTATTCTATAATAATGAGTGAACAAAACAAAATGTAGAGAGGATCTACATCTAAATCCAGGATCCATCCAAATGTAAAGGATTCACACGGCAAAACTTAAACTAAAGAAAAAATCCACACTTACAGCAGATTTTTTTTTTAATTCTTAGTGCAAGAAACATAACCAAGTTAATCACAGAATTAGTACTAATTAAGAATATGGAAAATTCTCCTATACAGAGGTAGAGTCCAGTGCACAAGGCTAAAACGATATTCAATAGTCTAAACAAGACCGAGCCAGGTTTTACGGAATCCACTTTTTAAAGTATCAGACTGTATGTACATACATACAATAAATAGACTATACAATCTTTAAAGCAGTTTAATAAACTTCACAAAAATTATAGTAGATGCATTGAGATCTTTACATAATCCAAAGTTCATATCTATCACCCAGAAATGGATAAAACCAATATTCCTGATATCAAGTTAAATGGAAAATAGTTTAGTGAAGTGTTGATAAATCAAAATATTTTATGTATTTTAAAGCCTAAATTTATGCTTATAAAGGATGAATTTCAAATACTCTGCAAATGTTCCTTTTGATTCTATAAGTAAAGAGGTTTCAAATGCTGTAATTCGCTTTTATATTGTTATAAACACTTCCCTTACATTCCATGTTCAAGGGAAAAACAAGACTTGGATACTCACAGTTCTGATGTATTGGCACAAGAAGAAGTGATGAAAATTAGATTATTTTAAAGGCCCGAAGGAAGTCAGGAGAATTTATGGACAAAAACTTCATGTCTTAAACTACACAAATCACATTAGAAAGTTAACAGAAAACTGTGTGGTATTACTACTTCAATCCTGTCAGTGCCCCTCTGCTTGGAGGCATCTGATTAGCATTGCACTGGAAGTCAAGTGTGCACCTCTGGGCCCCCGAGGATTGCAACAAGCCCATAGGGCTTAACAAAACAAATGCAGAATCGTTATGGTTTACCACAGTAGTGCATAAATCAGGGATGTCTGTTGCCACTCATTTCAGCGATAGTCCAAAGAAAGGATTTCAGGGAACTGAGAGTTTTCAGCTGTATCTATCTGTCTAAATGGTGCAAAGAAAAAAGGGAGCAGAGGGAAATCACCATGGGGTGTAATAAAGCAAATACGCCTCTACTGACAAGTTATTTTCTGTAAAATGTTCTTGCAGATTCCAAGGGGGCAACAGCCACAGTAAGAGGGAACTGGTAATGACAACAGAAGGGCATCACAACCAGAGTTGAAAATTATGTTCACAGTTTGGTTATTTTAAATTTCTGTAAGCACCTACACTGAAAACCACCAGGGTTTGTACCTTTGTCTCAAAACTGAATATACTTTTGACAAATACCTTGTTAGGATTTCCATTCTGCTCTTCTACAGGCCTTCTCACTGGAACAGGGTTTTTTTAATTTTTTTTTGTATTTTATACAAACAGACTCACTTTGATTTAAAGTAAACATACAAAAATCGAGGATATTGCTTGCAACAATGGACCTAGAGGTGAAGGAATGAACTAGTTGGGCCATAAAAAAAACACAAACAACAACCAAATTCTGGTAAACATCTAAACTCTCTGCTATGAAAATCTGCAAAAAGGATCACAAGATCTATTGCAAATTTCAGAGATTTGGCCCAAGTCTTATCATCATCATCTGAATATTTTAATAATTGTATCTTTATATTAAGGAAAAATAAATGATTCCAAGAACTCAGGAAGGCACATGCACCCAAGTATACTATAAATAAAACACATCATGAAATTACGAAGATGATCTGATCCCTGTACACACTTTTGTGTACTATAGCACTATAGTGAAGTTCTCTCTTTTGAAAGACAATAAAAGGCATACAAGAAATATAATATATGCATAATAATTATGAAGAATAATGCTAATAAGACAGCTTACAGAGAAAAGTGCAGTGAAAAAACCCAACACTATTTATTCAGGGGCTTGTGCTACTCTAAATACAGACTTTGTATTTGCTGCTGTGCAAGGGGCAGAATTTATCCTGGGACGCAGCAATGAGGAATGCAAAACTCAACAAAAAATAAAAAAGATAGTAAGAGAAACCTTAAGGATGGAGCTCTCCCAACTTCATTCCTCTAGTGCACAGTCATTTGACAACGTAGTTTATTTTCATGCTGCCATTTTGCTTCATGAATACAGCGTTTTAGAAATGGCACAGTTCTTAAATATTTTTCTGCCTCTATATAATTTTGTTTCTTCTTCCAAGGATCAAATTTGCTGTTTCTTCATAAAAAGTGTAAAGCTGTTAGTGAAAATGAGAAAAAAAAAATTCTTGCCCATCTTCTCTCCCAAACACGGATTTCTCCATTTCTCCTTCCATTAGGTATTTTACTCGTGTGCTACACAATGGGGAGGCACTGTAAAGGCAGCTTGACAGATTTAAAAATAAAAAAATCAAAAGTCTTCTTTTCTTTAGTCCCCCACCCCCACCCACCCCCCCAAAAATGGATGGATGAAACAGTAGTCCGTAGGAATATTCCAGTCTCTTCTGTTAGGAGATAATAGCAGGGGACCATCTAACCACAGTCAGATTGTCAGCACTGACTGACCGTTTCTTTGCAGCTTTCCTGAAGTCCTTATATTTATCTTCACATAAGCGGGAAATGGCCTGTAAGACAAAAGAATGAAGAAAAATCCTCAACTGCATTGATCACAGCTGTATAGGTAAAATAAATCTAAATACAGATTTCTAAACGTTGTTAGAACTACAGAAGAGCTTCCCCTCAAATCCTCTTTCTCATCTCATTAATCTTAAAGGAACATTGACATTGCATGCCCACCACAGCTAGTTTTGAAAGGAAAGGGACAACTTTTCATGGCCAACATTCCATGACGGTCGACTCTCCAGGGGAAAACCTTCCACAGGGAGGGTTCAGCCTAAGGAGAGGGTTAGGGGCACCCCCGATAAAGTTGTCCCCAGAAGAGCTGATCGTATAGAGATGTACCACAGAGAGTTGTCCTAGACCCATTTGGAAGGACTTGGCATATTTCAAGCTTTTCCTTTACGAGTTAACTATCACAAATCTCATCAAGGAAGATGACACTGATTACTCATTGCTATATGGTAACTCACTATAGCACTTCACTGGTGAAAAGCATGTAAAATGTAATAATTACAGAAACTGTAAGTATATTTGGAAAATTTATAAAGAGGATGGCTTTCTACTTTTTTTATTTCCTAAAAAATCTTGCCGTAATTATACTTTTCCCTGCTGATAAATGGTCTGGCAGAATAATCGCCCTGCTTTGCTTACAGAGCTGATCTTTACCTGCTTTTCAGAAGGAGATGGTGACTTCGGCGTGGTCAGCCTATCTTATACAGTACCAGTGGGAAAGCTAACTCATACTCAGAATTATTTAATTTGCATTAAAACCAGACAGAAACGTTAAAAACTTTTTAAAAAGAGAGGCAAACATCATTCATGTGTCAATTCCTATTACACTACACAGGAGTTAATGCTTTGTGTTTCTTCTACTGTTTTTAGCCAAGTTTAAAACAAATACTTGTTATGGAACGCATAAGCACAAATTTACTATACCCTAAAATAGCATGTCTATTAATGTTCATGTGGTTGGCACAGGCTATGGTTGGCTCCAATCGGGATGTTAACTCTGGTGATCAAACCTGCAGGACTGCAGAGAAAGCTCACTGCAAGGAGTACGCAAGGTCAAGTTAAAAAATAAGATTATCTAAATCAGTATTTTTATTCACTCAAGGATGCTCTTAAGTGGTGTCTTAAGATAGGATGTTTAATAAAAAGTGCTGTACAAACAAAACGAATACAAGTGTTTGATCACAAAACAAGGCAATACAAATAAACAGCCTGACTCCACTGATCATCATTTTCTTTCCTAAACTTTACTTCTATACACAGCAAGTTGTAACTTAATTTCCTTTTATTATGACAATTCTTGAACAGTTTTCTTTCTTGGTGCACATGAAGAAAACAACAGAATAAAATAACGCAAATATTCCTATTCCTTTGCAGACCATAACTTAAGCTCACTTAAAACGGCTTAATAACATTTTATTTCTTTTAACTAGGAACTCTATGGACTGAGGAAGTTTATGCAACTCAATCAGACTTAAAATCTGGTAGCATTTAATCATGAAATAATGTGCCAAGGAATGACTTGGCAAGCAGGCATACTGAGGCGGAGGTCAGCTTCTTTCAGATGCCAAATCAGGCTATTACCTTACTTCAAAATTGCTTGTTTCTCAGGAAAATTTCTGTTCCAACACTTGGGTCAGACAAAATGTAATTTGGCTTGGAAGTGGCACTTAATACTGGCATCTCTAGTCCCTGGTTAATCATAGGGTAAGAAACACATTGATGGCTGTTTAAAGCAATCCTGTATGTAAAGATACCTCTTAATTTGCAAACAATTTACAAAAATGACATTTGGAGCCTATTTAGCAAGTAAGTTAGTTAACTTTAGCGTAACATATGGGGAAGCAAGACAAAAAAAAGAAAATTGCAAATATTTATTACTAGCCTTCAGTTAAAATAAATCCAAATAACTTATAAAAAATCTTTGTGTCATCTCATATTTCTGTTGCTTTTATTGCTAGAAAAATAAACCAATTTTTGACAGTTTCAAGGGACTATTTCTCATATGAAAACAAAACATACTTAAAACCAAAATTATTCAATCACATGAAATTTTGTTGGACTTGATTGTAATACCTGATATGAGCTAGAAAAATGCATACATATATTTTCTTGTACTCCGTATATGCACACAGAACTAGAAGTCAGTTCCTCTGCTGAGTCAGTTACATGACTCCAGATGAGATTTGTCACTGGTGAAGGGGGTAGGTGAGGAGAAAGGAGCAGGAAGAAAGGCACTAGTAGTAGTAGTAGTAGTATAAATTTTGGCTGCCTGCACATTTGTGCAGAGCAGGAAAGCAGCAGGGCTGGCTATGGCTTCACTGATGGCAATGCACAAGTGCACACATCGGCAAGTGCCGCAACACCCCCCAAGAGCAGATAAACCAAAATCAGAGAGAAGCTGGCAAGAACAGACAACACTAAGTCTGAAAGGGCTACGTATAAGGAAAAAGAATTAAAAGAAGAACCACCAGAACAACTAGAAGTTGTGATGATGGGGGTTCTCCTTTATATATGGAGAATGAAAAGAAGAACAATTGTGTTACTTCTGAAAAAAAGCAGGAAGCTTTGCTCTCCCTTCGCTTCTTGGCTAAGAGTGTTCTGAACCTACACACAGAACTTCAATCATTGCAACAAAGGGAAGGTGGAGAGACATAAGGCCACTTCTCTACTTGTAACTTACATTTTTTTCTCCTCTTTTTTTCTCTGTTTGACCTATATGACTGTAACTCTTCAGGGTCAAGAAAATACAGAACATAGTTCAAAGGACTTGAACTATGTACTCAAGCCTTATCCTTAGAATAAAAAGCTCAGACAACATACAGTCAGTTAAATTGGGAATGCGCTAACGAATACTCTTACAAAATCCAGGCTTGAAATGAGCATACTGCTAAGACTGCAAGCAGATATAGAATTATAGAATCATAGAGTGGTTTGGGTTGGAAGGGACCTTAAGACCACCTAGTTCCAACTGCCCTGACATGGGCAGGGACACCTTCCACTAGGTCAGGGTGCTCAAAGCCTCATCTAACCAGGCCTTAAACACCTCCAGGGATGGAGTTTCCACAACTTCTCCAGGCAACCTTCTGCCTCACCATCCTCACAGTAAAAAAATTCCTTCCTGATATCTAATCTAAACTCTGTCAGCTTAAAACTATTATCCCTCACCCTATGACTACATTGCCTGATGAAGAGTCCCTCCCTACCTTTCTTGTAGCTTCCCTTTAAGTCCTGGAAGGCTGCTACAAGAGTAGGCATGTTTTGTGGACTGACTCCAAGGAGCAGAATCTGATGCACGTTTAGCTCAGCACACAGAAGAATAACGAGGTGCAAGAGTAGGAAATGACAAAATAGTGGATTAAGGTTGGTTTGATATCCAACAACCTTCTTAGCCGAAAAATTTCCCATATAAGAAAAAAGTTCTCAGGAAAAGCAAAGGAAGCCTTGACATTTGACTAATTAAAAGGAAGGAGAAAACACACTGCAACATATGCTGGTTGGAACTGCTTTGGCAGATGGACAGACTGAATGATATAATAAAAGGTTATTTGCCATTTTTAACTTGCACAATGCCACAGAATGCCGAGTGGGGTTGGGGGGGAAGTATAATGAAAATGGTTTCTGGCTACCAAGCGGACTGGTATAACAGCTTCAGGACACTTTCAGGGCACAGGCTAATGAAAAGTAAGAAACAAATTAATTTAGTCATTTAAAAGAGAAAGCTACTTCTTAAGTTGTGGGAACATTAAAAAAGGAAAAAATATCCACTGCAGATGCACCAGAAAGTGATATCATTTTTTGAAAAGTACTATAACCTCTTACAACACCTCCTGTCCAGTATTTTCATTCTATGAAAAACACTGTTTACTAGCCTGGTCCATGGTGGTCTTGTTTTTCATCACAGGTATGTCAACCTCATGACATCTGCAGAAAGAGCAATGCAGATTCTGCCATGCCAGATCTAATACTCCCATTTTAGATACATAAAATAGCTTGAAAGTGCAAAATTAGCAAAAATTAGCAAAAACATGTTATAATATAACCACTTCTCCATACAAGGCTTTTTGTCATATCAAATGTTAGATACTTAGTTGTTCTGAATCTTGAGGAAAGTCCTTTCAGTTTACCAGACAAGGCAAATCCTTCCACTGCATATGTACATTCACTATGAGTCTGTTGCCTTTCATCACAGACTGCAGCTTTTCTCTCAGTATCAAAAATATCACAGTCTCTATGATACTACATCTACTCCACTTGACGATCCAGGCAACTGTTTTAAAAACAGAGCACTCTGGGATGAACAGCACATGAGAGACCTAGAAAAGTGCTGCGAATGCATTTTGATAACTCTTGGCAAGCTAAATGCTTATCTGAGCTCAAGGAACTAGGCTATAAATTATGCTGTCAACTAGTTTCAAGGACACACTAATGACAACCAAGTATTGCCAGGGAAGAAAGCAGCTCCCACCGTGTTGCCTTCCTTCTGACTACTGAAGAGAGGCAAGAAGCGGGTAGATCGAGTTGGTTTCACAGTAGATACTCATCTCTCTTCCCCGAAGACATCCTCTTTGGCTAGCAGGGTTATTCTCCAGCCAACTTCTGTACAGCAGTACAAAACATCCCCAACACGAGAATTTTTTAAATAATACAGATTTACTGAAAAAGAAATGCTGATATTTCTTTTAAATATGCCTTCTCTTTAGTTAGTACAGAAGAAGCACCAGTATTCTCTGGTTATTTAGTCATTTCCTATTTTCTTTTCTTCTAAGGTTTTAGGACCTATCACTATTATTACAAGCTCTCATCCTACTAAGGGACTTCAACCACCCTGACATGTGCTGGAAAAGTAGCACGGCAAGATGTAGGTAATCCAGGAGACTCCCGGAGTGCATTGAAGATAATTTCTTAGTCCAGCTGACAGAGACCCCCACCTGAGGGGATTCAACACTGGTCACTAATACAAGCAAACTCATTAGTGACATTAGGATTGAAGACAGCCTGGGCTGCAGTGATCATGCACTGGTGGAGTTCAAGGTCCACAGGGACAGGGGACAGGTGAGGAGTATAGTCAGGACCCTAAATTTCAGGAAAGCAGACTTCCAGCTCTTCAAGGAATTGCTCAGTAGGACCCTCTGGGACGTGGACAAGGGAGTGGAACAGAGCTGGCAAATATTTAAGGATGCTTTCCATAAAGCACAAGAGTGCTCAACCTCCATATGTAGGAAATCAGGCAGGAAAGAGAGGAGACGGGCATGGCTGAGTCGAGACCTGCTGGTCAAACTCAAGAAGAAGGGGGAACTGCACAGGCAGTGCAAGCAGGGACAGGGAACCTGGGAAGTGTATAGGGATGTTGCCTGATTGTGTACGGATGAGGTCAGGAAGGCCAAGGTGCAGCTGGAGCTGAACTTGGCAAGGGAAGTAAAGACTAATAAGAAGGGCTTCTACAGGTACACCAATCAGAAGAGGAAGGTTAAAGAGAACATACCCACACTGATGGTTGGGAATGGTGACCTTGTATCAACAGATGAGGAGAAGGCTGAGGTACTCAACAACATTTTTGCCTCAGTTTTCACTGATAACCACTCTCCTCATCCCTCCTGTGTCATGGACAGCAAGATGGTGACCAGGGGGTAAACCCCCTCCCACAGTAGAGGAGGATCAGGTTCCCTGACCACCTGGGGAACCTGAACATTTATAAGTCTATGGGACCTGATGAGATGCATCCCAGAGTCCTGAGGATATTTGAAAAGTCATGACAATCAGGAGAAGTTCCTGGTGACTAGAAGAAGGGTAACATTGTGCCCATTTTTAAAAAGGGTAGAAAAGACGACACTCAGAACTACTGACCTGTCAGCCTCACCTCTGTGCCTGGGAAGATCCTAGAAGCTATGCTAAAGCACAAGGAGGACATGGAGGTGATTAAAAGCACCCAGCATGGCTTCAGCAGGGGCAAGTCCTGCATGACCAACCCAGTGGCTTTCTATGATGGGGTGACCACAGCAGTGGACATGGGTAAACCACGGACATGGGTAAACCAATGGATGTGATTTATCTAGATTTCTGTAAATCTTTTGACACAGTCCCCCCCAAAATCCTCCTCTCTTAATTGGAGAGGTATGGATTTGATGGGTGGACGGTTTGGTGGATAAGAAACTGGTTGTATGGTTATATTCAAGAGTAGTGGTCAATGGTGCAAAGTCCAGATGGAGATCTGTGATAAGTGGTGTCCCTCAGGGTTCGTACTGGGACCAGTGCTGTTTAATATCTTCACCAATGATATTGACAGCGAGATTGAGTGCACCCTCAGCAAGTTTGGAGATGACACCAAGCTGAGTGGTGCAGTTGCCACACTGGAAGGACAGGATGTCATCTAGAGCGACCTGGACAGGCTGGAGAAGTGGGCCTGTGAGAACCTTATGAGGTTCAACCAGGCCAAGTGCAAGGCCCTACATGTGGATGCGGGCAATCCCTGGTTTCAGTACATGATTGGGATGACATGATTGAGAACTGCTCTGGAGAGAAGGACTTATAGGGGTGCTGGTTGATGAGAAGCTGAACATGAGCCAGCAATGTGCGCTTGAAGCCCAGAAGGCCAACTGTATCCTTGGCTGCATCAAAAGAAGCGTGGTCAGCAGGTCGAGGGAGGTGATTCTGCCCCTCTATTCCTCTCTTGTGAGACCTCACCTGGAGTATTGCGTCCAGTTCTGGAATCCCGAACATAAGAAGGATATGGAGTTTTTGGAACGGGTCCAGAGGAGGGCTACAAAGCTGATCGGAGGGCCACAGCACCCTCCATATGAGGACAGGCTGAGAGAGTTGGGCTTGTTCAGCCTGGAGAAAAGAAGGCTCCAAGGAGACCTTATATCGACCTTCCAGTACCTGAAAGGGGCCTACAAGAAGGCTGGATGGAGAAGGACTATTCATAAAGGCTTGTGGTGATAGGACTAGGGCAATGGGTATAAACTGGAGAGGGGCAGATTTAGACTAGACATAAGGAAGAATTTCTTCACCATGAGAGCAGTGAGATGCTAGAATAGGTTGCCAAGGGAAGCTGTGGATGCCCCATCCCTGGAGGTGTTCAAGGCCATGTTGGATGGGGCCTTGTGAAGCCTGATCTAGTGGGATGTCCCTGCCCATGGCAGGGGGCTTGGAACTAGATGATCTTCCAACCCAAACTATTCTATGATTCATTGGTAACACACTATTATACACGCAGACAGTGTTGGGCAACAATGTGTTTTAAATCTCTTCGAAGAGTAATTCACTCAATTTTAATATATGTAATTAACTTATTATGAAGATACACCCTTTAGTAAACTCTCTCTTTTCATTTAAGATTAAAATCCCAGTTAACTTTAATTTTTTTTCATTCTCTTCAACAGAAACAAAATCTCATGCAAATTTACCTAACACATTCTTACATTCTTATTGGAGGTATCTGCAAAACTTAGAAAGAACATTTTGAAAGAATAGGAAATACACCTTTATGAAATCTGCTTTGATTTTTCCTCCACCACTTTCTGTTCTCATTAAAGTCACAAACAAGTCAATTAAGCTTCCCACGCACCATTTTCCCTCACAAAAACGTGTATAGTACTGCTTGCCTGTTTTATAGGAGCACTAGGAACTTCAGAACATGAAAAGCTCACTCTAACGCACAGGCAAACAACCTCCAGTGAAAAGCTGTTACATAATTAGACATGCACTGTTAAAAGCAGTTAGTATCTAATGACAGATTTCAAAATTTGTAACAAATGTGTGCACACTCATGATAATGCCCTTATTTGAAAAACTTCAAATCAGAAAGTTCAGGGAAAACAGATTCCTGTCTTGCAAAGGGCCCACAACTGGCTGATGATTTCAAAATTCCTGTGTCTGTCAGAATTCATAGTGCCCTCTATTTCACACATCCAGACCACATGAAATATGGCTTTCTGCTCATGGTATATTCAGGTCTCGTAAGCATTCATGATTAATTCACTGAAGATGTGTGCTCATTTCTGTTTTCCCACTGCTGAGAAAAATATCACAGGAGATAGCAGACTTGGATCCACATGAAGTGGAGCAATAGCAGATAACAAGCACATGGAATAGTTATTTTCAGCAATAATATTCAATTAACAATAATATGTTAATATTCTGTGCTTTAAGGTGGATAATTGGTTTTAAGAAATCAAATGAACACACAAAACCAGATCACTGAACAGTCATTGTAAAACTTCTGGGTACTTCTGCAACGAAAATTCAAACAACTGAAACTGAGAAAGAAATGGAAAGCAAGACAAGATATGAAGCAAATCAGGCCAAAAGCCATCCTCATGTCCATGAACATCCAAAGCACAAACAAAACTAGAATATCATGTGCCCCCATTTTCATATCTCATGGGAATGATGGGAAGAGATGCGTGAAGGGAGAAACAATGCAAAGATTCCACATCTCCCTATATATTAAAGTCTGAGGAATCTGGAAAGAAAATATCTTACCTCAAGTTTATACGCCCGGTCCCTGCTGAGGGGCTCTAAAGGAAAACTCAGGTTATTTGCTTCTGCCAGGGAGCGCAAATCAAAATAATACTTGGCATAAACACTGGAGGGAACATTAATATTGAACTGCAATAGCTCAAGAAACTGGCGTTCCAGCTCATTCCTGCAGAAAGATGATAAAAGTGAAAACATATTTCAGATTCTGCATTCCAAATGCAATTTACTTTAAATTGCAAATAGTATAAACCAAGTTCATACTTTATGCTTGCCAGATGCAATTATCCCAGCTTAAAGTTTGACCTAGTCTACCATATTCTATCGGGACATGCACATAAATGAGGAATTGAAAGAAGCTGCAACTTGCAGCTGCTACTGCGATGCCAACCAAACCCAGACACAAACTTTTCCTAGCAGAAGGGCACCTTTATTGATTTAACTAATACGACTTGGGAAAAAATGCTAGCAGAAAAAAAACTTTCTTGTAGTTGCCGCTGTAGCTCCACTAGGTGGATCTGCACGCACAGCAATGCAAACACAAGATGCAGGCATGCCCTGAATTTGTCAGACATCTCTCATAAATGCTGCAAATGACTAAACCCTAGATTACTGAAGAACTTATTTACTCTCTTCAGCCTTTCATAATCATTTAAAACCAGTCATGGGAAACCTGATTTTTTCAGCATACCCTATTAGCTTTATGAAGAGAATGAAGAATTTTTTTCCCTAGGAGACACAACCAAAATTCACAGTGGTGATCATTTGGTTTTCAGTTCCTAAACCTAATTTGTTTGTCAAAATACCTCATGGGAACAGAGGTCTCATTTGAGCTCCCACCCCATAAAAACTTTGGTATAGCAATCCATTATTATGTACAGCAGCACATTAAAAATTATGTTAAGAAATAAGGAAATCAACAAAATTAAGGACTGGAAATTTTCATAAATTGCACGATAGCTAGAAATCCTACACACTACTTACACAGGGACATATGATATATTCAAAACAGTGCTTTTAAGATATGAGAATAAAAAAAAATAAATAGGTGGTAAAAGCTGCACGTTTGCTCATGAGTATATGGACTGCATAGATGTATTATCAGCAGGTATTGAGTGATTATGATATTACATTTAAGTTACATTTTGACTGTAGTATAATGTGCAAGGAATGTGCAGGCAGTTGGCAATAGAAGAGGAAGGATCTGAGGATAAAAAGTATTGATACAGTAGTTTTTCAACACAGTCATTTTTCTTCTTCTCACTCTTCACTCTCACATTACTCTTGTATCTCAATAATTGTCTTTCCTTACCTTCATTCTCTCTCTGCCACAATGTTAACATAATGAGAAATATTAATTATCTAAAAGTTGTTTATGGACTCTTTGGCATGAATTCATACTGTCGAAGATTATAGCTTTTAAAAAAATCCAAATTAAAAAATGAAAATTGTAAGACATCTACAAATAAATATGGAAGATCATCTTTAAATGTTCTTTTATACCGCAAAGAGTTTACTTTCTGCAAACTAATCCTAAAGGTCTATGTTAATGGATAATATAAAGGCAATTTTAATGGAGAGAGATTAGCTGTACCTTTTTGAAGAACATCCCCATATCTTTAACAATACACAGCCTCAGATTCTTACTATCCCCTAGCTCCCAGATTTGAAGGTTAGATCAGCAGACTAGCTACAGGTAAGAAAGAACAAAAAAAAGATACAGGTATTTCTTATTTGAGCTAATGTAATTGAATTCACCACCACACCCTTCTTCATCAGACTTCTTTAGCACAAGCTCTCCTGTAGCCATTCCCCAAATTCACAAAGTAACTCAAAGTAATACTACATAGATGACTAGACACATATTGCACTTCAGTCCTCTCAAGTGCCCCATTAGCTTTTAGGCACAGTTCAATGTACTGTTGGTGACTTAGAAAATTCAGAAAAGCTGCATTATTTTTTGCAAGATGCACTTACACTGAATGACTCACAACACTTGAAGATTTTGACCTAGAGTTTTTCTGCATAAACAATGAACACCAGCGTCTTGCGCAAAGCTAGACGCTTCAAAACCATAACACTGTACTGTCCCAACTACTTGATAAATAAGAATGAAAAAAAAATGCACCACACTAGGGATAGGAGTTAAAAGTAACTTGAAAAAACTGGCAAGAGGAATATAAACATCAGGCCAACAAGCACCAAAATCTTTGCTGGAGGTTTCACCAGGAGTCCCTAACACAAAGCCCATGAGCCATATGACCAAGTATCACATAGAGAGCAAAGGCTGCCCAAAGGCTTCTGGTTTTGCAATTTGTGAAACCCTAAAATCTTTAAGAAAATGTTTGGAAGATGAACATTTGAGGACAAGGACTCATCACAGTTTGACTTGGGGAATGTGGAGTGCAGGAAGAGGACCAATGTTAGCACAGGCACGTGGATCTGCCATGTGAGTAATGGCGTTATGAAGGTCCAACTGAAACTTCTAACAGTAGCACTATCACATGTGTTGTGTCAAAAACAACAACCACTTTTTTTTAAATTTCCTTTCGCACCATCACAGCATGCCTCAGCACCTGTCTTCAAAAAAAAGCCCTGAGAATCAGCAATTTCAAAACTCGTATTTATCACCATTCCTGATTAGTACTGTCATATGGCACAGTCAAATCCATCAGTCTCCTTCAAGCTGTTCAGCACTCTACTCCAACTCATGTCTCAGCTTCAGAAATACTTTTAAAAGCTATCAGATTTGCCTTGAAGGAGGAGTGAGTGGAGGAAGGCCCTTACTGCCACTGAATACTGTACAGCATAAGAAAAAGATCAAGAGAAAAGTAGCTTAGCAAAATCATTTAAGACGTGCTCAAAAACATCAATGAAGCATTACCACATGGTTCTGCATGGAATAATAGTGCACACAGAAATGTGAAGGGTCTGATTTTAGCTCCTTGTCCTACCTCCTCTGGCTTTTATTTTGGAAATCTCATTCTGTCTGGGTTGTTTCAGAAAAGAAGTATCATCAACCATCCTTAAAGTAGTTTATACATTTTAAAACACATACTGAAATGGCCTTAAGTGGTATTTCCCACCTCTATTTCAAAACGGGAGTTTTCCCCAAAACTAATGGAAGTACTTACACCAAGGCAAGGTTTGTGCTATTCACTTTGACTCAGGAAAACCTCCACGCATTACAAATTGCTTGTTAATACAAATTCAGAGATAACTTTCTGAATATTTGAGCAATGACAACTACTCACAATTTATATGTCTTATCTAGCAGTGTATGAGCATGCTTAATTTAAAGCAATCAGCTGAGTCCTGACATTCAACCTTTCCTTTATAGATCATTTTTACAATACATTTTCTGACAAACCATTAAGAAACTAATTGAGGGCTGCTTCAGCAAAAATGCTTGTCCTTTCACTGCTTTGATTGCAAACTGAGATTCAAAAAAGATTCTGGCTGTATAAACATTTCTTGTCATCTATTTCCCTCCTTCCCTCCATCCTCCTCCCAGAGTGCTTATCTACAACACACTATCTTCAGTAGCTGCAATTCTGACTTACGTCAGTTAAAGCAGAGACAAGTCTATATGCTTCTCATTTCACATACTTAGCTCTTCTTAAAAGAGCTCTGAAACACAGAGATACAGTACTAAAACATCTTTCAATAATTTCATTGTTCTTATATAAAATGAGGTGCACAAGTAGACTGAAATGTCACTCTCCAAGTGCATGAGCCGCAGTGGCCTGTCAAGGCATCTGCCTCCCCCTCGGCACCATCCCAGCATCTATTCCAATTGCAGCCTTTCCACTACCACTCTTGGACACAACCCAGTTAGGTAAAGGGCACCTCAAAAAGCATACAGGGTATGGGATTCAGCTCTGACCGTATAGATGATATGAAACCCAGACACTTCAGCCTATATATGCAATGCCTGCTAACCAACCAAACAAAAATAACACTTGACTATTCAGTGAAATAAGCATTCATTTTACTATTTGTAAACATTAAGATCTTAATTGTATTTATTCTCGTTATGGTTCATTTTATTGCGTTTGGAATATACTCTTAATATGACATGAGAGACTCCAGCCAGATATCATGACTCCCTATGTTGTTACAATATGCACTTCTTAAGAACGCTATCAGGTTAAAAAGATGGAAAAATGGAAATTTATTTTTGAGTATCTTGGAAATGAACTCAGCAGGATGCACCAAATAAACCCCCAAACTAAAAAGCATTGATTTTGAATAATGGCAATAAATAAGTGAGTGATCATTTATAGGTCATTAGAATCACAACAATTTTTTTTTTCCTGCCTCTCATGTTGGTCTACTGCCTCTATAGAAAACCAAGCATAAGACTAAATGTTTCCAAAGTGAATATGTGCAGGGTCATGGGATGTGGGCTTTTTGTCAAGTCATACATTTAAATGTTCTGCAAGTCTATTTTGATCACTGTGTATGAACTTCCAGTGGTAAAACATACTTCAGCAGGAAGACAAAAATAATATGTTGTCCATGTAAGCAACTGTCAAGCAGACCTCAGGTTATCTATCTCTCTCTCTCTCTAAGCATCCACCTTGTTTAGATACAATGCAGATATACAAACTTTACATCATTTATCTGAGAACTTCCCATCCCCCCCATAGACACAGATCTTAGCAGTCACTGACAAAGACAAACATACTGAACTCACATGTCTTCAACCGTGATATCTTTCAGGATCTGGCAGTAATCCACATTCCACACTGCCTGGTCATCCCAAACTTTGGATGCCAGTAGAATTGCACCCAGTACAATTCGCTTCCAGTTTGCTGGACAAATATCTATTTCTGCATAAGTTAAAAGTCTTTCAAGATATACCTGTGGAAACACAATAAAATAAAGACTTAATCTATTTTGCTATTAACTAGAAATGAAAAAGAAAACTATTCTCATAAACTCATTCCAGCAATTTTAAACCAATATTCTGTTCTCAGGAAGATTCTTTTATAAAAGCTGTGGGTTTAAATGCATACAGTTATGCCAAGGTCAAGAGTGCATGTAATAAATTCATATTTCAGTTGGCTTTTGCCTTTTGATCGTATTACCAGAAACAAAACTGTATGTTTCTTTCTGTACCTGTTGCTAGTATAGTCACATGTTGGAATGAATTCAATTGGTTGCTTAACTAAATTATTAAAATAATAATGTAAATAAATAAAATACTAATTACTAATGAGGAAGGCAAGGGTATGCAATCGATAAGTTACTAGCTATCATACAACCAACCATGGCATTACGTCAGGCCAAGCCTCTGGTGAGCCCGGGTAAGTGGTTCTGTAGGCATCTATCAGTTGGACAGAGGAACCGTTAGCACAGAAACAGGAAGCTGAACAGGGGAAAGGTATGCACTAACAAGATAATGCATTTATTGTTTCCTCTGAACTGATAAACTCTGGAGATGAACGATAATAATCCTGTTGGACCTACAAGAACTAATAAACTCAGGACACAATAGTCCAGCCCAATCCAACAAAGGCCACCATCACAGGCTGGTGTCAGCCAGCATTTGTATAACCCAGATCTCATCCAAGAGACACACATCTGATAACATAAGGGACCTTAGAGGGACTTTCTGAACACCTCCTAAAAAAGCTCCTGGAGAGTGGTGAAGTATGATAGTTGGACTTGATGACCTTAGAGGTCTTTTCCAACCGGAATGATTTCTATGATTCTATGACCCTCTTTTTTCCAAGACAGAGCAAGGATAGTCCCCCCATAACTGATGCTCCGGCCAAGCAACTACACGTGAACATGCGAAGGATCCATGGGATCAAGTAAGTCAATATGCTACATCAACAGCTACCTGCTATCAATGACAGCAACTCAATTACATTAATAATAACAGACTAATAAACAAACTTGATTCAAAGAAATACTGGTTGTAGGTGACTTATGTGTCCCCCTATAATATCCCCTACTAGGGAAAGGGAAATTACAACCATGAATAGTTACAGAGGTGAACAAAACTGAATATTTCTGCAGCCCACAACATTTACACTGTTTATAGACTAGCCGAGAAGGCACATAATAAATCTGTGGCTTGACTAAGTCAACGCTTATTAGCATATAATCAAGTAATACCTAAAGAATAGCTAACAAATACAAAAAATATTCAAAGAGTAGAAAATACATTAAAAAAAAATCAAACAATACCTTAAGAATAGCAAATATATCAAAAATTCAGTGTAGGATATATGCTGGTAAGGAATTGAAGGCAAGGGGAAAGGGAGAGAGAAGTGGAGGAAACATTTACCACCAGCTTGCTTGTGATTTTCTATAAGGATTTGCACGCATACAAGAACGCATGGTTCCTTCTGTAAATTTGTATATCTTGAAAGGACTAGCACTAGTAGAAGTCCACAACAGCATCAAGGCCAGTTAGATCTCTCATATAGCTCTGTTCAGTGATTTTCACGTTTATGATATGTACAAGTAAGTAGAGCTTGGCAACAAGATCATTGAAAACAGCAAACAACTATTGTATAATTTATTTATTTATAAAAAATATTAAATAGCTGAATACATGTACACAGCCCACAAAGTGACCCGTTTCACGTGCTCTGCAGTATATATGGCATACTGAGCAAGAAAACAATGGGAAAAAATACAAACCACATAAATTAGACTATTTATGCTTAAAGTGGCCACCACAAAGTGTATGACCTTTGCTATTCCTACTTAAGGAAAATAAAACTTGAGCTACAGTGTCTGTAATAGTTACAAATACAGTCATGTTACAATGAAATTCTGTATGAAAAGTATAAAATTAGCTCTCCTCAACAGCCCACCTCTCCCAAGCAACAGATTTCCCAGTCCACTGTGAGGTTGTTTCAAACAGGTTGCACTGCACTCTTTCGGCAACAATTTAAGGAAAATCAGATGCAGTCATTTATTAAGTTAGCAAATTCTGTTATGATTCTTAAACAAATTTTTTTACTGCCTTCACTACCATCAAGGAAGCAACCTTGTTTTGCAAGTTCACGTCTCACCCATGGAATTACTTGCAGTGCGTGAAGGTGCGGAACTTGAAACTGGAAGTGCTTCAACATGACAACACAGACACAGTTACTAAAATGAACAATTAGTCTTGATATACTACTCTACAAAAATAAAAGGTTTGCATTTACCAAACAATAACCTATTCTCTGTATCTTGTAATAGATCCTGTAATACCCTCTTCAATGTACTGATAAAAAGCAATTAGGTTGCTGGTACTCTTAAAAGACCCTACATAGACAGAAATTAGCAGATTTTATGAGTTACTCTGATGAAAGTACAATACACATGCAAATATTATACCTAAGTGAAAGGCTCCATATTTTATAAAAACAGAACACTGTCTGGGATTCTGAAGGGCCAGCATTTTGTTTTAAATCTTAAATACCTAGAGGTATTCTCCTACAGATCCTGAAGGAAATTTAATTCTGCTCTAACAGATGAAATTTGTGGCCACTAAGAAAACTGAAAACGTTCCTTTAGGATATATATGGTTTAAAATAATGTTGACATTTTTTACTTACCAAATTAAAACCTCTTTTTTTTCCCAGAGGGATTATGATTAATTTACAGATAATTACAAAACACCACAAAACATTTTAAAAGCATTTATTCTAAGTTTTGGGGATAAACACACCTTCAAATAAATACTAGACTAACTTAAAACATGCAAAATCAATAAACTTATGAAAGAAGTAATGGTAGACACACAGAAATCTCCTTTGGAAAAGCATCATCTCATTGATACTACCAATGCCAAAATAGTTTCAATGTATTTTTGGAATTACAGAATACTCTAAAAGCCTGAACAATTACAGTATGTTAGATATTACAGACTGGTCAAATAAAACCAAAAGTCTTAGTAAAAGACTTCTGGCCTTCTCACTCACAAAAGGTTCTCTATTTTTCTTGTGTTAATAAAGAATTAACTTTAATCTTGTTTTAGATGCTTTGTTGAACTCAGGCTACGTCATTCGGCGCAAAAACAGAAACAATAAGCAGTGAAAAATCTTTGTGAAAACAAAGTTATACTCAGTTATAAAGGCAGAATATTTACAGCATGAGACCTTACAGAAAAAAACTGCTTTCATTTCTTTTCTTAAAAAATAACAAACATATAGGTAGCAAGATATCATAAAACTAAAGCTGACTTTTTCAAGAGACTGGAGGCCAGGCTCTTGAATACACCACTTCTTCTTTAGCTATGATTTGCACCTAATGCTGAAGAAAAACATAACATTATCTTACAATACTGTAAAACAAAATATCACTAACTGTTCAAAATTTGATTTTCCTTTTAAAGGAAGGCAAAATGTTTTTAAGAATGAAATTACAAACTCAAAATTATTATCAAGCCGATTACAGAAACAGAATTTTGACCTTTTATTTAGAGCATCACTCTGAAAAGATTTTGATGTATAAAATTTGGTATTGAGAAACCATGGAAACTCAAAGCTCAGAAAAAAGGTAGCAAAAGGATCACACAAGATTCTGCACTGCCTGACGGTTGTTTAAAAGGCTGTCTTTCACATCCCAGGCAGCCTATGTAAAAAAACCCGTTACACACTATATTACATAAACTTGTTCAACTTAGCAAGCAAAACTGCTCCTTGAATCACGAACAAAAAGCATTCCCTGGAATTGTGTCCAAGAAGCAGAAGACTACTTTAAGGCAACATACTGTGCTAATGCAAGTACCTTCATAAGCAGAAATGTATGAAAGCCATAGTACCATGCCACTCTTAAATTAGGAAATGAAATTCATTTGCTTCACATCTGACACTTTACTACTAGTGCAAATCTCTTAAATTTCAACTTCCCATATGCAGTTTAGTAGATTCTGAATGACTACTCCACATCTATAGATAACAGAAAGTACACAGAATCAGAAATTAATATTCTTTCTTATGCGCAGCTCTAGATTAGAAAGAGAAAAAATAATAATAAAAAAAAGAAAACAAAGTAAAGATTTTGTTGTGGGCTAAAATGCAAGGGCATTCAGAGAAGAAGTGATGTGACATGAACAGATAAGTATGATATTGCACAGAAAGACATGAAGGAGAGTATTAAGGAAAATAATTTCTAACAGATGAACTTACATCCTGAGTAAATGAACTTAAACATAAGTAAAACGGGAGCATAAACTTGCTACTACCTTCGCATCAGCACACACTTGAGAAATACGTTTTAAAAAACAAACAAGTGCTTAATATGACTATTTTTATACCACCTTCATTACCATATTTGAGCATCTTTCAAAAGCATGTTGAAAGATATGAACAACTTCTCTTGAGTTCTTGTTTATGACTTGGGTCTAACTGCAGACATATGGTTTGCCGGAGTGAGGCTCTGTATCATCTTTCAACAAAAGTGAAGATGACGAATACCTCGGCAGGAGAAAGGCATTTAGTGTGGCTTTTTTCTTGAAAATGCCATAAAACCCAGCATTTTGGTTTGTTCACATGCTGTGGCCTCCTTGACTCAGGCTTGTGGTTTAAGTGTATATGTTCAAGTGAGAGAAGACAGAGAAAGAACACGACTTCTTGCAGGAAACATTTGTAAAAGTTTACTGAGGTCCTCAGCTAATGTGGGAATTCGCTGTCATCTAGGACTTGTCACCCAAAGACAAGTTTATGCTGTCACTTCTTCAACTTTCAATCAAGTCCACTCAGTCACACACATTGTCTTCAATCTAGCTCTCTCTAGCTCTAGTTTGGAGAGAAGCAGGTGATTCTGCAGACAGTGAAATGATAAGCAGAGGAAAGGCTGGTACACACTTGAGCTCTCGCTCTGTTGATACAGAGCATCCTCATAACAGCAGTATATACAGAGCCAAGGGAGCTCTGCCTCCTGTGCAAATGTGAGAAAGCTCCTTGTTCCTGGTAAACGGAGCTCTTGATCACTGTTTTCACCTCAGAGCACTTCAATATGCTAGGCCCTGGCACCAAGATCTTGACTTTGATGGGACATCAGAATAAAAAGGAGAGGCACTCAGCAGCCTATACTTCCGTAGGGGGATGCTTCTGGCTGGTGCAGAGATGTGCTGAATAAGTAAAGACTTTTGGAGATGGGCCAGGTGGCTCTTATCCCATTTGAAGGAAGGCTGGTGGATGGTTAGTCACTACGCTACTCATCCCAAACAAATTCATGGCTGCTGGGAGAACACCACCTGCTTTTGCTGGCAAAAGCAAGCGAGCCTTCTCACGTGCAGGCGGGCATGCTCCACCTCATTAAAACAAAAAACCACTGCAATCTTGCAATGGTAAATGTGACATACAGAAATGTAATTTGTATGCAAATATGTCTATACATTGAATAGTGTTTTAAACATAGTGGTCATTTTCTTAAATATGGGATTTTTTATTGAACAGACTTGAGATTCTAAGTCTACTGTGTGGTTCAGCATATTCACGTGTTGTAATGAATTTCACTAGCTTAATTTTCAAAAGCAAAACTTTCTACATTTTGTTTAGGACTAGCTGCTGTAAAGTCATATAATATATAAAGCTGAATTTTGAAAGCTCACTGTAGAAAATCATATTGTAATTCACATCTCAGAATGCTGGAAGAGATTTACTTATATGGCAAGAGAACAAAAACTGCAAAAGAAAGAACATGAGAAACATCTTTTTTTTTTTTTTTTTTTAACAAAAGCCTGAAAAACTCATCTCCTCCGGATTATTTCAGCAGGTGTTCCTTTACAGATCCAGGACTAATAAAGGACAAAATGAGCTTTCAGTATCTAGAAGACGTAAGTTAAAATAAATGTCATGATTTGCCTTCACTTGCTTTTAATGCTGGGTCCATGCTTATGAATGGAACTAAAACTTAAAACAAATTTACGCTGTTCTACCAATGTAACTTGCCTTTTATTTAATCAATCCTTTGCAGTGCCTCTTCTGAAAGTAAGCTTTGTAGCAAAACTCCTGAGCATTTCTCTACTCAATAGTCAAAAGTTTAATTCCAATACAAAACAAGATGTATTCTGCCTTAATTCAACACCTAGCCCACCTCAAACACTTTAACAGCTTCCAAGAGCCATCTTCATCACACCTACCATTACCCACTTAGTTCTATGACTGTACGCATGTATATTTTTACAGAATGAAAACAAGATTATTTAAACAAAAGATTAAAGTTAGTGACATGACATTAGCAGGAGTTCCGGTTGGCCTCAGACGAACAATATAGCATTGAAAATTTTTCCCAGCTTGCAAACCACAAGTATAATTAATAAGTGTTAATACCAACCTCCAAAACTCATATGTAACTTAATTCAGTTCCTAGCTGAAATGAAAATGCAGTTCCAGTTTGGAAAATATCAGTGGACATTGGTCCATCCATACATTTTTACTTACAAACTCAATACCTTGGAGTTTGATGCCTCCATTATTAATCTACTAAGTACAGGAAACAACCACATGGTCTTATATCACTGTCAGTCTAATAAGCTTCAACGGACAACTTTTGCACTTCAATGAAGACATTTTAATAACTTGACCCACTTCAATAGATACACTGCACAGAGTTAAACTGGATTATTATATTCCACAGACACACACCAATGCAATGATTGACTTTTACACTTGAAATATCAGCAAATTATAATTTCATCCTAAGTGAAACCAAACAGGTGATATGACTTTGCTAAGAATTCGTTTATCTGTATTTAAAAGACTTTTTTTAATTACTTTAATAAAATTACTGCTCTGTGGGCACAGATAATCCCAAACTGGCTTTGAGTTCAGTGAATCCTGGAGAGATTCATTAGCTTAGATGCAGCTCCACAGGAATATAGCTAAATGGCTTCCGAAGCCTCTTCCAGTCCAGCAGAGTTACAGAACTGATTTGTTTCAGTGCACACCTTGAGCCAATCAAACTGCCAGACCCAGAATGACTCCATGGTTAGTCTGGATGCCAATCAGCAGAACATAAATCCCTTTGAAGAAATTGAAAACTAAAGATAGCACTGAAGAGGTACAGTTTTTATTACTGTGAAAGAGAATCTATTTTTTTCCATCACACAGAACATTATAATGTACTCTATATATTACATAATACTCTCAAGTAGAAAGAAAAGTTAAAATACTGGAGGAGGTTTGTTTCCTCCTTTTTCTCCCTTCAAGAGGGTATATACCAAAGTGTCAAATAATTTCATTTCAATATTTCATAATCCAAAGGAACACTCAAATTTTATTAAAATTTTACTACAGAGCTCTTATAAAGGCTTCGTTGCCCTTGGTTATTCTTCCACGCTCTTCATTTTGAAGCAATTCAACATTAACTTCCAGTATCTCATTGAAACCGCTCATCATACTGGAGTTCCAGTCCAAGCATCTGAAATACCATCTTTTTAAAAGTTTCCCTAAAACAATGGAGCAAGTTTCCTACGGCAGTCATGACATTTCCACCCAAACAGAAATTCAGAACTCAAATGGCCAGGCTCTGATCAGCCTGACCAACCTGGTCATGCTTTAAGCAGAGGCCAGATCAAACGTGATCCCCAGAAGTACCTACCAACCTAAATTATTCTATGATTGCATCTGACTGCAGTACTGGAGTTTCCTGTTGTGCAACACAGAGAGGTCAGAAGTTGTGCATTGCCTCCAAGATGTTGAGTGGAAGTCTGAGCACACTACAGAAACAGGCACTCCCCGAGGAATCTCACTAGCATTACTAGAATAATTCTGAATTTTGAAGCACTAGTAAGAGCAAAGCATTACCTTTTCTCACACTGTTTTTATATTGCTTTATGTCAAACTCTATTTTACCAATAAAACTCTTGGTAGCTTTCATACACAGAATCAATAGGTTGGAAAAGATCCACAGGATCATCAAGTCCAACCATTCCTATCAACCACTAAATCATGCCCCTCAGCACCTCATCCATCCATCTTTTAAATACCTCCAGGGATGGTGACTCAACCACCTCCCTGGGCAGCCTGTGCAAGTGCCCAATGATCCTTTCGGTGAAAAATTGTTCCTGATGTCCAGCCTGAACCTCCCCTGGGGGAGCTTGAGGCCATTTCCTCTCGTCCTGTACCCTGTCACCTGGGAGAAGAGGCCATCACCCTCCTCTCTACAACCTCCTTTCAGATAGTTATAGAGAGCAATGAGGTCTCCCCTCAGCCTCCTCTTCTCCAGGCTAAACAACCCCAGCTCTCTCAGACGCTCCTCATAAGGCCTGTTCTCCAGCCCCTTCACCAGCTTCGTTGCTCTTCTCTGGACTCACTCCAGAGCCTCAACATCCTTCTTGTGGTGAGGGGCCCAGAACTGAACACAGGATTCGAGGTGCGGTCTCACCAGTGCCGAGTACAGAGGGAGAATAACCATTGGACTCTGCCCAGTGGTCCAGCCTGTTCAGGTCCCTTTGCAGAGCCTCCCGACCCTCCAGCAGATCCACACTTCCACCCAGCTTAGTGTCGTCTGCAAACTTGCTAACGGAGCACTCGATGCTTTCATCCAGGTCGTTGATAAAGACATTAAACAGGACTGGACGCAGCACTGAGCCCTGGGGAACCCCACTTGTACCTGGCCTCCAGCTGGATTTAACACCATTTCCCACCACTCTCTGGGCCCGGCCATCCAACCAGTTTTCCACCTGGGAGAGTGTGCGCCTGTCCAGGCCAGACGCTGACAGTTTCTGTAGCAGAATGCTGTGAGAAACTGTGTCCAAGGCTTTACTGAGGTCCAGAAAGATACATCCACAGCCTTTCCCTCATCCAGCAGCCGAGTCACTTTGTCATAGAAGGTGATCAGGTTAGTTTGGCAAGACCTGCCTTTCATGAACCCGTGCTGACTGGGCCTGATGATCCAGTTCTCTTGCATGTGCTTCATGATAGCACTCAAGATCACCTGTTCCATGATTTCCCTGGCACTGAGGTCAGACTGACAGGCCTGTAGTTCCCTGGATCCTCCCTGCGACCCTCCTTTTAGATGGGCACAACATCAGCCAGCCTCCAGTCCAGTGGAACTTCCCCAGTCTTCCAGGACTGCTGGAAGATGATGGAAAGGGGTTTGGCCAGCACATCTGCCAGCTCCTTCAATACCCTTGGGTGAATATACAAAAATAACTGTGGTTTGCAATTGCCCAGCTGGGCATTTAATATGTTTCACAAAGGTCTGGTACCATCCATTTGGTGGAAAAGGATCATATCATCACAGTCCTTGCAAATTAATCCAATTATTATTTTTGAGACCAAATGTCGATAAAGAATAACAAACACAGTCACAAAATTCTGAAAACGTGCACAACTGCAAACCATCACTGTAGATATTTATTTGCAAGCACTAATGGAACTGAGAGAAGTCACATCTCCAGGTTTCCCTCCTAATTTACCCATTTTAAGACAAAGATCTATAACACATATAAAAGGCACTCAAACTAATATACATCAACTTTCCAGTCTAAAACCAGGATCAGTACACATTCCTTGCACAGAAGCCCTTAGAGATGTATCAGGAAACAGACATCCATTCTTTGACTAAATGTTGTCTTCTCTTCGGGATTTAGAAAAAAATTCCCTCCTAAACCCCAGCCTGCATATTCTCTTTTTATGAAGTGTATATCCCAGCAGGCCTAAAGTAAGATTTGACTGAGACACATACAAGTATTAAACAAGATGGAGACTGAAAGCATCAAACCAGGCAATAAACGGTACTTTGCAGGTATTCGAAGGAACCTGCATCTTCTGTTATCTGCAAAAGAATCAATGATTACACTGGGCCAGCCGAAAAGGACCCCTGCTGCAGGTGAAGTGTTTCAATGGATTCTGATCACTTTCTTTCGTGTTTGTTTTTTTTTTTAATTTTTAATCAAGTATTAGACTTCCGATACTTTAATTGAAATATGAAAAAGAGTGTTTCATCAGTATTTAAAAGTAAAAACACTCCAGTGAAAGGAAATTACTTAAAAGTTTTCTCCTTTTCTCCAAACACACAGAAAACAAAAAACTCCTCAAATACTGTAATTTTCACAACACAGTTCAACAACATCCTCTCTCTACTTACTTGCTGAAAACATGACTGAAGAGTACAGTAAGAACTCAGGAATATCAGGCTGGATTAATTAAATTCCTATTTTTCTTAAGAAGAATTTATTCTTAAGTACTTCAAGTTTCAATTTTCCCAACAGCAAATCCACTCAGTTGCAGTATGAACTCCGTAACATATTTCAAAAGCACACCTCTCTTAACTTCACAGAAATAATTCAGCTCACATATTGTATGTATTTATCTAATCAGTCTATAGCATACAGACCTAGCATTTTTGCCTGCTTCTATATTTGCAAATGCAAAACATATCCTCTCTGAAACTACTAGAGACACAGAAGTGTATTAGGAGCCTTAGATTTGGCCTGTTTGCAAAAAACTCAGAAAGTTATGCCAAGGCAAAGCAGAAAACTTGGACCATTGTCCGCTTCAGGTCTAATTAATGGGATTATTTTTACAGAACAGAAGAACAAACCATAAATATTTAATTCGCATGACATGCAAACACTGTATTGTTTTCTTGTTGGTATGGATAACACTCCTGTTCACATTTTTATTTGCTATCCAATTAGTACATTAACACAAATACAACTTGCCACCTCTGCACTTGAGAAGATGGTGAAGATAGGACGGGCATTTCTCAATTTCAGCAAGGGTGGGAATACTCTGAGTCAAGAGAGAGACATAGCAGCACATGTGCATTATTTTTCTCACAGTAAGGTCACAGAGTATAGTTCAGCTTTTCACTGGGGCAAAAGACATTATCTGCAAGGCTTTAATTCAGCAACACAGTTCTTAAAACTAATTTTATTTTTACAGTATTATTACATTTGATAAATAATGTGAATTAGTATTTAATTGTTTCAATCTGAGATTTTAATTTTTCATCTATCAGTATGGGAAATCTCTTGGCAGATCTGAAGGCTGTGTGAAAATTAAATTTTTTGTTTAATTATAAATTGGGTTTGCTGTAATAGTGGAAGCTTTAATTGAAATATTTTAATTAAAGGCCTGAAGCAAGACAATGCCGTCTTTTTGCTGGAGACTAGCTTATCTCACAGTCTGGAGTTTCACATTTGCTCAGCTCCTGTGCTGAACATACAGACTGCTATATAACCAGTTGTAATTGCTGCTTCTATTTGGCTAATGGCATGTAAAAAGACAAACAGCAAGGACATTCAGCTACACACCTTAGACCATGTAAATAATTTGGGCAGTAAAAAGGAGTGGTTAGTACTGTTTAAAATAATTAAAGTGAGTAAAAGAAAGATAATAGTTGTAGCATCTTGTTCAAAATGTACTGTGATCTCCACAGATAAACTTCTCGCCTTCTGGCAACTCTCCCAGGAGGAACAAGTGGCAGACAGGGCTATCAGATTGCTCTCCCATGGATGGCCAGATTATGGCAAAACATAAGTTCCACCAGGGAATGCTGCGCTCTTATCAGAAACAACATGATCTGTCTCTGGGGCCTCTCCTAATGATAATAACAAAGAAATGGGATCTAGAAGTACACAGGAAACTGAGAATAGCTGCAGCAGAATTTTGTACTTGTAAAACACTATTTATCCAAAATCTCAAGGTTTCTGGAAAGAGAGGCCAAGCAGGTGCTATTATCCTGAAAACATAGTCAAGAATAGCAGAACAGTAATGCCAATCACCTGCATCAAATCAGCCCACAAATATCTGCAATGGCTGCTTTGAGAACTAGTCTATAAAATAGTTTATCTGTTATTGTGTTGGGTAAAAAACTAAGCCACCTAAGTTTTCAAGCACTAACAACTATGGAAATTGCCTCTGCCATATAACAAATGAGTTAAAAACATTTATACTTGATCGCAGGTCACACCAAAAGAGTTACTTGCAGGGAAACCACATGATAACTAGACGAAGCAAGGAAGTAGTTACAAATAAGAGATACTGAAATACATGCCTTGGTTAAAACTTGTGGGGAAGAACCTTCCATGCATTGCAATAACCGGAAGATACTGTTATTAGAAAAACAGTCCTCTTCCCTTCTACTGAAGAGTGCTCTCATTGATCAAATAAGGTAAGACATAAGAACAGATAACTACAACAAGGTTCCACTGCATTTGACAGCTGACTAATTAAATTACACAGGAACATACTGATTCACATAGTAGATATTGCTTCCAGCAGAAAACATTTAGGAAGAAAAGGGAGAGGAACAAGTACTTGGTGCCATTATGTAAAAGAGACAAACAAGATATAATTTCAGAAAACAAATAATGACTAGGTCAAGTAACTAGGTAGAGTAATACTTCAAAGGGTGAAAGGTGGAGCATTGCAGGGTGTTTCTTGCCCTATTTCTCTCATATTCCTGTTCTGTACTGGCTAGTACAATTCGTTCTGACTGTCTGAAGAAGAAAAGCCTGCCAATTAATCTTAGAAGCCAAGGGAGAGATTAACAAAGGAAATGAGTAGGTCTGGGCTTCAAAATCCACCTTCTCCAATTTCCCCTTCTTCCATCTCAAATGCATGACAAAGCTGTTATGAAACCCCACACTGTAGTGGGAAAAAAAAAATTTTGTTTTTTAAAATCTCTGAGTCAAGAACATGGCCAAAATCGTGCCTAAAAGCTGAAGAGGCTTGTCAGATTTGGAGAGGACAAAATTTTCAAGAAAATTAAGAAATTCTCAGCTGGTGAAGATCACTTTAGCTCCTTTAATCCACATTACTTTGCTGATCCACCTCAGCTGAAAATCTGAACCTTCTTTTGTGTTGTGCTATTTTTAGTAGCTAAACTTCAGCCTTGAGTACAATTGTTCAATCCTATGACATGGTCCTGAATGACAAGCACGGTGCCAGGAAAACAGAGCCATCGCCACCATGTTCCAGTCACTCACCGAAACCTCCACGTGTCCATCAGTTCTTATTAGTGTGATTAAATTACCTACAGCTGTTCCTGAGTCTCTGGTGGGAGCTACAAAGATACACAGCAAATCCTCTAAAAGTGGAAGCCTTTCCGCTTTTAACATTCCCTCCTATTCAGACCACTTATGCCACCTGCACTTTCTATAGTGACGTTAGTGGTCTGTAACATTATCACTCTACGAGGGCAAGGCATGACCCTGGGGTTTGAGTCATGTGTTACCCAATCTCTCCTTCCACCACTTACTCTCTGCAAGAAAATGAAACATATCTCTTCCCACTGAAGAATTCCCTCTGTCTCCATGGTGAGAAAAAATTCCCTAGCAGCATCTAGATCTATTAAATCATACAAATCCAAGCTTTGAGAACAAAACCAGCTCTGTCAAAGCACTGATATCATCTCCCAGACACTTACCAGGGTGACAATGGCACATTCAGCAGTCAGTTGAGCAGCACTGAACAATGTTCGTACAAAGCGGTAAATCTGTTTCTGCTCCGGGTCATGTTTGTCATAATCTGGTGGCACTTCGGATTTCTAAGGAAGAAATACTTCCAAATAGGTGACTGAAACAAAATGAAGCAGACAAAGAAAGACACAATTCACATGAAAAGGAAGAAGAGGCAGATGAACTTACCGAAAGGGGATGAAGGTTTTCATCAAAAATATCTAAGAGCATTCTTCCGTCTGTGTCCCTAAAAAGTATTAAAATCAAAGCAGTATCATTATCTGAACACGGCAACAGGCAGCTCTCATAGACACAAGTGTATCATCAAAATTCCAATACTCCTCACGCTGCGAGATGCTTAGGAATACTGCAAAAATGTGATTTTCAAATAAATGTTGGATCAATTCTGCCATAAGGTTCATATGTGATATGAAATTCATATTACAAAGTACGCTAAAATTTTAAGCTTTCAATGCCCAAAATACACAGCTTTTGTGTTGTCTACTGTGATGCTTCTTCACAGCCCAAGATGTACTACTATAAACGTATAGTAAAATCAGCCCATATTCTATTTCAATCCCCCAAAAATGGGGTTAGTGAGAATCTGGAATATTAGGAAGTAGTTCAGTTTTAAGCCTACTCTGCAGGATAAAAGGAACAAATAAATACTGTCTGAAAAGAGTTCTGCTGTGGCAAAGGAGGTGTTTGACATTTTCTGTCAAAATCAACCTTGAGTTTACATAAGAGTTCTTACTCCCCCCCCCATAACGAACAAAAATCCGCCACAACGTCAACAACTTCCTTTTTGCTTATAATGGCAGGAAACACAACATGTGTTTTGCTATTGTTGTTTCAGCAGCAAGTACAACTGAGTACTATTATCATATTGCCCCTCCATTCCTAAACCAGAGACAATCTATGATGGAACAGTCACTTCACATCCTTCATTTCAAAGTTGATAATTGATGTACACAAGCCTGCTCCAGCATCACTGCTGAAACCATCCATCCCAAGTGTAGCAAAGGGGACATTTACAAAACATCTCCCCACCCTAGGAAGCTTCAGGAGGGAGAAGCAGTAACCAGTTCTTCCTAAATAAATCACCTCTCCATCCCCAAAGTGGAAGGAGAGATAGCAAGTTTCCCAAGAAGATAACATTCAGAACATACTTATTTTCAGGACATTGACATGGGACTCCCTGTTTTATAATGGTTCAGCCTCTTTGTCTGCTAGCTGTAGGCCAAATCTGCATCAAATTCCGTAAGACCATGAATGGGCATCACCTGCTGCAGACAAAAAACTGCTCCATGGCAACCTGCATGAGGTGAGTCTGGTGTGGTTTTGCTTTGGGTTCCTCCTGCTCGACTGTCAGCTCTTAGATAAGTTTCTCACCCTTTGTAGTCCCTAATATGCCCCACTCTCTTCAGTCTTTTACTCAGCTGGTGCAATACTTCAGAGTGCTTAAGAATAACTTATTTCCACAAAACTTTAGAGTTTGGTTATCTTTGAGATCTCTATTATTTAGTCAATTCTAGTAAAAACTGAGTAGTTAGCCACTCTAACCCAGGAATAATGGAGGAAAGGAAAGAAAGCGGATCACAGATGGATAAACCAGTAATCCAAGCATGATCACTAATGCCTCATTTCCTGGGAAACAAGATTAAAAGTTTGCAAAAAGACTTCATTCCAACTTCTGCTTTACATATTGCCATGTTTCAGTCCAAAGCCCACTGATGTCTTGGAAAGCCTTCTAAGAGCTTTCAGCAGAAATCACGCTCTAAGCCTTTCTGCCCATGTGCACTTCTAAAGGTTTCTCTTTAGATGTCAGTCTTGTTTCAGGAAGTATGACGGGTTCCAGTGACCTGAAACACGGTCACAAATGACGTACCAGCTTAGCTTTAAACATACAAGTAATTCCTTTTGTTCTAGTTGGACTTCTTACAGTCCAGAAGAAAAATTGTGGAAGTGGCATGTTAGATCTAAGTCAAATTCTCTGAAAAGACACATTGAAAAGCCACAGAACACAGAAGTTGCTACTATCTCTTCTTAAAGATGTCAGGAAATATTATTTTATGATACTGTGACATATCTTGAGAACATGGAATTAAAGATACAGAAGCACAATTCAACATGAAGAAAGCTAACTCATGTATTAAGCATCATTTTTGAGAACGTATTTTCTACTCAATCAGATTGATTGAGCAGAGATCTAAAACATACTACGCAGAAAGAGATAAGCCAGGGCCTGCTCCTTTTCTGAGGCTTCTTAAATAATATCTATTAACAACGTCTCTCTTACTGCATAATTAATGTTTTTTATTTCAAAATCCATTAACATTGATTTACACAGTTAACTTTATAAAGATCTAGCTTAAAATATACTTTTCAGATTTCTCTATATGCAACTGCAATACATGCAAAAATGCAGAAGTGCCCAGCGCACAGAAAACCAAACACTGAATCATCAACTTTTTTCAGTGCTGAACTGTGCTTCCAGATTTTTATGGTACATAATCCTCTAATTTCTATTTTTTCTAAGCAAAACAACATATATAATAACTGCACAAGAATATGTTTCTCATTTCTTACATGGGAAATAAGAAAACTATTACCCAAAACATTTTGAAAGAAACATAGGATGGATTTTTAGTGTTTGGCCAGATAATTTGTTTTGATTAAAAGTAACTTCAGTACAAGATTTCATTATTCACATACCTGTTTTTGATGTGGTAATATATTGCAAGAGCTACACTGTAAAGAAAAATACAGAGTTAATATTGGATGTCTGTTAAATGATATTATTTGTCACATCAATAGGTACATTTAAAACCTAGCACAATGCACGACAATAAGTATGCTCAACAGCCTATTTTCTTCTGTTCATTGTTGGATAACACAACAACTGTTGTAAACAATTTTATAATATTTGTTCATCCCATTCTGAGTGCCTCTTTTTCACTAGTAGTTGACATATACCTTACAATGATCCTCCTATTTCACATACTGAATTGTACATACCTGTGGTTTAATGTCCTACTCCACTACAGTCAACGATAAAACTCCCATTGATGTCCAAGGTTGAAGATGTCATAGGCATTGCACGTTCTCTTTTATTGTTTGCTAATGTGCCAGGCCAACATGAAATATTTTAAACACCATTGGCTTATGATTTTTTTGTAAATCCATTAAGTTTTGACTATCTTTCTATGCAGTCATTCACACACTGGTCTCAAATACTAGGCCTCTACAGTTTTATGGTATCAAGTTACTTATCTCTGGAAAGACAACGCCCTGAACAACTTACTGCATCATGTGTTTCCAATATCCTCCACCACACACTCAAGTAATTCTTTTTATATTCTGCACAAAGACAAAATATGTCCTTTTATTCACTGAAAGCTCAGATTTTAATTACGTATACAACTAACTGATCTCATTCACATTTGAGACTCAAGAAAATTAAGATATAGCTTCTCAGAGTTACTCTCCAGTTTCCAGCTCATTACTCCAGCTTTATCAAAGGACAAGTGCTTACACACGATAAAGCTCTATTGAAGGATTAAACATAACATAATTCAATTATTCCTCAAATTTAATTTTAAATTACGCCTCTACAAACATATTTGCAGCTCCAGTTCACTTTATGAAAACAGATAAAAGAATCTATGTGCAGAGCTCTAGTCCCTGCCCATATGGTTGCTTTTGCATCAAAATGTCGAATTAAATTTAGAAAATATTTACTATGTAGAAATATGTATCAAAATCTGAAAGCCTTTCAGAGCTGTAACACATTATCTCAGATCTAAGTTTCATTCTGCTTCTCCTACACTGGTTCAGTTAGCTCTCAGCGTGCAGGAATGAAGCTTATGAAGCTTTCTATCATCTCACCCTGGCCAGCCCACTGATGCTGCAGATAGATCTCCAGCAGATGCACTAATATTTCAAACACACCAGTGCGTAACATGACCCAGAAGAAATAAATGAGTTTGCTGAAATACATCCCTCATAGATTTACCTACATGCAACAGTCATTTATCTGCAGAAACCACCAGGACGGGGACAACAAATGAAGCTGTACTAACAAAGCAATAATCCTGCAATCTCCTCATCCTTAAATCTGTTAAACGTACAGCCAGACAGAGGAGAAGAGAAGGAAGGCTCCTCACCCAGAGGCTTCATGTGCCAGAGTCCAGTTTCTCAGCCCATATAACCTCTTTTCAAACCCTCTCACCCCTTGCAGCTTTCAACCCTTCCCATGCTGGCAAGCTGGCCCCAGCCCAGCACAACTCCCCAACCGGACCCAGTGCCAGCTCTTCCAATCTCGTGTGTGCCACCTTCTCCCCACGGCTCTGCACCCTGCCAATCACCCCAAGTCTCCCAGATGTCACCATCTTGCTCTCCCCGCTTGTCTTTCTGCCTCTTCTTTCACAAGGCTGCTGCTGCCCACCATGGCCACTAAAAATGTTTCTCAGTTGCTGCAGCTGACGGAACCTATCCTCTCCACAGTCTCAGTTCCAATGCCAAAAGGGACCTGAAACACCCCAAAAAAGCTGTACTTCAAAAAATCTGCAGGCAAAATATTTCAGAGCAGAAGACTAAGGGAATCCAGGAGGAAAAAAAACCACCCCACAACCTATAAAAATCTTTTCAGTTTTCATCTGAATTATTTTTAGACTAAGGGAATCCAGGAGGAAAAAAAAAACCACCCCAAAACCTATAAACATCTTTTCAGTTTTCATCTGAATTATTTTTAAGTTATTACTTAAAGAAATTTGAGGAAAAGCAAAACTATATTTCAGACAGAAATATCTGATGAGGAATTATGCATCAGTTTAACTGCAAATCCCTTCTCCACTCCTATCATTTTTTCTTAAAAAGAAAAATTAAGAGCATGTCTCAGTGACCATCAATAGTACAAATTCCATTGGATGTCTTAGTCTGAATGTTTGTCTCTCATTTAAGTACCTTTGTGCACAAGCTTTGTCTTAATGAACTTTGTATTTGAGTACACCAAGGAAGCCACCCCACAATCAACACCTACAAGCATAATAAACAAATTGCATTAAATGCCCGAACATTTGTTCACTCATTTTTCCCCTTACTGTACAAAATGTGAAGAACAATTCACTATAAATATTTACTTCATTTCTCTCCAAATGTAAACAGGCATCACTGAAAGCTGAAGTGAATATCTGAGACATCACCCAAGGGTAAGCCCATGCACACACCACACACCAAGATTCCCCATTGCTGTACAATAAACCGGCAGTGTCCTTGTACTCAATAAGGAAATTAATCTGGAAGCAATTAACTTCCCATTCAAACTGAAAACCGGAAGGAGGGCTAAGCAAAAGAGTACTTTCCCATGAAAAGAAAAGAGTTCTTTGATTTCAGGATATTTCAGATCGTTTCTACACTCTAGATAAACAAGTACCCAATCAAGTTTTAAGAACTCACCCAAAGAAGGTACCCAGATGAATGCTGAAGTACAAGGATTTCAGCTGCTAGAATGTGAGATCCTTAATTGCTAATTATTGCTTTCTGGAGAGGTATGAACTATTGGGAGTTTGACTCTACATGCACCTCAAATGAGAGTAATACCCTTTTCTCATCCTATTCACTGCCACTGAAGCATGACAGGATTTAAAAAAACAAAACAGTGCTTCAAAATCTAAGACCTGTGAAGCTTGCTTAGTAATGACTCAGAACTATGTGTACAGATATGCATATAGATAATGTAGGTTCTAAAAAAAAAAAAAACAAAACCCACCATTTGATGGTATACTTGAGGTTTGGTTGACTGACTGTGCTGTCATCCAGGAAAATAGTGGAGCAGGAACTGTACTTCCTTCTCAACTGCCCAGGAGGATGCTATGAAAAACATGCAAAAGAACAATGGCAATTACGTAATACCAAAACAATTTTCTGAGGAGATGTAAGAATTTAGAAAAAACAAATTTCTTTGTCTCTCACAATGACGCACACAGTAAAGTGATTATGTTTTGAAGCAGTTCAAAAAGTTCAGAAATAATTACCAGTGCAAAAGTCACAACAATCCCTGCCTGAGCCTTGCCTAATGCTTTCAAGTCTCAATCTCCTCACCATGCCACCTTCTCAAAAAACAATCCAAAAACCTTAGTGCAAAATTACTCAAATTAAATACATTCAATTGGAAAGCAAAGACAAACAAGATAGATGTTTCTGTTCTCATTCCAAAAGAATGAAGTGGAAGAGTAAAAAAGAAATCTTGTTAAAAATAAAGAGTAGTTTAAACACAGACACAAAAACATACATGGAGAAAAAATTTTAAAAAAACCAACCCACAACAACAATAATCTAATGAAATGAAATAGGGGAAAGACGTCTTCATAGTAAAACTACTAAAAAACTTACAAAAATAATAGGGAAAAATCAGAAAAATTAATTCATCAAGAACAGATTGTTATTAGGAGGAAAACTGATCAAAGAATGTAAGAACTGGATATGTAAATAAAGAATCAACAACATTTATCTTAGTAGAAAAAGTTTTCAGATTTCAATCCTAGTTCTGCACTACCATAGGAAAACAATGGAAAGCTCAACCACAAAACCACATCTGACATCACTGCTTATTTCTGAAGATTTTTTGTTGAGAGGGCTTCTCCTTCATCTGTTTAGAGGAGCCAGTGCACCCATCTAAAGAGAACAATTCCATCATATCAGCTAATACCTATCACAGTCAGTAATGCTCTTTGATTTTATCCTTGCTTATTCGACCCACACAAGTGAATAACTTGACCAAGAGCCTGTGTCAGTGGACTTAAGATCAGTCAGATTATATGCTGAACTTACAACAGAACAGATTCAAAATTCAGTTGGCACATCCACACGATAATTTGAATTTGCCTTACAATGAACGTTTGTTTCCAGCATTTCAGTGGAAAGACCAATGTCAATACCATCAAACATTTACCAGCTTAGAACAACTGAGTATCCAGGCTACGGTCCTGCGACTCCAACCTCAATATATCTTCCTCTGCCTAATTTCTGAAACAGATATTTCAAGTGCCACCACTCCATCACCTCGCTTACGTTTCATTTACCATAGGCAGAAGACTTCTTAGCAGCATTCATGAGTTACAGAACAGACAGGCTCTGGCTAAAACCTACATGCATCTGAGTCATCTTTCTGTTTTTCCCAGGTAGGAGCAAAACAGCATTCAAAGCCTCCATTTTAATTAAAGCAAATAATTTTCTGAAGGTGTTGCAATTGTAAGTAACATTATGTCCAATTGATTTTGAAGTTCACCAATAAATTCTGTCAAGATCCCCCACCCGACCAATAAATTTGTAGGCTAAACTGCTCTGCTTGGAAATAAGGAGGATTACTGAGAAAAATGAAAAATAATATCTGCTCTCAAAAATTCTCAAGTAATTTGGAAAGGTACTTTGTAAGGTTGCAATCTGCCCACCTTCCAAGCTATTATCTGTTAAGCAAAGCAAAACCAGAAAATTCAGAAGCACTGGAAGAATTAATGCCATAAAATGTATTGCCTAGCATTGATGCAGACAGAAAGAATGACTAGAGGACTGGCAATTTCTAGATTTTACTCTATCACAGCTTAAAACAAATTTCTGGATTAGATTGTTGAGTACCTTCTGCAGGCATGACAAAGGGAAAGCAACTCAAAAACAACTGAAAATAAGACTGTCTAGTGGTTGGAATAAAAAGGGAGAGGTACAGACTTCAGCACCATTTAAAGAAAAAAAAGGCACATGGAAAGTTTTAATTCTACATTTTAAGTGCCAACTTGCTTTAAACGTTTAGATAAAATGTAAGATAAATGGACCGGATTCATTCAAGACAAGCATGAGTAAAACCAGAAATCAACTCTGTAGCAACACCACTATCAGATTTAAATTTTCTTACATAAACAGCACTCCAACATTTGACATATGTCAATAATTAGAGCTACACATCTTATTTCTGAAACTACCATATCACAGAACTCTCCAGGGTTTTCAGCCCACACCACACTTCATTAGGCTTAGAGCTTTTCACACTTCAGAAAAACACGTGGTGTCTCATGCTTCACTTTCTCTTCATAACTAGTTGGCAGGAAGGGGTATCTCTCCCAGTCTGAAAAATGGTGCCAAGAGTAAACCTACTATCTTGGGCATCCATATACACTTGTGCCATGTGAATTACTAACCTATCGGTAGATTAACATTCCCAGCTTCTACTCTGAAATCCAACTGTGGCCATATGGTGTACCAGGTAACAGATTTTCTGCCTTTTCCAAATTACTGGAAAACACCCTCAGTTTCATATTCTAGCTTGACTAAGCTCAACAGGCTCAAACAGGCAAGTTTTAAAACCGTAGAGCATTAATTACTTCACTTAAAACTGCAAGATGTGCTCTCTTTGTTGACTTGTTACCATTTGATAGCAAGATTCCGTACTTGCTTTGTTTGCAATTTTATGTTAGAGTTGGAAAGATTCTGAGCTCCCAGTGTACTTATTTTTTGTTAAATATTGGACATAGGCTTTTCTGAACCTCCATTAAATGCTGCACAGGAACCTTCTCCATCTTTGCAAAGGTTTCTGTATAGGACAGTGCTGAATACTGAAGTGATGCTCAGTAATCTCAGAATCACAGAATCACAGAATGACCAGGTTGGAAGAGACCCACTGGATCGTCGAGTCCAACCATTCCCACCATTCCCTAAATCATGCTCCTAAGCACCTCATCTACCCTAACCTTAAACACCTCCAGGGAGGGTGACTCAACCACCTCCCTGGGCAGACCGTTCCAATGCCTAACCACCCTCTCTGTGAAGAATTTCTTCCTAATCTCAAGCCTAAATCTCCCCTGGCGGAGCTTGAGGCTATTCCCTCTCGTCCTGTCCCCTGTCACTTGGGAGAAGAGGCCAGCTCCCTCCTCTCCACAACCTCCCTTCAGGTAGGTGTAGAGAGTAAGCCTTGTACTTTGTCATATGGACTGGGGTAGTCATTTATTTGCAGGTATAAAACAAATGCATGCGAAAAGTGTCCCCCCAAAGAGACGACTTCTTCATCTATATTGAGGAGCATCATGTAAGTGTGGAAAATGGTAAGGGCATTTCAAATAGGTCACATCTGACCACAAAAATCTTCCACCGAGACAAGTCGGAGAGGCTCTAAGCAAGAAAAATCAGGAAAGCTGAGAAAGAGTATAAAGCCTTTGAAGAAATTAGCCAATCCTTTCAACATTAATGGGCTCCTTCTCATGTTCTGTCCCACCATTAAGGCTGACATGGAGGAAAGAAAGGACTGATATAGCTCCTTTTGTAAATCTTCATATAGAAACATGACTGTGAGTACAGGACACATGCAGCCTTGACAATCTCTGCTAGTACAAGTATTTACAAATTAAAAGCACTTTTTTGACATAAAGTGGGATTCACTTTAAAAGTACTTTAACATGCAGTAGCAATATTCGTGTACCTAAGCTGAGCCTCAGTAGATGTCATGCTTCTCAACATCAAGAAGACTTCCCTTTGCATAAATATCCCAAAGGGCAGAACAAGAAAAACATGGTAGGTAAATTACTTGGAAAATGGTTACTCAGGGATCACTTTCAACTTGTAAGGCTGAAGTAAGCGACATTCCACAGAGGTCTGGTCTACCTAATATAAAATACTGAGCAAGGTAATCTTTACTGTATTTGTAGCTAGCATTAACTTGCGGAGGACTAAAAAAAACATTAAAGAACAAGGTTACAATCCAGAATAATTTTGACATATTTGGGAAGTGGCCTGCACAAAAATATATCCCTGCGATCCATTAAGAACAGAAGCAAGTCTGTATGCTTAGAAGAGAATCATCTGTCTAAATATAATATAATATGGCAAGCAACCGTCAAGGCTGTCATCAAAAGGAAGTGTAGCTCACATGACAACAAATTCTCTGTTTTATAAAACAGGAAATTATCTTACAGGATTTATAAACAGAGTTACCATCTATACAACAGGATGGTGCATCCTTCCCTTCTCTGCAGCTGGAATACTATGTCCTGTTTTGACCGCCATATTTCAAGAAAGATTAATTGATTTCAGAGAGTCAAGAGGAAAGAGCAAAAAGATTAATCAGAGGCCTGAAAAACTTGATCTAGAAGGAAAAACTGAAAGGCTGGAGAGGTCCTCCAGGAATAAAGCAATAATACTGGCCTTAAGTCATGTGGAAGAGAGTTCCAAAGAAGGAAATGTTTTTCTCAATGACCACTGTTGGTGGGATAAGAAAGAGCAGGATTACATTGAACCAGGGAAGATTAAGATTGGACATGAAAGCATGAAGGGAGGTGACCATAAAAAAATAACCACCCCAAATCATCACTTTTGTCTAATGGGAGGGATAGCTTGTGTAACTTGAGCAGTGTTAGATTCTCCATCACTAAACATTGTAAAGAGGTAAAATAAACATACGGAATCTCTTAGATGATCTGATTCAAGACACCAGACTGAACAACCTCTTAACTCCAAATCAATTTTCTATCATCTTGTGATCTCTTTTGGTGGAGAGGATTTGTAGACGCCTTCTCCAGAAGCAGTTGTTAATTTTGTCATTTCAACCACATATGCTTATTAAGAAATGCTGGCATTATAGGTTTCTATGACTACATAGCTGTTCTGTGGAATTTCTTTCTTTACAGGAAAAGATGTGTAACAGAAAATATTGCTTTTATAACTTGTTAAGCTTTTACATGTGTTACAGAATAAGCTCTAAGTGATCAAGATCCAATTTGATGCCAGGTGTTTCTAGGTCTTAAAATTAGCAGGTTTTCCCTCTTGCTTAGTTAGTACTAAGGAAACAGCACTGCTTTATTTTTGTCCCAGCTTCATCCTGAAACTTTCTAAATCACATTTGTTTTAAGGTGTTTGAACAATATGACTTACTTGAAACTTACATAAAATACATCTTATTAGAATGGCTTAGTTGGCCATCAAAATCATACAACTCTGCAGAACTTCTTCTATTTACCTGCTGTGAAAGGAGTCACAACAAATTCCTAATCATGTTCACAGGGAGAACACACAAAAGGATTAATTCCTCTCCATCTTCATTTCAGCATCACTTAGAAATTAAACTTAAATTTGTGAATAAAGGTGAACTGTTAACAGTTTCTTCTGTTAAAATAATCATTTCAGGATGTTTTGGGGTAGAAATATTGATGGACACAAATATACTGACCAAAACTCACACTCGGAATTGACCAAAAGAGGTACCATCCATCTCTGTCTTGGAATCTCTTTAGCCACACTCTGCCCTGGTGCTCAGCAGGTGCTCTGCTGGATTTTTTCATTTGGGTGCAACACTTCCCTAATGAAGCTATACAGCTTTTGTAGCAATGTTGGCCTTCACCCACTCAGCTTGCAGTTTGGCAGAGGAGCTTTAGCCTTTTTCAGTGTATTTTTGCATTTGTCCATCAAAAGATAATTTGCAGCTTCAGTCCTAAATAATGATAGCACTGTCTCTTCTTAAATCAGATTCAGTGTTAAGTTACAGCATGATTTTAAAAGCTACTATTAAGTAGTATTTCCCCTCATGGAATAATGGAGGCCTGCTTGCACCCATCTGTGGAGACATGCCCGTTAGCTTCCAGGCAGTAGAGGCTGGCTAAAATGCCAACAGGCAAAACGGGCATGTGAAGCCAAATTACAAGACCAGGCAAAAAAATATCAGGACTGCTTCTGACTTGAAAAGGGAGGTTCCTATCTTGAAGATCTTCTATTGCTTCAGGACACGATTTAGTTCTGACAACACTTTTCATAGAAGGAACATGATTTTACAGGTCAACAAAGTATTTCCAAAATCAAGTAAGCCATGCAACACAATTCTCTGCATGGTTCTGCAAAGCTGTACGTTTATTTTCACCTTGCATCAGTTGATACTATAGCACAATTGTCTACATTTAGTCGCTAGATATAGCTATGCACACCTGAACAAAAGCTACAGAAAACTGCACCGTTGTGTGCTTACCTTCCTTGCCAACATCTACATTAAAGAAAATCCAGTCCAACACTTAAGTAATACCCATTGTACCTTATCAATCTATGACAGTATTCAACCCTGTCTTCAGTGGATTAGTCTCACCAATGCTTGATAACATTCATAAATGATGCCTTAGTCTAGATCTACTTGCAAGTTTTCTGCTCTCAAAGCTTGTCCTTACTTGTGTCAACCATGAAAACTATTCTAGAGTACCACCAAGTTTTTGGAAGACTCAGCAACCACTGGTAAGCTCTTCTGCAGAACACACAGGCCCTACTTAACCACTGATAAAGCACTCTGTTTTACAAAACTGCAAAGATTTTTTTTGAATGCTAAAAGCAGCTCAAAGGCTTATATTTACATAGCATATAATTGCTAGTGTTGTGCAATTTGACCAGAGGGACTTCACTAGGCTCCCGGCACAGCAAGTATTACATAGCAGCCTTGTAAAGGAACTTTCCTGTGTGCTCTCATTCCACCTTAACAGTTATTTTTTGTTCTACCCCCTACAGAAGTTTGCCACTTCATAGAACTTATTGCCTTGAGGCTGATGGGAGAGGTAAAATTATTCAGGCTAGAGGAAAGGAAAAGAAGCAAGGGGCTGAAAGAAATTAGAAAAAAAACATTTCAAACAGTAATGTTAAGTAAGCCATTAAAATAAACCCTTTGATTCTAACTTACTGGAAGCCTGAAAAAGCCTCTTAAATAGCATTTGTTAAGTATGGCATCAGTATAAGGAATCTGCCACATGGGCCTAATGGCCTATTATGGTCCTCTCTAGACCTGTTTTTTGTGATCTTGCAACAGAGAAAAGCAAACACCAGATCAAGCAATATCTAAGAGAGCTACAAGAGCACCTGAGAAGCCTGGAATCTATCTTCCAGTTTATCTGGTTATTCTCTTTGAGTAAGGAATGTTAATTAAAATATCTTAAGGAATTTGGACAGCAATTATAAAACTTTACAATAGCCAGCCTCAGGCACTTAACAAAAATAACATTTCACATCTTATCTTGTGCTCTAATTTTTTCACAGACTAAAGCATTTTTTACACTATGTTCCCATTTCAGCATGTACCGTATTTCCTCTTATAATCACTAGCTGAAAGTACTTGATTACCAGTCACACACCTAGTAGTTTTACAACAGGGAAACAGAACAGCATCTTTTTATCCACTCCATCAGGAAAATTAGGGTGCTACGCGAGCAAATATGATAGTTCATTTCAAGCATGCAAAAAGGCTCCCAGAAGTTAATTGTGCCACACCACACACAGCAAAGGATCCATCCATTCTTCACCAGTCCCCATCAGCAGGACTACTGCTGGGAAGAAACCTCCCCTGATGTGAGTCACTATAGGGTCACCTACAGGATTGGGATGCTGACAGGAATGATGCCCAGAAACTTCTCCCTGGATGCTGTAAACGTTTTGATCTATAAACAAATGTAATCTTTTTCTACTTGAAATTATAAATACAGCGTTAGTCTGCTTGGAACATGCAGTTGCCAGGTAGCAGACAGTTGAAGCTATGTCCAGATCCCTAAACAAGACAATGCTGAAAGGAAGCTGTGGCTACAAAGCTAATAAAAGGTTTCCAGAATTAAAAAAAAAAAATTCTGAAGAGAGATATTACTTCCCTCTATCTTCCTTCCCTTTATCTTCCCTTTATCTTTCTTCAGAAACATTCCAGTACAAAAAAAATTCCCTTATTTTTACTGGATATTACTGCTTATAAACACAGATTCAACCTTAACGGCATATCTTGTTGAGAATGTAAGAAATTACTTTGGAAAAGAGAGCATTTTTACATTATCTGAAAGGGTAGATTTCTAGAAACACTTGATTAAGAAAAAAACTTTTCCCTCCTCTGCCCTGTTCCCTTCCTCTGCAAAAAAACCCCAAAACTCACCCAGTAAAAAGAACTACTGTAAAGAATAACAAAAAATTCACTTTTTCTCCACCCACTCCCCCCTAAAAACATAAAACATGTCTTCCTGTTTGCTTTCCTGGTACAAGCAGAGATACTGATCCAATCTCTGAAAAAGGAAATGCCTCTATCTCAGTCTCCATCTTTATCCCCCTCAGCAGCTTGACTAAGCAGATTAAAAGAAAAGTGCCACTGCAGCAACATTAAAACAGTAACAAAAACAACTGCCAGTTCAACGGGAAAAGGAAGGTACGGCCTGCTGCAACTGCTCAGAAATTAAAACAGGCTAGAAGAAAGCAAACACGCAAGGTACACACTACGTATGTGACTTTCAGCACCGGTAAGGATGGTGGAAGTCATGCAAAGGATCCAGCACCATCTCCAGTTGTCAGTCTCCCTGGGCTCCGTGGGAAGACTGAAAGATGACAGCTTCTCCATAACACCCTGTCAACCCCACTTTCATTTCTTTCCCCTTACCTTCCCCACTCCAAAAAAGCACAGCTGCTGGCTTCTTCCATCACACCTACTGACAAGGTGAATCTGAAGCTTGACAACTGCCAGCCCTTGACAATTAATCAAAGCAGGAACCTACTTTTTGTACTGGGGGGTGAAAGGAAACTATTCAGCCAACTAAAATATTCTACAAACAGAAGCAAGCAAGAAAGGAAAAGAACAGTGGTGTTATCACACTGAAAAAGTACACTTTTAAATGAAAAAAGTCAATATTAATTCATCAAATTAATTTCATTTTCAAACAGTATTTGTATAAATTACTATTCTCATCTATTACTACACATAACTAGACAAGCAGTTCAAGAAGAAACAACACAATATTTCTTGATACTTCTCTTGCTAGCCAGATTCCTAATCATTTGGAAGACTACCTGCAAAATAACCAATAGGATAGCACACAAAACAATAAAAATATTTTGTTGCTCATCTTGGTTATCTGTCAAGGAGAAAAAGTGTAAACAAGAGTAAGTACAAAAGATTTATTAAAAAAAAAAGAAAAGATGACGTTATGGAAAAAACACAAAAGAGAAGAGTGCTGCACTAGAGTGAGGAGTTGTCATAAAAGGAAGACAAAACAATGCTCAAAAATTTATGTCCTCTGGCTTGTTTCCTCCAGAGAAGATGAGGGGGACCTAGAACTTCATATCAACAAGGAAACAGGTAAATAGCAATAATTCCCACCAGAAATGCTCTTAACACATATTGAAAAAAAATGTGGAAAAGAACTGATCTATCACTAGGGTAGATCAAAAATTTGCCTATCATGTAAGTACTGCCCATCATTTGTCACATGCAATCTACTTCCTCAAGTTTCTTCAAACAAGGTTGTCTGGGAAAACTGTGATAGTTCCCTGCAGTCTACAAACCTAAACACAGTTCCCAGTTAAATGCCACAGCAACCACTTAAAAAATAATCACCAGTTTGTTCGTCAGCTTTAGCAGACTGAATATTTAGGAGGTGCTGAATGAATACTCACAGGTATGCTGAAGTAACGACTTTGATATCACAGGCCATTTGAAAATATAGCTTATCTACAAGTACTGGCTAAACAAATTAACTGACTTGTAAGGACACATACAGAAAAAGCCATGGTAAGGACTTCAGCTTCATAAAGGTTATTTTTAGTATTGTAATTAAGAAGAAGTACTTTATAAGTACAAAGAAGTCAGACTTCTGTAAACTAAAAAAAGTGGTAAACCAGACTACTGAGGGAAGTTCACATTACTGTAATCTTAGCCAATGCTTTGAATGATACTTGAGAGAAAAAGAAATTAGGAAGAGGTATAGGGCTTAGGGTATCAACTGCATAAGCTGCTACACTGAGCTCCCAATAACAAACTCCACAGTGACAGAATCACCCTTCCCTTTTCTGAAACAAGCCTAGCATTGCCCAAAAATATTTTTTAGGAGTGTTTGCAACAGTGTGCTTCCAGCAACATTTGCAACAGTCATCTTCATTCAGTTCACCAGGAGAGCCCACTTGTAGTCTGCCTAATGCAGAATATATCTTTTACATGACATAAAAAGATTTGGGACACATGGGAATTTCATCCATGACTCAAGGTGGACTGTTACAGAAACTCAGTTAATACCTTGATCCACTCTGAGGCTAAGAAACACGCAGGAAGTTACTGAGCACACATTATTAAGTTTACAGGAACCCAGTACATGTGCTTTACAAGTAATTTTATGACAATAGAATTGTACTCACAAACCATTCTCACATGCACTGTAAGCAACGGAAATGTTTTACCAGAAATAGAAGGTGAGAATCACTGAGACTATCTGCAAACCTGGTGGGGGCAACTTTAAGGCTTTTATAAGCCTCGCAGTCAGTATCTCATGACTTCTCAAAATCTTAATTAATGGGAAACTTGAAAATATCAGCTTGCTTTTGAAGCTGGGCAGCAGTTGCAGAAACACTCAGCATAAACCATTTCTGCCAACCAATGAAACAGTCCTGCCTTCTCACTCCAGTTGTGGTTCATTCCTGCCTCCATGCCTTCCTCCCTTTCTGCAGGAGTAAGCCTTGAAGTGAATCACAGTTAGAAGCAGATCCGTTCTAGCTTTTAGCTGTGCTGAATGTACCTGCATTCATGCCTCAACTCAGTTTACCTGGAGCTGCACAAACATTTTCCCCAACAGAAAGGGATGCAGAGGTTATAAACCACACCAGCTTCTTTCAACAGCTACACCAGCTTAAAAATGATTCATGAATTATGGTATATATCTCCAGATAGAGAAAAGTTTGAGAACTTCTCCCCATTTCACCCTAAAGGCAAATAATATCTGGGAGACAATTAGTTCTTTCCCTGAGGAGTGAATCCAGTTATTTCAGCACAAGGATTAACATACTGAGAGCGACACTGTTCCATCTGCTGTGGTAGTACAAACAAATACTTAATGGGGCAAAGAGCTTGGTCCTGTACCCAAAGCAGGCTAGAGGGTATCTGCTCTCTGTTTCACTGAGGATTTCATTCAAGCATAAGAAAACGGCATTGAAAAAGTGCCCAGGGCACACTACCGTATCAAAACCCCATCATCATACTCAGCACATACCACATGTCAATCCACATTTACATTGCATCAACATTGGTGAGGTACTTCAAGAACTTCTGTGTGAATATCAAATGTTGCAGCTCTCTGCCAAAGAAAATTTGCATAAAAGTGTAATTTAAAATTTTGAGTGTTTTTGCAATAATTTAAAAAATCATACTAATGTGTGCAGCTCCCTGTCTCAGGTACCAGTTACCTACATGCACCGGTTGTGAGCACAAAACTGTCTTCAAATCAACAGATCTGTTCCTCTAGCTCAATGGCCAAGATCTATACTTCTGGATCCTGACGCAGAACAGACATTTGAAGCATCAGCACCTCCTTACCAATATGCACATCACATGTGATAACTCTTATCCACTGTATAATACAGACAACAAGGAGAAAGCTGCATAGCGAGGCATTTTCACTTACGTGGTTTATATAGAGACTCTTGCGTTTTTCTCTCACTGTAAAAACACAAAATATGATAAAAATATTACATGAGTATTATTCCCAATTAAGCTTCTTATATACCTTTTATCATAAAAAGAATAGAAGGCTATCTATGTGCAACATTATAATTGGTTTTGCACTAATCAAATATATTTATATACCAAACACAGAAGGAACATATATCTGTATGCATAAATGCATTTATGCTCATTAGTGTGGTGATGGATTAAAATTCTCATCCATTAAGGTACTTCACCAGTCTGCAGGGGAAAGTTAACATGCAGTAAGCTACGGTTCAAGTGCCTTCATGCAAGGTACCTTGCTGCAAAGTGGCCTATGCTACCTTGCAGGTATGAAAGCACCTAAATAACTACACCACGGAGTTAGCAAACTCGCATCATAGCTTACTGTGCGCTAACTCCCACAGAGGAGCCTTAAAACCATCAGCATTTTATCAGTGCCTTCTATAATGTTCAAGCCAAGCCTGAAAGTATTACTCATGTCAGACATAACAAATGAAAATATATTACTTTGGTGAGTATGAACTAGTCACCACAAGCAAGGGTTGCAAGTCAAAGCCACAATTAGCCAAAATTTTCAGAACATAAATAGCAACAGCAAGGGAGATAGATGTCAGGCAAATGCTTATTACACCTGATTAAATATACTCTATTAAATTTTTAAAGCACTTTCCCAATTGACTCACCCATAGAGACCCTGTGGAGCTCTGTTCCAGTGAAAATACCACAGCATTTAGGACATAAGTCTGGAGGTAACTAACACATAAATCAAACTGCAGGATTAAAATAATAATGGTTTCATGCTGCAGGCGATTAAATGCACTTTAGTGCACCACGATTTGAAAGCTATGCAACCCAATGCACTTAGCAAAATAAAGCGTGTTCGTAATGGTGGGATAGCCTGTCCATTCCTGTTGAATGAGAAGCCATTATTTGTGATTTTTTTTGTAAGCAAGCAATCTTACATAGACAAGGCTGTATGTGTGAATACTGTGAAATAATTGTCTTTAATGCAGACAGAAAATGAAAAGAAAATAAGAAAAAACTTTTAAAAATCCTTACATAATTTTCCTCCCAGGGAGCAGAAAGGAGAATCACACATGACAGATGTTAGCCATGTCACTTAGTACATGCTTAGATCCACAATTATGGACATTGTATAAGAAATTGAATTAAACAGGAACAATAGGAAATGCTAATAGTCTAGTAAATAGTTAAACTGCTTGAAACCCTGACAAAATACTGTACTACACTTAAGTTACACACACTGCATTTATCAACAGCAAGGGACATAAGTGAGCGAAAAGGAAACAACAAAATGATGGTAGACACTCACTTCTAAGTATAGCTGAAATATTCATCTAGTGCTACATATTGCAACATACAGGCAGTAAACAATTCTGATAAGCTGCATTTAAACCTAATAGAGTACATAACTGAAAATTAACACCTATTAGCTGTTACATTTTGAAAACAGTCAAGTATTTAACAGTGTTTTAATCATAAACCATTATACTACATGCAAAGTTCTAATGGACAAAATCCTATAAAGACAGCCTGAACATACACTCCAAATTCCATTTTAATCGCCTTTTCCCCCTACTTTAATTCTCTCTTCTGTATTTTCCCTTGCATCCATTATGTTATTCAATTCACCGTTAAAACACAATCATCTCTTTACTAAAGCAAGAATATCATTCACAGCTTGTTCCCATTTGCTCGTTCCCCTTTGCTATTTCCAAGCTCCAGAAAAATATATTCATGTATTTATCACAACCCTCACTTCTCCCTGCTCAAGCACTGCTTATGCTCCACATTTTTCTGACAACCACTTTGATCTCCTTTCCCTTATTTCCCCTATATAAGAGAAATTCAGCTAGCCTGGATTCTTTAGTGAGGGACTACAAAAACACATCTGTGCTTTTGTGCTTCTGGCCCACTCTGCCACAGTGCAAGGCTCAACTCTTTCCAGAACATGAGCCAATGGGAAATAATGCATAATAGAAACCCATTTCGTCACAACCTTTTTTTTTTGTGATCACGACCCTCCCTTTTAAAGAAGGGAAGGACAAGTATTGCACAAGGCAAAAGGTCATTTTGCCAAGTTAAAATTACTATGAAGAGGCAATTCCATCACTCGGCTTCAGTCCATTCAAAGATGCTTTGCACCGCTCACACAGCACAGTCTGGTCTTCAGCAGACTAGACTGTAGTGTAATCAACTGTCATTTTACAGGACAAACTTCTAACTGCAGCTCCAGGCTTTTTTGGCTTTCAAGCATGGGGTTTAGAAGAAAAGAAGTCAAATGGATTTAGAGTCAGTTTAAACAATTAAACTACTTTTTTCCTAACATTTTTAAACTTGAAAGTTGGAATGTAACTCTTCAAGCGGAGACTAAGATGCTACCAAATTGTCTTAGTTTTCCTCATTTTAAGGCTAATGACCTGTTCCTATTTCTGCAGGCACTTTTCAACAGTTATTGCTGAACTTCTGCAATAGTAGGAAAATATATTGTCCTGAAACAAAACAGAGTAAGAAAACATATAAACATATGTATATGTGTATGTATGTATTTTTCACTGAGCTGTAACAGCTCAACAAAATAGTATTTTTCACTGAGCTATAATAGAAACATCCTTTGTACAATTTCTATAGACTACCTTAATGTTATCCATATCAGGATCAAAGACAAAAACCTAAAGGATTACATCAATAAATATGCCTTACATTTGGGGCATTTTGTAAATCGTTCCTTTTTGCTTTATCCAAGATCAGAGATTAGTCCTAGTTAGCATTAAATGGCAAGCACAGCTCACTTCACTTCCATTCACTATATAAATACAATTTCAAAATCCTCATGGCCTGAAGCCCATTGTTGCACTGATACTGCAAAATTTACCCATTACATTGAATGCTTAAAGCCTAATGTAATTTAGGAGAGGTGAACAGCTGTAACCCAATAACAGTAAAGACCACTCCAGCACACTAAAGTAGCAACTATTGCCCTCTTGCTATTAAAAGGAATTGAATTTACACTATTAAGAGTGCTAAGGTTTGGAAACCCTGGCTTTATCACAACCACACACTTAGACCATCCCGCTTACAGGCCAAACTCCATAAACAAGGGAGAACTTGCATAAAGCACTCATAGAAGTTGAAGCCGTAAAAGGTGACACTCCTTACTAGCTCCCTTAACAGCTAAAATTACTCATGTAAGATTCAGCACTCAGAAAATTCACACAAAGAGCTGCAAACAATCCAAAAAGCTACTTTAGCTAGGAAATTAATTTTTATTGGGTCTTCAACTTTTCCACAGATTCATTGAACACTTGGGTAATTAAGGTTCCATTCAGACTACTGACTAAGAGGGACATGACAAATTGAGATGCTTAGCATGGCATCTAAGCTTCAGAAAACAATAAGAAATTCAGACCACATAATAGCCATAGACACCAGGCCCTGTCTCATTATATCTGGGGGAATCAGCTTGTTGCTTTTCACTGACATGTTGACAAATAGCTCAAGCACACCTCCTGTGCCAGAACAATACTACAAGATTACCGATGAGGCTGAAAGAGTACAGGGCTACTAGAAAACCAAACAAGGAACTGCCTGGCAATAACATTGTCAAGTCACTCTAGCATGTAGTGATGGACTTGGCCATTTCCCTCTATACAAACATAGGATGTACACTCAAGAGTCACAGACAGATCCTGGATGAAGTCCTGATTCCCCCCAGCTCTCCAATATGTGTATTTTAAATGCCTGCAAGTCTATAGAAACATTTTCACTCCTAGTGAACAGGAAAGTTTGGCAGCCCAATACTATCCAAGTAATGGAGAGAGATAAATAGATGCCCAAGGTAAGTGTTTTCTACACTACCAGCTCAGCACTCCTCTTCTACATTGTTTTAAGAAGTTTTGGGGGCCTCCTAAACTTCACAGCAGGCTGCCAAAATACAAACCTACATGCCCTAAAAAAAACCCTTCTATTTTCTCCTTAACAAGCATTGCATTCTGGTGTTATGCAACACCCTTAATAGCGTGGTAGCTGCTGCAGCTCACTTGGCTCCATAATAGGCCCAAAATACAGCCAAGGAAAATGCTTAGTACTGTGAGTTGTCCCATCAGAATGAGGTGGTCTTTGGCAATGCATCGTTAGATAAATGTTTGCATAATCTTTCTTTTCTTTTTTGTACAAGCAAAACAGCCTTTGGATTTTTTCTACCATGATCAAGAATAGCTGAATAGGTAGTACATGCCTGTTGATAACTTTTCCATACTGTTTCACTAAATTAGTTGTTCTCACTCAAAATCAGGTTCTTCACATTACTTAAACTAGACAAAGTTTCATAGACCAACTCTAGCATGGGTATAAGCTGTCACTTTAAAAAAAAGCTTACAGTTAACTCCATACTGCAATAAATAAATCACTATTACTACAAATAAGAATAATCATCAGCTCCTGTCAAAATCTGAGCTGTTGGACTTGAGATATTTTTTTGTCCTTTCATTCAATAAGCTTTAACAAGAACCAGGCAGCATCCATATGGGATTACACAGTCTCAAAATACTACGAAAACACTATAAAATGGACATCAGTCTTCATAATACAGCGTACTATGTAAATATTATCATATTAATTTTACAGGCAACCTAATCAGATTAGAATAGTAAATCACATCCAAATCACATAAGGCACTGACAGAACCAGGGCTGAATTCAAGAGGACAACCTGAAGGGCAAAAGAGGAACTTACATAATCAGTTCTTCAATTAGGGGCTAAATGTATATCCTCTTTGTTCTAGTCATACTCAAAAATTAGCAAAAAATATAAAGTAAGTGAAAACTACATTATTTTTAAGCGATGTGTTTGACACTGCAATTTACTATGTAAATCAGAAATAGCACTTACAAGCAGCAGAAATGACAAAGAATACATACCGAACGGTCAGAATTACAATTCAGAAACTGCTTTGAAAGTCTTGGTAGAAAATAATGTGTTTTGCATCCATTATTCATCTACTTCTAAAACAACAAGTCATACATGGGCCAACAGGGAATGAGAGAGCCAGAATAAATGGCTTCTATTCTACTAACTCTATCAAGAGGCTTTCTTAAGAGATACAATTCCAGAGTGATCACTCTGTCTATTAAAAAAAATATTCCAGACAAATATATGACTATTTCAAATCCATAATGAAACAAGACGACTATTTGGGTGGGACAGGGGTTGTTTTGTCATTAAAATCTCGTATAGAGCTCATCTGCAGTATCAGCTGTATCAAAGGAAACTCCAGACTGTCTTCCACGCTAACACAAACTGGCGTTTTCTCATTAAAATACTCCCCACATAATTCCCAGAACCTTGGCCTAACGTTCAGAGATTTTTTTTTAAGAAAACCAAACAGTTATAGAGAAAATTCTGGATTTAGGAAAATATTTGTAAAATATTATTATATTAAGGTTTACCTATATTTGAAGTTCTCATAAGACTGACAATTTCAGGACATGACGGGACTCAAATCTGCACCTCCTGCTACTGGTCTGACAAAGTAATTAACTGAAGTTATCATTTCTTTCAACTCTAACATGATGCCTATAAAATCTTCTTTCTGGGGAGGGGAACTGTATATTAGAAGACTATCATATGCATTCTTATAAAGGATTTAGACATAAGTGCAATACCAAATACTGTAATAAATGCAGTAACCTACCATCTGTTTGTGATTTACTGAGAAATATCGTACTGGCCCGTGGATGATCTGATGGGTTGAATTCCATATTCAAATCTGGAAATACAGAGAGAAAATCACAAAAACATTTATAAGTATCCAATAGCATACACAAATTTCCTCAGTCTTTAATAAGACCAAGTTTACATGCTTAGGCAGCTATTGCAAAATAAAATCCATCTTGAGGCCCACTTATTTACCCTTCTTCACACAAGTGGCTCTTTTTGGCCTGCAAATAATTTGCATCAACACAGCTTTGGGATTAGACTTCAGTTCTAAGGGCTGCGTTTGGAGTAAAACAGATAAAGGAGCTTGAGAAGTTTGTACACAAGAAATCGCAGATTAACCATTTACCACCAGTTTCTTCCCACCATGCCTGAAAGCCACTGCTAAGCACAGGAAGACAGCTTGTTACATACGATTACAGGAGAATTAAGTATTGTAAAATAAATACAATAGATAGATGGGTAGATAGATGGGTTTTCAGGATTAGATGTGATTAAAATAAGTTAAGTCTAGGCCACAGTGTTTTAAATGTTCGAGATCACAAAATCTTGAAAGTTTCCTTACGCTTTACAAATGAACATATTCCTTGCTGTGATGACGTCTAAAAAAAATATAAAAATACCCCAAACCAGTCCTGAAAATCCTTTACCAGGTTAAAGATTCAAAATGATCATAGCTTATACAAACTTCTACGAATATTCTTTTCCCTACCAAATGCATTCAATCTACAAGTTCCCAAATTCCCTTCCACTACCAATCTGTCAAAACTCTTACATGCCTGCATCCACTTGAAAGCATGCTTATAAATACAGCAGATCATCTTGTACAATTTCTTGTTCTCCCAGTGTGGCTATCTCAGCCTTCTTATGTTGTCTTGGTTTCTAGGTATACATTCTCTTGCATTTGACTCAGGTAAGATATTTATATGAGATGATACAAGCACTGATAAATTTATCTTCTGTGGTTATCCCAAGCTTTCTACATTTCTGCCCTCCTCTGTGAAAATTGAGCAAAACTGGAAATTAAGCCCCAACTCTTATGAAAACAAAGTCTTTTTGCTCAGGGGTCAAGTTCTCCCATCTACAGCTTTCCCTGTTCCTTTACTATCAAACACCATAATCTCTCCCCCTTTTCCCTTTTGTTTACTAATTTACTAGGTCTTCCACTTCCCTGCTTTTTTCTCCTGACAACACATTTCTCTACAAAAGTACATTCTATTTGGTTTTTTCCCCTTTATGTTCTCTTGGCTTCTTTTTCATCCCCCTGCATCCTGTAGCCCATGAAATCAGCAGCCTGACATATTGCTAGAACCTGGACATAATTTCTAGAAAAACACAAACTTCTTACTTAGAAGAAAGAACCCAGAAACATAGAAGAACAATTCCTCAGTTGGAAAGGCAGCTTATTATTATTACCAAAGCCACAAAGGAAAAGAAATCTAGGCGTTTCAAGAGAAAGTAATTTTGATTCTCCCACAAACCACTGTTAGCAGTTAAGCTTGGAGAAGACTCCAGGAAGGTCACCTTACTACTAGGAGTTCAGACCTGAAAGGACTGTGAATTACGAAGAATATTTTCCTGTTACTTTCTGCATCTTATTTAGACATAAAGAAGAAAAAAAAAAAAACATCCATTGAGATAGATAGTGCTGGTAAAGACTACTTTCCATTTCAGTTTTTTTCATTAAGCTGAATTGAAGTTGCAATTCACTAAATTCACTAAACAAAAGCTTTTTTAAAAAACCATTACAGACATTTTTTCTACAAATCTTTTAAAGTACAGCAATGTAAATTTAGTCAACAAAATGGGACCAACAGCGTGAAACTGAATTCATATTACAAAACTGCCTCTAAACAGACAAGCATTCCTTTCCTTCCAACACAGCAAATTATCTGCTCAGGGAGCAATAACAACCCAGTACAGGCTTACAGTCTGCTTGCAGAGCTGAAAAGAAAGAAAAACCAATTACCACATCTTGCAGTCAAGTTGCAACTGTTCAAGATTCCTGTACTATAAAAGGCTGTTACGCAGAAGCAGTAAACCACCAGAGGACTTAAAAGTCTTTCTGAAAAAAAACCCCATGAATTATCCAGCTGCACTGGCTCTTGGATAAACTGATATTCTTCAGACAGGAGCTGAAAGACAACCAGCAAGACCACACCTCAGCAGCTGCAGAGGCCAGACCAGAGATTTTGAACCACCTTGAGGACTTGAACCACCTTGGGCCAAGTGGTGGCTACAGCTCCTTCCCACTGGCAAATCCCACAAAGACTCCCACATCCACTTCTCTCCACATCCCTTCTCTCACATCCTCCCCAGCAACAGCAGCCCTCAAACACATCCATCTGTCTTTCTCAAACTGCCTGCACAAGAAACAGAGGTGAAGAACATGGGTGTTGGGAGCAGCAAAGCCTGTCAGTGGCCAGAGGACGACAAGTGCTGCTGAAGGAGGCTGGCTCCACAGCTCCCTTTGAGGTTCAGCGTAGGTCTTGTGTGCTTGCAGGCAGAAGAAAGCACAACTGTTTGGTGAGTAACTGCAACTCAGTCACTCCAAGTTCCAGCAAGGAAAAGCATTAGGAAAACTGGAGCATCCCACAGGCCACCTGTGGGACCACAGCTCTCCATACCACCACTGCTAGCATGAAGAAGATTTAGAATGCATGAAGTTTCAAAATATACAAGTCAGATTGCAGTCTCTGGCTGATCTTAGATGTCTTTATTGCACAGCTTGAAAATAAATGCCTTTTTGAATCTGGCAATATATTATTACAAATCTGTCATTAGAAATCATGTTACAGAAGAAAGAGATCAAATTATACACATATTTGAAGCTAATAACTCATCACCAAAAGACATTATGCATCAAAAGGTTACTTCCATCATAAAGAAAATAATATATTCATGCTGCTTCAATTATATCAGTAGTTCTTTCTAGTATTTGCAATGTATCATGAAAACAGCCACAATATGAGACTTACTCATTTTGTAATGGAATAGTTGAAGATAAAATTTAAACTCACACAAGCAATACTCCACTATTCGAAAGAGAGGAAAATGACAGCAAAACTTTGAATTATTGAAATCTGCACAAAAATCTTCTCCATTGCTAACAGTCTGCTCTGTGACTCATCACAGCCTTACAAAGGAAAGTGGGTACTTGTTCCAACAGATACTCTGCACTCCAAAATCAGCTTTTAAGAAAAAGTCACTCTCTCGTAGACAGACCAAATTAAAATTCTTTTACTGTAGATGTTCTTCTCAGTTAAAACAGATGTGGAAATTTTTCCTACATGTTTTCATAGTTCAAAGATTAGGTGATTTTGGTTTTTAAGGTTCTAAAGGACTGTTAAGTTATGCAAAACAGAACTCCCATTCTGTAAACATCTAAACAGTGTGATGCCCCATTAAAATTTCAGGGTATTTCTCTTCTCAAAATATGGACACACAGCTTTGGTTTCTAAAATACATGTATAAATCTGTATCTATATAGATGTATATTTAAATCAAAACTAATTTTTGATTAGCCAAAGCAAACACAGCCTCAGGTACACTTCCACTGAAAGATCGCGGGCCTAACAGCATTCACACAATTTTGGAGGATTTGGGTAAAACCCAGAGTGTAAAAATACAGGCACACTTAGGAATGTATAATCTTCCTCAACTCACTCCCTCTCCTAGAAATAGAAGGAGAGTTTGCATATAACTTTATTCAGTACATGACTGTGCTGAACTAAGACAACCACCAGAAGATCACAATGAGATTCATCCTGTAGACTGTGAGAAATTTAGTTCCTAAAGCTACAATAATTGCATTCAAATATGGCCATAAAAAGAAGCTGACTGTGAAACAGTTTTGTTTCAGACTTGGGCTAAAGCCCGAGCAAGATTTTAAATCTCAAAACAAGATCTCAAAAAGCATTACTGAGATAAAAAATACTGAAAACAGCCTCACTTTGTGCTTTGTAAAGGTTAAAAATAAGTTCAGATGACTGTGGAAGAGAGCTAAAAGAATGACTGGAGGACTGCAGAAAATGCCTTCAAATGACAGACGGAGTTCAGACTGTTAAGCTGATGGAGAAGGAAAACCAGGAGGCATCTGTAATTAACATGCACCTTCAGAAGGGGAGAAGAAAAATTTCTGAAAGCTCTCTCTAGTCTAGCACACAACATAACAAAACCAGTAAAAAATAGAGGCAGAAAGATCTTAATTATGAACTTGGATGAAGAAAAAGAGGGAGGATAATTAGGCCCTGAATCTCCAAACCCAAGGAACTCAACTTGTTTTGATGTTTTCGCCTTTCGAGAAGATTGCTGTAGCCAAACATTTTTAGGCTTTAGTCCAGAATGAGTATTTAGTCTCAATTTAGTCACAACTGCATGCAAATTACTGGCTTATGATTCAGATGCAGGTCAGATCAGATGATCCCAAAGGCCTCTAGCCTAAGTTTTATAAAATCTTCAGAAAGAGCAATATTAAATTATTAAGCAGAAAAACTCAGCAAATCCCAGTGGCTCATGTGTACACTTTCTGAAATCGCACCAAACTCTGCTGTGATTCTTTAGAAAAACCTACATTTTAAGACTTGTGGTCAGAATACATTATACAAGATATAAAATCAGAAAAGGATGAGACTAAACCTTTCATGGAAGCATTTTAACAAAAAAAAAAGTTTCTTCAACTCAGGAGTCTAGAAACACACACCACAAGAGGATGAAGGATGGGTGCAATAGCAAGTAACTTCTGAGCATCATACATCAAAGCTTCTACAGTGACACAAACAGGAAAAACTAACACAGTCGCTGCTTTCATAACAGTGCATGTGGGCTGCAGCACACAGAGCAGGTTTGAAAAAATGTGTTTATTCTATCAGAAAAATTAGATGTTATTTCCTTCCTTTAGAACAATGAAAGTTGGTCAGGCTCTGATGCTGATTCAATAATGAACTTAAGTGTAAGCTAAGTGAAAGGCTTGTTTTAGACTTAAAGAGTTCAGAGCTCATCTGGTGAAATTACTTTCCTTCCTCCCCTTTACCCTTGGGACCACAGTCTATCACTGCCACTGCATAACCATCACTTTCATTAAGGAAAGAGATGGTGTTACGTATAAGTTTAATAACCTATCATAAGCTTAGAAATTAAATCAATCCATGTTTCTTCATTCCAGAAGATTGACTGATTGATTGATTGATTTAATATTTGAAGGGCTTTCAGGTAAAAAAACAGACCTGTCCAGGGAATGCCACAGAGACAACTGCAGCTGACCGGGCACTACACAAACCTGATAAAATCTCTGCCATCTTTTCTCCACCCACAACCCAACATTACAAAGCAACCGTCTGGTACGACCTGGTGGATGGAAAATAACAAAAAACCCAAAGTTGCTTATCAAGAAATTAAAAGGATGCAAGCAACAAGCAATGTCTGATCAAGCCCTACACGTTGCCAGGCAGCCTGTTGAAAGGGAAGAGAAAACAATTGCCAGGGAGAAGAAGTAAGAGGAAGCACAAGTGACGTGAGGGAAAGGAAAGGCTTTCACAGACATGCCAAGGGCTTTTGGTGTGCCCTGCTGCAGGTGAGGAACAGCACAGCTGTGCCTCCCTTACCTACACCACCTCCACAGTACCAGCAGGTGTTATTCTCAGGCTGGCAGAAAGAGTGAAGTTGTTGCTCCAGCTTTCAGTGTATCAGCCCAATTGAATGAGCTTATGTCCTTTGCAGGAAAAAAAAGCAGAAACAGCATTCTCCAGGCACAGATCAGGAGATAGGTTTCCCCAACAATGAACCAAGAAAAAAACACTGAAATAAATTTCAAAAGCCTCATGCACCTTCTGTCTTTCTGCTTCTCTTTTACTCTGGTGGGCTGCTCCCCTATACTAACAGCAATTAGCCATTTAAATGTACAGTAATGAAAATATTCCCATAAATATCACCATGTTACTATAATTACACCAGGAGCTGGTAAGAGTTAAATATGTACCTCAACGAAGAGAATCTCCCTAATATGTTTCTAGTCAAACACAGCAAATCTCCCAAAAATGACTTTAAAAAAGAGGAGAGAACAAAGAAACAAGACTGAAGAAAGCAACCTGTCACTGTTATTATTCATTTTCTTAAACTTTATTTTACATCATCACAATTTATTCAAAGGAGCCACCATACACTCTTACATTTGGAAAATTGTATGACTAAATCAAGTACTAAAGTTTCCATTTAAGACTTCTGTACATTAAAGCCTCTAAAACGTAGGATGCAACAAACATCTGGGACTAAAATAATTCACTGGGATGGACAAATAAACAAACCACTGGGATGCTTGCTGTTCAGAACATTTTCTAGCTTTCACACCACAATAAGACTGAATTATATAGGCTGATTTCACTGGGTAATAACAATAACTGCACCTGCTTTTACACTAAAGTTTCCAATATGCAAGATGCACTACTAGAAGTTTCAGCCTATGCCATTCAAACATCACACAATCAATACACGAAGATTTACCATTATCAGACCACAAGATTTATCTGTACCTTTTTAGAGTACTTCATGTCTTGTGTAAGCAGCAACTAATCTACCCTAAATGAAAATGCCTTTCCACTGCTTTACGGCTTATAGTATTTTTGTAAGAACAAATGTTGATGATAATGTTCCAGTGCTTTTTAACAATGATTATGAGAAGAAAAAAACTCTGGAAATGGGAAGGCAATTGGCTGGAAGGGTAAACTCCTTCACATTTGGCTAGGCTGTTGGAAACTTGGATGTGATCTTTGCTACCCGGGAGCTATGATATTCTCTGCATACCATTCCAAGCAAACAACGGGCACAACATTTCTCAGCAAGCTCCAATTATACAGTGACTCTGTTCCAGCTCTGCTCTAATCTCAGTCTTCGAGGGGTACTCAGAGGTATTTCATCAAAAGAAGCCCTTGTGAGGGGTTATACAATGTTTGTTCCTGCACAGTTATCCCTCACCAGTCACTCAAGTTACTTAACCTACAGTAAGGTGAACCAATTTTACTGGAAGCTGTGGATCAATACAAAATCATCAGCATCATCGTCATCACCACCATCATATCACAACTGAGCTGACAATATAAGTTTGAATCTTAGATTGAAGCCTTATCTGCAGTTTTTTACCAAGGTATCCATATTTCACCATTCCTCAAAACACAGCCATTATTGTCATACAAATCATTAAGAGACAGAATGAACTCAAGGACACGATCCCGCAAATCCAGGCACAGGAGTTTGAACTGTAGCTCAGCTCTTTATCTGGAAAAAAGAAACTTCATGATGGTGACAAGTTCTGAGGAACCCTGACACCAGCCCAGCAAACCAGGTAAAGCTTACCCTTCCTCATTCCCTTAAGGAAATTATTTTAATAAATGCCAGTGAAAAGGGCATCTTTCCAGCATCTCTTCTTTCTACCTTTTATGGTTTTTTTCCTACTGAGCTGAGTAACCTAAAGCCATTTATCAAACAGCTAATAGGTAATCCATGAAATACAAACAGAAAAATAATGTTCTTGTTTCTCAGAAAATTTAGTGCAAGTGTATTATAAAACACTTGCAAGGGTATATCTCTGACTTCAAGGGCAGCAGCTGCTTTTTTAATATGCAAAAATATAATTTGTAATCTTTTCTGAGGAACACCACAGGATACTTGGTAAACTAAAATAATAGGCTTTCGAGTTATCCCCTGCAGACTTGTATTCTCATGGCAACCAAATTACCACGCTACCAAGATACAGTGGTAAAATCAGTACTACATGCAGACTGCGACCTGAAACTGAAAAGTGACTAACATTAAATTAAAAACTCTCCCAACGTTTAAACTCTACATTTGTACATGTATGCAAAATCCCATAAGCACATCAAATAAAGCACGCGTCCATGTATATATATATACAGCCTGAGCCACTGAGCACTTCAATTACTGAGTTATAGTGCTATCCCTAAGCCCAGGAGGCTCAGTCTCCTTGAAGTCTTATGGCAGAATAGATACAATATGGCTTGTTCAACATATATCCACTTCAGATGTAGCCATATAATTCTGCCCAGACTCCAGACACTATAGCTTTTGAAACCTAAAACCCTGCAACCTCCAAGTATTTTGGACATTTTGTATCCTCAAACCCCTTTTCACTCACACTCATATATCCTCTATACCAGGCAAAGAAAAAGGAGCAAGAAGGAAAAAGAGAAATTAAACCAAAGAAAACAACTGCAGATCTTTAATTGACATTTATTCTCAGTCTTTGATTGAGTTCTTTAATTGACATCTGTTCTCAGAAGAGTCAGCTCGGAATCTTTAAGTATTGATCTTGGACAAACACCTTATAACAACTGAATACATAGCAAAATTGTCACTGCAGGAGGTACCATTTCCAGACTGATAAAAAGCAGTATATTGATATCTCATTATTTGCTGTGAATTTATAATGAACCATAACACTGCTATCTATCTTCATTGCAATTTACCGTATTACTCTGGACAAGTGAATAGCTTTAAGCAGCCACAGAAAAGACTAACATATTTACTTTAAAATCAAAATCATATAGAAATGTTTTGTTCTTGTCCCAAACATGGATTTATTCCCAAAATTACATTGGCTTAATGCCCATGACAAGTAACATTCAGTCCCAGAGCAGTAATTAGTTGCAGATCCAATATCTCACAAATCTCTAACTGTTAATATGAGCTCTGGGCAACTGAAAAGAGGATAAAAGCAGCTTCTTATCTGTTTTTCTCCCAGTCACGTGGACACAGCCACTGCATATAATATTCAAATTCTGAGGCTGACTTCATCGGCCAGAAACAATGCAGCAACTCTAAATTCAGGCAGGTAAAACCTTACCAGAGCAAACCCAGAACATGCATACCTATGGTATTATCAGAAGACGGAAGGTCATTGTGAAACTGCAATCCAAAGACATGATGCAGAGAATGCATGTAAGTTTAAATTGTGTACAGCACAGACAAAAAAGTTGAAGGGGATATCAATATCTCCATTTCAGATAAGGAACAAGGCCAAGAAATATAGTTAATGGATCACTAAAATCCTGGTACCATTTTGTGCTTAATCCACACCTCTGCAGATCAGACTCCAGGTCTTGATCTATCTAGTTAGCCAGAAAAGGAGCAGCACAGACTTAGGGACCATAGAACTATCTTGTCCATTATTACTATTGCTACTTTTGGATGCCTAATTCACAGTTAAGTCACCCAGGTGCTCTACAGTCAATAAAGCACACAGTTTTAGAAGTGCACTTGTCCAGCAGCTCTTTGCCTAATCATAAACCAAAAATTTGGGGCAGAACATACTCTAGACGTGCCAGTGCTATAACTTTCCCAATACATTTCCTGACAAAGACACCAGGGAATTAATTCCAAATATAAATAAAGTGCTGCATTAACTCAGATAAAGTTTGCTAACGTCTGCTTCTTATCAGTCACACTGACATTATGTGCTGCTTATTTATTAAGCAGTAGCTTATTTCCAGATGATGGGAATTATTCCATGTACCAAGGCTACTGGAAAGATACGTGCGAATGCCAGACACTATGTAATGAAGTATTTTTGGACAAATACTTCCTATTGCTGCCTGGCAGGAAAACACTAATTTAACTCACTAAGTTCAATTCTGTTGAGCTATACTTGCCTTACATAGTTCAACACTTTGAAATGTTTATTGTAAAACTCATACCTGTGCTCAACCCATCAGGTGGATACACTGAAAGCAACAACTACGAATTGCTACCACAGAACAGCTAAAATAACGTCATGTCAGTCTATAATATGGCTTCCAGAGTTGCTATGACACCAGAAAATCAGAAAAGCAATATATTAAATCAGGAAAGATAATACCTAATGCAGCACGCTAATCAGAATGATTTTATCAAGTCTCCTCTGAGACAATTTACTGAGGGAATCCACTGGCAAGGAAGAATTATCACATCATTAGCAATCTGCACTCCTGTCAGGAATGTATTTAGTCACATCATAGATTAGATGTTTAAGGAATTGCTAAGCAGACATGGAATTTTCCAATCTGAAGGCCTCTGGCTAATCTGCCAATAAAAAAGTAAATACAGTATGTCATTTCACCAAGGACAGCAGCTACTCATTTCAAATGTCACCAGAGCTTTTTTTGTTAAAACAGGACAGAAAGCTGACATCACAGGAGAGGTTTTACTGGCAAGTGCTCTACGTATAGAAGCAGATATCCAATCAAATTCTGACTGCCCTTTAAAAGTGAAAAACCACAATTTCATCCATTCAGAAATTACCGTATGAAATGATCATGTAGTATTTACTTGAAGGTCTAACTCTTCTGAAGAGCCTATTTTTAAAAATAGTGTCCTGATATTTAAAGTACCTGGATACACAGAGGCAAAGTCAAGGTTTTTGTAATGGGATGTTAAGTCTCTCAGACTTTCTAAAGTTCCCTAAAGAAATAACAAACATTTGCATAATGATACAAACTAGCTGGGGTTCCAAAAGGCTTTAGCAAGGTCACTTGCTTCTGAAACTAAGCAGACATTCAGTGCTCAGAAAGGCCAGGCACAAATCACTTAAAAGATGGGAATTTACGCACAGGATTAAACTGTCACTTTTCAATAAGTGTTCTCTGTTATTTTTCAACACATTCAAAACCATGAAGTGGATTTATTAAAATTGCAAAGTCTGTAGATGATAGGACGTCACTTACAAACAAGCATCAGCCACAAGAATATCTTAGTTACTGGTCAACAAAATGGTAGATAAAGGTAAATGCAAAGAACTTGAAAAAATATCTTAATTTCATCTTCAAAGTGATGAGTTTCAAATATTCCTACTTGGGAAATGCGTCATAGGAACCGGGAACAAATGAACCTAGTACAGAGAGATTAAAAAAAATGCGCCTAGTACACCGACTGAAGAGGTTCTTTAGCAACATTAACGCTGCAGAATTCCTTTCCATAAGATACTAAAGTCACTGAAGTTTCTACCATCTGAAAGGGTTCAAAAGGGATTAGACATGCTTCTAGAAGACAAATTTTCTAAGAATTACAAGTACATATTAACTGCTCAGAAGTTCTTAAGGTGCAGTTTTGGGCAAGTTGGTATTCTGAAGAAATTTTGTTACATTTCTCTGTTCTTATATTCTGCCATCACATCCTGCAGGAGACAGGGCAGAGGGCTGGCCAGAACTTCAGTATAACCTGTCACACTGTACTCTGACAAACTCAAAACCAGCTTAAAGTAAACCAAATAGATATTTTAGTTGCTCTCAAAGACAAAGGACCTGAACAGACTAAATCCAAAGCAAGGAATTTACTAGATCAGCATATACACTTAAGCAAGGAGAAAAGCTCTCACAGCCTAGTAGTTTAAGATTAACTAATTTTTCTCCACTGTTGTAGTTTTGTCAACTTTCCAGGATTGGATTTATTGCAGCATATGGACTTTCATCCTCAGAGAGCACTGACCAGACATTTCTCTTTCTAGTAGCTGATATTCAAGTAAAGCAGAGGAAAAGGTAGGTACTGCATACCTTGTGCATTGACCACAGGAACCAAAACACAGGTTAGCCAAGAGTGAAACAAATCCCAACCAAATTTTCAGTAAGAGCCTAATAATTTAGCTGCTACACACCATGCTACTGCTCCAGTAAATTCTTGGGTCAGTGGACTGTCATGTTGCAGTTCTTCTGGTCGGAATAACGCTCATGTCCCTTTGAATACTATAAACATATTGATCCACTGCAAATTTCCTAGGGATCTGGACTAGTCCAAGAAGAACTGTTCACTAACCTCCTTTTTCCTACCAGCATACACCTAGAGTTAAGTCCCATATTAAAACACACATATCCCAGATTTGTAAAACAAGGACTAGAATTGCCAGTTCTGCAGGAAAAAAAAAATCACAGAACTTTTGGGTAGAGAGGGAGAGAGACTTTAAGTTTTGGGTATGGTCTTTTAGGTTGTTTTTCTCCACATGCCACTTTGAAAATAGATTAAATTAGGAGGATTTTGTAGAGCCTGGTTGTCTGTGCAAGGAATATGAGAAGGATTTGAACTTTCATCTTGGTTCCTTTTCTTACTACAGCCCCCCTATGTTTTGCAGTGGGCAGCTGCTTCATATATGTGAAAGAACATGAAAAACAGGAAAACACTGTGAAGAAAACTAAAGAAGAGAAACTTAAACTAAAAAATACGAAGAATAAGAGGCACTCTACTTGGCAGACATTATTATGTAAATCACAAGGAAAAGAAACCAGCAACAGCTACTAAAAGAAAATACCTAAAATGGGAAAACCGACTCGGAAACAGACAGGGGAGACAGCCAAACCACAGAAAGGCATAGCAATGGCTCAGGAGTTAGCACCTAACAGCTTTTGTTGAGCACTTCTGACTGGTATTTATTAAACATGTTATTCAACGCAAAGCTTATAATCCATTTATACAATAAAGTGAGGTTTTGAAAAAGCCTTGGCTGAAAGGAGGGACTAGATCTTGACTGTACCAAAATGCCAAGACCTGAAGTACATCACAGCTCGGTGAGAGCCAGAAGAACTTCTAACACTTCAGCACATGCAAGTCAAAACTGCTGCTACATTTTATACAAGCCAAGACTATGGTGGAATTATTTTTTTGTCAATATTTTTCAAAACACCACAAGTTAACAATCTAAAAATAAACAGTTTTTGGACACAGAGAAATGTTCAATGGGGTATTTTCATTCTGATACATACTCTTTAAAACAGAGTTTTGCCATATTTTGTAAATCATGACCATCATTGCCAGCTAGGGACAAATCACAGAACAAAAGATAAAAAAACATTTTTTCTTTTAAACTACAAGGCTTAAAAGTTCCCTCATTGTCTTAAATTTCTTAAAAAATGTGTGGACGTACAATATTGTCTTATGATTTGAAGACCTGACTGGCCTCTGACAACCTGCAGAAGGACAAGAGGGTTATCCTCTGCCTGCCCTTCATTTGCATCCTAGTTGTACAGAAAAATGACCTGATTGACCAGAGTTTCACCTGTATCCAGTCTGGATCCAATTTGTACTTCATCCTCATCACCCCCCTGAGAAAATTCCCTCCAACCATTGGTTTAATAATGCTGCAAAATTTGGCAGCTCCCAGCCTCCTTTTATCTAAGGAGAAGAATTAATTTCACTCTGCTGTTTGTACTTTGTCCTAGCGACATGAAACGCACACAGGATTTGATTATATAATCTCCAGATCCGTGGGAGGGATTTGGAGCCTTGCCTGAAAACCTGCCACTTCTTACGCATTCAGAAGCTTGAAAGCATGTTTGCCCAACACACATATCCATGGAGCTAAAATCACAGTTGAGTTCCTTCACTCTAGATCATCAAAAATATTATCAAAAACCCAACAGTGCAAGAGAATTAAAAAAAAAAAAAAAATTAAAAACACATGGGACATCTATTCAACAACTTGAGTTTGGTTCCGTCATAAATGAGAAGACCGCTGAAGACGTTAATGGATTTACACCAATTTACACTGTCCAATAACTTTGGTGGTTTCTGTCCAAATACCAGCAGAGCAGTCACCATAAAATACAGCCACCAAAACTGGCATTGACGTCACTGTTGTTTTGAAGCTCTTTCTGAGACTCTGTGGACTGGCTGAACCCTAGCCTTTTTTCAACAAACACTCAGGCATGTAACACATCAGTAGTTGCAGTGACAGCAGTGCTAGACAGGTTTTCCTGTGCACTTTACCTATCACTCTTCAGCATGCCCTGGTCTTAAGGCAACTGGAAGTGTTCCAAATGTCAAATCAAAATAGACTTCATTAACAGCAACAGGCTAAAATTTTCAAAAATACCACAGGAAAAAAAGTTTTAAAATTCACTTTCACAATTTTAAGGAAAGTTCCCATTTTTCTATTTGAAGACTCACAAAACTGAAGAAAAATATAAAACAGAACATGGTTCAGCTCAACACATTTTTACAGCACAAGTACTAGTAAGATGCATCTAGCTGAAATGTATGAGCCTTTGAAAAACCATTAAAATCATCTTTGTTTTCTGTTTTTCAACCTGTAAAATTTGATGCTGTCTTCAATCTGTCAGACTTCAAAGGCAGAAAATTATTTGCCCTCAATACAATTATATCTGCATAGTGCAAATAATTTTATGAGTGGTTTTAATTTTGACAGATTTTACCTTACATTTCTTTTTGCAGATGAAACCTCTGCAATTGGACACCAATTTGCTCCCAAGTAAGTGGAATATAGCAAATCTATTCCTTAAGTCTTTTTAAGACCTCAGTCACTTTTCACTAATGCTGATAAGTGATGTCCTAAATTATTTTGATCGATTGAATATGGAAATATAATCTAAAAGTTCACAATACTTCAAAGTATGAGGACAACTGAAGAAACAGCAATGATTTCTGAGACATCCATCTCAAAGGTTTGCCATGCGCATCATGCCTTGGCTTTGGGTAGAGACACTATTTCCTTGCACTCATACACCATCAGCCACCACTATTGCTGGCACTGACTTTTCCTCAGCACAATAAAGGGAAGGTTGACATTACAGTTGAGGCAAAAGGCTGGGACTACTAAGATTCAGGGTAAGCATTAAAACTTACTATGTTAATTTGCATAAATAATTCTCCTGGATTCCTAACCTTGGTGTATTAACTCACTCACACTAACGCTTCTCAGAAGAATGACTGTTTCTTGCTTTAAGTATGCCACACAACATCTCAAGGCTCAGAGAGCAGTCTGTAAGAGACCGCCTACACTAAAGCAACGTAAATTAATTCCAACCTGATAGCTATGTGTAATGATTCAGGGGAAGAGTTTACATCAACCTTATGAAAATGTTCAGATTTTAAGAATTTACTACTAAAAAAGTTGCCATGTGTCGGAATGTGTTAGCCTATCCTTTCTAAAGAGGACTTTAGCATGTACCCACCAAAATAAGATGACTAAAACATCTGTACTTAGAAGGAATATTTTCGAGACTAATGAGAACAGTTGAAAAGACTGCTTTTCTTAGCTACAGAAATGAATTTGACTGTTCGAGACTGGAAGAGAGGACAGAGCTGACAGGTTTGAGTTGGAGAAAGGATGAATATGCATGCTTATACAAAAGTATCCTGGATCTTTTACCCAAGCCAAAACAGTATCCCAGAAGAGCAAAGACAACATAAAGTATACACTTCTGCCTAATCTCTTTATATGTTATACTATTAAGTAAACAGCAACAATGTCCTGAAATACTTTAAAAGCATTGGGCGACACATAACACAACACACCAATATGTGCAGTGCATGCCCTAGGAAGCCAGTCCAGATGGAGATCTGGGACACTGTGGTGTTTACAACCTTAAATACCCTGGAAGTCAGCAGAGATCTGAAAGTCTAAGGCAGTCAGGACATAAAGCTCCATTTTGTGACAGGGTAACAAAAAGCCTAAAACCAGGAAATCTTTCAGACATGCCAAGAAAGAAACAATACCATGGCCTCCTGAGAGACAGAAAGCATCACAGATGTCATTGCTGCTCAGACCCTGAGACTGAGAGCAGGCTAAGGAGCATTTAAATCGATCAGTGTTCGCGCCACAGTTGGCTTGACAGTGTTGGACCACAGTCAGATCAGCTCTGGAAAAGACAGAAAACTGCAAATCAAAATTCCTGCACTTCTGTCATTGGGTGAATCCACCACTGCATCAATCAGTCTCCACTTTCTCTTTTGCCAACACTCATGCCAAGGGCTACACTTATGGTTTAAGTAACTACACAGGCAGTCCCTGTTGGCCTACTCTTTTTTTTTTTTTTTTTTTTTTTAAATCTGTGAGACCAAAATACAGCAGAAAACTGTTTCACATTTCTCTGAAAATTCAAAAGGATTACATGCTTGGATTTTTTTTCTGATAAGCCATAAGTTAATGTTTTTTCACTTCTGTTCTGCGTTTGTCACATCAATGTCAGAAGAATCATATTTTGACTAACAGAGGCCATCCTTTCCAAGCCATCACCTTGTTTACTTCTGACTCCAAGGTGACCTTAACAAACATTCATCAAAGAGAAGAGAAGCTGGTCTCTCAAAATAGCTGTAAGAAATTTCTGCTGAAATGTTTTTTCCAAGCAAATTTTTCTCATTATTTTTGACTGTCATAAGAAAATCTTCCTCTATGCACTCTCTTCCACTTCTCTTTGCTAGAAAATTTCATATCCATTCTGTAATAAATTAGTATGTCTCCAACTGTCATAAAGTAACACATACACAATGAAGTAGAAAATCATTGCCTTCAATCCACCACATAAAGTAATAGGAAAAAAAATTAAAAAAGAACAATTAGAACTGAAAAGGATCCTACAAAATAACTTTATTTACCTCCATTTCTTTTACCAAGATCAATTTTTCTAATTTAATTTCTCCAAGAAAAAAATTACCAAGAACATTTTTAAAGTCAATTTCATATTTCCTGGAACAAAAAAAAAGCATATGAATCCAAAATTTTACCAGCTACACGCAGACTCTGTAGCATTATAAATTTTACCACTTACAGAGAGATGACTGATTGTATGTTAATTTTCTTTAGAACATATGCTTTTCTGTCGAAAAACACTCTCAACAGAAGTTTTAAAAATTACAAATGAACACATCAGCAAATGAAGTGCAGAAGCCTTAAGAAAACAGCTAATCTGTCAATTTATGTACAAAACATTTAACAGTAATTCAGGCTGATCTAGCCCTCAATGTCCTCACAGAATCTAACCCGCTTGATGAATTGTCTCTTTCCCACTTTCTCACTTCTCCACTGCCAAATCCAAGCCTCAACTATCTTCTGTTCATAAAGAGAAGAACTCAATAGTGAAAGCATAAGAAACAGTAGACCACTGGACAGAGAAATTAATTTCACCACAGTCAGTTATCTCAAGCCTTCATTATTTGTACGCGCATGAAGGTTCATAGTCTATTGGCAAAGGTCCTTGATTAAATCTGAATTAAGAGAGGAGCCTATCTTGCTCTTATTGCTTGATTTCTACTCAGTCCAAAAGCAGAGCTTTAAGAAATATCTTGCTATGGAATACCTTCTTTCTAGTTCACTCCAACATCTCCTGCAAATATTTACATTCTCAGCATTAGGGGTGCCGTCTGGTGTCCACACAGCTGCTATCCTCCATCTAAGGGTCTACTTTGTTCTCTAGAGGAGATTATTAGCCTCTCAATTAAGGCATTTGTGTATACACCCATTTTTTGGGAAGCAGAAATATAATCGTTGGAAAAATTGACTCTTCTGCTCTCAGAAGTGTAGCATAAAACACTGTAGTATGTTTTGGATAAGCAACTCTTCAAGTAGGACTACGTTATTACTTGGTCTTCAATAAACAAAAAAAAAAATTGAAAAACAATTATGTAATCCAAGTCACCAAGAGTAATCCCTCATGCAACCAATATGATAATTTCCCCTTCTCCAAGGGGAGAGATATGTTTACAGATATGACTTAGTAGTGGACCAGTATGGCTGGGCTTGATGATCTCTAAGGTCTTTTCCAACCTAGTGATTCTATGAACTACAACTAAGTCTGTCTCATTTGAAGTAGCTGGTGATCATCTATCACTTAACTCCCTATTGCTTCATCCAAACATATATTTTACCATTCTTCCCCATTACATCTGTTCCATTCCATCCAAACATGTGCTGTGGTACATCCTGTCACAAGAGTTCCCAGTGCTGCCAGCCTTTGAATATTTATTGTGATCATAACTTACTAGCTAATAAAACACCAGGAGAATGTCTTTCTAAACACTGCGTAGACCACGACCGACCAGAAAAATCTCAGCCAGATGATTACACTCTGTGTATTGAAAACTAGAATATGTGTAAGTCCCTATGCCTCAACTTCAGATGTAATTGTGTAGGGGGAAAACCTGAGAAAAATAAACCAGTAAACAGTTATTGGCTGGTAAAAAAAAATATGTTTTTGAGATGGTCAGAGGGTGCCAAACAACAGCAGATGACTGTATACAGAACAAATGCAGTGTACTAGCAAGCTGGATCCTAAAGGTTTCTCCAGGAACAACTTCTCTCCTGCTGTGCAGTACCACTAATGGCTCTGCAAAAGCACTGCCTGCAAGATGGGAGGCTCTAGTAAGGGCCCTCATAAAGACCAGCTGTGGGGAAGAGAGTCAGAAAAAAGGTCCATGATCCTCCTACAAATTCAAGGTGAGGTGCGAATGAGAATAAAGGAGAGAATAACAGGAATGAAAAAAGTCTAAGCAAAACATAAAGGCAGCTGCTAATACAGCTTTAAAGTCAGTGACTGGTGTTTGATGACAAATTTCATACTTGCATTTCCAAAAATATGTGAATAATATAATCTTACAGTCTCCTCTGACTGCCAAAGGCCTGTTCCACAATAAATTCCTGCATTGCTGTTCCTTGTCTAAGTCAGGGCAGAAATCTGTGCAAGATGAACAGGAAGGGAAGTAAGGGTCAAAGGAAGGCATTTCGTTTAAAATTTTTCCTTGTTAAAAACCAACCATCAAATAACTTGGGGGTTTTGTCTGTTCTAGGCTTTGGCCTCAGGGTGCTTGCATCAGTTTTCTCTTGCATTTTCAACCAATGCTTTAAAAACATTTTACTGATGCAAGTTGCTGGCCAAACATTCTACCAGTTTGTGTCACTGACAGATTTTTTTTCCAAGTGTAGAAGCTATTTTCACCAATATAATTCAGTGAAGAAGTCAAATTTGACTTGAAACAGGAAAGCTGGCTTAGAGATTAAATGACTAATTCTTAAATTCAGAAGGAGAAAGGGTCTAGAAAGAGCACATCAACAGTTACTACATCTTCCTACTTAACAAGTTAGTTCAAGGTAGACATAAATACTTTCTTGCCATGCTTAGTATATGGGCTACCTTATCCAGTAAGACAGATTTAACTAGGTTTGAGCATTTCTTTTAAATCATAACTCCCTTGCAAATAGTGACACACCGCATCTATAAGTGAGTTATGTGTTAGGACAGTGTTTTCAAGTATACATGTATATTTTTATAAAGCCCAGCTATCCTTACTGACACCTCAAAAGGTAGCAGCAAACAGGACCAGTAGGTACTCTGCTATACATCAAACTGCTTCCCATTCTGAAACAGTTTATCTATTGTTACTGATATATATAGTTAGGGGAACCTTATTCTCATGTAAATATAAATTGTCATTTGGCATGTTCTAATAGAAATATAAAGATTAATCTATGTAATTGACTGAAGATTAAATTACCCAGTCGCTTATTATCTAACCTGCAGATCTCTCTTCTCTTGTCAATAAGTATTACTATACAACATACATTCAACTAACTGTCCCTTAGAATATTGAAACTGTAAAACATGAAACTAAATTTGAGTTTCCAATTTTCTTATTTGAATAAGGATTAAGATATATCTTGATCAAAACAGCATTCAAATTTGTATTACTCCCTTCTAGACCTTGTTCAAGCTTTGAAGAAGTTCATTGCAATATAGCTTCAATGATCACCACACTCTTCTTCAGAACTATCAAAGAAAAGTGTTTCAAATATTTACACTGCTATCTACAGCTACTACAGGAAAATACAAGGTCTGATACAAAAAACCTGAGACTAGTGCTATAGATTGGAAGAGTAGAGACAGAGAGATGATTATAGGATATTTTAACCTGTCACAGTGAAACAAGGCTCCATTCAATCACTTCACTCAGTGCGAGTGGGTGTACCTTCAAATACAGATGTTTTCTTACCCTTGGTTAGAAAATGTCAGTGTGTCAGAGTGAACAGTGAGTTAACATCAAGTTTCTTGTAAAACTGAAGAAATAATAACAGAAACTTTTCAGTTATTGACTGAGACTTACAGTGAAAGTGAAGAGATCACAAAGGCTGAGTTGGTGTTCAAAGGAACTCATTTTTTTGTCAGCAGATGTGAAATCAAAAACAAGAGATCCTCAACAGCATTTGAAAAAGTGACTTGTGGAATTGCTTTGGATGTTGGCAGCATCATGTGCAGCTGTGTGTCACCTTAGAAGGAAACTATTTTGAAGGTGACTGTAGTTGATTTTCTTAATTTGTTAAATAAAAAGAGTGACAGGCACAATTTAATTTTTTTTAGCGTCGGTCCTCACAAATTTTGCTGCAAAACTGCTCCAAGATCAAGCCTCTATCAACAAACAACTGAAATATAAACTAAAGCTTGCCATTTAGAACCTCATTTCTCGTACTTCAGAAATTCATCATGCATTACAACTAGTACTGCACAGTTAAATGGGAGTTCCCAGTTAATTTTAATTTGCATCAAATGAACTGATATTCTAAAATCATACAACATTGGCTACAGAATAGATTGTTGGTTTTAATCTACAGTGAACAATGGCATGAATGATAATGTCAGCAGACTGGCAAATGGTTCTAATTTTAAATCACAAAACGTGCATTGTGGCTTTATTATTTCATAGGGAGATATCACCACTCATTAGTGAAAGTGAGTAGAACTGTCCAGCTCTCTCACTTTCCAGCTTTGGTACCTTGATTCATTTTCATTTTTTTCCTCGCGCAATAATTTTAGACTCTTTGGTGTTGGTAAAGGGTGTTCCTTACTCTTTGGAGATTTCTTTTAACGGAACTATCATTAGAACTTGGAATTAGTTCAGGAAAATTTTTCAATTAAAAATTATACAGCCTTCTAGCTCTGAGTAGCAACAGCACATTAAGTTAAAAAGAAAAAAACTCAACAAAACAACAACCCCAAACAACAAAGCATGGGGAGGGCTTTCTCTATTTTGTTTTATTTTTCACAAGCAGCATGCAAAGACAGTTCAAGAGGAAAAATAAGACAAGAAGTGCCTGCAATGCACAGAAATGGCAGGACAAACACAGTTAACAGAGATGATCTAGTAACCTGATCTAGTGGGATGTCCCTGCCCATGGCAGGGGGTTGGAACTTGAAGATCTTTAAGGTCCCTTCCAACCCTAACAATTCTATGATTCTAAGTGCCATGAAAATCAAAACTACCTTTGTTGTTTTTTTTTGAGAAGGCTGAAAAGAATTTGCATCTTATAGCTCTGCTTCTTAGAAAATGCAACCTTAAAAGTGTTGAAGATGCTAATAAAGAAATGAGGTAAGATAAAAAAGGCAAGGAAAAAATATCACAAATTACCATTCTAATAGTCAGAGTCTTTTTGACATAACACAAAAAGCACAACATGATTTCACTTTTTTGTAGTGGGATTGTTCTGCTTTTTTAATAGAGAACAAAAAAAAGTCTTCGGCTGCTAGGGGAAAATTTTACAGTAAATAACAATCTAAGCAAAGTCATTCCACATTTATACAGATTTGGTTGATTAGTTGGAAGATCAAAAGACAAAAAGTACATGAGGAAAAACAATTACAAACCAGATTTCAGAAAAATAACAAATCAAGCGTTCAAAAAGATACACGATCTTATTTGCCACAATGACCCATTCTGGAGCTTGAAGGTATATAAACAGAAACTTTTCACTGAGAGGTTCATTATATTGCATTTTGAAATAGCAGGAAGTCTGACACTTCAGACAATGAAGGACTTCACATGAATGTATTCTTCATGAATAATTAATAAAATGTCAATTAGCTGTTTTAGCTGTTTTTAAAGTAGCTTGGTTCTTTTGTTTCTTCTGGTTGCTACCCTTCCACTGTAAAGCAGGCAGCAACCTTTTTTCCTTCATCATAAACCAGGAAAATACCCCTTAAATCGATAGGCTGAAATTTTCTATATTACACAGGCATACAATATGTCACTACTCTCTCTGAAAATTTTATCTCCATAAAAATTAAATTTCAACAGCTTGACTTAAAAATATTTTGAACAACTCTTTTTTGTTTGTTTCTCCTTATTGCTAGAATATTTTCAGACAACATAAACCAGTAATGAATAGTAAGATCATTTTTAATAACTTAAGATGCTTTGCATAAAGTAAGACAAACTGTTTGTGTTGCTTTGTTGTTTATTATTATTATTCCATAATAAAGTAAATACACACTACCCGTACAGCAGACCACACTCAGCCAAACTATACAAATTTGTCTAAAAAAGTATAATGCAATATAAAGTTGTGTTCTAAAATGAGAGATAGAACCTCAGGGTTAGACTTAGGGAAATTATTATTTCCCCTCCACTCCCAGTTTTATCCTTTCTGCCTTTAGAAGCAGTATACTATACCCGTAATATTATCTGAGGTTTCTCCAGATATATGCTGTGTTCATTCTGAGTATTAGGGCACTATACTGACAGCAGTTTCACTGGACAAAAAAATAAACCAGTAAGTTTGTCACTTCAGACAGCCCATAAGGGTCACTTCACAATCACATTTAATATCTGCTACTGTAACAAATCTTCAAATACAATTTATCCTTCTAGTGTATGACATAATCACTCCATGTGTGATTTTCTATTTAAACTAAATAAATGCAGCACACCTCAGACAGATGGAATACTCTGAAGGCTAATAACATTTACAGGTATGAATGCTATGCTGGAAATGTAAGCACCTTGCTACAGGCCATAAATTCAGGACAGCGTTCCCCTTAACTTGCCAGATCACCTAGCAAGAAGACTGTTTATTCATTTCTCTCTGAACTCTGTAGTACTAAACAGACACTGCAGACAAAGGGGTCCTGAGCTGGGAAACTGATGGTCTGATATGATACAGCAAAGTCTGCCCTCCAATCTGCCAGTCAGAGGGGCAACGATGTGCTAATGAAGTCAGAAAAGGTCATCACTTGGAGGTCTACAACACCCAAGTCCAGATTTCTGTTCCATCATACAGATGTTATCAAGAAGAAATATTACACTACGGAATATAACTTTCATATTAATGCTTTTATTACTAAAATATGATTCTGCACTAGGGGGATATCCAAAACTCATAAACACTTATTTCCACTCTGCTTTCTCATCACAATTTCTTTACCTACTTCCTAATACATTTCCCCATAGTCCCATAAGGAAATTACTATTTTCTTTGTATGAATTATTAAGGCAAGTAACCTAGAAACATTCTCATCAGGATGGAGTAAAGCCCAACAGAGCCAAACTGTGACTACAGAATAAATGACGGCTAGTCTAGCTCTTGCCAGTTATGACATGGAACAGGAAAGGGATTTTGGAGTAGGAATGGTGAATACACAATTGATGACTCACATGTGATTCTCAAGAATTCAGGTATAACTCCCACACCAGAGACAAGGGGGTTCTCAAGAATTACCTCTCTGAGGTTCTCCTCAAACAGTGGTTTTGCATGTTCACAGACTGCACACAACACATGGCAGAACAGGCTCCTCTCTCTGAAGAGAGCCAAGAAAATGTACAGTAATGAGATTAGAAATAATTGGCATGTGACACTACAACTAAAAAGTGTAAAGTATGTAGCATGATTTCCCAGTTAATATCTATTATCCTGAAATATCCTTAATCATTATCCTAATTATTATATTCCAAAATATTACCTTAAATATCCCGAGATAGGTTGGTATCTCCCATTTGTTGGATTAGGGGAACTTTAACCACTCATTCAACTGTCTCACCACTGAAATCAATACACAAGGTATTATTTTACATATGGAGCTTTCCACATACTGTATTCTGAAAAATTTACACTTGGCTAAGCTAGTAGCCACCACTTTGTTTCCAATACGCAGACTTTGACCTATTACTTACAACTCTAGTAAACTTCAAGTGATTAGAAAGCTTTCAGCACAGCTCTCAGTCTTTGGTGAGTTCAGCCTAAGTGATTAGGCCTATATGCAATTTTAATCAGGCCTCCTTCTTTGGCAGCTCTTACTTATCCCAAGTATAAGCTTCCCTCTCCCCACTGGTGACAGGGGCACTAGACACAACACACAAAATATGCTGGCTATAGGAAAAAACCTGCAGCACTGCATGGAGATAACCATTATCTGAAAGATCTCTTCTTCTCAACACAGAAAACGAGGTGTGCAGTAGACTGTGAAAAGAGAAACCAGTTTGTCATAATGGCAGAAAAAAATGGTTCCTCTGCTTCCATACAGGGCTTGTTTGCTGGTAAGTAAACCCCAAACTTCACAGAAGCAACCCTTAGCTACAAGTTCCTCATATTCTGCATGTCCAGCTCTTCTTAAGTCTGATTAAAAGATTGCCAGAAGAATCAAGGACTGCGACCCTCAAACAACAACAACAGCTTTGCTAACACCATGAACTGCTACACAATGATCAGTACCAGAAAAATTACTTCCTGGGCACTTAAAAATGAGCACTAAATTAGCGAGTCTTTCCAAAATGACTCTGTATATCAGCTCACCGTCTGCAGTGTAAGGACAAACCTGCTAGAACTCCTGAACGGCTAAGAAAAACACTTGTGTCCACAACCACTCCTGTGTAACTTACACAAGGTTTGAATAGTGTAAAACCTGGGCCCACAAAGGGAACGATGGATGAGAAAAATGCTGAAAAGCTGCCCATTATGTGACCAATGCTACTGAACAAGGCAGGAAAAACTCCACGTTTCTGGAACTCGCATAGCAAGAGGGGAACAGCAAGATTAATTTAGTTTGAAAGGCTGCTTTAACTCCTGACATTTCCTGGTTTTCAAGTGTTCAGTTTTTGGATCTTAATATTCTTTGAATGAACAGTTAATAACACAATTCATACAAAGAATACCCACTTCACAAAATGTTCAAGAAATTTTATTGCTGTATTTAGAGGAAAAGGAACTATGCTTCATTACTGTCTGCTACATAATTTTAAAACCAGGTGCATCTCTTTTCACTTTCCAGCTGAGCAATTTTTTTTAATAAAAGTATCCACCTGAAATAGAAGTCTTATCCTAGAATGAAAATAAGTGAATCCCCACTGCATTATGAAAAAATGGAGCATATAGTACTTACAAATAATTTCCACAATTATTCAGTTACTATGAATTTGAGAACTTTTATTACAACCCTGACAGATGCTTTTAAACTTGACTTCATCTTACATTATCTATTTATTATTTCCAGAAGGCGAAGTTTAGGATATAAATATTTTTTTTGTCAGGTGCAGTAAGATGTTCAAGAGAAAGACTGGTTCCTGCTTTAGACTTTGAGGGTAAAAATGACAACAGGGTGATTTTAAGCAACAAAAGCTATTTGGCTGTCAGCTTTCCAGGGATACAGTAAATGACACAGTCCTTAAAAAAGTCTGTGAACTACTTGTTTGCAAATGATAAAACATACTGTGCTAGTAAGTAACTAGACAGATCCTTGTTCCGAAAAAAACACTATGTAAATCAAGTCTTAGCTGAGATAGGCAAATGTTTGCCCAGCGTCATTTGGTCTGCAATGAAGAACAAAAACTATGAAGCTGTCAGAACAATTTTTATGCTGTATTTCCAAATGCATTACTGTGTTCTTTCTTATACTACTGTGTGTTCGTGTAGCTAAGCTGTTGGTCTCATTCATCTCCAGCTCTTCATTAAATATCAAGCTGCGCTCATTTCCCTGTGAGTTTTTTTCCACTAACAACTGTGCTTACCTATATAAAATATTTTAGGCAGATGCGGGGTTGCTCAACCTCTCCCCCAGGGGCCTTATGACTACATCAGCATCCCATCTACACAATGCACAGCAGATCTCACTACATTGCTAATACTGTATAGTGTAAAAACACCTATAAGCCTACCAACATCATCGCTACCCTGTTTTGCATCTTTGTGGTGAGTGCTAAATGGAAGAGCAATACGCAGGGCTTTAAATGCATCTTCCAGTTCTACAGAAAATATTTCTAATGAAATTAGAAAAATGTTGCCCGTAATGAGGTTAAACCGATAAAACTTATTTGCACTACACTTACAGGTAAACATTATTAATAGCAGCCAGAATTCATAAGAAAAGGGCTGACATCAAAGGAATGACTGAATAAACAGCTAAGTTTTCTTCACAGAAAACAAGTGCTCTATTTCTGCAGATTTCAATGTGGAATCACATTTCAAATCAGAAAATACTATTATCAAATTCATAAACCAGCTTTCTTTTAAAACTTAAAGCCAAAATATGTGGCTATATTAAAAATGTCCTGTATAATCATCTAAAAAGACACCACCAACAGAGGAAAATTGGAATAATAAATGCAGGTAATATTCAAGGCATAAAAGTAAGCACCTAAATTACAAATCTGTCTCTTACACAATATTTTATTATTGTTTGTTCAAAGGCAGTATGAAATGTAGCACTTTCTGGAAGAAATCAATTTTTCCACTGTTTGTTAACTAGCAAGTACTTATTAGAAGATATTCGACAAAAAGCCTAATTAGATGGAAACCTAAGCATTTGTATGAGGGCCACTGCTTGAACAGCAACTGTATTCATCCATCTTGGCAATAAAGAAGGTGTATACACATAAATTCGGGCAACACGAACAAGGAGTGGTATGAAAGTACTTGCAAACAGAGTTTTCATTATTATTATGTTGTTAAGAGCAGTTACTGTAGGCAGACACTCGCCAAAATTCAGTGAAACTCGGGTCACTTGGTAAAGCTATACTTGGCATGGAGAGCACACTACCCACCCTAATGGCCCAAGCAGTCCACCAGTAACAATAACAGGGTGTTTTATTGATGCAACAGTTTTCCTTATGTGACCCATTTTGTTATTTCCTAGGTGTGCTTTTTATTGGGTGTGTATTTAGATTAGTTATTACATAATACCTTCACATACAGACCACTCATTAAAGTACTTCTACCACACAAATTGCATTGCAGGTAGTCAAAACTGTATCAAAGCAGTTGTCATCTAGTAAAAAAAAAGAAAAGATAGGATATATCTGGGTAACAAGCTACGTATGAAAGCCCAGAGTTTTACTAGCTAGGTTAGGAAATTTCAGCTATTATCACTTCTAAATGGATACATAGAGAAGTGGCATACTTGCTTATTTTTGTTTTCTGCAAAGAGGGCTCATAGGCAATAGATGATGTCAGCTTCTTGGCTAGTAGATAAATATTAAAGCATTACACTATTTTTAGCTAACTTCCTAAGGAAGTCACGCATACACAACTGTGTTAACACTCAGCCCTCTCTCTCAACATCTTTTGAATCCACAGCCTACTTCAACAACTTTTCATAAAAGGCTAAATATCTTAACTGTACAACCTGCCTGCTTATTCAGGGAAAGCTGTAAGGAAGATGTAGGTAAGGCAGCACACTGAAGGCCCTCCTAAGAGGAAGATTAGAGTGACAGTTCACTCTAAGAGGCGCTAGTTGGCCAGCACCCTGCCCAGACACCACACCCGAGTCCAATCGAAGAGACATGTACATGGGAGGAAGACAGGGGACAGCAGCACAGAGTAAAAAAAGTAAGAAGCATCTATTAATGAAAAAAGAAAATAAAGAAAAAAAAGACAGAGACTTCATTAGACTTGCTGCTCATGCAACACCATATATAAATCAGCATATAGCTATGCTCTGTCTTGGCAGGAAGATTAGATCAATTGTTTGAAGGGATTTATACATTTTTGATTAAAATGATCCCAAGGGCTCCAATCTTTAAAATATGTCCCTTGGCACTAATAATTTTATGACGAAGGCTAAATTATGTTCAGACCAAATTTAAAAAAATGAGGCAAATTGCATTAGGCTATTTAATCCAAATGTTCATTGTGAATAGCAATCACATGTTTATTCTCATACCCTGCAGAAACAAGGACATAAAGGTGATTTGTCTTAACAAAATCTCCAGACACAATGAGAAGCAAAGACAGGGAGAACTTAACTAACAGCATCTGGTTTTCCTCTGTCAGTGGTCTTAGTGCAGGTAGCTACCATAATTTACTTCTGCGTCAACCAGGAAGTCACACCACCATGTGTCTACTGCCATTAATCTCTTGCTGGTGCTAATTTTCCTTCACTTCCCAGATTTTCTATTGTCATCCACAACAAACTCTGATATTATGGTGACATACAGTAGTATCTATTTGTATATCTTCTCCTATTCTGAATTTGGGTTTCCTGCCCTGCAGTTACAGAGTTCAATCTTTTCCCCGCTCCAGACATATATTTCTTTTTTTAAGTATCATTATTTATCTTCTCCTTCTTTTTTATTTATTTGTCTCGCCCCAGGGTTTTGTTTTTGTTTTTTCTATTTTCTCTTTCCTCTTCTTTAGAAAAGAAACTGGAGACAACTTTATTTTTCGCTACTCCTCTAACATCAACATTGAGTGCTCATTATTGTTTCTTCACCACATTCACTTCCTTCCAATGTTTTCTTCACCCACATCCATCCATCCAGAAATACATATAGCACTGAGCAAACAAAAAGCAACTGCATCAGTGGCTGCTTACTCCAAAGCAGTTGAGGTACCTGGATCTCCATTATTCCAGCACCAAAATCAAACTCTGAAACAAACTGGCAGGGCTTGCTCCAAGGGCTTCAGCGTTGAGAAGGTGACCCAGAACACCATGACTGATTCTGGAAACTCTGGAGAGCCACAAAGATGCTGAAACTAGAAAGCACATGGAAAGACTTATGAATTCTTTCACAAGGAAAGGCCACACTTTTTCAGTATAAGAAATACAGTTGCTAATATAGAAGAATCCTATGTAGGGGAATTGTGCTAAAGCTTAGAAAAATGGAAGGTTAAAGGGGTTTGCATGAGAACAGCAAAAACATGCATGACAACAGAGAACACACTCATAAATTGCACTTAAATATAACTAATTTTCGCCAGAAGGAACAAAATCCCTTTGGCTGGCTCACATTCAACCCATCTTGCTAAATAAAGCCTGAATTATGGGCTAGTCACCTCAGCCTCCTTGCACATCTGACAGAAATGAATCTAACGCTTATGTATTATTGTGTGCACATTTCAACACAGAGATATAAACCAGAAATTGATTCCATTTGGAGAAGAATTGCCTAAATAAAAAACCAAACGAACACAGAAAAAAATCCCTTAACATGCAGCTGAATCACCAGAATCTTTTGATATGTTTGTAGAACGGTAAAAAGACAAGTACATTTTTAACTGTGTTTAATACTGAAATAGTGCAGAGTTGGCGATGGGATCTCTTTGCCAACCTTTCTAAGTATATTTTTCTCTCTCACACATGATCCGTAGTTTCTCCAATATCCCCATGCTCGCCAAACCTTCAAATGGTTTGATTCCTACTAGACAGCTGGCAGCATCTTCAATTTTCTTCCCAGCAGATCTGACTGATCCTTGTCACCTTCTAGTCACTGTTTCCTCTAGGGAGCTCCCAGTCTCCTCACACTGCCTGCCAGTGCTCTTATCATGGATACCTGCAAAGTTAGGAGAACCCACCCACCAAGTGTGCTTATCCCTTCCACATGTTCAGTGCTGCAACTCAAACAGAAACGCATGAGTACATTTTGTGAAAAAAAAATCAGAACCAAACTAAACCTTTTTAATATATATGAGAAAGAAAGAGACACAAGGATGTTCCCTTTATGAAGCATGATATTACACTGCATCTCTGATTTAATAATGGGTATATTATGCATATAGACTTTATATCTTCATATACCTCATACAAATGGAGACAGGCATCAAAATTAGTATAACCCCATAATATAGAGCCTATTATCAGTCTCCTGTCTTAAGAACTTCACACAGATGATTCAGGAAACATTTCAGGTGCTTTTTACCTCCCTACATATCCGAGTCCATGGATGGGAGCTGTTATGCACTATCAGATACATTGCACACTTAAACCAAGACTTTTGCCTTGTAGTTACTAACATAAAAAATTTCAGAGGAAAGCAAAACATGGGAGACAAAAGAGAGAAGAAATAAAAGAGTAGGCAGATGTACGTTTTCACCTCCTCAGGCATCACCTGAGCTACAAATGATGTCAAAGAGCAAAGCACTAGATTTTTTTCCTGTCCAAAACTGACAGTTTCCAGCTCACTGCTATTTCATCATTTTACTAGAACACTCCTGATTTCCTTAGAGTTAACCCAAAGTAATAGTATTTCCTGGTGTTCTATATTCAAGATGCAAGCATAAACATTGGGCTAAATTAAGGGTGTTCATATACCACCAAATGAACAGAACTAAATTATTTTCTCAGTGATAGGTACTTTTGCAGAATTTAAGGCACCTGTCACTGTAGGATCTTCTGACATAAAAAAGCTTTGTTCTATTTAAGTCTCCAAAGACTTCCTTTCTCAGTGCTGGAACACACTGTACAAAAGTTTTTTTCTTTTTAAAAATAAATTGCCACATAAATGCAGGCATAGAAAAATCCTGCAAATCCCACATTACGTTACTGATTTCTTTTCTGCTTTTTGCACAGACGATTGGTACAAACAAGACCGAATCACAGGCACACACCACACAGCCTGTGAACTCATTAAGGGCACATTAGCAAAGGCATGTACTCAACAATTAACTGCTTTGGGAAAGAAAACAGTACAGAGGGTTACACCTACAAGGATCCTAAACTAAAATTAGAGCAAGTAAGACTCAGCCCTGAGTTACAACATGCCACAGTTTATTACAAATCTCCAGAAACTTTCTCATGTTCTGTACCACAAACTATATGCAGAATTAAAACTTATGCTTGAGCAGAATGTTTCAATTCTATATTATCATACCAAAACCAAATGAGAAAAACAAAACCCCACAAGTCTTGGGGCTGAGTCTTCCACCATCTCTTCTGCATGCTAACATGAGCATCATCTATGCTTAGCACAAGAGAAATAAGCATCACACACCATCTATGAACTCACAACTACTCTGAAATGTGTCACAAGACACAGTTATAAGACAGAAAACCAAACAACTTTAAAAAGTTGAAAGCTCTGTTGGAGACAGACCCTACTATCTCTGATGAATTAACCACTGCAATACATAGTTCCAATTTTATTTTCTGTTAAATTCTACACCAACACTGCTCCAAATTACTAAAATGGATCACAATATCTTTTTTAGAAAAAATAGACATCTTTGTAAGGCAATAGCTGTTATTAAATTAGTAGTTACATTTGTAAGAGGTAGATGAAGATTCCTCTTAATTCCTGATTACTGATAAAAACAGCAAAGGTTCTGCAGTCTGAAATGTTTGCTCACCTTAAATAAGGCAGTGAGACAAATTCTCTGAACAAGACAGATGTGCATTCAAAAATAAATAACGCTACAGATAACAAAGGCACCTGTGCAATCTCATTAGGCAGGCTGAATTCAGGTCTGATGATTTCTTGCTAGAATAAACTCCGTCATTTATTTTTAGAGACAGTTAGGAATTTTGAGCTAAATGCAATATAATAATGGATTTTTGTTTAAAGAAGAGCTGATAAAACAATGTTTAGCTCTGCATTAGAAGAGGTAAGCTTCAGACCTGCAAGAGGAATTACTGTTCTAAACCATTTTTGCCTACAGATGTCTCATATTGCTGGCCAAGGAATGGGCAAGTTTTGCATTTTGATGTGTAGTATAGGCATAAAAGCTGGAGTCTACCTGTTCTTGGTTTCAAAATAGTATTTTTTTTTAAATATGCACAAGTACATAAACTGTCAACTGCAATTTCATACTAAATAAGGCAAAATTGGCTATAAAGAAAAGAAACAAAAAAATCACAAAGAAATCCAGCCTTCACAGATTTTCCTCTAAAAATAAAGGGAGCCTTTGTTTTTTATTTCCTGTCCCATTTATGAGGTAAATAAAGACTTAGCTTTTATTGACAATCAATACCAATTATTAGCTGAGTAGTTACTGGTCAGCAGCTTAGACGAAACAAGATCAGGACCAATGTCACACAATATATCCCAAGAAGAAGCCTGTTTACTCAAGCAAAGGGTTAAAATGGAAAATACATGAAAAAGTATCTTTATGGATGGATCACAGAAATAGCTCTGACAATATCCCTCCATCTCAGGCCAGTTCTGGACAGACTGAACATTCGTATCACGAAGTAGCTGCTCTGAACTGTCCCCTCAGTTACTGGGTCACCCACAGAGGTGGCAAAAGAGTGACAGTGTTGTCCCACAGGTATTCTCCTACAGAGAGAGGTGGGAAAAATTCAGAGCAAGCCCAAAGTGACCCTGAGACTGTGATGAAGAGCTGACAGCTCCAGAGGACTTCTGCTATGTTTTGGGGGTTTTTTTTGCTAGAGGTATATTTATGCAATTTATTCTGTACATCTAGAAGTCTAAGATTAGCTTTAGTCTACATTCTTCCTCCCAGGCAGCAGAAGACTACACCAGAAGTCATGCATGCTCATTTAAGGATTTGACATAACTGCCCTTGACAGGCACACACACAGCATGTCAGTACGTATGATGCCTTCCCAAACCAGTCCTCACTACTAGACCTGACCTCAACAGCTTCTCTAATGGAAAACTACAAAAAGAAAACAGCAGCTGGAAACCTCAGGCCCAAATATCCCACAGAAGTTTTATGCACTCCAGGAGTCTCCTGGATTGCCTACAACTTGCCCTGATACTTTTCCAGCATAAGTCGGGGTGGTTGAAGTCCCCGAGTAAGATGAGAGCTTGCAAGTGTGAAGCCTCCTGTAGCGGAGGAAGAAGACTTCATCACTTGGCTCTCCTTGATTGGGTGGCCTGTAGTGTACATCAACCACAAGGTTCCCATTGGTTCTTCTGCCTTTAACTTTGACCCACAAGCTTTCAACCTGTTTGTGGCTACTCTTCAACGACAGTTCTTCACATTTATTCCTTTCCTGTGATAGAACGCAACACCTCCACCCCTTCTACCCAGTCTGAACCTTCTGAACATCCTGTAGCCTTCGATAGCCACACTCCAGTCATGAGATTCATCCCATCACATTTCCATGATGGCAACCATATCATACCTTTCTGATAGCAGGGTGGCTTCCAGCTCCTCTTGCTTGTTACCCAAGCTTCATGCGTTTGTGCAAAGGCACTTCAGCTGTGGTAAATAATTATACTAATAGAGCATTGTGGCTAAATTAGGGAAAGAAAATGTCCTGGCCCTTCTCCCTGTGCCTAGCAATGTTGTTGTAACTGTTCCCTTCAAGAGCACTGGGTGCAGGACACCCTTCCATAAGCTACCTTTAGCCTCTGCTTCTGGAGGGAGTACAAGTGAGGCAAAATGATCTAAAGAAATTTAAAATTGCATTTTTGTTTTTATAGCCAGCAGTACCCAGGCAGACTTAGCCTGCAATAAACACTCCCTACAAAAGCAAGGAATCTCAGCAGATGACGAAAGCCACACAGGTAACTACAGACACAGCTATGCCACCCAGCCAGGTCCCCCGGGCAGAGATGGCCACCAGCTCCTCCTACTGCCGACCACAGCAGGACACCCTGGAGCCCACGCAGAGAAACCAAACCAGACTTCTGTTTAGAAAAGGAAAAAACATGCACAATCAGCATGGTCTGTAACCCAGAAACTGGTACTCAGCTCAGTCTGTCAACTAGATTATAAGCAGAGCCCATACACAAAGCAGGAACACCACTCCACCACCCCACACGCTGCAGATGAGCACAGAAGGCTGCACAACCGCAACTGGGAACTTCCACAAAGAAGGCATAAAGGTGGAAGAGAATCAAGGAAAATCCTTCGCAGAGCAGATGAAAGACGAATTAGCAGAGTAAATACTGAATGAAAGGTAGTAGCCTACCTAAAGAAAATGAAAATATAATGTTGTAAGCAAGTACCCACTGCTGTAATAAGCTATGTTACTGTTGTAGTTTGCCTTGAACTGTGCCCAGCAACATTTTAATAAATTGATCAAAAGGTTAGCTAGTTCAGCAAGAATTTCCACCTAACACAGAATACTAGTTTGCAGCACGAAATACATTTTTCAGCAGTTTCAATTCAACTTGTAACCTTCCAGAGCAACAATTCAATTTGTTAAGATTAAATAATGTCACCTCTCCACTGGGGGTGGCAAAACACTTCAGTGACAGCCGTGTCCCATAAACAGAACTATAAACTTAATCTCATAAAACACTTCTAGAAGGTAGTTACAGTAAACATAGTCCTGGACTAGAAAAACAGAAGCTTTCAAGCAGGCATTTTGTAGGCCACATTAAACAAAAGGTTTCAATTAATTCTTTTGATTTTTACTACTCCGACTTACTTCTATCCACCTTCTGTTACCTTCCATGACACCTTCCATGTCACCAATCACTTCACAATTGAGTTTTCCTTACAAAAGCCAGGCTGCCTGCTCTGAGTGTTCAAGTAATAAAAAACATGGACAGAGGGAACCAATATATCACTTCAGAGGGCTCATCTCTGGAGACACAACTATAAAAGTGTACTGAAGTTCAATCGAGTCCTTTTCGAAACACCTTTTCAAAATAATTTATTTTTCTATTAGCACATTAAACAACGAATAAATGGTTTTATCTCATTTAATCTACTATTTAACTTAGTTCTTATACCAAGCTTCACTTACATTTTAAATGTCAAGTTTGTTATTCCCTGAACATTAACTATTGAACCATAAAACATGCTCTTCTACAGAGGTAAGACCAATGCTACTCCATGTGCACACTCTGTATGCTGGCTGCTTAAAACAGACCAAGAGAGCGAAATGAATCACTATGTCAAACCACCAAAAAACTATCCCTAATGAGCTAAAGGTGCCTCTAAAGTTGAGAGAAAACAAATTTAATTAGCTCAGTTGTTTCACAATGTCAAAAGGCACTTTGACATTTTTTCAGATATGCAGATTAGACACTGATTTGAAAAGACAGGAAAGAAACAGTTCATACCAGATGGAAAAAAGCAGACCACAAATTTAAAATTACTAAATAGACCTGGTTTATGCCTCTGCAATATTTCAGATGGATACGTTAACTTTGGTTAGATCTACATTGACCAAACAGAAGCCAAAAAAATCAAACTAGACTTAAGGCAGATGCTACATACACTTCATAAAGCAGGTACAAGCTTCTTGGACAAGTTCTTTGTGATGACGGAAGAAATGGGACAACACACAATGATCAATGTGATCCAAGTGAAGCCGTTTATTCAGCCGTTTATTTATTTGTACATTGCTTAACCTTAGCTAACTATCGCACCAAACACTGATTGGACGATTCTGTGCTAGTAACAAGCATTCACTGGTCACAGCCCAACCACACAACCATGTTGCCAAGGCACATTTCCCACCTTCAACAGCCAGCTTCCTCATTTGCATAACACAACAGTCATTATAACCTTTTATAACCTTGAGGACTCACTAAGGCTTTTAAACTTTACTTAGCATTTACTAAGCAGTGCTTGGGTGCTCATTTAATGACCTCTGGTCTGCAGCCACCCATCAGTCCTTGCTTCAATGAGGCAAGCTGAGGAAAAAAGAAATATCTCTCCACCTTTCAAGCAATTCCTTTTGTTCTAGTTCTACCATTCCCCCTCCTATAAGCAGAATAATTTCAAATATATTCTTTTAATACCTATTTCACCCTAAGTGTTGCTGGACCTCAACAGGTCTCTGCCACCTAAAAAAGACCATGGCCCATTCTGTAGGACTCTACAGATTGAGTAAAGCAAACTGGCACATGGTCTTTGTCAGAGACATATGCTCAAGGCAATTTTCCTCTAGTTAAAAGATTCAAAATAAGAAGAAAAGCACCTTGGAATACAAGAATAATTGAGATGAAATATGCACCATTCTCTTGATAGGTTTTTAAATCAAAATGTTGAACCTTGCACAACTGAAATTATAAAATGTAATAAAAACAGAAGAACAACACTACAATGTGCCACTTCATATCTTATGCAAGTAGAATTACTGCCAATGTCAAGAAATTGAACAAATTCACCCACAGAAACGTGGCGCTTATTTTAGGAATAACCTTCATGCAAAATTAAAGATCTGTTTTTCAAGGAAAGAAATGTAGATGAAAACATCTGAGATTATGGGTAGGAGAAAGCACTTTCTTGCTAAAATGGAGCTACATTACCAAAACGAAGGAGTAAATGACAGCAGTGGGAAATCTAAGAGAAAGCAGAGAAAGGTAGCACAGAAAAAATTGTTGAGCAGCACAGTATAAAGAGAGCTTAAATATTTTAATACTAAAACCTGAAGAAGGAAAGACAAGTATAACTTCCAGATATAACAACTTCACCAGGAGAGGACAGGAACTGTTTCCCATTAACATTCTAATAATGGAAAAATGCCCAAGGGAAGTGAACCCATAACACAGCAGAAAGCAAACATTTAAAAAAGTATTTGTGGCAGTAAGCTGCAGAGAAGCAACATCCACATGATTCTCTCCAGTCGGCTTTGCCAAGTCCCATTCCATGAAGCAGCAAGCACTGGTGAAAAAAATGGAGAACATAAAAGAACAGTCAACACATACAGATATAAGGGAAAAGCAGTGAAGTGAAAAAAAAAAGGTCAGATTACAAGACACCCCTTCTGAAACTGCTGGGAGACATGAGCAGAGGTGGGCAACTGGAGACTGATGTTTCAGATGATCTTTGCTATCCCGAAGGAAGACACCCATCTGCAGTCTTCTGCTGCTGGAAATGAAGATAAATATGCTCCAAGACTTCAGAACAATGGCAAAAGCACTGTAGGTGTCTTCAAATAATAACTGGCATGAAAAAAGGGAACTCTAGTGTTTTGCCTCATTCAATCAGCACTGTTAGTTATCAAATTGTGTAGCTTCTTCTTGAGGCAGAGTGCACTCTGCAGCAGTGTCCAAACATAGTCTCTCCAGGAGGATACCTCTCTAGACAAACGCATACCTCTACAAGGAACCCATGCTAAAAGGGATACGTACGCATCATTTCTAGCACCCCAATCCCTAACGTCAAGGCACAGACTATCCAGTACTATCAATACCACTTCATAAATTTTTCAAGAAGACTCCAAAGATATGGGGACAAATAAAAAAACGAAGCCAAAACAGATTTCCGTCACAGTCAAAGAATGCAGAGCAGCTATAAAAAGGACATTGGTTACACACAACATTTTTTCAAGTATTTATACGACATAGTTGTCAGAAACCCACAACAGGCACACCTCTCTCCAGAGAGGAGCTGGAGACAAAAAAAAAAAAACCACACCCAAAACCCTAGATCCCCTTACTGGAGAATGCACAACATACCCTCATGCACTGCTGCCAAGGCTGGATGTATAAAGCTGTTCATGCCAGTACACGCTGGCTCGAATGCAATACATTACATATGCATGTGTTCAGAGGGATACACGACCCACTCAGTACTGTACAGCCCACTTCTCTGCCCATTAACAACATTTTTTTTTAAAATGGAAGGACAGAAGTAAATGTACAGGAAGCCTCTCGAGTCCTCACTCACACTTTTTTCTTTTTCCATGCATATTATGCCACAAGGCTTTACCTATAAATACTTCCATAAAAGCACAGAAAATATAAGTTCACAAGAAAAACTATGCAAGTTCAGGTAAGTTAAGGACCCCCTTGGATCTGTTTTGTCCCTTGGCAGTGTGCTGAAGGTAACCATCAATACTACTGTCGAACTACCATGAATACACAAAAGCCAACAGAACCAAGTATCTACTCAGGCCCATAATTAACATATAAAATATTTATGGAAGTCAGGTTAAAACCACATCTGCTCAGGGGACAGTAATACTTCATGAAGTGATTTACTCAGGGAGAAACTGATAATGAAAATAATTAGAAAAATAGAATTAGAACATAAATACAAACAAATTAACAACTTTGCACTTAACTGACAAAGAAAAGGCATAATAAAGAGAAAAAATGGGATTAATAATTTCTGTTGTTTCTGCTATATATTATTATTTCTAAATATCAAGGAATTAATACAGTTACCTTCCTAGTAAGTCAATTTTCTTTAGAGTTACAGATTTCAATCCTTGAATTCTTGTTCCTTCTTCAAAATAATAATGATAGTAATTACCGAATGAGAAAAGAAGGGTCAAGTAAGTCCCAGGATGCACAGGCAGCCAATTACACACTTCATTCCACTCATCATTAGACTCATTTTAGACAAGGGAGAAGGAAAGAAAGACTAGTTACCTGAATACCCTTTACAGAAGGGGAAAACAATCAGACTGTAGAATACAGAACTAAGGTTTGTCTTATAAAAACAAATATAATGTTTATATATTTACCTGAACCTGATTCTGAAGCATGGGAAGCCAAGAAACCTAATGAGTTTTAAAGATGATTTAAAGATCTCACTAAAGGCATATGGAAATTCCAAGAACAACATCAAATGTTTTGAAGAAGAATCCTAGTCGACTGAGATGGGATGCTGGCATATTTTGGTTGCCTCAGATTGATTTTTCTTCACAATTCAGTATTTTAAAAGAAAAACAGCTTCCCTAGGATGAAGACTCATTCAAGATGTCACGTAATCCAGTTAAAATAGAAAATATCTCCATATCAGGAATACTTAGGTCACCTAACATTCTTAGAGACCTAAGACAAACACAATGGCAATATTCACAGATTGAGACTGGATGAGCAGATGTCAATATCTGGCACAAAGCTGCTGTATAAGGCTATGGCTCTTTTACAGAGCAGACAGGACACCGTGATCAAATGGATATAACAACGCTATTGTGTATTATAACATCAGAAAGATCTTCACTAACTGTAATCTCTGTCTCTCCTCAGTCACTAACCATAAATAGTATTAGGAAACACAACATGGTAAGTGGTACCACTGCTAAAAGAAATCGATTCAACCGCAAGTCTGCATTTTGGTGTTGGCAAATACTTTCTTGAGACATAAGACAAAGGCAGATGTATTAATGTTGCATACACTAACAGCTCAAATAATCTGAACCTGAAGAAGCTTGCTAGGGATGTAAATACGTGGTTTAGTCCCAAGACAGGCAAGTGATATACTATCTACTTGGTTGCATTTTGTAGTGGACAAGTCTAATCAATTAATTTTCAAAATCAAGCTTCCACCTACACAAGCTCCTGCATTAAATCTAAGTCTAAGATGGTGGCCAATAAGGATTATAGAATATGTTACTAGGCACAGACAGAAGCATAATTTTAACACTGAGCTAAAAATTCCAGTCACGTCATCTAAGAAGTTCGTTGTACAGCCACTCAGATCTTTACAGTGCTTCATTATTTGTGTTCTCACAAGGACTAGTATTTTTCACCTGGGAAAAGGCTTGCAGTACCTGGCAGAGATCGATGTGAAGAGATCCCTACTGACTTAAGAGTCTAATTCCATAACAATTTGAATCATGAATCTGCACTACAGAAATTGATAAATTACAATAATAAAAGCAGGTGTGATAGCAGGGGAGGAACTATAATATCTTCCTGACATAATAAAGAATACATCTAATATGCTATTGGATTTCTTTTTTGCAAGTTTAATCAAGATAGAAAGTTCCTTACTACACAAGTACTTCTATCAAATAAACTACATAAACTGAATAAAAAGTTATATTTATTGAGAAAGTGAATTATTCAACAAGTCAGACTGGCAGATTTATCAACCCTGCCAAGTAAAAAAGTATGTAACTATACTGCTAAATATTTTATTTTTAAAAATCCAACGCTACAAAAAACCTGCAGTAAATCAAGAATAAGTGCATTTCTAATCAAAATGCTGCTTTGACGTTTTATGGAAGGAAATACTTCTTCCCCAAACAGAAAAGAAACTACACCACATCTCAAAATCTCACTTAAATGATGTACACACAACAGATGACATTTAAAGCTCCTTCCAACTCAAACCATTTTATGACTCTGTGGTCTTTAAAAAATATATTTTATTAATTATGCTTCAAAATTATGACAAGCATCTCCCAAGGAAGATGATAAGCATAGCAGAGGCTGAAAGATTAAACATCTTGAACTGCAGGAAAAGTTTGGTGGAAGAAAACCAACAACCTCCTCATTACCAGTTCTTGTGAAAAAGTCAACATTAGGCTATATAACACAAATAAAAAACATGCAAATTATACCACTAGCAGTTAATAATGCTACAAAATTCATTCTGTTCTCTCATCCCTTAGATAAACTTCAACTATCAGCAGCTGTCAATCTTTCCTTATGTCAACTACTCTCCATATAAGTCATCCTACATTTAAAAAGAAGAAAAAAATAATATTTTTGAAATACCAAAACCTGAATTCTTCCTAAAATACACTCAAGACCATCCACAGCTTATTAGGGAGGAGAGAAAGAAAGAAAAAGAGAGAAATCAACTATTGCTTACCCAGACAAAGAGTCTCCCTGCTTCCGGCAACAAAGCTGAGACGGAACATTACTTTGAATCCTTGCTGTGAATCTCACTAAAGCTAAAAATCTAAAGCCAATAAATCATAAAAAAAGATAAAGGTCCATCCTTCCCTTAGCCAGCTATTGATGTGTGTAAGCTTAGGCAATGACTGAAATAAAACAGTCAAGACCTCCCAGCAAGATCTAAAGCATTACCATGTAGTAAGTAATGGGGAATTTAATTTCATTTATTTTTTTAATTTCCGAGAACACTTACATGCATTTATTCAGATCCTAATGGAATTTATCATAGGTTTTCTTCTCCTCAGGAATCACTGCCCATTTTAGCTATCTTTACCAGAAAGTCAGCTGCTACTAGGTCGTTAGGCAATGGAACGGTCTGCCCAGGGTGGTGGTTGACTCGCCTTCCCTGGAGGTGTTTAAGGTGCGGGTGGATGACGTACTGAGGGGCATGGATTAGAGATTGGTGGGAATGGTTGGACTCGATGATCCAGTGGGTCTCTTCCAACCTGGTTATTCTATGATTCTATGATTTTACAGAAGAGGAGAAAAACATTTTCCAAAAATTAGATACTCCCTTAGTCTCTGCATACTTAACAAAGCAGGACAGAAATTCACAGTATGGGAGAGGTAGTGTTCCTCACCCTCTCTTATGCAGTGCAACACAAAGTGACACCAAGAAATCCTAAGAAAGCACCCCCCAATTCAGTTGACATTTGCAAGGAAAGCAACAAGTATCACTATTACCAACCACCACTTGCCATTAATGTATGACTTAAACCCAGCATAATCATGAGTAACAAATTAACAACATATTAGAGATCACAGAATCACAGAATAGTGAAGTATCATTTATTTATGTATCATAATCTTCCACAGGAAAATCTATATAAAACCAACAAAGACATTTTTAAAATAATCAAAATTAAACAGAAAGATAAAAGCATGTTGAGAATAGACACATTTGCCTTAACTTTTGAGGAAAAAAACCATAATTTATGTTTCTTTTTTTAAATTAAGAACACAGCTGATATAACAGACCCAACCTGCATATTGCCTTTTCTACAGCCTAGCTCTGTAAAAATTGTATTTACAGAAAACATAGCTGGGATTGACATCAGAGATGTTTTCCTCCAACACCTCAGTCACCTTATTAAAATAAAACCTCAGTGCAAAATTCAAACCAAGTGTAATAAGCATAGCTATTTTTTTCTTGAAGAAAACTAATTAATCCCAAAGCTCTATCAAAGCTTAATATGAGCTTGTTAGGAAAAGCAAGAAGCTTTGAGCTTGTCTATGCTGCATACTCTTCATTAACCAAAGCTCATTAGAAAATAAAAAAAAGCATCTCAAACAAATAATAAGGTAAAAAAACCTATGCCCAAGAAAATTAAAAAATAGGCCACATAAGCATTACATATGTCTTTAATTTTTTATTCTTTTTTTAAAAGCTCTGAAATCCCAACATTGTCTTATTTAATTCTGCAATAATTCCCACCTGATCAGAAGAGCAGGTAAAAACACAGCCACTCTCCAAAATAAGGCAGAAACACTGCTAAGATACAAAACTTCCCTGCTGAGCAATTTGCCAGAAAATAGCTCTGAATTTCTGGATCTCTTCCCAACTGTGTGAATGCATAACATCAGAAGAAGAGCCCGCTGCCTCTGTATTCCCCTCTCAGGACTGTGGAGCACCAGCACCCACAAAACAGCTGATTAAATGCACCACCCTGGTATGCCCTGGTACCCAGAGACTGCTGCTGGAAACACAGCACACGGGAAAGATCGTGGATGGCTTCAGGAGCTTGAGAGGTATGACTGACCCTGTCTTGTCTTGGGCAGCTTGCCTTACCAAGTCACTTGAAATGTTGGTGTGTGCTGCTTGAGCTGGGCCAGCAGCTCCTTGAGGCACAGAGAGCTGCAGCTCTTTGCTTCCCAACTGCACCCCCATACTGGGAAGGACAACTCTCTGCAGCAAATTCTGCACAGGGACAACTCTGCATAGGGATCCGTTACAGTTAGGGTTAGGCTTAGGGTTAGTGCTGGAGTTGTCCTCATGTAGAGTTGTCCAAGAGCCTCAAGGTACTGCTCCCCCAGGTACTGCTGCACAGGACCCTCCTGCTGAAGGCTCACCAGACGTGGAGTGAGACTTGGATGCCTGTGACACACACTCACTACGAAGGACTTTGTGGCAGACAAAATTTCTTTGACAACAAAGAGGAGTCCAACACCAAAAGACAATCCTCTAACAGTGCCAGTCCTTCCCAATGCTGACAGAGGCAGCCAGGCTGGCAGCAAACCAGCTGCTCCCTCACAACCACGCCATGAAAACAACTTCCAGTTTGTCTCCACAATCCCTCTAAAGCCATTTAACAAGCATTCTTCCAGAAAAAAATACCTTCAGTTTGCTTTAAGAACCAGAAAGTAATAAATTGGACTGGTTTCTTGCTGTCAAGGCTCTCGCAGGTTTTGCTGGTTTATGGTGTACCTGGTAGTTGTAATGCACCAACACAAAGTGCAGGATGTCATGACCTACAGTACAGACAAGCCTTATTACGGCTAAATTACATCCCAATGGCTATATGACAGACAACTTCCCCTCTGTTATCATCAGAGCAGTGCACAAACAGGATGGAAAAAGAGCAGCCTACAGCCACCTCCTCCTGGAAGAGTTGGGAAAAAAATAGTGGTTGCACAAATGGGCTGGACAGGGAAGATTACTGATTGTGTTTCAATCTGATTACTTAATGGAATAAAAGATTAGGAAATAAAAATATAATTTACCACTCTATCAATGATTAGATTTACCAGTCAGAGCTACTATGTGACAAAGCACAGTGGCTAGAACCACTAAGAGCAGTATTTTCATGAGCACTAAATCTTAAAAAAAAAAAAAAAAAAGTGGAAATTAGAAGGGCACATGCATTATATTACATCTGATATGTATGTATTATTAAAGCCACAGTCAAACCTAATACCTGGAAGCAGCAATAAATACATTTAGATAAAACTTACAGGTAACTGTGAAAATAATTAAACTTTGAAAGCAATTTATTTATTGATGTGGTGATTCTTCTAAGTGTTCAAATTGGAGCTAAATGTCTCTAAGTACATTTTAAGAGTAAAAACTTTCTTCCATTTAATTTTGCTACAACACAGAAAAAAGATACTATATGAAGATACACACTTGGATTTGCATAGCACCAAAATAAATCATTTTATCTGGGCAATAGTCTTGCTCCAAACTCATCTTTAACTGCACAGTGGAGAAGTACACCTGGGGACAACACAGGTATTTCTGACCTCTCGGCTGATGGAGCCATTTCCTGCATTGCCTCAGAACACCAGAGCCTGACATACCGAATAAGATGGAAAAAGCACCTCAAAATACCCGAGCCGTTTGCATAGCAACAGTGAATCATTAAATGATTTGCAGCAAGTCACCAATATGTCAAATCCCTGATAGAAAAGACTAAGCAAGGGTGGGTACTATATCCACCCTTCAACCTTTTAGAGATACATCAGCAAGAGAGTCCGCAGGCACTTTCAGAAGGCTCCTTCCCATGCACTTGCCACTGATGTATTTCACTGGGTCACATGGTTTCAAGCCATTATTTCTTAAGGCAGCAATTTATAAATCCTTTAAAAAATATTTCAATAATGGATATAAACAATCCTTTATACTATAAATACAAACTGACTTTTTATTTTATTAGGAGAAGCAAGGCTCATCCCTTTGTCCTAATATAGGATCACAGCCACTGACCTCCATGACACAAATAACAACCTTTTTCAATAATCCAGTGTTTATCTACAGGCTCTTGGAAAATCTTTGCAAACCTATTAGTAGCACATTTCTGCTTCAGTTAAAGGCTACAGAGAGCTAGCACAGGCAGTAAATCCTGCATCATTTTTTTTTTTCTTCACAGTAAATAGTGTGGCCAGCAGGACCAGGGAAGTGATCATCTCCCTGTACTCAGCACTGCTGAGGTCTCATCTGGAATACTGTGATCGGGTTTGGGCCCCTCATTACAAGAAAGACATTTTGAGGTGCTGGAGCATGTCCAGAGAAGGGCAATGAAAGTGGTGAAGGTTTTGGAGCACAAGCCTTACAAGGAGTGACTCAGGGAACTGGGTTTGTTTAGCCTACAGAAAAGGAGGCGGAGGGGAGACCTCATCACTCTCTACAACTATCTGAAAGGAGGTTTCAGCAGGTGAGTATTGGTGCCCCCTCCCAAGTTACAAGGGATAGAACAAGAGGAAATGGCCTGAGGTTGCACCAGAGGATGTTTACACTGCATTTTATTAAATATTACTTCACCAAAAGGGTTGTTAAGCCCTGGAACAGGCTACCCAGGAAGTGGTTGAGTCACCGCCCCTGGAGGTGTTATAAGACATCTAAATGTGGTGTTTAGGCACATGGTTTAGTGGTGGACTGGGAGTGTTAGGTTTACAGTTGGACTTTATGATCTTAAAGGTCTTTTCTAATCAAAACGATTCTGTGAAATTAAGATCAATCTCATCTCCATCCAACATAAAACTACGTTAAAGCCTGCGCCTGCTCAGACTGATAGAAATGGCAAAAATTCCACTCCAACTCATAAAATCTTGCATCTTAATTAAAAATAAACAAAAAATTGTAAATGAGAACAGACTGATCGCAAGAAATGAAATTATAATGGAGTCGATTTTAGCCAGAACATAATAGTTAAGAGGCAACTGAGCAACCGCAGGAATTCTCTATTTAGAATGTACTTCAGTGTAACAACTCACCCATTCTAATACTATTAAGAGAAACAAGACACTAAATATTGACTCTAAGGATAAAAATATCTTACAGTGATCTGGTCCATAACTGACGTATGTGCAAGTGTTGCACAAATCAAGGCATTGTACAAATTCAGGCTGTTCACAACAGAACACACTTATAAATACTTTTTATGGCTGTTTTTATTTCACAGTCTTTGTATGGTGATATTTATTTTCCTCTTCACCATGCCCTAAAAACATCAGCTTCAGCATGACATGTAAAGAACGGACTTGACTGAAGAGGACTTAAGGAAAAAGTATCGTCTGATAGCGAGACCAACTTGCAATGTACTTTAACTTTCTACATTTTCCAAACTGCAAATTCAAAGGCTAGTACACCCCTTAAGACCTGAGTTGTATCTCCAAGTTTCTGTATATGACAGCTTTTAACAAACATGAAAAATCCAAGTTAATTTAGAACTAATTTCTTTTAAAAGAATTACTCAAAATTTTTTTCATTTCCAGATTCAAGGAGAAATGAAAGCCGCAGAACTGCAGGCAACATTTTGATTTCTTATACGCTACCATGCACATTAGTGATTTTAATTAAGAGACTCCTCAGCGCACTGCAGCTATGCACCCAAGCCCGCTTTCTTCTGCTGGAACAGACACATTTCTGAGCATACAAAAAATATTCTGAAGGCAACACTTACAATAAACATCCACCACAAGCAAAAGGAATTGTTATATTGACATAGCTTCTTTCATCCTTATTTGAAACCATGCTGAGATCCAACGATAACAAGAAACACAAAAGGCAGAGTTTGACACTGTTCTGAGCTGCATTTTTGACATCTGTTTCACAGCTCTTGGGAAGCCCACTTCCACTAATCTAACATGAGAAAGGACAGGAGATTAAATTCCCAGGCTGCAGAGGGCATTAGGAGACTTTCCTAGCTGACTGTATATAAAGAAAGAACTGTAAAAGCCAAATTATGTTACTGTGAATAGACGGAAGATGCTGTAATTCTATTCCTCCTTTTGTATTAATGGAGTTATTTATGTTGAGATCTTGAGGGCAGACCATTTAGCAAAGATATTGCCAGCCACATGACACAAAGGAACAGCAGACTAAGAACAGAAGGTGACATCCTGGTCCCATTCAGCAGAAGCAGCTCTACACTTCCCTGACCTAGCCCATAAAATATCATTTGTAAAAGTTTACATACATTACCCCTGCTGCAAAGCAACATTTAAGTGGATTCCACCAAACAACCCAGAGATTCATTATCACAGAGAGCGCTTTAAATGACTTAAATGCTACAAAGGCTATGCTTTTATGCATTTTATAAGTCAAAACAAAAATGTTTGCCATTCACTGAGCATAACAAGATGCTCAGTGTCATTAAAACATAAACATATCAAGCTGCTTCAAAGTTTAATATTTTCCTAGTACCCTAAATCAAAGAGGGATAATATGCTGGTGATATACAACTTAATGTATGCTCAGCACACCATTAATAACTGGGCGTCTTATTTAAAAGATTAATTTCAAGCACCCATCCTTGAAAGCATGAATCTGAAATTACATGATGAGATTCCACACTGGCTTCTCTCATACACAAGCAAAAGCAACACTAAAACCAAATACAGGATCTGACAACAACAGAAGCTTCTGGAGAAGGAGGAATGAAAACAGAAGGAGGAGGGGGAAGACTGTTGTTACAAAAAAGCTGAATTAAACCATTCATTATGTATGTAAACCATGCAAGACTTCAAAGCATACAACATGTTTTCTATTTTTCTGTAGGGCAACGTACTCACCATATTTTCTGCTGAAGAATAAAAAGCAGTCACTAAAAGAGCACCTACCCACCTTAAGTAACCTTGAGGTGCTAACCACAGACTCTGAGTTTACAGACATAAATGTCAGAAAAGAACCTTCAAGGACAAAGAAAAACCTGTGATATGAAAGTGTGTTAGTGGTCTCCTTGCAATCCTGAGTAGAAGAACACAGTGGTCAGCCATTTGAAAGAGAAAAATAATTGGAACTAGCTTCTCTGGATTAACTCAATAACCAATGGCAGAAACTCTGTGGGTTGAAAGATATTTCACATCTGAGAATATGCTCTGAAGTTGAAATTAGAGTAAGTACGGTGGTCTCAGCCCCAGTCCCTCCAAATGTCACTAAACCTTATCTCATTTAATCCAAACCAGCTGACTTCCAGGTAGGATCCATTAGAAGAAATTGTTTCTTTGAACAAGACTGGTGTTAGGAAAAACAAAGCGCCAACAACTTTACAGCACAGCTAATGGCTGTAAAGAAGGTCTCCATCTGTCTTGGTTGAATGAACAGAGAAGAACTACCTTGTTGCCCTCAAGACATTTATTATCTAGTGTCATAATTAATGCCATTTCAGTTAAACTGCATATGGGAAAGCAGCAGGAATTAAAAGTAAATACCAAAACTCCTGTCAAAAGGAAAATTACTGTAATAGGCTATGAATACTTGTCATGATCTCTGTGACTGCAGTTACAAGGCTCTGAGTTGCACTTAACAGTTTTCATTCAATCTCAGACTACATGATACACAATAACACTTGAAGTTTGTTCAGTTTTCCCAATCAAGACAAGGCAGGGGATAATCACATTTTTAGGGGTTTACAGAAATCATTATTCTCCTGACAGGACTTACGCCAAATCCTACAAAATACTTCCAACTTGAGGATGTTTTCAGGGAGCAGGAAAGGTTTTGGAAGCCAACACATTTCTTAATTTGCAGGCTATTTTTCACACAGTAAAATACTCACAGTACATTTCTCTATGTATAAGAAAACATGAGATAACAATGCCATTTACCATACACTGTGGTTTAATCACAAGAAATAAGTAGTTGGCCTACAGAATGTCTGTATGCAGTGGGGCCTTGTTTGAACTATAACTATCCCAAAGGCTGTTTTAGCTATGACAAAGCAAGAAACAGAACACCCTGCTCTAAGCACTACATAGTACAGTCATCAGTACTTCCGATGTTGTGTGACAGTGGTTTTTCACTACTGGGCATCTCTTGATAAACATATAAATATGTATATATGTTGAATTATGCTATCTACGGCCCTCAAACTACATGTATACTTCTCTGCTTATCAATAAGATACCTTATATCACATATACGGATGCAAATCCTTCACTTCCACCACCTACAACAAATTTATTCCTCCTTTGTTTTCAACTTAATCCTATTAGAAAAGAGTAGAATTTTAGTTTATTCATTTTTGTTCCTCTATTTTGTGACGCTACGCTGATAAAAGAAAGAAAAAATTCTTCATCCATTCTTGGTAGTGAGTTTAACCAGGGAACCAAAAGACAAAAGAGAAGGCCAAGGAGGGGTGGGTGCCTCAGATGCAGGAATCCAGGTGCTAATCTTATAGACAAAAATACAATAATTTTTTTTTTTTCCTTGTCCTCCAACATCATGCCACTGATGACATTTACACAAAAAAAAAAAAAAAAAAAAACAGAGGAGAGGACAAACTCAAACATACTTGTAACAAAATCACAGCCAGGGCCAAATCAATACTTGACTTTACTTCACCCCAAAAGAAAAACAAACTTCAACGCAGGGAAGAGCAAACACTGAGGAGGGTGACCATTTGAAGACTAAAAAGGTCAGACATCTGAACAAAGGTGCTGGAGCAGGGAAGCTCTCCAGACAAATATTTCCTTTTGGCAAAGGACACTTTCCCCCATGAAAAGGCAATACATTCGCAACCTTCTAAGTGTATGTAATGTGCCACTGGGCACCTGATGTATCCTTATCATGGTGCCAAAAGTTAGGCCATAACAGAAGTCTCCATGGTTTGCACCAGCACTGAGCACATCCCTAGGAAACAGGAAAGGATTGTGGCTCGCTCAGGCTGTAGGTCCACTTTGCTAGGTCAGCCAGACACAAACATGAAGGTTTTCTTTCCCAAAACAAGATGCTCAGCCAAGCGAAGCACAACCAGTAAATTAAAATATTACAGTACTGTCACTGTAGCACTGAAATTAATATTATTTCTTACAAACCTTGATATAAAAAATGAAGTTAAAATGCACCAAATTTGGAAGATGGGTTATTTGTGGACAGGGGAGAGAAGGAGAAAGCCTATTCAGAGCCGTTTTGTTAAAAGCTAAACTAATCTACAGAAAGAAGATAAGCATTTCTAGAAAATAATCTTAAACTGTTCTTCCCCAGTGATATAAACACGTAGAAAAGATAAACTCAACAAGTCTGGAACTGAGCCACGTTCCTCCCAACATTACTAGCCTATGGGAAACAGATCCTAGCTTCAAACTGCTCATTCTGGAAAACAACCTTGTCAAATTTAAAAGAATAAGCTATCCAGATTTCTCCACTGGGTGTCTCCTGAAGCCCCATCATGTAGCACTTCTGTCTGCAGAAGACAGAACAACTGGGTGAAAATTAAACTAAAAGGTGACAATGTACATGTGGCTGAGAATCAGAATTTAAAGGTATTTCCAGTGCATTAGTTACATTTCAATGCAACAGCAAAAGAATCAGGGCAAGTTTTTTTTACTTCAGTGACCCTTTCATCAGAGGAACAGAATGAACGAACTCCAGTCAACTAAATTAGTTCAGAGAACATGAAAATCATCTTCATCATGAATACAACTCAATAAGTAAATAAATATGTTAAAGCAAAGTAATTTTATTTTAAGCGTCAGATATATAACAATTCAGCAGAGATTTTGCAAAGTCTTCAGAGAAGCGGGCTGCCACAGGCCAACCACAAGCAAACCCAAACTGTCCCTCTAGGCCTGATGTAACCTGACAGGCACGAGCTGTACAACTCCAATATCCACCAATAATTGATCAAGAAAAACGCAAAAATAATTTTCAGTCCCTCAAATCACACAGAATCACAGAATGACCAGGTTGGAAGAGACCCACTGGATCGTCGAGTCCAACCATTCCCACCAATCCCTAAATCATGCTCCTAAGCACCTCATCTACCCTAACCTTAAACACCTCCAGGGAGGGTGACTCAACCACCTCCCTGGGCAGACTGTTCCAATGTCTAACCACCCTCTCTGTGAAGAATTTCTTCCTAATCTCAAGCCTAAATCTCCCCTGGCGGAGCTTGAGGCCATTCCCTCTCGTCCTGTCCTGTCCCCTGTCACTTGGGAGAAGAGGCCAGCTCCCTCCTCTCCACAACCTCCCTTCAGGTAGTTGTAGAGAGTAATAAGGTCTCCCCTCAGCCTCCTCTTCTCCAGGCTGAACAACCCCAGCTCTCTCAGTCGCTCCTTGTAAGATTTGTTCTCCAGCCCCTTCACCAGCTTTGTTGCCCTTCTCTGGACTCGATCCAGAGCCTCAACATCCTTCTTGTGGTGAGGGGCCCAGAACTGAACACAGTACTCGAGGTGCAGTCTCACCAGTGCCGAGTACAGGGGGAGAATAACCTCCCTGGACCTGCTGGTAACGCCGTTCCTGATACAAGCCAGGATGCCATTGGCCTTTTTGGCCACCTGGGCACACTGCTGGCTCATGTTCAGTCGGTTGTCAACCAACACTCCCAGGTGTCATCAGAATGTAAGTTTTAAGAAGATCAAGTAAAGGCAACACTAAATTCATTACTGTGAGGTAGAACAATATATTACGCTTCTGCAAGAGGTTTTTGATTTAGACAGTTTGCTTACCATTTGCTTAGTAGCTGCCTATGCTTATTTACACAAAGCCAAAAACCACATTGTTAGAGCTCCAACATTTCCCTTCAGTGCCAGCTCAACTCAGGTCTATTTTGCTGCAGTCTCAGCTGAAACAAGAATTACTTCATAAAAAACTCCTCCTCATAGTCAATTCTCTGACAGCAGTTTCCAGCCCTTTCAGTGTGCAACAAGCTGTAATATATGTGTGATCAATGAAACCATTAAAATTTTCATTTACGTTGAAACTGAAAGATCAGTGGGATCCCGCTCCTTAAGTATCTCAGAATTTTAAAAGTTCTGGCATGAAACAAGCTAACTCAACAGTAAGATAGGAGATTACAGGAAACTCCAAATTCATCTCGCTCTTTAACAGTATTGTTCGGGGGGGGAAAAAAATCGCAGTTTTTATATAGCTCTGGAAAATATGTCTGAAAATATTTCTCTCAAAACACAGAAAACAAACATAAGATGATTGAACACAAAACAGATCTCCTCTTAAGGAAATACACACGCTAATGCTCATTCAGACACCAGTTATTACACACACAAAGGTTCCGAGACCCCTGTTTGTTTTTACAACTGCCAAAACAAAACAACAGAAAAACACCTTTACAACATAAAGTACAGCCTCTACTAATTATCCATTTGTGATTAGTTTGGACTCAAGAACGTCAGGCTCTTTTTGTTTTTTTCAGTCCTGCTAAGCAGATTGTTTTACAGTGTTATCAGTCTTTCTATGTTGCAGATGGTTGTGGTAACAGTGGTTTTTGCAGTTTCTTGTTGGTGCTGTATTGCATGCGAGTTATTGATTGTTTGTATCTAGTGTTCCAGGGCATGCACCTTTTTTAGTAAAATATTGTTTACATCCTCCTCCTGAGCATGTAAACAATATTGTCTCACATTGATGCCATGCCAGTAAGTCCAAAGAGATCATTTCAAGTGGGATGCAACAATCTGAAAGCCATACACCTCTGTTAGACAAGTGTTGCTTTATAACATAAAATAGAGTTATCTACTAGTTATCCATTCACCTTTGTAAAAAGATGTAAGTGGTTTAGGATTTGGCTTTGTCTTACATGAACTTTAGAATCTATAGCTCCCTTCTGATAAATACTCTGATGCAGAGAACCCTAAAGGTGGACTTTGACAGGGTCTTCACTTAAGTCCACCCCTAATTGATTCCCAAAAGGGAAGAAGCAATAACTCAGCATTCATAGTGGCAAAAAAATAAAAAGAAAATTATTGCCACTTTCCTACAACAGCAACACAAGGACTTGACAGAGAAACGTAAAGGAGGTTTCAAGTGCACAGTAAGGAAAGATTATCCAATTCCTCTCTTAGAGCATGCCAGCGTTCGCCTTCCACTTTGCTAAGATCTTAAGGCCAACGCTGATCATTAATACTTATAGGGACTAAAAGACCCTTACATGTCTAAGAAGCAGGACCAACACACACAAAAAGGATATAATTTTGCTCTACTTCTGTCCTACGAGGTTTGGGGCAAGGAATTCTCCGTGGAGTAGCAGACTCCAAGCCCCCTGTCTCATTTGCCTTGTAAAACTCAGAGAACAAATACACAACCCTAGTCTGCAAGAACTCTCTCAAGACAAAAACAAAGTGTGCTGTACATTTGATGGCAAAATGGAATACCACTGCTTCATCTTGGCCTGTATCAGAAACGGCGTGACCAGCAGGTCCAGGGAGGTTATTCTCCCTCTGTACTCAGCACTGGTGAGACCACATCTCGAGTACTGTGTTCAGTTCTGGGCCCCTCACCACAAGAGGGATGTTGAGGCTCTGGAGCGAGTCCAGAGAAGAGCAACAGGGGCTGGAGAACAAATCTTACAAGGAGCGACTGAGAGAGCTGGGGTTGTTTAGCCTGGAGGGAGGTTGTGGAGAGGAGGGAGCTGGCCTCTTCTCCCAAGTGACAGGGGATAGGACGAGAGGGAATGGCCTCAAGCTCCGCCAGGGGAGATTTAGGCTTGAGATTAGGAAAAAAATTCTTCATGGAGGGGGTGGTTAGGCATTGGAACGGTCTGCCCAGGGAGGTGGTTGACTCACCGTCCCTGGAGGTGTTTAAGGTGAGGGTGGATGAGGTACTTAGGGGCATGGTTTAGGGATTGGTGGGAATGGCTGGACTCGACGATCCGGTAGGTCTCTTCCAACCTGGTTATTCTGTGACTCATCAACAGCATAGTCATTTCATAGATATTATAAAATTTTAAGTTCACAGAATCACAGAATGACCAGGTTGGAAGAGAAGTTCTTCACACATTTCTGAAGTCCAGTATTTATATGGCAGCTTTGCATTAACCGCAAAAGAAACATGTTTAAAACCATAGTTTTATATTACTCTCATAGAAAATAAGTGACTGAAACACTAGTTTCAGAATACAAAACCATAAAATGATTATATCGCAAATTCTGCCCGCTATAGGCACATTATGCTAGACAATGATAATACTCATGAGGCTCCAGCCTGCCCCAACCGCAGATGATATCAGCAAGCAACTTCAGCACATGCATGAGTGGCGTTGAAAGGAGACACTGTGATGTGAGCCTGCCGATTAAATAAGAAAATTCAAGCCCTTAAAAGGGATTATACTGTTGAGATAAATGAGCACAGGTGTCACCAGTTTATCTGGAATTAGCATCAGAATTTGGGACTCTCAAAAAATTAGTACGTTTAAAAGTCTGTAAATAAATTAATTTAGTGAAGGAACATGATCTGCTAAAGATCTTCATTACTGAGAGGTTAAATTTCTCCAGTGAAAGATTAGTGCTGGACAAAACATACAGAGATATTCCTTCCAAGGGATCAGTGTGCCTACAGAGACCAGGGCTAATCCGGAAGCTTTTCTGCTCTTGGCACACTGGCAATTATGTTCCAACTTCGGTTTTGCTAGGAAATGAACAATCTCTGCACTACAGCATCAAGTAACAGGCTAAAGCAGCATTAAAAAGAGAAACTCCACTTCTTTGTGATAGAAGAAAATACTTCCTGGCAATATTGTTAATCAACAAAAAAACTCCTATTTTTAAACACTTAAATACTAAGACATACAGATGCAATTTGGTTGTTTCCTTAAAAATAGCATTATCTGAAATTCCTTGGGATAAAGTTCTTTAAATTAAAAACCTCAAGCCTACAGAATAATTTGTTTTCTTCAAAGGCAACAGGGAAATAACCTAGACAAATCTTTCACGCACTGGAATGCTATGAGAGGTTTTAAAGATTGAGTTCCTGTATCTTAATTTCACAGTGTCATCCCAGCAAGTTATTTAAAATTAATAACAAGCATGTATCTTACGACAGCAGGTTCCCTCTGGCTTCTGAAAATAACACACACTTGTAATGTTCTCACTGATACATTAAGTTACACTCCTTACAGAGAGACTTTGATTCCTCTCTTTATAGATGTCTTCTTTATGAAGCGAGAAGCATACCAGAAGAAAATGAGAAAACTCTGTTTGAAAACAGGAGACCCTCATCACTCTGATTAGCAACTGTTAAAAATGTTACATGTATCTGGACTTTCCTGTGTAAGAAACTCTCATTCAAAACTGGAAATTATTTTTAAAAGTTTTAATTTCAGATAATCAATACATAAAAATTATGACAGTTGTAAAAAGAGTTAATTTGCACAATTAGGCATCAATTCTTTAAGCAAAGTTAAAATAAATATATATATTTCTTAGTTTGGATCAGTTTCTTCATATGACATTTACACACTGTTCATCTCACTTTCTAGTACACTTACATTTCAAGGTGACGCATTTATTTTGTAAATATTCACCCGTGTCAACTTTCTATAGAAATATTTAATAAGCAACAGGTAATACGTAAACAGAGAGGGAGGGAGAGAAAAGGAGGGGACAGAAACACTCTATGGGCCTCGAATCTCCACAACAGAACTTGTGGTTTCTGTACCACTTCACTTTGTTTTGCATGCATCCTACAGTTCTCAATATTCTGCAGTGTATAAACAAACAGAAGTTCCAAACCATTCTCCATGATTTTAAGTGTGTGTGTCTGTGTGTGTGAGTATATATGTGCAAATAGGAATATGTGGGAATTGTCATCATTACTAGAGGGCTTAGTGAAATAAAAAAATAAATATTTTAAGGACAAGAATACTATAACACAGCTGAACATATCAGCAAACAGTGAATTTACCTTATGCAAAAGAACATTTTTTCAGATAGCAACAGAAGGAAAAGATGAGCAGAAAATAGTCAAGAGGACTATAAAGGATCACTTGAAATGGAAAGTGTTGCTATTGGTGGGATTTCAAGTGTAACAAATCTTCTGAAAATATATTCATTTCACAACCAGAAGATCTAACTATTCAGAACAAGGAAAAAACAGGAACAGTCATCTAGAAAGCGGACAATTCCTCAGTAGTCTATAAGGATTTTTATGCATCACTCAGCACAAGGTACGAAGTCCAATAGAACCAGAAAATAAGCAGTGTTAGAGAATAACAAAAAATTTTCTTCTAAGCATTAAAATCTGTAATGAAAGTATAAATAATATTGCAGTGTCAATACAATAAAACTGGAATTAATTACTAATAGTCTAACCTATAATCTTATCAAAATGAAAGAGCAGCCTCACAAGGAAAATGTCTCTATATATCTTTGTTAGCAGATACAGTTGAAAGGATAAATACAAACCATACAATATTAACACTTGCTTTTATTTAATTCTTCCACTCCCTAATGACAAAGCTATAACAGAAGAAAGAACTGAGATGGTAAATGCCAAGTAAAGACTTTCATTTTGTCAAATCTAAAAGCCTTCTACTGCCTTTCCATCTGCTTAGTTGGAGTTTCAGTGCCCATCACAAACAAATTCCAGTTAAAAAACAATAGCAGAATTAAAGCTGATAGCGGCTTCTGACCATTCATCCACCAATTAAATATAGCTACTTCCAAGGAGAAACACATGTGCTGGCTGTACCTGGTCCCTGACACAGCTGCTGCTGCTGCAGAACACACCTAATGAATGTACAACACGGAATGTAACTGAGAAAACACCATCAGGCTGGGGGTACTCTGCCAAAAAGCCCATTTTGCATATAATATTCCATGTCACTTGCAGTGGAGGTACTTATCAGATGGTTTCCTCTCACGTTGAGACACAAGAAACCGTAGAACACCAAAAGGTTATTACATGTGTATAAAACATTTACTTTCAAGAAATAAGCAGGAGGGAACCTCTGAGACATCAGTGAAGTCACAGGCAGTGGCCACCAGTAGGTAACAGCAAGCAATAACAGGGAGATGACCAAATAATATCACCTTCTGTCTATTTACTTCATATCAAGGCTTGTAAAGTAGCATCAAAGTAGAGACGTTATTGCAATATCAGAAATGACTGGGGAGGACTTCACAGTGATGACAGAAACTATACTTAAAATGCACAAGATTCCAAACCTCAGAATTTGAGCTGGAGATAAGGGGCATTTTAAAAAATACTGACACCATAATATTTTGTAGGTTTTAACTTGGGTTCCTCATTACATACCAAATCAAGATATGCAAACATGTAAAGAAATTAAATGTTTTCCTTTTTTTTTTAATTAGCCAAAAACTGTGGAGTAAAAAGTGCGAGAAAAAGTATTTTCTTCATAAGTGTTCTGAATAGGCTTTACATAAAATACATAAAAATTATGATCTAGAATGTCACTTGTTGACTATCCTAAGCTAAATATTCTGAATACTAATCTTTTGTGAAATACAACTTTTGAAAAGGTTCTTCTGTTCATTAGAAATTAAAGGGAATCGAAACAATAACACCACAAATGCACCAACACTTGACTGCAGTCTCATATTGCAGTATTGCTTCCTCTTAAATATCCGTCTTGTTAATAAGTGCAATAAAAGGTAGGGAGAATGGGGGGAATGTTAGAAATTTCCCCCCCAATACATTGCTAAAGGCACCACCAGATTTCATGTGCCATCCACTTTCACCATGTGGCTAGTCCTCAAATTCAGTTTCACCTCTGAATTTTACTTACCTTTCAAGAATATAATTTATGCAACTACTAAAAGCTGCCTATGTAATAAACAAGTACAGTATATCCTGGGAGACATCTTTTCTAGAAGAAAACACTTCCTTTTACCCAGTAGTAGCGTATTTCCTGATATAAATCCAGTTTTCTTCTCAGTATGCTAACAATACTCTCCAGTACACAAAGCTGCAAAAATTTAACTGGTAACATAAGTTTCATATTTCCAGTTTCTTTTCCCCTTCACACACTGCTATTAGGCAAGGAAAACCTAGACTGTGAAGTACAGCTGATGGTTTCACTGCATTCCCATGAAACAGTATTTATAGGCCATATAATATCCAAATCCCCGCCAGTATTCTATGCAAAAAAATGTTAAGAAATATAGACACTGTAAGACTGAGCTACAGCTGCCCCAGATATCAGGAAGCCAGGACTAAAGTAAACTAATAACTCAGTTTTGGAATGCCTATGCTGCTTCTGTAGCTGACTGAGAAAGTTGAGCCCGCACTCTTCCCATTAGGGCCACAAGCAAATCTCAGTCTTGAGGGCACATGATTTTACTGCACAGGCACTAAAATCATATTTCATATTGAAAAGCAAACCTGATATGCATGGCCTTATTAAACTTACAGGTATGTGATAACTGTCTTTCAGAATTACTTTTTTCATTAAGAAAAAAATTAAGCAAATGCAAAATAATTTGTATTTTTCAAGACTCTGAAAACCTGTCACAGTGTGCTCACAGACCTTCAATGCAGCCTAGGCCCAGCAAAATTGAAGCGTCAAATATCTAAGGATGTCTGCTGCTCACGCACCAGCAGATCTGTGTAGGACTTTAGCATGTGCCATTCTGCCTGGGAAATACAGGAGCACACTTCAAAACAATCCCACAGACAAACTAACTCTCCTGTACCAGAAGCAAGCCACATCTAACACAGAGGTTTATAAATAAGCAATGTAAATTTATTTCTATTTTTAATGCTAGTACCATCTTTCCTTTAAAAAGGAGTTCACAACCAAAGGCAATTCTATTTCCTGTGTCCATCACTTACATGTTCACAGGTGTTCTTAAGTTATGTCAGGCTCTTCATCTACTACAGCACAGTGCAGAGGTTGCCATAGGCAGCCTCTCAGTGGCCACTGCTATCGAGAGATGGTGGCCTCACCAGCTGTGGGACATGTCACACTCACACTACTAGAACACTTGAAGACAATCAGGTAATGCACTTTTTGGAAGGAGGTAAAATTCAGTAAAGGCTTATTTTCCATTTCTCTTTTAACCTTACAGACTAACCAAGTGGTTTGCCTTTCTGAAATTCAGTCTTGTATTGACTATCTTAGCATACTATATACATAGTAAATAGTCGTCAGAAAACAATGCTGGCTCTAACAGACCCAGGCCTAGGACAACCCTCCATGGGACAACTCTACACAGCCAGTTCTTCACAGGGAGACACAAACCGTAATGCTATCCCTCCCCACATAGAGCTGTCCCTATCTGTCCCTTTCTGACAGACTCTGAGTCTGAAGAAGAGGGAGAAAGAAGAGCAGCTGGTCAGCTACCTTTCAAATGCACTTTCACAGAGAAAGTATTTGAGTTAAGGAAAAAAATAAAAACCTGTCCTTTGCTAAAACCCACAAGGGGGTTGAAAAGGTGAGAAAGAATTTCCATAGCTCAACATTGTAACTGCTACCAAAGCAACTATAAATTAAGTTCTAAGGAGAGACATTGCTGAATTTCACTCAGAAAGAAAACATCAGGTTCAACGTATCATTCAATACCAAATTCATCTTGCACAAGAGATCAAAGTTACTGATCTTATCTTATATACATTTTTACTAACTACTCTAACAAGCACACCACATGCTGCTCACTTCACAAGCCCCTTCTCAGTGTACATCCTTCACACCTTAAGCAGTAAGGAGCAGTTTCCAGACAGGAGTGGTGAGAATGAAAACCTCATGTGAGCCATGAACTAAGGCCCAAAACCTAGAAGGATCTCTCATTTCTGACTGCAAACAGGAAGGTCGTTTTCCATCTCTTTTTTTTTTAATTTCCTTTGAGAACAAACAATAAAACTCAAGAAGACCTATTGTACCATGTACAGAGGCAAAAATAACAAAATAAGTCTTCAGCTGTTATCAGCTTCATTTCATTTATATGTTCCTGGCAGAAATTTATGTCCCAATGGCTACTACATTCAGAATCCATGATTTTCTTTACAGGAAGGTTTGTGAGGTTTATATATATATATATACACACACATGCACATGCAAAAAACCTCCCCACAAGGGGGGAAAGCAGTTTTAGGACAAAAACTAGATTAACTTTTTACTTGGTCTAAACAGGCAGAAAACCTCTCTATTTGTTTTCTTACAGTCCTCAGAAAACTGACACAGCCTGAAGGAACTCCCAAAATTTGAATTTTACTTAAGGAGCTGCCTTGATACATCATCTTGGAAAATAAAAGAGATAAATTTGCTTAAATGTAGTTCCATTGAGTTCAATTAATCTTATTTACATCAGATTAGCATTTAAACCTAAGTGAGTGTTAGGACTAAGAGAAGGGTAGTTAAGTAAGCAATTTAGGAATACTGAAATTCCTACTACGGTCTATTGTACCAATGAATAAAACAGTATTTCTCTACCCATTCGCCAAGTGTTTCAAGGGCTTTTAATCCTCTGACAATTACTTGTTGACATGGAGATTGTTTCTGTTATTTTTAATAGTAGCTTGCAGCATCAAGATACTGTATTTAAAATATAAGAATATTTTATAATAGGGAAATAAAAGAATTTCCATTAGGAGGAAGAAGACTTATACTACCTTAAAAGTAAATTCCGTTCACAAGAGTCAAGCACGGTATTTGCAAGATTATTTAATATCCACATCACCAGCAGTTTTGTTTGTAAATCACATCAATACTTTTTGTTTAATTCTATCTTTCTGGTAAAGAGAGAGCTGAGAACATTTCTTCACTCCTGTCTGAGCTTGAAAAGTCACTTAGTCACACATTATTGATATACTGTATAAACAAGCACAGGCAGGAATACATAAAGAGTATTTTTTACCACAACAACCTTCATTTGCAAGTAATTTTGGATTCTCCATCATTTACTGGGTCAACGTACCACCATGTTGATGATAATGATCCTTTTTAATCAAAGGAATGAAGCTAATGTGAATGATTAATACTAACCACCCATGTAGCTATTTATTTAAGATACACAGGCTTGTGCCTGGGGCTAACTATATGTTATCATAGGGTAACTGTGACCTTTTCTTTCCATCTGTTTTAAGATCCATTAAGAAAATACACTAAACACAAGATTATTTACAGGATCAAAAAATGCTATCAAGACCCAGTCCTGGATAATAACTTCAGCCTGTTAGGCTGAGAGAACCATCCAATAAAAATATGGGAGGGTGAACAAAGAAAGTCTTGGACAGCAAGACAGAAGTAATGCCATTTTGCAATTACACAAAACCGCTTTCTTGAACCAAGTCTTAGTTTGGAATTCTCCAAACAATAAGTAAGTATTATCAAACTCTTACTTGAAAGACACTGCAGAGATCTTTCCCAAGATCAAACAGGCTTCTGGGACAAATTATTTTCCAGATGACAAATAGATATTACCAACTCTCTAGAGACATCAACAATAAAACTTCATCAGCACATAATTTCCCTACTATTTTCTCACAAACATAAAAGTACCTGAGTTACTTAAGGAAAGAGAACTGCACCAAGCAGCAGGAAGCTAGGACTACTTATAAATCAGACGTAATGTCCCCTCGCAGGAAGTGCTTTGCAGAGCAGACAACTGAATGCTAAGCATCTTGCAAGAGCAAGCTCCACGTTCTCAATTATTTTAACAAGCGTTGTTCTCAAACAAGCCCTGTTAAGCAGGCTTATCATAGAATAACCAGGTTGGAAGAGACCCACCGGATCATTGAGTCCAACCATTCCTATCAAACACTAAACCATGCACCTCAGCACCACGTCCACCCGTGCCTTAAACACCTCCAAGGAAGGTGAATCAACCACCTCCCTGGGCAGACTGTTCCAGTGCTCAACGACACTTTCTGTGAAAAATTTTTTCCTAATGTTCAGCCTAAATCTCCCATGGCGGAGCTTGTGGCCATTCCCTCTCGTCCTGTCCCCTGTCACCTGGGAGAAGAGGCCATCACCCTCCTCTCTACAACCTCCCCTTAGATAGTTACAGAGAGCAATGAGGTCTCCCCTCAGCCTCCTCTTCTCCAGGCTAAACAACCCCAGCTCTCTCAGCCACTCCTCATAAGGCCTGTTCTCCAGCCCCTTCACCAGCTTCGTTGCTCTTCTCTGGACTCGCTCCAGAGCCTCAACATCCTTCGTGTGGTGAGGGGCCCAGAACTAAACACAGGATTCAAGGAGCGGTCTCACCAGTGATGAGTACAGAGGGAGAATAACCTCCCTGGACCTGCTGGTCACAGCGTTTCTGATACAAGCCAAGATGTCATTGGCCTTCTTGGCCACCTGGGCACATTGCTGGCTCATGTTCAATCGGCTGTCAACCAACACCCCCAGGTCCTTCTCCTCCTGGCAGCTTTCTAGACAGACTTCTCCTAGTCTGTAGCACTGCACAGGGTTGTTGTGCCCCAAGTGCAGGACCCGGCATTTGGCCGTGTTAAACCTCATGCCATTGGACTCTGCCCAGCAGTCCAGCCTGTTCAGATCCCTTTGCAGAGACTCCCTACCCTCCAGCAGATCCACACTTCCACCCAGCTTAGTGTCATCTGCAAAATTGCTAAGGGTGCACTCAATGCCTTCATCCAGGTCATTGATAAAGACATTGAACAGGGCTGGACCCAGCACTGAGCCCTGGGGAACCTCACTTGTCACTGGCCTCCAGCTGGATTTAACACCATTTCCCACCACTCTCTGGGCCCGGCCAGCCAACCAGTTTTCCACCCAGGAGAGTGTGCGCCCGTCCAGGCCAGAGGCTGACAGTTTCCGTAGCAGAATGCTGTGAGAAACTGTGTCACAGCCTTTACTGAGGTCCAGGGAACACCACATCCACAGCCTTTCCCTCATCCAGCAGCCGAGTCACTTTGTCATAGAAGGCAATCAGGTTAGTTTGGCAAGACCTGCCTTTCATGAACCCGTGTTGACTGGGCCTGATCACCTGGTTCTCTTGCATGTGCTTCATGATAGCACTCAAGATCACCTGTTCCATGACTTTCCCTGGCACTGAGGTCAGACTGACAGGCCTGTAGTTCCCCGGATCTTCCCTGTGACCCTTCCTGTAGATGGGCACAACATCAGCCAGCCTCCAGTCTGGTGAAAGTTGCCCAGTCTTCCAAGACTGTTGGAAGATAATGGAAAGGGGTTTGGCCAGCACATCTGCCAGCTCCTTCAATACCCTTGGGTGAATCCCATCCGGCCTCATAGACTTGTGGGTGTCTAGTCGGGCTAGCAAGGCTCTGACCACCTCCTCTTGGACCATGGGAGCCTCATTTTGCTCATCTAGCTCCGGGGTTTGTACAGAAAGGGAACAACTTTCTTTACAATTAAAGACTGAGGCAAAGAAGGCATTACGGACCTCAGCCTCATCTTTTCCTCATCTCCTGTCACTGTTGTTCCTTCTGCGTCCAATAGGGACTGTGTTGTCTCCCTAGTCCTCCGTTTATTATTTATACATTTATAGAAAGATTTTTTGTTGTCTTTCACCAACTTTGCCTATCCGATTTCTAGTTGAGCCTTTGCCCTTCTGATTTTTTCTCTACACAATCTCACTTCTCTCCTATAGTCCACCCAAGAGGCCTGTCCCCTCTTCCACAGCCCCTAAACATTCCTCCTCTTCTTGATATCACTCAAGATCTCACTGTTCAACCAAGCTGGTTTTTCCCCTGCCGGCTTTTTTTTCGGAACATGGGGATGGCTTTCTCCTGAGCTGCTAGGATCTCCTTTTTGAAGAGCTCCCAGCCCTCATGGGCTCCCTTGCCCTTAAGCACTGTTTCCCATGAGACTTTGCCAACCAGCCTTCTGAAGAGTTCAAAGTCTGCCCTCTGGAAATTTAATGCCACTGTCCTGCTAACCACCCTCTTCACTTCGCCTAGAACAGAAAACCCATGATCGCTTAGTCCTGGGCTTCCTCCTGCTGCCACATCCCCCACAAGGCCTTCTCTGTTCACAAACAGCAGGTCCAGGAGGACACCTTCCCATGTCAGTTCATTCACCAGCTGTGCAAGGGAGTTGTCTTCCACACACGCCAGGAGCCTCCTAGACTACTTCCTTTCTGCTCTACTGTACTTCCAGCAGATATCAGGAGGATTGAAGTCTCCCACAAGAACAAGAGGCATCGATCTAGAGATTAACCCCAGCTGTTTATAGAAGAGCTCGTCAGCTGCTTCTCCTTGGCTGGGTGGCCTGTAACAGACTCCCATCACAAAATCTACCTTCTTATGGGCTCCTCTGATTTTAACCCACAGGCACTCAATCTCCTCATCGCCACAATCCATTTCAACAGTGTCCAAGTCCTCCCTTACAGAGAGGGCTACCCCGCCTCCTCTCCTTCCCCTCCTATCCCGCCTGAAGAGTTTCTACCCCACCATATCTGTACTCCAGTTATACCAGTCATCCCACCACGTTTCCGTGATGGCAACAACATCATAGGCTCCTTGCCCTACAACAGCTTCCAGCTCTTCCTTCTTATTACCCATGCTGTGTGCATTGGTGTAAATGCACTTCAGCTGAGCTGCCGAGCCTTCAGCCCTCTTAGAGGGAACAGAGTTCATTCCCAATTGCCTGGTAACTGGAGTATCCAGCACCAGAGTGCCCGTATCTCCCTTACCACTTCCACGTGTGTTCACCCCCACTTTCTGTGTAGTGATGTACTGGTGGTCCTCTCCAGCACACCCTCTCCGAATCAACAGTGCCTCACATCCAGGCTCGCTCCTGTCTAGCCTGGTCTCAATCCCCTCCCCCTTCACATCCAGTTTAAAGCTCGATTTATGAGCTTAGTTAGGTTTTTAGCAAGAAACTTAACTTAGCTAGACTTGACTGCAAAAGTCCTTTAGCAAGGACTTAACTGCAAAACAAGAACAAGCTCAGATGTTTTAACATCACTGAACATGTAAGTGCCTTACAAACAGCAATGGACTTGACTGTAGAGTTTATGTGCTCCGCTGAGCTGAAGCTTCAAAATACTTGTTTATATACTGCTGCACCTCTGCCAAAGGGGTTCTATCAGGAGTTACCTCTCCACCACCACCATCATACTTGATACATTACCTTTAACAGCTTATTTCTGGTATACCTGCACCAAAACTATTTTGCCCTGATGAAAAACAGGATTAATATCTCCTAAGAACTGACACTGGTCCAAGCAGGTCAGCATATTCTTGAGACCTAGGTGCTTCAACTCATTTTTGTCACATAAATGAGACAAGTCAGATAAGGCAGCTACAGCAACATTTGGCAGCATACTGACTTAACATGTAACATTCCCTACAGGTTTGATTAGCATAGCACGATTATACTGAAGGAATTGCTTGTGAAGATGACAGCACGGCCAGCAAGCAGAGCATGGGAAGTACTCCTGATTATTTCAGCAACTTTCTGCAAAACAGTTTTTAAGAGAAGCAGCAGACAATAGGGCTGGCAACTCTTTCTGACCTGCAGAGCCACAAACTGACACCTATGTATGGACAGGAGCCGCAGAGGAACAAAACCAGATGAGATGAAAACTCCCGCTTGGCCTCACCGCTCCCCAGCAGGAGAGCGCTGGGCTGCACATTGAATCCAAATGCAACAGCACAGCAGCCCCTCATTCTGCTAACCCTCACACTGCCAACTGGTTTGCCAGGTGGCCCTAGCCAGGACAGGCCAGTTGCCAGCCCTGCCAGCCGCCTCTGGGCTCAGCAGTTGTACGTTCCCGTTCCCTCAACAGAAGGAAAAACTCTTTTTCAGCAAGAGAGCCTGCCTTTCAATCAAGCAACACTAAATCAGATTAGAAACAGAAACCAAGGAGATTCCTCATTTACATGAGGAAAGAAATGCAGAAATAGAGAGGATTTACATACAGCTGGACACACTGAAGTATGGGCAAAGCATCAATTACAGAGATAGTAATCACCAAGAAATTTCTTCCATGAATTGCAAATTTTAATACTACTACTAACTAAATCTCTTTCCAGATTTTTATTTAGAAGCAAGCAGCGTATATGCATTCCACAATTCTTTAAAAAGAAAAACCTACACAGCCTCAGAACCTAAAGAATGACAACTCACACACTGCAGTGCAGCATACTGTAAATCCAAGTTGTAATCCAGGGCATTAATTCATCATAAAGCATACATTTCCGGAAGTCATGAAGAAAATTATAGAGATGAAAAAATATGTTCAATGCATCTTAAAAGTCCAAAGATACAGGGAGGAAACACACAGTTCTCACCAGAACGTGTATAAATGTCACACAGATCTGAGAACGAGGATTATTTGACTTGCTTGACTGTAAAACATGCGGAAGAGGTAGGAAATTAGGATTGTACAGCAAATGCTGAAATGCAAACGGGATGTGATCTAAAACAGAGTTTTGAAATCAACATTGAAAACTATGATGCCAGCCTGAAGTCACCACAGAGACCTTGCTCAGGAATACACTGTATGTGTTGTGTACTTCCTATCACTAGAAAAGCTCAACAAAACAGAAGGGATCAAATAAGTGGTGATAAGATCGGAGATAGGGATGTCTGTATGTTGTGGGTAGAAAAAAAGTTGGGCTGAGAAGCAAAGGCAGAAGGAAAGTAAGTCAGACTATAACAAAGATGTACAAATTAAAAGGAAGAGAGGAGAAGGGAGAGAAAAATCAGATAATCTTGCTACAGCTGCAGGGGTGGAGGAAGGCAACCATCAAAAAGAAACTTATTTATCTTTCAGCTCAAAGCTAGTTTTAATATTACATTAACAACAAGACAAAACAAAAGAGAAAATAACATTTTATATTAAAAATGCTATTTTCCAAAACACTTGTTAAATATAAAATCTTAGGTACAAATATTTCCTTCAAGAATACACGAAAAATAAGTTGGGGGGGATGAGCTTGGTTCCTAATACTCATCTGTACTTCCAATAAAGCCAGGAGGTCTTGCCTTCACTTCTAGGGATCCTGAAGCTTACAAGTGTCCCAAGGACAAATGCTGCACTGGGTTTACATCACACAGTTATCCAGCAAACCATTAACAGAACAGGTCCTCAGCAAACCTTGGCCATCAAGAACAGGTGGGAATGGAGACATCAGTGGTGTGCCCAGGATCATACTTCATTTGATTAACCACTGTGTACAAGCCAGGATTAATACACAATTTTTTCTAGAATAATAAATACATTGATATCCATGTGAATGCATTTTGAGATCATGCACACAAAATCAGAGACAAAAGAACCACTGATGGCTCCCTTAAAATCTCTCCTCCTTATCTACCCACACCCACACACAACTTCACTGCTGCTGAACTGCAAATCTGTATTAAAAATTAAAGCATGCAGCAAGGAGAAAAGGAAAGGGAAAAAAATGCCATACAACCAGATAGGTGAAAATATAAGAGCAGCTGTTCAATTTAAGTTCAGGTTCTCATATAGCAACATAAAGCTTCAGTGTTTGTATTACATAAGCTGTGATTCAAATACTTGTTATAAAAATAACTCTTTTCTACAATACTTTTAAAGAAATGTGACTTAAGGTCAAGAGCTTACTTTTCACTAAGCATTCAATTCCAGTTCAATTTAACTTGGCAATGTCCTTTTCACTTAAATATCCATTTTGCCAAGGGGAAAAAAGTTCCTAGATGTAGAATTTACATCACTGCTTATACAAGGAATTTTAAATGTTTGGGGTTTTTTTGCTTTAGCTTTCAAAGGCAGTATTGGTTTGTTTTTCTCCACAAAACAATCAATTAGACCTCTCCTATTGCATATTACTTTTATCACAGACAGGATGCCCCCAGGACCACCTCAGTTACAGGAATCCTTCTTGTACCTAAACCTTTGAAAAAGTACCCATATCCCTCCATAAAATTACAATTCCAACTTCTTTCCATGTCTGACACAGAGAGGATAACGATATATTGTCAACGCAGTATACCAGACACTTATCATCCCAAATGAATTACCCTAAGAGGAAGGATGACATTTAGCTGCAGGAATGATGATTTGAAAACTTAAAATACAATTGCATTTCCAAACTCTTCACACTCTTTCCACCTCCACTGACTGACTGAATAAAATGTATATGGATTTCTGCCAGGTAGGCACAGTCACAAAAAAAGGCCTGAAGAACAAAGCACCACTGAGAGCAGTGTATTCATAGGAAGCATCAAGTGGGACTATACATAGCTTATAGCAGAGGCAAATGCAAAAGATGTTGCCCCTCACTCATGAAGCTTGATTTTATCTTGATGTTTATTTTAACATCTGGACTTCAAATCTACTGCATATGACTACATAGCTAGAAATATCAAAATACGTATCAAAAGGCATCTCCTATATCTTCAATTCAGAATCCCTTTTCAGGCACTGTTCACTCCTAATGCAAATAAATCTATCGTTGATTATTAATCAATAGCCAAAATACTAGAATTTCAAACCATATTTATGAACTCTTAAGGTGTTAATTACATGCCCTGCTTTAATAGGGATAGTGAACAGGTGTCTGGTTTCAGCTAGGATGGAGTTAATTTTCTTCCTATTAGCTGATACAGTGTTGCAGTTTAGATCTAGGATGAGAAGAATGTTGATAACATATTGATGTTTTAATTGTTGCTAGGGAGTGCTTAACTAAGTCAAGGACTTTTCTGTTTCTCATACCACCCCACCAGCTAGGAGATGAGGGGTACACAAATAGCTGGGAGGGGACACATCTGGGAAAAAAACAACCAACAACTGACCAAAGCATATGATGTCATGCTGAACAAAAAGCCTGGAAGGAGTTGGCCAGGGGCAGCATCTGCTGCTTGAGAAGAGGCTGGGCATCAGGCAGTGGTGCTGAGAAACTGCATTGCACATCACTTGGTCGGTATAATATTTTATCATGATAATTGTTGTTGCTGCTGTTATTTTCCCTTTTTATTTCTGCCCTATTGAAGTGTCTTTATCTCAACTCACTAGTTTTACCTTTTTTTTTTTTCCCCCAGTTCTCTCCCCCATCCCACTGGGGGTGAGGAGCGAACAAAGGGTTGTGCTGCCTGCTGAGTTAAACCACAACAGCAGGGCAGAGATTTTCAGACTCAAGTAATCAGTTTCAGAGACTTTACTGAGTTTGGGGATCCAATACATTTGAGATCCTACCTATAGCTGTTGAAACTGTATTAACAACTGTAAATAAAATTCTTTCTAATAAGATCTGAAACTGTTTTTTTCTTAAGTACAAACTCTGGAGAATGACACACTAACTGGATAGGCAAAATGTTCTGCAATAACTGTACTTACCATTACGAATATTATCGCTATTCATTTCAGCTACATTGTTTCATAAACTTAATGAATAAAACCAAAACTAGTCCTTTGAAGTTCTCCAAACCAGAAAGAAAACAAAACAAACAAGCATTAGAACAGATTATAAACATCCCAATTCCTTACAGCTGTGGTACCATCTCCCCAACACACTGAAGATTGCAATTCTGTACTAAGCAAACCAACCAACTCTCTAGAAACAAAAAATTCTGTCATGATTGTCTCTATGTTCTCAACCAGAACTTTTTTTCCCTAATCTGTATTTCATACTGGTTATTTTAACAGAGTTCTCTGAGGAGGAGGAATTGGAGAGGGGCACCAAATTAGTAAAGGCTATAGCTTACTGAATGTAAACTGTATATATGATGGTGTAACATACAGGCAACTTTTTTTCAAGCTAGAAAAACAGATGAGATCTGAAGCTCCCACCATCAGCCTCGGAATCAAGAGCTCTAATTAATTTCAAATGCTGAGACACCTTCTTCAAAGTCTTTGCATCACCTGCATCATTTTACAGAATAACACGAAGTGCTCCAGAGATGTAATTACTGCTTGTGAAGTTCACTGACCAGACCAAATGTTTCTTTTAGTCAAAGCACGGAAGCATGTCCTGCCTTGCTCAGGACCAGTTACAAGTCTCAAACTCTGGATCTTCAGCTAATGCAATCTCCTCCTTCCTTAGGAAGGTCAGAAAAAAAGGATAAAGAAACTGTATTTAATATCATTTTTAGGTCTTAAATGGAACTATTTATAAACACTAAATAAAATCCCAACTTCAAGCACAAAAGCATAGCAACATCAGTTCACATACAGAATCTCACATGTACTCATAATTCCTAAATTACCCTCTCCTTAGAGAGTTTGCACTGAAGCAAAGAAGCGTAGGATAGTATTTCAAAACATCTTTGCTGATCAAGTATAGCTTCTGTCTCACACAGTATTACTTTCAGTATCTGAAATCAGTGCATTCTTTCCAAGAACAAAGATTATAATATGTTTCTTTATCAGCTGGAAGCCTTCAGTAAGATGTCATAACACAAATAACAACCTAGCAACAAAAAGGTACCATTTCTCAGAATACTAACATGCAGGGATAAACAACATGCCAGAAACAATTTTAAGCACACCAATAATCTGCTAGTTTTCCTCCAGACCTAGCAAAGGACCTCTGTACCACCGGGCTCACATCTTCATTTAGTGACAATGCACCTTATGACGTTTCGAGTAGTCTGGCTTTACAAAACCTGGAGGAACTACCACTTCCTCAGTATCTTCTGTAACAATTTTGTCTTCTTACAATTCAAGTTTTGCATTCATCATTTCCCACTCTTAATGAAACATCAATACAGCAAAGCAAAGAAGCTTTTAAGATTTCAACACAGTCTCATATTGTTTTCCATACTGATGAAAGTAAATCATTTCCCATCTGATATCTTCTGGATCTTAGCCATAGGTGTATAAAAATCATTTTGCAGACAAAGAAACAAGCAAGCAAAATGCCTGCAATACAATTTTTTTTAAATACAGCTTGGTTGTTTTTCTTTCAAAAATAAAATTATGAATGAGTAGATGAAGGCTGACTTTTCTTGCAAAGAGAGAAGAATATCACACAAATACCAGTGCAGATGCTCTCCTCTTCTAAGAATCACAGCAGAGTGTGGGAAATGTTACAAGAGGCAGATGATAATTGACTTTTAATCTTAGAACTAGCTCTACTCTGTAAACTTGTCTCAGCAATCCAATATTACAGTTCTCTGGAACATTTTTACACCAAAAATAGTAACAAAGTGCCACCCACAGTGACAAAAACATCACTTTTAGATGTATTTTGTTTAAACCATCATAAGGTATAGGTCAAGAGCACAACTTCTGCAGTGCAAACTGCATCCATGATGGCATAGCAAGGGAGTTTCAGTAAAATGGTCACGATACTAGTCTGGCTTAACATAAATAAGATTATTTTGCAAAGAAATAGAGAAGTAAATAACACCAGATAACGGAAAATATACGTTCTTACTGATCCAAGAAACTTGCCTTAGCCAAATTATAGTTGGTCTAATAAACGCTTTGGAGTCTGCATGCTCAAAATGTCACAACAGTGATGAGGAAGAACTGAAAAAAACAAACAAAAAAGCAAAAACAACAAAAATAAATATTTTATGCAAATTGTCCAATCAGCTTTCACTAGTAGTATCTCACTAATCCAAGTCACAGCTCCCTGGTCAGCCTCTGTACTACCTAAGGACTAGTCTTTGGGATAGTGCTAATGCTTGTGCTAAGTTCCTTCTCTAACCATTTTAGGCTAATGAGCACTCTAAATTTAAGCTAGTTGTCCTAGAAGAATCTGAAGAGCTGCTGATGCTCCAACTGAACTGGTAGGGGGATGGATTATGGTGGCAGATGGGGTCTACACAACATGTGCCAAAGTAGTTTATTTAGGCTGAACTCAATAAAACTATCTCTAAATTTTAGCCCACCTCTGCAAAAAGTTCTAACTTGGGAAACATGAAAATCGCAACAATTCATATAGCAATTATGGAATACCTACTTTTTAAATTTGATTGCAAGGAGACAAAAGTGTTATAGAACATACAGAGGAAGTGGCTACGATTCCATGAAGGCACCACCTAACCACATTACTGGGAGTATTCTGTCTAAATTATTAAATTAAAAAATTCTATTGACATATACTAGCTGTTCACATACATTTCAGAGATGTATGGCACTTCTATTAACTACTCAGCAGGATGAGGTAAAAAAGACCATTACATGGGTACACAAATAATTTTTAAAAGTTCTAGTTACCGAAGTTCAAAGGAAAAAGAAAGCAGCAAAAGTAACCCAAATTCATTTCTACATTGAAATAGAGAAAGGTTACACGTGGTTTATGTTACCAGTTTGTAAAGTGTATTTCATATTCTTGCATTATCCAAAGAAGATATTTAGGCTATGCTTGAACTGCATCTGTCTGGCAGGACAAGGACAGATATCAGGTAGCTCAAAAATCCCCCTATCAACCTCAGGCTACGTTACAGAGAGCAGCTACAAAAAAAACACTGGCAGTGTCAATAAGTCAGTAGGTGTGCACAGCAAACAGCATTTCATGCATTTCAGGAAATAGTGTCCCATCATATGGGGGTGCCAGACTTGAAGCACTGCTTTTGTACCAAGTCATCTGATCTCGAGCAAACCCTGAAGACACAGTAAACATACCCTGAAAGTCTGAAAAACCTTCAGTAAGCACATAAAACAGATACAACCACACAATGGAGAGGTTTTTATTCCTTTTAAATACATTATTCTTATTATATGTAAAAATCTAAGGATAAAAAACTACCTCAAAACACAGCAGCCTTTCCATTTTCAAAGCCCTATAATTTTAACTCTGGTCATTCTGCTTCAAGTACCACCTGACCTAGCCAAGACTGATGATCTTGCAAAACTTCAAAAGAAAATCTTAATCAGATGGTAATGCACTAATAAAATTGGTTAGAAGTAAGTTAGAAAATAATTAGTATTAGCATGTATGCATCTGAAAGCTTCTACAGCTAAATATGAACACTGACCTCACAAAGGGTGTCAATTTAGTGATTAAATGTGAATAATGTGGAAGTGAGGTTTTAGGAAGGCTTTGTACAACAAAGGTGCCTCTTTCAGAAGCAGGGCATGGCACAGAATCAACAGGTGAAGCTGAGGGCAGAAAAAAAAAGAAAGATGTGATCCATCCGCAGATGCGTAGAGGACTGTGCTCAGTGATGTAGGCCACAGCAGGCTCTATTTTTAATTTTTTGATGCACAAGCTCACAGTGGTACCTTGATACTTAACCTCTGACAAGTGCTTAGGTAGGTAATGCGAACAACAGTACTGAAGAGCATATAGATCAGCTCTGTGCAGGGATTCTGGCTAAATGAACAAAAAAAAAAATCTTTGAAAGACACTTTTCTGCAAATGAAAGACATTTTGGGTTCGTTTTTTGGGGTTTTTAAGAAGAGCTATTTTTTTAAGATCTAGGTGATTCAGGTGTTAGCAGGAGTATGTGTTCAACATATTCAATCTTTAATTCGCTTCTGAAGTGCTTATATCTTGACTTTTGTAAATGTAGGTCAGTTTCTCCACAACATGCAACCCATCCTGCCCTAGCTCTTGAAAACACCAGCATCTCCTTTCATCAAAATTTCATTAGGTATAGAATCACAGAAAAGTTAGGGTTGGACAGGACATTAAAGATCATCTAGTTCCAACCCCCTTGCCACGGCCAGGGACATCCCATTAGGTCAGGTTACCCAAGGCCCCATCCAACCTGGCCTGGAACACCTCCAGGGATGGGGCAGCCACAACTTCCCTGGACAACCTGTGCCGGTGCCTCAACACTCTCATGGTGAAGAAAATCTTCTAATGTCTAGTCTAAATCTGCCCTTTTCCAGTTTATACCCGTTCCCCTTCATCCTATGACCACAAGCCTTTACGAATAGTCCCTCTCCAACTTTCTTGTAGGCTGCTTCCAGGTACTGGAAGGTTGATAAAAGGTCTCCTTGGAGCCTTCTCTTCTCCAGGCTGAACAAGCCAAATTATCTCAGCCTGTCCTCAAAGGGAAGGTGCTCCAGTCCTCGGATCATCTTTGTAGCCCTCCTCTTGACCCGTTCCAACAGTTCCATATCCTTCTTACATTGAGGATTCCAGAACTGGACACAGTACTCCAGATTGAGGTCTCACAAGAGAGGAATAAGAGGGGCAGAATCACTTCCCTTGACCTGCTGACAACGTTTCTTTTGATGCAGCCCAGGATACAGTTGGCCTTCTAGGCTGCGAGCACACACTGCGACCTCATGTTAAGCTTCTCATCGACCAGTACCCCCAAGTCCTTCTCTACAGGGCAGCTCTCAATCACGTCATCCCCCATCCTGTACTGAAACCGGGGACTGCCCCGGCCCAGGTATAGGACCTTGCACTTGGCCTGGTTGAACCTCATAAGGTTCTCACAGGCCCACTCCTCCAGCCTGTCCAGGTCCCTCTGGATGACATCCCATCCTCCCAGTGTGGCAACTGCACCACTCAGCTTGATGTTATCTGCAAACTTGCTGAGGGTGCACTCAATCTCGCTGTCAATATCATTGATGAAGATATTAAACAGCACCAGTACTAATATGGATCCCTGAAGGACACCACTTGTCATGGATCTCCATCTGGACAGCGAGCCATTGACCACTACTCTCCAAATACGACCACCCAACCAGTTTCTTATCCAGCAAACCGTTCAAACATCAAATCCAGATCTCTCCAACTTAGAAAGAAGGATGTTGTGGGGGATCATGTCAGAGGCTTTACAGAAGTCTAAATAGATCACATCTGTTGGTTTACCTGTGTCCACTGCTGTAGTTACCCCATCATAGAAAGCCACTAAGTTGGGCATACAGGATTTGCCCCTGGTGAAGCCATGCTGCCTGCCATTAGTCACCTCCATGTCCTCCACCATGTGCTTTAGCATAGCTTCTAGGAGGATCTGTTCCATGATCTTACCAAGCACAGAGGTGAGGCTGACTGGTCAATAGTTCCCAGGGTTGTCTTTTCTACCCTTTTCAAAAATGGGCACGATGTTCTTCCAGTCACCAGGGACTTCTCCTGATTGCCATGACTTTCCAAATATCATGGAGAGTGGCTTGGCAACCACATCTGCCAATTTGCTCAGGACGCTGGGATGCATCCCATCAGGTTCCATAGACTTATAAATGTTCAGGTTTCCCAGGCGGTCACAAACCTGATCCTCCTCTATTGTGGGAGGAGGATTACATCCCGGTCACCATCTTGCTGTCCCATGACCCGGGAGGAGTGAGGAGAGTTGTTAGCACTGAAGACTGAGGCAAAAAAGTTGTTAAGTACCTCAGCCTTCTCCTTGTCTGTTGATACAAGGTCACCATTTTCAATCATCAGTGTGGGTATGTTCTCTTTAACCTTCCTCTTCTGATTGGCGTACCTGTAGAAGTCCTTGTAGTCTTTACTTCCCTTGCCAAGTTCAGCTCCAGCTGTGCCTTGGCCTTCCTGACCTCATCCCTACACAATCAGGCAGTGTCCCTATACACTTCCCAGGTTCCCTGTCCCTGCTTGCACTGCCTGTGCAGTTCCCCCTTCTTCTTGAGTTTGACCAGCAGGTCTCGACTCAGCCATGCCGGTCTCTTCTCCTTCCTGCCTGATTTCCTACATATGGGACTAGGTGCTCTTGTGCTTTACGGAAAGCATCCTTAAATATTTGCCAGCTCTGTTCTGCTCCCCTGTCCCTGAGGACCACGTCTTAGGGGGTCCTACTGAGTAATTCCTTGAAGAGCTGGAAGTCTGCTTTCCTGAAATTTAGGGTCCTGAACTATACTCCTCACCTGTCCCATATTCCTCTGGACCTTGAGCTCCACCAGTGCATGATCACTGCAGCCCAGGCTGCCTCCAATCACAATATCACTGACGAGTTCACTTATATTGGTGACCATCAGGTCCAATATTGCATCCCCTCAGGTGGGGGTCTCCATCAGCTGGTCTAGGAAGTTATCCTCAATGCCCTCCAGAAGCCTCCTGGATAGCCTACAGCTTGCTGTGCTACTTTTCCAGCATATGAGGTAGACATTTAAAACTCTCCTGTACTTCACTAGAATGTCATAATTCTTATAAAACCCAGTAGACAGAGATACACAAACACCAACTAATCTCATCTCAGAAACTTCCAAATGCCAAATTAAATACAATGGAGAAAAAATATGTAAATGAACAAATAAATGGCTTTTTAAGAAGCAGGCCATTCTTAGGAGCCTGTGCATTATGCAGCAAAAAAATTAATATGATGGTATCATCATGAAAAAGGCTGAAGGGTTTTATCAGTGACACACAGTTGCACAGGATGACTTTATTTGAGCTAGCAATCAGAAATGACCTGATGGCATAAGCAGGAGTTTACAAGAAGAGAAAAACAAAAAACCTGATTGGTGGGGGCAAAGAAGGGAAAAGACAGCAGGAAGGATGAGACAGGGGAGGGGCTCATTATTAAGAACCATCTTTCTTTCCAGTAGCCTAGGAACTCTCCATCTAGTCTCTATTTCAAGAACAGAATTTTGAAGAATTTCATTACAGGGTTATCAGCCTTGCCTACTGCCATTGTATCTGTGGTAAAACATCCTCTTTGCCCTCTCCCTATAGCTCCATACTTAAAAGGCTTTCTGCAGAAATGATGCTTCAAACAGAGAAATCACAGTTGAGCACAACAGCACCCACTACTTTTTCACAAGTCAAACCAACAGTGGGTCTGACTGTGTTACCTGCTGACATAAAGTGGAGTCTCGACTACTGTCAGCCCAGCTAGCTAGGATTCACACAGTACATACACCAAGATGCCTGCACAGACAAAAGTTTATGTGCAAATGAGGTAGAGAATCTCATACATTAAGACTTCTACCATTTTTACTTACTATTACTAACACTACTGTAAAAAATGTCTTGATGGGAAACAGCTAGGAATCTGCAGGTCTTGAATCCACCACCATAATTTTCTTAAATGTAAGTTTTTAAATGTGAAGCGCTGACAAATGTTGGCTCCCCTGTAGCAATAAATTATCAAAAACAGATGTCAACCTCTGTACATTACAATTATCCTCTTGCTCTTTCTCCGCCCCCCCCCTCCCAAAAAAAAAGGAGAAGTGAAAATCTGTTAGGTGTTCTTCATTATCTGTACAAACACAATCAGAAAAAGGGAGAAAAAAAGCCTTTTGGCCTTCCGGTGACTGCACAATATTCAGAGAAGCAATTTTGCACTACTGCGAATTTTTATAGACGTCCATTTTCTTCTTAAAAATTGTGGGAGTGGGGGAAGAGACATTCACCATTATCATTCTCCAGAATAAGCCATTAGATAAATTCCTCCTAACTGAATCTCTTTCACAATTCCCTTCTCTTTCAGATACCACTTCAGATACCACCAATAAACAGTTGTGTAGATTTTTCTGACAAGGTATCAGTAACATAGAAGTAAAACATTGCTATAAAACCCATTCCTACTGAAGTAGAATTCCTCCATCCGTTCTTTGCAAAACCGTTACTGGATTTGATATCGTACTTGAAGTACAAGCGAAAATTCAAAGGCACAATCCCAAATGCAGATGTGACAAGTATTTCTTTATGAAGTATATATAGCTGTCAAACATCAAACAGTTCTGCTAGTACTAAAACTTCAAATTAAAATGCTTCAAGTTCTGACATCTCTCCCTCTTTTTCTTTCTCTCTCCTGCTGGCAGAAGCAGAACCTCACAACAGTGAAACACTACTCATCTCTCTTATAAACTTAAACAGCCACAGCTGATTTAAAGGGTCTGAAAGTTCTTGTTTTATTCAAGCAGCTTTATACACTCCAAAAATAAAGTGTTTTATGGATTTCCATGAATGTGAGCACGAAACCAACTTCTACACGAAACATTTTAATTCAGACACGGCATGTCGTGGATTGTCACAAGCCTTCAAAGTACCACTGACATGGTAAATGCTTGCTAAGGACACGAATTACTGCTTTGAGAGCCTGCCATGGGTTCTGTACTGGATAGAGGACTCTCACCTGAAGAACAGCAAATACATAAACCTGATGTGTCAAAAAAGTTTGGTTTGGGTGCATCCATCTTTGTCATCACAGTTTTTTTAAAAAAAGAACATCTGGCAACAATAAAATGTCAGAGACTGTTGAAAATACTTTATGATTTGCAGGAATACTAAGGAACCAACAACCAGTATTTTCTCTTCATGACACAGATAATCAGTCTATTGTGACCTCATCGCAAAACGCACCATTGTAAAATGACAGATACATCACTGGAGTTCTCTATTGTCAAGGTTATTCTGCCATCGCAGTGTCTCATATGTAAACATCTGTACACCATACAATTTCAGACAATCTAACAAGAGAAACGTAACAGCTAGTCTAACAGGAAATAAAATTTCAGAAACACAGTATCATCTTATTACATTCAGTAATCAGTCTGTCATCTTTGACAGGAGGACCTTCAGTGAATGTGACTCCAGGGTCAACACACCTGCAACAAAGCACAACTCAAAACCTGTTTTACCCTAAGCATCTCCAATTGTTTTTTGTGTACAGGTATTTATCGTCCATCAGCCTCCTCAGCGAAAGCTTATTTCTTAGACTTTATCCATGAAAAGGGGCAAGACTAGAGTAAGACACAAAAAAGCAAGCCCAAACTTGTTTGCTCTTTTTCAGAATTAAAGACAGCTTGACCATTTGAAAATGCAGCATCACACTGACAATCATCCTGGATCAAAACCAACAAAACCAAAAAATAAGTAATATGAAAGGTATTTTCTGTGTTCTCACAGGAGGTTAAAACTCCAGGCTCAAAACACACCGCAGTTTGTAGGAGAAGAGAAACAGAACACATGTGTACCTTGATCCCACAAATGAAACAATCAGCCAATAGAAGATGTTTTGCAAATAACTGGCAAGATGCAGGAAGTCATCTACATTAAATGTATATTTTAAAAGCGCACACACACGCTTACTACTTCCACCAATGTCCCTCTTCCCATCCAGAAAAAAACCAAAAACACATTAAAAACAAGGCACAACTCCAGCACATCTCTGACCAGAAACTCTACTGCAGACTGTGCTGGGATAGATGGAGAAATCGGTACCATCAGAGCGCACTGCACGCCGCTGTGCTGGGCAACACTGGTGTTGGAAGAATTTATCATTCATAGATCAACAATTGGTTCTTTCATCTCCCTGGCTTCCTCAGACAAGACCATTATGCATTTTTTTCTACCTACTGGTCCTGTCACACTCCAATTTTTGAGCTTCACGTAGAAAAGGCATCCGAAAAAAATCGCACTTCTAGAATGTACCTCACTAAAATAACCTTCACTAGAGAATCTATCAGCTTCTATGAGCCTCCTAACTTTGCCAGTGTCGAGAACTGACTTCACATCAAACCCCATAACAAAATCACAACCGAGCACGCTAAGAAACAAACGAGGGGGGCAAATCGACCCGCACCAAAGACCCCCTTTCTGGCTCCCTACCGCAGGCAGTTCCCGTGAGCTTAGTCCGCGAGACCGCTGCCCTTTTACCAAGCAAAGTTTTAGGACTAAACGCTTCAGCTAATCAAAAACTAAGCCGCGCGTATACATTAAGCCACATCTTGAAAATTAATCCAGGCTGCGGTGCGCCGAGCCGCCCGCGCTCGGGCACAGCCGGAGCGACAGGAATACGGCTTTTCTGGGTGTCCCCCCCCCAGTATCGCTGCAGAGAAAGAGAGGGAAAGGCGGCGCTCAGGGTTTCACCGAGCGCTGCCTCATCGCGGAGGCGAGACGGGAGGGAAAAGTCCCCGTGGGAGAAGGTCGCGCCGGGCAGGCTCTCCCGGCTCGCCCCTCGCCCCGCGGCGGCCGCGGGGAAGGAAGGGCCCGGGGGAAGGGCCCGGGGGAGCGGGGCCGAGGCCGCCCTCACCGTCGACGTTCTCGCGGTCGCTGATGTGCTGCAGGTTGCAGCCCGTGTCCTCGCGGCTCAGCTCGGCCTCGGGGCGGTAGGACTCCAGCCGGGAGTGGGCATTCCTGCGCAGCTTGGGGCTGGAGGAGACGCAGCAGGAGGCGGTGTTCCCCATCTCCCCGGCGCGGCGCGGCGGGTCGGGGGCGGCGGAGCGGCGCCCTGCGGCTGCGCTCGCCGGCGGGTCCCCCCCGGCGGCTCATCGGCGGAGGCGGCCCCGCAGCGCGGCCCGCGGCGGCTCGGCCCGGCTGAGCCCTCCTCCGCGGGCGGGCGGGCGGCTCGGCCCCATCGCCGCGCTCCTCCCCCGCCGCGGCCGCGCCGCAGCCCCCGCGGCCCCGGCAGCCGCAGCGGCCGCCGCCCCGCGCCGCCCGCCAACCGGTTCCGGTTCAAGCGGGCGGCGACGCCTCCCGCCCGGCCGGCCCCGCGGAGCCGCGGCGGAGCCAGAGCGGGGGGCGGCGAGGGGCGCCCCGGCCGCCGCGGGCCTGGGGAGGCCCCGGGGGAGGCTCCGCCGCACCCAAACCCAGGGGGAGACCCTCGAGTTCGTCTCTGCTGCACAACGTCCCCGCGGGGAGACCCCCAGGTTCATATCCGCCGCACCCCATCCCTGTGGGGAGACCCTCGGGTTCATCTCCGCTGCAGAGCTTTCCCAGTCAAAATGCCCTGTCTCGGAAGCCGTGTAATATTAAAGATGGGGGTTTCTGCGTGTTTTTCATTAGGTTGCTTTGTTTTGGTTTTTTTTCATTTTTAAAACCTATAAGCGAATCTCATGGCTGCTGGCAGTCTGAGTCACGGTAGTTGAATGGTTGCGCTGATAACGTGAAAACAGAAAAGCACAGCTGTGTTCTTGTAAAAAATGCTTTGACTTACAGCCCTGTGTCCACGAGCCATTACTTACTACTCTACCAGGCATCTCATGATATTTAATGCTTTCATAAGATCTGCTCGAGTCATGACTACGTGAAAGACTTTCAAGTTTTCATCCTCTGTGTTTTTAAGATCACACATTGCAAAGAAAAATTAATTTTTAATTTTCAGCTATCTCTGAACGTTTATTTTATGCAACCCTAACCTAGTGAGATACAAAGAAACAACAAGAAAGAGGTTTTTAAAAACTATTTTGAGGATGCTTCATGTAACTAATTCTGTGACGCCCTCAAGCACAAACGGGCAGCGGTTTGTGAGTTAAATTGTCCCTCTGTGTTTGAATAACTCAAGATGAGTAAGACTAAGTTTAGCATCTTGTGTGTATTACTGTATGCAGTAGCTTGCATGCCGCAGAAGGAAATTAAATATTTGCTGGTACTAGAAATGTTATCTTATAGGATGGTGTGCTAACTGGTGCTTCCCACTGCCATGGAGGTCACTGCTGGCTGAGGGTGCCTCGGGCTCCTCCTTTCCCACCCCACCTGCTCCCCAGCTCTCAGCTGAACCTGCTCCAACTCGGCCCCAGTATAGTGTCAGCAGGTTTCATGAACTCTAAAACCAGCATAAGCAGGCATCAGAAAATTTCAAACACAATTTTCTAAGAGTCGAGTCTTTCTTAGTATGCATACAGTAGACTTAATAAAGTGTTACTGAAGTGCCTAGCTTGCCGCATCTCACAGCACGGCCTCAACAGAGCTGGAGACCTTTGTGGAAGAATTATCTGTTTGCCTGCCTGCCAGGGCTCCCTGATCTGCCCTGTTAAATCCTACCTTTCTGTTAGAATCAGGCACACTTAGCCGTTTATGGCCTGCAGTGTCCCAGCATGACTGCTCCGAGGGTGCCAGTGCCCTCGCCGTGCAAGCACATGCTGGGTCGTGCTAACTGGAGAGCCACAGTGCTGCCTTGCCTTGCTGTACCAATCCCACTACTTGTTTTAGGCATACAGCAAAAATTTCATAACCCCTAATTAGTTAGAATCTTTTTAAGACTCTAAATCTGTTGTAGCAAATCCTTGGTCAAATCTTGCAATTTCTACTTATACCATTGTTGTAAGCTTTGAAACCGAACAGGCAATGATGGAGCTAATGCAAAGTCGGCTTCTTTGAGTAGAAAATCAACCATTTCCTCCATTACAAAGGAATTATTTAAAGTTTTATCTATATTTAAAGCAAATATTCTAGAAGTACATATTTACCATGTTTTCAAATATAAAGTATTTAAACTTCAGATCATCAGTTGTGACCACGTAATCAGTGTGTAGCCATTTTCTTACTCGCAGTCTTTTGTTCTGAATTTTTCATATGCCTTTATCCATGCTCCTTTCACCCTAAGAGCTTACTGAAGCACATTATAATGACAAAGGTGCTACAATATGTATTTAAAGATAGTAAAAAAAAAGGAACACTACTCTAGGATAATGGTCTCCTGCTGGTATCTAAGAGCAGAGAAAGGTACATAGGTGAAATATGTCAGGAAACCACATTTGCGTTTCAATTACGATTACTTTATTTCAGCTATATCAAACGTATGACGCAAATGTAATGTTATTTATTTGATAAATATTGGTACAGCAAAGCAAGAACAGTTCACTGTACTTTACTGACTGGCTTAGATGTCACGTATGTCACAAGAAGATCCTTTGTGACTTTCTTTGATTAGAGACCATTCAGTCCTTGAGGTTTAAGCTGATGTATTTTAATGAGTTTGCCTTCCTGAGCAACTTCATGCATCAGCTGGGGAACACTCCTTAAGCTAAGGCCAGGCCTTTCAAGACTGGTCAGCGCTGAGGTACCTCTGTTTACAAAGGGCTTATTCCTGCACAATGATATTTTTTAATCTGTAGCATCTCCACCATACAGAATAAAATAAATTGTAATAGGTTAAATATTAATGATGTGACCCATTAAATTTTGTGCTTGAAATCTTTCTGGAACATTGTCAAAAAATGTCAAAAGATGTAGGTCACTGCTTTGCTTAGGTAAGACTTATCTAGAGTAAAAAAAAAAAAAAATATTCCAAAACTACTTTCTACTAGAACACCAAACAATATGGGAAGCAGAGTTTAAAAAAAATAATCCTTAAGATAAATGACTGTCGATAACCAGATACTTTGGTTCTACTTGTCTTTCAGATACAGTCTGAGGAATCTGTGTCATGCAATACCTTCCCCACACCGCCATCTAATGTTTGTTAAGAGTCCTGCTAGCAATTTGGCTCCAAAATCCCATATTGTCCCATTTATCACAGAGTTAATAGTTTTCTGGAGTTTAAGCAAAAGTTTAAAATGAACACTCCTATGTAAAAGTGATCTGGCTGGTCAAGTGAATTGTACCCTAACCTCTGTTGATTGTAATAGGTAAATTACTTTTGACTATAATACTAGACTCCAAATCAACTAAGACAACAGCGATAAACGCACCTGAGGAATATTCATTATTAGCTCTCCGATAATTCTCTTTGTTATTACTTACATTTATTGTTAAAAGCCTACATTCAGTAGCAGTATAAGACTTTCTTCTTAAAGGAAAGGTCAGAATGCATCACACTTGTTTCTGACCCAACCCACAGGGTAAAACCTTTCACTCTGCTCCTCAAAAGAATGCATTCATTGATCGCCTTAGATTCCCACCTCTATGGATTTGGATGGACTACTCTTGTGGCAGATTTCCTCATTGCTTAAGGTGTTGATTCTTCTAGGATTAAGGAAGAAAAAACATTCTTTCAGCCTTGTCACAAGTTATCTGAAGCACTCTCTGTGCCTGCCCCAACCATTGTGCTGTCATCAGAGACATTTAGAGGTTTCTGTGATACTGTTCACAGGGAAGACAACTAAACTTAACAAGAAATATGTAAGAGATAGCAGTTATTGCTATTACCTAGCTTAAAAACACTCAGCACTCCAGTTTTTCAGAACACAAGTCCCGTATTTGAATGAGAGAGAAACATGGAGTAATTCAAGATTTGTACTTCAGCACAGGAGGACGTGGATCTGTGAGTCCAGAGACCACAAAGATGATCAGAGGGCTGGAGCACCTCCCATATGAGACCAGGCTGTGAGAATTGAACTTACTTAGCTTGCAGAAGAGAATGCTCATGGGAGACCTTAGAGCAGCATTCCAGTACTTAAAGGGGGCCCCACAGGAAAACTGTGGAGGGACTTTTTCTTAGGGAGTATAGCAAGAGGCCAAGGGGGGACGGTTTTAAATTTTAAGAGGGGATATTTAGATTAGATGTTAGGAAGAAACTTTTTACCATGAGGGTGCTGAGGCACTGGAACAGGTTGCCCAAAGCAGTCATGGAAGCCCCATCCTTGGAGGTGTTCAAAGCCAAGTTGGATGAGGATTTGAGCAAATCGACTTAGTGAAAGACGTCCCTGCCCACAGCAAGGAGGTTGGAACTGGATGATCTTTAAGGCACCTTCCAACCCAAACTGTCTGTCCTATGATTTCTTTTAAAGATAAAGAGAGAAATTCAGGCTCTCAACTTTGTATTTAACTTTAGTTCATAAATTATAATAAATTAATCTTGGGCCAACAATGAAGAGATATTTTTCTAGGCAATAATTTCAAGCATAAGGTCAAGGTCCTGCTCTGAAGTGCATGGCAGCTAGAGGATCCTATTTTCATTTACTATACAGGAGGAAACAGGTGATTCAAGAACAAATTCACATAACCCAGTTAGGTTGGGGTTTTTTGGTTTTTAATGATTACAATATTTTTCACCAGCTCAAAATTAGGAAAAAATTCTTCACGGAGAGGGTGGTTAGGCATTGGAATGGTCTGCCAAGGGAGGTGGTTGAGTCGCCGTCCCTGGAGGTGTTTAAGGTTAGGGTGGATGAGGTACTTAGGAGCATGATTTAAGGGATTGGTGGGAATGGTTGGACTCGACGATCCAGTGGGTCTCTTCCAACCTGGTGATTCTGTGATTCTGTGTGAAATCACTTGCAAAAAGAGGTAGTTTCCCCTCAACTAGGGAAAGACTGTTTATTGTTCTAAGTGAAACACTCCAAGAACAAATACATTGCAATATTTATCTAAGTGTTCATAATTTTTTAAATTTCTTCAGGGACTGAACAAGATCAGATGTGCACTTGGAAGCACATTACGCATGTCAGCTAAGATCACCCATAAGGCACAGATCTACAATGAGAATTGGGAGGAGAGGAGTCAGTTGAGCAAATTGTACCATGTATGCTCTTGCATTGTGGAGGAAGCCACAGACAATTGGATTTAACCAGCTGGGTGGAATTTGATTGGATTAGCTTTGGCACAGTTTCACATACTCTTAATTCATCAGTGAATGGAGTAACTATATTGGAAAGCTGCTGTGGAAAAACAACATTGTCCCTGATGCTACTGTCATAGGCAGATAGAGCACCATCTCATACAGTCTCTCTCTGTCTTTTTCTCTTTTCATTGTCTCCCTTGTTAGTTTTTTTGTGCCAGTGTGTGTCTTCTCATATCAGGCTTGGCTGCCTGTTTTTTTTTTTTTTTTGTCTGAGATCTTGGCATGTAAAGAGCAATTATTACCCAATAGTATGGCTTGATGACAACGAGCAAGGGTGGGAGTGCCCCCTCTTGAACAATAAAAATCCTTGTAGAGAAAAGCCTAACTAAACAGAACAGAATTATGTGTAAAAACAGGCAGTGCTGCCACAAAGTACTTTGCCAGCTAGAGAGTCTATATGGAGCATGAATAAGAGCCTACTGTGTTTTAGTCCTTTCTGCTTGTAAAATATCCTGTTCTGTAAAGCATACCTGTTAATCTGCTCTCATGTCATACAAGTCTAGGCAAGTCTTATTTCTTTAGTTTCAGCAAAGGTAGTGCTAACTTACGCTAAGAATGAGATCTGAACCAGGCCCAGCAATCTGGGATAGCATGTTCAGACAGAAACGTTTACTCTCAAATCCATCTTAAGAAAATAATAAACTCCACTTTTGCCCAACTCTCAATGCCCAGCAATTTTCAGTATCAGTCACGGGAGCTTGCAGTTAGAAACATTAATGTGCAGTATGAGCTTACAAGTTTTGTATTATGAATTAATAGAGGTTCATACGCAAAGGATTCAAGTATTCAGAACCATAGCTCATGAGAAAAGCACGTGTCTGTGCATAGTGTTCAAATTGAGTCCTTCATACGAAGAAGAGTATTGGTGAAGTTTATTACTTTAGCCTACAGCTCCCTAGAAGACCAGCCTTTTAAACTAGAGTTATAGAAATCTTTGCTTGAAGAACAGATTTGAAGAAAAGTTAAAGGTTTCAGAGACAGGGAATCAAGCTAAATAATGGTGGACTGTACACTCATCTCAAGAACTGTTCCTGTGAAACACGTACTCAAACAGAGCAAAGTTCTGCCAAGAATTAATATCTATTTGAGTGAAAATAGACTTTCCTCGGTTTATTTATGCAAACATACAAAACCAAATCAAAACACACACACACACCATGACTCTACACCATCACTGACACTTCAAGGGGAGGTGCAGGGAAAGTCCCCGGCTGGACTCGGTAGCAAATGGGGACTGGACTCAGGAACTGGATTCAGGAATATATGGCTCAGGATCAGAGACAGACAGATAGACAGACAAGGTCCTCACTGGACATTGGCCATCAAAAAGAGCTTGACCCTCCTGATCCCTCAGTTTTATACAGTGTGACATATATGGTATGGAATACTTTGTCCATCAGTTTTGGATCACCTGTCCTGTCCACTCCTCCCTGCAGGTGTGACCCTTTTTCACCCGTTGACTTATGGCATTCCACCAACTAGGATGGTCTTGATTTAGAGTCATAGAATCATTTAGGTTGGAAAAGACCTTTAAGATCATCAAGTCCAACTGTACACCAAACACTGCCAATTCCACCACTAAACCATGTCCCTAAGCACCGTATCTACACATCTTTTAAATACTTCCAGGAATTGTGACTCCACCACCTTCCTGGGTAAGCACACAACATATTGCAGGGAAAGACAAGAATCTGACAAAACCACCTCACCTCTCCATGAAAAGAGGGTGTCATTAGAACTAAGAAGGATGTGAAAAAGAAAAGAAGGGGAAAACAGCCCCAAACATGTAGAAGGATATGAGAACTCTTGAATCCTACAGCTAATTCAGGCCCAATCCTCTGAGATGGCAAGTGGTTGGCAAAGATTTACATAGGAGTAAGTATAAACACTGGCCTCTCTTCATGCCAATGCCCCATTACCTTAGTGATAACTATAAATATTAAGCGTTATCTCTTCTAGAGGCAGGCACCATCTGAAAAACCTTGTTAATTTTCAGAAAATAAAATTACTTTTAAAAGGCTTAGCTAAAAAGTTAGAAAATTGGTTCTGCTTTAGCTCAAACCAGAACAGGCCTTTGAAAAAAAGAACTCAAACCTGTACTTCGAAAAATAAAGTAAGACTAAAAACTACACGCTTGAATGAGAAAATAAAGGAAAACTCCTGGCCATTTGAACAGTTAACTCTGTCCACTGTCAATGGGCATTGGTATCAATGCCCTTTGTGTAGGTTAGTAACTTTGTCATCATTACTCAACAAGCAGCTGGCCTATAGAAATAATAAAAACATTAAATTCTCTGTATGATTTCCAAAGTCCTTTCCTTCTAAAGGAAAAAGTACACAGGACGTATGCAGCCCTGCAGAGTTAAAACCGAGACTCCCATATGAGCATTTACAAATTTCACCTCAAATACAGCGAAAGCTGGCCTGATCACTAGAATCGGTTTCCGTTACTTTGGCAAAGTGAAGCTTGCTTTGTTTTCCGTTCAAGCACTATTAGCAGGCCTTCAGTCTGACACATTGTAAGCGATTTGAAGGGAAAGCCTGGACTCTTTCTGCTTATTCATTTACTACGTTTTAAACTACATAATCACAGAGACAGCAGTACTGCTTGCTTTATTTTTGAGAATAACCATCCACTGATTTGCACAGAGTTAAGAACCCTAAATTCAGTTTTCTGCAGTTTTCACTTCCGACTGTGAGCAAGACTTTTGAAAACACTTCATTCCTGTTTCTCAGATCCCTTCCAGTGAAATGGGAATGATATATTCGCACTGTATCTAAGGGTATTTTTAAGACTAAAATATTTCTAACAGGTAGTTGTGCTCATGTATTATAGGAAAGGGGACCAAAATAAAAATTGGCTAGATTACTCTCTAACTGTAGATATTTTATCCTATTGTGGTACTTCTTGTGTGCACACTAACACTGCTTAATGCTGACAGCGCCTGTACCTGTAATTAAATGTGAAACAAGTTCTGGTATGTTGTAATGCTATTAGCCACTACAGCGTCCCAGCAAACAGAAAATAAAACCAAGAAGTACCAGTAATAAAACCCCATTATAATACTGTTTTGCAGTTATTCAAATACCCAAAATGTAAAATGACTCATTTAAAGGTACTTTTTCATAAAAATCAGGGAATATTTTTTAAATTGTTGATGAGGAAACAGTTACATATTTTCACTATCCTGCAGCCCTTGTGGTGTCTCTGGAATTTTAGCTGCTGGCCAGCCAGAAGGCCTCATGAACTGGTATTGCATCGAGCAATCTGTGGTTAAACAGGGAACACAGCACAGCAATTCCTGTAAAAAACTGCTGACTTAAACTGGGAAGGATCTAATCAACTTGGACACTGATCAATTGACTTGGACACTGTTGAAATGGATTGTGGCAATGAGGAGATTGAGTGCTTGTGGGTTAAAATCAGAGGAGCCCATAAGAAGGTAGATTTTGTGATGGGAGTCTGTTACAGGCCACCCAGCCAAGGAGAAGCAGCTGATGAGCTCTTCTATAAACAGCTGGGGTTAATCTCTAGATCAATGCCTCTTGTTCTTGTGGGAGACTTCAATCTTCCTGATATCTGCTGGAAGTACAATAGAGCAGAAAGGAAGCAGTCTAGGAGGTTCCTGGAGTGTGTGGAAGAAAACTCCCTTGCACAGCTGGTGAATGAACTGACAAGGGAAGGTGCCCTCCTGGACCTGCTGTTTGTGAACAGAGAAGGCCTTGTGGGGGATGTGGCAGTAGGAGGACACCTAGGACTAAGCGATCATGAGATGATAGGGTTTTCTGTTCTAGGCAAAGTGAAGAGGGTGGTTAGCAGGACAGGAGCATTAAATTTCCAGAGGGCAGACTTTGAACTCTTCAGAAGGCTGGTTGGCAAAGTCTCATGGGAGACAGTGCTTAAGGGCAAGGGAGCCCACAAGGGCTGGGAGCCCTTCAAAAAGGAGATTCTAGCAGCTCAGGAGAAAGCCATCCCCATGTTCCGAAAAAAAAGCCGGCAGGGGAAAAACCAGCTTGGTTGAACAGTGAGATCTTGAGTGATATCAAGAAGAGGAGGAATGTTTAGGGGCTCTGGAAGAGGGGACAGGCCTCTTGGGTGGACTACAGGAGGGAAGTGAGATTGTGTAGAGAAAAAATCAGAAGGGCTAAGGCTCAACTAGAAATCAGATTGGCAAAGTCGGTGAAAGAAAACAAAAAATCTTTCTATAAATATATAAATAATAAAAGGAGGACTAGGGAGACAACACAGTCCCTATTGGACGCAGAAGGAACAACAGTGACAGGAGATGAGGACAAGGCTGAGGTCCTTAATGCCTTCTTTGCCTCAGTCTTTAATTGTAAAGAAAGTTGTTCCCTTTCTGTACAAACCCCGGAGCTAGATGAGCAAAATGAGGCTCCCATGGTCCAAGAGGAGGTGGTCAGAGCCTTGCTAGCCCGACTAGACACCCACAAGTCTATGAGGCCGGGTGGGATTCACCCAAGGGTATTGAAGGAGCTGGTGGATGTGCTGGCCAAACCCCTTTCCATCATCTTCCAACAGTCTTGGAAGACTGGGGAAGTTCCACTGGACTGGAGGCTGGCTGATGTTGTGCCCATCTACAAGAAGGGTCGCAGGGAGGATCCAGGGAACTACAGGCCTGTCAGTCTGACCTCAGTGCCAGGGAAAGTCATGGAACAGGTGATCTTGAGTGCTATCATGAAGCACATGCAAGAGAACCGGGTGATCAGGCCCAGTCAACACAGGTTTACAAAAGGCAGGTCTTGCCAAACTAACCTGATCACCTTCTATGACAAAGTGACTCGGCTGCTGGATGAGGGAAAGGCTGTGGATGTATCTTCCTGGACCTCAGTAAAGCCTTGGACACAGTTTCTCACAGCATTCTGCTATGGAAACTGTCAGCATCTGGCCTGGACAGGCACACACTCTCCTGGGTGGAAAACTGGTTGGCTGGCCGGGCCCAGAGAGTGGTGGTAAATGGTGTTAAATCCAGCTGGAGGCCAGTGACAAGTGGGGTTCCCCAGGGCTCAGTGCTGGGTCCAGCCCTGTTCAATGTCTTTATCAACGACCTGGATGAAGGCATCGAGTGCACCCTTAGCAAGTTTGCAGACGACACTAAGCTGGGTGGAAGTGTGGATCTGCTGGAGGGTCGGGAGGCTCTGCAAAGGGATCTGAACAGGCTGGACTGCTGGGCAGAGTCCAATGGCATGAGGTTTAACACGGCCAGATGCCAGGTCCTGCACTTGGGGCACAACAACCCTATGCAGTGCCAAGAAGGCCAATGGCATCCTGGCTTGTAACAGAAACGGCGTGACCAGCAGGTCCAGGGAGGTTATTCTCCCTCTGTACTCAGCACTGGTGAGACCGCACCTCGAGTACTGTGTTCAGTTCTGGGCCCCTCAACACAAGAAGGATATTGGGGTTTTGAAGTGACTCCAGAGAGGAGGGTGCTGGCCTCTTCTCTCAAGTAACAGGGGATAGGACAAGAGGCAATGGCCACAAGCTCCGCCAGGGGAGATTTAGGCTGGACATTAGGAAAAAATTCGTCACAGAAAGGGTCATTGGGCACTGGAACAGGCTGCCCAGGGAGGTGGTTGATTCACCTTCCCTGGAGGTGTTTAAGGCACAGGTGGACGAGTTGCTAAGGGGCATGGTTTAGTGTTTGATAGGAATGGTTGGACTCAATGATCTGGTGGGTTTCTTCCAATCTTGTTATTATATGATTCTATGAATTTGAATTATACTTCAGATTACAAAGAATATATTTAATGAAGACACATTTACCTCAAATACTGATCTAGCTTGCTGGTTTTCCTTTTAAATCAATGCTGTCCTTCTCTGCTGGAACCCTCCTGCTAGCACTTTACCAAAGGGTCCTCTGCTGATTGACCCCTCTCACACATAAAATACCCCTTAGGGAGTGCTGTGGGATATAAAATATGTGCATGAGAAGTATTTTCTTAGGAGCAGTTCATCAGTTTTATTCTAGCATAATTTTGTTGCATTCATGAGTGTTACACTTAGAAAAAGAATGACTAATTTCATGATTAGTCTGTCCCTGTATTTTAAAGATACTCAGCTGGAAAGGATTCAGAGACACTGGATTTTCACACTCCAAGAACTTTGAACTGTCACATATTTTGACAATTTACTGAGCTCCAATAAGTAACATGAAAGCATATTATAACATATTACTATAAATTGCATTTGTCCTAGATATGCTTGGCCTCAAACTGAGAAGATAGACCTCCTCAAATTCATTTTTAGAAGCAAAAAGGTATCTGTATAATACAGTACAGAGTATCTGTCTAAGCATGTGAATGTTTTCTTCAAATTTTATTATAAAATTTCTGAAATAGCAGGAAGATCTTTTCAATAAATAGCAAAAGCACAATTAGGAAGTTTTTTATTTTGTTTCTGCAATCTCTGATTTAAAATAATTTCTAATAGTGTGTGAATTACACAAACTGCAAAATTTGGTACAAGATTACAAACCAAAATTCTTTCTTTGGAGCACTTAGGCAATTCAGATAGGATGTTCGCAGCTGCCCCTTAAAGCTTTAAGGCTGATGAAATCCAGCCTGTGGACTTAATTTGGGTATTAAAGTTATGCAAAGCTTCTAGCCTCAGTCTTCATTGTCTTTGTCCATAATAAAGTTGCTTAAGGTCCAACTTGCTGTTAAGTATGGTGGTTTAGCCGTAATGATAATACAGTATTTTCTCAGGGTTTGTTAACTGGCCTCATAGTTTTCCCAGTCATTCAGACTGAGATATGTTAAGAATCCACAGCTTGTATGGGTCTGGCCTGAACAGCTAAAATATACATATTGGTGCTGGCTAATATTTCTCATCAAGTACGTATTGGCAAATGTTTAGGTTCAGGATAAATCATGCTGCTGGCCACAATGTAGCCAAAAGAAGGAGACAAATTTATATAAGAAAGCAATGCAAAATACATTTTCTACCATTCATCTAGAGTGTTAAGGCTCACAGTCTCTGAGTTTGATCTATAATCACACACAATCCCATTGACAAGAATTAAAAAAAGAACTACTTAAATAAAGAGAAATAAAAACACCGAGTTAACTGTCTCACTGCAAGCACTCTCTTGCTCAAACATCCTGCTTTTACACGTGCTTAAATTTAAAGTATAAATCCAAAGATGCCATCGAAGCAATAAATGTGTCACGGAGCCTGGTAATACTGAATCATCAAGAACTGAATGGTAGAGTCAGTCAGCAGGGAGATTCCCAGCAACTCTTAGCCTGAGTACCTATTCACTCTTTTGTTTTAATTCTACTAGTTCTGCTTAGTGTCTCAGAAAGACACAAAACCATTCCTCTTTCTGTTCCCTGGGACAAAGCATAATACATGACCAGAGGAGGGAAAATCAGAGTATTATTCCCTTCTGCACATACATGCACAAGTTGGAACTTTTGCTGCCTACAATGCTGCAGTTCTCTAACTATTACATGAATGCCCCCCCAAAAAGCCAAAATACAGTATCTGAAACTCAGTCTAAACCATAAGCACAGACTGCTATAAAACTCACTATCTTGATTTCCCATGTGTGTAATCATGTCTGTCCCCCTCTGCAAACATTATTATTTGTGTGCCCTATAGGAAGCAACATCAGAAGCCTGGTCTGTTTGAAGCCAAAAAAATTTTCAGCCAGTTTCTAACCCAACTTATCAAGTAGTTGTGCTGCTGTTATTACTAGCTCAAGAGAAACAGTGGAAATCAGTGACTGGAGAAAGACAGGACTGTTTTTCTGAGTCATGGTCTCACTCAAGGGGCTTAAGTGCCTGAAACAGCAGCCTAAATTTGGGAATCATCTCCGAGAGCAAATGCACTCTTATTAGTCCTCTCTTTGTACTACTCTGCCTGTGCACTGCTACTTCCTTTTCCGGGACATCAAAGACACTGAAATTAGAGCAGAATAGTATTTTTCATTAGGAAGTTCACCTAATGAATATGACTAGTGCCAGACCACTGTACCTTCAGCAGTTTATCTGCAGTCTTCCACTATTCCATTCTCTCTCTGTTGGGTATACAGAATCATAGAATCACCAGGTTGGAAGAGACCCATCAGATCATCATGTCCAACCATTCCTATCAAACACTAAACAACTTGTCCATCCGTGCCTTAAACACCTCCAGGGAAGGTGAATCAACCACCTCCCTGGGCAGCCTGTGCAAGTGCCCAATGACCCTTTCTGTGAAAATTATTTTCCTAATGTTTAGCCTAAATCTCCCCTGGCAGAGCTTGAGGCCATTCCCTCTCATCCTGTCCCCTGTCACTTGGGAGAAGAGGCCAGCACCCTCCTCTCCACAACCTCCCTTCAGGTAGTTGTAGAGTTGTAGGTCTCCCCTCAGCCTTCTCTTCTCCAGACTAAACAACCCCAGCTCTCTCAGCTGCTCCTCATAAGATTTGTTCTCCAGCCCCTTCACCAGCTTTGTTGCTCTTCTCTGGACTCGCTCCAGAGCCACAACATCCCTCTTGTGGTGAGGGGCCCAGAATTGAACACAGGATTCGAGATGCGGTCTCACCAGTGCCGAGTACAGGGGGAGAATAACCTCCCTGGACCTGCTGGTCACGCCGTTCCTGATACAAGCCAGGATGCCACCTGGGCACACTGCTGGCTCATGTTCAGTCGCTGTCAACCAGCACCCCCAGGTCCTTCTCCTCCTGGCAGCTTTCCAGCCAGGCTTCTCCTAGTCTGTACCTCTGCTTAGGGTTGTTGTGCCCCAAGTGCAGGACCCGGCATTTGGCCTTGTTAAACCTCATGCCGTTGGTCTCAGCCCAGCAGTCCAGCCTGTTCAGATCCCTTTGCAGAGCCTCCTGACCCTCCAGCAGATCCACACTTCCACCCAGCTTGGTGTCATCTGCAAACTTGCTAAGGGTGCACTCGATGCCTTCATCCAGGTCGTTGATAAAGACATTGAACAGGGCTGGACCCAGCACTGAGCCCTGGGGAACCCCACTTGTCACTGGCCTCCAGCTGGATTTAACACCATTTACCACCACTCTCTGGGCCCGGCCATCCAACCAGTTTTCCACCCAAAATAATTTGCTTCTACTTCAAGAACCTGCAACATCACACAGCATTGAAACAAGCACTGGCTTTTTATTAATCCCATTACCTTTATCTGCCATGCTGGAAGTCATAGTTTTGAATTATCTCATTTCACATGCAGAGATGCTGGACCTCTGCTCTGTAATTTTGGAAAAGTATTTTTAAGTAAAAGATGCTATGCTTTCTGCTGTGTTGGAGAATCCTAATGCCATTCCAGAGAAGGAGTTACATACATATTTTTGAACAACAGAAAATAGTTCAGCTGGAAATGAGAGGCTATGTAACCAACTGAAACTTAATCTCTTTTCATGCCACTGCTCAGAAAGAAAATATTAGTAGCTACTGCACAACCAACCACCCACCCACTCCGGCTTACCATCCATTAGATATGCAGAATTTTTGCAAACTACTAGCTTGTGCTTCCCAAGCTGGGATATCATGTTAGTCTTGACTTCCAGTAATCTACTTGGCTGTTAGATTAGATTGTGCAGGGAGCCACCAGACTGTATCCTTCCCAAAAAATAACAAAAATATATTATGTCAGGAAATAACCAATTATAATAAAATTTGAGGCTATTTTCCCTTTGATGAAGGGCTTGTGAATCCAAAGGTCTCTCAATTCTTACTAATGCCTTTGAGATTACCCAGTGTTATTTTAAAGAGAAGCATAAGAGTCCTAGAAAAATGGTTCTCACACATTCGTGGAACAAGCATAGTCTGGAAAAATTAAATCTTGGCTTCCTTGCAATTGTCTCCCAGTTATCACCTGAAAGAAAACAAAAACTACTCCTTCAATTCTTGAACTGTAGGTTAAGAGTGGGCAGTTTTATTTCTGGGCATTTTTCAGATAAGGATACTTTCACATTGTCCTGATTATTTTTTAATACTTTTACTTATAAAAAGAGTATAAACATCTAGGACTTTGACTGGAAATATTTTTTATGGCCAGAGTTAAAAAATTTTCAGATTTTCCAAGATTTCTACACCCAGATATCTCCAGATTGTCTTACTGCATTGACCATGTCATCTGCCTACTTATACTTACACTCACTCTCTGTCAAGGCATTCCAGTTATTCTTTTCATTTCACACAGGAGGGAAACAGGCTCTTTTTACTACCTCTATTTTATTCATCTTAGCACTATTCATATCTTTAAAGCTTCTCTCACCCACAGTACACACAGTGCTGTCTTGCAGCTGTCTTGGTTACCATACCTTGTATACACAGGAAAAACTATAAAGACTAAGAAAATCAGAGTAAGAAGATAGTAAAAAAAATATTATCTGGAAAAAATATTTCTAGAATAAAATTGCCCATCCACAGTGCAGGTTTGGAGTATGTAAGTGTAATTTAATGAAGAAACAAGTTCCTGCCTTCACAGCCAAGTTTCTGCTGCAGAACTTGGAAGCTGCTTAAGGCTCATACCAGCCAACAGCGAGGAACAGAATTCCCAACAGCGGCATCCCCCTTGTGTATGGACAGGACTACACCACTTCCAGCCTTCTCCCAGTTTTCAGGGCAGATCTCTGGGGAATGCTATCACAACAGAAGTGAACCTTGCCTCATTTGTGTAATTACCTATCAGGTCAAAGAAAACAAAACTAAGTCACTCTCCTACAAAATAACAATGTATTTTTTACAAATGAGGGATAGAATGCAAGTGATACAAAATCTAACCTGACTGTAGAACAAGCAAATTCAAACACTTTGCCTGAATAAACACAAACCCCAGCTCTCTCATAATGTTGAAACACAGAAGCGTTGCACAACTTGGATTAGCTTTTTTCACCTAGCTGTATATGAGATGCAGGACTGACAGTAGAACACAGGTTTCGGCTCAAGCTTCTGCACATAAATATGTCCCGTCTTCACCAGACACCAAACTCCGCAGAACTCCAATAGGAGTATCTTTGCAATACTGTTGTCCCCAAGAATTAAACAGGAAACTTAGGCAATAAACTAAGGTATCAGGATTTCACTACTGGTGCAGCATTTAGAGGTTATTTGTGATATACCCAAGAATGTGTTGAATATAGTAAGATAGGAATTAGGTTGCAGGCTCATGGATTTGATTCTGAAATCACAGAATTGAACATCACAGGGGGAGACGTGTGTGTGCCATTAACTAACCATTATCAAATACACATTTACACTAACCTTTTGCTTCAATTCCCAACACTTAATGAATGTAGCACAGAGACGGGCACACAAGATATTCTGTCCTGCTCAATCTCTTATTTTGAAATATACCTTAAGTGCACAGCTCTATTCTTTCATCATATATCTAAGGAGAATGAGAACGTTTTCATAACAGAGTGGGCGCTGCAACCACCTACCTTCACTTCCTGCATTATGACATGCCAGATGCAAGTTAAATGACTTTGATGGTATCAAGCATTTCCCAAAAAAAAAAAAAAAAGGGTGTTCTATTCACCTCATTTTATACTTCAGTCTGGAGTCAATTTTTATGAAACACTATAAACCAAACAGCACTTTCATCACATCCACTGGTATCTTCAGGTCAAAATGGTCAATGGAAGATATCATGGGCAAATTCAATGTTGTTATACCCATTCTGGGGTTTTATCCTCCTGAGCTGTCAAGTTAGAAGCCTTCACTGACATCATATGTCTGGTTTGGGGCTTCTTGTGTGGTTTTGTTTGGTTTGCTCCATTTTTAAAAAAAAAAAAGTGTTGAAACATAGAATCATAGAATAACCAGGTTGGAAGAGACCCACTGGATCATCAGGTCCAACCATTCCTATCAAACACTAAACCATGCCCCTCAGCACCTCGTCCACCCCCACCTTAAACACCTCCAGGGAAGGTGAATCAACCACCTCCCTGAGCAGCCTGTTCCAGTGCTCAATGACCCTTTCCATGAAAATTTCTTTCCTAACGTCCAGCCTAAATCTCCCCTGGTGGAGCTTGTGGCGATTCCCTTTTGTCTTGTCTCCTGTCACTTGGGACATTATTCTGTCACCAACAAAGTATTTTCAGCCAAAGTAGGAGGCAGCTGCCTTTGACATTAACCAATTTCTTTTATATAATAAAAAGGAAAACACTGCTGAAGAAATTATTGAGGTTGCCAGTAGAGACTAACTCAGCGTCTAGTGGGTGTCTGAGGAAGGAGGGTATGTACCCATCTCTCTTTGGCAACTAAGGAGCTCAGGTCTGTAATTCCTTACACAACTGTTACTGCCACCACTAATCTTACTGAGTATCCTGGAATCCTATGTTTACTACACATACATGTTGAAACCCTATTATGTATGTAATTTAACTACATGGACCAAAGAACACCTACTTTCAGAGAAAACTTCCATAAAAATATCTCAACAAACCAACCCCTATTTCTGTACCCATATATACTAACCATCATCAATCCTACCTACTAATACAAATCTATTTGATACCAATCTGCCAGACTGTATAAGTAAACAGAACTGTGACCTGCAGAAGCCAACTCCAATATCATACAACAACCACTAGATTCCAGGTGGGATTGAATAGGTCATGAACATACAGAATTGTAGAAGCGAGATCCACAAGTCAGCTCTCTAAGTCAACATTTTTGGTGAGGTACTGGTAAGCCTGCAAGCATACACTTAAATGCAGGATGAGATAGAGGTTTCTGCCTGCACAGAGAAGTAATCACATGTCCTGAAGCTGCCACCATCAGTGGCAAATAGAACTGCAAATGAAGACAAAAATAACTTCAAACATACTCAGATCAGCACCAATTTATAATTTCTATCATTCATCTGAATAACAACTTTTGAAGTTGACATCTGGAATCCAAATCAACTAAATGATTATCTAGGTTAGACTAGAGATATGGGTCGGGGAACTTCACTGCAATGTACAATTTGTACATTATACAATGTTATATTTTAAACTTTCCTAACAACAACAAAATCTTGTGAAGAATTTTTGGTTTTTATGGTGAGATCATTTCACAGGTAACAGTGAATTCTCATTTACATACCACTGCTGACAATTAACTTACTGACAAAAAACCAACACATTTCAACAAAATAGCTTAACAACACTCTAGAATCTTCTCCTGGGATTGTCTTTTCAATTTCAAATGAACATTTGACTCATTCCCAAGAGTCATGCATTGTTTAGTTTAAGCCCCATTTGTGTTCTTACGTAGTTGTCAAACTCTCCCAGTATACATAAAATATTTCCAGAACACATTTAGAAGGTTAAGAACTACCCAGAAATATTTAAGTTTCTACTAAACCATGGTTATGCTAATTAAGTTAAAACATGCTACCTGATAAGGAAGAGTAAAGAAGAAAGATATAAAATAATCACTAATATTATCTAGTACTTCATAGTCCTGGATATCTTTGTGCTTTAGACTTGTGAAAGTATTTATATCCACATTCACCAAGGTAGAAAAATTAATGAGAACACGATGAGATATTTGACTAAACATACTGCAGTAAGGTCAGATCTAAAGATAGGCTTTGCTGTCTAAAATAGAATACGACTGAACCTGATAACTTCATTCTTGATTCAGAGCTCGAGATACAACTATGATTTGGCTCATCTCAACAGCTACAATTTCTTCAGTCCTCATAGGGCTGCTTACGCTCAGCCTAACTTGACTCTGGAATCCAGGCCTGATACCATTAGGATTTCAATTAGCTTCAAAGTCGGAAGTACTTCATGCTTTCAGATCAAAATTGACATATGAAGCCAATTCCTGTGGTCGAGAACATTCAACCTCACCTTTTCTGGGAAGAGTCTTGGACTACCACCCTAGTCGTGGTCTGCCATCTGTACATCACTCTTCCATCAACATGGTCTCCATTTCCTTACCACAGCTGTTCCTCCCAATTTGATCTATCTAGAGAAAGGTCAGGAATTTATAACCTCGGTGTTGGGTGTACCTTGACTTGCTTTAGCTGTTGAAAAGTCAGTCCTCTCTTCCTACCTCTTCTCTGAACTGCTTGCACATTCAGGGGAATGAAAGGGATTTCATCAAGGGCAATTAACAAACATGCAGGAGTCCGGTGAAAAATTTTCCATGTTTTCTCCTATGAAGATTTCTGAATTTTAATAGAAGTAGTTATGTATTGTGTAGAGAGCTTGTGCACATCGACAGAGATCCAGTTACCATACTCAGGACCTAGTGTTCAGACATGCAACAATTCACTGTATGACCTAATGTCTGGCTCTTAAAGTAATCCCATTTCCCACAGGTTCACAATGCCAGTGTACTTCTCTTGGGTACCATCAGCATGTGATGCGCTTCAAGTTTTCTCTCCCTCTAGAGACTCCACAATGATAAGGCACAAGTAAATCTGCAGTTAAAGTTCCAAACGTGAAGCATTGTTCATCAGGCAGTTCTGCTTCTCTAATCAGTGGACATATTTTGCTTTATAACTACTGATAGAGGGCTAAGCATAGTACTCCAGACTCACTTTGTATTGCTCATACTAAACACTTTGCTAAGACAGTTCCAATAAACTCATTTGTTTTGCCTAAGGTACCAACTGGCTTTGGAATTTTTTGTTGTTGGGGAAGGGCTGGTTGGTTGTTTTGGATTTCTTTGGGTTGGGTTTAGTTTTTTGGGTTTTTTTAACCTAGGTAGCTGAAAAAAAAGATAACTTTAGCATAGCATCTGTTGCTTCACACTGAAAAGCTGTTGCCAGGTTCAGCTATTATAATTATCAACTGACATGTGCAAACAAAATCTGCTGATTTGGGCTAAGCATCATATATCAAGCATCACCTGGTCATGTATCAGCTATGTTCCCCGTATTTTTTAGTACCTTTTGTCTTGCATTATATAGCTAAAGATTCAAAGCAGATAAATTCATTAGAAATATAATCTTTAATCACTTTTAAAATTTATTCAGTCATTATGAAGATATTTTATTTTTGATAGGTTTATTTCCTTATCAAATATGTATTTTAAAACAGAGCTGCTTATTTTACACCACTTCTCTGTATTACTACAAAGTTAATAGGGTTGCTTTTATATTAGCAATTCCAGTAAGTGTTTCACTTATCTGGGATCTTGGACAGGTGCCCAGTAAACTAATTTTTAAAAAGTGACCAACATACTTAACCATAGTGCCTGTTCATAAAGAACACTAATTGACTCAATTTCTGTTTGATCTATACACAGTTTCCCTTGTACAGTTGCATAAATCATTATACATTAGTCAATCTTTTCTGAAGATGAGTATTTCTCCAAGAACAATTCAGAAAAATAGAATTGCCCCATATCTTAACCAAAAACTAAGTCGATGTTGACACTGTTAATGTTTTCCTTGGTCCTCTTTATGCAGTGCATAATAAACCCATGTTAGCACTAAGTTTATTTTCTTATAATTTCAGCAGAAGTAGGTATTGAAATCAGATTTTTTAATATAATCTGCTGTTAACGGATTCTTTCAGACTCTTTAGACTGGCTGGACAACTGAAAATCTCATATTTTCAAAATCTTTGTAGGGTGCAGAGCGGTGAGTGAGAAAAACTTCAGAGTGTGGGTTAATAATTTTATTATGGGAGTGCCCTTCTTGGTGGAAGGAAATTTTCCCTGCCTTCAAATTTGTGCATATACCTTCACTTTACCTTAGTGAACTTGATGAAGCTCTTCAGCATCTCTGCAGCCGTTCTCTTAGTGTAAAATGTGTATGAAAAAGCATAACAAGTTCCACTGCCACAGGTGGAAGTTGACAAGGTTTCTAGAAAAAATTCAAACTTTTTACCTAGAGGCAGCTAGGTCATCAAACTTTGCTGCAAAAGTCATCACTCAGAGGTGACTCGGAAAAAACAGCTAAAAGGAGTTGATACAAAGCTTTACTTGCAGAAATAAGAATAACTTGTTCACATTCCCTTATGTCTGTTTTTTGCAAATTGTCCAGTAGACAGCAGAGTCCTGTTGTCATTCATTAAGGAGATCTGGTCTAGCTGGGATACTATGAGATGGATCTGACCAAGCCCTGCATATATTGCAGTACATATTTCCACATGTTGTTTCTCATCTCCCCTTCTAGGTTTTCCAGTTGGACAGGGAGACCTCTGCTGTCAGCAAAAGAAGACAGCTCAGTTGCCTTAGCAAAAAATCCACTTCTGATCCCCAGGGTGGTAATGGCAGAAACAGGAGACTAAGCAGAAGACCTGAGCATCTCAAGGGCTAAAATACTAGCTAAAGAACAGCAGCAACTATTTCTTTGAGTATAGAAAGGGGAGGGGGAGGTACAGTGAAAACAGATGGGCTTTGTCTGTGAAACCAACTGATGTATTTGAACAACAAGAGCTAATGTTAAATGTCATTTCAGCATAACATTCCTAGCCTCCAGAATGCTCCAGTCTGGAGAAGAGATACTCAACCACATCTAACATAGGCCAAACGAGCTATCTTGAAAACAGCTGGGACAGCAAATTACTTTATAAGCTTTGCAGTCATACACTACAGTGAAAGTGAATACCAAACCTCTTCAGAGTGTTTCAGTTGCAATGCAAACTTTAAGAACAGTTTTAAACTGCAACGAAGTTAACATTACGACTAGAAACTGCATTGTATTAGCAACTGATTCAACTGTAAATTAAATTATATAAAATTTAAATGCTTTTTATACTCAATAACAATTCTCAAATTATGTGTCATTTCATTTTTCATAGTAAAGGCCCATTAACTTACCATACAGAAATTCATTTGGTTTTAGAGATTTTGAGATCACCTCTCCTGTATTTGGCTAATTCTATTGAGTGAGGGGAAATTAAAAAAAATGTGTACAGAAGCTCAGTTCAAGCTTCATGGGAGTTATGGGAAAACAGTAAAAACAGTACACTACACAGTTCTATGTAAGGTATCACACATGCAGCCACTTGCAGACATTATGGGATGGAATACTATACATTTATGGTTGAAATGCTTAAGTGAGTAATTAATTAGAAAAATGAAATCTATCTAGCCTGTAGAATGGATTTTATCTCCTCCTCCCTCCCAGCTTTCCATTTCCAGAATGATCTTCCATAAGCCTGGATTGCAACTGCATTATTTCCTTTTCCCTTCGCATCACTATGTTTCAAGATCCCCAAGTTTTTTTTTATTATATTTCATTTTTGTGACCTAGAACTAGTAATTACCATGCTTTGATAGCAGTATTTGCAGTATCACTTTTTAAGTATTTCAGTAACATTCCATGATTATTAGAATTCATATAAATCAAGGTTAAATAATTCTCATTTGGCCTTCATTAAAGGAGACTATCGATCAGGAAGACCAATTGAAAATTTGTCTATATGATTTATTTTTTCCCTGTTAGAAAGCTATCAAATTATAAATCACTTATTACTAACTACTTGTTAACATAGGAACAGCAGAAAAAATAAGTTTGTGTTCTCAATAGCCAAAGAACACCCAACATCCCATCTCACCACCTGGGATACAAGAAATTCTCTGCTTCTGTAATATCCTTTTGACTGCTTAATCAGTTTGGAACTAAAATGCAGACATTTTTACACCACCAGGTGTCACTCTAAAACAGCTGCAAAAAAATTCATGCCCTTTTTGTTTTGAACTTAACCCAAAAGGTCAGAAATTACTAGCATTTGAAATTTAACAGGGCAAAACTACCAGCCTCTCTACTCATAGTTACTACAGTGTAACAGTACAAGCAGTGGGTATTTTTTTCTTGTAAACACCATATTTTAAAACCAGTCTATTTTTTACTTATTTGCCTAGCTCAAGGGTGCAAAACTGTCAGTTAGTGTTTAAATCTGGGACAGCATCCAGCAAGTATTTTGTCAGTGTACATTCCACTGCCAACTAGTCAACTACTGTTGGCTTAGTGAAGAGGCAGAGAACAACTTCAGACCTCACAGCTCAGGTCTGCAAAAGCATACACTTTGTTTATAAACACATTTCCCACTTTAATAAATAAGGTGTATTCCACAGACATTCGAACATTTTCCCCCACCTCCTTCCACCTCAGACACTAATAGTTGTCAGCAATGAAACTAATGAAACCTCATTTTCGATGTTCACCTGCAATCAATTAATTAATTCTCTAGACTCTAACAGGAGAGAATTCCAAGTAAGTCTCCTTATATCTAATAAATCTTACGTCGTAGCTTGTACTTTAGTCCATGCCGAACTTTTGAGAGAACTCTGACACCTCTCAACTGTAATTGAAGTTTACCACCAGGTTCAAAACACACCAGAAGAAATCGGACACAGACATGAGTACCTAACTGTCATTTCACAGGCAACAAGATTAATATTTCAAGAAAACAAAAATTTATAATAAAGGACACAATAAATGGAACAGATCTGTCAGCATGATGGAAAGAGCTATAGATGAAAATTTACACAAAATACTACAATCAAAACAGGAAGGTATTTTGAAATGCTAATGCATCTCATCCTCTCTTCAATACAGCAAAGCTCTGATCCCTGCAACTGGATCCTTACACAAAACACATGTAACTAAAGAGAGGAGAAAAAAAAAGTCATCCAACATGCAAATTGGCAATACCTGCCTGCTTGTGTTACTCTGACACTAGAGCTTTCAAATACATTGTTGGCTCTATCCTGATTTTTTTTTTCCCCTCTTTCTCTCTGGAGATATTTCATGTTAGGCCCGTTTCTAGTAGACACTTCTAAAAAAGCCAGTTAAGTCAGGCCTCAAGAGAGAAGAACCGAGAAATGTCTGCTTAGAAGATGTCAACAGATTTTGGTCGCCCACTTGTGTCAAGAAGGCTGCAGTTCCAGGTTGATGTCCCAGTCTTTGAAGTAATTGACAACTTCACTAGTAAAAAGGCAGCTGTGTGAGGGTTTAAGTATTTTCTTGTTTGTATGGCAGCTGACAAAATTCTGGAAGCTTTAGTCCATACAACCAGAAGCTTTAAGAATCTAGTTCTTCAAAACTGATTTCATCAAGCAAGAGTACGCATTAAACTTAAAAACATTTGAGTTTCTCCCACTTAAGTAAGAATTAATGATAAATACCTCACTGAAATTTTAAAGATAAACAAACAAAAAAAGAACAAAAAACTCCCCACCAAAAACTTTAAAATATCTACTTTAAAACAAGCAGACCCTATGGTCCAGGCTGAACTTGTTCAACAATTCTGCACAGCTTTTACCTGGTATGAGCACAACCACATCTGGGAAAAAAAAAAAAAAAGAATACCATGAAAATAAGACCATTAAAAGCCTCATTCAAGGCGATTTGGAAATTATATTTCTGAAACCACAAAACAAAAACAATGACTTGGCTAGGTAACAAGACTTCTGAATTGTGACATTTTTATAGTTACAATTCCATTCACGAAATGGATTAATCACACCCAATTCCACTGATATGGCTATTAAAGGAGAGGAAAAACCTCGGTAGTTACCATAACAAAGACACTTCCTCCACTGTTTTTTCCATTCAAGTCATAAATAACACAAAGAAATTGTTTTCTTCCTTAGCCTATACACACCATTCAACCTTCACGTTACCCTCTTTCTCTATGAGACTTGTTGTGCATACACAGCTTCTGCTTCATAACTCTAACGAGCAAGCTGCAGAGTAAGAAGCTCTATCTCAAAAGTACCAAAATACAGAAACTCAAGAAAATGGATTAGAAAATATTCATTAGAGGCAGAAGAATAAACTGGATTTTGCCACCTGCCATTGCCAATCTCCATGAGATATTATCAAATTGATCTAATTGACTAATTCATTTTCTTCAGTTTTTAAATTAAGCAAATACTAGACCTAACACATCTTGTACTGGAATAATTACATCATTTTGTTACCCCTCATCCTGAAGAGCCTCATAGTACCTTAAAAAATATATCCCCAACCAAATGGGACCCACTCCCTCCCTGTAAGAAAACATTTTATACAGGAATGCTGACAACCAAAATGCAGCTACTTCTAACAACTGCTTCACAGGGCATTCTTGTAATGTGCACACCCACACAAAACACTAAGTGGATAAGACGGAAAACAACTCTGGGCAAAATGAGTCAATCCAAACCAGAAGCTGTGCAGTCCCCCGTTTTCTTTGAAGTGATATTTCATTCAGAAAAAAGGCCATGCTGGATTTAGCTATTACACTGATGTCTGCAGGATAATAGTAGAAATCAGCAATTATGCTGCATAAAAATAGAGGCAAAATCCTGGAGAAGCAAGTGGGAGCCAATACAGTTTGCACTCCTTAGGATTATATCAGTGCAGGCAGAAAAATCTACAATTATTCTTGCAGTTCTTGTATCTACTCACACAATATGTTCGTTATAATACACTTTTTCCCAGGCCACAAGAGTTGAGTCTTTTTAAAGGTCGAGAGACAGCTCTGCATGGATAGCCTAAAGATTTCTCTTTGCAACTCTGTCCAATTCCATTTAGATGGTGAAGAAAATGGCTATGACTCAAAGCCGTACCTTAAGAGGAAGTTGACTTTTATATTCCTCATCACCCAAACCTCTATGAGGCTGAAGACATTTTTCAAGAGGCCATTTCTCCTAAGCTACATGAAATTCTATTTTAAAAAAAAACAAATCATCCATGCAGACTTGTGTGCACCTTCCTGTCCAGTAAGGGCAGGTCCTCTAGCTATCTGTCTCAAAAAAACTTGCCAACAGTTATGTGGTTTCAGCAAGGGGGAAGTTTTGCATCATAGGGATGCAACTGTCTTACAGAAAGAAAATCAATTATTTCAGCCTTCTTTTCTGGTACTGAAAAAAACCCACAAAATTCCTGTCTCTGATAAATCAAAGCTTGGGCAGTACTCCAATTCTCTTGTAATAAACCATCTGGGGTTCATCTAATGTTCTGTACTAAGAATAATACTGTGTTCAAAAGGCCTTGCTCTCTGCTTCACAAATCTGAATCAGAATCAGATTCCTATGGAAATTATATTTGTATCCAAAGATTAGAGCTGTTTTTATTAGAGAAGTAGGTGCTTCCCACCTTTGTCAAATGAGACTGTGAAATAGCCATCAAGTAAGATAAATAAGACTGAACACTTCTTCAGCTGCTATTGTATCTTCTTAGCTGCCTCTTTTTTGAGGAATAGAGACAGCATCAAATTGTGGGAAAAGGCAGTGAAACTAACACCACATTACAGGGCAGAAGGTAGGGTTTAACCTTGTGAGTTCTGAACCCAAAGTGTGCTTCACCTGAGAACTCAAGCAGTAAAATGGGGACATAGGGCAAGTCCCAGCACTCATATGAACCACAACAGCCACACGACAGACCATTCACAAAAATCAGTACTTGGCTTACATGCTTGCACTGTACAATTATAGACGATCATACTTTTAGGAAAAGGGATGGATCTAAAATTTACACAAATAATGAGAGGTGAAGAAATTCCAAGGGATGGCTTTTCCAGCCATTGTTAGTGAAGGAAATTCTGAGCTCAGTGTCTGCTCCACCTGGTAATTCTCTGCAAATGGATCATTTAGCCTTTGGATGAACCAAAAGTGGTCACAAAGTGATGAGTCAAAACACACAAAGCAGTTTCCACTCTCAAATCAAAATGTATCCTCAGGAAAAAGATCAGTAATTGATTTTGATAAAAATCCTCCAACTTACCCTAAGAAGTTCAACATAATCATTACAAACGGACCTTTTCTTGGCCTGGTATCCAGAATAGGGGTCTCAGTATACAAGCACAAGCAGTTTTACCCAGACTGTTAGACAGCTCAGCTCTTAAAATGTGTCAGTGTCACCTCCCAAGAACTTAGGCAATTCCAAATTCAGACTCCAGACATATCTCAGTTTTCTTTGAATGGTTCCGGCCATTCTCACTTTTTTTGCCCCTGGAGAGGATCACTAGCAAGTACAGGACTTAACATGCAGAAATGCAAGCTTGATGGACAGCAGTCAAAAGAAAATTCTCTCATTCACAGCACATGTGCATCTACTCTGGATCCCAGTTCCCAGAAACACGTCACTGACATAGAATGAATCCCACAACTGATCTAAAACTTGAGGGGGCTATATCAACACTTGAAAGAGAAAAAATAAGCTTATGGAAGACTTACTATGATTTATTTTCTTTTATAATCTAAACTAAGTTGTATATCCTAGCATATATCCTATCTACTGCTTTACTCCTCTGATACATTACTTAAACAGAGACCCAAGCTCCAGCAATGCCATGTAGGGTATACTGATATTATTTCTGATGCGCTCAAGTGGTACTTCAAGTTTTCCTTTAAATCTTTGTTTAGTCTCAGGGGAATCTCTCACAAAGTTTTCAACATACATCTCTCAAACCAATTCAGAACTGGATTCATTCTTTTAAATAGTAATTTTCTGCAGCAGAAATTTAGCAACAGATTCTCAGCATTTGTGCAGACTTGCCTTTGCTCATTTTCAAATAAATTATTTCCTTCACAACAAGATGCACCTTAGTTCTGATTTACCAACTGCACATCTTAAATGTCCTTATTCAACACCAAATTCACTTTAAAATACAGGAATGAGTGTTGCTAATTCTGTTCAAAATAGTGGCTATGCTAAACTCGATTACTGAGAATGAAGGAATAGTAAGTCAAAAACTTTTCTGTTTTTCTAGTCTTAGAGTAAATGACCCAGGTCTTGTACCACTGACTTTGCTGAAAGATACTTTTCCTGGTGCAGATAAACATATCAAATGGAATTTTCCAGAATGACCAAACATATGCCAAGAGCATTTCAGTTTAGCTCCAGTTATTAACAAAGCACCCTATCAGGTAATTACTTAAATAAAAAATAAACATTAATCAAATGGTTTTAAAAGTATTAGCAAAGACATGGCTGTCAAGTACATAGATGTGGAACAGACAGAGACGACTCCTATCAAATTCCACACTACACAGTTTGTATCAGATACTACTGGGAAGGTAAGAGAAGTTTGCACTGGCAGACATCCACCATACGTCCAAGTTTCTTTCCACTTAAGTTTCCAAATCCCTCGACAGTCAGGAGCAATGCTTACCTGTAACAGAAAACAAATTCCAGTGATAGTGCCACAACAAAACAATTTACTCAACACTTTTGTTGCAGTTTAGTGATTGCAACACAGACCTGTAGACTGCACCCATCCTGTCCAGCTCTCACAGAACCTTTGATCTCTGCTAACTTCAGCACTTAAGATGTATTTTCACAGTGAAACCGATGTTTCAAAGTTTAGTTTACTTTTGTTCCAGACCTGGAGCAGAGTCTGTGGGTCCAAAAGGCAGTCTGTTTTCTTTTGTAAAATCAACTGATGCAGATGTGAGAAGTGAGAGTTAACACTTCTTCTTACAAATGGTCTCACTTAGGTACCTAGTGGGATTTTAAAGATTGAAGAAAGTTATTCTGTTTATTTCAAGTAATTTGAGAAAGTTAAAAGAAAACCAGACTGTTTTTTTAAAAAAGGCACTCTTACCCCCAACAGCATCACAGTGTAAACTGGGTTAACTGTGAATTCAGATTAAATTCAGTGAAGAATGCTCAGTGACTTTAGTAATGGTATAATTTCATTCCTCCCTCCCCCCACACACACAGAATAAAACCAAGTAAGTAGAACCCAAGCCTTTCTTCCTACCACAGTGAGATAATAGTGCTGCTAGTTCCAGCAAAGCTCCCAAACACTGGGCTCATATACCATACCGGTCAACAATCAATTAGATCATTCCCAATTTAAAAAAATACCTAGAAGCCATTTTGCATAACCACTATTTTCTTTCAAAGCATAATGAAATGTTGGCATGTACTGCATTTACCAAAACTGTAATCTGGTTCAAGTATAGATTTCTGTTTAAAAATCATCAACTCTCACCTGAAGGCTATTCCAGAAATCTCCGAAACAGCAGATAGTTACTATTTACTTCAAAGATTCCTTCTGTAAGTCATATTTACTTCCTCTCAGTACTTTGCAGAAAGTGCAAAAAAACCCTACACCATCAGCCTTCACTATGGGCAACTGTCTACAACTGTCCAGAATCTAGAACATAAAGTATTCAGGATGCAAAACTAAGGTTTCACATACAGATCTCTAATAAATCAAATATTCTACAGACTATAGATAATTTAAGTAAATAGCAGACATATAAAAGAGAGCTTCTTTCAGGCATTTACAATATACTTAACACCATGTCTCATGTTTAGGTGTGCTTTTTTCCTTTGTCCTCTTACAGGTACTTGCAGGCTTAAAGCATCTCAAATAAACAGATGTTTCAAGAAAATCAGACACTACACAGGTTAAACAACACGGTTCTATTAAAAACTATCTTTAACCATGGCACTCAGTGACAGCAATACAATACTTTTTTCCACAAAGCAACTAATATAAAAATATGCCATAAAATCATCTGTAGACTAGTATGCTAGTACATATGCATAATCATAACATTCTTTTATAAACTCTTTCCTGAGATACCTTGGGTTGTTTGATTTTCTTGTACTACTGGATGCATTCTGTTCATGGTTTATCTAAAACAATTCTAAAATATTTTGTATGTGCAGGACACTGAGTAACATGTAAAAAGTCATATGTAAATATATGGCAAAGAAACAGTTCTTAGAAATTATGCGCCATTTTACTTTGTTACTTATTTTTAACATTTGGCTCCTTGGGAGATAGAAGAGAAGAACATGAAAAAAACTGAAATTAGAGCTATGAATTGACAAAAAGCAGAAAAGCATTTCAGGAATGTTAGAAGTTGGAATATAATATAAATGACACAATGAGAAAGCCATAATTCATGTTGGCTACATATTGCCTCATAAAACAATTGGACATATTTTAGTCAGTTCACAGTATAATAAATATTTTTACTGATCTATTTTCAAAGAACAAATGTCTTTTAGGGATTCAAGCTCCTCTATAAGTTTCTTGTTCTGAACTTCTAGCACTGCAACACGACTCTCCAGACATTTTATGTATTCTTTCTTCCGCCGTCGACATTCTTTAGCAGCTTGCCTGCAAAAAGCAGAAGTAAAAAGTGCAAACAAAAAGCCATTTGCATGCCATTAGAAAGCTCAGCAGAGTATGGAGACTAGGACAGAATTCCAAATTTTGGAATATCTCCCACATCAGTTTGAAAACACTAAGCAAAACTGGGTTCCACAAGGGCCTCAAGTGTCTCTTTCTCAAGTTCATATGGCAATCAGTAGAATTGCTTCCTCTCATGCCTTGATTAAAGTTCATAATAAAGAGGGTCCAAATGAAAGACAGTTATTCTGCTTTATGACAATAAAGATCTTTGAGGGCCTTGAGTTCCTCAATGAGAGTCTTGTTTTGGTTTTCAAGCACAGCCACACGATTTTCAAGACATTTGACATATTCTTTCTTCTTTCTGCGACATTCTCTGGCAGCTTCCCTGGAACCAATACAAGGCAAATGACTACAAGAACAGCCACAATACAGCAAAGACTGGATAAATGAAATGACCTGCAATCCCTGCAGTCCCACAATAACAACAACAATCACCACCAACAAATGTTGGATTGCACAAACAGGACAGCAGATAACAGCCACAAGCAATAACATGGTAAAAACACAGTCCAAAACAACTAGAATGTGAAACAAATTTAGCATTCACAATTACAAAGATGGATTCAATACACAAAGGAACTAAGAAAAGCAGCAAATAAATTATAATGTATTCACTTGAGCTGTATTAGCATCAGGACTGAAAGCAGATTTTTTTTAATTCCAGTCACATTCCAGTTTGTATGTTTATCATGATATTCTGCAATGAACATCTCAAAAGTAAACCCAAAGAATTACTTTAAGAAAATACAACCATAACACTACTCTCTTCAGATGACAAGCTTACTACCTACTATAATTTTCTTACCTTAATGTCACAATCTACAGTAAAATTTAAGTCCAAGCAAATATAATTTATTAGCATTTTAGAACTGTCTGCTTGGGCTCATTTCAGCTACATTTGCTGGCTCTGCTCAGAATTTCATCATATTGAAGCTAAACACTTTGAAGAGTATTTTCAGAAGCGTGCGACTGAACATTCAATGCCAGAAAGTACTGGAGAAGTACTGAGAGTCCACTCCTTCAACATCTTGCAACACGATAAATTGTCAAATTGCGAGTGAACTTTCCAGCAAGTTACATGAGAGACTGCACAGATGCTAGTTTTAAAACTGAAGAGAGGAGAAACAAAAGGAGGCACAACAATGCGACAATCCTCGTGAGTAATTGAAAACAAAGGACAGGCATGAGAGCAAAGCAATACCATGAATTTGATCATAAGGGCAAGGGGCTATTCAATGTATTATAGATCTGCATAGCAGACTATTTCTTCCAGTATTCAAACTGCCACTGATAATAGTGGCTACGCGTTTGAAAAAAAAACAAAGAGAGAGTCCTCTAAAAGCAGCAAGAGGAATATATAGAGAAAGGCTGGCATTTACAACATACAGTCAGGTTCATGCTAACTAATTAAAAACATACAGCCACCTCCCACGATATGCCTCACAAAATGACAGGGGCACCGCACAATAACTAAGCCAAGTATTTAGGAAAGTCTATAATTATCATTCCGTCCTACAGCAAGTCCTCTATACATCATCATTAATGGACAGCTGCTAATGAGATCCTCAGGTATTTTAATTTGCTGGGATATTCCAAGATGAAAGAAATACCTACTCGTCATTTTACTGTTGGGAAGGAGGGGGCAGTATTCAACAATAAGCATACTTCCAAATCATCACAAAAATTACCAGAAAGGGACAACACTAAGACTGATTTTTGATTTATCTTATTTTAGAACTAAAAATCCATGGTGAGAAGGCCAACTTTCCAGACTTAACAGCCAATACTCAATGCTAAAAGGATGTGGGATGACTGAGAAAGAATTTCTTGCCTTCCATTCATCACAGGCAATCCTCATGACCTTAAGAAGAAAACTTTCTAAGAATGTTTTGGGGATGTTCCTGCAACACTGAGTATTACTTGTTACATAGTCTTACCTATTTTTCAAAAGTCGCAGCTCTCTCTTCCGTGTTGCCTCTTCTGCCAGCTGCTGAGGGCTGTGCAAAGTCCCCGGTGAGGCTGCCATTACCACTCCCTGAGGCAAAGTAGTACTGGGAGTTCTAATCTGGTAAGCTGGCATGTCTCCAGTGGCAGCTGCATAAAAGAATCACTTTTTAAAGTTTACAGCAAAAAAGAACAATGCAAAAGTCTCTCTAAAAACAACAGATTTCTGTTGATGAGTTATCCAGTATCTCTGCTACATAAAATATTTCACAGGCCTGTAATGTCAAACTGTATTTGTTATCTTACTAGCATTTATTTCTACATTGTAAAATAAGTTATCTAAATTGCTCTTGTATGTGGTCCCACTAGTCAGCCAGACTGAAGCTTGTGAAACCTTCCACGTGGCTCTTTTCAGGCAACATAGAGAAAACTGTTTGAGAAGCACTGTTGGAGCATCCACATTCCTGTTTGCACAATCCCACCTAAAGACGGTCCCTATTGTTGCAGCCACTGAGGTTTATACTATCCCCATCCTCTAACAGAGGCTTAACGAGTCAACTTGCTTCAGAAGTCAGCTTTCTTCTCCTTCGAGGTAACAACAGTGCCAGCCTTACTGCCTCTCCTCCTTTTACAGCAGCAGTTTGGCAATCCTCAGAAAATCAGTGAGAATTCCTGTTGCCAAAATGAAAAAGGAGCAGATGAAAAAAGAGTGTCCCTTGAGTAAGAGGACCACAAATAGGATGCTGCAGCATTAGCAGGCAATAGGAGGTAGCGGCAGTTGCACAGGAAGGGGTATAGCTACACTGAAATTCAGAGTGCAAAAGTTCAGATTCAGCTCCTGAGCCTAACAACTGTAAGCTTTCTGCAAGCTAAACACAGACCAGAAATCTGATGCATCATTTCAAACCAATATCTTTCTGACAGTCTCACCTCCCTTCTATATTTCTGAGGTATTTAGTTCCTACATTATATAAATCAACCTTAAAACACCTTAAAAGTCCTAAGTACCTCAGTTTTATCTGAAATAGGAGAAAAAAAATCAAAAAATTAGGGGAAGCTGACAGGTAGAGCACTAAAGAGACATCAGTCAACTATGGGGGGGAACTCAAAACAAATCCCAAATTTAATTTTAAAAATTACTATTATTCTTATTAAATTCGTGCTGGTGCTCCTCTAATGAAATGCAAAAAATAGGATCAAGCTGTGTTTAGACTACAATTCCACAGCCATGTCCTGAAATCATTATCAGCTTAAACACTTTGAACCTCCCCCCTCTCTCCATCCTTTGGGTAAAAGTGTTCGTGGAATTACAAGAAGAACTAGACCAGTGAACTGACCTGGGTTACAGATAATCTCCTGGGAATGGGGGAGGGAGAGAGAAATCAGCCCTGTGAGCATGCACCGGCAGCTGCCATAAACACAGGGCTTGATATTCTTGTGTATCTACACATCTTGGCAGTCCCAGTTATGTCAACGCGAAGGTATTTCAGCTCACGTTTTATAAATATGCAACTTCACAAACTCTTCAGGCACACCTTTATGCTGGTCACATTTTATAGACTCTATGGTAAGAGTGACCTTTTTCAATCTCTCATCACTAGGTAAAAAACAGATGGTATCTTAGCTTGCATTAGCTACAATACTTAGAAATGCAAGTTAATAATTTTGTACACGTAGTCACATGGTGAAAGACCCCAAACTAAGGTCACCTCAGCCTGACAAGCCCAACTACTTTGATGTCTGTTTGATGCACACTCAGATGTCAGCGAACAGGACCTACTGCTGTTGTTAAGAGGACTCTGTGATAAAGAACCTGCAACATGGCTTAACAGAAGTGAGTCCCTATCTCAGCTTGGATCAACAAACACCAGTGTAAGTAACAAATGTTGCATGAGTAGTTCCATCAGGTCTCAGTATTGTCTGTCCCTGCCTAGCAGTTGGCTCACTAATAAACCTACCAAACCAGTAACAAAGATAAATAACCATCTTGGTGGTACAGACTTTGTAAAGTCAGGCACCCCAGTTTCAAAAAAAAAAAAAAAACAAAAAAAAAAAACAAAAAGCCTAGCATTGACAAAGTATCTTTTAGTAGCGCAACAACTACTAAAACTGATGTATCAACATATTATAGAGAAAGGTACCTTCTATTTCAGCATCTGAGAAAAAAATCCCACACGCCTTGATCCAGACTGACAAACCTCTACAGCTGTTTCTAATGAAACTCCATTGTGGTCCTAGCATATCAGAAGCAGCACTGAGACTGTTAACAAAGCAACAAACCTGGAGATGGTGGATTTCCCTAACAGGTTGCCCCAGGTCATCTTATCTCCTTCAACTTGCAAGGGAATAAAAAGTTACTGAAAATCTGAAGCTTTGCATTGAGGATTACAAAAAGGAAATTATTAACAGGAAGATAAAAAAAACCCAAACAAACTCCAAAAAACCCAAACCACATTCAGAAGAGTACAACTAACATTACAAATTATGCTCTGAGAATTTACTTTTATTATTTTAAAAAATAAAAAATTAAACCACCATGTGCCAGCAGGTTCTTGGGAAAAGTAACTTGCTGGACACTAGAGAGCATCCCTGCACTTGAGTTTTTTTTCAGTGACTATCCAGGGCAAAAAGAAAAGCCTGGTGTGTGCAATGCATTAGTATGTCTGTTCCCCCTTTCTATGAGTCATAATGATGATTACTATTAATGACTACATTATCAGAGGGGTTGGTTATAGCTTCACCACTAAACAAGGCATGAAACATTATTCCTTTGAGCATGAAAAAAAATAAATGGTAGACTTGGAGAAGATACTTATCTTTGGATTACTGAAATAATATGTAGCAGCAACAAGAAGCTGCACGTAGGTACTGGCTATGAACTGGTTAACATTACAGATCTGCCGGAGGCAGAAAGGAACTGACTAAATCGCAGCATGACTTGGAGCTGACGTCAATGTGTATCTTGTTTGGAGTTTAACTTTTCCAGTTCCCCACTGCAACATGATTCCAGGAAATCTAATGACGTCAGCCTTTTGAACTCAATTAGCTGAGGAACAGACCGTTTTAACAGTGAAGAAAAAAACAAGCAGGCATTACAATACTTAAAACTATTGCTTTATCAAATTTGCTTGCGTTCAGTATTTTCTTTAGTTATGAAAACACACGGTTGACTTACACTACTGAAACAACGCACACCTTTCTCTTACAGCTACCCTTAAGCTTATTTTACCTATCAAATCTTAAGGGTTTACTGGTAAACAAAAAAACAGTACCATTTTTATAAAATTAAAAGCAATCATAAACATAGTAACACATAGGACTATCTCCACAACAGAGAAGGATTTAAGAGTGGGGGACTTTTCAGCAAAACCCTGTACAGAACAGAGAAGATATCTGAATCAATCTCTGCAAGATCTCATGTACTAACAGTGATTTTTTTTTCCCCAAAACCAAACTGTTAAAATTGCTCTGAAATACTATGCTGTCTAGATAGAATCAAAAGCTACTTACACCAGTTTTTGAAAATTAGAAAGAGTTACAGCAATAAATTTCAAAGATGTCACAAATACCATTTAAGCACTGTTTAGACATCCAAAAATATTACTTAAAAGACTAATGAAATTTTTACCTGTTTCATCGCCTGTTACAGCCATAATCAGCTTCTGCACACAAGATTCTCCTGTTCCTCTACCCGAGCTCAGCATGAACTGTTCCAAACTAGCAAGCATATGCAGGATTACAAGCAGGAGCACTGACATCACAGTGACCTCACTTGCTTACCACTGTCATTAATATGATCTGTCACCGGAACAGCGCACCGAAACTGCTGCCTAAAGAAGTCCTTTTCCAGTAAACCTTTTTTCCCTCCTTCCTCTTCCATATTTCTATAAGCATAGCTTTATTGTTTTTCCCTGAATTATTCATAAAGCTAAAGAATGCACTCACCACAAAGCTGTCTGTAAAGGAAGACCTGAATGTTCACAGGACTGACTGATAGAAATTTAAAACGTGGCTCTAGAATTCATGAATTAATTGGAAGGGTAAAGTCATGACTGGATAGAAAAAAGGAAAATTTTAAAAAGACGTGCAACTGTTTTGATTGGAACAGGTCCAATAAAAGGCACAGAACTCTTCTGGACAGACATGTGAAACAGGAATGCTTAAGCTATAACAAATAGGTAAGTGAAAGGCTAAAGCTCCGGGCGGGGGCACCCGCAACCCACTCATTTATTTTGTTAAAAGCTTCAGGAAAGATTGAAGAAAGCGCCAAAAAATTCAACCTTTAAAAATCAATCCAAGAGATACGGTTGATTTTGGTTTTAAAAAAAAAAAAAATCTTATCTTTAGCAGACTTACTTATTATTTACATCAATTTAAATGAAATTAGTTTCAGACTAGTCCAGAAACTGGCCTGTATGTAGGGCATAGCAAACTTTTAAGGCCTTTGTCTCTAATAAACAAATTCAGTCTGGTAATTCATCAACTGTGAAACAATGCCAAGGACAGCGATAATGGAAACAGCAATGCAAAAAAGGAGCACCCTGTGATTACAGGACCACTTCAGGATCATATGAACAGAACACCAGAACTGAAGCGTGCAAAAAATTAAAGCCACAGATCTCTGAAATACTATTGTACTTATCACTGACTCTATTATGCAAACACACACAGATCCCAACAGAATGGCTTCTTCCACAACTTTTCTACACTCATTTTCACTAATAATTAAACACTTTTGCTTCAGCTAGCAAAAAGCCTTAGCCTGTATAAGAAACTTTCTCCTCCCTCCCCCCACACCATGAAGAGTCAAAGCAATACATACAAAATACTGCAGTCAACTTGGAGAGACAGAAAGGCCCTCTAATTAAAGAGTTTACCACAGGCAATGGAAGAATTAAAATTTGGTATCGTTATTTATCATTGCCTCAACAAGCTCAGATATCTATAAGCAATTAGCTTTATTTATATCCTGGGCTTCCTTTACAGCAAAGGGAGAGACACAGCACTTAACAACAGAACTTTTTTCAAACATCCATATAGCAAAAAAAAAAAAGCACCTCAATGTTGGACTTCACCAACCATCTCAGATATCTCTGTATACACTTAGTTAATGACTCTCACCCACTCCATACATACATATTTAAAGTCTTTCTAGCTCTTCTCTCCATTTATTTCAGACAGCTGTTTTGGCTTAAGAAAGTATCCACAGAGCCCTCCTTTTCCTTAGCATAACCTGATAGCAACCCCACTTTCCCTAGTATCAATAAGAATCCAATATACTTTCGGTTCTCAATCTTGCTCAACATTTCCAAAAGGCTGGGAACAGTGGAAGAAAGAGAGTCCTGGACAAACTAAGTAACATTCAAGAATTCACAGCTCATAGTTCAATTCACATACACATTTTTGAGGACCCATGAAGCACCTTTCTGTGAGAAAACCGGTTTCAGTAAGGTACTGCCTTTCTACAGGAGTTTTAAGTTGAAAGGAAATTCTGCCCTGAATACCCAAAGAACTTCAGAACTTGTGTTTTATTAAGACTGATTAACTGCTAAAAACAAATAGTTTCATACAATAAATAAGATGCAGAGTAGCATCTCATTTCAGCCTGTAACAGTATTTTCACTGCATTTAAACACACCTCTCAAAGACTAGATAAGAGCAAAGCAGAAAGTGTTTTTATTCTGTTATTTCCTCCTTGTAAATTTTTAGTCAAAAGAAGTAGCTGCTTTACTGAGCAGAGAAACTGAGCTTCCTCCCATGACTGTCTTTCATCTTGTTAGGCATAGATATTTATTAGTGTAATAATGTCAACACAAAATAAAAAGCCTTTTAAAGAAAAAAACATCATACATGAAAAAACTAAGATGCAACAGAGAAAAAAAAATATACCTTGAACAACAACTTGGCTCCCAGGAACGAAAAACTGCTGCGTACCACCAGGTGATTGTCCTGCATATTGCACAACAGTAGCACCTGGCTGAGGAGTTCCTGAATTTGCCACTGCTAACGTCTGTATTCCGTGGACACCATCCGAGGCTGAATTAGCAATCTGGATCGTACTACCTGAAGTTATAGCAACTAAACAGAAAAAGAAAAGTTAGGCAACAGAAAGAGATATAACATACATTGAAAAGCGCATCTCCCTTCTTAACATAAACACTACCTGAGAGGACTTATGGTCCTTGTCTTACCTAAAGACCAACTACACAAAAATAGTTGAATAATGTTAATACTGATTTCCACAAATATGAAGTGTAGTTCATGCCATGTGTATAAGAGATAAAAAGCTCTGTTCCACAAGTTTTCCAGAAATATTAACTCTCCTAAAACAGGTTTAATACAGAAAGGGAAAAAAAAAGTTATGTTTATCAACTCCCACAAAACAAATCCCAGGACATCTAGACAAAGGACAGCACTCACGATCCTTTCCTTAAAGTGAGTTAACGTCTAGCCCAACAATGCTTTTCCAAGACACACAAAGCTGTAAAGAGTCTTATGTAAAAATAAACAGAAAAAAGTTCCCCTCCATGTAATCAGCAAAAATACAAAATATACAAAAAATACAAGTACTTTTCCCCATTAAAAAACACCAACGTATGGTGTTGCTCACCATAATTCAATACTTAGGCAAAAATAAAATTCCCTAGGGAGGTTACAAACTGTATCTTCATTTTGGAATTAGCATTGTCTTTGTTAAGAGCAGAAATATAAAATCATAAAACAGTTTGAGTTGGAGGGAACCATAAATATCATCCATTTCCAATGCCTCTGCCATAGGCAAGGACACCTCCCACTAAGTTAAGATTGTTTAATGCCCCATACAATCCGGTATTGAACACTTTCATGGATGGAGCATCCACAACTTCTCTGAGAAAACTGTTTCGGTGCCTCAACTCTCTCACAGTAAAAAAAAATTCTTCCTAATATCTAATATAAACCTCCCCTCTTTCAACTTCAAGCCATTAGTCCTCACCCTGACACTACAGGCCTTTGTACAAAGTTCCTCCTCAACTATCCTATAGGCCCCTTTCAGGTACTGGAAGGCTGCTATGAAGTCTCTTCCATATCCTTCTCTTTTCCAAGCTCAACAACCCCAACTCTCTTGGCCTGTCCTCATACAGGAGGTGTTCCACCCCTCTGATCATCTTTGTGGGCTCCTTCAGACTCCCTCTAACAGATCCACATCCTTCCTGTGCTGACAACTCCAGAACTGAACACAGCCGTCCAGGCAGAGTCTGAGAATACAGTACAGGTGTAGAATCGCCTCTCTCAACCTGCTGGTCACACTTCTTTTGATGTAGCCCAGGATACAGTTGGCTTTCTCTGCTGTGAGGGCACGTTGTCAGATCATGTTGCGCATCTCATCCACTGTCACCCCCAAGCCTTTCTCCTTAGGGCTGTTCTCAGTCCCTTCCCTGCCCAGCCTGTATTTGTGCTTGGGAATGCCTTGACCCAGGTGCAGGACCTTGCAGGTGGCCTAGTTGAACTTTGTGAGGTTTGCACAGGCTCACTTCTCAAGCCTGTTGAGTCACTCCAGATGGCATTCCCTCTCCAGAGTACCAACCAGACCACTCAACTTGCTGTCTTCCACAAACTTTCTAAAGGTGCACTCAATTCCACTGCCCATGTCCCCAACAAAGATGTTAAATAATACTGGTCCCATTGTGGACCCCTGAAGGACACCACTCATTATCAGTCTTCACCCAGACATAAAGCCATTAACCACAATTCTGAGCGTGACCCACCCAGCCAATTCCTTATCGACTGAAGAGTCCAGCCATCAAATCCACATCTCTTGTGTTAATTAAAATTCTCCTGGAACTTTTAGATGACAACCAAATTCCCAAGAATTAACAAACTTCTTTCACTCCCCGCAAAAGATACCTAAACCAGAATCACTGCATTTAAACGGTCTGAGATGGTGCAAAAGTCACATTTAAGTATAGATTCAGGAATGCCAACTCCTGTGATTTCACTATCAGATTCACAATATTTGAAAACATCCTTGAAGGTTCATCTCTGGTTATTGGAATACACAACCTGTTAGACAACCAGGTGAGTTTCGGCAACAGCAGATTTCAAATGTTATGTCTTGACAGGGCAACATCAGTTAGTAACACTCCAAAGAGCACTGAAACACTCAAAGTTGATCAGTAAACAATTATTAGTAAGCTAGACAACAGTAACTATCTACTAGAAGCTCAGATAATTCTACTACACTCCCCCTGCAAAAATGTACCAAAATGGCCAGATCCTAGCAGCTAAATTAGCTTCTTTTTGGGGAAAACAGGAAACTCTGCTCATGTTGAATGAAGCACTAAGTCCTGCCTGCAATACAGAGTATAGTGAAGAGAGTTCAGCACTGACCTCCCGTCTTACCCTCAAAATAGAGAACATGGAACATAGGAAACAGCTGGATGCTGCATGGAAGCTCTGTAAGGCATTGAGTCGGGGGCAATGGGAGGACGAGAAGGGAATAGGGAATGAGACAAGCAAGTGTTGTTTTGGTCTGGCCTTCAAAGCAGAAGGTACCCCATTTGGGGGCATGCTAGAAGAGATAAGTAAGAAAAGTAACTCATTGTCTCATCTATTATACGTGAGACACAGGAAAAGAGCACGCTCTTGGCAGCATGCAAGCTTCCCAGCAGGACTTGTAGCCTCTACCTCCCAGAGAAGTTATACACAGCTGAATTCTGCCCCTCACAGGGTTAGCACCAAAATGGTATGTCTACACCATCACAGTACCATACCACGTAAACAAACAGTTTGGGTTCCTGAAGCTGTAAAACATCAGTACAGAATCATATAAAGTCCTTTGCTCCCCAGTGACTCTGGGTAAACAATGTCACAGCTGTCCTGCAATTATTCATTCAGATCACAATCCAGTACTTCCTAAGTAAGACTAAATTAACTCCAGCAACTCTCTTTCTTACAGCACTGATCACTGATTACCAGAACGCTACACTGCCCCCATTCCATTCAGTGTTCCCATCTCAACCACTGCACAGATTTCTATTATGCTGGAGCTCTACTGGAAACTGGGCCTTCTAGGACTGGTACAGGACTTCCCTGGACAGTCCCAGGAGCTGTATATCATCCAGGTGGATCTAACTGGCATCTTCTCTTCTAGATAGGGCTGGAGACTATACTAATGCTATTCTGTGAGTATGATCAACAACTCTAATCCAGAAAAATCAGATCTTTCCCTCCCTTCCAAAACTCAGAAAAGCAACTAAAGTCAGTCTTTCCCAAATGACTTCTTAATTCTCCAACTGTTAAAAATCTGTCCTAAGACAGCAAGCAACCCAAAGAGAGAGAAAGAGAACTAGTAATTTTCACTTCCCATGCACCATTTCAGACAGTTTCAGACAGAACATTATCATATGCACAAGTAGGCAGGGGCAGGGCTCGTTGATTCACATACTCCAATTGAGCCAAAACACTTGCATAGTTTGACAATCACCACAGGTGATGCAAATCGTTTTTTTTTTTTTTTTTAGTCAGATGAGGGTCTTACACAAGACACCACCTTATGCAAAACTATCCATATCTAGCTGGTCATGCCTGTGAATCTGTCTGCTTCCATAAGCCAAAGCCAAGAAACTAGGAGGAAAGAGATCCTTGGAAACCACAGTAACATATTGCTTTGGCTGGTAAAAAAGAAAGCAAAGAACAGCCATCACGGCTGCTAACAGAAACAATGTATTTACTTTTCAGAAATTAATCTATCATATTCTTCCAAAAATAGTCATCCCTGACATGCAGACACCAACAGACAGTCAAAATTATCTTTTTAACTAAACTGCCTTTCCTATGTAGTAACAAAGAGAACAGTATAGAAAATAAATGTAGTAACATGACATCTATCTTAAACCAGAGCGCAGCACAGATGGCTACAGTGACACTGCAGGACCAGTTCTTCATTGCCATGGACACTGTACAAGCTTTACTGGACAACAGCACCCAGTGCTGGCCCAGGACAGAAGAGTATTCAGATACAACAACAGTAAGCAGAAGTAAAGAGCTACTGACGAGAGATGTAAAGGTAAAATAAATACATGTAGTAAAACTTCTGCATCATATCCAGACTGAAATAACACAGGAGACGCTGCATACCCACAAAGTGTTTGTTCCTGGTTTTAGCCAACAACAGTTCTTGAGGATCACAGGCAGCCAACAGGACGGCTGCTCAAAAATGCTGCAGATCCGTTTCTTCTATGTGCAAGGACTAGTAGTAAACAGTCAAGCTCTCCTTGGTAAATTACAAATTAAAATGCCTACTACTAGAAGGGAAATGACCATTCTTACTGCTACATGGATTCAACTTGAAATCTAACTTTTCTGGCAAGCAATAGCTTTAAGGGTAGTGAACAGCATCCCAAGAAAGATTTTGATCTAATTTTTCCTAAACAGAATTAGAGAGAATACACAGATTTCACTGCAGTAAAACACGTGTAATATTTTAACTTAAAAGAAAATCAAATCAATGAACTAATAAATTGAGTAAGAAAAAACACTTCCAGGAAGATAAAGCTCTCAAAGCAAAATTTTTGAGACAGAATCAGGAAAAAATGAAGACTGACATTACATCCTGAAGCAATGTTTTATTATGGCAGAAAAACTATTTAACACATTAAGTACACAGCACATGGTTTAACCTACTAATATAACTTATTCAAAGAAAAAGCAGCATTAAACCAGAAGCCAACTCTGCTTAGCTCATGTGAAAGCTAAGTTTAAATTACTATAAACAGATTTAATTCAATTTTTATGGACTCTTAATTCAAGCACACAGCTGGTGTTACTTTGTTGTTTAATTTTTTTTTTGAAGGAAATGTTTGCTTGAACAAGAAATCAAAAACTGTGACTTTTATTATTCTTTTATACACTTCCCTACCACTATGATTTATAGCTATGTTCAAATTAAAACATCTTCAATTAAGAAGTAAGAATGAACACCTGTAGGAGTAAAGTATAACTCTAGATTCTTAGAGCTACCTGCAATTAAGTAACCTGAACGTGTAATATCTTAGAAAACCTAAAGGTTTGGAGGTTCACTAGAAAACACTAAAGACACTACAGCCCTTCTTTTTAAGCCTTGAACCTGCAAATATTTTTTTAAACTGAATCTAAGCCAAGCTAACATTATAATTCAGAAATTGAAAAAATTAATTCAGTCAAGGATATCTGCCAGCTTCTGTACTGGATAACTATCATTTAGCATGACCCCAAGTCTATAAAAAAGAGGACTTCAGATGCTGGACAGCATGAAGCAGACATTTATTTAGATGCATACTTTACAGAAAGGATAAGAAAAGCAGCTTAGGAGCCCAAGCAAAATGAGTTTCAACGCTAATGGATAGATAATATAGGAAATTCTGCTTTCTCAGAGTTGATGATTACTTTAGTTGCATAAATAAAAAATAACTAAGAATTCTCAGGGTTATTAGAACACAATTAGAGAGCCATTCTATCCTCTGTACAGCCATGACTGCAATGTTTTAATAGACTTCCTCTGTTCTCTTTTTGCAGCGAAAAAACCAAACAAACAAACAAAAAAACCCCACATAACATCTTTTGCAATTTTTCTGTCATTATATCAAAGGAAAAATATCTGCATCTCAGTGTGGCTACACATGGAAAGATGTGAAAAAAAATTAACCATAGAAGTGAAGCTTTGTCCAATACACAATTAAAAAAAGTTATCAGAAAGTTATCCCCCAGATGATTGAGCCCAAAGAAGCTGTGGGGAGTGAGTTACATAATATTTTTAGCATAAATGCAGGAACTAGTAAACTAGAAAGCATAGAACTGTGAATCTAACATTTAACCTGTGTTTGGATGAAGTATCAAAAGTTGGTGGCCACAATCCAGGTTAATTCTGCACTAACACACTGCAAGGCGCAGTAATTTTAAACTGCAATGATTTATAGAAGACCAAACATTCATGTAAAAGCAACAATAATTTTCATTTCACAAGTCTCACCTTGACATTTTTAATGCTTAGAAGTTCTAGAAGGAATAAATCTAGCAGCCAACAAACATTGCCATGAACAGAAAAAAAAGGCTATAATGCCTGTGTTCAGAAAGATAAAACTGAAGTTATTTAGAAACATAGAAGCTTTCAGTATTTTTTACCAAAACCCAAGATCTCTACTTCATTATGGAATACTGAGAAACAAAGTTGTTCCAACATATATTCTGCAACATCACATAGTATCTTTGATAACATACTGTATTGTCCTGCGTGAGTATGATACAGGCTGGCTGGCACGGCCATTGCAGACATTCCAGAAGGTGTTCCTTCATCCTCTGAATTTTCTTCTTCTTCAATTTTTGGTACTGCAGGAGCATCTGATGAGAGCTCATTCAAAATTTTTCTATAAAAGAATGTAAATTATTTTACATATTTGAAATTCCATATCCATGAAAAAACTAAATCACTGGCTTTTATCAGACAGCTTTGCTTTAATATATAAGCTGCTTTTGAAAACCAAAGCTAAAAGGAGAAGTTCTTACCGGTATGAAGGCCGCCTTGAAAGGATTTCCCTACGTTTTCGAGAATCAATTACACCTTCTGATTCTGCAGATTCATCCGCAAATGATGTTACCTGTAAATAGCAAAGTTCCTGAAATTCACAACTTCATAAACAAAGAAAATAACAGAGTAAAATGTTATTTTAAGAAATTCCTTCCATGTTTGCGTATAGGAAGTTTGTACACCAATTCATCGTTAATCACGTGATATTGTAAATCTGTTTCCAAAGAAAATCACAAATTATGAGGTTGGCAACACTGAGCCACTGAGATAACATCTTCCATTTGATAAATAATATAAAAACAAAAATCAAAATAATCCAGGTTTCTGTTCGTGAATGACACCTAGAGAGTACTGAAGACAGATTTCTTTAAGTACAAAAAAATACAATTGAATTAGATTTTAAAGTGAAATTAAACATTTAAAATACAGAATACTGCACTAATACACCTTAAATAACAGTACAATACAAAGTGTCTTCACAACCACACCGAGGCTATTTAGAAAATAAGTTTATTTAAATACAAACATTAATAACACTTACCAACAGATATTCATAAATACAAATACATTGCTTAGCAATAATGTATGAGTTTTAGAAACCCCTGACAAGTCCACAATATCTTACTTTCTCAGACCTTTATTAGTAGTTTTTGCACAGGTCCTTTTTCTTTTACAATTACTCAAATTAAGGCCTGGAGATGAATCACACTCTTGACCAGCAACTATTTTATAACACAGAACTGAAAGTGATTATTGAACAAGGCTAACACACTATTTTCTTCATTTAACTGCTAAGAACTACCAACATACAAGATTTCCAAAATGAAACATTGCAGTAAGTTAAGTGTGGTAAAACGACCTTTTCACACAATAAGAGACCTGACTGCAGTTTCATTCAGACCAAGTACAGTATTAAATTAACATCTTAAAAACACAAGAAACTAGAAAGATTAAGTGTTCAACTTGGGTGCAGCTGTGGCTTCCCCGCAGCTCAGGAAAATCAAGGAAGAGCTCTAGAACTAGTGCAGCTGCTAGTCTGAAATTTATACGTCTGGGTCACCCCAACCCAAACCTACAAAACCACACCTAGAAAGAACTACAAGTTACTGCAGAATAAACTCTCATCACTTGTTAGTTTTACTACATTCCCATTCTGCGCAAAAATATTTAACACAGCCTCATTTTGCTGGGTAATAGGTAGGAATTGTAATTAAAACTCTACACCTGCTTAAATAAAAAAAAAAAAAAAAGGCCACCTAGAAATAATGAGAGGTACTTCTGCATGTCTGCAGATGTATAGCTCCAAACCAGACCTCAGAGCTGACAGGCCAGAGATACAAGAGCTTCAGGAAGTCAATATTCATCTTTTTGCAGGATCGACCAACGCCGACCAGCAAAGAGATCTTCTGAAAGGCACCTCTCTCCAGTGCCCAACTGCAATCCACTTGTGGATCAATCTTCAAGCCTCTGGCATAAACCTTCAAAGCTAAGACAGTTTTACACAGCTGAAAACCTGGGCATCCCATCTCAAAACACAACTCACATTCTGTGAGGGGTGGATGGGGGTGGGGGAATTATTAATCCCAGGACAAACAGTAGGAAAAAAAAAACTTACTGCCTTTTAAACCTTCCTGCTCCGCTGAGGTTTACCAATATATACCCGTAGTCTGTGAAGAAGGCCAAAAAAGTCAGAAACAGTCATACTTAGGGAAGAAGGTAAGGAAATCACAAGGTGATTTAAGTATTTTAACGTGGAAGAGGACATTTCCTGCAAAAAATTTAAGTTCTAATATTCATCAAGATAAAGATACAAATATAACATTTCAGCATGTTATAATAGCAAGCAACCATGTTCACAATGCTAACCAACAGAAGCCATTGCCATTTTTCCCTGGACGTCATTCAGACTTCGATTTTAGCACAATGCTCTGTGTTCAAACAAATTTAACTTCACGCTCATGTTAGTCTACCCACACCCGATACACTACAGTAGGGAGCAAGTATAAAAGTCAAATAACAATCTGAACCTCAAACCCTCCAACAAGGAAAACAACATTAACTAAACAATAAGGAATATGGCAGAGATGAGCTGTTTTTTCATCCCAAAAGGAACAGCACCAAAAGAAAGTGTTGAACATCTGTTTTAAACTGCAGGTGTTTGAGGGAGAGGTCACGCAAGCTTTAACATCAACTTTCAGCATATTTTAAAGCAAACTGATATCATTTCCCAAGTTCTCCACTGTCTAGCAGAGATAGGCTATGAAGTTAAAGCCAAATGATCTTAAGGAAATGCCAGGTGGCAGGATAAAGTAATTAAGAGAATCACAAATGGGCTGAACAAACTCTGTCATGGAGTCTTTTACAGCATCTTCAAGCCCTTCTTGTAGGGTTGCCTTATTTGCCACCAGCATGCCTAAACCAAACCAATACGAAACCCTGGAACTAACTAGTCAGTGTTAACAAGGACATAGTTTTCCTGTCTCTATTGGGAAGACAGAGTTCACTCAATGCAACAAATTGCTGACTTGCACAGGATACAGCAGCAGCTGGCAAGAGATTCCAGATAAATTGTCCCTTCTGAGATTTGGAGCAAGTCCTTTATACTCACATTTATGCTTTTACTATACTGACTTGAAGAAAAGCAGTCACAGAAACTGGGAATGATTGTAATATGCTAAAGTTCACTAAATTAGAGTTACACCTACACCACCTGCTTACAAACAAAATATTCAATACCTAGCCAATTTTTTTTTTAATTTTTCTCCAAGACAAACAATACTTACCTATGTCTTTTTATTTATTATACTTGAAAGCTACTAAGACATTTCAAACATTAAAGGTTCTCAAGAAAACTGACAACACATGTCTTTTCCTTAACATGCTGTAACAACTGCAGACAAAACTGTTCACACATAACAGGTATATAGTCTCTCTTTCCAGGGTTATCAATTCTATCTGCAAAAAGCTAGTCAGCTGACATTTCACAATCAGATTTTAGGAAAACTAAAGCAAAGGCACTCCTCACTACAAGAAATGCATCAATGGAAGGCCAAGTCATTTTCAAAACAAGTTAATTATCTTTAGTGTTTTTGGCTATTTGAAAGCTCTGAAAACTCTTCAGCATTTTGCACCAGTCTCCACTTTGTAACATTGGCAACTTTAAGCATGTGAAGCTTTGACAAATAAAAGTTTATTTTGAGACTACTCTCATTTTTGGTCTTTACATATACATGCCCAGAAAAAGCAATACCAGATGCTCTAACAGGGCCTGCTAAAAACAACAAGGAATCATTTGACTCTAGTGTGTTTACTTGTATGACATCCAGATGTTCTCCAAAAATACAGTATGAGTTTAAAGTCTCGTTAGAAATATCATATTCATAGAATTTAACAAACCAGAAAACCTGCAAGATACACTAAAGTGAGGCCACGTTATATTACACAGATTTGCTACTGTGCAAGTTTAGGGTTCCAAAACATAATCACTTACAAGATAAAACAGGAAACATTAAGGAAAGCTTGTAGAGTTGCTACTCATTGGCAATTTGCCACCTTCACCCGCTCCTCACTTCCCAGATCACAGGAATAAATCTAGCAACACTGGTAGGAACAAAGATAAATTGAAGATGGGATTGGGGAGAAGAGTCATGGGGCACCAAGCATCCATGAAAACATAACAAAAGAGCTAACTTGTACAGATTGCACATGCGGTGACTGAATGACTGAGGGCTGTGTGGCTTGAATGATGCCCTAGGCATGAGCAGTTCAGCCAGAAGGCAACTGCACTAAAGTTCCAGCTGGAGATTCCCTTTCAGCACTTCACGCAGCTAAAGAAACTTGCAAAAATTAAAATCATTATGATTAACATGCCTTACAAAGTCAGCAAATGCTTTTAGAAGTGATACTAAAAGAACTGGATTTGATTCCGTATGTAAAATAGCTTAGATATATAGGTAATTATCACACACAGAAACAAACTAGTTTTATTAGCACTAGTTTGGTATCAATCTTTCCAAATAGCATGGAAAGTTTCAAACTGACCCCTATCAAACTGCAGATATTGGGGTTTTTTTACCTCCAGAGACTTCATGTTTTCCTTTCAATTAAAAACAACCTGAAGACTAGGAAGAACCTCAAGAAACATAACAAAAAAATAAAAAATAACAATATTCACTGAAGCGGTATGTTGCAGCAACATTATACAGGACAGAATGTTCTTAGTCAGGAGAGCAAACAAAAAATCCAAAATTGCTTTGGTTTTGCATTGATTGTTAAGCAAGATGTTTAGTTTGAACTTAGGCTTTTCAGATGTCTCAAGAAATGCAATAACTTTTCAGACAGCAAAAAATATGTTAAATAAGGCGATACTTTGATTTGTAAATTGTTTTAGCGTATTAAGTCTTTTCATTTTTATATATATGTAAGTATGGTATATATGCACACCAAGAAAAACTGAGCTGAAGTGTATAAATACTTTGATACAGCAACAAAAATAAAGAACAGCTGGTTCTTCTTTAAGCCTAGCCTAGCAGATGAAAGTTTTCTGTTTAGGAATAAACCGATCCCCTTTCGTCTGATGACATTTTAGAGTACACACAACTTTGCCCAGCACTTGGCCCTCCACCATCAGTATTGAGGATGGGTTAAGAAACAGTTAAACACATACAGGCTAAGAAACAGTTCAGTATTTATACTACTATTTTTTAATTCTATTAGCAGAAACAAATATCTAAGAGGGGAAAACATGATTGATCTCAAGGTCAGCATGATGAAACACCTCTAAACTCAGAAAAGCCAGAGAAAGAAAAAAATAAATCATACAATAAAAAAAAAAGAGATACTGTTTTTCAAAGTAAACCACACTGAAAAAAACTTATTTCTATATTCCCCACATAAAAAAATAAACCTAGAGTTATATCTAAAATTCTGGTATTGGATTTAGGCTAGTCATTAGGAAAAAAATCTTAACTATGATAGTGGTGAGGCACTGGCACAGGTTGTCCAGGGAAGTTGTGGGCCCCTGCCCCAGGCTGGATGGGGCCTTGGGCAGCCTGATCTGGTGGGATGTCCTTGCCCATGGCAGGGGCATTAAAAATATGTGATCTTTAAGGTCACTTCCAACCCAAACTATTCTATGATTCTATGGTTCTATTCCCTTCCTAGCTTGGTTCTCAGCCCCAAAAGGTACCTGGTATGAGCAGTAAAGATAAAAAGATATTACAGCAAGCAGGAAGACGTGATGAATGCTAAATATAAGAGAAAAAAAAAAGTCTTGTATTTTTCTGTAATCACATTAAAGGTCTTTTTGAATTCCAAGTGTTAAAGAAGCTTTCATTCCTGACCCATAAGCGATTGCGTGCCTGAAGAACACTCCATTCAGGAGGCAAGAGAAAAACTTTAACTACTCTTAAGATCTGCTACTACCAAAAAGAACAGATGTTGGTTCAGATTATCTTGAAGAAACAATTAATGTTTCTAGGAAACAGAGATATGACCTTGCAATACATTCACTATGTAATTGTTCAATTGTTACAGGAAACTGAACGACTTTTCAGGAAATAGAACAATTGAGGGCATTTCTAACCCTGAAAAAGAAAAAAATCACTCCTTAAATGGCATTAAATGGCAATATGTAAATAGGATACACAAAACTTCTTCTCAATCTATAAAACAAATATTAATATCAGAAATTTATCAGAAATAAATATTTGAGATTGAGATCGAGAGAGCCTTGAAGGACTAAACTCTTGATCTATTTTTTCCTCAAAGGTGACATCACCCTAAACCCAAGCTTCAAGTAAAGAGCATGGAGCAATCTTAACATTTACAATGCATGCCAACTTCTCAAAACATTAAAAAGGCAATTGGGAAATTGCAACCAAACCTTTGGATTTACTGCTTTGTGACAGCTGCAATCTGACACAATACTGTGTGTATTAGAATGAACTTTCAAGTTCAACACACACAAAACAGAACATGGTGAAGAGCTTGAGCTTGTCCTTAGTACACAATGGGTCAGGCACATGTAATCAGGAAGTACTCGGTACTCAAGATAAAGAAACACTAAATTCATTTAAAAGCTCATTATTCACTATAAGCACAGAATGAAAAAGGAACACCATGTTCAGTCAATTCCCTTTTAAAAATACTAAGTTTTTCAATACCACAAGAGAAATTCTTCTATTCCCATTAATTCAGAGATGAGATTAAAGAGGGGGTATAGGGTTGAGGGAAGAGGAGACTCTAGTATTTTAAAACTGGATCAAACAAAAAGTAATTTATTTGCTCATTTATAACTATTTTATATAGATGAATTTGATTTGTCAGTTTGCTGAGTTTCCACAAGTATTCACTCACATAACCTATAAACTTACTTTAAAATGTCTGTGATGCTTTCATATTATGTTTATTTTCTATAACCAAAATGGAAAAAATTCTTTCCAACTTCTTATTTTTCATCTTTTATAAAGTATTATAAAATATTAAAATAGTTTTGATTCACATTTCCCTTTGTATTGTTTTCAAACTGAATACATCCATGTTAACTGAAATACTGGAACCTTTTGATGCTATCATGCATCAATGCTGACTGAAACAGACACAGCTAAAAATTTACCTTCCGACATCAGTGATGAGCAATGCTACCTTTAACATCATTACTTCAAGGGCTATCTAGCACGGTGACTGAAAACAATCCCCAGAAGCAACTCAGAAACACAGAGGGTGAGGGGAAGCTTAACACATTAAGCACCTGGTTAAACAGTGTAATGGTTATGTCCCTGGCAATGACAAAAAGGCCTTCAGTTGTTGTAGTATTCTTTTGGGTTCCATCATCTTCAGTACACAAAAGTCAAGTCTAACAGCTTCACCAATAGCACCTATTCATTCTGTTTTAGCAGTATGGTTCCATGCTTCATATGCTTGGAACTAGAAGTACTCCCTCTTCCAAGAGGGTAGAGAAAAGCAGCCAGCAAAAAAGATAAAGAACTATCTTCATACTGAGGCACACATTTCAAACAAAGAGGTTAATTAATCCTCAGTTATCCGGCTTCAAGAAGCACTTCCACCTTAACAGTTATACTGTGGATGTAAGCACCCTTGCCACCCAAGGCTAGATAACTTTTCATTACAGAGCAACTACAGAGGTTACGTTCACATTCAACCCCTCATAACTCAAACACTGCTGATATGAAGTACACAAGGCACAGCTCCATCTGATTTCTGTCCTCGCTACAAAATCTAAACACCACAAGGACTCCAGAAGCAAGGTGAAATGTACTTCTGGAAAGGGAAAAGACAAGACAAACCCATTCTGGATTCTCCTAATAAGAGGTCAAGGACTCACCACATTCAGGCACCAGTACCAACAGGGAAAAGCTAAAGTCTTGATCAGTTCCAAAGCTAAAGCCAGGAAGAAACATATAGCTTTAAGGAAGACTGCGTAAGGCTGATTTCAGCGATTTGGTGACAGCATACCCTTGAGGAAACAAAAAATGGCAACAATCGGCAGGTTCATAATGCTCTAACACCAACTCTACTACGTGTCCTGGTCTTGCATTTGGCATGCTGGTCTTAGAGCCACATTTACAACAGCCTCGCAAACTTCTACAGGGTTCAGTCTGTTGGTGGATTCAACATGAAGTTTGATGCCAAGAGCCCACAGGGAGAATACCCCTTAAGGGCTAAACCTGAGGAGCCCCAGCTTGTAATGGCAATGCACTCCAGGCTCCAGAAAACACTCTTGGCTTGCTCTACTGATAGTCAGAACATGACAAACTGAACGATTCAAAGAAGAACTCATCAAGGATGTAGGATTAAAGAAAATAACACAACTGAAAGTATTCTGTCAAATCTGAAGAAGTATATTCCTCTTATAATTTCCATAGATTTATTTAGTGTAGCTGAGAACAGGGCACCACAAAACACAATATAGCCTCTAGGAATCCTGCAAAAGGAACACGTGATTTCTCTTTGAATATCGATACGGATGTAACTGTTCTGAGATACAAGTTTGACTACCACCAATATTATAAGAATATTTCAATGCTATTTGCCTATCCTAATTCTTTTGGTGACTGTATCACCAAAATAATACCATGTCAGTTAATTAACTGGTCCTAAGTGAGACATGCAAGAAAATCAACCATAAATGCAATTTTATTCCACATTAACAAATTTTATTTAAAGAACCCTTTAAAGACAGAAAAAAATCAATTTTGCCTCAATGGATGGGAGATCAGTCTCACATTTGCTAGTTTCTGATTTACCAATTTTTGCTTTTTCAGAAAAAGTAATTCTACTTTCATCATCAAAAGAAAATGGACCAGTATATAGCAATATCTATTACACAAGCCAGGAAGAAAAAAAGAAAAAAAAAAAAAAAAGATGCCATCTTTTCTCTGTCAATAATGTGCAACAGGTTCTCCTTAGCATTGGAGGTTACACCATCACACCACAGAGCTTCATAACACTACTTTCCCTCCCTCCAATCAGGGGAGACAATAGGAGAAAATCTACAAAAATACCACACAAAACCCCATATCCTATGCAGTCGTATCCCTCATCATTTTGCTAGTCATCCCCTGGCCAAAGTCATAATAAAACAAAACCCAAGCAAAGTAAAACCCACAAAATTCCGTCTGACTATAAAAAAAAACAAACAACCCACACATCTTTTCTTTAACTGTAAGAGCAGGATATAAAACGCTGGTACAGGTACCCAGAGAGGTTGTGGAGATTCCATCCTCACAAATATTCACAACCCAACTGGACACAGTCCTGTGCAACCTGCTCTGGCTGACCCTGCTCGCACAGGGGGTTGGACTGGATGATCTCAAGAGTTCCCTGCCAACCCCAACCATTCCATGACTCTCTGATAATAAGCAGAAAACAACAAATTGAATATTAAAAGATAGCGTATTAAAATGCTTTACTTCTGACTGAACAAAACCAAGTTTGAACAAATAATTGGCTGAAAAAAAATACAAACAAAACCCCCTCAAAGATGTCTGAAAAGGAGTCTTCAGCTTCACAGCAACCAGGCATGTTACCTCTCGCTAAGAGCCAAGTAATTTTTCTTTTCTCATATTCCTGCATATTCGCAAGGGAATTAGTAGGAGAGATTATTGGCAGTTGGCATAGGGTCCGTTTCAGTCACTTGAAGTGGCTGTCTTCTAACTGCACTCCTCCAGAAGCCAGAGAGAGAGAAGAAGCTATCTATCCCCTTCCACAACAGCCAAAATACAGATACCAGACCAGCAGCACAGCCACAAATTCCTCAGGAACACACGAGTTTCCTATCCCATACCAGACAAAGCAGGCAGGAGATGTTACACAGGAGGTCCCTGCTTCCCACACGGATTAACCCCTTCTAACACCTGCCTCAAACCCTCACCATGACCAAGCATCTCACTTTCTGAGCCCGCTAGCCAGGAACATAAGAACGTCCTCCTCTTCTTAAGCCCAAGGAATGTCACAAGTCCCTTCAGTGACAGGCATCCCACCAGGGTCCATTCTACCACTACATGCAGTGCTAAGTGAGCCTTCAAGCGCCAAGGGGGTGAGCATGGTCTCCCAGGTGGCTGGTAGCAGTGCAGCCCACTCCTGGCCCCTCAGCTTCACTGTTGTGAAAACAGCGGTGCAATGGCATCAGCTCCACTCTTCTGGATGACATGGGGAGGAACATTGGCTACAGCCACAAGCTCAGAGAAGCCCTGGTAGCTCCCAGCTCTCAGGCCATCTGGCCAAAAAGAGGGACTCCCAGATGTAACTCTAGACAGTTATCCTGAGCCTTCAAAGTGAGCCACACGCATTTCATTTTAGTGCTAACTGTCCAAGATCCATCACTACTACAGAGATGTAACTGAGTGACCTGAGGTTCATGCCTAGTATGGCTGAAGCTTCTCACACAGTACTTGAGCATGAACCGCAGATAAACATAAAGAGTTTTCCCTGGGCATCCAGCAGAAGCCTTCCTAGACCATCAACAGTAGCTTTGTCTCTAGATCAACATTAAAAATTCCACATGACCGTTCACCAGTCTTTTCTTCAGAGACCACTGCACAAGCCGGTAGATTTTACATGTAAATCATCCTACAAAGTTAAAACACAAAATTTGACCTGAATTGACCTGAACACACATTTTAGCTATGTTTGATCTTCCAACCGCTTCATCTCTTTAAGACCCTGTTCCCACCTCCATAATAAACTTAATCATCTTGGAAAAAAAAAAAAGCGTCTACTGATCAACCTGAAAAGCTCAGTCACTTAAAAGTATTGCTTTTAACAGACCTAATGTTACAACTGTCCTTTGTTAAATACCACAGGCGTAGTTCAGTATACCCTTGCTGTACTTTTCCTATTTAGTAACAAGACTTGGAAAACCCAAGAACTCCATATAAATTGATAATTTAAAAATCATAGTAGTTTTGAGTATCATTTTATTGATCATTCTCATTTTTCTACATTTCAACTTACATCAGATGCTGTGGAAATATGACTTCGGCCAGGCTGATTCCGAAGGTGACCAGTGTCCCCCTCTAGCACAGAATCCACTGCATTATCATCCTGCTGCGATTCAACCATTTCCATGGTCATGTATCTAAAAGTAAGTACATAGACATTTAAATAATGCAATATAGGGAAGTATATCAGACACACAGGGAGATAACAGCAATTCCAGACTTATATTTGGAGCAGACAACTAACTACTAACAGAAAACAAATGCATTTCTCTCTAAACTAACAGATTGAATTTTCTTCCTATTCTCCCATATTAAAATGCTCACTCATATATCCAGGAGCTCCAAAACAAGTATTCTGGAAAGATACAGGGAGAAGCAGTTCTGGAAATGGTCCTCAAGGAAGGGTCAAGTACAGAGTGCCAGGGTCCTGTGCAGAGTCAGCAGCAGGGCTGGGAGCACAGTGCTCCAGAGTAGCCCACCAGCACCACCTGCAGCAGAGCTCTCACGCCCCACATCTCCCACTGGACAAGGCTCAAGCTGACCACCAGCCACGTGCTGCTACAGCCCTCTCAAGCTTTCTGAGATGCTGACCTCCAGATGGGATCTACACTTCAATTGCCTGTAAACTACTTGTGGCTCAAGACTCTCAACAATTCTTCTTGTGTTTAAAAGTAGGGTAAATTTCACAGAAGAATAAGCACCTCCCTGACTTTCAATTAAAACCATGAGCTTAAATTCCTTAGAGAAACTTCCAAATATATCTGCTATATAAAAATGTAATTACCTGGCAGTTGCTTTTCCATATTTCCTGGCATACTTATTCATAACGGAAGGTGTGTGTTTTAAAACAAGAGCTTGGTTCTCTTCGGCTCCCTTCCTCTCCTACCAAACCCTGCACTGAAGGTGCAACATTAAACAGGTGATGTCACAAAGATTGCCATGGCAACAGGTCAGTTTACAAACAGAACAGAGACAGGACAGGGTCAGGCAGCAATAAGCAGGCAGGCAGGATGCCTGTGGCCATACTCCCACCTATACCTCATTTACACAAGGAATTGAGGCTGCAGAAGGCAGATGTGACATATTTGTGGGCTTCAAGAGGCAGCAAATCTTGCTTCCTCAAGTTCAGTAAACTGCAACTAGGGAATGGCGAGCCAAGCTGAACTCAAAGTTCAACTGTTTAACTGGCTGATAGTTACTGCAGTTCTTCTCAGGTGTTAACACCAAGAGATGGAAGAGATGGGAAAGAAAGCCTGCTATGTGCCTGACCCTGAGGCTCCTGAACTTAATCCTACATGTTAAAAGCTAACTACATTAAACCAAAGTAAATGTAAACCCAGCTCCTCTTGTGGCACAATTTTACATACTATTCCACAATCTTGGAGGAGAATAAGTAATTTTATTAAGGAATCACCCTTTTGGCATAACTATAGAGAAGTACATTTCTAACTTGTATTCCTGTATGGCATCGCAGGGACCAGACCTAACAGCACTATGGCGAGCGGTAGCCAAGCTGTACGCAACTCAAGACTTCACGGGTTAACATTAGTGTTTCTGCCAACAGAAGTTACATACTCTATACCACTATCAATTCAGATTAGATTTGTAAAGAGACCTTTTACTCCTAAAATCTTTCTACATTCCCATCTCATCAGTTACCACTAACTACCTTTTCCTCAAGATATAATCTACATAAAAATCTACTAAAATTCACCAAAGTTGAGCAACTCTGGGGAGAATGTTTTCAACAAGCTTTCCAGCATAATTTTCCATAACATTTGTCTATTAGATCATTCTGGGTTCATAGATACATTCCATGCAATGATAATGAGAAAAACTAGAAAAAAAGAATGTTCCTCTTCAGTAAATTGGGACCATCCACAGAGTCTCAAACATAAAAAGGGCTATCTGGTTCATGTAAGAATTCCTCCATGAGCTTCAGAACAGCTCTCACACCAAGGGAGATTAAATAATGCATAGGTACTGGCAACATATTAATTGTAATCTCTTCCTAAAGATATGAATATAGTCAGAATTAATTCACTTTATACAGGCCCCGAAGTATTTTCTTATCCAAAGCCATCTGTCACAGAAAACAGACGGCAATAAGCCTACGTATTTTTATTCCCATTGGATGCATGTCATAGAATTTTTACCTGGAAAAAAGCATTTTCACATTGTGAAAAATAGGGTTTAGTTATTAAATTTTAGCATACTTCCTCACAGATTGCAGAGAGCTGTAAAATTAATTTAATTTTATGATTTTATCAGGATTTTTCTCCCAAGCTGTTTTTACTTGCTGTGCTCCCCTAACTGAGTTAGCAAATAGCTCTGAAAAGGGCACCAGCACAAGAGAAAAATTTAATAACAAGTTATTCTTAGTATTTTACAAAACACAGTACAGAGAAAAATTTAATAACAAGTTATTCTTAGTATTTTACAAAACACAGTACGGAGAAAGGACTTTTTCTATTATCTACATTCAATTAGAAAAACAACAGCAAGCATTTTACATGCCGATGAAATAACAAATGTAATCAAGACTTATGACATATGTGACAAATTTAAGTTCTTAGATAGATTTCCATCTCAACACAATTTTTTTCCTATTTTAAATCTTTAGTGGAGTAGAGTAAAATCTGAAAATATGTATACTGCTTTTAATCAGTTTTGGGTTTTTTTTACTGCTGTAAAATGCAACTTTTATCCTAGAACACATCAAAATACTCTTTCTAGAGAAGCTAAAATCTACTTGTTTTGAGAACCTGGTAATTCTAGTATCTTTGTAGGAGACACTTGACTGAAAATGCCATCCAAATATACAGACCTAATTACAGCCTATAAAACAAAACCAAAAGTAACAAAGGACACAAGGACTTTTAAAAAATAACACTAGTTATCTTACTATAAAAATTCAGTGAGAGAGATTACTGAAATCAAAATGCAGCAAACTAGTATCATAATTCAGTCATCTTATAAGATTAGGAAACTTCAACAGACCTAACCATAGGGGGTTACTGAATATGCAGGTAAAGATCAGGTGCAGTCATTTGATCCCATGGGGTCAGACATGGTACAGCCACACAGGGCCAGGTCACTTCACGTGGGCTTGTGCACAGCTCAATGATGCCAAGATACCCCTGAACGGCACAGTCCAGTCCAGGCTATTGCTGCCTTTGGCGCACACTCAAACTCTTAAATGTGTACAACCTGAGTTGTACAGGCTTTGTATTTCCTGTATTATCTCACATATAATTTTGCTATGCATACACTGAAGTGTTTTTAATAAATGTACAGAAAAATACAGAACAAGACCATAACTATTTTTAGTAAAACATCAGTAAGAGGAACCATGGTAAGAAACGTTATTAATCCAATCCAGAAACTACCAAGATAGTTTCCACTTGTATCACACACAGTCCACACTGCAAACAAATTGTAACTTAATTATTACTTTTAAGCTTCAGAGTAAGAAAAAAAGAAAACACTGTTGCAAGCACATAAAATCCTTTATAAGGATGTATCAACAGTAATACACATCATGCTTCAAAGTTTACATTACCTTCCTCCTATTTTAAAGGAAAACCTAGCAAACAGGCTTAAGGTATACGGTCAGGTTCTGTTTAAAATTATACATTTTTCTTCATTGTATGATTAATAATGTACAAGCTTTAGCCTTATATTCAGTTCTAATCTATTCATATTTTCTACCTTGGTTGCTCACTATAACTGAGCAGTAATTGTAAGTATTTGTCTGGATTTTTAAATTAATAAACAAGTTATACCTCTCTACTCCCATAAAAAGGGGGGGCAAAAAACCCGTTCTCTGTAATGTAGGCAAAGACATCTGTTTTTTCCTTCAAAACAGCCAAGACGTCATCTGGATGTGGCAGGAGGCTTAACTGTTATCTTGCTAGTAACATTTCAATACCTATCAGCACCTTTACTAGTTGCTGAGACCAAGGTACAGAAGTCCAGCAGCAGCTAAACACTGATTAAGAAGATGCCTATAGTGTATATCAAAAGCTCCCACAGCATGCAGCAGCCTCCCTGCCGGGGAAGACACTGACACGTAGGATCGGCTACAGGAGAACGCTGCCCAGGTGACCTAAAAAATTGGAAGGCTTTTACAGCTAAAGGTGTGAACCTTTTATACTTTTGTCCACAAAAAAAGATTACGAATAACATCCTTATAAAGATGTGTTCTCATATATCACAGAGGACACAAAAAATCCTTTCACTTTCCTCCAATACTGATGTTTGCTTTACAATTACATCACTGAATATTAATATAAATATTTAATGTCTGTCTGGTAAAACTAAACTGCACAAAGCAAGCTGGTACAGTGTTTCCTATAACTAGAAATGTATGGCTGTCTAAGTAAGTACCCAGAGACATTTTAAAGCCAACTTCTTTATTTCAAAAATACTTTATACATCAGAGACCGTTTACAAAAGTGGTTATTACAAAGGAAATTGTAGGAGGCTGATAGATATGTTTCAGCCCTTGCTCCAGATCTCTTTGAAGGCTTTATTCACAGGGAAGTTACTCGAGAGCAAGGACGTAAATTTACAAACACCTATTTTGCATTTATCGATGGCCCCGTGGTGTGGAAACTCTCAGAAGGCACTAGTTTCGGGAAAGCATTGCGTGTCCAATTATGAAGCGTGTAACCTGCTTGACTGCGCTGCTTTGGGTCACAGCGTTCACCCAGGGAAACCAGCAACGGTGCAACAGACCCGACTAGAAGTGTCATCTTTCTATTAAAGTTTTCATTATCGGCTCAAACTAAGTTTCTGGAGTCTCCTAAGCTCTGGATCGTTTCCTCGCTTTCCTCCCCGTTATTTTTTCTTAGAATATGATACCAAACCCCTCAAAACCCCCTGGGTATTCCCGAGCCCAGCCCGCCCCTGTGCCTGGCCGGGACCGGGCAGGGCCGGGCGGGGCCGATCGTACCACGACTGCCCGGGGAACCGCGCCCGGACGGGCTGCTCTGCTCGGCACCGAGCGAGGTGCTGAGGCGCAGGGCGAGCCGCGAGTCCCAACTCGGAAAACCCTTATGGGACCGGCGCTCCGAGCCGAGCCCCAGAGCGGGGGACCCGGGCCGCACGGGAGCGGGGAGCTCGCACACTCCCCTGCCCGGGCTGTAGAGGAGAGGAACGGCTCTCATGCTCCCCGTGCCAGGGCTGTAGAGGCGAAGAACGCCCCGCGCTCTCCCCCGCCCGGGCTTTAAAGGAGAATAACAGCCCGCACGCTCCCCCGCCCGGGCTATAGAGAAGAACGCCCCGCGCGCTCCCCCGCCCGGGCTGTGGCGCAGGCCGCCTCGCGCGCGTCTCGGAGCCGAGCGGCTCCGCGCGCTCCCGCTGCCAGGGCCGCGCTCCCCTCCCCCGGCTGCGCGCGCGCGCGCGCTCCCGGCGGGCGGCACAGCGCCCCCTGCCCGGCCCGGCCCGGCCCCGCCGCGCTCCCGCCGCGCTCCCGCCGGGGCCGCCCGCCGCGCTGCCCCGCTCGTGGGCCGCGGGGGGTCGGGCCGCGCGCGCACCCGTGTCCCCGCCCCCTCCCGCACTCACCCGCCGCCCCGTACGCGCTGCCCCTGTCACGGGGTTGGGGGGGAGGGGGAAGGGGGGGGGGCTGCGCCGGGCGGAGCCGCGCGTCGGCCTCACGTCAGCGCTGATGCGGCCGCGCCGCCGCGGGGGCGCCGAGGAAATGGCGTCGGCGGAGACTCCCAGCCCCGGCGGCCGCGGAAGGAGGAGGAGCCGGGGCGCGGGCGGCAGCGGCGATTGGCTACGCGGGGCCCAACGGCCGCGGGGACGGGCCAACCGGCGCCGCGAGGCCGCGGGCGGGCAGGGCCGTTGGCGGCGGGGGAGGGGAGGGGAGGGGAGGGGAGGGGAGGGGAGGGGGGGCAGCGGCCTCGCGGGCCTGGCCTGGCCTGACCGAAAGCGTCTCCCTTACGTCAGTCATCCCCGAAATTGCGTGTTTTCCCTTTTGAGAGAATTAATTGATAAGTTTTGCTGCAGCCGGTTTGTGTGTTTAATTATCTCGTCATAGAAATATGTCATCCCAGACGTAGCTGCTTTAAACCGGGAGATAACCTTAGGGCTGCAAGAATTTATTATTACACTTGGTTGTCTTGTAAGGTGCAGCTGTTGTAGGTCAAGAGAGAACCTGAGGGGAGTTTCCAGGCTGGATAATCTAAAACAAAGAACGAACTTTCTTGGAGGATTTACAGGGTTCTTTGTCTAAAACTAGTATACCTACTGCTTTTGTAAGATGTTCTGCATTTTTTTACAAGGGCATCCAATTCAGCACTGAATTGTAAAATTAAAATATTATTCCCTTTGCTTCGAAGACTTTGTCCTTTTCAATATCTTACCGGTGCGTAAGTGTTTCTCACACTGAAGAGTAGCGTCGCGTTTTGGCTAAACACATCAGAAATTGCCGAAAGTTAAGAAGCAACATGTGTGTTCGCCACTTGTGGCCCCAGGATGAACCCAAGTGCCAGGTGTCCTGTTTGGCTGGTGCTGTGTCTCTGAGTGGCACTTTTTCCAGCAAGGACAAGGCCCTCACGCTCAGTTTTAATAACATTTGAATACCATAAATGCTTGGGCCCTAAACTGTTACTGACGGTGCTTTAACATCTTCTGTCTTACTGCTGTTGCTTGCAAAGTAGTATCAGAAGGCATTAAGCAGCATTGTATTTTAAATTATATCTGTATGTCACCCCACTTATATTTGGAAGTTAATTAGTCATTTTTATGTATTTTTTTCCTATGAGAAATGTTTCAGCAGCGCACGAAATACAAATGAGAAACCTGAGTTACTTTCATATGACTCATGGCAACTGAAGAATTGGAGGATGTATGTGTCAGGGTTCGTAACGTGTCCGTACAGGTCACATACTCAGTCTTATTCATGGAATGAAGAGAAACTAGGTATTGATTTCCTGTGTTTAGAAAAAGTCAAATAACTCTTACCTCTGACTTCATGAAAGGTGAATTATATTTGCTTGTAAAAGTTTTTGCCTTTAAGCATTTGTTTGTGAATTTGCCTCACAGAAGTTAGCACAGCTATCAAAATCACAATCTATGCAAAGAATACAAAAATGTTAACGTCCCTATTTCTTATGCAAGTTTTCAATTTTCATTCTAAATTTCCTTTGTTGAAATACAGAATACCACCACCTTCCTGTTTTGAGTTCTGTTTCCCTCTTTTGTTTGTTACATATATTTTATGTGTCTTTTCAATGGTTTAAGTAGGAGTTTCTCTTCCCGTGATTAATAACCTTCTGGCTTGATAGCTAACCCTTGTAAAATCTTGATATGCCCATTCACCAAAACGTGCTTTACTACAAAACTTTTGGTCAATTTGAAAATATTTGATTGACTAGTGCAATAATAAAATGAGCAGACAATTCTAAACCTACTGAGAATAATTCTGCTGAAGACTTTGGGAGAAATTCTGTCTTCACTCAGCGTAAACAGAAAGCTGTTGTGATACCAGTAGCACCTCAAAAATATTTTTGAAGGCAGGAGTCTGGTTACAAACAGGAAGAAATTTCAAATGTGTGTGTTAAACAACAGAAACCACTGGGGTCAGTTGTTTATAAACAAGCTAAGCATTTCCACAGAGTTTCAACAGTGTGGAAAAGCAGTTATTTTCTACTAGTTTTCAAGTCATAAGTAGCTTTGAAATGTTTAACTAATAATTTATTATTACTTATACCTCTTCTCTCTGATAAGTTAATGAAGGGCATCAGAGGAGGGAGTGACCTGCCAAAGGGATTTACTCCTTGGTGGTACAAAGGTGATGACCCAGCTTCAACCCTCGATATGCCTTACTGAAGTTGGTCACGTTCTGCTGGGCTTTATTCCGGCCCCGGTGCTGGTGGGCTGGAGCAGGAAGGTAATGAGGACAAAGCATTGCATTCTTACTGACGCAAGGCTAGGGTAGTGTGTGTGTTAGTTGAGGCTAAACTGACTATATTGCTATAAAAGTCTGCCACTTTGCCTAAAATCATTCTGAAATGGTTCTAATTAAATTGATGTCAGCCTCCGATATGAACAAATTTAATTTCATAAGCTAACACCAAAAGCAATCCATAAGAAGACCATGCAGGTCAGGATTCTTTATGATAGTTGTAATTTACATAAGATGGCTCTGAATGTAAATTTGAAATCCAGGCTCTTTGCTGCCGTCAGAATGACTGCCTGGGTTGTCTTTTCTCTCTGACCTGGAATGTTCAGTCTGATGCTATGTTCTGCAGATTCAAGGACGTATCAAAGATTCAGCAGCAGTTGCTTTTAATCGCTTTTGGCTTTGGTGGGCAAAGCCGTAAGTTCTGTAAAGGGAAGTGAGGACTGTAACAGAAGGGCAGTGTCCACCTAAGCATCCTCCAGCTGCATTGGGTACTTCGTTCCCACTTCCTGGGTTGCACTGATGCTGCTGGTTGGGCAACCCAGAAACCTGTCTGAGGAAGTAATGTGAGTTAGAAACAAGGTATCAAGAAATATAGTTCCTTTCGACCTGGATCTGTTGGTAAGTCTGGTCCAGTGCATCATCACACACAGAGGAGTGGGGGGCATGGACAAGTACGGGGTTGGAGCAACTGAAGTTGACATTGACACCAAAAGAAATGCAATATTACATCAATATGAATACCATGTACGTAATCTTCAGGTAACTGATTTTACGTATGGGGCCTTCACAGCAATCTTTCATATACACATATTATTTAGTGATAGGGTTAAATACCTTGGTGTATTTAAATCATAGTCTTATGAAACACCTATGTAGTTTTCGTGTTTTAAAGTTCATAGCTTGTCATCGCATAAGCAAAGACAGAAAAAGGGATGTGCTACTTATGTTGTTTGTAAATTTCTTTTTAATTAGAATTTAGACATTTGAAGACAATAAAGGTTAGACTGACAAAAAACAGACTGATATTCTGTTTGAAATATTACTGATATTTAACAGGTTTGATTTGTTTTTGCATTACAGACATGATCCCAGTCTTGCCATCTTGACTGATGTTTAAATATTTGTTCTGTGATTATTTTTTTTTTCATCCTAGGGCCATTTGGTGTGTTATATATAACTCTTTTCAGCCCATTCCACACCTACACATCCTAAATGCTTAGGAACGATGCAATATAACTTTTAGGTTAAAGAAAAGCCTGTATTCAAATTATGTCTGCAATGCCCTAAATGTTATGTATATGAAGAAAGTGGTAATTCATAGGTAGTTTATTAGGCTAGAAATTATTCCCACTGAATGCTTAGCTAAATTATGTCCAGTAAATGTATTCTAACATAACACTTAATGAAGCTCACTGTTAGTGAAGCTCTTTTTCTTCACTTGCACAATCTGATATATTTGATGTCTACACCTTTGTCTCCTTAAGGACTGGATGCTTATAATTATTATCATAGGTCATAAATTAATTCCTTATTTGGTACATGAACCTAGAAGGCATGGAATCACCATAAAATAATTGCACTAGAGATCTCCTTGTGGAACAGTCAGGTTTGAGCTGTACATTAAGTGACTGCCTCCACTCTTTCACTGCCTGTAAAGCAATAGAAGAACTGACAGAGTGTTCACAGGAAAGTGCAGTCAGCATGCAGCTGCTGTTTTCACAACTCATTTTGTAAGCATGATGAAAGTCAGAAGTAGCCAATACTCCCACACTGCAACAGAATCTTGATCCATCTGAAACAGAGAACAAATTAGGCAAGAAGTACACTGTAATGAGTATAAACTATAAAAGACTTTAATGAATACAAAATATAAGACAAATAATTTATTTTACATATTTTTTTTGTAAACTACTATCAATGTAATAAATACATGCATTTCACTTGGTTACAAATAGAAACAGAAATAAGACACCCTTACAAAGGCAAATATTGAACAATAGCCTTGTAAACTGGGCTTTCCCCAAATGTATATAGCTTTTGTAAAAATATTACTATAGGATTATAAATACTTAGTTACGTTTGCTTTCTTAAAACTACTTTAAGATGGAAGTTAGACTGAGTGACTATGATTACTATAAGAGCAAATTACTGATCCTTTTTTTCTTATTTTTTGCTACTGCCCATCACTAGAACCTCTGAAAGTCAATCCTGCCTGCATTAAAGTCAATCCTGCTGTGCTACGGGACCACCTTGACTTTTGCAGGTTATAGAAGCCAGAAGTACAGGAAGGAACAGCCTTGAAATGTCTCAGGTATGGCTTAGTGACAAGCCCAGCCTAACAGATGTGAGCTTTGCAGTACCTCAGCTACCTCAACACTGCTCTGTGTCATGAACAACGGGATGTCTTTATTTGGAAGGCTTGGAAGTTATTATGGTTGGAGGGAGTATCAAGTACAAATCTAGTTCCATTTTTTAAAATATTATTACTTGTATTTTCTCAGTTTTGTAACAATTTGATTTTGGATAATAACTTACAGCAATGCTACAATATTTTACAATCCAAAGCAGAGATATATACTATGAAATACAACATTTCAATGTGAGTTTTTTGTAGTTTTTTTTTTTTTTTACTTTTATAGATAAAGTAGTTAGAAATCTAATTTTAGGAATACTAAACAGGAATCGCAAGCATTACACTATTCTTTGCTATGTCCTGTAATCTGAAAGGAGAGGCACTTAGTGATACACCAGCACATGCCAAAGTAAACCAGAGTACACTGAAGGTTTTTTTGACCGGGGAGAAGATTATTTTATTGTTGTTGGTAGATGGTTGTAAATGACGGTGAAGAATAAAAATGAATGAAGAATAAAAATCCTAAAAGTAAAAACACTAGCTGCAAAGTAGAGGTATCTAGGAGCTATAAAGAGAAGGAAGAGATACCAGTGAAGAATAACTGAGTGGAATAGTACTTGGTATTACAGGAGATTACCAGGCCATTCACAGTGCAGTTTATGCGACAGAGATTTTCTATTTCTTTCATGTCAAGTGTTCTAATTTTTTGATCTACCAGTAACATGTATAAGTGGCTAAAGCAATGTATTTTTCCTGAAAAGGAAATATCTTTCATTAAGTGCTAGCTCAAGTTATCTATATCCTTGATGATGCTACTTTGCCAGCTGGCTTATTTATAAACTGGTTTTTATCATTCTATTTATCCACCACTTTTGCACATTTCAGGAGTTTTCAATCCCCATTAAGTATGAAAAATACGTTTTACTAAAGTAAAGAAGACAAATGCAGATATTTATAAAATAATTTCTAAAAAAATCTAAGGAAATTGCCAGTGGAATGATGTCTAGTTTAATTTGGAAAATGATGCATTATAAATGGGCACCAGATGTTTCCTATTTATCATATTTTCATGAAGTGGGTATTACTTGTTCTTTTTTCCTTTTTTTTTTTTCATTTCTGGAAAGAACAGCTCTGCAAATTCAACCTTGTCTCAAAGCTAAGTTGTATTGTCTAAGATTCATTGTCACTAAGCTTTGCACAGTCACTGAGTTCAAATGTTTTTCTCCCATCTGTGTGTTTTTATACATACCCCCACACAGATGTCTAAGAGCGGTATGCTGGGGGTTACATTTTTATACAGCGGTAGAACCACTCAAGATTTACATAAAGATTTCATCCAAAACATTGTGCCTAGCAAACAAAAAGAAGCAGACTTCTTCCTCTCACAACATCTGTTGAGCAATACTTTTTCATTGTGTTACAAGCATCTCTTATAATGTTAATTTTAATATGATTTTTAATATGATTTTACTATGCTGTGCATGATCTATGCATCTTTTAGAAAAACCAGTTGTACTGCTAGAAAAGGGGGTTGAATAGGTATCTGAAGGCAATTACACAGTTTCTGAATTAGAGGGGAAGGAGTTTAGAGTACTATTGGTATGGTTGTAGTGTTTTGTTTGGTTCACTGCTGATAGCATAAACAAATGTATTTCTCAATCAGAAATGGGTAGAATTAAATTACTCTGGAACTTGCTGATTTTCCTTCAACTGTATACAGTGCCCTCCCGTGGCCAGTTCCTTTTCCTGGTGCTGCCCACAAAGATGATAAATAATGTTTTAACAGTTCTGTGCACTTAACTTTGTTACTGAACTTCTGTAACACATAATGTCCTTGGGATTTGATGAATATAAATTAAAGTATAAAAACTACCAACAATAGCTTATTTACTATAGTAAGCTTCAAGGGTAGTTTTATACTCAAATTAAAACCTTGAGAGCAAAATCCCAATTATTAATTACAGGGCAGCCAGGTAATCACCCAGCAGTTGATGGCTAACTAGTAAATGTTGTTTGGGAGAGCTCAGCTGTTTATTTTCCTATTTCATGAATTAAAACCGGTGTAGATTTAGTCCTAGTGTAGGTTGTACAAGTTTAGTGTTAAACGGTTATTTCGTATGTATTCAGCACTGCACTCTAGTGGACATTACTGCAGTGACCGTTCATTTATCATGAATAAGGAATATAAGCAGAAAAAATAAAGACACGTTTTAAATTCTTTATAAACTTAAACAAAATCAAAGCTACAAGAATAATGTTTTATTATTGTGGATTTCTATAATCACAAAAGGTACTCTCTATCTATGTTCATTTTTTGTATACCATCATATGAAGGACAAATAGCTATAATAAATGTCTACATTAAAAATAGATGTAATAAAATAAAGGTTTATTCCGGCTTTCATTTATCTTTTTAAAACATTATTTTAAAATTATTTTGCTATTATATGCGCCAATAATGCAAACTAACTCATTTAGTAAAAATTTAATATAACATGAGTAATCCAGCATAAAACTTGTGCAAAAACTAAAGAATGTGGTTGCAAGGGAAGAAGAGGCAGGTAACTTGCTCAGTATTTAGCAAATATTCTCTTTTTCTACATGGGAAAGGCTAAGGAATCTGTTACTGTAAAAACGAGATTTGAAATCAAACGCAAAAAGAGTGGATAGTAACACAGACGGCATCTACAAATGCAGTTGTGATGATTAGGCATGTGGACTGTTTACTGTCAGTTCAGATTGAAGTCTCTAAAACAGCTTTTAAATAAAGCAGTAGGTCACATACTGGCATATTTCATAGAGTGTTTGTGTTCCCATAGGCCTGTGGGATTCCTAGTTTTGAACTGGAATAACACAGTGCTAGATGTAGCATAAACAAAATAGACGACTCCTGCCAGAAGAGTTTATTATACAGGAGAAAAGTTAATATGAACAGACAGAGAAACGGAAGCATCAGACAGGAAAAAACAAATGCATACAAATAACAGGGGAATTTCAGGAAATACTGCAATACATATTAGAACAATGAAGAGGCTTGATAGCAGATGTATTCATAGAAATACTAAATTTGTACACATGGTATGGCAAAGTTTTAAGGTGGCATATGCACATACTACAAATTAACCTGTGTAGCTCACTAGTGTAACCAAGAATTGATAAGGAATTAATAGGAATTTACTGAAAAGTCGACTTCTCCATAGGATCATTCTATGAACATTTAGAGAGTTTTCATCTATGTCCCCACCAGCTACAGCTGCCAAAAGGTAACACTCGGCTCAGGTTAAGCAGGATTCAAAGTAGATCTGGACATTTGCTGCCATCAAGAAATGTGGCCTCTGCCACATACCTCAGCCTTTTCCTCATCCCATCACTGTTGTTCCTTCTGCATCCAATAGGGACTGCATGGTCTCCCTAGTCCTCCTTTTATTATTTATATATTTATAGAAAGATTTTTTGTTATCTTTCACAGACTTGGCCAATCTGATTTCTAGTTGGGCCTTAACCCTCCTGTATTTTTCTCTGCACAATCTCACTTCCTCCCTGCTCAAGATCTCCATGCTCAACCAAGTTGTTTTTTCCCACCCATGGCTCCTTTTCCAGAACATGGGGACAGCTTTCTCCTGAGCTGCTGGGATTTCCTTTTTGAAGAGCACCCAGCCCTTGTGGGCTCCCTTGCCCTTAAGGACTGTTCTTCCTCCTAACAGTGTTTCCCTAATTGTAGTTCCCCAGCTGCAGTCTTCCAGAACAGAATTTGCAGAAGAGGTAAGAATTTGATACCTAACTTACGATCTGTGGAAATTTGAAGTATTTATCCCCTCAGAAAATCAGCACATGGTTTTCCCATGCTGAACAGCCAGAATGATTTAAAAATACCTTCCTTCCTGTATCTATGTTTCAGTTTGCAGCAGTTAACTCAGGACAATGCTTCCTTATAGAGCAGAAATTTAGAAAATACGTGCTGTGTAAAGTTTAGGCACTGCAGAGATAAGGATGCTATTCACTAATGCCGTCTAACTTGTGATTTCTCATATGATCTTGTGCAACTAATACATTCACATAGCATGATTAAATAGCATAATTTAATTGTGCCAGCACATATGTTAACTTCTAAGAGTTTAATTTTACAAAGTTGCTGCTAATGTAACCACTCAAAAAAGAGCCTTCACTCCTACAAAAAAAGAGAAAGCGCCACAGTTACAATGTAACACTTGCAGAAAGAAGCAAGCACTCAAAAGCTACAAGTTACAACCCCTCTACCTCAGCAAACAGAGAGTTAAACCAGAAAAATAGAAAAAGAAGGGGGTTTAGATGGAAAATAGAAGTTGAAGTGGTGTTTAAAATGTCTAGAAAAAGTTAATAAAACAAACTAAAAAACCCAGAGAAAACTATTAAGGCTTAAAGGAAAAATAAATGTAAGCACGGGAAATGAAACGGGCAAAGGGTTGATTTGAAAAAAGGAAAAAAAATTGTAATACGAGTTTTGAGTGATTAGAACAATGGAGACCTTTCTGAAATAAATGTCTGTTTTCCAGAAAATGATGTCTCTGTAGATACTGATGTTGTATACTCCAAATGTATCAGGTTTTTAGTTTTAATAAAACATTAATATTGATGCAGAGATATTTCTGGAGAACATCCTTAATGTGCACAGGTTTTATGTAAGACCTTTCATATTAACATGCTTTTCATTTTCCAGTAAAATTCTGTAGAAGCATCTGTATCCTTGAAATTCCATTTGCCCTGGTTAGTTTTCCCATGTCACTTAGGCACTTCTAGAAAACCTGTCCCAAATACTTTTTACATTTGGAATTTACATTTTCGGAGTTGAAACATAAGATACTATTCCACTTTGACAGGAACAAAGGTGGAGTAGCTATATTTAGCAGCAGGTACTAGGGAGGACTCACGTCTGGCCAGTATTAAGAAATACATTCACAGCAGCAATCTGTTGTAATATTTAAGGTTGATATTATACATGTTTTAAAACAATACACTTGCAGTTTTTCTGAACCAGTCTCACTAGGTTTCCTTTATACTGGAGCCATGGATGCTATTAATCCCATCCTAATGTAGAAATCTAAAATCAGGAAAATAGCTTGCTCACTTCTCTCAGTATAAAAGGGGAATCTCAAATGACTAGCTCAGCTCTAGAAACCTACTTTGTAGCTGCAGAACTAGTCTATTGTAGAATCTTTTAAAAAAAAAAAAAAAAAAAAAGCCACTGTAATATTGCTTGTTACTTGAAGACAAGTGTCCTGAAAAGCTTCTGCAGTGAATAGATGGAAAGGAGATTTCCAGACACCATTCCTGGTGGTTATCACAGTATAAACAAATTTTGGGTTTTTTGATGCTCTTTGGCTGTATCTACACTCACAAAAGTGATACGACCCATCCATAGAAAAGAACAGTTGGTACTAAGGACTTTATATCCACTTGATATGTAAGAGCCCAAGGAGATACTACTTATTTCGTTGTAATCTAGTCATTGTCTGTTGAAAGACCTCTTAAGACCAATCTTTACCCACAGAGGGAAAACAATTACTAAAAAGAAAATACTTTAATTTGTTTGAATATGTAAGCATGGATCAGGAGCACTATAAGGTGAAAAACAGTTTTCAGAGGGAAGATGCAAGAAACTGCCACTAAAAAATTCAAGCATGAGTTTCTGTAGGGTTGCACGTTAAACTAACCCACAGCTCACTTAAAGAGAGGGAGGACAAACGGGCCTCAGGAGCAAGAGTACTTTCTCCTACTCTTAGAAATTACAACGTGTATCCCTCTGCCAAAGAGCTTGCAGAGCCATGATAAATTGATAAAAAAGTTACACTTTTGCACCTAACTTCTTATGTCTTTATATGTTTTCTGACATAGTTCACATCAGAACCTCTCTTATCTGTCAGTCCCAAGGCCTATCTTCCATGAAAACTGGTGACAGCTTTAGAAAATATGAGGTCTGACAAAAAAAAAAAAAAAAAGCAAAACCAAAAAACAACCTAGCCTGTGGCTGTAACTTTTAATAAATTAAGAAAATCAACTACGATCACCTTCAAAATAGTTCCCTTCTGAGTTGACTCAGAGCTGCATTGTGCCAATGTTCAAAACAGTTCTGCAGGTCATTTTCTGAAAGGCCGTTTAGTATCTCTGTAATTTTTGCTTTCACATATTCTACCAATAAAAAATGAGTTCCTTTGAGGACTGATTTGATCTTTGGGAAGAGATAAAAAGGAAGCCAGGTCTGGTGAATAGAGTGGATGCTCAAGCACAGCAATGTTACTATTAGCTAAAAACTGCTTCACAAACAAAAGCATTCTGAGCTGGCGCAGCCCCTTCAGGCACCGGGAGGCCGCTCTAAGGTCTCCTCGAACCTCCTCCAGGCTGAGCAGCCCCCGTGTCTCGGCAGCGGGGCGCCAGCGCTCCCGGCCCTCGGGGAAGCGGGAACGCCCCGGCCCCGGGGCAGGGACCCGCCGGGCGCCCAATGGCGGAGCACCGCGTGCGAGGGGCCCGCCGGAACATGCGCCGAGAGGCCCCGGGACGGCGTGCCCCGAGGAATCGCGGCCGCCCGCGCTTGCCGTACACGGGCCGTACCAAGCGGCTCCGTGCGGCGGGGGGAGGCGCGGGCCGCGCGGCGACGGCGCGCCGGGACCCGCGGGGCCCTTGCCGGTCCCGCGCGCGGCGGGGCGAGCCCGGGGGCGGCGGGTGAGGCGCCGGCGGCAGCGGAGGCCGCGGGGGGGGGGTGGCGGCGGCGCGGGGTCCCGGCGGGCCCCGGGCTCGCGGTGGCGGCGCCGGCGGAGGGGCGGGGCGCCGGGGGCGAGCGGCTCGGGTAATGGCCGCGCCGTGAGGACGGAGCGGGGCGGGCAGCGCGGGAGGCCGGCGGGCGGGCAGCGCGGACTCGGGCCCCTTTGCCGCCAGGTAAACCCCGCCCGGAGGCGCCGAGACCCGCACCCCGCGGAGCCGGCCCGGCCGGGGGCGCCCCGGGGTCGGCGGGCGGCGCTCGGGCCGCGCCGTGGGGACAACGGGCGGGGGGTCTGCCCGGGGGCGGCTGAGGGGCCCTTGCTCGAGGCGGCTAAATACGAGGGAAATTTGGGGAATGTCTGGACGCCGGCCCAACCCGGGCGTTTATCTGTGCAAGCGCGTACGTTCGGCGTGATGTTCGGAGTAGGCTTTAGTAGGAAATACTTCACGCTGAGGGCGGTGAGGCGCTGGCACGGACTGCCCGGGGAGGCTATGGCTGCCCCATCCCTGGAGGTGTTGAGGGCCACGCTGGATGGGCCTTGGGCAGCCTGATCCAGTGGGAGATGTCCCTGCCTGTGGCCGGGGGTTGGAACTGGATGGGCTTTAAGCTCTCTTCCAACCCAAACCGTTCTGTGACAGTAGCGTGTTCTAAAGAACGAGGCGATGGCAGCGACATCCTTTCCTTATCTTCAGATGTAAATATACTTCACCCCTATCTGCGGACCTCAGGGTTTGTCAAACGGTAATGGTTTCCCACCCCCAGAACTGCACAAACCCTAGGGCAGATATTCTACTCTGCTGGAGTTTTTACTATGGAGGTTCCTCACACCAGTTCAAGGCACTTAATACTCTGAGCTGATGAGCTTGCACACTGCAAACACTGGAGCACAGCTGACACCCCAAATCCCAGTGTCTTACAGGAAAAGTTACACTCTATTTGTTAATGTGTCTAGGCACAAAGTATAAATTCAGATTGATGTGGAAGCTGTAAGAGGATGCCAATTAATAGTGAGCTCTAACTTACACTATTTAACTCCAGAATACTTTTATGGGTATGCGAATGCGTAGAGTTTTTCATATTCTTAAGCTTTGATGATGCTAAACACAGGGTTACAGGTTCTGTGTGATGTGTTGTAGAGAGCACTTTTTTTCACTTTTCCTTCTTCCCCTTAGCTTTGCTTATCTGTGAAGGCATGATTCATTTACCTTGGAGGTACCAAGTGTCTTTCAGAGAGGATAGTCTATAACATAACACTCAACAAAGTATAACTTTGTTACCACAAAAACTTCTTGTGATTCTTAAAAGTTTTGCGGACCATGATTATTTTTTCTTAGGGTCTGCTGAAAATACTCTTGTGTTTTCCAGAAGAAGAATAACATCAGAGCTTTTAGAAGACTACAGTTTTTTTGTGCTTGTTTGTTTGGTTGGTTTTTTTAATCCTGGAAGTGAGCTCTACTGTTCTTTACTTCTAACGAGGTTCACCTTTCTTTGAAATATGCATGAGTTTGTGTTTTTCAGCTTATTTTCTTTAATGGATATCTGTTTTTTTTCTCACTGATTTTTTATGTAGTAAACTGCTCCTAACATACATAGATTGAAGATTTTTTTTTTAAATTTCCAAAAGTGGTAATAACCATGTTGCAAATGTAACAACGTAAATATTTCTGCTGAACTGAAAACATGTATGCACCCCTTACTGAGCTTTAGTTCTTCTTAAAAATGTTTTCTGTTCATAAAACTTAGGATAATACCACTTCCTTGATATTACTTAGTTGCTACTTAAGTATTTTTATGAAATCAAAGCAATTGTGGGTTGGGTAATACATTGATTAAATTTTAAATGGAAACTGTTGTGTTGCAGGTAGAGGAAGACACCCTCTGCGGTTCCTGATTTTACAGCAGTTAAGGAGCTTGGTTAGTTAGCCAGGGTGGCATTTTGTATGCATATAGTGTTGCATATGACTTTTTTGTTTTCTGAAACTGACAAGAAAATATCCTGCAATTTGAGAGAACTAATCTGCCTGAGAAAAATTAAAGGCATTAGCAGTTAAGATGGTAATCTGGTTGCTAAATAGTGTTTTAGCATGATAGTTAATTCTTTCCCTTTATACAAGTGTAGTGCTCATGCTAAAAGTGTTTGTCACCAGCTTTTTTTTCCCTTCTGACCTTGAAAATTAGGGAAGAAAAGTCACTTGTTCATCTGTTTAAAATATAAATAGAGGTATTCTTTCCACTTTTTGTTTTAGTATGATGTTTGTTTCTGAGCAGGAACTAGACTTGCTTTGTGCATGGCATGTCACACATCAGGTACTTTCTAGATTAGGTGCTAGGACAGACAGAAACAGAAACAAAGAAGAGGCCTTCACAGTTGTGACTCCCTCGGGACCTCTTTTTATTTAATGTACCACTTTCTCCTAGTTTTAGTTCAGTAATCTAATGTTTTCCTTCCAATAAGTATGTTCAAGTATTTTTGATACGAAAGTATTAACACAGCTTCTGTATTTTCAGGCCAGGTCTTATTTGAAGGAATTCAGTATTTGTCCCGCTGCACAAGCTCTGCATAACGCACTGTGTTTATATGGTTTTTCTTTTTTGTCATCCTGATCAAAGCCTTTGGGTTTTGTGGCTTTTTAAACATAACACCAAAAATGTCTCATGAAAGCTTGAGGTCAACATAGGCTACATGCTGACAGTAATAATTTCAGATACCTTGATAATATGCTTTGTGTGTTCCTGCTTAGAATTGTTTCATAGACAGCTGAAACAGTCTTTATATTACAGTGAACAAACAAAAAATTGCAGGAAAGTTTTTTTTTTTTTTTTTTTATATGGCTGTGTTAAATGTTCAGCTTGGTATGATGATGAACCTTATGAGTCTGTGTTGTGAGATAGATTGGTGTTATGTTATAGGCTGTTCATGCAACATTAAATCTCCTTTCCGTAAGACTTAAAAATAAGGACTTGCGAGTTTCATTATAGTGGGTGGAGAAGAGGGGGTGGGTGTTCTTAGTATTACTGTATTATGGTGATGCAATAACATACAAAGTTTAAATTGAAAAACTCAAAGAAAATGTATTTTTTTTAAATAATTGTGCAATATTGTCTGACATGTTTAATTATACTACAGATTAACACTAAAGCCCCACAATGTCCTTGAAACCACGTGTAGTTGACTTTGATGAAACATGGAACAAACTTCTAACAACAATTAAAGCTGTTGTTATGTTGGATTATGTTGAAAGAGCAACGTGGAATGATCGCTTCTCGTATCCTTTAAGTAAAAGTCAGACTGAATGTGTTTGTGTGATATGTCTAGTACAAAGTAGGCACATGTTATATGAGAGTTACAGTGGTCCTGATCAGAAGCTTGTTCTAAGGTTGTATTTGCTATTAAGCCTGTGGGTCAGTGCATAGATTGAAGGGGTTGGGAAATTCTGCATATTCGGGAAGTATCCTATGTGAAAATCACCATAGGAATAGAAAGTAAGCTGGTCTCTGTTTTACTCATGTTTAATGTATGTAATACTTGGCGTATGCTATGCCTGACCCTGAACTAAGTGCATAGAATTTCCCCTGTTCTAGTAATGAGTTTTTCTTGTATGCTTAAGTGTGTTTGTGTAGCAGGGGAAACCGCTAAGACAGAGAATGCTCGTCTTGAAATTTGTAAGTATAGGGGGTGGTGAGGTTGTTCTGTTTAAAGGTCTCTTTGTGCTTCTAAATGTACTGATGGCTGCAGTGTTAAGCATTTCTAAAATGAGGGTTTATAGAAAAGCCTTCTTCCTTTCCCTCTACTGTTATTGCCTCTCTACTCCTCACAGTTAAGCAATGTTTAAAAATACTCTTTCTAGCTATGATCATATAATCGTGCTGTTCAAGTCACAGCTGCATGTATATTGTAGTGAAAGATGTGCCATTTTACATCTAAAATGGATTGTAAATTTTTTACAAGAGTTAAGTTTCAGTGAACATTTTTTTAAAAGAAGTATAACCATTCTAGCCAGTTATGCTGTGCCCTGTGTCTCTGCATTCGTTAGCTATTGCAGTGTGGTGAACGAGCAGAGAATTTTAGGAGGCTTTGCAGCTGTTCTGCAGCAATTTGACTGAGTTTGGTTTAGTTGCGGGGGGAGTGTGAATGGTTTAGACTTATTGATTTATTAATTCTTCTGGGTGAAAAAAGAAGCTCCCGAGATGATTCTTATACGTAGATTTTTACAGCGTTAGTTTATTCTATGTGCAGGAGCTAGACTCTAGAGTCTTGTCTCTTTCTGAACATGTTACCACTTCTCAGAATTGCTTTCCCACTTGCCTGTGTCTAGAGTGTGTGCACGTGTATAAGTGCATGTAAGAAAAAATTAGTTGCTTGTAGTCTTTGTGAACCTTGTCCTATGGTGCAATAATCTTTAAGGATCTCTTTAATTTTAAAACTTTGTAATTCATTTTTGGGGGCATGACTCTTGAACTTCACCAAGACACGGTCAAATGACTCCAAAATTTACAGACTTTTTGAATTAATTATTGTGCATGTATTTGCTGACAAGTTGTGCTGTAGTATTTCTAAGCAATTTTTTGAGAATTGCGTATTTCAGTCTTCAGCTAGTGGTTAACTACTGTAAGTTAAACATTTAAACAAGAGCACGTAAAATAGACTTAAATCTGAAATAATAATTGAATGATATGTTTAATTGATTCCTTTTGTCACACTGTATGGCTTAGAACTTCTTATGTGGAGGCCTTGTACACAAGTCTGCTGTTGATCCTCTTTTGGGATTTAATCCAGTTGACTGAACATCAGAAAGAGAATGCTTATGAATAGCAGTCTTGGGAAACAGTATTTGAAGAATCATTTGGGTTGTAATTCTGAAGACCTTACTTACTATCATCTCTAAACTATGTTCCTTGGAAAGTGGCACTATTAGTGCCTAGTTTTACATAGGCAACAGCCTCTTAGCTTATCTTTTATGTCTGAATGGCCCAAGGAGCTTGTGTAAATTGTAACTTCCAGCTTAAATGTTGACTGTTTAGTACTTCTGCTACCTTTAACCAAGTTCTGTGTTTTAACACAAACTGTTCACTGAGTATTCAACAGTTTGGTGAAACTGGTAGTTCTATATAGCTGGTTTGAAAGCTTTTTCCAGGTTTTAAATATATAAAGAAAACTTATGTCTTAGTGATGCATTTTAGGAAGATATAGCATTTTAAAGTACATCATCTTGTTCTTTGTAAGCGTTTTATTCTCTGTTAAATTCAATCTAGTTGGGAGTAATCTGTTTCTAAACATCTGCAGGGATTTTAAAAGAAATGTGATATTAACTCTTTTACTTGCTGCTTAATCACAATAAAAAGGTGACATGAAATTCTTACAGATTATTTAATTGATTATAGTATCACTTGATCTTTGTAATGTCTCTGTAGTCAAAACAGTGATGTGGAAACAAAGGATAAGAACGTAGCAAAGAATCAAGATTTCAGTCTACAGCAGTGTATTCTAAGAAGTGTTTGCTTTCTCTTTTGTTGCTTGAGATAGCTCAGATTAAGTGGTGTATGCAGACTAGCAATATTGTAGGGTTGAAAGGCTTGTACTGTGCATATTCCACTTCTAGAACTAATTTTTGCATTGCTACTTACCCAGAACTTATTTACCTTGAATACGGTGTATTCTTTGTAACTCTGATGGTAATTTTTTTGTGAAACATAGCATGGCTTTAAATATAGCTTATATCTCAAACTTGAAATGCTAGAATGACAATGAGTTGCAAACCACAACACTGTAAGAGTTAAAATCTTCTGGAAAAGATCACTTGAAAGACCATATGTCACTTTATTTAATCTGTGAGTCATCTTGAGCCACCTTTGACCTTCAGATTTCCTTTAAGGTTCTCTGCAGAAAGAAATGTGTCTGGAGTTGTTCCATTGTCTGGTAAATGAGTGACAGTTATGTCTCCCTGTCTGAGATATTATTTACAATAATTTGGTTATTATGATTGCTTTGTATACCTTCCATGATTTCACTTCTAACTGTGCCGTAGGCTTGGGAGTACGCTTTAAGAGGCTGGTCAGGCTTGATTAGAGAGTGATAGTTCACGTGTACCTTGATAACTGCCCTTTAGCAGCAGAACTTTTTTGAATGGCTAGAACATCAGGATCTTTCTGTTGTTCTCTTGGATTTTCCACCAACCAAATAGGATGAATGGTACCTGGGGAGAAAGGCAGCCATACTGCAGGCAGAATTATTTTAGAAGTATGCAACATGGCCACCTACTTTTTTCCATTTTTTCTGCATGTTTGTTCTCTCTCCTCTAATCCCCCATTTTACAAGGATTCTACTATGAACCAGAAATTTATAAGCATGTATCATTAACATAAGAACCAGTCCAAAGAGAAGGAAGAGTAAATAAAGTTTGTATGATCATGATTGGTTTTGACTGCGCATCCTCAAATGCTCTATGAATTTTGATTCTGTTACAGAGGGAGACTGACAATCACACGCATTTTCCAAAAGCTCTACTTTGGTCTTACAAAGAAGATGTATTCAAAACCTTCTTTTAATATGTGATCTTAACTTGTTCTAAGGGTTAAAAAAGCATCAATATTTGTGAGCTTTTATGGCCTTGGATGCAATATTTTCTTGTTCAGGGTAATTTTTTTTTCTCTCGTTAGTTTGTAATTGCTTCAGTTTCCCTTTGCTGGGTAGTGCCCCTCAAATAGCAGTTTCTGGAGCACATAAATTGTACAAGGCTTTTGATGTTCTTGTTCTCAATAGAGTGAAGGCCTTTAAGCAGCAGTTTGGCTTCAGCTGCTTTTGACCTTTTTCACCCTGCAAAACTATGTGCCAAACTAGAAGGACAGATGGCTTTCACCATTAGAGATAAATTATTGAACAGTGAAGCCTTCTTCCTGATCTTCTAAGGGACAGCAGCACTGAAAAAATGTGCTTTAAGTTTAGGAAGTAAAATATCAGTGATGATTAGTGATTCATCTCCTTTCAAAAGTTGGAGGTTTTTTTTTATTAAGATATTCACATTTTGAATACTTATATTTGGAGACTTTACATTAATAAACTAGTACAAATTGAGCAAGAATATTAACTTCCTGTAGCAAAACTAGTATGTGATGTGTTTTTGAGACTCAGAGTAGCTCTTTTCTTGTAGAAATTCAGAGAAGCTTAGTATCCAGCAAGTAGAATTTTGTCTTGATTTTTGTGATTTGGTTCATATAGCAAGTGTGTGAGGTTGCCTGTGGAAGTGCTTCTGTGACTAAGCTGTTAGTTTAGTTTCAGGAAGTATGCAAATTGAGCGTCATATGTCAAGGAAGTATACTAGATTCAGCTTTCTTCACTTGTAAGAAAATTTGACTATTTTCTAGAATAAGAAAAGATGTACGTTTTCATGAATGATTACAGATACTATTTTCATTTTTAAGTAAGTTTATGACAACTAAGAAACTTGTTTATAACAGTTGAGTCATCTGGACTCCTAGGGCACAGAGGCTAGAGAAATTCAGAGATATTTGTTTGCTGCTTTCATCAGATAAGCTGCCATTATTATTTTCTTGTGCTGTTGTGGTGAAGACTGCCTGTTTCTTTTAACTTCAAGTCGGTTGTTCTTGTAGCTGAGATCTGTCAGTTTTGGTTATTCAGGCTCCGGTAGTGTAGTTGTGGATGTGGAGAGAAAAAAGGTCGCATCCCCTTTGCTTGTGAGTAGTTAATCACATTCTTAACCTCATCAGTGCTTCTTTCTGTTATCTGAGAAGAGACTCAATTTCAACTTTGGATGAAAGCTGCTGTTTCATGTTGAGGTAATTATATATTATACAGAGATGGTAAGTAAGTAGTAGAAGCTGTGTCATCGTGGGGCCACCAGAAGTTCCAGGATCTTAGCTCTTACAGTCCCTCACATTCCACTGCTTAAAATTTATTGTTGATAATGAAAACCTGGATTCTTCACAAATCCGGACTTAAACTAATTTCAAAAAATGAGCCATCTCATCTTTTGTGCTTGACTATGGACAAAAATGTAATTTGGGGGAGGGAGAGAGAAAAGAATGGTTCTGTAAATCTTCAGAGTTGTTGTTAAAGTGTGAAAACTTAAGTGGAACAAACCTTGACTTTGAGCCCAGAGACATTTATGCTTTGTGTGTGGCCTATCCTGAACCTCTTGGAGAGAGACTTTATACGGAGACTAAAATTTTTCTGGAAAATCATGTACGCCATTTGCACAAGGTAACCTATACAGTTCCTGTTGGTATTCTTTGTCCTTTTTTTGACTGGCGGGAGAGACTTTGCTTGTTTCCTATGTATGAAGGTTTGCGGATTTTATGAGAGTAAATCACGGATGACAGAATTCCAGAGGCAGAATGTGTGTATGTATGTATCTGGTATATACAACACCATGTAGACAGGTATGTATGTCTATATGCAACACAAAAAAAAGTTCATTTATAAGCCTGTGTTTTATATTAAATAGTCATTAACTTGAAAACTAAGTTCTTTCTTAGCTGTTTAATGCTTGTAATCAAACAAATTACAGAAACATCTTTATTTTCCAAGAGTGTTGTAGTTTTTCATTGGTATTCTGTTACAACATAAAAGTATCTTCTCTAGTGTCCTAGAAACTGATTGTATAAACTCTGCTAAAGAAAACTTGTGAAATACGTGGGAATGAAGTAGCAGAAATGCTTGGGAGGGAGATAATAATGACAAATTATTTACTGCGACAAATATCAATACTTTTGTACCTATATAACTGTGAATTAAATTCTGTCTCATCAGCTGAGACAGCTGTTTTCAACACAGTCATGATTTATCGTGTTGAATATATAGGATGGATGGACACTGTCTCCTTGTTGAAATACGGGGGGGAAAAAGAGAAGTAGATTTAAATAAGATGTCCACTTGTCTTTGATGTCTGTATAGGAAATGAAGAATTGCATATTCTGGGTAATACTACTAAATGGCTTAATGCTGGGTTTTGGGCTTAGTTACCCATGTATTGGACAAGATAGGCTGGGCATCTTAGTGAGTGGTTCCACTGGTTGCAGAGAGGATGCTGCTGGCGCTTTGATAGACTAAATCAGTTCACTGAGCTGGCAGACAACTTGGCCAAAACAGTTCTTCCTCATTTATTTAGTGAGCTGAGTGAGCTTGCTTGGGATAATCGGGCAGCTGCCAGCACAGTAGAAGCTGTGTGAAATAGTGGAAAGCATACATCCATTTTTTTAAAATCAGCTGTCCACCATGTGTCTTTGTAATAATGTTGGAAAACCTTTGCAAAATTCATCCTGCAGAGGAAAGCACACTTGATTCTGTTTTATCTGCTGGCCTTCCTGTTTTGTTATTTTTGCACACGCTTCTTTGCTGCTTGAGCCAGAGTTTAATCATCTCTAAAATTTGTGATTTTATAGTTGAATTCCTAGGATCTCATCCTCCTTCACAAATCATACTAATTTATTTGAATTGTCAAACTTAATCCTTTGAAGCATGCATACATTTTGAGAAGTTCAGTACATCAGCAACTTCTTAGATGATAATTTGCTTAAGTTCCAAAAGATTTGGGCCTAGATTTACAGAGCTCAAGATGTGTTTAAGCTTGCACATGTCTATACTTTGTTTTATTCTAGGATTCTTTGTAAGTGTAAGGGCTTGTCTAACAAGTAAGGCATACTGAATTTAAGTGTTGTATAGCTAGGCAACTCCTCTAGTGTTCATACGGCTGCATGAATTTAGAATTGAACTGTGTCAGTGAGGGAATAGTTGTGCAAGTTATCCTGCCAGCAGGATGCGAGAATATGAATTAAGCAAGTACTTCTGTAAAGACAAATAGAAAATAATACGTTATAGAGAACTTGGATGTGGTAGTAGTTTTGAATCTGTGATTATTATTCCAAAATGATAATGCTGTTACAGCTTTCTTTGCATGCATGCTATTTTCATACTAATTTTAGCGGGATGCGTGTGTGTCTCCCTTCACAGAGAGTTCTGGAAGCTGAAGAACAAGTCCTGGTTATGTATCACAGATACTGGGAAGAGTATAGCAAAGGGGCAGACTATATGGACTGTTTATACAGGTAAGCTTTGCAAATGATTTTTTAAACTTGTGGAATTATTACAATGGTCTGCAGCTTAAGTCAAATAAAGTTGCTGAAGGACAGCAGTAGCTGAATATGATCCAGGTCAGTTTTGGAGAAAATAGTTACGGTAGCAGAACATGAGAGGAAAGGAGTAATGCTTCAACGCTTTTTTTCTGTGCACTGATCCTTACCACTAGAGTAATTTTCTTAGATGATTCCTGCTATTCTTCCTGCTTGTGTTGTTTCTGATGTTGCAGTGCCAAATATGTTGGTGCTAATCAATCCTGCAGTGAAGCAGCTCATAATCCTAGGTGTTTTTCTACAAGGATGGCATTGTAATGAAGCATCCAGATGAACCAGCATGGTTTGTTTCAAAGCTTAGCCATGTACCTTGGCAAAACCACAGCTCTCCCTACTAGAAAAGCCTTTCAGACAAGGCTGTGTGCTCTTTGGGTTCCTTCTTCTCAGGGGAAAGTTTGAACTGCAGGGATTGGAGAAGGAGTGAAAATTCTTGCTGCTTTCCTGAAGTTCTCTTCAGAAACTAATGGACTGTGTACAGGCAATCAATTTTACAGAACTTTTTTTCAGTAGATTATAGCCAAGTCTATAAATAAAAACAATTAAACCCTGTAACTTCTACTGTTCTCTGAATTATGAGTGTGTTTCATTGGTACTACTGACAGTTTAGCTCATTCATGAGTTGCTAGAGTTATAACTATAGTGAGATGGATTTGGATTTTAATTCTACTCTGACTTTGGAACATTCTACTGTCCGTTATGCATGTGATACTGAGAAGGTAAATATAATTTATGAGACAGTTGTTAATGTTGTACTTAGTTGATGGTATGATGTGAGGATTTACAAAGGATCTCAAGACATTTATATTAGGAGATGTTTGTTAAATCTTGTAGGATCTATTAAATTATTGCTAGTAGATTGGGAACAAATGTGATGGAGTCCATCTCGGGCTTGCAAACTTCAGTTCCATAACATGTCACTGATTTAACTGGAGAGTTGATATAGGGGAAAAAACATCCTATTAATGTATGAATCTTACAGATTCTGCTTAATGTAACAGTTCTTCTGAGTGCTTGAGTGCTCTGGTCATGAACCAAGAAATTAAAATATTTCTCCAGCAATGTGAACTTGATTTTTTGCTTTATTTTTAAACAAACTAGAGCATTATGGGTTATTATGCACAGGAATCGATGTGTACTGATCTAAATAAGCTCAGTAGAATGGTATTAATGTATTATTGAAGCAAAGTTCTTAAAATCTGAAGTTATTTATTTCGTGCTAGTTCTGCCCATTTTAACTTTTCCGCCTGCTTTGAATATGGTGTTTTGTTACAGAAAAAGTACTTTTTAAGTGTTCTGTTGGAAGTCATTTTGCTTCAAAGTTATATTGTCTGTCTCCCTGTTGGGATTCTGAGTTTTGTCATGTACTGTCCCACGAACGTCGTCTCTAAAGGGCTTGAGTTCAATAATAAAACATACATTGTAGTGGGAACTAAAAGATGCTCTCACATGAAGGCAATGAAGTAATTCAGTGCTTGTTTAGTAGAGTCATAATTATTTTGATGCATTGGAAACACTTTGTAATGTGTTAGGTTACATTTTTTGTTTTTCAGTGAGTGTTTTCTGGTGCATGTGCTTTTGAAGACCATAAGAAGTTATTCTGCTTTTTATAAAGGAGTCGGAGTTCTCTTCTTACTTGCATGCCTGCTTTCAAACATGCACCATAATTAGTTGAATCTGTTGTATCCCAGGATCTAACTTGTGTAATTCTTCCAGCAGTGAAAATTGATTGATCTACAGCTAGTCATCTTTGTTTTTTAAAACAGGTTTCTTTACAATTTAAATAGGCTCACATCTCTGCTTCATAATCCTTCTATCCTGATAGGTAATATTTAAAATACTACTAAAATGTGAGACACTGTATCTGAGCAAAATGTACAAAATGCAAGACCAATTGTTGGACTGACACTGCAGTCAAAGGATTTTTTTACCTTGATGCTGGCTGGCTTTGGTTTTGTTTTTTTTCACCCAACCATCTGCCCCTGTAAGGACATGATGATGATGCGGATTTCCTGAGATGTGGAAATATTGCTTTGGGAATATGGTCATTGTGTTTAAAATAGTAATCTGTGATTAGAGTATTGTTCTTGGTTGATCTAACAAGTACCTGAAAGTTATCAGGTAACCTGTCCCAATAATTAGCTACCCTTTGAATTTTAAATTAGTTTTTGCAGGTTTTTTTTCCCTAAATTTCTTGTAAAATAATTTACCCTTTGCTAAATTACCAAATCCTTTATATTTGAAAAAAATGCCCACAAAAATATTCATGTACTCTACACCTTCCCAATATTGTTAATTTATTATAGATGAAACAGTCTTTCAGTATTCCACTGGAAAGTAGGCATTGGTTTTGAGCCTGTCTTGTAGCACTCCTATCAGTTGCGAATTTTTTAATCTCCTTCTGGAGTAGAAGCTTGGTGTGTGTGTTGAGGTTTGGGTGCCAAAAGGTGTATTGCTTTGCTAATACCATGAAAGGAAGGAAACCTCAATTTTCTCATCTTATTTGCCATTTTCCTCATCAGACAGTAAACTGTAATCCTGAACAGGGGCATTCTCAAGTAATTGGGCCTGAGCTGTGTGATCAGGTATTTAAAACTTACTCTTGAAATAAAACTTTCAAGTGAAGCAGGAGTCTGTGGGTAATTTCTGGTATTATCGATTCACGCCCAATCCTTGTCTCTACTATAAGTTACGATGGGCCTTATGGAGTGTCTTCTAAAAGTATGAAATACAGATGAAGTGTTTGAAATAGTTATTCAAGGTGAAAAATGGTTTTACTTCAGTGGAGAATTGGATTTGAGATTATACTGTTTGCAAATCCATTGCAGTTATTTGCTTGTGCTGGCACTTGGTTCTGGTTAATGGTAAAAGCACGGGAAGGGGAGAGGAAATGCAGGCAAATTTGGTCTTGAGTTTGAGGCAGAGCAGGGTGAAGCTTTTGCCACAAGTGGTTCTGCCTTTCTGCTTCTTGTCACCCTGTTTTTGCTTGAATCGGATAGCTCTTTGCAGGAGTACTTAATTTAGGTTTAACTTGTCTAATTTACTTGTGGCTACTTTGGTTTTCAGATGGATGAGTTGCCTGATCTGTATTTATTGAGAAGACATGTACTCTGATGGAAGAGACAGTGTGAATGAGGAGAACGCAGGGCTTTCCTTTTTAGCAAGCTTAACAGGAAAAAGCATGAGAGCTGCTGGCTTTGTTCCCGTGGAGGAGTGGGAAATATCATCAAGAGACCTGTCTGCTTATGCCTTGTGTTTGAACATCCAGAACAGCTGGAACAAGTTTTATGTGAAATGGCAGATCTGTAGCATTCTACATAGACCTGCATTTGCAAATTATGGTGGTTATTGGTTGTGGCAGAGCAGTTCACAGCACTCTGTAAGACTCTGGGGTCTGAAAGTAGATTAGGCCTCTGTATTCCAGTTCGTCACCACTGCACTATCACTAGTCTTCCTTCTTTGGATTCTGTGGTATCCTAAATTCTTTGAAGTTCACACATTTCTATGGTGTGCTTCTCCTTTTCTTCTTTGCTTGTCATTTGCCTTTTGCCCAAAGCATTTGGACATTTTTTCTTTATAAGTGCAAATTCTTCTAATCCTTAGAATTTGTAATAAAAATGTTTGTTGGTTATCATGACCTGAGTAACAGATTATAACTGACAAGAACTGGCCCTGTTAAAACTGATGTTGTGTTTTAGTCAGAGAAATGTAAAATTACAAACAGTACAGGCAGAAGAAAATGCTTTTTCTTTAAAAGTACCTAATACTTGGAAACACTTTTGTATTGTTAAAAATAAAAAAATTTACCATCACTCTCATACGGGTCAACCACTTAGAATTTAGTGGTTATTTTACATGTACATATATGAGTAATACAGCAGACTATGTTTAAAGGTTGGATTCTTACACAAGCGTAGTGTGCACCAAAAAATGCTGACAGTGATGTGTCAGGCTACCCTTTGATATCTCAATTACCAACTTTCAAATCTATTTAAAGAAGTAGTTTAACTTTTGCCTATTTTGATCAGAATATCTTTATTTCCATAGGTACCTCAACACACAGTTTATTAAGAAGAACAAATTGACTGAAGCTGATCTTCAGTATGGTTATGGAGGAGTGGATATGAATGAACCATTGATGGAAATAGGAGAGGTAGGTATTTCTGACTGTGGGAGTGGATATAAAGTGTATTTAGTGGTGCTGCAAGTTCAGCTCTGTCCTTTTTTTGACTCTTTTGTGTCACTGAATATGAATAGTTAAATATAGTAGATGATGTAAGTTCTGAACTATTTGTAAAATGAGATAGTTTTGTTGTAGAATAATACAGTGACGAGGGGAGCAAATGTGAAAACTTTTGAAGAACTTCAGTTTAGGATGTGACACTGCAAAATACCTTTGAAAAGCGATCACTGCTGTCTAGAAAAAAATTTGAAGAAGTAGTACTTCTGGTTTTGGAAACATTTGAAATGTTACTTTTAGGCTTCTATTTCTCTATGTCATGAAGTGTAACAGTTTAAGAAGAGTCTTCTATGATACTTTACATCTTACTTTCTAATATGGGCTCTTTTGCACTTATATTGTGGCAACTTGGATAGAGTTTTTGAAGAAAAACATTCTGTGGATAAAGTTATCATGTAGGAAGGGCTTGTATTTTAAAAAAAATTGGGGCAAGCATGAGAGTGTTAACACAATTACTAATATAAGTTGGAGAGGCTGAGAGCAATTTTTAAATACCTATAAAATGAAAAAAAGTCAGCTTTAGGACATTGAGATATGCCTTGTGTACTTCAGTTATGCTGAAATGAAGTCATCATTTCTGTCACTTCATGGCTGTTGTTACCATGAAATACAAGAAAGTAAAATGAAAAGACGATTTCACAGTTAAATTCTTTCAGATGTTTCAGTATGCCTTTAAGAAAACTTTGAAAACACCTTTTCAGTTGGATCAGAACAAACCCACAATCCTTAATACAGCTGGGAAGAACTTTTCTTTTGAATACTTGTCTGTGTATGTTTGTTTTGTCAGTATGTATACATGTTGCTAAACGGATAATTAATTTTATTCTCTCATTGTCTGCAGTGGTGTATTGGTTCTTTTCCTTTCTACTTTATCTGTTTCTATACAAGGGAGGTGAACACTCCTCTTGGTTTGGAAAACTAGGGAAAAACTTTTTTTTGTTCCTTAATGTCAGAACCTGGCCTGTCAGTGGTTACTGTTTGAGCTCTTGGGTTTCATTGTTTTAGGTAGGTTTCTGCTGCTTTAAGAGTAAGGAAAATTTGTGATGCATGAAGAAGCATCTTCTGTGCTTCTGACCCAGCTGATGAAGACTGCACTGCCAGCTGAAGTTGCTAATCCTGTGACAGGTTGGGAGTGGGCTGAAAAGAAACCAGAAATGTGGTATACTTTGAGTCAAGGCAATTCAGAAAAGGAAATTCTTCTCTACTTACTGTCTCCAAGGCTTGCTAATCTGTGGCATCTGTAAAGGCTTGTCAGAGCTTGGAAGTGTATATTGCTGCCCTGTTTATGGTATCTTCAAAATGGCTTAAATATTATTCCTTATTTCCTTCAGACTGAGATTTAGCAGAGACTGTTCCCACAACTGTTGGAGGCAGTCTTTAACTCTGTGAGGATGACTATTAGTTCAGCTGCTTTGGGGGCTGGGAATAGGTCTGGGCTTGTTCTTGGGTCTGAGTGATGCTGATGTGTTAATGAAGTCTCCCCATTGCGACGTGCTGCTCCATTCAGAGGTATCACCTGAATGATGGTAATAGCAACTTTTGTCCATAGCTTTCTGCCTTAGGATGTTTACCAAAGAACAACAAACATAAGATCTGAAAATTCTTCTCTTTTTGAGTACTCTCTTTTCCTCGTGCTTATTGAATCGTAAGTGGGATGGAAGGACAATGACTACATATTTCTTCATGCTTCTTGGAACTTGTTCCTAGGATGATACGTTCCTTGCTCATCATTTGGGCAAGTTATGGGGAGAGTCAAGATTCTTAAACTGTAGCTGACAGCCTTTTGTTTTTGATGAAGATGTTCAGATGATTACATCTGGATTTTTACTAATGAGGCTTTTATTATCTCACTCCCCAAGATTCCTTCCATTTCTCTTTACTGAATGTTGCTTTGTAATCTGTAGTAGTGGGAGGTAAATTTTGAATCTTGAAGACAGTACAGTTATTCTCTGTTCACTACTGGTGTAGGATTAGATTTATGGCAGTTAATACTTAGCCCTGAAAAGGAATAGGGACTTGAGTCCTACTCTTAAGGAGTTTAATGTATTAAACTTGCAGCACTTTTAGATGAATTCATTCCCCAGTAACAAAAGTAGTTTGCATTTCTTGACCTGTAAGACACTCGCCAAGTTTATCAAGTCCTTCTTTTTAAGTCATTTTTACTTTGGTTATGGTTCCTGTTTAGGATTCTGTCTTTATTCATTGGATTGCACTAGATGCTTTGACAGAAGTCTTTATTTCAGTTGTTCATCGGTCTAGAATGTAAGGAATTATAATTTATCCCATTTTAGATGACTGAAATGATCTGTCCTTTATCCGCACTAGAACAAACATGCTTATTTTACATATAGTTCTCTTCAGTCTCAGAATGAAGTTACTGAAACAATGCCCAGTGTTTGTAGAAGCAGAACTATATATACCGAAGTGTCTGTCTCAGTGTCACTCCTGTGTGCTAATGAAACTTTGGGAGCTTTTCTGTAATGTAAAAGGAGTATGTGCTCACGTAGTTCTTCTGGGCTGTGAAACAATCGGTGCATATGTGATGTGTATAGACATGGCTTCAAACAGTTTATCATCCCAATAAGCATGCCAGACATTGAGTAATTGGTACTAGGAAAAATACAGGATGAGATCAGTTAATGAAAGTAGTCTTGTCAGTGCTTGCAAGAGATTATTTTTTTTCTCTCCATGGGTTATGAATCCATGGTAAAGGATACTGCTTTTCTGGGTTGAGTTCCTATCTCCAGTTTCAGATTTCTCTGAGTTTTCAGTGACTCTGTGGAACCCCTGAGCTAGATAGTTAAGGTGTGCTTTCTGTTTTTTTCCCCATCATGGAGCAACAGATTCTGGAAAATGGGAGAAACCGCTGTGTTACATTTAGTAGCTTTAGGTGGAGAAGATCAGTCCCTCTCTTGAAGGAGAAGAGAGTCTCTTGAATGAATACATCAAGTTGCTGGGTTGACCTGTCTGTAGTTCACTTGACCAAAAAATTTCAGCAGCAACTTGAAGGTGTTTCAGATTGGTATGTGAGTGGGGCCATGCTGGAGACAGTGTTTCAGAGATCATGTTGCAGAGTAGAGTTGCTTGAGGTCCTCCCCTTTGCCTTATAGTTACAAAAAGTGTCAGTACTTTTTTTTTCTGATGTCTTAGGGAAACTTTTCCTCTACCTGTTCTACTGCTCTATAAGGCAAGGCAGTGAAAATCAAAGCAAACCTTTACCTCTTCTTTGAGCCTGCTTTTGTTGCAGCTGGGTCAGCTTTGCTTTCCAGACTTCTGTACCCTGTGTTCCAGCATGGATGATGGATAGCTGTGACAGAGCAAGACGATTTATTTCACAAAATGGAACAGATTGGATAGCTAATTGAGAGCTACATGGCGGCTTTCACTTAAGACATACCTAATCAATATTTTAATTTTTACAACTAAGGACCTGTTACTTGTTAGCTGTTACTGCTTTCTACTAGCAGCAGTATTTCCTCTTTTCTCACTGATTTTGGTAGTTTAATTTTTCCCAGTCTACTACTTGCTGATAGATGTTTTTAGAGGTCTTGGATGTGGGAGTGGTATTCCCCACATATCAGGGATCACACTATTCCCTTTGAGCTTTAAATCTGATTTTGAATTGTATTTAAAAATGCCTTTGAACAATTGCAGTTGTGTTTTTAAAAACAATACGTGTTGGGAGCAATTGCTTCACCTGCGAGAGTGTGAGATATTTGAGTGTGTTTGACTGATCCCTCTAGTGATAAAAGAGGAATAGGTTGACCTATCCCTAATATGAAGATTATCTGAATGCTCTTTAAGTGAAACATTAGCTGGCTAGTGACTTGGTTTAAGCAGTGTGCAGCATACCTTGGAGAATCTCTGTGTTGGAAATGAGAGTTTTGTATTTTTTACTGTGACCTCTGACAAACTGATCTAGAGAGATTCCCTTTTGCCAGCTGAGGCTATTTTTTGGCTCTTTTTAGTAATACTGATGTCTGCAAACATTCAAACACTTTGGGTAGAAAGGTATGTTACTTGCCTATTATTGTGCAGGTGTTTTGTTTAAATGTGCACTCAAAGTGTGCAGTTATAACCAACTTGCTTAGGATCTTTACATGCATTTGAGAATCCTTGATAGAGTGGAACTGAGGAATAAATCGGTCCTATTAGATGTGTAGGAAGAATGCAGACTGGGAAGCATGCGTTCAGCCTCTGCCTGACTAGAAATTCTGTATCTGACACTGCCAGCATACAGATAATTGTGATCTTCATTCAAATGTAGTCAGATGTCTTACAAGAAAAATGCTAAAGTATTAATATATGGACAAATTGAGGGGGAGGGGGCACATGCAAATGAAGGAATTGAAAAAGGAGAAAGAAGGTATCTAATAATTTACTTTTCAAAATCCTGCATGGGGAATTGCATAGTCTTTAGTATTGTTTTAGAGATTGAGGTTTTTTGTATTTTTTTAATTGATGTAAACTTGTGTTGTTTCCTGACAGCTAGCTCTTGATATGTGGAGAAAATTAATGATTGAGCCACTGCAGGCCATCCTTATTCGGATGCTCCTCCGAGAAATAAAAAAGTGAGTGCTTGATTATTGTTGCTTTTATACAATGTGGGGATACTGCACTTCTTTACTTCCAAAGGTTTGGGGACTTTGACCAGATTCTCTTATGGATATTTTGAAGGTAGCTTCTTATCTGATGATGTTCTATCATTTTTTTTTTATTACTTGTATGAGTAAAAAAAAAGACTCTGAAGAGAAAATAGTTGAATCGCTACTCTCAGATTATTACAGTGGACTTCTATGTTCTGGCAACCATTATTGTCAATGGGATTGGGGAATAGCTAAAGTAATCTTCAGGTCCCATAGAATGCCTTCTGCCTTTTTCTTCACTGGATGCTGATTGGTTATGGTTTCTGTGCCTCAGTAAACTTAAGGACCAGGATTTATGCAGAGATTTGCAAAAGCCAGAAAAGCTATGTTGCAAAACGATTCTTGCTTATCTGCCAGGAAGACCAAGCTTCTGGGTTTCTGTTGTTCAGACTGACTTTGCTAACGTACTTGAATGAAATGGAAATAATTTTTTTTTTTTCACTTTGAGGGGATTTACTGTTTTATTTCTGAATACCTATTTACTTTTAAACAGAGGCCCTTGTAGTGACAGGGCTTGGGGCTTTTTAAAGTTTTGATTTAAAAGCTTTAGACTAGTAACTCATAAAGGATCTTTTTATTTATTTATGAATAAACAAATTTTGAAAATCACTACAGAACTGTTGTGTAGTTCTCAGTTCCTTTACTTTCTATGCTTTTACTGCTCTTTAGGTTAGCTCTGGAGCTGCCTGATGACTGGGCTTATTTTTTTTTTTTTTTAAGTGATTATGTGCATAACTCAGGTGACCAGGCTACCGTAGGTAAACTGAGTGTGAGGTAATTTGGCTGATTAAAGTTCAGAAAAAAGCTTTATTTATAAGGCATTAAAAACCTGATTTTAATATTATAATTTTACTTTCCTTCCTGAGTTAAATTTTTGACAGCTGAGTAACTGACATTATGTCCCTCTCAGATGATATTTTGGGAGCCAGGAAGTGTTTGTTTGCTTTCAGTTGTTGAACTATGCTTCCCTTTGTAACCAGTGCTAATAGTGCTTTATCCAGAAGTTTACTGTAACAGAATTTTACTAAATGAAGATTCCCATAATTCATGGTGAAGAAAATTCTGCTTTGTTACATCAAGTGCAGTGACATTGAAGACTCATTTTAGTCAATCTGTGTATTTCATTGGCTGGAGGGAATGGTGATCTGTGTTAAAACTTCTTTCAGCAGACATCTGATGCCTCTTAAAAGTAACGATATGTATTTACCTTGAGGGTGACTGCAGATTTCACAAGGGCATTTAGATCAAGACTGTCAGGGCCTCAGCAGAGTGTTAGATCTTGAGGCTGTAACAAGTTGATGTTTCTTGTTATTAAACTATATGTAAATTTTTAAATAGAACTTGGGTCATGTAATGGTTGGGTCTGGATTTTTTTTCCCCAACATTATTAAGGTTTCTTCAGTGTGATGTCCAGGAAGATCATTCAACTCTGTTTCTCAAAATATACATCTAACAATTTGTATTACTTTTGTTCTAGTTACTTTGCGATCTGCATATCATGTAATGAACTGTAGAACAGAGAAGTTGTTATAGATATTCTTGATGGTATCATGAAATGTAGGGCTTGCTGTGGGCATTCTGAATATGGCCTTTGCATGTGACTGAAGGCTTGTTGCCATTCTTTGGTATGATTCCAGTGATCGGTAGTTTGTAAAAGGCAATTTTCAAGAGTTTGCAAACAGCTGTTAACTGTATTTTAGCATCAAGTTCAGCAATTCAGGTCTTTGAAGAAATAGATATCATTGTTACATCTGTCAGAGATGCAAAAAGATGCATGGGAAGATTGTTGCCTAAAAATTCTAATAAAGCTACTAATACATGTATATAATTAGAAATGTCTTGATTAGATGCCTTCTTAAATGTAGTACTTAAGTGTGTGCACAGTTCAATTTCTTGAAATATTTTACAAAAAAATTAAATAGATGGGACAGTTGAAACTGTTATAACCAGAAGATTTTTGCATAGTATCCAACGATATGGGGAATTGATAACCAACATTGTAGTCACCTTATTGGAAGCTATAAATATGTGCGCTACCCTATACGTTAAACCTAACAATAAACATTTTTGATACATGAAAATAAAAAAAATACAAGTAGCGACTTGTGGTTCAGCTGAACAAGATGGCTAAATTCATCTAAGTTTGCTGATGCCAAAAAATGAAGCAGGCTGTGCTCTACTGCCTTTCTTGTGCTGAATTTGGTGCTCATCTAGTCCCTTAGTGAACCAGCTCAATTGCTAACATGACAGAAAACCATCTTGGCTAATATTTCTGCAGATAGTCTTCATTAGTTGGTTCAGAAAAGAATCAAATGAGTGCCAAAGCAATGCAAGAGAGATACAGAGACCTGTGACTGAGCAGAAGGGAGCAGGATTAGCCCCCTTGAACAGCAGAGAATTATTAAATCTCTTAAGCCTGTTTTGTCTGACTGCACTCCTCTCAATATAGAGTTCTGAATATAACACACTTTCTTCCCCCTCCCTCTAGCCCAAGCACTCCTCCTACAAGGCAAGCTGAATCTCAACTTACGCATTTTTGTTTCAACACAACAGGATGCCGACAAGATCTCAAATTGTGAGAAAATTAATCTATGAAATTCTTAAACAGAAGTTATTTGGAATTTATTCAGGTGCTATCTCAAATGACAGTGTGATTAGTACAGACTAACCAGGAGAGGCTTCTCTGCTAAAGATAACTAACACTTTCTAACTCTACCTGTTCCTATATAAGCTGATAAATTATTTATACCATTTGCTTGAAGGGAAGGCTATTGAAAGTTGTTAACTTCTTCAAAAGTGTTTGACTGGGCTCTTCTAGTTCACAGTGAGTTCTGTAGTTACTTGGTCTGGATAGGCTGTTGGTCTGACACAGCAGAGCACTTACTTTGAATGACGGAATCTTCTTTTGAATAATACAGTGTTTATTATTGTACCTTAAACTTTAAATACATTCTATGGGGCTACAGTAGTACACTGTACAATACATATTAAAAGTCCACTGTTGGCTTTAGTCCAAATTTGGGTACAAAATAGAGTTAATATAAGCCAGCGCAGTTCCCTTAAGCTTGTATTTTGTAGCTTGCTCCATTTCTTTTGAAAAAAGAAACTCCTCGTCATCCAAGTTAGTGGAAACTGTGTTTATAGCACTTGATCTTTCTGTCCAGATTCCACACCAATTCCCTTCTACTCTCCCAAGATGTCTTGTGACCTGTGTGGTAGCTGCTCTGTAGCTGCATGCATGCGTATTACTTGCTGATGACTGCCAAAAAGGAAAATGCACACTTAATAGACTTCTACCCTAGTGGGGTCACCGGTTTCTCTCATCAGTTTGGCGGATGCTCTCACTGCTACAGCTTTCATAAAAATCATCCTTGAAACTTCCATCAAATGTTGTTCAAACTAGCCATTTGCATTGCAAATTCTTGGGAGCTGAGTGCTGTTAGTGTAAATAAAAGCCTGAAGATGTTGCCAGAGCAGACAAGACCATATCTATGCTGTGTTCCTTTTTGCCCACTGTCTTCACGTGATCCGCCCTCTTCTTTGACAGCCTGTCTCCTCCTTTGCAGCTTTTCCATGGAGCACTTGCCTCCTGTGCTCTTACAGATTTTTCCTAATGATACCTTGACTTTCAAGTCCCTTAGGCCTGACCTTTGCTTCTGTCCCTTATCTTTCCCCATCTGTGTGGACTTAAGGTCTGTGAAGTGGCCTGTTAACCAAGCAGAGGGAAGCTGGGCCTCCGTCTGTAATTGGAGTAATGCTTCTTCTGTTTGTGTCATCAGTATCTTTCCAGGTCCAGAACCCCACAGGCTAGAGGCAGACTGGGCTGTCTCTTGACAGACTCCTGCTTTGTAATATGCTTAACGTCTAGTTATGTAGCTTCTTGCACTCCATGATACGATGCTGTGTACGCCGGGCTGTGTGTATCCTGCAACTTAAAATACTCTTGAGCTGTTCCAGCGTGGAGCTGGGTCCAGGTCCTGCTCTGGTGCTGCGCTTCTTCCCTTCAGTGACATGCTGCTGCCTCTGCCAACATATAACCAGACCCAGCAGAGGGCCCTTGGCAAGAATGCAGGGTGTGATTACATGTACGCAAACGCAGGTTTATTCCATTGATTCACCTACCAGAACCAAAGGAAACCTTCCTGTTCCCTGAGGTTAAAAAAAAAGAGAGACCATCCCTACTGGAGCAGTTAGGCATTAGTCAGCCCATTTGTAACAAGGGACTTAGCTGGGTAAGCTGTACACTGACTGCTCATGGTCTGTTAGAGCTAGTCTTTTCCATCCATCATGTGCTTAAGTTTTCAGATTTTAGGACACAGTAGAATTTAAAAGCAATACATACAACTAACAGTGCTCTGAACATATAAGTATGGTCTGTGTGTGCGTGTCCTGGTAAACCTTCCTAGGACATGGATATCCTCTGGAGTTTTTATCCATTCCAAACCAATGAATGAAATTAGCAAAATTATTTCGCCCCTATTCTGTCCCAGCCTAGATGTGTATGTGGTAATGTTTGGGTTTTAAGCATTTTTTTCTAGCTGTTTTTTTTTCTTTTAAATTTAAAAAAAATCATTCCTGTAAATGATTGTTCTATACCAACATGAGAACTCATTTTGTCTATTCAGTGCAGTCTGGATAAAGTAAAAGTTCCTGTTCTGTATACTTGAATATGTGCATACATACATATTTAAAAGAAGGAAAACTTTTGAGATTACAGCTACTGATGCTTAAGTGTAAAGGTACTTCTGTAAATCATATTTTAGTCCTATTTTACACCTTGGGAGTTAAGGAATATTTTTTACTTCTTTGTAAAGTATATGTGAAAGGCAGTGTTTTTTAGAACAGTTAATGTTTTAAGAAGGTCTCTGCTGCTCTGGGCTTGGTCTGTTATTTCCAGTCCTTGCAAAGGCTAAACAGTGGTATTTTTAGCATGCAAAACACTTGTTTCAACTACTTCTGTTTTCAGCAGAATGAGACTGAAGATAATATTTTCTTCACATGAACTTAATCATTTGAAGCTGAGAAATTGACTGGAAAACATGAGGTTTTCCTTTTCCAGAGTATGATTAAAAATTGTGGTAATGCACCAAGTGTATTATTTGTTCACCTTGATATCTGCATGTTGAATAGTAGATATTCAGAAAAGGAAAGAGCATGCTGCTCGGTGTGATGCTGGCAAAAATTATTTTTGTTGGCCGGGGTAGGAGTGTGACGGTAGCCTGTTGAATAAAGGCTACAAATGCATGATGGAACTTACTATAACTTTTAAAGTACTTGCTCGAAGTTTGTAATTTGAAATACTTATCCTTAGCAAATACCTGGAAATATCATGACCTGCAAATGCTTTTGGATAGTTTACAAACTACTATCTCAACAATTTAAAATAAATAGGAGAGAAAAGAGTACATTATTTTTTTTATTTTAAGATTAATCTTCATTTTTGCCAGTCTAAGCAGAAGAATTTACTGGAAAAAGTTTTCATCCAATTTTATTTCATTTGGCTGTCAGATGAGTTACACTAGATATCTATGTTCTCATGAATGTTTGCTTTGCCTATTTCAGTGATCGCTGTGGAGAAGACCCAAACCAGAAAGTAATCCATGGGGTCATTAACTCCTTTGTTCATGTTGAACAGTATAAGAAAAAATTCCCCCTAAAGGTAGATATGCATTTCTGATTTATGTTTTTAATTTGGAATGTTAATCTAGTGTATTGTTTGTCTTTTAAAAAACCCTCTCCCTTTTAGTTTTATCAGGAAATTTTTGAGTGTCCTTTTCTGAATGAAACAGGGGAATATTATAAACAAGAAGCTTCAAATTTATTGCAAGAATCAAATTGCTCACAATACATGGAGAAGGTAAGAGATTCTTCTGTACACATGCAATAACGTAAATCTGATATTATCAGTTTACTGATGATCCATATTTCCCTGTACTGTTTCCATAGTTGTTCTTTGTTGTATGGTTTCATGTAGTTTAAACTAGGCTTTTTGGTGGCATGATTAATCTCAATATAATCTACAAAACCTGCCTATGGATGGACTTTTAGCTCCAAAATATGTTATAATAAAAAAAAGAGAGAGAGAGAAAAACTAAAACCACAGATTGGGTTGATCAGTACTGCTTCCTCACTTTCTTATTTTCCTTCTGTTTGTAGTAGCCTAAGAGGAGAGTTTCAGCAATACAGTGGTTAGAGAAGAAGTGGTTGAGAAAGCAATGATTAATACAAGACCAAGAGAATCAGTCCTCAGTGCTATACTGTCCACGCTAACAAGATAGAAGAGTTAAGGAGAAGGCTATGAGATTGTTTTTAACCAAAAGGAGTGTATGGTAATTGTTGCACAGCTGAGGTGAAATTCAGGGCCAGGCTGAGACTTCAGTTAAACCAAAAGAAATGAAGATTCATTTTGTCTATCATTAACAGTCTGCAGCTGCACTACTGTCCCTAGGCTTCCCTCGTATTTACTGGATGTCAGTGCTTTTATGTCAGTATTTGTAGGATTTATTTTATGATAATCCCTATTTCCTTCATTGAAGGTATAAGGAGAGTTTTTACTAATAGCTCAGATGTACTCCTTTTGAGCAGATGTTTACCTACAAACAGATGGATTTGGAACAGTAAAGTGATTCTCATAAAATCACGTATTGTGGTAAAACTCTCAGAAAGAATATGAAGTTGGTAGGAGAAACTGGGGAAGACTAGCACAAAGTTGAAGGGTAGAAGAAATTTTGAGAATTGATGGGTGCTATTAGTTATTTTGCAAGGACTGAACCTAGTCAGTATTCAGAGCAGGAAGTTACATTAATTCACCAACGGCCTGATTCAAAAAAGCACATTTGATTTTTCAGCATCCTAGGCAAGTTCTTTGTTACTTATTTGTGTATCTCATTCTACATATGTATACTCCTGTGTATTTATGGTTGTTAGTATTTCATCAGCTCTCAGTTTAAAAACTTGTCTGTAGGTTTTAGGTAGATTAAAAGATGAAGAAATGCGGTGTCGGAAATACTTACATCCCAGCTCATATGTAAAAGTGATTCATGAATGCCAACAGAGAATGGTAGCTGATCACTTGCAGTTTCTACATGCAGAATGTCACAATATTATCAGACAAGAGAAAAGAAGTGGTAAGTCTCAATGGTCACAAAAAGCACAAAGTGCTTTTTATTTTATTCATTTAGCATTGCAATTTACTGTATTTATTCAATGACCTTTTATTTCATTAGGTATTTTCAACTGATGTGTTCCTTATCTAGAAAGCCCAATTAAACCCTGAATGGCATTTTTCTTTTACTATGTAATTAATTTTCATTCTACCAAATCTATAGTCAAAACCTACCTTTTACTATTAACAACCCTTCTTTCAGCCAATACTGTTTCTCTTTCCTTGTCTTAGTTGGCTTAAAAACACACTGAAGTCCTGTGTCCTGTAGAATTGATCATATTTTATGCCTGTGATTTCATTTGTAAACCAATGGCTTTGTCTTTACACATTTCTTCATCATCATTTGACAGGTCAGGATTATAAAATATTTTGGCTTCTCTTCATAGCCACTTTTTATTGTCCTGAATCTTTTGTGACCTTTTTTCCCAAATCCTTTTTATAGAAGCAGATACTCTCATAGTTATGTTCCCTGCCTGAGTAAAAAAAAAAAAAAAAAATTATGCTTCCTGATGACTACAAACATTTTATTCTTGAAAGAATGCTTATTCTTGCATAGAAGATGCAAGAATAATGTGAAATAAATTATTTTTCACAGTCAAGCTCTATTTCCAGGGAGTTTTGCACATTTGAACAGAGATTGGACCCTTTTTTTGAGAAAAATAAAAAATGTTACAGCTTATTTCCAGCTTTCCTAACCAGAGAAAAATTTCAAGGCACCACTGGAGAAAAAGAAAAAGTCAGATTAAGAAGATATTTAAACTGATTTTAGTCAGCTGCTGCTGAGGGAGATCTAGGGAGGCCAAGTATTAAAATAAAGTGACACAATACTTTTCCATACTAGCCCACCTCTCCTCTTGATGTCTCTTCTAAATAAGCAGTGTTGGAAGAGTGAGGTAGTCACAATGCCACTGCTCAGTAAATGGAGATATTAGCCTTACTCTGTTTCCTTTTTTCTTTTGTCAGTGATCCAGTGTATGTTATTTTTTTTTCAATACAATTGGTCTTGTTTCAGTCTTCAAGTTCTGTGTGAAATTTTAGTACTATAATAAGTGTTGATTTCTAGTGTTTCTAAGCATATTCTATAAAAATGTATCTCTGTTACAGACATGGCAAATATGTATACTCTACTTCGTGCTGTGTCAAGTGGTTTACCTCATATGATTCAGGAACTACAAAACCATATCCATGATGAGGGCCTTAGAGCAACCAGCAATCTTTCTCAGGAAAATGTGAGTTTCCTCAGGCAGCTGAAATTACCTATTTGATTAACATTCCTGATGAAATGTGTACCCTTTTCTTTTTAGTCTATTCTGTTTAATTTTGTCTATATGAAATTGGTTTGGAACATAATGAATAAATTGTAACTTCTGATCGGCACCCTTAGTTGTGCAACACATATCTCTCCTGAGAGTTGATTGTTGTGATCTAACCACAACTACAGCTAGTTATTTCTCATTATTGCTCGTTTAATGCTGTCACAGCAAGTAGGTTCTTTTGTTCCATGTATGTATTTTTTCCCTGAATTTCTTTTAAGTCAGTGGCATTTACTGTTCCGGTATGTTAGGAACCAATGATTCCATTTAATTTAATTACATGTTATTTGTAAAGACCTGATGTTCTGTCCTGATTTCAGTGTGGTGTTTTTCACTGATAGCTTTGCAGTCTCATATTTTTATGTAATTTCTGAAAATTCCATAGCTTAATTATTTTACTAAATTGCATTAAATTTTTTTCAGTTCATATGTGTTTAAATTGCTCGATTCCATTCTCGTTCCTCTTGCATTTCTGTTCAGAAACAAGCAAACAGGCTTTCATTTGGCTTTATATTCATACACGTACTCATCTTGATGTCCAGACCTGTACTTACTGTAGAATGAGGACTTAAGCCATCCAGTGTTTCTGTCTATAATAATACATTAATACAAACTGTTGTAAATTCATTTTTTTATTGTCTGCACAGGAGTGCTTACTCTTCTGTGACTCCTATGTACATACTGAATATGGGCCAAAGTCTTTAGTAGTATAGTTTGCTTTCAAATTATTTGTAAGTTTATTGACCTTTTTCTTTTGAACTAATAGTGTCTATGCAGGGAAATGAATGCACAGGATGATGAAAATTCACAGCTTTATGTAGATAAACTCAAACCGTGGAATACTTATCCCACTGTGTGGATTAAGTACTTTGTCATGAAAACGTTTTTAATATGTGACCTGAGAATGAACTAGAGGAGTTGTGTGATGCCGCTAGTGCATTGTATACTCTTGCTCTGCTGCCTGCCAGCATGTCTGCATAGGGTCTCCTCTAATTGATATGAGTTATTCTATATGAAGTGTTTTGCTGTAATGTAACACACTAAATTCGGTTGGTAACTGTCCTAGGTAGGGAAATTCAAAAGGTTCATCTGGATTTGCTGTCTCTCAAGTCTGGGTATATAGGAAGCAGCAATTTACTTATTTCAGTAGCTTTGACTTGATTGCTGTATTTATGTGTTAACATTAATGATTTTTGAAAGCACTAATAAAGGATTTTAGGGTATGATAGAAAAGATTAGAGAGCATGAGAGCAGTATAGATTCAAATCTATTTGATTGTGGGACTGTAAATAGACTTTTTATTTGCAAAACATGCTCAAGTATTGTAGTATTAGAGTACAACAGTTCAGAATAAGTCCTCCCAAAGACTTAATCACTATGATTTTTACTTCTATCAAAAAGGGTAATTAGGAAAAATGTGCAACTAATGTAGATATGTTTGTGTGTAGATAATAGTACTTTACATAATAACTTGCTTTCTGTTTTATCTTCCTTTTTTAGATGCCAACTCAGTTTGTGGAATCCGTTTTGGAAGTACATAGTAAATTTGTTCAACTCATCAACACTGTTTTGAATGGCGATCAACACTTTATGAGTGCTCTTGACAAGGTAATTCTTACTTACATAATGAAAAAAAGCACTAGAAAACAAAATATGGGACCCTGTTTCAGTCTCACCACATCAACACATTTTTAAAGATAGAGTTCTTACACAGTTTTCCTAGTTTAGAAATGTAACAGACCAAAGGCAGTCCAGTATTAGGGGGAAAGATGTGAACAAAGGAAACCACTCTAATACTTTTTTGTTTTCCCACAGAAAGAAAGAACTTTCTTGTTATCCCATTTAACATAAATTTAAGTGCAGATAATACATAGGCAGATAGTGATTTTGCGAAGTTTGGTAACTGTTTCATGCATTTGAACTTGCATTTGTTTGCTGCCATAATGTTTGAATTCTGAGTGTTGATAGGATTGCTTACATAGAAGCTTTGTTTAGATTTTTTCCAAGTTAATGACAAAATATATCTGGAAAGTTACACTAGTTCACACACTGTCACAATAGTTAGCTCTTTCCAGGGAAGTTGTGCACTTGAAGTTAAATAAGCCTGTTTAGGGAAAGAGGCTTGCTACTCTTTGTGTTTGAAAAGTATAACCATGAAGGTATGTAAGGTAACAGTTCTATCTGTAATAATTAATACTATTACTATCAATAATTTCTGAAAAACAAGCATGGGCTTTTGAGGGACTGAGTGTTTCCTCCTCAAAGTACATTTTATCTAATCTTTTTGTTAATTTCCCATATATCCTTTTATCTTTTTCCTAGAGAGTGCACTTGCCGCTTTCCTACTGTAACTTCCGATCACAGGATGCATACATACATTTCATTGCTTTTTTGTAGTGTTTACAGTAGTTGCACTTTTTAGTAAGGGTCATAGTCAAAGCTTTGATAATTTTCAGCCAGGGTAGGTCTGGAAATGGCATAGTGCTGAAAATAGCAGTGATAATGTCATAGCAACTATACATCTGTATTTGTGATATTGAGAAAGTAATCATTTATTATTTTAAAACAAACACTTCAGAACCTTAAATTGTTTCTGTCTTCATTGCCATTAATGTCATGTACCAGATGGTGGAGTAATAAGAGATTGACAACTACAGTTGCTGGCACATAGGAAATGTGCTTTTTACTAAAATACATCAATTCTTAACTACAGTGAGCTTTATTACAATAAATATCTAAAAGCTTGATGTGCTGTCATTTTTTCCTGATGGAGATCAAAACTACTGTTGTTGGTTCCAGTATTATTGCAAGAGACTGCTTTAAGCTTCAAAGAGTTTCATATTTCTCATTCATGCATTCCTTTCTCACAGAGATTCTATGGAGCTGTTAGCAAGTATCGGAATGTTGAGGCATTGTACAGGAATTACTTGTCAGTTCTTTGTACTAATAACAATAATATAATTTCCTTCTGCAGAAGGAACTATAATTCCTTCTTTGGAAGTAACTTTGGTCATACAATATTTTTGATTCCTTATTAGTTAAAAAAGTTAATTTAAATGTGATATGTCTTGTCTTGATAGTTCTGGTATCTTTGTTTACAATTTCCAATTCTAAGCTGCCATTCTGTCCTTCCTTTTCTTTTGCCTCATACTCAGGTTTTCTTCAGTTACCATATTCTTTGTACTGTTCTGCTTTGGATTTCCACTTTGAACAATATTTTTTTTTTTTTCCTCTTCAGTGTATCAGAAAAATACAACAGCCAAAAGATCTGTCCTTTCTTACTGTTGTGAGCATACCCTGTATGTCTTTCAGCTCAAGATACATGCTGTTGATGTAAGCTGCTGTTAATGGGCTACTGCTCAAATCTCCTTTATCTGCAATTATTCCTTGATTTCTTTCCATCCATACTTTTGGATCATATGTATGGCTGCATACCAAATTCTTTAAGTTTGTAATCAGAAATTCACTTGTTCTCCTTCTTTCTCCAATTAACTTCTGTTCTTCTACTCTTTCCACTTTTACTTAAATCTCAACTTAAAAATGTTCAACACAGATTCTCACACAGCAGTAATTTGAACAGTTTCATTTTTGATCCCCTTTTGTGTAGTTCAGTTTTATAGGGTCTTAGATGATCTTTGCCCTGTACATTTTGTTGATTACTTCAAATTTCATGAAAGAAACAGTTTTAAGTAATTTACGTTTTTTTCTTTGCTCTATATTCTGATGTAGGCTTTAACATCAGTAGTAAACTATAGGGAGCCCAAGTCGATCTGCAAAGCACCTGAGTTGGTAAGTGATATATGTGTCTTATTGTAGAAAGTAAAAATATCTTTTTTTTTTTTTTTTGATAACTATCAAATCAGTTGTCATAGGGTCCATCACATGAATATCCATTTCTCATACTGAGTCAGCATCGTGTGTGTATTTCAGTAGTAGTAAATAACTTAACTTGCACACACATTTTTATTGTTGTGCAAAATTAGTGTAGTTGCAACTTTTGATATGGAATTTGTATTTTCTGTGGATGTAGTATATATTCTTTACCTATGAATACAGCCCTTGTAACAAAAGATGAGACTACAGGTTGTGACATATTTTATGCTTTAACTTTTGTGTAGAAGTTTTGACTACCTTGATATACACTTGTTCTCAAGCTTGACAAGTAGGTTTGGGTTTGTTTTTTCTTTTTTTAACTTGAGCTGGCCAAGTACTGTGACAACTTACTGAAGAAATCAGCAAAAGGAATGACAGAGAATGAAGTAGAAGACAAACTTACAAGTTTCATTACTGTTTTCAAATACATTGATGACAAAGATGTATTCCAAAAGGTAACTTTTGATATTCAGTAAATGTTAAAATGTCATATTTAAAGTATATTTGAAGAATGTGGTTACGCTTTTAAAAATACTCATACCTGTTTTTTTTAATACAGTTCTATGCCAGAATGCTGGCAAAAAGATTAATTCATGGTTTGTCTATGTCTATGGATTCTGAAGAAGCCATGATTAATAAACTAAAGGTAATGTGATATTCTTCTAATGCAGAATAATTGAACATAGCAGTATGTAGTGTTAAGAGGGAGCAGCAGAGGGTGCCAGAGATAACTTGGCAATCAGTAGAACCTGTTTCCAGTAGCTGAAAGGAAAAACTGATTTTTTTGTAGTCTATGAAAGATATGTGGACAAATATCACTTAGGCATGTGAGATTTTGGGTAGTTTTGTTCAGTGTGTTTTCAAAACATTATAAAAGAACCAAGGTCTTTGATAAACTACCTCTGTCTTTCAATTTTATAAAATAAAACTGTTCATTTAAATCAATGTATAGAAAATGAAACTAAGATAAATCTGATTATTTTTGTCTATAATGTTTGTTTTCTGTTTTAGTTAGTGTTCTCTGTAAATATAACAGCACTTCTGCTGGCTAGATTTTCATATTTTAGTAGTGAATATGCATAATTTATTTAAGTAGAACTGTTTTCATTGTGAAAAATTTCTTCACAGCAAGCCTGTGGATATGAGTTTACCAGCAAGCTCCATCGAATGTATACAGACATGAGTGTTAGTGCTGATCTCAACAATAAGTTCAACAACTTCATCAAAAACCAAGACACTATTATAGATTTGGGAATTAGTTTTCAGATATATGTTCTACAGGTACTAATACATATTTCTTACTATTGAGTTATTTGTGCTTGATTTTTATGTTTTGATAACAAATGAACAATTTTTTTCTAACTACAAATACTTCACATTCGGAAACTGACATTTTGTGAGCATTGAGGCTCTTAATATGGAGGACAGACTGGAGGAAAAAGTGGAGGATGATGCACCTGTGTAAGAGCAAGGGCCGAGACCACAACGGCACACATGCCATATTACCACAACTACCATGAGAACGGAAAGGAGAGTCATAGTTGTAGGAGACCCTCTACTGAGGGCGACAGAGGGTCTGCTTCCCACTCACAGGGAAGTCGGCTGCCTCCCAGGTGCCCAGGTAAAGGGATATTGCCAGGAAGCTTCCCAACCTGGTGAGGCCTTCAGACTAATACCCATTACTACTGCTCCATGTGGGAAGAAATGAAGCCACAGTATGAAGTCCAAGGGGGGATTAAAAGAGATTTTAGGGCCTTGGGACGCCTATTGAGGGAATCTGTGGCCCAAGTGATTTTTTCCTTTCCCCCTTACAGTTACGGGTGGTGACATTGTAAGGCTCGGGTGGGTCCAGTCAGTTAATATATGGCTCCATGGCTGGTGTCAGGGCAACAACTTTGGGGTTTTTGACAATGAGATGGCCTGCATGGCACTAGGACTACAAGTATCAGATGGGAACCACCTTTCTTAAAGGAGGAGGAGGGTCTTTGCCCAGGAGCTTGCAGGGCTCATAGATAGGGCTTTAAACTAAATGTGAAGTGGGAGGTGGATAAGGCTTGCCTATGACAATGGCAGGACAGACAATGGTTGGAGGGATGGAGTGCTGGTATGGGCCCTCTACCTGCTCTCCAGGGGCATGCTGGGGATGTAGGAATGTGGCTGAAATCCTGTGGAGATGAGTGGGAGGCTCATGAGGTATTAGATATCAGGGAGGGAACTTTATATGTTATAGGTAATAAAGGGTTCACTAAGAAGGCGATGCAAACAGCAGCTCAGCTGAAGTGCCTCTATACAAATGCACAAAGCTTGAGTAACAAGCAAGAGAAGCTAGAAGCTACCATGCTACTGGAAAGCTGGGTTACAGTTGCTGTCACAGAAATTTGATGGGATGAATCCCATGATTGGTGTGTGGCTATCGATGGCTACAGGCTGTTCAGAAGGGACAGACTGTGAAGAAGGGGTGGAGGCGTTGCCCTCTGTGTCAGGAAGGGGATAGAATGTGATGAGCTGTCACTGAAGAGTAGCCACGAATCAGTTAAAAGCTTATGGGTCATACTAAAAGACATAGGAACCAATGGGAACCTTGTGGTTGGTGTATACTAAAGGTCACCTGATCAAGGAGAGCCAAGTGATGAAGTCTTCTTCCTCCAGCTACAGGAGGTTTCACGCTTGCAAGCTCTCATCTTACTTGGGGACTTCAACCACCCCAACATATGCTGGAAAAGTAGTATGGCAAGCTGTAGGCAGTCCAGGAGACTCCTGGAGTGCATTCAAGATAATTTCTTAGTCTAGCTGATAAGAGATCCCCACCTGAGGGGATGCGATACTGGACCTTGTGGTCACTAATACAAGTGAACTCATCAGTGACATTAGGATTGGAGGCAGCCTGGGCTGCAGTGATCATGCACTGGTGGGGTTCAAGGTCCAGAGGGATATGGGACAGGCGAGGAGTATAGTCAGGACCCTAAATTTCAGGAAAGCAGACTTCCAGCTCTTCAATGAGTTACTCAGTAGAACCCCCTGGGACATGGTCCTCAGGGACAAGGGAGTGGAACAGAGCTGGGAAATACTTAAGGTCGCTTTCCATAAAGCGTGAGAGCACTCGGTCCCTGTGTGTAGGAAATCAGGCAGGAAAGGGAGGAGACCGGTGTGACTGAGTTGAGACCTGCTGGTCAAACTCAAGAAGAAGAGGGAACTGCATGGGCAGTGCAAGCAGGGATAGGGAACCTGGGAAGTGTATATGGATGCTGCCTGATTGTGTAGGGATGAGGTCAGGAAGGCCAAGGCGCAGCTGGAGCTGAACTTGGCAAGGGAAGTAAAGACTAATAAGAAGGGCTTCTACAGGTACGTCAGCCAGAAGAGGAAGGTTAAAGAGAATGTACCTCCACTGATGGTTGAAAATGGTGACCTCGTATCAACAGACGAGGAGAAGGCTGAGGTACTTAACTTTTTTTGCCTCAGTCTTCACTGACAACCTCTCCTGGGTCATGGGACAGCAAGATGGTGATCAGGGGGTAAACCCCCTCCCACAATAGAGGAGGATCAGGTTCGTGATGACCTGGGAAACCTGAACATTTATAAGTCTATGGGACCTGATGAGATGCATCCCAGAGTCTTGAGGGAGTTGGTTGATGTGGTTTCCAAGCCACTCTCCATGATATCTGAAAAGTCAATGCAATCGGAAGTCCCTGGTGACTGGAAGAAGGTCAACGTGCCCATTTTACAAAAAGGTAGAAAAGAGGACTCTGGGAACTACTGACCGGTCAGCCTCACCTCTGTGCCTGAGAAGATCACGGAACAGATCCTCCTAGAAGACATGAGCATGGAGGTTGGGGAGGTGATTAATTGGAACTGGATGATCTCTAAGGTCCCTCCCAACCCAAACTATTCTAGGATTCTGTGATTGTTGAATAATTTATTTTTATAGCTTTTATTTTTAAAATTAACCTGCCAGCACATAAACAATAGTGATATAAAATACCATGTGCTCTTGTCTTGAATTAATACCTCAGTGGGGCATGCATAATAAGTAGTGAAAAATGAGCACTAAAACTCCTGATCTAAATTGAATGTCTTATGGCATACTATATGCTATAGATCTGTTTAATACTTTTATTTTTTCTTTGTGTGTATGAAAATGATAATGCTTATGTTTTTCCTGATACTTCTAGGCTGGTGCATGGCCTCTAACTCAGGCTCCTTCTTCTACATTTGCAATTCCTCAGGAACTGGAAAAAAGTGTACAGATGGTAGGTTAGTAGGAGGCTCCTTATAAACATATGGAAAACGTACAGTAACTCCAAATAAAAGATGATTACTCAACAGTTTGCCTCAACAGAGAAAAACCTGAGCTGCTTCATTTTGTTTGTTTATCATGGCTATCCTGTTTCAGATTGATAGGAAATTTCAAAGGTTGCCCAAATGGCATACTGAATTTGTGTGTATTTAATTTAACATATGAATATATGCATAGCTTTTGTTTATTTTTGACATCTCTCTTCTACACTTCCTGGTGGATGAGGGAGATACTAATAAATACAATCATATGAACTGGATTGATTCTTAGCTTTAAGTCCTGTTTCTGATATTTATTTTTTCTGAATTATTCTGGACAGACTTCATAGCAGATTAAAATGCAGGTACAAGTTTCTTATTCTACATTTTGTAGAAGCAATTCAAAATGAATCTTCATGGAAACTTCTTTAAAGCTAATTTTGTGAATTTTCAAAGCAGTAAAGATTTTACTTTGGTAAATATTCTCTTTTTATGTGATTATTTCTGCTTCATAGAGGTGGAATATTTTTACTTTTGATTACATTATTGTGTTCTAACTGTTATCTGTCCAATGGTTCTGTTAAAATGCAGAATATGTGTGTTGATCTTTGCTGCAGTGTATTTAATGGTCAAGTATATTCTAGGCAATAAATATGTCTAAATAGAGTTCTTTAAAATGTGTTTAATAGTGAAGTACATTTTAGACAATACAAATTTTGTATTATTGGACATAATAGATCTTTTAAGCAGTTTTTATAACTTGAATTGTTATCTGATCTAAATTATAATGGCAAATATCTATTTCTTTGCTGAAGAAACTTTTTAATGCATTACTGCTACATACTAGAACTATTTATTCTGCTTTTACTTCTGCCAAACCATGGTTCAATATAGCAATGTAATAGTTTTAAACCCATTCTGTGGTCTCCAGAGAAGGTGACTGATGACAATTTGCTGTTTATTTTGTGGGTTTAAAATAAAAGTATTTTAGTTGGAAAGTTGTTACGGACTTGGGTATCAGAAGCAGCTCAGAGCCTTGGTTGCTGGCCTGACTTCACTGTTTTGCCAGTTTACTGGCTAACTTATTCATGTGCCACCTAGCTAAGAATGCTCTGAATTACATTGATAATTTTCTGAGGAAATGGAACGTAACCTTGGAGAGTCTTTGAAAAATTGATAGTTTCTGTCTTTACTGTCAAATTTGATCATTTGACCCATGAAGACAGAATTCTTACAGGATTCTGGTTGGGATTTAGAAAAAAGAAACATTTTGCAGTTGCCCTCTAAAGTATGGGAACTGTAACTAGGCAAACTGTTGAGCAGCTTTTTCAGGCTCAGAGACTGCTGGAGCTTCCTATAAATATGTATGCATTTGAATGTTTTACAAATACTGTTTTCATCCTATGTAAGCTGGTGGGTGGAAAACCACCTGATTCTTAGAGAGGTCAAAAGTTCCCCTTTTTGCATTTTCCTTTGACATCAGTCAGAGTTGCCAGATCAAATCAGAGTGAGCTGAATTGATGTGTATGCAGTGCTGGCTATGTGGGGCACAGGGAGGTTTGATCCAGTTTTAAGGAAAGGTTCTTTTTTTTTTCCCTCATCGCCAGTACCTAGTTAGACGTTAAATTAGGATTAGTCTGCAAGCCAAACTTGTTTCTTTCAGATGGCAAGTATGAGAACAAAATTTCTGATTTTTTTTTCATTAAAAAAAAAAAAGTTGTCTTAAAACTGAGGTTTTTCAGGCGCTTGCCAGTATATGCAGTCTGATTTTTTTTTTTTTTTTTCCTCGTGGCTATAGGGATATGTAGGATTATGGTCAAATTTGTATTTTAATTTTTCTATTGCATTTTCAGCCAAATATAAGTAATTTTCAGAGGACATGCAAGATAATGCCATAACTACTAAAAATGCCACTAAAAAGCCCCCTTTTTATATTTCTCCTTAGAAGCAAAGTGATCAGACTCTTAAATTACATATGTTAAAATAAAATCTGATTTTTATAAGTATTGCTATAAACTTCCACTTTAGTCTTTGAAGAAATTCTTCTTTTCTTTCACGTCAGAGTAACTTTTCTCCATCAGTTTAGCCTGGAGAATAAATAAGATGAAAACCATGTCCTCGAAAGATTTTTCTTTTTAAAAACATTCTGGAATATCTTTAGTTGTTTTTCAAAACCCAGTGCTTTATTGCATTGCCAAAGGCTTTTCTTGTTTTCTCCCCATTGCTTAGTAGTTTCCAGGAATTGCAGGATAGATGGATTGCATATAATATGAGAAAAAGATGATTTTGGTGCTTCTCTGTAAATTTCTTTTTTCTTATCACAATCCATAGGTCTTGTATGCTCTTCCATCTCTTATTCTTTCGTGAAAATGACATTTAAATGTTCATAAGCATAGCTTTGAAAGAACCTTCTAGGAATTGCCTTCCTAATGTCTAATGGAACATGGTCTCTCAGTAGCCAGATTTGTGCCAGTTAGTGCCCGATTTCAAACTGCATAGCTAATTTTCACTTGCACAACAGTAATTCATTTCTTGGAGAGAGGAGTTTTAAAGTTGTTTTTAAGGCCCTTTTTGGGTTTTTCCCCATATTCCTGTTCTGCTTTATATTGGGGTATGTGTACTTCAAATATCAGGAAAAAACAATTTCCAAAATGACTGATGTAGCCCTTCACATGACAAGAAATTAGTTTAAAAATTAAAAAAAAGAAAGAAATTAGCATTACTACTAATGCTAATTTTTATTATTTTTAAACACCAATTTTGAGAGGATGCTTAAATTTTTGGGTGTCAGTACAACATTGAAGTGTTAATTACTGCTTCATAAATGTGTGCTGCTTTGTGAAAATCGGTTTCGGAAGGTCTCACTAGAAATTCAAGGATCTGTGCTCCCCTCTTGATTCTGAAATGTTTGCAAACTGTGTAGTTGTGTCTGACCTGAAACCTGTATTGGAAAGTGGTAAAAACTCTGCCCACTTTCAGGCTTTTGCTCTTCTTGAATTCCCCATAAAAATGAAACCTAATAAGATTGATTGCTAAAACCTCCTAGGAATTCTTTTAAATTCAGTAGAGTTGATACTTCTTTGGAACACTGTTTAACTTCAGTATTTTATACTTTTGAGAGTATAAATGTGTCAACAATCTTTTTGGTTTAGTCATTGAGTGAAAAGTTAATATGTTCAAGTAGTTTAGTAAATGACTGGTGTTCACTCCATCACCTGTGTTGCAAGGGAAGATGCTGTCGTGAATCGATCTGTGATATTTGCATCCAACATGGTGAAGATAAAACCAGTATTTTTTTACTGGGTGGTAGTGTGATGATAAACTATTTTAAGTAGTTACATATGTGACTAATAGAAGTTCGTTTTGTTTTGCAGTTTGAATTATTTTACAGTCAGCATTTTAGTGGGAGGAAGCTTACTTGGTTGCATTATCTTTGTACAGGTAAAACTAAATGCTTTGCTAAACTTTCATTCTATACTACTGGCAATTACTTGTTATAAGGTCTTTTCAAATGACAACAGGCTTTGGAGTTGGAACATTATGATGCATATGAAGTCAAGTAACTTATTTTGCATTATAAATTAATTTAATATTTGCTGCTTAGTATCTCCAAAATTTGTTTTGTAAACTTGCATATGTTACCTGTGGTTTATTAAAATAGGGTTGTACGTTCTTAACAACAAAATGGCACTGTAGAACTGATGAGTTATTAACAGTTGCCCTGGAATTATTTCTGTAGTATCAGATGTCCCTTAGCTGAATATTAAATATTAAGAATTCATATTATACTGTTTTACTCAGGTATGTAGCTAAGTAAATACATACATACATGTATATATACACGCACACACACTTATGTTTTTATATATATAGAAGTATTTGTTAAAATATATCTTAGAAGAGATATATAAAATTGTCACTTAGTTTAGTAGGTATCAGTCAATCGTATTTTATTTCAAGTGCTTTCAGTACCAGGTTTTAACAACTGAGCATCACAACATATTACATGGAAGTGAAAACCAGAGTAGCATGAAATATAATTTAATGAAAATTTAGTTCTGGTAGTAGAAGTCTGCTGTTTACTCTCAGTCACTTTCACACAGAAAATCCAAGTGTACTTTCAGGCAGATTTCTTCAGTGCTTTTTTTTGCCCCTGCTTTTCCTCTTTTTGCCCCCTTTTTTTTTAATTTCAGGGAATTTAAAGAATATAAGAATATTTAGAAAAACTTTATAGGAGAAGTATTTTGGTTTTAAATCTTCCCTTGGAACAACTTTTCTATAATCACTATTCTGTGATTCTGTGTTAATTAAAGTTTATGCATTGGTATGTGTTGAGGACATTTGGAATTTCCTTTTTTTTTTTTACTGTAAATGATATTGTATATTTCAAATTCTGCACTGCAGGTTTCCTTTTTTCTTTAAAACACTACTGTTTTAGTATTCATAGTTTATCAGAGTTATTTTTGTTGTAAGCTACATTCTGAATGCGTTAAGTTCACAACATGAGCTTTCATCTTCCATTTTTCCATTCCAAGTGTTAAATGCATACTTGGGTATGACTTGAATATCTGGAAAGGTACAAATAGCCTTAGTTTTCAGGCTTCAGATGACTTTTCAGCACACTCCGTCAGTTCATAAAATACTACTTCTGTCATTACAGGTGAAGTAAAAATGAATTATTTGTGCAAACCTTATGTAGCCATGGTCACGACGTACCAAATGGCAGTGCTGCTTGCCTTCAACAACAGTGAAACTGTCAGTTACAAGGAGCTTCAGGATAGTACACAAATGAATGAGAAGGAACTGTCCAAAACCATCAAATCCTTACTTGATGTCAAAATGATCAACCATGACTCAGACAAGGTATGCTGTCGTGATATCGATGTTTCACATCTTCAGCCTTATGAATCTAATATTTGATGGCTTTTATAATATAAAAGAATCCATTATGCTCGCAGCCCAGCAGGCCAACCGTATCCTGGGCTGCATCAAAAGAAGCGTGGCCAGCAGGTCAAGGGAGGTGATTCTGCCCCTCTATTCCTCTCTGGAGTATTGTGTCCAGTTCCAGAATCCTCAGCATAAGAAGGATATGGAGCTGTTGGAATGGGATGAGAGGAGGGCTACAAAGATGATCAGAGGACTGGAACACTTCCCATACAAGGACTGTTTGAAAGCGTTGGGTTTGTTCAGCCTGGAGAAGAGAAGGCTCCAAGGAGACCTTATAGCGACCTTCCAGTACCTGAAAGGGTTCTGCAAGAAAGCTGGGGAAGGACTGTTCACAAAGGCTTATGGTGATAGGATTATGGACAATGGGTATAAACTGGAGAGAAGCAGGTTTAGACTAGACATAAGGAGGAATTTCTTTGTGCTGAGAGTGGTGCGGCACTGGCACAGGTTGCCCAGGGAAGTTGTGGATGCTCCATCTTTGGAAGTGTTCAAGGCCAGGTTGGATGGAACCTTGAGCAGCCTGATATAGTGGGACATGTCCCTTCCCATGGCAGCGGGCTGGAACTGGATGATATTTAAGGTGTCTTCCAATCCAAAGTATAACATGATTCTATGATTTGTAAGGAAAGCGGCAAGAAGAAGTAGGCCATCTCTGTCAGACTCCCTGTGCTTGTAACAGCATGGTATGCTGAATGAGTAATAATGCTAAGACTCTTTATTGTTTCTGCTTTAGACTCAATGCTGCTGGAGGGGAATATTCTTTAAATAAAAACACCACTTTCAAAGATGTACTGAATCGTGGAAAGGAGCCTGACTGGTAAACTCTCTTACAGAGATCTCCCCAAAACATTTGTGGGATTATGAGACTGAAAGTAACAGCAATCATGTTCTTACTTGCTGATGGATTGCAAGAGGAGGAAAGGGAGCAAGGAGGACTTGTGTTAGAGGATTTTTGTTACAATTTGCAAAACTCTTATTGTCCCATGAGTTTTATGGAATTCCAGTAATATCTGAGCTCTCTGTCTAGTTAAAGCAATGACTGGCATAGGTTCTGCTTCCAAGACTTCATCATGTGTCTATATCACCTACATGAAATCAGTTGTTTTTTTTCCCCATACTGTGAAGAGCACAGAAGTCTGCTATGTAAGAAACAGTGCAGAAGTACCTGTGCATATCCTACCAACTTCAGCGTGTACTTCCAGCCAGCTGAGGGAGCCTGTTATTCAGACAGTATCAGATAGAAGAAACTGAGATAAGCTGTTCATTTCACTTATGAGAAGAACTGTAAAGCTGCTTTGATAGCTGCTTTTTTAAACAAAGGAGAATATTAGAAAATGAAAGTGAGGTCACAAGATTGCAGATTACTCTTGTGTGTTTGTTCTTTTTTGAAAGAGGAGAAATAAATAATGAAGAAACTTGTCAAAATTTTAATTGGTTCAGTTCAATTCACTGTTGTGGTTTATACTCAACCATGTAAACAGAATAATGCTAAAAGTTAACGTCAGCTTATATTTTTAAAGCTGTTGATCTTTGCCATTTCATGTTAAATTTCGTATACTATGCCTGGATATTATAAAATATATTCTTATACATATTCTAATATATCCTAATAAAGAATATTTGTTGCTGAATATAAAACTAGCATTAATATTGTTTTGAGTAAATATTTAGGTAAGTATTGGTTGTGTTTACTGAACTATTTGCACTGGAGGCATCCATGGTTTGGCACGATTCCGAAGTCTAAGAAGCCCAGTAACTTTATTCTGCTGGAAATTGGTAATACTTTTACAGGCTCTTGCCTGGAAACTGCAAAGATCAGTCAGATTATCCTATTAGTTGAACATAAAGGTGTTTGGACTGCAGGGAATAGTTACCGTTTATTGAAAAAAAATAATCTTTCACATGTGGAAGAGAATTGAGCTGCTGAGAGGAAATAATTAGAAACATGCAGAGAGGCATGGAACTGTAGACGCTGCAGTTTGTCAGCTGTTTCTGCTAAAACATAAAAATTATTAGATGCCTGTCCTTAAGTTCTGGAAGGCAATGTTAGTAATGGTTGTGAAAGCAGTGGCTCACTCTCTTGAGATTCTGCCATAAATAAATGCAAATACTACTTTCTTTGCAGGGTGAAAATAAATATAAATGGAGAGTGTTTAAAATAAACTTTGGAACTATTGAAACAGAAATTGCTTTAAATGCATTGACTAGTTAACAAAATTCATGCCTGTCAGTGTTCTTTATAGTGTTTTCTATAAGGGACTTGATTTCTGGATTAGTTTAACTGTGGCTTGAAAAATTGACCCAGTTTGTGTGACATTTTAGAATTTCCAACTACAAATCTGAAATGCTTGTATGTATGCAAGCCCCTAACTGTGATTTTTTCAAAATCAATTGCTATCATTTTTTTTGGTTCCATTTCTGATTTTTTAAAAAATTCTTTATTGCAGGAAGATATAGAGACAGAATCTACTTTTTCATTAAATATGAGCTTCAGCAGTAAACGAACAAAATTTAAAATTACTACATCAATGCAGAAAGACACACCACAGGCAAGTATTCTTTGATGTTTCTTAATTGATCAGGTTAGGAAGCTTATTTTTCTATATCAAATTTATTGTGTTTTGGTGTAAGCAGATATTAGAGTTCCTGTTTAAGATTTACATTGCTGTGAAGGGATTGTCTAAGTTGAAAGCTTGAAAACTGTATATTTCTTAACATATAGGCAGGAGAAAGTTGAATAGAGAATAAGAAAGTAGAAGAAAAAGCTAAAAGAACTACTACTCCTTTTGTACCAAATAGGATTGATATTTAGCTTGTCTTACCTAATGAGACTTTTGTTGGTGTTTATGAAAACAACTTATTCCAGGAATAGCAGAAACAATTAACTGTTTTCCTATAGTTTTGTGTCTTTTGGCAACTAAAATTAACTCCAATATTGATAATCCATGTTCCTTCTGTATCTTGTAAGACACAGGGTTCTGTACACATATGCTGCCAAACTCAGTACAGTATAGTAAATTCTGCCTGCCTGTCTCTTTAGCAAAAATGCTGAGTTTGGATGTGTCTCTCCTACCTTCTTGCTGACTTTCATGAAACCTGCTATTCTTCATTTATGGAAGTACTTTGCCTGGAATTGAACTTCACCTAGATTTATTTTATTAATTGATAACATTTAATAAAATATAACTACAGATTCAAGGTACTTTTATGAAGTGATTATTGATCTTATGGTATTTTAAGCATTACTGTTCTTCCTGTACTGCAGGAGATGGAACAGACCAGAAGTGCTGTAGATGAAGACAGAAAAATGTATCTTCAAGCTGCTATAGTCCGTATCATGAAAGCACGTAAAGTGTTGCGACATAATGCTCTTATTCAGGAGGTAAGTTAAAATTCTCTCCTGAAGCATGATTGGATGAAAATCTTCAGCTTATTTGGGTAAAACATCCTACTGTGAAACTCTGCCATATCAAAACTAATACCTCAGTGAAATTAGGGACAATTTCATTGGAATCTACTTTGAACTGTGGTTTTGGAGCACTTGCTTCCTCAGTCATGTTCTTGTGTCTGAGCATTAAAGCATTACGTGCCTTTGTGCTTGCTCTTTCCTGTTGTCTGGTTCTAGGCTGACAGATGTTGTATCCTGTAAGATTCATTGTCAGAGCTATAGGCTCGGTTGAAAAGCTGAATGTGGATTTTCTAGATACGGAATTTCCACAGAAGCACCTAACCAATTTTGACCTCTAAGCATAATTTTATTCTAATTCATGGCTTGAATTTTAAAAGTTGTTCAAGTATGCAGACATGCACTTCTTAAACTCCCTGCCCCATTGAGCAGTACAGCTGTATAGGCTTTTTAGTCTCTAGATTAATGATCTGTGAACTGTCGAAGACTGGTTGGAAGGAAGTGCCATTTCTTTCTCCCACTTTCACATCTATACTAGCTGCCTCCCTATAATTGTATTTCTTATTCCAACCTAACCTTTTCTGCTACCAACCAGTTCCCAGTTTTAGTTTTCTCAGCCTTCCAAGGCATTCATTCATTAGTATAATTAATTCGTCTGTTATCTGAGACTTACTGGATAGCCTCAGAACGGACTAGTGGGAGAGAAAATAAATATTCCTGCTTTATTTGACCATTTTGAGCATGAAGGTGGAGATCCATTCAGTCATTTTGAGATCTGCTCTGTGCCTGGTGCCTTGTTGTGGAGGATACAGTTTACCATACTCACCACTTAATTTTTTATCCTTAAAAAAAATAAGCAGCTACAGAGAGCCTGTAAACCGAGAACTTGCAATGTGAGGTGTCTTATTGGTTTTGGATACTGAAGTAGTGCTTGTACACAAATACTCTGAAAGCAAGCTTAATTTAAGAAATTTGGCTTTGAATGTTTAAAAGATGAGGTAGTGTAGGTTGTGATTGTTCTCAAAATCTTTGGCTGTTTTATTTCCTGTTAAGTCATCGATGCAATTATGATGAAATCCTATAAGAATTTACACTTGAAACTAGAAAATGGTAGGTGAGCCCCATTTCATCTCTGAAAATACTTTTTGCTCCCTACTCTCAAATTCTTCGAAAAAAATTTTTGAAATGTACTTTTCTTGAGACTAGTTTATAAGGGTGGAATAGATGAAAAAATTTTATGTTTTGGAAACAAATTTCCTTTCTGGTTATGTTTTCCTTTGTTTAACTCAGGAGGCATCTGCCATGCCTCTGCTGTGCTTTGCTCTTATGGTACAATGTGTTAACATCAGCAGCATTTTCACATTTTGCAAGTATGGTGGATATTTTGATTGTTACTCTACTAAGTAGAGAGTAAAGTTGGTGCTTCATTTATCTATCACCAGCCACAGTAATGTTTTTTTTACCTTAGCTTTTATCTAAATTTATGACATTTTTGAAAATCATATCCTTTCTCATTTATTCTGTAGTTGTCCATTTTAAATACTACCTATGTCCTAGGTGGATTAGAGCAATTAAAACTGAAAGTTAGGCTTCTAAATAATGAATAGCTATGCTGCCTTACATTGTGGGTACCTTCTTAAGCATAAGGTGAAGCAGTACAAAAATCCATTAGTGTTAATTTTCTCTTCTTCTTTGCACTCTGAATTAATTTGTGCTGATCTCCATGCTGTCTCAGCTAAACTTTTGCTGGGACCTGAGCCAGATGATTGATAATCTTAGGTGTCTTCTCTACAGTCTGTGATATAGATGTGCTTTTCAGCATTTCAGAAATTAGTGCCAGGTTTTAGAGCAAATTGTGAGGAGGCAGATTCTTGTATACTTAATGCTTAAACGTAAAGATGAAAAACTGATGTTAAGTAGAAATTGTACCTGCTTATGTCTGCATTGAGCTCAGTAACTTGTTTTCCTTCATGTTTTATAAGACCAAACTACCCAGGGGTTCCAAGTCGAACAGCTTTCTCTCTAGACAGAACTGTATTAAAAAATTAATAACCATTCCTTCTATTAGGCCTGTGGGGTATGCCTAACTAAATTCTTGACTGTCCAGCTTCCTTTTTCCCCTGCTAACCTTGTACTAAGACTTACTATACTGTCAAGAGCTTTTTTTATTTCTCAAAACATTAATTTGTGATATTGTTACTAATTATGGTGATATATATGCTTAGTTATTATTCATAACATTTCTAGCCTAACTTCTTGAGGAGTAAGAAGGAATCTTTTGAAAGGAAATATGTTCACTGTGAATGGTTAATATTTTCTCACCTCTTTAATATTTTTTTCTGAGCTATAAAAGCAGAATTATATGTATGATTGAAAGACTCCTAGCCTTAATATAGTTAGCTCTGATTCTAACGGTTAACTGCAGCACTGTATGTTTCATTTAGGGACGGGTGTCCAAGAAAATACTCAAGGCCCATGTATTTCTGCAAGTGGTCTTTGCTCAGTTGTTAGTTGTTAGACGTGCCCTGACAGTTTTACTTTTAGCTCCATGTTGCAGTCACTTGCAAGGTCAGTGGGAGCAGTCGAGGGGAAAAGTCAATGCAGTTTTTCCTGGAGAAGGCTTTATTCTGACCATCTGGTATGTCTCTTATTTGTATTATCTTTGGTAAAACAAAACCAAAAATCCTACCAATACTTGAAGTAGGACAATGACTATCAGTTGGAGCGTAGGGCTGAAGTTTAGTTGAAATCTGAGCAGATTTGTTAGCTCGTTAGCAGCAAGTTTCTTCTCTTCTGTACTGTTGTGCAATGTAGCAGACCCTTGGCTGCTAGCCTAACAAAACTCACTCTTTGAAGCTTTTTGTTTGCTTTGCTCAGTGAGTTCTACCTGGTGAGTTCTGTTGGCTCACAGAGGGCTCCAGCAAGCTCTAGAGCTGGGGCAAAGCCAGCCATGAAAAGCTGTAAAGAAAATGGGAATCCAGCTGAAATAAAAACCAGTTTCTGTACAGAACAAATGAGAAGCTATGGGCAAAATTGTTGACCTCACTTACCATTGCTAGAAAGTAGAGAGGAGAAAGTAATAGTAATTTTCTTTGCTACAGATTGGCTGCAAAAGTAAAATAGAAAAAAATTTCCAGGTTAATAGGTATGCATGTGCTGTTACTACATACCATTTCCTTTTCTCTACAAGAGAATGGGCAAAACTGAGAACTATTAAGAGACTTCTGAAGTCTTGCCTGCAGCTGCAGCTTCTTCAACAATGCATATATAGATTTGTCTTTGCAACAAATAATTTTTACTGTGTGTATTTAAAAGTTCAAGCATAGCCAGATGGAACTTGCCATGTAGTAGGGCTATCTTCAGTGACTGAAGAGAGGTTCATCCTGATTGTCTCAAGTTGTATAGGAAAGGTATTGAGTTGTAGGTGGACTCATTCACACCTTCTAGGCAGCTGAGCAGTTGGAGCTCCTGCCAGGACCAGGTAAATAGCACTACATGGGATGGAACAGACAAAACAAAGCAAATCCAGCTCACATTTCATATCCTGGCAGCTGCAACAGCAATGAAGTAGTGTAATTTTACTAAAGAATTACTAATTGGGCTGTGTCTTTAGTAATGAAAAGTGTCATCAAGGGCTTGTCAGCAATTTTCCGAAAAAGTGGTGGTTTTTCTTGAAAATGTTAATAAGGTCATCTTTATAGTTAGATTTCTTTTTATTTGTTATGTACCTGTTCACATGTCTTCTAAACGTGTCCTTTTAATGTCATAAAGAAAACACAAATCTTTATTAAATCATAGAATCACAGAATTGTTTAGCTTGGGAAAGACATTTAAGATTATAAAGTCCAATCTAACTTAACACTGCCAAGTCCACCACTAAACCATGCCCCTAAGCATCACATCTGTGTGTATTTTACATACCTCCAGGGACAGTGACTCAGCCACTTCCTGGGCAGCCTGTTCCAATGCTTGGTAACCCTTTCAGTGAAGTTATTTTTCCTAATATCCAGTCTAAGGCTCCCTGGCACAGCCTGAGGCCATTTCCTCTCTTCCTATTGCACGTTGCCTGGGAGAAGAGACCAAAACCCACCTTGCTACAACCTTCTTTTGGGTAGTTGTAGAGGGTGATAAAGGCTCCCCTTCAACCTCCTCGTTCCCAGCAGAACAACCCCATTTCCCTCAGCTTCTCCTCATAAGACTTGTGCTCCAGAGCCTTGAACAGTGTCGTTGCCCTTGTCTAAACAGGCTCCAGCAGCAAAATGTCTTTCTTGTAGCGAGGGGCCCAAACGAACACAGTATTCGAGGTGTGGCCTCACCGGTGCTGAGTAGAGGGGGATGATCACTTCTCTAAGTTGTGCTAGCCACACTGTTTTTGATATAAGCCAGGATGCTGTTAGCCTTCTTGGCTGCTTGGGCACTGCTGGCTCATGTTCACCCAGCTGTCGATCAAGAGCCTTTTCTTCTAGGCGGCTTTGCAACCATTCATCCTCAAGCCTATAGCTTTGCTTGGGTATGTTGTGACCCAAGCACTGGAAACAGCACTTGGTCTTGTTGAAGCTCATACAGTTGGCCTGGACTCATCAGTCCAGTCTGTCCAGATCCCTCTGTAGAGCCTTACTTTCTGCAAGCAGTTCAGCGCTCCCACGCGACTTGGTGTAATCTGCAAACTTACTGAGGATGCACTCAATCCCCTTGTCAATGAAAACATCTTCTCTGTCTTTTTATGATAACAAAAGTGGTGATGGGTGAGAAGAAAATTGTGTTCTGCTTTCGAGGTAGTTTTGCAAAATACTGTCAAGTGAAATTTAACCATTCATAATTGTATAAACTATTATGAAAATTAAGATTAACACATTTTTCAGGTGTTTAATTATCAAGTAAGACTGATGTAACTCAACCAAATTTTGGGAATCCGTAAATTAAATATTCCAGAACAATGAAAGTACATAAACAGAAGTAAAAGAAACCACATCCAGGAAGAGAAGTCAGTTGGCAGAGCCAGCATGGAAAGGCACATTTTACACATGGCACATGGAAAGGCTATTTTACAAAATTTTCAGTTTCCTTAAATTGTGGTGATAATCAAGTGAAGAAATGTGTTAATATTAGATTAATTTTTAACCTGAATATTAATCTTCATCTGTACTATGACAAATAAAGCAAGCAAAAAGACTGAGACATCTGATTCATATGCAGGGAAACTAACCAATGAGCTGAGCAGTCAGTTTAAGTGTTCTGACACTAATGTATAGATGCTCTGTTGGTAGTTATATATATTCCAGGTTTATTTAGTTCTGTCTTTGAAAGAAAAATATACTGAATTTGTCTTAAAGGCTTTATTGAATGTTTCTATAGCATTTATAAATGTTGTAAATAAAAATAACAAAAAACATGTTGGTCTTTTGCAGGTAATTAGCCAATCAAGAGCTAGGTTTAACCCAAGTATCAGCATGATTAAGAAGTGTATTGAAGTTCTGATAGACAAACAGTACATAGAGCGAAGCCAAGCCTCTGCAGACGAATACAGTTACGTAGCATGATGTTGCTATCCTGCAGGTATGATTGTAAGGAGATAATTGCTGTCACTGTTTGGTGTGTTCCTGTGGGAAAAGGCAGGCCTGTGCCTCCATAATTGGTCACTTGGCAGCCCCCGTTTTTCTGCTGTTTACAACATCACCAGTGCCACGTCATGAGCGTCAATGAAAATGCCTATAGATATTTCAAGCTCATGTCATTATGACATTTCTTAAAACTTTACTAAAAGAATGAGTGAAGTATTGCTGAAATGTGGAAAATTGGTTGGGTACCATGCTTTTATTTTTCCCTCCCCTTTCACGTTTGCAGTTGATGTTTTTTAATGTATCTTAAGACAAAGTAAAAAAATTAAAAAGCCTAAATATTGTAATATGACAGATAACCTAATAATTGTATCTACATTGAAATGTAAAAAAAATAATGATCATGATACTGCTGCTTGTCAAATAAAAAAATAAAGTTATATAATGTGTCTTGAATGATTGTACAAATGGATATAGCATTAATGTTTGCAAATATTATTCAGACCTGGAAGAGTAGAAATAATGTTGTGTGTTTGGGTTTTGGATAACCTCAGAAACAGATCTGACGTAAGAACTAATTTATATAAAGCTGAATAGCAGGTATATTATGTTTGATGTGATTACAAAAAAATATTTATGGTGAGGTGCGCATTTTGTTTTCTTGAGATTAGGCTAACTTACATTCTTAGTGCCTCAAGGCCTACTCTGTCTCTCTTAATCTCACACTGTAGGAATATGTTACAAGAGAAAATAAACATACTTGAGGGGATTTAACCAGTGTAGTTCATAGTTAGTAATGATTATAATGAACATCAAAGATATAATTGAGTGACTTTGAAACCACCCTATTAGTGGGAAAGAATATAGCAGACTGGAAATCGAAAAATGTTTTCTCTCATGCATTAGGTAGAAGCACTACATGGATGTGTACCTATGTTTGTTTCTACATAAATGTAGAGTGGGTATTTTTCTTGTTTTCCCTCCTAACACATATGGTTGTATTTATTGTATTTTGTTTTCCTCTGCCACAATTAGATTTCTAGCTATTTGGGCAGGACAAGAAATCCATGGGCTATTTCATGTCCTGCCTTGTTCATCAGGGATGGCATGGTGACTATTCACTCTCACGTAAGTCTAGTTTTAAAAGCTACTAACTTCACCACTGGAAATTTGCAATTTAAGAGCATTAAGCATATGAGCATACTGAATGCCTGCTGCAGAAAAGAGCTTCCTCACAGCTACACCTGCTATCAACAGGCTAAATATTAATTAACTTTAAAAGTTCTATTTTTGCCAAATTTTATTTGTGTGCATATAAAAATACGTATGTAGATATATATTATTTGCAATATTTTTTTAGATCGTGTGATGTTTCATCACCTACTGAAAGTCCGCAGAAGGAGAACTGATTTTAATGGAAAGAAACCTTTTTGAGGAGAGCTTTTTTGTTTTTTCTTTTTCTAGTTCTCCACTGTATGGAAGGCTTCCCTTTGACAGTTATTTTTGTTGTCTCTTCTTTCTTAACTGACATTGCATTCAGATGTCATCTGGAGGGTGTAGTAAACATTCTATAGTTAGCTAGGAAATGCATCAAGAAGCTGTAATGTTTTCCTTATGTGGATTTTACTAAGGATGAATAAAGGGCAATAAACAATGAAGGGCACTAAACACTTATATATTTATGGTATTTTATCCCACTCTACTAAGATCTAGATTTTTAAAAATGGATTTATGTCTTAAAGAAGTGGGTTTTTTAACTGATAGTAATATGGTGCAGTAGGTCTTTGTCTCAAGTGGTAGTTCAAAGCTGTATATGTGTGTTGGGAGACAGCACATGTGCTTGTGGAGTCCCTAAGTGTAGTAAATAGGAGATACATTAGTGTGGAGTGACTTTTAATCTATTTCAATATGAAGCGTTTCTGTGCTTTATAAAAAGTAAATAATTTCTTCTTACAACAAGAAATAGAATAGAGGGAATATTCTATGATACAACAGAAAAAAGATTGCCTGACTGAACGATCAGATCCTTTCTCCAGAAAACAAACTAACAGTGACACCAAAGCTTCTGGAAACAAATGTGTTTTATCTTGTAAATTGTGTATGAGTCAACGGATTTTGAACTTGTTTCTTCATAAAAGGGTTAATAAAAGCTTTATTTAAATATAGATTGCAGTAGCAAAATTTTAAGACCGAGTTTGAAAAAACTTTAACAAATTTATTTTCAGAATCACTTCATAGTCAAAACAAAACCTTTACTGCTGTAGCCCAAACGTGTACAGTTTTAACATTACCTTATCTCTGAATTTTTGCATACCCATAACATCAAAAGTAACATTTTGGTTTTTAGATGAGCATGCTGCTGAGTTGAGGCATGTTTAGTGAGTTAAAAACATATATCTATTTCAGCACAGTTGGCATCCCCAGACAATGTCTTTCATAATTATACGTAAATGCAGTCTTTTCAGTCCCTCTTGGGAAACATGGCTATAGCTGGGAAACATTTTTGAGTTCTCCTTTAACTCACACTTTTCCCCCTAAGGAAAAAAATACAGCAAGGATTCAGCCCTCTGTAGCTAAATGAGCACACTGAAGTCATTGCTGGCACACAGCGATGCTGCTTATAGTGTAGTGCTATAACCTGGCAACTCAACACAGCTGGCAAGTGTCATTTCAAAATACAAAGTGCTAATGGCTGTTAAAAGGAGAGGCAAATCATGAGAAGACAAGACGTACAAAAATGCCATGCATTGTTCACTAGAAGAAATTGATGTGATTGTACAGATTTGGGGTTTTTTTGTCTTAAGCCTGGTAACGTGTATGGCCTGCTGGTTTATTTGGAACCATAATGATTTCATACATCTGTAACATCAAAATGCATTTTAACTCTACTATTGAGTGTTGTTGATAATTCTAATGCCGACTGAAAATGTATTTCTGTGGTGCTTTAATTTGTCTTCAGATTGATTATCTTATTCCAGGAAAGAAAAATGCATGCCTGTCCTTCAGTGTGTTCAGACATACACTAGAGCTGGAGCTATGAAGGGTTCTTAAATCACTATAACATGAGAAACAGTTTTCAAAATGGAGAGTATCATTACTTTTTAAGAAACCTTTTAATAAGTACATTCTAAATAAGGAGCAGAGTATGGAAATTGGTTGAAGTAGAAATAGATTTTGTAAGCTGATATCTTTTAGCCATGCTTATAACGTTGTTTCTTATCCTTAGAAAAGATAATTTTAAAAGCAAGTCTTAGAACATAGTCTTGGTTCTTGACCAGAATAAATTCTTTGTACCCTAGGACAGAATGTTAGGACCATTCATGCTTTACAGATAAAGTAAGTACCTAGAATTAATTAAGGTGTTATGATTTATGAAAACATGTTTTCCAGAAGCAATTGTTCTTGCACTGAGTATTTCCTCTTATTACAAACCTGAATTTATTTGCTTATGTTAAGTTGTACAGTACTTCCTAGCTGATAATAAAACAGTGTTTTGCAAGATGTCAGGCAAGAGGAGAGAAAGGATCAAAGCATTGTCTGGGTATAATAATTTTAAAAGAATAGAAGACTTTGCTAAACTCAAGTGTATGTGTGTGTAGTTTTATGTGTGTGTAGTTTTAAAGAAGGAGGGTGGACAAATAATGATAGTGAAAGTAACCAAATACTTGTAGCTTGGGTGTGCATTTCTTATTGCCTTCTTTCTGTGGAATTCACATTTGCATAAATAAGGGAATAAAATAACAGCCAACAGAAGGAAGGAGGTAGATGAGGAGGCAGACTAGTTGACCTCCCTTTTAGAAGTACTGGAGTTTGTTTTGTGTTCTTTATCTTTGAATAGTTTAACCATGCGTGTGTTAATTAGCAAGATTTCTATTTAGTTCTGTATTGATGATTACTTGTCACATGTTTGAGGAAAGAGTGTGCTAGAGTAGTCAAAGCAGCAATGCATTTGACATAGCTGTGTGTTGATGCTGATGCTATCAGCTGCCTCAGGCGCATGCAGCACAAGGCTTGAAAGTTTACGTAGTCTCCCCAGTAAGTCCAGCCTTGCATGTGCATCAGAGAAGGAAAGGACTGCTCTAAGCCTGAGAAGTAGTACAAAGCAACTCAAAAGGTACTGTAAGTCTCTTCTAAAACAGTGTTAGTATTTTAGGGAATTTTTGCCACTGTTCATTTTTACACTCTCTTTATGACCCTTGTGACTAAAAGCCATCAGTGATGATTTAAGCAAAACTGAAATCCTTAATCTGTTTGATTGCTTTGATTGGAGTGACAAACATTAACACCATAATAAATTCCTCCTGCACAGATGGGAAAAGTAATGCGTGTGTGCATTACCAGCCTATGACATTATCAAGTAAAAACTTTACACTTAAATCACTGGTAAACTTGCTGTGTATGAATCCTTTCTAGAGATTTTGGACTAGCCAGAAATCTTTGGTATTTCATAGTGAGGGCTATACTAACTTTATTTGTCCTTCCTTCCACTGAGCTAAATAAAATCATACATTGATGCTCTGATTTAGTGTTATGTACTAGGAACAGAAAATCATATATTCTGGGACTACAGAATGTAAAGTGGGATGTAGCATTTCCCAATGTCTGTGTAGCCAAGGCATCGATTCTCTCAGTCTGACTCCTGCTTACCCAACCAAATGTTTGGTTTATTCATGTTTACAGGAACAATGGATCAATAAGATTGTTTGGTGCGTTTTCATCTGAAGAGGCCTTGTTCTTAGCATAATCATCGTATGGTAAACACTAAGCTGTCAACAGTGGCAGTGTAGCTGCCAAAAGTTATTGAAGAGGGATGGTTTGAGGATAGTTTGGAAGCTTGGTGGGTTATTGTTGCCTGTGTTTTACTGTTGGCTATGTCATCTATCATTGAGAAGCTCAACATGAGCAGGCAGTATGCACTGGCAGCTCAGAAGGCCAACTGGATCCTGGGCTGCATCAAAAGGAGTGTGGCCAGCAGGGCAAGGGAGGTGATTCTGCCCCTCTGTTCCTCTCTTGTGAGACCCCACCTGGAGTGTTGTGTCCAGTTCTAGAATCCTCAACATAAGAAGGATATAGAGCTGTTGGAATGGAACCAGAGGAGGGCTACAAGGATGATCAGAGGACTGGAACACTTCCCATACAAGGACCGACTGAGAGGGGTTCAGCCTGGAGAAGAGGAGGCTTCGAGAAGACCTTATAGCGACCTTCCAGTACCTGAAAGGGTCCTACATGAAAGCTGGGGAGGGACTGTTCACAAAGGCTTGTGGTGATAGGGTGAGTGGGAACAGGTATAGACTAGAGAGGGGTAGATTTAGACTAGACATTAGGAAGAATTTCTTCACCATGAGAGGTGAGGCACTGGCACAGGTTGCCCAGGGAAGCTGGAGATGCTCCATCCCTGGAGGTGTTCAAGGCCAGGTTGGATGGGACTTTGAGCAGCCTTATCTAGTGGGAGGTGTCCCTGCCCATGGTAGGGGGACTGGAACTGGATGATCTTTAAGGTCCCTTCCAACCTAAATTCTATGATTCTATGATCTGTAAGTTACTAGGTGTATGTGATAAAAAGTGTTATACTAGTTGGATGGTTTTTCACACTGTGTGGAACAGTTTTGGTTCATTTGCACAAGTTGTACTTGCAGACTGTTTTCTTACGAACTCTATGCATGGGTCCTTTTTCCTTTCTTCTTTCCAGCCACCAGCCTCATAGAATTCAACGTTGTCAAAACTTGAGTTTGAGAGAATAAAATAAAATACATCTGAAACTCATGATATTAGTTATTTGTATGACTACAAAGCTAGTTCAGAATTTTTTATGGGATTTGTTTTGAGCAAAGCCAGGCATTTGGCTCTTTCAGAGTGGAGACCCACATGGAGTGAGGTGCTGCCTAGAGGTAATCAAGAGGAAACAGTCAATGGAAGGCTATGAACAGTTACTGATTCTTAGGCTTCAGAAGCTGATCCAGTATGTTTCTGTACACAGGACCTAGTAGCTCACCTGTTCTCCTCAGGGTTTGTTCTGTTTTAAAGAGAGGGCATAAACACTGCCCAGCCTTATTGAGCCTTTTTTCATTCTTTGCTTTACCAGGAGAATGTCCTACTCTGAACCAGTAAGGTAAGCAAGATCTGTTCTCTCTTGGATGTGTACAAACTTAAATTGGCTTGAAGGTAAATCGACCAAAAGGGATGAACTTTTACCTGATTCCCAAGTCTTTTTGTGTATTTTCCTTTGTAGTATTCAAGGATCTAAAAAACAGTAATTGGGACAGGAGATCTGTAAACTTAGTCTTGAAGGTTTGGCTGTGGGTATGGGTCGCAGTCAGTGAGTTGGTACACTGAAAACGAGCCATCTGCTGCTCAGCACAGAAGAGAAGTGGCAATGATCAGAATTCTGTGTGCAAACTTCATCCTCTACTGATTACTAGTTATAGCTAGTAATCTAGTTACCAATAATGAATGAGTATGTGAACATAGAAGTTCAGAGGCTGTCTCATCTGGAGACTCAAAGGCTTGGAAATTAGGCATTCAGAACTACCTTCTTTGGATTTGCACGTCCAACCATTTCTGCCTATGTTCTATGTTCTGCCTAACTCATTCGAAGCTGTGAAAATGAGTCATGTGAATCTCACCTGTACCCTCTTCACAGTGATTCCAGGTAAAATTCTCTCCCTTCTCCCGAGTGTCTGCTGCCACATGTTTTAATGTGCTGGTAATAGGATATCTGAGCCTTGCTGTAGCCACAAATGGAAGGGAATAGAGGTACACCCACAAAGCATGCACTGCTTAAATCTGAGTCATGGCTGTGAATCAGAGATGTGCCTGTTGCAGCTGGTGAAAGAGATTTGGGAGAGATGTAACATTCCTATTGAGAAAAGCAGTGGTCTCATTTTGGGCCGAGGAAACCTATCTGTGCAAGTAGGCTCCCTATCCGCTGAGAAGACCCTAAAACCTAATACCTACCATCCATTTTTGAGTAAAGTAACGGAGAAATTAGAGGAGCTGCTCCTCAGTCCTCTTTCCTCAAGGCAGTAGTGTTACCTGTTTGGGGTGCCCTCCCTCTTCCAGAGCACTGAGTAGTTAATTTGTCTTGTGTCACTGACTAAGACTGGTATTAACCTAATGGTAAGGAGAGAGTGGGGACGCATGTTCTGGTCCTCATCGACAGTCTGGCCGTTGGGGCAAAAGAGCGTGGGGTTTTGCATGTGAACTGACAGACCCTCCTTATGCTTTCCCACACCCAGGCACAACCTTTGAAATGCAGACCTGACAGGCAGAGCTTGAATATCTGCTCCTTCCCTTCCTGGTGCAGCTTTTGCGAGCATTAAGGGCTACGTGTCCAGACAAGCTTTGCTTTGCCAGCTGGTTCCTAGGGAAAGGTAGCGCTGTCACCCTGCTTGCAGGGAAGGAAATGCTGGGAGTGAGATGGGCAGCAGGCACCCTGCTGGAGGCGGCCTCCAGGGTGTCTGGGGTTCATGGGGGACAAAGGAGGACATGGTCTGCGTTTACTTCATTCTAATATAGGGGCAAAGATGATAAACTATATATCAAAATGCCACGAAGCGTGGGTTTCAGTTCCTCCTCGCATGTGACCTGAGGTGGCTTGGAAAGCTGTAGGTTGTGTGGGTCGTAAGCAATGGCAGGTGAAAATGTGGCAGGTAGAATTGGGGCTTTACTCACAGGTATGCTTTTCTCTTTTTGATTGATTTATAAGTCCTGTTATAAAATAGAACACAGACTTTGGAAAACTATATCTTCAAGAAGTTTAGTTTTAAAGTTGTTGTTGTGGGATGTTTAATTCACACGTCCTGCTGACACAGACTCTGGGCTTTACATCTTCCAGAGTTTTCTTCCATGATGTCTAACGTGGCTGTGGTGCTTTTCCACATCTTTAGAAGTGGTTGCGTGGCTGAGCTCCAGACTCATTTGTTGTTTCTCTTTGCTGGGGCTGTGCTTGCCCTTCTCACAATATGCAGCTCTTCTTTCTTGCCATACCCTTTTAGGCTTTGTTTAGTTCTCTGTTTGTATGTAGCAAATACACCTTGTGCCTTAACCCACCTCCACCTTTTTTGCTTATGAAGATGTTTCTTAAGTTTCTACTCCTGTGTCTGCCTCAGTAACAAGCAGTTCGGCCTAGCCTTCCTTAAAATGTGTTTTCGTTATTAGCATACTCACAAGAGCTCTGGGATACTGAAACAAGGTTTTCTTCAGGCATTTGCCATTTCTGATAGGTGGCTATTTTGTTTCCAGTTTTATAACTGACATTCAATCCCATCAAATCCTGCCTATGCAAACTAGAGTTTTTGGTACTACTATTACAGAGCACTGCTAACCACCAAGTAGTGCTTCACATGCTAGAGTAATATGTTGAAACTCTTTGTTGCCCTTGGAAATCCTTTGGGGGTGATTTTGTTCATTTTTGTGTCTGTAAAATGTGATCCATTAAAATGCATGTGAAAACTGGCACTTGGCTGCATACTAGCTTAAGTGTGGACAATGTAGCCTGCGTTAAACTCCTTATCAAACCCATCGCCTGTGGAGATGGAAGAAGCAACCCTGATGGGATGTCTTTATACTGAGGGGAGACCTTATTGCTCTCTACAACTACCCGAAAGGAGGTTGTAGAGAGCAGGGTGCTGGCCTCTTCTCCCAAGTGATAGAGGATAGGATAAGGGCAAATGGCCTCAAGCTCCGCCAGGGGAGGTTCAGGCTGGACATCAGGAAAAAATTTTTCACAGAAAGGGTCATTGGGCACTGGAACGGGTTGATTCACCTTCCCTGGAGGTGTTTAAAAGATGGCTAGATGAGGTGCTGAGGGGCATGGTTTAGTGCTTGATAGAAATGGTTGGACTTGATGATCCTGTGGGTCTTTTCCAACCTATTGATTCTGTGATTCTATATCCTCTGCTGAGGCTACAAAGAATTACAGTATTAATGTTCAGTAACAACTGCTCTGAAATCACCATCTGTAGAAGAGGTCCTTCCATGGTGCTGGTTTCAGATAATGGGATTATTAATTTTTTCACTCACTGGAATTGTTGGTTATTGGGAAAATGTGGGAAGGTGGCAGAAAGCTGTCAAACCTCCTCTAGGCTGTTGGCCACCTGTTCTTATGCTTTCTGAAGCCACTGGGGTAGTGTGATTCCCCTGCTAGGTCTGCAGCAGCGTTGCTCTCTTTGGTTTAATTGCAGCTGTGTGGAAACATGGGCACTTTCCTTAAAATGTATTGTTAAATATGTTTTTACTCAAGACTTTCCAACCTTACTGTCTGTGGCGAGAGCATTGTGACAATGTATTCCACTGGAAAAGTCAAATAGTGTGAAGATAAATTAAAATGCATAGTTTCTTCTTGGTTAGTATGAAGGTATTTAGGGTGCAGGAGCCTGCTCTTAACAGCAGAGGCCCTACGGTCCCTTCTGCCAGCAGAGGCAGCTGCCGCAGCTGGTCTGGGCAGGGAGCCTTCCTCCTGCCCTCACCAGCTCCTCTGTTCCTTGCTCCTGGCTGCTGGGATTGAGCTGGTCCCAAAGCCAGTTTTCTACAGCAGCAGCGATCTCTTCTTCTTAACAATAGGTTCTAAAGGAGAAAATACTCTCCACTGTGGAGTCAGATTTAGGAGATGCGCTATTGGGATGGGGCTGCCTGTGGGATCTGGCAGGGAGAACGAGAGAGCCTAGAAGGCACAGGTCATAAAAAATAGAATGAAACTTGTGAACACACACCTGGAAGCTGGGAAGAGAGGGTCCAACTGGTGCCATGCTGTTACTATTTTGGGGGTGGGATTGAAAGTTAGGACCCTGCTGGGATGCATTTCTGCTGAGACAGCTGCAGCCTTCCAGCGATTTTGGGTGAAAGGTAAGAAGGGGAAGGTGCTTTGCATCCCTATCAAATGCCTTGTCTAAGCAGGGGTAGCACAGGTTGCAGAAAAATGTACCATGTTTCTCTATTAGAATTCTTCTGGTTGAAGGCAGCCTTTCTTCTCTTGGGAACAGGAGTCTCGAGGAGCACTGCAGCTTCTAAAAGGTGTTGATCACCCTCTTGAAGAAGACAAGAGGGAGAGAAGTGCTGGGAAACAAGGTGAGTGTGAAGCTGTTCACTGAAACCAAATCAGTGTTACAGGAGAAGGGCTCTAGAGAGGTGGGGAAAGGTACAGTTTGGGGATTTAAGGGTGTATGAAATAGAAACATAGACAGATGCGGAGCTGGCAGTACAGAAATAATTGCTGTGTTTTGATGTGTGGTGCATCCATCTTTCCAAGGGTGGGAGAAAACCCGAACCTCCAGTTCTTCAGTCAGTCAGTTTGCACACACCAGTACAGGCAAGGGGTGAGGAGCTTCGTGTTTGATGCCCCCATAACTTCCTCCCAAACCTCCCTTTGAATTTTGAGTGGAGGTGGTATGAGATTTTAAAGCCTTGTTGAAAGTAACAGGCTCCTCAGTTGAGGATGGTGCGAGCAAGTGAAATGTTGGATCTAAACCAGATTTGGGCATGAAGCTAGGAATAGTGAAAGAAATGAGAGCTCCAGGTGCAGATACCAAACTTCCTTTCCAAGCTTCTTGAAATGGGTTAGCAGTGCAGGAGAGAACAGGGGAAGCCCTAAAGCAGAGGAGCAGACCGGGAATGGAGCCAGGGAATCTGTACCTGTCTTGGAAACAGGCTATAATGAATTGTCATGGGAGGAGGAAGATGTGACAGTAGAAAATAGATATAATAAATCCTGTTGTTAGAGGGCTAGTGCTGCACTGCTTAATGCCTCCTTATTGCTTTGAGGTTTTCTGTCTGAAATTTATTTGCTTTTTCTTTTGTTTCCTTATGGGCTTGGGATTTTTTCCCCCCATTTTTGCAGCAGAAGCAAATATTAATAAATAATTTTTAGATGCCTGGATCTTGTGATCTGGTTGGAATACACAGGACGAATTTGTGGTGAGAAAAGATTAAAATTTTAACCATTTATGTTACAGAATACTTGCTTTCCTAGGTTCATGTGCATTTTCAGCACACTCTGACACAGCTTTCAGCTGGTAGTGCATGTAGAGCACTTGCAAAGAGGAGCGGGGCTCATTAAACAAGGCAGTTTGAGCGGCGGTTCGAGCGGGCAGGGCGAGCAGGGAAGGGCTGGAGCACGGTCGGAAGAGATTGAGGAAAATGGTGGATACCCGACGAAAGACTAAGGCCGCACCAAGCGTGGTGGAGGCTGCCACCCAGACGGACCCCGGTGGGCACATGCAGCTACCCAGACCCTGGGCTGCAGTCAGTGCCCCCCTCCCATAGTGGCTCACGCCTCTGGCACTGGCTCCTTCTGTGGAAGCTGTGCTCGGGTAGGGGAACTGCTTCATATGGTGGAAGAGCTGAGGAAAGAAGTGGCTAGGCTGAGGGCCATCAGGGAGTGTGAGAGGGAGATAGATGAGTGGAGCAGGACCCTCTCACAGGCTGCCGGAGCTAGTGAAGCTGAGCACCACCCACCGGTAAGCTGCAAGGCCGGGAGAGACAGAGATGGGGAATGGCAGCAGGTTCCTGCCCGGAGAAGGAAACCTGCTCCCCCCACCCAGGCAATTAACCCCCAGATCTCTCTGGGGAACAAATATGAGGTGCTGAGGGTGCATCCAGTCCCTAAAGATGAAGAGGGCTGCACCCACAGCCTAGAAATGTTTCCACAACTCCATCATCCTCCCACAGCTCTAAAAACATCCTCGGTTAAAAAGAAGAGGAGGGTGATTGTCTTGGGGGATTCCCTTCTCAAAGGAATGGAGGGTCCCATCTGTAGGCCGGACCCGCTCCATAGGGAGGTCTGCTGCTTGCCGGGAGCATCAGTGAGGGACGTTACTAGAAAGCTCCCTTCCCTGGTCAAAGACACGGACTACTACCCGCTCTTAGTTTTTCAAATTGGTAATGAAGAAATAGAACGTAGAAGGCCTAAAGCCATCAAAAGGGACTTCAAGGCACTTGGGAGAATGATCGAGGGCTCTGGGGCACAGGTAATATTCAACTCCATCCCAATACTAAGGAATCAGGAGCAGGAAATGAGGAATAAGATACTGGTTAATGAATGGCTTAGGGACTGGTGTGAGAATAGGGGCTTTGGGTTCTTTAATCATGGGGAGGCCCACGCACCCCCAGGCTTTCTTACCAGGGATGGGACACGCCTGTCTCCTAGGGGGACAAAAGCCCTCACCAAAAACCTAGTTAAGCTCATAAATCGAGCTTTAAACTAGATGTGAGGGGGGAGGGGATGAAGGCCAGGCAGGATGGGAGTGAGCCTGGAGGTGAGACTTCAGAGGCAAAGGGGTGGTGTGCTGGCGATGCCTGCCGGTATATCACCACTAAGCAAGAGGGGGTGAGTGGACCTGGGGATGGTAGGCAGCAAACTGGCACTGTGGCCTTAGTTAAGTCAAGAACCGCTCAGTTGGGGAGGAGCCCTATTACGAAGGTTGAAGCTACGCCTGCCCAGCTGAAGTGCATTTACACCAATGCATGCAGCATGGGAAATAAGAAGGAGGAGCTGCAAGCTGTGGTAGGGCAAGGAGACTACGATGTCGTTGCCATTGCGGAGACGTGGTGGGATGACTTGTACAACTGGAGCGTACCCATGGTGGGGTATAAACTCTTCAGGAAGGACAGGAAGGGCAGAAGAGGAGGTGGGGTAGCCCTCTATGTTAGAGAGGGCTTTGATACCCTCGAGCTGGACTACGGTCAGGATGGGACTGAGTGCCTGTGGGTGAAAATCAGAGGAACCCATGGGCAGGAAGGTATTGTGATGGGAGTCTGCTATAGACCACCCAGCCAAGAAGAAGCAGCTGATGAGCTCTTCTACAAACAACTGAGAGTAGTCTCAAGATCGCTACCTCTAGTCCTTGGGGGAGACTTCAATTTCCCAGATATAGGCTGGGAGTATAATACAGCAGAAAGGAAGCAGTCCCGGAGGTTCCTGGAGTGTGTGGAAGACAATTTCCTCACACAGCTGGTGAGCGAACCGACAAGGGACGGTGCCCTCCTGGACCTGCTGTTGGTGAACAGAGAAGGACTGGTGGGGGATGTGAAGGTTGCAGGACACCTGGGGCAAAGCGATCATGAAATGATAGAGTTCTCGGTGCAGGGTGAGATGAAAAAGGTGGAGGTTAGCAGAACAGTCGCCCTCAACTTTCAGAGAGCAGACTTTGGGCTGTTCAGAAGGCTGGTCGGAAAAGTCCCATGAGAGGCGCTCCTTGAGGGCAAAGGTGTCCATGAGGGCTGGGCGCTCTTCAAGAAGGAACTCCTAGCAGCTCAGGAGAAAGCCGTCCCCAAGTTCCGGAAAAGTAGCCGGTGGGGTAAGAAACCAGTGTGGTTGAGTAGGGAGGTCCTAAGAGACATCAATAGGAAGAGGAAGGTCTACGACCTCTGGAGGAAGGGGCAGGCGTCCTGGGTGGACTATAGGGAGGAAGTGAGATTGTGCAGGGAAAAAGTCAGGAGGGCTAAGGCCCAACTAGAAATGCGATTGGCCAAGACTGTGAAAGACAACAAAAAGTCTTTCTACAAATACATCAACAGCAAAAGGAGGGCTAGGGAGAATCTCCAGTCCCTAGTAGATGTAGAGGGAACAAGAGTAACAGGGGACGAAGACAAGGCTGAAGTGCTCAATGCCTACTTTGCCTCTGTCTTTAACAGTAAGGAAAATTGTCCCCTCTGTGCACAATCCCAGGTTGGAAGAGAAGTATGAGGTTCCCAAGGTCCAAGAGGAGGTGGTTAGAGACTTGCTTGCCCAGCTAGACACCCACAAGTCTATGGGGCCGGATGGAGTCCACCCAGGAGTTTTGAGGGAACTGGCGGATGTGCTGGCCAAACCCCTTTCCATCATCTTCCAACAGTCCTGGATGACTGGGGAGGTTCCGCTGGACTGGAGGCTGACTGATGTCGTGCCCATCTATAAGAAGGGGCGCAGAGAGGATCCGGGAAACTACAGGCCTGTCAGCCTGACCTCGGTACCGGGGAAAGTCATGGAGCGGGTGATCTTGAGTGCTATCAAGAAGCACTTGCAAGAGAACCGGGTGATCAGGCCCAGTCAACACGGGTTCATGAAAGGCAGGTCTTGCCAGAGTAATCTGATCACCTTCTATGACTGAGTGACTAGACTCTTGGACGAGGGAAAGGCTGTGGATGTGGTCTTCCTGGACTTTAGTAAAGCCTTTGATACAGTTTCTCATAGCATTCTGCTTCGGAAACTGTCGGCCTCTGGCCTGGGCGAGCACACAGTCTCCTGGGTGAAAAACTGGTTGAATGACCTGGCCCAGAGGGTGGTGGTAAACGGAGTTAAATCCAGCTGGAGGCCAGTTACAAGTGGGGTTCCCCAGGGCTCAGTCCTGGGTCCAGTTCTGTTTAATGTCTTTATCAACAACCTGGATGAAGGCATCGAGTGCACCCTTAGCAAGTTTGCAGATGACACCAAGCTGGGTGGAAGTGTGGATCTGCTGGAGGGTCGGGAGGCTCTGCAAAGGGACCTGAACAGGCTGGACTGCTGGGCTGAGACCTACGACATGAGGTTTAACAAGGCCAAATGCCGGGTCCTGCACTTGGGGCACAACAACCCTAAGCAGAAGTACAAACTAGGAGAAGCCTGCCAGGAGGAGAAGGACCTGGGGGTGTTGGTTGACAGCCGACTGAACATGAGCCAGCAGTGTGCCCAGGTGGCCAAAAAGGCCAATGGCATCCTGGCTTGTATCAGGAACGGCGTGACCAGCAGGTCCAGGGAGGTTATTCTCCCCCTGTACTCGGCACTGGTGAGACCGCACCTCGAGTACTGTGTTCAGTTCTGGGCCCCTCACCACAAGAAGGATGTTGTGGCTCTAGAGCGAGTCCAGAGAAGAGCAACAAAGCTGGTGAAGGGGCTGGAGAACAAATCTTATGAGGAGTGACTGGGAGAGCTGGGGTTGTTTACTCTTGAGAAGAGGAGGCTGAGGGGAGACCTCATTGCTCTCTACAACTACCTGAAGGGAGGTTGTGGAGAGGAGTGTGCTGGCCTCTTCTCCCAAGTGACAGGGGACAGGACGAGAGGGAATGGCCTCAAGCTCTGCCAGGAGAGATTTAGGCTTGAGATAAGGAAAAAATTCTTCACGGAGAGGGTGGTTAGGCATTGGAACAGGCTGCCCAGGGAGGTGGTTGAGTCACCGTCCCTGGAGGTGTTTCAGGTGAGGGTGGATGAGATACTTAGGAGCATGATTTAGGGATTGGTAGGAATGGTTGGACTCGATGATCCAGTGGGTCTCTTCCAACCTGGTAATTCTGTGATTCTATGTTTGCCAATATCTACACAAAATCAACTTAGCTACAAGGTTCCTGCTTGTGTGAGGGAGAGTGGTTAGGCAATGGACCTCTTTAGTGGCATTGTGAGCCTTTTGTTTGTAAAGTCAAGGGCAAATAATTCAACATGCAGATAGTATATCAGCTATATATTTTTCAAACCTCTTTTGTTTTGGTTTTGCTAAGGAGAGGAAATAGGACTTTAATTCTGTCTAATATTATCTGAGTTCACAGAACATTAATCTTTGAGATCTGAAGTAGAAAATAAAAGTTGCAACTTTTGAAATTAATTAAATATAAAATCCATTTAGTCAAGATGCTTGTTTTTCAAACTTAATAAAAATCCTTATCTCTGTTTCTTCAAAACATTAAAGAGCGTAGTCCATCTAGAGTAAAGTTCAGATATTGCTGAGAAGCTCTGGAGTTGCCTGTGGCCAGTTAATTATCCTTTTTTTTTTTTTTTGTAACAATGATTAATGCGTCAGAACAATCATTAGTTATAGTTTTTGTCTGGAATTGCCCTTCTATTTAAACTTTACTTACTTGTACATGGATTTTGTGGTGTATTTACCATATTTGTGCATGAATGAGATGTAAAGTCTGGGGTCCGTGTTCTGATTGAGTGAGGTCAAAACCAGAGATGTTAATTTGTTTTTCCTGAAAAGTAGTTTTTGAAAAGGATATATATATGGGTGCTCAATACTTCCCAGTAAAGTGCTGTCAGCATGATGTGGTAACTTAATAGGAAATACTTTATACCCATCCTGTGGGAGCTAGTGTACTGTGCTGATGGGAATTTCAGATACGTGAGTAGATGAAAACCAAGAATGGACCCTGGTGTGGTGGACTGGTTGCTCGTGTAGAAGTAGAGAGGCCTGCATGCATGCTTTGCCTCCAAGGTGTTGTCTTTTAGTCCACTTGAAACAATCCTTGAAGAAATCCAGGAACATGTTGAGGAACAAAGCAGTTTTGGGTACACCCCATAGTGGGTAGTGCTGTGGATCTGGAGAAATGTGGAGATGCATCTGGGAGGAGAAGCCAAGACTTGCCCCAGGCTGTCAAGAAATGGAAGTGTGGTTTCTGTTTGGCCTTTTGGGGTCCTGAATTCCTCTGTGCTTGGAAGCACGGCTTCAGTAGCATGAGAGGACTCATTCCCAGGTTAACCTTTAGTGAGGTGATTGGAGTATGCCTCTAGGATGCTGGTCTGAATTGCCTTGGGCTCAGTGTAGAGAACTGAGCCTGGGTCTTCTCCTCCCTGGGTGTATGTTCTAACCACCGGGCTATTAAGTAAAGGCAGTAGGCGAGAAGGTTGCTGGCTTCCTTTGGCTCTGTTTTAAAAGGAAGTATCTGCCATTAGTGCGCGTCGTAGGGTGCCTGATTTTGTTGTGTGCTCCAAAAGCGCCTTTCAGATTGAGCCCCTTAGGGGACCTGAGCAGGTTCTGGAGCCTGCTCAGGCTGCAGCGCTGAGCTGTTCGGCCCTGTTGAGATCAAGGCAGTTCTGGGCACGCACAGAGGTGAGACAGCACCTGGCCGGAACACCTGAAAATCAAAAACAGTGAGGTGCCGCTGTGTGTGAACATTTAGGATCACAATTTTTGTCACTGTTGTATATAACTTGATGATTTGGCACAGTATTTTAATTTTGTATAAACTTTAATCTAATAAAGTCTATCTCTATCTCTGAGTGAAGCAGAGTTGGGTTGTTCGGATTTTTTTTGTTCATAACATGCAACAAAAGCCTTGAACAAATTTTCTTGGGCAACACCACGGTTGGATTAGTGCCCTCATTCAGTCAGAGTGTGCAAAATACCAACTCTAGGCAGAGCTAAACTACAAAGCGGAGGAGATTTTGACAGTGCTAAATAGAGTGAAAGCACCAGTGGAAAAATATCTGAAATCCTCTTATATGATTATTGAAACAAAACCACACACATTTGAAACCAGCAGTGTCTTAGACTGGGGTGGCACAGGGAACTAGCAAGAGAACAGCCTGTTCTAGCTGGATGCTTTGATATTAGTTGGAAGCTGTAACAAAGCAAATATTTCAAGAGTCTTTGTTGGTCTGTGTGTGAGCTGACCATGGGTACTTTGACTGCTTCCTCCTTCCCACAGCCCCACTGATCCCAGCTACTTGGCAACTCCTCGCACTGCCCCTCTCTAGCCACATGTTCTCACTTCCTTTCTTCAGGTTCTTAGACTTCATGCTTGTCTCTTCTTCCCAACCCTCTTCCTCTGTACTTCTCGGGTTTTTTTCACCCAAATATACCTTTTCATCTGCAATTGCACAAATGTCTGTGCTACACATTTCCTTGGATTAGCTTATTCTCATGCATCTTGTTTGCTTGCACTGGCCTGTGTGTGCATGCATTTAGCCTTACCAAGAGGCAATGGCATGTTCATCCTCACTACTGTCTGGTCTGTGCTAGCATTAACACAAACTTTATTAATAGAAATAAAAAAAAAAAAAAATTAAGGAGTGTAACCTGACTTTCTGACTTGTCTTCTGTAGTTATTCAGTGGTACCTGCATAACTTTTCAGCAAGAATAGAACCATTTTGGTTGGAAAAGACCTTTAAGATCATTAAGTTCAAGCCTTAATGTAACACTGCCAAGTTCATACTCAACCCTGTCCTGAAGCACCAAGTCTATATGTCTTTTAAACATCTCCAGGGATGGTGCCTCAACCACTTCCCTGGACAGCCTGTTCCAGTGCTTGGCAACCTTTTCGTGAAGTAATTTTCCTAATATCCAATTTTAACTGCCCCTGGTGGGACTTCAGGCCATTTCCTCTTGTCCTGTAACTTGGAAGAAGAGACCAACCCCCACCTCCCTGCAGCACCCTTTCAGGCAGTTGTAGACAGCGACAAGGTCTCCGCTCAGACTCCTTTTCTCCAGACTAAACAGCCCCAGTTCACTCAGCTGCTTCTCATGAGAATTGTGCTCCAGCCCCTTCACTAGCTTCGTTGCCCTTCTCTGGACATGCTCCAGCATCTCTATGGCTTTCTTGTAGCAAGGGGCCCAAAACTAAAAATAATGTTCTAGGTGCAGCCTCACCAGTGCTGAGGATGGGGGAAGGATGACTTCCCTAGTCCTGCTGGCCACGGGGTTTCTGACACAGGCCAAAGTGCACTGGCCTTCTTGGCTACCTGGGCACACTGCTGGCTCGTATTCAGACAGCTGTCAACCAACACCTCTAGGTCCCTCTCTACCAGCTGGGTTTCCAGCCATGCTTCCACAAGCCTTTAGCGCTGCCTGGGGTTGTTGTGGCCCAAGCACAGGACCTGACACCTGGCCATGTTGGACACTACAATTGGCCTCTTCCCGTTGATACAGCCTGTCCAGATCCCTGTGCAAAGCCTTCCTACCCTTGAGCAGCTCAACACCCTTCTGCCTCCCCCTCAAATACATGATGTTTTTGCAAACTCTGTGAGGGAGCGCTCAATCCCCTCATCCAGATCATTGATAAAGATATTAAACAGAACCACCCCCACCACTGAGCCCTGGGTAACATTGCTTGTGACTGACCACCAACTGGATTTAAGTCTGTTCACTACGGCTCTTTAGGCCAGTTTTTTACTCAGTGAAGGGTATGCCTGTCCAAGCAGACAGTTTTTCCAGGAGAATGCTGTAGGAAACTGTGTCGAAGGCTTTACTAAAGTCTAGGTAGACAATATCCACAGCTTTTCCCTCATCCACTAAGCAGGTCGCCTTGTCACAAAGTAGATCATGTTAGTTAAGCAGGACCTGCCTTTCATAAATCTGTGCTGGCTGGGCCTGATCACCTGGTTGCCCTGTAAGTGCTGGGTGATGGAGCTCAAGGTGATCTACTCCATAACCTTCCCTGGCACCTAGGTCAGACTGACAGGCCTGTAGCTCCCAGATACTCCTTCAAGCCCTTCTTGTACATGAGCATTGCATCTTCTAATCTCCAGGCAACAGGGAGCTCCTCAGTTAGCCAAGACTGCTAATAAATGATGGAAAGTGGCTCGATGAGCACTTCTACCAGTTCCTTCATTGCTCTTGGGTGGATCTCATCCAGCCCCATAAATGTGGGTGTCTCTAGGTGGAGTAACAAGTTGCTACCATTTTCTCTTGGGTTATGGGGGCTCCATTCTGCTCCCTGTCTTCCAGCTCAGGGGGCTGGGTACCCAGAGAAAAACTGGACTTACTATTAAGGACTGAAGTGAAGCAGGCATTAAGTTCCTCAGTATTCTTCCTCACCCTTGGCCACTACAATTTCCCTCGCATCCACTAAAGGCTAGATATTCTCTCCAGCCCTCCTTTTGCTGTGTATATAATTTATAGAAACATTTTTTTTTTTATTGTTCTTTACTCCAGGAGCCGGATTAAGTTCTAGCTGGGCTTTGGGCCTTTGAACTTTCTCCCTGCACAAGCTCACAACATCTTTGTAGTCCTCCTGAGTTGCCTGTCCCTTCTTCTAAAAGGCATAAACCCTTTTTTTTTTTCCTGAGTTCCAGACAGAGGTCCCTGTTGAGCCAGGCTGGACTTCTTCCCTGCCAGCTTCTCTTTCAGCATATGGGGACAGTTTCCTCCTCAGCGCTTCCTTCTTGAACAATGTCCATCATTATTATTAATGATAACATCAATAACAGTAGATTACCCAACAGGAGACTAGATTGTTGAACTGATATGAAGCTGTCTGAGAACATGTGGTGGGGCAGCATAGTTTACTTTTCAGGCTGATCCGATGAATGCTCATCTCCTTTCCATTGCCATGTAAGGACCCTTGCAGGTGAGAAATTACTTTAATTATGAGTAAATTGCATCTAGTTCATGAAGCTGAGGCCAGTGATTATTCTCAGAAGACATAATGAAATAAACATGCATAAAATTGCATGAGAAAATGAAAGCCTATGTGAGAGGAGCTAAAGGGAAAATAGAGAGAATGAAGTTGAATAGCAGAATGAATACCATCAGATTTTCCAGGCCAGGCCCATACACATTCTCTTTCACAAAAGGAAGCACATAAGTAGATGGGAGAATTTAGCCTACAGGCTTCAATCCAAATACTTATTAGGCAAATCACAAAGATTTAATAAGGAAAATCTACCAGATCCTGCAATATGAATGACCTTGTTCTGCTGAGTACCTGCTGGTGGCTTGGAGCAGTTCCCGAATGTCTTTACTCCTCAAGATGTTTCCATTTGCAGAAAAAAAGCTGTGATGGTGACAATGAGTCAGACTTGGCCTCTAAGTATCACTTGCCAGCATGCAAAAAAAGAAACCCCAGGAAACAAGTATGTTAGTTCTTGCTGCAGATGAAGACTCTGTGGTGGTACCTGAACCCATCCTGTTTCTGGAATTACTGGTAGCGTAACACTCTAAGCTCTTTCCCTGGCTTAGCTGTGGTAGGATTTCCTCCCAGTTCTGCAGCATGTTTGGCAGCTGCTCCTCTCCCAATGTACAACCTGGCTCTGCTGTGGTGACTGTCAGCTGCAATACTGTAAGAGCCCAAAGCAACTTGATAGAAGAGCTGTAGGACTGCAGGTGAACTATTTGAGTGTATGTGTGCTGGTTTCAAGATTTAAATGTATTTGAAGGCTGAATATAGAATCTTAGAATAATAGAATGGTTTGGGTTGGAAGGGACCCTAAAGGTCATCCAGTTCCAACACCCCTGCCATGGGAAGGGACACATCCCACTAGATCAGACTGCCCAAGGCCCCATCCAACCTGGCCCTCCAGGAATGGGGCATCCACAGCTTCCCTCAGCAACCTGTTCCAGTGTCTCACCACTCTTATAGTGAAGAAATTCCTCCTTATGTCTAGTCTAAATCTTCCCCTCTCCTGTTTATAGACATTCCCTCTCTTCCTATCACTCCATGCACTTGTAATCAGTCCCTCTTCAGTCTTCGTGTAGCCCCCTTCAAGTACTAGAAGGTTGCTCTAAGGTGTCCCCAGCACCTTCTCTTCCCCAGGCTGAACAACCCCAGCTCTCTCAGCCTGTCCTCATATGGGAGGTCCTGCAGCCCTCAGATCATCCTTGTAGCCCTCCTCTGGACCCATTCCAACAGCTCCATATCCTTCTTATGTTGAGGATTCCAGAAGTGGACACAACATTCCAGGTAGGGTCTCACAAGAGAGGAACAGAGGGACAGAATCACCTCCCTTGCCCTGCTGGCCACACTACTTTTGATGCAGCCTGGGATATGGTTGGCCTTCTGGGCTGTGAGGGTACATTGCTGGCTCATATTGAGCTTCTCATCAACAAGCAAACCCAAATCCTTCTTTGCAGGGCTGCTCTCAATCAAATCATCCCCCCTCCTGTATTGAAACTGTGAGTATAAGCACTTGGGGAGACAATCTGAGGGCATAAAGAAGTTACAATAAGAGATAGCAGGGTGGACCTAAAGAAACTTCAAGCTGAATCACAGAATCACAGAATAACCAGGTTGGAAGAGACCCACTGAATCGTCAAGTCCAACCATTCCCACCAATCCCTAAATCATGCTCCTAAGTACCTCATCCACCCTAACCTTAAACACCTCCAGGGACGGTGACTCAACCACCTCCCTTGGCAGACCGTTCCAATGCCACCATTAGGGGACAACCTTCCTTACCATGATTTGTAAGAAACTATGCAACAGCATCCCAGTGTTTTGGGAGACTTAAAACTAGAAAGTAAGAAATAATAAGAAATACAAATCAGAGAGGCCTTTGGTAAGTGCAGAGCTCAGACAACTAAGACCACCACTGCCATTTCTAATTTCTTTTGACTGAGACTCTGCGGGTGTGCATCCACAGATCTCTGAGGAGCTTTGTTCTTTGTCCTTTACAGTTATTAAATGCAACAAGATCAGAAAGAAATTAGATTATTTGTCTTGAATGAAATTACACTTGTTCGTGTCCCTCTAAATAAGCTGCAGCATAGTTGCAGTTGTTCTATAGCACTCAATTATTTTCTAGATCTCTTCTGAAAGCAAAGGCTTTCTGGTTTAATGATCTAGGTTTTGTTTTACTGAGTAAGTAATTTATAAGCGTAACCTTTTTTCATTTAATAACAAACTTTGAAACTTGTGTAGCAATTTTTAAGGTTTTTATTTGTTGAATTAATATATCCTTTTATCTGGATAAATTTTCCATTATTTGAGCAACATATATAATCCTCTTTTGATGTTATGACACGTCTGCCTTTAGAAGTCTGCAGCATAAATGTTTGCACCTTCTGTTCTTGTGGAGTCAACAGCAAGAAGCAGGTATTTTGTGGTTTCCTTTGGGCTATCCCTGATCTTTTCAGAAAAGAAATGCTCCAAGAGATTCTGTTGACTCTATTAACTGATTCTCTACCAGTGCGAGGGAATTTTAAATGACTAGGTTACACAGATACCTACATATATGTAGATGGATGCTGTGTAGGTGCATGGCTGTGAGGGGAGTCAAGACTGGGCCCAATACTTGTTAAGGAAAGACCTTGCAATTTCTCTGTCCTGGATTTAGGAATGTTTAGGGTTTAAACGAGAACAAGGAAGAGCTATGGGAAAACAGTTACCTGGGATTCTGTGAGAAGAGAGGGCTTATTTTAATAGACTTTGGTCATGGAGGCTGGACATCTGGGAAGAGGATGCTGGGCTGACAGATATAGCCTCTTCCTCACAGGGCTAAAGTCTGTAATCCTTCATGAAGCTCAGGCTGCTGGTGCCTCCGTTACTGCAAGATAAAGCTCTGTTATTCGTGCTAATTGAATAATGCAATTAGGACGAAGCAGTACTGGTAAATCCTTACCCTTTAAAGGGTTAGTTGTTAAAAAAAAGTGACACCCACCATGCCAGATGCAGTGTAGCCACGCTTTGAGAACCTGCGCAACTAGGCTTTGCTGTGGAGCAGGCTGCTCTGTGGTACCTGGCCCTGGCTCTGGAGTGGGAAAAACAGCTTAGCAGGCAGAAATTAGGGAAGAGTTGGGGTCAGGGGAGAACATGATAAAGGACATACCTGTAAATCGTGTGGAAATGACAAGTAGAGAATATGCTCACTCTCGCTTTTCATAAAACCTGTGGAATATCAAATGAAGGCAGCAGGAACCAGGCTAAAACCAACAAATAACAAAGTGAAGTGGATTTTCATAGAATGGAAAATTGAGTGGTTAGACTTTGCCTAAAAGATGTTGTGACTGCTAAAAATTCCAGTGGCTCGGAAGGAAACTGGACAAGTTTATGGAAATCTGTTAAGGGCTGCTAATACTGAAGAGGTCACATCTCCAGCCCCTGAAAATGGCTGGAGACAGGGTCAATATTGGTGGAAGTACAACATGGTCTTGCACAGTTTTTATACTCTAGGGTGATACTTGAGGAGAAAAGATACACCTCAGTATTGACTTTTGCAACCACTTTTAAGTGTTCTTTCACCTCGAGTAAATGATTTAATCTTCATTACCTCAGTAGCCTTTTTTCCAGAGCAACCTTGCTTGTTCCTCATAGCACAGAACCATGTCATAATATTGTGTTGTTTTGTAGGCTTTACTCATACTTATTTTGAAAAGGAGATAGTCATCTTAGGGGAATAAAACTCATGAAATAAAACTTAGTAATGCCAAAACAGTTCTGGGACATCTGGTTTTGTACGTCAAAGATGCAAAAGTAAGTTTAACTTGCTGAGATTAGACTTTCATCCTGCTTTCGAGAATGAGCTATGAAGAGCTGTTTCTGTTTCATTTTAAATTATTTTAAATAATCTTGGAAGACTGTTAGTATTTAATAATTGTGAGTTTGTCCTAAAAGCTGATGAGCTTCAGCTCCAAGAATGCACTGACATTGCTTATTGTGCCTTGAACTGATGCCACAAAACATGCAAGACTTCCATTGTGGAAAGTGCAGAGAAGAACAATGGGTATAATAAATTCAAGAAATACTTTATTTTTAGTTGTTCATTTAAGACAATAGGAAAATACTTGAAAGTACACTTTTAATGTTACTTAGTTTTCTGAGAATATTTTTTCCCTAATTCCTGGGTGATATGATAGTTGCCATTAATCATGAAGAAGCACAGAGAGCTAAACAACTGGAAATAAACAGAGGTTATTTTATGACCAGCAGCTCTAGATACAGAGGCTGATGCAAATCTGCCATAGGTACAGGATCCAATTAGGAAAGTTGTTACCTAGGAGTGTCTCTTACTTTTCTATTCTCTATCCAAATGGAAGTTCCCTAAATCCAGTCTGTTTTGCCCATGATAGTAATGGGTGAGTGTGTCTTTACTCTGTCACCTTCACAGAATAAAGCTTTTATGGGCATTTGAAAGTGGCACCTTGAAAAAGGCAGAATCTTTCCCATGGGCACGTATTTGCAGAGGGCTTTGCTCAGTGAAGCCTTTAGGGATTTGAAATAATTCTTTAAGGTGAATAATGGTGCTCCTACCATTGCAATGGTAATGCATTGCTTTTAGCAGCAAGGGGAGCTCAATAAATGCTTAGGCAGCACAAGTAAGATCCAAATCAGAAAGAAATAAACCACAAAAAAAGCCAGCTTAAGCATATACTTGTTATGAGTTAAAGGTTATTCTCAATGAGTGCAATGAGCCTGTGTCCTTGGTGGCAACAAGTAATAACATATAAGTGATAACTGATATCTTGAGAAATTACTCCCTATGGAAGGAAGGGTTTAGAAGAGTATGAGTGCTAAACCTTTATGTAATAACCTGCTAGTGCTTCTCTGTGCTTACTCCTACGGGTAATGTTATAGTACCCTGTCTGGAAGTCAGGAAGGAGAAACAAAGACAACTGCAAAACCAAACTGCTGTTCTGGAAAGCAAATGTTTATTTCTTGCCTTCCTCTTTGAGAACAATTTCTGCCTAGTTAGACGTAGATGCCAAAATTAGCAGTGAATGTGTAGTGTGAGTCGATTAATCTTCAGAGAAAAGTGCCTCTCATGTGGCAGCAGAAAGCCAAGGTGGAATTTGAGGCTAGCTCGTGTGATGCTGTGCTGACATGTGTCTTGGGAGTGCCCACAGGATCCTGCTGTTGAGAAACAAGAGCTGCTTCCAGTACTGCTCAGCAGGGATATAAAGCCTCCAGGTAATGAGAGGTGAAAAGTTTATGTAGTTCCAAATGAGCATGTGCAAAGCTCCCATTTGTCTTATCTGCTCTCTCACAGTACTCAGTTTGTAAGTACTGAGCCAATTATCTATAGATAAATTGCTGAAATAAGATTTTGAGAAGATCTGACTTGCATTTTCTGCCAAAAATAGACAAGAGGCATAGTTTTTGAAGTCAGATGAGCATATTACTGAAAGGATTTTTTTTTAATTAATCCAAATTTTTGAAAAAGGGAAAAATTACCCTTTTTTCCAAACTAATGCTCCAGCAACAGCAATTTGAATCAATGCACTAGAATGTTTCTATTCATCTTCATAGTTTTTGGGCTAATATTTCTCCTGATTTTGAAGCCTATTTTGAAGAGTATGCTAATTTTTAGATTCCTGACCAGAGTTTTGAAGTCCTGTTGTCAATGCCATGTGTACTACAGATCACACTTCACACACTCTTGCCCTCTTTGAGGTACATGGGAAGGACCATGGACTGGATGCCTAGAGACTGAACAGATGCTGTGATCACCTTGTGAGACCTGCTGTATTCTGCAGAGCTCTTACTTTTTCAGAGGTTTTGTTATTCTTTATCCAATTGTATCAGACAAGTTGACATAACAAAAAAGGAATCCAAGTCCAAGAAATGACATTGCTTAGTCCACTGAACCCTCATTTTAATTCGTCCTTGCCAGCCACCCACTACTTTTGTGCCTCGTTTTCTCATTTTGCTACACAAGGCCAACAGGCTGAGATTCAAGCTCAAATATAAACCAAAAAAAACCCACCAAACCCTGTGAGCATTCCTTAGAAAAATCGCAAATCTGCTTAGATAGGCTCCTAAAATCTCATCAGGATTATCACTGAGATATCAGGTTTGTCTCTAGGCTGAAGCGATGCAGTCTGGACCAGGAACATTGGGCTTTTCTGATCCATGTTTTATGCTTGAGTGCCTTTCTATCTGAAGAGCATCCTGCTTACTGACTGGTGAAACCCACTTTCCTCACCAACGCAAGTTTGGCACTGAGAAGCATCTGGGACCAACCCTTCAGAGCCTGTTTTGCTTAGCAGAGTGATATTTCATTGTTTGGTGAAGGTGGTGAGCTGAATTCAAAGGCAAGCCAAGATGTTCTCTGTGTTTAAAAAATCAAAACAACCCCCAAAAGCACTGTGGTAAACAAACTTGAAAATCTTACAGCAGATAAGACATGGTAGGGCAACCTACCTGTGGGAGATCAGACCACTTTGATATAATAAAAAAAAACAAACCGCAGAAACTGTCTGCAGGTAGGGAGTATAGGTTTAGTGATTTCTCAAAAATATTTAGTATTTGAATTCTCTCTGCCAATATAATTCTGCTTATGTATCCCTGTGAAGCCTAAGAAGTCATAAAATGATCTTACATCAAATACAAATGGAAAGCAGAGGGTGCTATAATTCACATGCTTTTGCTGCAGTTGTGCTGTGTGAGATAAGTTGGAATTCCTCAGCAGAGAATCTGAAGCTTGCAATTGAACTGATCTGAAGATCTTGATACCTTGCAAAGGATTATTTAAAATATTCACTTTTAAGATTTGTGATTAAGTTGAAGGCAAGTACAGTTGTCAGCTGAATAATTATTTTCACATAATTTGTGTTGTGTTATCTCTAGATTGTAATTTTTTTCCAAGTCTGCTGCACTGCTGTGTATGGGTAACATAGAATCATAGAATCATAAGGCTGGAAAAGACCTTCGAGATCATCAACTTCATACCTGTCCACTCCTAAATCATGTCCCCAGGTACCTCATCTACCAGCTTCAGGGATGGTGACCCAACCACCTCCCCAGGCAGCTTGTTCCAGTGCTTGAAAACCCCTTCAGTGATGAAATTTTTCCTAACGTCCAATCTAAACTTCCCCTGATGCAACTTATGGCCAGAACCGCTGTGGTACTGCAGGGTATAGCTTAAGCTGTCATTTTTGGAATCTGGACTCCTGCAGGGGATTGTCAGCAGTTTAAGGCTGTGCTTTGTTGCTGGCGGCTTTGGTTTAAATGTAAGAGCCATACATTGTTAAATACATAGTGTTATCCGGCAATAACAGACAAACTGCTGGGTGATGTTGCAGGCTGTGGCTGCTTTATGGGCTTCAGGCTTTTCCCAGCCTGCAATCAGCTGTGAAATAGTTAATAATTTTGATATACACTAGTGTTCTTAGATTTCAGGATAAATATTAAAAGAATATGCAGGTGCATCCCTCTCTTGCTCCAGATTATCTACAGATGTAGGAATATATTTGTTTAATATATACAAGGTTGTATTTAAAAAAAAACCAACCATCCACAGCGGTATTTGTACACTGCAACCTGTGGCCATGTTGTTGGAATCTTGTCCATTGTGGTGGTTTCATGACCCAGTCCTCCTCTTGTTTCCAATTGAGGTGCTGAAGTAATGGCCAATGTAAAAGCACTCAGAAGGACCAATCCTGACTGCCTCACAATCATCGTTCTTTTCCTTATATTAATCATGCCTTTCACTAACCTTTTTATCAGTTAACCTAAGTTCTCCCCCTGGCTTCTCTTCTTAATGCCTTCTTCCTGCTGAAATGTGAGAGTCAAAACTGAGCTGCTGTTGTTGATATCACTGCTGCCAACTTTTTAAGGGGAGTCTAAAAGCTAGGCTTGATCTTTAAATCTTCTGTCCCTCTAGAAGTTATACACCTATCATGCCTGCATTAAATAATTTTATGAATATTTCCAAGTTTTCTCCACTTCTTTGTACCCAGAATACCCAAATCCTTATCTGTGCTTGCTGTCTTAATTCTTGTAACCTTCTTTCCCACAAGATGGAGTTAGGTATGGCCGCTAAGCTAGTCTTATCTCTTCAGCACCAAAAAGGTAACATTTTTTTCCTGCCTGTTCCCATCCTATTTCCTTCTCCTCCCTTGCCCCACTCTGCCACCTGTCAGACCCCAGCTCCAGCCTGGCAGAAAGCTCTCCACTTCTTGTTGCTGGATTAGTTTTCTGCCTCTTTAGCAAGCTGACTGTTTTGGTGGTGGGGTCCAATAAGCACCAGAGCCTATGCAAAGCAAAAGGCAGCAGCAAGGAATAAGCATGTGGGAAACTATATGAATATTTTCAGCACTGAGGGTTATGAGTCTAGCTAGAGCCGTTGAACTCTACCTTCAAGCTCCATCAACTAAATGGAGCCCTTGTGCAGTCCTTACGCTGCAGTGTCTACAGCATGTTTCCTTGCCTGTCACTTCAGGCACATTCCTTTGTGATGTGTCTCATTCATTTCAGCGTATGATGTTTAAGTTTCTTGTCCACACCTTGAATGCCCTTCAGAGTTCTGCTCCTTTCTACTACCTTCTCCTGTCTTAACCTATAACCATCATCTTACCTTCTTTTTCCATCCACTTGTTATTTCATTTTATTCAGGTATAGTGATGTGTGTATGTATATGCAGCTTTATTTCATATTTGCCTCTATATGCAAAGATCCCTCCCTCAGCTCATCAGCAAGATGAGAACCATCTCCCCAAAATATGTGTCTTTGTAGTGAAACAATTAATAACAACAATGTGGGATAAATGAAAGAAGTTACTACTTATGATTTATATAGGGAAAGAGAGTAAAAATTATTTTGTTTAAATACTCAGTTGCTGTCCTTAAATCTCTTATTTTAAACAGTCAGCTTTGTGCAACAGGGACTAAATGTTGTGTATATTTGTACGGTCCATTACACAGTAGGGACCTAATCTGATGATTGTACCCTAAAACAAATATTTCATAACAACAAATGTAAGTGAAACAAGTGTAATAAAATAGCATCTGTCTTTGGTGCTTGGTGCTTAGGAGCATAAAATTATCAAAAGAAAGTGTTTTCTGAAGTTATTATTTTGTATTTTATTGGGTTTTGTGTGTAACATAGGCAGTGGCAGCCTATGCTGGCAGCAGGGAAGGCATTCCCTTCAGACACATTTTCAAAACAGAACTGTTGCAGGAATTCCAGCTGTCACCCTGCTCACAATGTGGCCTTTGCTCACAGTGCTCTGGAGAGTGCCTTTAGCTTTCCATTTCAAGAGAGGTGATGGTTGTCAAAGAAACCCCTAACTGATGTCTTTTTCCATTGTTTGTTACACACAATACATACTCTCAGTGTGTATCGCAGGTTGAAGCCATAGGTGGTTGTTGGGAAACTTAAGACGCCCACAAAGACTTTGAGAGAAAGCGCTACACGTACAGAAGGGAAGATGGGCAGTATTCAGGTAAATTCAGTTTTGATCTGGCCTTTGTGACATGGCACAGCAGCAGAAATAAGGGCAGAAGATGAAATATGAAAGTGTCCATTAGCAAACCTCATCTCCAAGGCTGGCAGTATTTCTGGGAAGGGACTGTGTCATCTTTATGGATTGGCTGAGTTTCATGGCTATCTTTTGTACAGTTAAGCATAATATAGCACACACTACCTAGCAGCTGGGGTCTTTTGTATGACTCCCACCAGGTCATACATACCAGGAGTGTGTGTGTGGTCAAATGTTTCAAAACATTGCCTTATTTCCCTGAACAAGGTAGTAGTGGAGTATCAGTAGGCAGCTGCACAGCTGGCGGTCCTGTGCCCTTCTCCCTGACGCTCTCCCTTCACAGTGTCTGCTATTTACTTCTGGTGCCTGTGCAATGTACCACTTCACTCTTTCACTTTTTGTAGCAGTTCTGTTGTAGCCGTGATAGTTAAATTTGTAAAAGAAGGAAGTCTTGTAAGAGCAAGTGATATAAGACCAGCTGACGTAAAACATTGTCAGGCTTCGCAGTTTGCAAGCCTTTCAGCAAGTCTGATGCTGTTATTACTGGAAACCATTAATCCCAGGCCACTGATAGATTTTTCCCAGAAGCAAAACATTACTAGAAGTGTTTCACCCTTCCAGAGCTCTTCATTCCCCACCCAATTTATTCCCCTATAATGGGATTATACAGTAAAAAAAATGAAATTCTGCAGGTTGCTTTGAAGTAAACAAGCAAAAGAAAAGTTAATCTGTAATTATGTTAGTTAATTAGCCCATTTGTGGGAGATGGGATGTTAGCAGTGAAATTTCAGCAAGACCAGAGGTGAGATTGAGACAGAGAAACTGTTTGCAGAACATGATCAAATCAGCAGATGAGATGTTGAGAGAATTGTCATGAGCATAAATCCAATGTCTCTATCTAATCCTATATAGTATAATAGTAATTCAAAAATGTTTTGTAAATCTTTCTTAAGGACTGGGAGGGGCCCTTTATCAGAGTGTAGTGGTTTTAAGCTGAAAGAGGGGAGTTTTAGGTTAGATGTTAGGAAGAAACTTTTTACTATGAGGGTGGTGAGGCACGGGAACAGGTTGCCCAGAGAAGTCATGGAAGCCCCATCCCTGGAGGTGTTCAAAGCCAGGTCAGATGTGGCTTTGAGCAACCTGATCCAGTGGGAGGTGTCCCTGCCCATGGCAGGGGCGTTGGAACTGGATAATCTTTTAGTTCCCTTCCAACCCAAATCATTCTTTGATTCTATGATTGGGATTGAGATGTGAGAGGGAATTATTTTTCTGCAGTGGTAAAGTATAACTTTGATTTTTTAATTTATAATTCCTGTTAGTTCATTCTAGTATTGAAGCAGTTGGCGGGTTTCACCCATACTCTACAAGGACCTCTCATAGTCTGGATGATGTGCATCACATACTAGATGCCTGGATACAAACTGTGATGGTTCAGGAATTAAGAACAATTTTTGTATTTCTCCTGGCAAGATCCAACTGTATTCGGTGCTCCACATTTTTTTTTTTGTTCCTCCTGTCTGGCAAGTTTAAAAGACTTAGAAGTTGCTTGAAAGCTACGAATCATAGAATCACCAGGTTGTAAAGGTCCACCGGATCATCGAGTCCAACCACTCCTATCAAACACTAAACCATGCCCCTCAGTGCCTCATGAGATTAACTTCTGGAGAAAGATATGTCAAGGATTACATTCTTCCCTGATAGACTGTAATTATTTTCCATTTGGATGGCAGTTTGAGGCAAAAGTGTCTTGTTAATGGAAGATTTCTTATTATATATGATATTGGCTAGAGGATAAGCCTAATACTTCTTACATTTCTTGTGCTTTGACATGAAGGTAGCATTTATGCTTATCAGCTTTAGTGATTTTTAAGCCAAAATGCCAGCTTCAGAATACACTAAGAGTAGAAACTGAAGTTTATTATCATTTGTTTGCTTGATGATTCATTGTCTCCTCCATTTCTACTCACCCAGAGCCAGTAGCTATCTAAGTCCTGTCTAAAATTGAGACCTTCACACCTGTGCAAACCGTGCAGCAGCTAAGTGTTTCAGGTGGCTAGAAAGGAAAGCTGCTTAAAGAATGGAGGCTTTTTTTCAGGTTTAAAAAAAGTCATATTTAAAATTCTTTTAACCCTGCGTCATAGCATGAGCAGCTGTCACCACATATGAGTAGGAGCCTGAAGGATTAGAAGGACTCTTTCCCTGCAGAAAGGAAAGTTGTTGTAGTGCTTTTAAGCCATTGTGTCTAATGGTGGGATCTCTGTCTAATTCCTTCACATCCTCCCTTGAGCTTTATGCCATCCCCAGCTCTCACTCTATCTACAGAATTTTCTGCCTCTATGGTTTGCTCACTGTCATGGAGATAATTCTGCTTTTTTAAAATGCTATCTCGTGGTAGTTATTTACAAAGCTCTAACTCTGTCCAAATTCAGAGCTCCGTTAAAAATCACAACCCATCCCTGAGTGACCTCTCCTATCCTGTGCAGCTACATCTCTGCACCATGAATACCTGAGGGAGAGCAAGACAAAGAGAAACAATTTGCAAGAATAAATATAATGCACAGAAAGTCAGCATGTTAAATATGAGGTGTGTATCCTTTCAAAGGAACTCTTAACTGTCATTAAATAAAATGTATTAATACAGGATACACAATGCTAGTAATAGTATATCTTGCATCACAAAAGGAAACCATAGCAGCTCAAGTAAATGGTTAAACCATTACAGAGCAGTGAAAATGTGCGTACTGTTATGAAAAACATATTAAAGCAAATTACCCTCCTAGATTCAATCCTTATGCATATAAGAAGGGTAGAAATGAAACACTCTGGTTTTTGACTTCCAGGATATAGCAAGCCAGAAGGAAGGAATAGTAAGTATATATGAGATAGGGAATGACAGAGTTGAGAGGGAGCAAGTCTGATTCTGCACTGCTGAATGTGATGCCATTTTCTTGGTTTGATTCTTGCAAGTTAGGCGTGATAATCTGTATTTCCTTCTATATATTTTGTTAATAATACTGATGGGTTTGTTCTGGGGAATTTCACTGACTAAATAGGAAGAATGCTTCCTCAACATTTTCTTGTGAAGTTTTAGCAAAAATATTTTTAAGTTGAAAATTGCAGCTCAGAGACTACTGCTATTTCTGATGCTGAAGTCAGATCATGACACTGGCTTTATAAGAGTGCACCATATTCACAATTAAAACTTTTTTAGTCATTAAGCAAAATAAAATGTGAAACCTAGAGAATTCAGATACACACTGTAAGTATCTCAGGATTCAGAATTGTCTGAGCTGTTAACAATAATGACATTGACAGTTAATAGTCTCATTAATTGTAGCAAAAGATGCTAATGCTTAAAGTTATTTATTAATTCAGTTTTCCAATAGTTGACTAGTAATTTGGGTACTGTACTTTAAAAAAATTGATATTTAATAATATGCATATATATTTAAAATCACCACTTTCATATTGTACCACATTACTGACATTTTCTTTTATCGGAGTTGTTGAGTATTAAAGATGTGGACACTAAGTGCTCACCTAGTCAAATCTTACAGAAATTTGAGATGGGTTCTCTGCCAATGCAAAGGCTTCCAGGGCAGAAACAGTAAATAATTGATCTGCTCATCTGTCTTGGTGGACTGTCATGCTCTGCTTCACCTGTCTGTGGCTGACTGAATTCTCTGTAAAATGATGGCTGGAGTCAGCAAGCAGAGCTCGGGGAGTCCAGAGGAGGCAGTGGCAGCACCTGCCATGGGATGGACATACAATACCCTTGCTAGGCAGGATCTTTTTGACACTGCTTAAAGGATTGCAGTCATTAAAGACAGGAAAGCTCTTTTGACAGATCAACAAATGTCTATTTTTTTGTTGTTGTTTTAATGGCAAGCCTGAACAACTTCCCATTTAACCCTCAAGAAGCAAGTATCAGGCCAGTCAGCGAGTTTGCTTTAGCCTCTCACCTAGATCTCTGTGGCCGTTTAAACGTCGCGGGAGGTCCCATGCTGCCCTCTGAGACGTAGCCAGCCTGTCAAAGCAGCAGGCAGCAGACAAACTCAGGCTGGCAAGGCCTTGCAAACAATTTCCCTGCTGCTGGTGTGTTCACCAACGTTGTTCCACGGGGTCTGTTTCTGGAATTTGAGAAGACGATGATGCTTATTCACTGCTGGAGAGTATTTTCATAACATGGATGAAGGGAGCAGCTGCTGCTTGCCTAGGTTCTTGTAAAATTTATTGGTGAGGGAGTGGCAGTGAAAAACAAGTTTCATGTTGAAGATTTGCTTCATAGAGTCTATATGTGTCTCCAACACTTCATTTAAGAAAATATTTGCATCTACCTACACCCACAGAAAATTGTCGGCATGTTGAATAGCTGTAGGTTTTGTGTGGCTATTTTAACCAAAAGAGTGCATTCTTGTCCAGGATTAATAAAAAAGGATTATGTTGAACTCTAAAGGGATCTTTTTGGAATTTTTCAAGCAGATTAATTCACAAATAATTTCAACAGGCAAAATACATTGCCTGTTTTTGGAGTTACTGGACTTGCAGCTTACAAATGTATAGCTATATAGTTTACCAGTTATATCCAATGTAATATATGTACTGTACAAATGACTTAATGATTCTTCATGGTAAACAAACATCAGAAAAAAGAGCTATTAGGGGAGGAAATGTAGACACTTTAGATTGGAGTTGAAATGAGTTCAAGTTAAAGGAAAGAGATAAAACCTTAAACTATGAGACTATGAATTATTGCTCAATTGAGCTAAGTGAAAGAATCAAATCTTAGAAGCGGAAATGTTTGCCTATGTCATTATTTTTTACATGGTAAATGTAAATCTGTCATCTGGAGGTGATGTGTAAGGGGATGGGGTGTGAGGGGAGAATATTTCACCAGCAGATGAGGATGGACAGGAGCAGGGCCAGCCAGCTGCCGTTAGCTGGGCACAGAAGAGGTATAGCACAGCATTCCAAAATAATGCTAGTTATTTGAAGGGTGGCTTTTACCCAAGGGCTGCTCATCTGGAAGAAGGGCCGATGAGATGAATTTCTCTGTGCTGCCGCTTCGTAGGGAAAGAACCCTGCCTAACAACCAGTGACCACTAAGTCATACATGAAAAATCTATCAGCTCTTGTGGAGTTCTCCAAATTTACAATGATATTGCTGTGCATGCAGCCTGGCTGCACAGCTTTCTAAGTTTACATGAATTAATCAAGAATTTTGTTGCAGATTGTAGTTATAAGTGATGCTTTTCACTTCTATATGGAATATTGGCTTTTATTTCCCGGTAGAGGTCTGCGTAATATATTTAGCAGTACATTCGCTGCATAGACAATTCAAATTCACGTTCTTAGGTTTTCCTTTGATTAGAAATGAAAGCAATACAAGCTACATGTATTTGAGATACTATTTTTGATTTATGGAAGTCATACTTAAAATAATGTTTTCTAGAAGAAAGAACAATGTTCTCTAGATGACAAGAGGCAGTTCCTTCTAACAGCCACCGTACTCCTTCCAGTATATATGGTCAATATGGTCTTTTGCTGCCTACTTTCTGCACTGAATTAACAGCATTTATCTTGTTGCATCTTGACTTTTCTGCTGCTTTTTCGTCTTTTCTGAGAAACATCTCCACTAAGCCAGAATTCCCATCTCCCTCCCACAGCCTTCCCTATCACCACCAGTATCATAAAATTTCTGCCCAGCACGACACCTGTCCAAGATAACTGGCTACTTTGTTCGCATTAGAAACTTAGCATCTTCTTACTTTTATCCTGAATGAAGGCTCTTATGCTGCCCCTATTCTGCTTCAGTCAGGTTTCTCTAGACCTCCACAGTATTAGCAGAAACTTGGATTTTTTTTTAAGGAGTTGCAATGAATTTTTTTTTGCCAATTATCATCAGCTATCCTATGTTTAGCAGAAAAGTACAGCTGAGAATATCTGCATTCCCAATCCTTCCCTACCTGAGTCCGTTGGGCAACACCTTCCCCTACCATTCAGCCTCCATTCCTTATGGTGATGGAGAGCAGAGGGGAGCTCTGTGGCAGAGCCTTTGCAACCACCCCATGAGCAGCTGGGCACTTGGTCCCACCCTCAGCACTTTGGTTGATGCAGCATCCACCAAAGCTATTTCTGTTGCTTTTCTACAAGCAGTTTTGGGGTTCCTTAGTCCACTCCAAATTCCTTACTGTTGTTACTAGTCATACGTAAAAGGGAATATCGTAAGGACACAATCCTACTCAATTCAGAGGAGGCTTCAAGTGGCAAAACAGCAAAAGATTGCCGGGCTTCACCCTTAAGGACTCCATTGTGCATTTGATCATCTGCTAGCAGAAGCTGTCTGTTGTGTGCTGCCAAACAGATGCACCATATCTAGATCCACTTTGGAAGTGTGCAGCTGCACAGCAAAAATGGGAGGCAAAAAATGCGATGTTACAGGAAAACCAAGAAAAGTAATAATAAAGAAAGACATAGAAAGCCTAGTGAGGGAGGGAAGACTATTTTTATTTTTCTTCCACTGTTCAACTTAGTTTGTCAGAGTATGATTTACAGGAAACAGTGCAGTAAAACCGATAAATGATAGTGTCAGAGAAGAAATTAAATCTTACTGTGTAAGATGGAGAGGGAAAAATAATTTTTTTGAAAGACTCAAGGTGAGATGAGTATTAAAAGCATGATGGAAATCTTTCCCTGGTATCAAAAACGTGCAAAGGAGAAACCCTTTTTAAGAAAAATTGTTTGATATCATGGATGAAAGGCAGTAGAGAAGCCAGTGATACATGAGAAGTGGTAAGAAAGAAAACCCAGCTGGCTAAAGAAACAACCCGACCAGCTGTAACAAGAAAGCTGTATGCACAGCATCCTCCTTTGGGAATAAATTCCCACAGAGGGAGAATTTGTCATTAGATTCAGAAGTTATTTAGTTTCAGTCTGGATTTAAAATTTAAATATATGTCACTTATGTTCAGTAAGGGTCTAACAGAGGCTTTATAATGTGTATGTAATGTTGTAGAAGTTTAGACAGAGTCAGCTTGGGAGACAGGAGCTGCTTCATTTCATGCTTTCATTTCTCTAGGTAGATTCTGTATCTCCTTTCATGGAACAGGAAGGCACTTCCTCCCAATCATATCCCATCACAGCAAAATTCATATTTTATGTTCCAAAATGGCCAAATTATGTTGAAAAATTAAATCTTTGCTGTAAGTTTGTAGTAAATCTCTAAGGCTTAAAGATCTTGTTGATGTCAGACATTTCACAGACTAATAGGAAGGAATAACATAATAAAAATAATAAAAAAAGAAATTTACAAGAATACCAAATTCAACAAGGAGACTTAGCAGAAGATAGAATCCTTGAAATTTATTTGTTAGGCTCACTAGAGTTTAGGCCCTTCAGCTTTAGCTGCAATGGCTTGGGAAAACAGGCAGAAGCTGGGATCAGCTCCAGCAAGACTCTGGCCCTCCATTTGGAGCCAGAGATGTCCCCTAGCGCCATCAGACAGAGGCGACACTGTGGGAGCAACACAGGTTCCTGGGGAAACCTCTCCAGGGGAGGCGACATGAAGGATATGAGTGGCTGTGTGTGGGCAGGCTACAGCGTGCAGCTGTGTTGTCTGCTGTGAAGACTTTTGGAGAAAATCAAGAGAGGGGAGGGCAACAGTCAGAGTGAAAGAGACTCAGGCTCCATGAGGAGATAACAGCTGCAGGGAGGGAGAGGAACCGAGCAGCCAGGTGCCAGCTGGAGCCATGGGGGCAAGGGAGGAGGTATGGAGAGTCCCCCTTGCCCCAGGAGCTGACCCCTGCTCTGAGGCAGCTGGTCTGGTAACACCGAGCGTTTGTCACAGCATCTGGCGGCAGCCAGGCTGTCACCGCTCACGTGCTCTGGCCTTGCTGCTGGGTGTCAGCTGGCAGTGGTCCTCCTACAAACAAAACCAAGGGGCTTGGAAAGTTCGATTTGCAATCCCACTTTAATGCAGCTCTTTTAATCACTGTGATAAGCCACTGCATTCCTAGAAATGTGCCGTCACAAACACTTGGTTATGAACAGGCCTAAGTCCTGTAGTTTCCTTTCCTCGATGAGATTGACAGTATTTTCTTGAATAAGAGACAGCCTTATCTCCACAGTCCAAACTTTATTGCTCTGAGACATAAACAAAAACTTTGTCAAAGGCCTGAATTAAAAAACAGCCACAGATTTCACCTCCCAGGCCCTGGAACAGAAGGTCGCTGGGTTGATACTTGGTATGCGATGTCTATATCCAGTGTTAGCTGTGAGGTTTGCATGTGTAAGTAATACAGCAACTGGGACTGTGTCCCGAGGATCTTTGTTTTCTACAGTATTCTCAGCTTTTTATGAACACTAATCCAGACTCTTCATCAGGTTGCTTTGGTGGTCAAAATAAAATTAGTCCAATAATGCAGTTTTGTGATGTGAGCAGATGGGCTAAACCTCAGCAGCCTGAAGGTTTTACTCTGCACTAGAAGGTCCTTTTTATCTTCTAGCATTGGGAGATCTAGAAACTTGGAAATATGTAATATCATACCAGTCAGATAAATATTTAATGTGGTGCTGGAAGCTGTGAAGAAATACCTTGTATAGGTTCACACTAAAAATATGCTCTCTTCTGTATTCTTTCCCCAAAACATCTGCAGCTACTTATGGAGTCAGAGTAATGAGCTAGATAGATCTTGGTTTTTGACACAATGTGGTTGGTTTTATGTTCTTGAACTCATGTATTGGCTTAATCTTGCTTGTTACAGCAGTATATTTTGAAATTGCTTGTAAGGAGGAAAACGAGGAATGAGCAAAATGTGTGGATTGGAAGAAGATGAGCATCCAGCACAAAAGCTCTATGTAAATGTTAACAGAAAGGATGTGCACAACAGAACAATGAATAAAACCGGGTAGTCAAAGGTGCTTTTTGACTATGAAATATTGTTTTATGCTTTACTGCATTTGCACCTAGTTGCTGATATATGTTGTTACCTTGTGGTTTGGGCCACATTCTGCTTGCAGGTTCCTTGTATTAATCTGGTAAACAAGTATTCTGGTTGCAATACAGATTTTGAGATGTTGATGCTGGGAACAGAATTTCACCTTGAGTTAGTTTTTAAGTAACCAATTTAGAACTAATAACATTTGGAGGGTTTGGGTGAAGAAAACACACTAGATCACAGCCATTGATGAAATTCAGCTGATGAGAAAGATGCTCAGTTTAGATCTGAGTTTTAAATACCGAAACATGAATAATTGCCAGCATGTGCTATTTATTTATGGTAGTTTCAAACGTTTTTATTACTTCATTGAAGTGAAAATTGCAAATTTAAGTTATGGCTTGCTAATTGTCATGATGACCACTTTTTTTTCAGAATTTCTTGTGTACTGCTTATTTCCCCAGGCAAAAAAGGATAAAGAGGTCAGAATTTATCTGCAGTGATATCATTCAACACATAAATTAATCCACCACCTCTAATACAATATAGTTGATTTATTTTTCCACAAAGCCAATTCATTTGGTTTTGGGATGCTCCTCTCTGGGAAGAGTATCCTGTAGGAATTTGGCTCTCGGGTACCTTTGATGTTTTGCTACCTGCTACTCCCAACCCAGTGGGGGAGAGGGAGCAGAGCTACTTATAGCTGCTCTGGGCAGATGCCCACCCAGGACGCACTTTTTGGGTTTATTGCACTGCGAGACACTCCCAGATCACAAAGGGAAAAGATGATTTAGAAAATAACCTTGAGATTAGAGTGATACGAAAGAGCTACTCACACCACCTTTCCAATCTCTGACTTACGCTCTGCACTTTTGCTACACCCAGCAAACTGTCCTACTGTTATGCTTTGGAAAAAGCATTATTACAAGTTGAGGCAGGTTAGTTTAGGCAACACTCGCTTTAAGAAATCATTGCCTTCAGACGCCCATGCAGACGCCTACTTCTTTGTCCATACATAATTACATGTACATTAGGTTATTCTGAGTCCTAATTATGACATAAATTTGGTAAATTTGAATGAAATTGTGTGTGGATATTATATTTGGAAATTGGATTAATTTTTTTAAAGTTTTAAAGCCAACCTTATAGGGACTGATTTCACTTACAGCTTATGGCTGCATTTCACTCTTTCATCCACCTGCTGTGTCTTGTAACACTTAAAGGACAGGAGCTATTTCCCTGGAGTCTGGAAGGCTCCCAGTTCAGTAGGGCTGCTAATCTCAATTGGAGCTCATAGGCTCTAATGGCTGCAGAGTGGAAGGCAGCCAAGATAAGGTCTGGGAGGAAAGCAGGGCACTTTCTGAACTCTCCCTGTCTTGTGTGCCATGAAACCCAGGGCCTCCTTATCACCTCTTCTCATTTCTCCTCCCTCAACAGCCCCCTCAAATGAAAGTTCTTCCCCATAGTGCAAATTAGTTACAATACTTTGATGGTTGGTGTCACACTGTTGAGAAGATCATCTTGTTCTTGCCCACAGTGGAAGAATATTCTCTATCTTCCATTTAACTCATGCTGAGGGGACATTTTTCAGTGTAATAACTTAAAAGAAAAGGCAATGATCTCGGAGCTTACAGTGCTTAAAATAAAGCTCTGGCTCTGCCAGTGACTCACTTTGTGGCCCTAAATACCCCCAGATTGCAGCTTCCTCCTCTGTGAAAAGGGGAGATGAATACGTACTTGTGTTTAACTGCAGTGCTGATGCAAGAATTAATTAGCTATGTTTGTTGAGAGATCTCAAAATCTGGAAATGTCACTGCTCTTGATCATCTTGAATAGTTGATGACTTGTCTTCTCAATGTATTACTGTTGGGCTCCCTCTTCATAAGTGAATGGGACATGTAAAATTCCCTGGGTTTGTTTTTCTGCTAAGGCACACAGTTGAAGCTTGGTCGAGGCTTTAGATGTCTAAGTAGGTGGGCAGAAACTTGGTGGTTTTGTAACAGAGGGTCACATCCCACCTGCTCCTGGGCACATCAGTTCCATGCTTCCTCTGGGGCCACATTAGAAAAGGTGCTATGAGCGGCTGCCTCCTTAGCCTCAGGTTACATCTGCCTGCTCTACAAATACATTTTCTCATCTTCTGTTTTGTTAGCATAACAGCTCATTGGTGGAGGCTATTAAGAAATTATGGCTCCTCTGGCAGGACTTCAGCAGCAGCTGTACCAGCAGAGAGCTGCCCAAACTTATAAAAACAAATCAGAAAGGAATGTCATCAGAGGAGAAAATCTTCCATGACACTAACCAGGATCTTTCAAAGTATGAGCTTTTCAAATCTTTTGTTCTTGAAATGAGGCTGCTCACCAAATATCTGTGGGTGTGGCTTGTCCTGAGCTCCTTCTTCCTTGGGTATGAGCAACCCTTGGGGAAAACCCTTGCTCAGGGCTGGAGGGTTAGGCAGGCTGCGGAAGGAGGACGACTCACTTCCCTGAGCTTGTCCTACCGTGCTACAGTCAAGTTTGTTACAACCAGGCTGTAAAATGGTTCTCGCTGAACTCTTAGGCTCAAATATGGTCTGTTCTTCCTATAGATTTATAGGAAGGAAGGAGATAGAATTCTGAGGTTTTGATGCAGCTGTAGACCTTTGCATTTCTTCATACCTCCATTATACAAGAGCCTAAATGCTATTTTTATTAGCTCATATTTCACATAGCTTTAGTGTTGTTCATTAGTGCAAGGTTAAAGTCAGGCTCATTTGCAGAACAGGTGAAGTAAATTTGTACAAGTCAAATTTCAGTAGCTTTAAGTTTGCAGTCCACGGACTTCTGAGGAGATATCACTAAGAAGAAGAAAGTAAAAAAATAATAGCCTTTTATTATCCATAGGTTTCACATTTTTATGGAAGGGTCAAAAGACCATTGATACTTATTTAGTGGTCTACATACTGAATAGGATTGAAACCACTAAACATAAGTTGTCCTTAAGAAAGGTAAATGAACTGCAAGTATCACACAGATGGCCCATAAGAGAAACACCCAAAGAAGATTAAACAGTTGGAACCTAAAATTCATCTTTCTCTGGTTAGACTCATGTAATTTTGTGGTCATTAAATTACAGAATAGAAAGAAATGAGGAAAATACCTGGGGACAAAGTATAATTTTGGTGATAAGAGATTTAGGACTAATAAAAAAAAAAAGTTTTATATGCCCACCTAAATATAGGTTGAGAAAATATAATTTATTGCCTATTACATACATTATGAAAAAGTTAAAAGTACATACACATATCTAGCTGTCTTGGAGGTTTTATTTAAGTGATAATAATCACAGAAGAACCAGGTTGTAAGAGACCCACCGGATCATCGAGTCCAACCATAATGAGATCTGCTATTTTATAGCTTTCTTTTTAAGTTGTATCAGCATGTCTGTACTTGAAAAATGTTAACAGGTTAGTTGAAAAATCTTGCTACTATTGGCCAACTTTTTGTAAGGTGCAACCTGATATCCAGTTTGAACATCCAGATAAATATTAACCATGCTCAGGCAGTAAAACAATATTGTTTTGTTTTGTTTTTTTTTTCTCTGTGACTAGCCTGCCACAGGCAGGTCACTCAACCCTTCTTACCCATCTCTAAAATGTAACTTCTCTCAACAGTTCACAAAATGAAGCTTTATACGGTGACCTGACAATTCCTCCAAGGCTCAGTGCAATGTGGCAAGCACAAACGTCCATCTTCCAGCTGCTGTGAAAGAGAAGGATGTTTTTTTCTTTCACACAACAAATCACCATTACTCAATTTTATTTTTACAAGACTGCAGAAGTGTTGCTACTACCTCTCTTCTCTCCTCCCCAGCAGGCCACATTTTATCCCTGCTTTGCTGAAAATTAACTTTCCATTTCTACCTTCCCTATATCGCCTTGATACTTTCTAGCTGCCCTTGCCCCTCCGCCACCCTCCACCCCCAGCTTGCTCGTACGCAGCAGTTGTGGTGGGTGGTTGTATTAATTCAAGCTCCTCAAGCTGGAAAACTTTGGCAGAGTGAATCACTTTGCTTTCTTATTACTGCAGCTAGGTGCAAGCCGAAACTTGCCATTTGCAAGGTAACTTTCATTTTGTACCCCACATTGTTTCTTTGCTCTTGGCCTCCAAAGCTGAGGTGTCGGGTTTTTTTTTTTTCTTCTGCCAGCTCCACTTGGATCCAAAAATGGGCTGAGTTGAAGTAGTTACTCATCTTTTAAACTAACCTTAAAGCTGCCTGAATTCAGGTTGCTGCTTAGGATATTTACTATTGCAGTTATCTGTATTTTAAACTTGCTGGACTCTTCTGGTTGACATGAACAGTCAAGTTCAGTGCAGTGGGTTATTCCACTGTCTGATGAGAAACTGATGATGAAATCAGGTGTGTCTGTGGTACAGTCCTGTTTATTTATAATCAAAGACTTGTTTTGCATTAGTATAGGGTAGATCTTAAGCAGTAGCAATTTCTCAGATCTAAAACCTATTTCAGGCTCTGTCAGGCCTATTTGTGTTTTTTTTTTTCCTCAGGGTCGTACAACTTTCTGTTCTTCCATTGCTTATTCTCTCAGCTTCATGAACTTTCCATCCCTCTGTTAGACACATCAGACATCGCAAAATAATACTAAGGAAACTAATCCTTTTATGCCAGTCTCTGTGTTGGGTGGTGACGTAAGTAATGGAAGCTGCTGATCACGAAGTGGGATTGCAGCTCTTCTTTGTACTCAGCCCACTTGATTATATCTGTTAACAGGGTCAGATGGGAAATCATTGCAGTGCCAGGGAGAAGGGGGAGCAGGCAGATAGGGGAGACAATGAAAGACCAAAATCTGTGTCACATTGCTTTTGACAGATGAGGTTTGGCTAGAGAGACTGGGGAATCAAGAGGAAGAAGAAAACTGGTCTTGTCAGCTTCAGGGATCAGTGTTGTTCTCGGGATTGTAGTAGAAAAAGGAGATACTTGAGATTAATAGATTGGGATTTTGGGCAGGGAGGTGTTCTGTGGTATTTTCTCAAGGAGATCTGTGCTTTACCAGGTCTCTTTCATCATCAGGTGAGAATAAGGGGAAAAGCTTCTACAAAATGACTGTTGAAGAAGTCTGTGCTGGTGGAAGTTGGAAGTGTGAACATGATTAGGCAGCTCAGGTAACAAAGCACTGGGCTCCAGAGAAACATTTGCCCCCAGGGAGGGCAGGACCACCTGGATCTGTTAGTTACTCCTTGGTAGACAGTGTAACCCTCAGGGCAGCTATTCAACAATGAATATGAGCCTTAGTCTGGTAATATGGTGACAGTGACGCAAACTTTCCTGTAGTGTGAAGGCATATCAGGCTCACAATGGATCCATTCCACTGAGACACTAAAGCTCATCTACAAATATTGTATTACTGTTCAAGATCTTGTAAGCCAAGAGTGTTAGACTGAAGGCTTTGTCCTGGGCATAACTTTACTGAAAATTACTACTTACATTGTCTGCTATTACTGATGAAATCAGTAGCTCTAAAATGTCTTGTATTCCACATAGGTAAAGCTTTGACTGACAATTCCAAATAGACCCAAAGGCTGGGTGGTGTTGTTTGACCAGTGGAAGTTACAGAGCATAATAACAATATATTCTACTTCTGCACTTAAATAAAGCCCACAAAGTTCAATGAAATAAAAACATACCGTATTTGATGTGTTTGTTCTAGGATTTCACTACAATTTTTAAAATACTGTGGGGCAAGCCAAGAAATAAATAGGGTTTTAAGTAACTGGCAAGCATATTGTTAGTTAGATAACACAATGTGGTTTTTTTCTAAGCATTTCCAAAGTCCATAAAAACTAACAAATGTGTATTTATCTTCAAGGAAGTACAGCACAGGACTGTTGAGAGCTGAGTGTGTTTGTGCAGAGCTCTCTAGTAACAAATTAATGGCTTCTCTGCTTTAATGCATAAGAGAAGTTGTTAATTTGCATAGTTGCAATACCAAAGATATATTGAATAACTTTGTATACATGGAGGTGCTGACTCCTCAGCAGAATAGGCAGACACCAGCAAAATGATGCTGTTGGTCCTGCCTATACAGTACCTGTTCTGGGAGGAGAAAACTTTGCCTAGTCATTAGCACAGTTAAACCAGCGTGCTAATGATTATTAAATCAAAACTCTCCAGTCAAACCTGCAATGGTATTTTACATTGAGTTACACAAGTGTAAATCACCACACAAGCGATACCTGGAGCAACATCTTCCATGTCTGGTGAGTCTGGCACCTTTCACTATCACTAAAATTACCTCCAGCCTCCCATGTTCTAAGACTCTGCTTTACAATTAGCTTCACCAGTGCCAGTGAGGAAAAGTGTCCTGATGATGCTGACAACTGCAGGCAAGTTTATCTTTAAGTTAGAGAGACAAGGGGCAAATCCTGCCTGCTTATTCCTGTGCAGCCTCTGGGAAAGCCCTCTCTCAGCCCATATGTTTGGATATTCAGTTTTGTGTCCCTTCTGTGGGCACTATGATTAAAGGAGAGCTTTACCTTTTCTCTAGTGGCTGAAGAAATCTGAGACCAAGGGGGACGGTGGCTTTCTGTGGGAATGGCTGTTTCTCAGCTTTGGTGATTAGCTGCAAGAAACTTTCTGGAGGAGAAAACTGCCAGAGGAGAAAAAGGCTGTGCTAAAGAAGATGAACAGAAAGAGAAATCATGATGGAAAGACAGAGAGGCAAAGACAGCAAAAAGAAGCTCCTTCAGGTCTTAATGTACACAGCTCTCACATCTCTTGGCTGGGCATGCGTTTATCTTTGCATTAGAGATGAAAAGATTTTTTTAGCAAGCAGCTGTGAATTATTGAAGATATCAAGAATCAGTCTATGCAAAGAGGAAGCACAAAAATGGAAGGACAGAGGAATACCGATGTTACATAAGCAATTCAGAAAATCTGAAAAAAGTCACAGGGAATAGATGAAATTAAGATCAGATGAAACAGAGAAATATGCAACTAGACAAGTTAGAAAGGGCTATTGTATCCTAAAAGATTGAGACACTAAAAAATCAAGGAAATACATTCATTGTGTAAGAATTAAGACTGCAATATAAAGCTGTCCTGTTAAGGTGAGCAGTATATATGAAACATTTTTTTGATGATCATCAGGAATCCAAAGTTGCAATTACCACAGCAGAAAAACAAGCTCAGATAATTGCTCTGTGCAAAAGAGTGCCTGGAAGTACAGAAGAAGGGCAAGATCTACATAGGGTGCCTGTATCTTGTCTGAAGAAAATCTTACCTACATGGATTAGTAGAAAAGTCTGAACTAAGATGGAGAGGATGAGATCAAACTGAAATGTCTCAGAAAAAATTGCCCCCTGCATACAGCTTTCTGCTGAGGCTGTTTATTTACTAGGCTGCCAAAATTATACTGGCCAAGCAGTAGGCTTTGTGGCTGGCATATAATTCAAAGCAGATATTAGTAGGTTAAGTACCAACATAGATCACATAGAATCATACAATTGTTTAGGTTGGAAAAAGCCCTGAAGATCATTGAGTCCAACTGTAAACCTAACACTGCCAAGTCCATCACTAAACCATGTCCCTAAGCACCACATCTACACGTCTTTTAAATACCTCCAGGAATGGTGACTCAACCAGTTCCCTGGGCAGCCTGTTTCAATACTTGACAACCCTTTTGGTGAAGTAATTTTTCCTAATATCTAGTTTAAACCTCCCCTGGCACAGCTTGAGGTTTGTACATAATGCAACTCATACATAATGTATGAGCACTCACATTGTGTATCTTACCCTTATGATATTTCCTGTGCACATATATAGTCAGTCAAATTAACCAGTTTGCTATGAAATTCTAAAATTAAGTGACTGAGCTAAGCAAATTCAGTTCACTTAAATAAATCAAGTTATGGGTACCTGTATCATAAATTTTATGACAATTATGAAATTGTCCAAATTCTTTGCTTACAATTATTCACCCAGCAAAAAAATAGAACAAGCCTCAGAGAATAAGCAAAGGCAGAGATAGAGAATACACTAACAAAATATGCTAACAGTTCCTACTGTGTCTAAACCAGGCTGAGATTTACAGATGGCAGGTGTGGAGAATTTACTGTTTCAGAAAATTTGGTAAGATAGATTTGAAGAGATGACTATTAAGTATTTTTAACACCTTCTGTTTAGCCTGAACCATGTAGTTGAAAGTTATGTTTAAAGTTCCAGCCCAAACAGAGTCTGCATAATGACTCCCCGTACCGCTGAAATGAGCTGGGCTAAATATCGAAGCTATTAATCTCGGAAGACAAAACAGACAGCGCTCACAGATAGGAGGGTGACTCACAAAGCAGGCAGCCCAGAGCTGTAACCTAGAACCACTCTCTGTCCTGCCATGAACGAGAAGAACTCAGCAATGTGAAAAGCTGTTCTGGAACTACTATGTTTTTTTGGCTAGTACTTCGAGGTACGTTGGCCATTTCAGGTTGCCTTTCGACACCATGATCTAAACTGAAGTGATTCAGAGTGTGTCATCCGGCCATTTGAGACATGAGATCAGCAACCTCCAGAAGAAAGGTGGAGAAAACACTCAGGCAGGGCTGAAACTGTTTCTCTCCAGCTTTAATGTACTGGTGTCTATCACAGTTACACTTTGCAACAGTAAGACCTGGAAAACATGAATTCTGTCCACAGCTCTGCTCAGTAGTTTTAGACTTTAAAATCTTTTTTAGGTGGAAAAAATAAAGAGAAAGCAGCACTCGGTGCATTCTCACTTCAAGCTGTGAGCTGTAGTCAGTATTGGATTCTGTAAAAAAAACACCTGAAAACTTCATCAGTGTATTGATAAATCTTGCAAGGAAGAAAATGCATTTGCAAAACCATGTGCTAACTGAATCACCTCTGTCTACTATGTTTATCAGTTTAACGGTTTAGCAAGAAATTGTTTTTCCTTTACAGAAAATAGTTGTTTGACTCTGGAAGATTTTAATTATTGAACTCTTGTAACAGCCTAACGCTAATTAAAGTCTTTGTTGACTTCCCTAGATTTCAGGTGAGGTTGTGCATTTGTAAATGCTGTGGGGTTAGAAAGGCAGCCAATTTTTCATCATTTGAAAGTGGTTATAGTTTCTTTGGTTGTAACACATATGCATACCAATATTCCATGTTTTATTTCCGTTGTCTTTCACCATTAAAAAATACCCTGAACTAGTGATTCACTGCACTTAAATTATGTTGCAAATTGATGAGTTTAAGTTCTGAAGTAAGAAGTGGTGGTCTTTTGTAGTTTGGTTATGTTTTTCCAATAGAGAAAAACTGTAGAAAATACTATGGAGGCATAAATAATACATATTTACCTTCATATGAAGGAATAGCTATTAAACCTGGGATAAGCTGAAATCCTGGAACAGATGTCATGATGGATGTAACTGCAGTGTCAGTGGATTAGTGTGGAGCCACAGTGCAAACTTCTGGCAAATTAGAAGGCTCCTGAGTTCCCTGGCAGCAGGAAGATTGATAGAGCTAATCTTGTCTATCTAATCTATCTGTTTTGGTTTAGGTGTGTTGAGTTAATCTGCTTTAAATTCTGCTCTCAGGTCTAAACACCCCTGCAGAAGAGAGCAGGATTTATGCTCAGGTAGGGTCCTGAATAAGACCACTCTGCAATTTTAATGCGTAAGAAACCCTGCTTTTAAAATATGCTGCCAAGCATTTTCTTGAGTCCTGGAATGCCAGTTGCTGAAGGGCCTGTGTAGGGGATGTCTTTTTGCTCAGTGAAACAAGATGAGACCTGAGTATAGACACTTCTGGCACTGAGCAGTGGCTCTAGAGCTGCTCTGCTGCTGCTCTCCACAGAGATGCTCCTGTAGTGTGCTGTTGTCCATGTATTAGTGTAATCAACAATAGACTAAAAAAACCATAAGGTGATTTTATCAAGTGATTTATTGCCACTGATTTCAGCTCTTCTTGCCTATTGCACCTTGATGGACTTGATGTCCTACCTGTGCCAAGACTAGTTAGTTGGCTTTTTGTTGGAGAAGACATCTTGGTTTCTATTACAGATTTTAGATCTTTGAAGACCAACTCAAGCTGTTTGGCTTCTTCTCTGAAGAATTAAAACATCCTTATGCTGAAAAACACTGCTCTGATTTTTGGAAAACTTACTCGTTTACTGTCATCATCCTATCCATCTTGAATAAAATCAGTTACTGGCAGTATGTGACAATGTGTCATGTAGTTTAGTTCTTAGGGATTCTCCTATTTCATTTGAGTCTTTTTTTTACTTTTTCAGCAGCTGCAAATAATTTTAAGGAAGACAAAAGTTAGGGAAGGCAATAAAAGAATATGAGATGAAAGGAGAAGTGGGATTGGGTAGGAAAAGAGAATAAAGTAGAGAAACAGGAGGAGAAGAAAGAAGATCTTGAGGTTCATAAATGAAACTGGGAGAAAGCAAAGAAACAGATCATGTGTCACTTGTCTCTGATTCTGATTTTTCTTACTGTACCTTCTCTAAGTAAGCAAAGAATTATATTAAAAGCATTATCCAAATTTCAGATGTCTGCTTTTGCCCCCTTCCTCTTTAAAAGGAGCTGCAGATGCTCAGAGGTACTCGAGTCTGGTCATAGCGTGTATCTGGAATTTTTTTGAAGTCATCAGAGTAAATTTGGAGCAGCAGTGAAGGTGACTGTGTGTATCCTGGTCATACAATATTACGAGGCACTGTGTAATTTATTTCCTGCCAGTCCTTTATGCTTTGAAGCTTGACTACTGGCATGTGCAATAGAAAAGGTGTTCTGTAGGTTCTATGGGACTTTGCTCAAGAGCAAATATTTATACATGAGTAATAGATAGCGTGTGTTTTCAGCATGACCAGTGGGAGTGCATTTAACTCCATGTGTAACAGGGATGAATGTGTTCTAAGTGCATGTCTGTATTTATATCTCTCTAAATTCTTGGCCAAACTGCATACTGTCTGCTGCAATATACTTATCCCATGCAGTCCTCCCTGTTGCAATCAGCACAGGGAGAAGCTGAGCAAAGGATATATTTCCCTTCATGCTTTATCAATACATTTCTGCAATCACGAACATAACTTATTGAAAGTTGTGACACTATCCCATTCCTTTTCAGCCCAACAAGGAGGAGAACAGGGCAAGAAATTTAACGGGGATCCCTAAAGAGGAACACTAGTTGAGAAATATATTCTTAATATGTTTATAAACCACATGAATAATTTGTATGATAGAATATATGTTCTATCATGTTTTAATAGGCCTTTTGACTAACATATCCTGTGGGTGTTCCTCTTCATGTCACAGGAAGATATTTTTTCAGGAACGCTCATCAATAGATAAAACCTGATTATGGCAAATAATCTGGCATATCTTCTCTTCAGCAAATCGGTTCCTCTGACAGTATCTGAATTAATTCCAGCTCTGGCAAGTACCTGACAAACAGAGCCCAACACTGTAGCTCTGTGATGATATTGTTTATTCATTATTTGAGTAGGGCGGATAAGGCCCTAAGGTCTGATCCAAAGCTCATGGAAGTCAGTGAAAAGACTCCACAAGCCGTTTTAATTGCTGGAATCTTGTATTTTGTGTTTCCATGTTTGGAAATCTGTGCCAGAAACTTTATCAATAACTGAAAGACTGGAAGAAAAGCAAAGAGCAAACTTCGGGACAAGAAGAAAAAAGGAAAGGAGAAGGAAAACATCCAATAAATTTTTAGCAGAGACAAAATGATTCCAAGTAGATTTTGTAGATGAAGACTGTGAAGGTAAGTAACCTCTGATATTTTTAGGAAAGCACCAAGTTCCTAAAAGCCTTAAGACAAAATTAAAATGAACATCCTAGGGTCTTAAAATACTTAATTTCACAAGTACTCTGTCGTTTGGTTGTCTGTAAATTAATCACATACGCTTTGACTTCTTGTGGTGGTCATAAATCCCTCAAGTTCTACTATTTTTAACAGCTTTATTTTTACAGTTTCTAATGATAATTGCCAGTAATTGAAAAGTTGCTAAAAACTTAATTTTACTGATGACTGAAGATCTGGAGCTGCCCTTTGAAATTGGTCAGGGATAAAATTCCAAATTTTCTTTGTCCTGGAAATTCTACTGGTATTTTCTGTTTTGGTTGCTGACATTCCTTGTTCCCCTTCTTCAGGAAGAATGGTAGGAAGATACGCCAGGGGAGTTGTAGGTTGGGTATTAGGAAAAGGATCTTCACCCAGAGGGTGGTGGAGCACTGGAACAGGCTCCCCAGGGAAGCGGCAGTGATGCCAACCCTGACAACACTCAAGAAGCATTTGAACAATGTCTTCGGATGCATGGTGTGAATGCTGTGGTTGTCCTATGCAGGGACAGGAGTTGGACTCAGTAATCCTTGTGAGTCCCTTCCAACTCAGTACATTCTATGATTCTTCCTTTTACTTTTCTCTAGAAGGCCTATGGAAATTATAACTGATATTGGACTTCGGGCAAAACTGGGCTCACATATGCAAAGCAAATACATCTGTCACACTAGAGTCACTGGAGTCTGCAGAACAGCTTCAGTGGAAGGGCATGAGAGAAGGTAGCAGATCATTCTCCTCCCAGTGCACTCAGTCTCTATGGTGGCTCTCAGTCACCGTGGGCACAGAGCTGCAGACCCTTCATTGCCCTAGGTGCAAATAAACCAGCTCCAACATCTGACTTATATACGTTTGCAATATTCAGAAATTTACCTCAGCTGTTAAGACATATAGATATATTCAACCCATAGCATAAATACAGTAAGTGGTACAAGGGGTGAGGCTGGGTAAAGCTGGTTGTGTGAATGTTTTCCTTATGACAATTCATAGCCCTGGGTAAGGTCCGTAGCACCCTTGGAAGACTTAAATACTGTTTGGGTGTCTCGCAGCAGTGCCCCCTTCTGTGCTCCAGACACCTCCAGTATCATCATTCCTTTTGTATCAGTTATGTTTTTTTGCTTTTTAGACCTCTAACTATTTTGCTTCCTGTTCTGTAGATTATCTTCAAGTCCCCACACCAAGAAGACACTCACTATTCTGGCTCAGGTCTTCTCAGTTCTCAGCGTAATGAAGCCATTACTTGATGCATCTTAGAGAAAGCACTCCCCAATTAAACAATTTTGGTGATGGTGGAAAACCACCAGAGTACTAATAAGAAAACTGTTAAAAACCCCTTGAACATAGTTCTTATTAAAATAGCATAAGACCAGTATAGACACTGACAAAACCAGTAGTAAATTCATCTATACTCATTCTTTAATCCCAACTGCCTTTTTGTTACCTGCAGTTGCTTGAGGCACAGGTTGGAGGCCCTGGAAAGGTCAACAGTATTGTGGCTTTTCCTCAAAACTGTGCATTCTTCTTTGCCGCAATTTCTTCCTTCTGTGATGCCACAAAGGAAGTTCTCGTCTTCTCAAATTTTGTGCGTCTGCATCTCTTAAGTCTGACACTAACACCTGCGTGATTCTATAATTACTTTTTAATGATTTGAGGACTTGCCACTCCCCAAATCCTAAGCTCTATGAGAAGTCATATAAAATAGTTTTTCATCCAGCCTCATTTTTTTTTTCCAGGCCAGAGCTAGCCACAATTACTTAATAAGCCTCAATGATTGCCTCACTCATAAAACAAGATGCTAGGAACCACTGCCTTGCTTCTTTGTGGAAGTACTGTAGGTATGCAGGAAAACATCATGAAAATATAATGGCAGAGAAGTTGACTCACTCCAGTGGTTAAAATACTATCCATAGAAATGGAGCTCAAATAGCTCAAGGCAGGTATGGTTTGATAGGATTAGAGTCTCAGAGTAAAATATAAATGATTTAGAACTTTAGAAGTCAGATTTTTGAAGGTATGAAGAACAAGGTAAGGCCTTTGCATAGCAATTGAGCAGAATTACAGCAGGTTGGTACCATAAATCATCAAAACCTAGTAGTGTTTAGTATATTCTTTAAGTAACTTTTGCAAATGGAATTTTGATATTTTCTTTTTTTTTTTTTTTGCCTTCTTCATATAACTTAGCTATCCCAATCTTGTTTGAACTTCGACTTCCATATAATTTTGATAACTTTTTTAGACTTTACTTTTTTGAGGAATAACACTGTTCAGTTTGGCATTGGGCTTTCCACAGTTCTGAGTTAACTTCAATTGTCTCAAGGACACATCTGTATTTAAAACAGTATGAACTTCAAACATACTGTACATTGAATCTTTTTAGACTGGGGAATATCTGCATGCCATGAACATCCTGAATACACACAGAATTGTTTCAAAACAATTTTTACATCTAGAGTATAAAGGTAGGATCAACTGTGGAATAAATCTGGAAATCAGCAGTGGACGTCTGCCTGAGAAGTTTTAACATTCAGATAAAACAGACTTTTGGTAATCTGTTTTAGGTTGCAAGATTTTCACTCCTTGCATGTTTAAAGTGTCAACTAGGATTTCAACTTGGTCGTGGTTTTGAACAGAACTTGAATATTAATCATTAGGAACTGCAGGTGCTGACTCTCTCCATCCCATGCTCCATCTCCTACTTCTTCCTGCCAGACAGATAATTACCTCTTCATGGACATCTTCCAACAATATACTGGTTAATAAATAAATTGTCAGGTTCTACAGCATATTAGCCCAGAAAATCTCAGCATTCAGAGCTATATTTATGCCACCCATATTGCAACATGGTGCCCTCTCATTAAGTACACGGGAAGTAGTTGCAGTTTTTGTAAACTAGCAACTCTTGCCAATTTTTCTCCTGATTAGTATAATCCTTTTCTCATAATCTCTTATAATGTTTTAGACTTCATTTGTCTTACATAATTAGATATTGGACAATCTCACAGACTCTTTACTTTTGTTTGTTAAAGCTCATTCCTCATTCTAAGACATCAACAAACATGACACTTGGTAAATTGTACCTAAAACATTTTCAGAATGATGTATGTACAACTTGTGCGTGTGTATCTAGTAGAAAAGAAATTAAACTCTCTAAGGTCCTCATTCCTGTTAGTATTATCACTATTCATGCATAAGTTTTTAAGTTATGTCCTTAAATCATATCCCAGGATAAACTTGGGGGTTTTTTTGTACTTCACTATCGAAGTTTCCTGTTTTACACATTTAATAGAAAAACTGTCAATATTTCTTCCTAAACCATTTTATGTTTTTTGTTTTGGTTTATTTCCCCCAGGAAACTGTTAAAATAGCTGGGAAAACTGCCAAGAAACTTGCTCAAGACAGAAAGGGCAGGAATTAAATCACAGCAAAACATGAAAAACCTGTAGCAGTGTCTGAACAGTGAAATAATTACTGTTGACCAGCAACGGTATCTAATAATAAGTTTTATAGCACTATGGTTAAGATCCTGATATGCAACATTATGTTTCAGCAGATAAATGCAAATGACAACTGAAGTATAATGCTAAGCATTACAAAGACTATGCCACTGTAAAATTGCTTGTTAAAGGCAGTCCTGGAAGACCCTTTATTGACTTCACATTTTAACAGCTGCTTCTGCAAGTTTCTCAGGTGATGTCTATTAAACCAAGGATTTATATGCCTTTCATCTTCTCAGTATGTTCCCAGCTACTCTTATGATCACCTAGAAAGCACAGAAACAGCAGGTTAATGGAAATTCTCAACATTTTCCAACAATAAAGTTGATGAGTTACAGCCATAAAAACATGGAGTATGCCCAGTTGTTTCAGTTATGAGCTGTAAGCTGTTTACTCCAGTTTTATTTTATTTCTACCTTTCCAAACTCTTGTATGTGGCTATCAATGGCCACAGGCTATTCAGAAGGGTCAGACCAGGTAGGAGGGGTGGAGGAGTTGCCCTCTACGTCAAGAAAGAGATAAAATGTGAAGAGCTGTCATTGAAGAGTAATCACGAACAGGTTGAAAGCTCATGGGTCAAAATTAAAACAGAGAAACCAATGGGAACCTTGTGGTTGGTGTATACTAGAGGCCAACCGATGAAGCCTTCTTCCTCCAGATACAGAAGGCTTTATGTTCGCAAGCTCTCGTCCTACTCGGAGACTTCAACCATCCCGACATGTGCTGGAAAAGCTGTAGGCAATCCAGGAAACTTCTGGAGTGCATTCAAGATAATTTCTTAGTCCAGCTGATAGACACCCCTACCTGAGGAGATGCAATACTTGACCTTATGGTCACTAATACATCAGTGACATTAGGATCGGAGGCAGCCTGGGCTGCAGTGATCACGCGCTGGTGGAGTTCAAGGTCCAGAGGGATATGGGACAGGCGAGGAGTATAGTCAGGACCCTAAATTTCAGGAAAGCAGACTTCCAGCTGTTCAAGGAATTACTCAGTAGAACCCTGTGGGACGTAGTCCTCGGGGACAAGGGAGCAGAACAGAGCTGGCAAATATTTAAGGTTGCTTTCTGTAAAGCGTGAGAGCACTCGGTCCCTGTATGTAGAAAATAAGGCAGGAGAGGGAAGAGACTGGTGTGACTGAGTTGAGACCTGCTTGTCAAACTCAACAATAGAGAACTGCAGGGGCAGTGCAAGCAGGGATAGGGAACCTGGGAAGTGTATAGGGATGCTGCCCGATTGTGTAGGATGAGGTCAGGAAGGCCAAGGCGCAGCTGGAGCTGAACTTGGCAAGGGAAGTAAAGACTAACAAGTAGGGCATCTACAGGTACATCAATCAAAAGGGGAAGGTTAAAGAGAATGTACCTCCACTGATGGTTGAAAATGGTGACCTTGTATCAACAGATGAGGAGAAGGCTGATGTACTTGCCAACTTTTGGCTCAAAGTCCAGATGGAGATCTGTGACAAGTGGTGTCCCTCAGGGATCCGTAACTGGGACCAGTGCTGTTTAATATCCTCATCAATGATACTGACAGTGAGATTGAGTCACCCCCAGCAAGTCTGCAGATGACACCAAGCCGAGCGGTGCAGTTGCCACACTGGAAGGATGGGATGTCATCCAGAGGAACAGGCTGGAGATGTGAGCCTGTGAAAACCTCAAGAAGTTCACCAAGGCCAAGTGCAAGGTCCTACACCTGGGTCAGGGCAATCCCTGATTTCAATACAGGATGGGAGATGATGTGATTGAGAGCTGCCTTGCAGAGGACTTGTGGGTGCTAATTGATGAGAAGCTTGACATGAGCCGGCAATGTTTGCTCTCAACCCCAAAGGCCAACCGTGTTCTGGGCAGGTGGATTAGAACTAGATGATCCTTAAGGTCCCTTCCAACCCAAACTATTCTATGATTCTACGATTCTATGCTGCCTTTCTATTCTGCACAAGTGAGTACTGGGGATATGATAAAATACTATTGCATGTCAGGTGTGTTTGTTTCCTGCTTTAAGATTGTGGTATTGTTCCTCATATAAAAATTCAGATCCTTGTCTATATTATTAGTTCAGATAACTCAGGCAGTCAACAGTAATAAGATTAACTTCTATGCTTAGTATTGTCTGTAGGTCAATGGGTGGAGCTTTTCATCTCTTATCTTGTGAATGCCCAAAGCTTTCCAAAACTGCAATTAGGGGTAAAAAATTCTGTGGATTTCCATGAAATTGCATGAGATACTCATAGGGCCAAACTAATATAATCTGACTCTTGTTTCCTGCACTGGAAACTGCTGACTGGCATACACAGGGTTAGGAATGCCATTCTCACCTTGCCTTTGACTTGACTATGCAATAATTTCACCTTTGATGTTTTAAGAATATTTTAAACTTTGCTCCTTGACTGTGTACCTTCTAAACTGTAGATAGCTTTGCTGTTTGTACCATGTTTGAAGTTCTTAAAGTTACTAATGCCATCTCTATGGGAACAAGAATGGTCTGCCAGCTGAGAGAGGCAGGGAGCACCAGAGGAGATGGGCTGAGCTCCCCTGGGCAGCAGGACAAGGACGTTGATGTTGTGTGCTACCAAGTTTAGCAAAACTTCATGTCTCCAGTACTGTGTATAAGCTCAGGGGAAAACGAAAAAGGAAAAAAACTCCCCCTCCCAGCCTTCCTTTCCTCCAAACTCTACCTTCAGTCTGCAGTTGATTTGAATTGTTTCACCTTTTCCATCCAAAAGGACTCTGCCCCTGTACTCGGCACTGGTGAGACTGCATCTTGAATACTGTGCCCAGTTCTGGGCCCCTCGCTACAAGAAGGATGTTGAGGCTCTGGAGCGAGTCCAGAGAAGAGCAACGAAGCTGGTGAAGGGGCTGGAGAACAGGCCTTGTGAGAAACGGCTGAGAGAGCTGAGGGTGTTTAGCCTGGAGAAGAGGAGGCTGAGGGGAGACCTCATTGCTCTCTACAGCTACTTGAAAGGAGGTTGTAGAGAGCAGGGAGCTGGCCTCTTCTGCCAAGTGACAGGGGACAGGACGAGAGGGAATGGCCTCAAGGTCTGCCAGGGGAGATTCAGACTGGATATCAGGAAAAACTTTTCACAGAAAGGGTCATGGGGCGCTGGCACAGGCTGCCCAGGGAGGAGGGAGTTGAGTCCCCATCCCTGGAGGGGTTTAAAAGACGGGTGGACGAGGTGCTCGGGGGACACGGTTTAGTGATTGATAGGAATGGTCGGCCTCGACGATCTTGTGGGTCTTGTCCAACCTGGTGATTCTCCGATTCTATGTCGTCAGGCCACACCGAACACCCCGCGAGCTGTGCCGCTGCTCCATTGGCCGCGGTGCAAGCCGTGAAAAGACGCGAGCGATCCCTCCGAGCCCGTTCGCGGCTGGCTCTGAGCGGGACCCGGCTCGGGAGCCCTCGGCCCGCCCGCTGCCTCCCCTCCGCCCCTCCCCGCGGCCGCGGGCGGACGGAGGAGCCGCTCCCCCCGGTTCCCGGCCCCGCCCCGCCCCGCGGCCGCCAGCAGCGCCGCCGCCTCCGCCGGGGCCGGGCAGGTGGCCGCGGGCATGTGAGCGGCGAGCGGCCCGGGAAGGCAGCGCCGGCCCCTGTCCCGCCGCGGCGGAGGGCGGAGAGGAGGAGGAAGAGGAGGAAGAGGAGGAGGAGGAGGAGGAGGAGGGACCAGAGGGACGCGGGGCCCCCTCGCTCCGCGGCCGGGCAGGATGAAAGTCACGGTGTGCTTCGGGAGGACGCGGGTGGTCGTGCCCTGCGGGGACGGGAACATGAAAGTTTTCAGCCTGATCCAGCAGGCGGTGACCCGGTACAAGAAGGCGATCGCCAAGGTGAGGGGCCGCCGCCAACATGGCGCGGAGGGAGCGGGGGGGCCGCGGCCCTTTGTTCGGCGCGGGGAGCGGCCCCGCTCAGCGCCTCCCTGGGCTTCGCCGCTTTCCTCTTCTCCGGTTATTTATTTATTTCTCCCTCGTCGCTCCGAACAACTTCGTAGTCAGCCGGTTTGTCGGGACGGGAGCTCGCGTCGCGCCTTCCCCTCGGCTCCGCGTCTCTCTCCCCCCACCCCCCTTCGCCCTCCTGACGCGCTTTGGGTTTCCGAGCCTGGAAGTTTTTCCTTGGCGAGCGCTGCCTCCCGGGCTCTCCGCAACCCGCGAACGGGGGATTGATTCAAGTCCCGGAAAATTTTTCGTGCCCGTGTTCTCGGAGAGAAATATGGTTGCTGGAAGGAGAAAAGTAACCGGCGTTCCCATCGCCTCCCCGCTTGATGCCTGAAGAACGTGGTTCTGGAGAGGACGAGCGCGTTCTCTCTGTATTTTTATCATTCCTGTGGTAACAGCGTTTCTGCCTGTAAAAAAAGAGTAGAACGATTCGTTAGGATATAGCAGCGGCTTCGTACCAGCTGTTACTTATATAGGGTACATGGCAATCTACCTGGGGATAAGGAGACGGTGGCTGAAAGCGTTTTTTTGATTAAGGTAAACCAGTAGACAGTAAAGCGTTTCCCTTGAGGGAGCATCGAGTGCCCCCCGTTGGGCCATTCGGATGAGAAATGTTTGCAGAGTTTGTTCATCGGTGTTACAACATTAATAAAATGAGTTATTTTGATGCATTGAGTTCTGTAACTGTGGCACATGTAACTCATGTGGCACTGGGCTGAGTCCTGGTCCCCAACTGTTAAATTGTTTTAAGGGATGGTAATTACATTCTGCAGCATAATGTTAAGGCTGCAAGTGATTGCAGCAGTGAGCACAGGGGAAACATACATGAATCATTGGGAAAGGTTATGTGATTGGAAGTGGTGTGGGTTTGTTCAGGAAAGAAGTGGCCCACCTGTGGAAACATGGGAAAAAAAAATGTACTCTTCTTTGAGTATGCCAGTGTATTTACTAAAGAGATGGTTTGTGGAGGTGCAGCCAGACTTTCGTTCCTGGTTGCCTGATCCTGGGTTTGAAATGACACAATGTTCTTATTTATTAGTATTTTTTGGTGGTGATGCTATGTGCCCCTGGTATGGACTTGAGGTAGCTGTAATTAGTGGGATTGTTTCTATTACATGGAAATACTGTGGTTGAAAACATGGTAGCAGAGTCCATGGGCTTTCTCTGAGTGTTCAGTGTAGTCACTGCTGTTCAACTGAAGATTTTCTGTGGTGATGTTTAGGTAGGAAGGAGGTGGATCCTTAGTGTCTGGTAAGTAAATGAATAGTGCTGTTTGCTGTGTTCTGTGTGGAGTAACATAGTAATTTTATGGTTTCAGTGGCAGAATTTCATAGATCACTGTCTTTTTATAGCGCTAAAGTGGTTTCTTTCTTTGCTGCTGTAGCAAACAAGCAAATCTTCACCTCCCAAAGAGACAAGACAGGACAAAATAATTCTTAGACTAGGAGGATCAAAGTATGTGTGCACATATGAAGGTATGATCTGGCAACTGGTGTCAAGCTGATACTGAAACCTACTTCACCATTGTTCTGTTATGAAAGGAAAATGTATCTGGTGGAAGATTATTCAAAATATTTGAATTAAGGTTATGGTTTTCGTACTTGCAGGAAAACCAGCATTTCTCATCCTGCAAAAATGTGTCTGCTGCATACAGCAGCTCCTTCAGTAGAACTGCTTGAAGCCTCCGAGAACTGAGTTGTCAGCCCTTCTCAGATTACCTCCTGCTTGGTCATGGTTTCTAGGTTGTGATTAGCAATAAGTGATCTGCATGGTGAGCACTCCTGACCTACCCGTGCAGTCGTAGTTAGGCAGCCTGGCATCATGCTTGTGGAGTGCCAGGAGCGAGTAACTTCAAAATTTGACCTCAGCTTGAATTTTTCTGACTTGATATTATTTAAATAGACATGATGAGAATGAAAAAAACCCCCAATTTACTGAAAATAATCCAGGTAATAAGTTTCCTTCTCTCTGCAAAATTTTAAGACTTACAAAGCATATGGGTAACCCATCTAGTTCAGGCAGTTAGTTCTGGATCTGTTTGTCTTTGATTAGGATTCGTAAAACTCAGATTCATTATGGATTAACACTGCTGTCAGTGGAATAAGTTATTAATATGACAATCTTTGCTTGAAGGTTGGTGTGTGTAGCATGTATAGGAAATCTTTCTTTTCCTTTGCTTTTGTTGTAAAAGAAGCTTTGGGTCTGAAGTGTGATCCATTTTTCAGCAAGTTGTGTTTGTGGTGAGTGAACAAAGGAATGTTAAGAGACTTTTGAGAAGCCCGCCTTGTCCAGAGCAATTGGAGTCAGCAGAAATTGATCACGCTTATTGAAACCTTATTTGCCTGATGACATGCTAGTGATGCTCTGTTTGTGTGGCTGGACTGATGCAGCCTCTGGCATGGTTGCTGAGTAATAAAAGAGTAGTTTGGGCAGGGGGCAACTGGCCTGAGAAATTGTAGACGTGTTTTCCAAACCCTGCTTGTCAAGGGTTTTGCAGGTTTTGTGTTGCTCATGGCTTCCAAGCAGTTGATTTAATGATAAAAATAACGCTGGTGAGAAAGTAAGAGGATTTTGAGGAGGGGAAGTCAGCCACACCTAGATGGTTTAATGTTAACAGTAGGAGATGGTGGGTAGCCCCCAAGAGGGAGAAGACAGACAGGCAGTTGAGATGAAACATGGTTATCAAATGATTGACTATAACCTAATGTTAAAATGTGGAAAATTATTATAAAAATGATATATCAAGTAACCTTTTATCAAAAAAAGAAATAATTGCCCATCCCATAGCTTTGGTTTGATCTAGTTGTAGTCAGAGACATTTCTGCCTTTTTTTGGTGGCTTTCAGCTGTCACTGTAATTATTCTGTGCTTTGAGTTATTTTGATGTTGTAAGCATATTGCCTTTTATCTTCTTTTTCTTGTGAATATAACTAAACATGCATAGGTGATGGGTAGAGATTATTTTTGTTTTTTATGTTTTAGCATTATCATGTTGTCTTTGTGTGATGTAAACAAGAATATGAAATAGGAATTGGTACGTTTACAGTAGTTGTTCATCCTCATGTTCAGTCTCCACAGGAATCCTTCATCTCTTTATGTTAGTTCAGTCTGATGTCCTGTGTCACAAGCCTGTGGTGATGTTTCTAGACCTTGCATGTAAGCCTGACTTTCTAGTTAAAAATGAGTAAATTAGCGGTTTTCCTGCTGAATCAAACAGATTCCAAGATGAATCTTAAAAAGAGGTCTTTCCCCTCCCCCTCACCAAATGCTGTGAGAGATGGAAGTGTTGGAGGAGTGGGGGTGTTGTGATGTTGCATGGAACAATGCCTGGATTGTTAATTTAACAACTGTGATGTGTTAATATTTGTAAAAAGAAATTGTAATCTGCTCTGTGAGAGTGTTTAAAGGCAGTTGTTGATAAGAGACCAGAACTAAAGGCAAACTGACTGTGTAAGTAAATGTAACAGGTGTCAAATGACGGTATTCTCATTTAATTTGTGCATAGGAAGCTCAGGCCACCCAGAGCTTAAAGCTCCAACGCTTTGGTAGGTCTGACATTCATCGGTGGGGAAGTGTGAGAGGGGAAAATTGTAGTTTTAGCTGATGCATGAAGCTTTTTCTTCTGCTTTTGGTTTTTTCCCCAGTGCCAGCTAACTGGAATTTCTCAGACGACTTGTCTAAAAATCAGCTCCCTGATCGGTACCTAGTTGTCTTCCAGGTAACATAACAGTGATTTTGATACTTATGTTCTGCAGAGCAAACAGGTTCTTGGTTGCTTGTGAATTGTGTCACTGGGCATCATTCAAATACACAGAGGTGGGTCAGTTTGAAAATCTGCTGACTTTACTTGTGTTTTTTATTGGTTGTGGCATGTTACACGCTTGAGCCTGGCTGCTGGGTTTTAAGCACAGGGTTAGCTGGTTGCTCTACAGTGCCCATGCAAAGACTCTTCAGAATTGTAATGAAAACAGTCGTGGGCAACAAGGGCTAAATTTAGTGTTAAAAAGTTTTAGGGTATTTTTTTTTTTTTTTAGAATTAGAATTCCTTTTGTTATCTGTAAAAATCTTTAGCCTTTTTGAAGTAGAAGGAAGTCTTGTAGATTGTTTTCAGAATGTGTGGGAACTTACATTACCCCTAAAGAGGCCCCCAAAAGGAACCATAAACCCCCAAAACTCCTCACCCCTGCTGCTCAGTTCACTGTTGGTTTACTTCCAGCTGACAATACCAAGGTGAAGTCTCTGCTCCATGTTTGGTATTGGTTGGGCAGTATTTCAATGATTTACCTGAAGTCAGATGGGAGAACCTAATTTCTGTAGGGTTGCCAGTACTTTTCTCAAGTTGGCCCTTGACCTCTTTGCTCCCGACAGCAGCAGTAAAACCCAACTGACTGGCAGTGTCATTCTGCTGCACTTTGGCAAAAGCCAGGAATAGCAATGGAGAGCTACTAGTTGAAGGAGGAAAAGTATTGAAATGGGTCACAATTGCTTTGAGTTTAGAAAGCTCTTATGTGATCATGCAGGTTTGAGAGCTGATGGTGAAAACACAAGGCTAGGTCTTGCACATGGTGACTTAATTCTCTCCATTCATTGTAGAAAACTTCCTTTTAGCCACTTCTCTCCAACTCCCTCTGTATTTTCAGCTGATTGAGTGTTTTCCTGATGTTGTCATCTCATCTGTCAGTACAAGTGACTTGCATTGCACAAAAAGTTGCAGAGTGAAGGTAGGGATGAACTTTCAGATTGAGTATGGCAGTGGCTGCTGAGGTCTCTTACAAGAGGACTTTGCTGTTTAACAGTACTGTGCCTGAGGGGACACATGGCTTGGCAGTTGCCCTGGGGAGGGCTTTGCTGCAGCCCCCGTCCACCAGGTTTCACCTATGTTCAACCATCTGTGATGTGAAGGAGGATGGTCTTTGGGAAGCCCTAGAGCCGTGCTTAGGGCTGTACCTCTGTTGCCTAAGAAAGCAAGGTAAATGCTTTTTGAATTATCTAGGGCTAATATGGAGAAAGACTGAGTTCTGTAATACTTAGTAAGAGGGGCATAAAAAGTGGACAGCGTGCAAATCCTTCAATTTTGATGGTGTTTCCAGTAAAGGGTATATGTGGTACTGCCGTGGTTGAGTGATGTGAGCAGTACCTATCTTTAGCTGGCTGGGATACATCATTGCTTTCAGTTGGTGTTATGTGGTTTCTTGACATTTTAGTGTTACTTAATGGTGATCAAAGTGAAGTTTGCATTTTTGCAAGAGTGGCTTGAGAGTGATTTCCCTTGGAGCAAGCGTAGTGCTCAGCTCCTGTGAGCGGTTCCTGGGGTGGCTGTGGAGTAGCCTGTGAAAGTGGATGATGCGTCAGGAGAACAGGTCCTGGAGGCATTTTAGGGTTTAGGGAGCTGCCATTCCTCCTTCTTCTGGGCAACAGTGGGAAACCCATCTGATTCTCATAGCTTTTTACATTTTAACTTGGGTTATAACAGTCACAGATGTTTTAGTTCTGTTATAAAAACATCCCTGGAAGTAACACTTTCTCACTTGTACCAGACTATGACATCTTTTGGTCATGGCACATTTAATCTGGTAAAATAAAGTGGAGTAAATGGGGGAGAATTGCTAGTGATGTTAGTTGTAGAGAATACGGTTCATGTAGCTTTAAAACAATTTCCTGATTCTTCAAAGGAAAACAAACCTTTTCATCCAAGCATAAATTGAATGGGTAAAACATGCAACAATGCTGAACCAATGCTTATGTATATTGAAAATAAAGTGGAATTCTTCTAACATCAATCCAGAGTATAGCACAGATGTTCTCACTCAGAAATATTTTGTGAGCAGTAAGAAAATAAAAAGTGGAGCAAAAGGTATTAAAATTCTGCAAGATACTTTAGGGCATCTGTACTTTATTTTTTTTTTCTCCTTTTTAATATAGGTTATATAGCTTCCTCATTTCTTTGAGGTCACTTTACTGTAATGCTCAGCAAGTCTGGTACTGGAAGACAGATAAGAAAAGAGCAGAAAACCAAACTGCCTTTGAGCTAAGTTACATAATCTGGTGATGCTGTTTAAAAAAAATGAGAAAGAAAAAAAGAATGCAACAGCATAGATATACATAGTACTTGTCAAAAGGACTAGTTTTAGTATTAAAAGAGAAATGATCCAAACTCTAAATTCAGGAAAAAAAAATTAAAGATAGCTGTGAACTGGGCCATTTTGTTTTTGAGATAATCACATGATGTATTATAAGAAGTAAAAGTAAGTAGTGTCAGATTTTTTTTTTTTTCCTACTGGTAGGCTTAATTATTTTCTCAAACTGCTTCCAGGTATGTGTTAAATCAGAAATGATTTTAATAATTATTTTGTTGCAGTATTTGCTGTAGTTCTTTTTAAATCAGGTAGCAGGTACGTGAGAGTAACTGTCTACTTAAGTTTCTTGTTGTAAAGTGATACAAATGCAATAACCTATTTTAGTTCTGAAATAAAGGAGAAATATATCCCTACTAAAAAATTTTGGGCTAGATCCCATATGCTACATCTCAAGGCTGGGTTCTGCAGTGGAGGGGAAGAGTAATAAAGGCCATGTGTGTTTCTGTGTGCTGGGGTGCAACTCTCACTGTCCAGGAGTGGATGTGAGCATCGATGGAGCTGGGCTGAGGTGTTGCTGTGTTCCTGTGAGGTACCATGCACTGGGCTTTGGAGTGCTGGTGCTGGAGCATTTGGCTCGTTTGCCACCTGGATCGTTGTGTCTCCAGCTCGTCAGGACTTTTTGGTAACAGAGAAAGGGCTGGCAGAAATCAAATGACAGTGGGGAGAAGGGTGGTCTTCTGTAGCAGAGGAAACAAGGATGGAATGTCCTTGGAGACTGGTGGAAGGAAACACTTGGGTGTAATGCTAAATGGATATAACTCTGCTGCCTTTCACATGAGAGGGAAACAGAAGTTTGCATGAAAGCAAGACAGTAATGGAGTAAATTAAGTGCTGACAAATATAAAGAGCTGAAGATGGGGAGAAACTGGTTAACTTGGTACCCTGAAATTAAGTGCTGAATTTAGGAAGAGGATGAAAAATTGACCTCAGTGGCACAACAGGTGTTGCCCAAAAGGCTTTCTATTTAGAAAGAAACCTGTGGAATTTATTGCAGGAAGCTTTCCTTTTTGAGCACTAAACTTAGTGAAAGTAGCGATTCTCTGATTTGCTAGGGAAAGAGGCATTATTTTGGAAAAGTGATGTCACATTTTTGGACATACTTTCCACAATCTCTCACACTCAGCCTGCTGCTGATGCAGCGAGATTTTTTAATCCTTTGCAGGAGGAGTGAGCTGGTACACTGTTAGCAGTTTCCTTTTTAAGTGGCCGTGTTTATAGGATTTTTGTTCTGGGGATGCATGTCTTTACAGACTTGGAATGGCAGTTTAAAATATTTCTGGTGTTCGTGTTGTATTACTAGTAGGAGAAAAAAAAAGTTACATGGGTATAAAATGTTTTAAATAGAGATAGGACTTTTGGGAGCGCCTGTATGTTTATGTGTGCACCTACTCAGGTGTTTTCGTTTGTTTGAAGAAATGTAGCCACACTTACTAAATGGAACAGTAGTTTCACCTTACTCCACCTTTTTTGCATGTGCTTTCAAAGTTGTTGAGTTACTCTATCTTCCCCTTAGGCAAAGGCCACATAATGTTTTTTTTCTTCTCTGTTAGATGTCAGAAGTAATATCCTACTTGTGAGAAACCTGCAGAGATACAGCTCTTTGTGCATATAATGAAAAGAATGACTTTATTCCATGTTCTTGGAGCCCTTCAGAAAAAGAAGGAGCAGGAGCAGAATTTCATGAAATAACAAAAATTATTTCTAGGGATCACAGGAGTGTCTCTGAGACTAAGTAGCCTGAAAGTTTTGTTGCTGTAACAACTTAAATAGTTTTAAAAAATCTATTGGAAGCTTCAGAACCTTTAGCTTCTTTAATAAACCGCTAAGTGGAACAACAAGGCTTGATTTAATTTGGTCTCTCCAAGAACCTGTTGTACCAAAGGTTATTTGCATTTTTTTAAGTGTGCATTTGTTTGTGCTGTCAGTTTTTCTCCCCTGTGCCTTCCTGTGAAGGCTGCTTGCCTGCAGCTGTGAGTGCTGGGAAAGTGGCCAGCTACCAAGTACCAAAAGAAGAAGTATTTAGGCAGCTGGGCTGTGGTGGCTGGTCTGTAATGCCCAACCATTCCTGGTGAATGAGCCTCTGGCTTCGGCACCCGGTGCAGCCTGTGAAGATGAAGAGGGAAATTATTTTAACCTCCTTGAACATGGCTCCAAATTTTGGCAGTTACCAGGCTGCTGGAAGACTACTAGCCTGAAGTGTGAGGCTTTTATAATGTATTGTGCAGTTGTAATAATTTAGCCAGTTGGAGAGTAGTGGTCTCCATATATCTCACTTGTTCTGCTAGGTGTTTCTGCCTTTTATTATAGACAGATGAATGCTGGGTAAGAGGAGTAATACTGCTGCTTTCTTGAGGGGGTGAGAGGAGCCTGGCCTAGCCATGGGTGGGCTGCTGGGCTCCTGCAGGGTACGTGTGAGGGGGCTTGGTGCTCAGATGGCGGTTCAGGTTTGCATCAAGGTGAGGATCACAGAATCACAGAATAACCAGGTTGGAAGAGACCCACTGGATCGTTGAGTCCAACCATTCCCACCAATCCCTAAATCATGCTCTTAAGTACCTCATCCACCCTAACCTTAAACACCTCCAGGGACGACGACTCAACTACCTCCCTTGGCAGACTGTTCCAATGCCTAACCACCCTCTCCGTGAAGAATTTTTTCCTAATCTCAAGCCTAAATCTCCCCTGGCGGAGCTTGAGGCCATTCCCTCTCCTCCTGTCCCCTGTCACTTGGGAGAAGAGGCCAGCACCCTCCTCTCCACAACCTCCCTTCAGGTAGTTGTAGAGAGTAATAAGGTCTCCCCTCAGCCTCCTCTTCTCCAGGCTAAATGTGTCAGAGTTAATTGTTTATTGCTGATGAAGATGTTGCTTCTGTTGCTGCACTGTGGGTCTGAAACGGTTGGGAACAGGAGAAAGGAAAGGCCTTGGTATGAGAGCCTCTGCCGTTGTCCTCAATCAGAGTCCTGTTGTTTGGGCATGGTGCAGGTGCAGAGCATTGTTAGCAAACCATATATTTGTGGCACTAAGAATACTAATTTGAGAGTATAGTTTGATATTTTCTTCCCTTGCTGAGTTTCTTAAATGGCAGCCTCTATTACTTTTCTGAGTTTTTCCTCACGTGAGAAATGGCTCATGTAAATGTTGTCTGTAATAATTATGGAAAATTTGAAGTCTGAACAAAGAAATTGCAAGCAAAAGTAGGCTGGGTGAAATAAGGGCTTTTAAATTTGGAGTTTTCTGTTAGCATAGGCTCTGTGTTGTAGAACAGCCACTGAATATGGTTTTAAATGCTTGTAACTGTGTGTGTGCAAAATGTATGGTTAATGCTGCCATTTGTTTAAAGAGAAAATCTTCTACGTTTTCTAGACTTAACTAATCTTATCTAAATAGAAAATGTTATGGTCTATATGTAAAGCAGGGTATTTAACTTGTGGTTCTATTAGGTAATGGAATAGTGTCACCCTGTGCCCAGCAACCACTCAAGAACATAATGCTTTGGTAAACCAAAACAGATGTTAACATGCGTGAAATGTTGGTGTAATCAATGTCTTATAAATCTCTCCTTTATTACTGTAGTTGTTTGAAATAAAATCCTGATGACCCTTTTGTTGCTGTGGTGTTGCCGCAAAATAGCTATTGTTAGCTTGAAGCCCTCCCTGTTAAATTGAAAGCCACAGATAATGAGTATCCAGCATTGTATATTTTGAGGATTATAAAATATTTAGCTGAAAAGTTTCCTAGTTCTCACGCTGTCTCTGTGGAGTTCAGAAGTTTCCTTTGCTGGTAGAATTCCCTAGCTGGGGAATGGGAGTGAGCTTGAACGAAAAGCTAATTTGTGCCTAGTTAAATATTCTTTTGATATTTGAATATGAAATAATTAGCTTGGATGTACTGCTGTTTACCTTTCAGGATTTGGAGATGTCTAAACAGGCTGCTGAAGGGAATTGTATCATAAATCTACTTCTGAAATATTTCCTGAGGATCATATATTTCAGTCTGAAACTAACTCTGCTTTTTGTGGTATTATTTTCCTGATGGCCACTGGTTGCTGGGAGAAGTGCTGAGCAACATGATGAAGGAAAGGTTTGGGCAGTGGTTTGCTGTCTTCTTGTGGGTGGTGCTGGGTGATCGGACAGACCGACGTGGGAATTGCCTTTCTAAAAATGTTCTCAAGGTGGCTGTGTAATTGTTCATGCTTCTGGCTTTTTTTTTTTTAATTTTTTTAAAATGTAGTTCAGTATTTACCATAGCCATCCACTGTACTTGAGCCAGTTTTTAGGAAGTGGTCTATTTTGTTCTAAATTACTTCCATTTCATAATTCAGTACTTGCTTGGTCTCAGAGCAGAACAAAATAAAAAAGGGGATTTTTTTTTCTTCTTTGTTTCATGTGAAAGTTACTAAAATACTTTGAATCTGTAAATCATAATAGCTATTATAATTTTCTAAAATGTAGGTCCTGTTTTATGGGTGGTCTGTGTTTTCTTTTATTAGACTGTATTTTGTATGATTAGCCTGCGTGTGAAGACTGCTCTAGCTCTAGCTGCCTTCACAAATTGCTTCTCATTCAGTGTGCCAGTGTTTTGCTGCCTTCTGTTGCCTGCTTCCAAAGACTGGTGGATGCCAAAGGCATTGTGAATAGAGATCCATTTTAAGACAAAACGAGTACACATTTTTTTCTTGATCACTTCTGGAGATTAAAGTTCTGTGTGATGCTGAAATAAGCAAGTCTGATGACAGTACTAAGCTGTGTGGTGCAGTTGACATGCTGAGGGAAGGAGTTGCCATCCAGAAGTACCCTCTACTCTGCCCTCAGGAGACCTCATCTGGAGTATTGCATTCAGTCTGGAGTCCTCAGCATCAGAAGGGCGTGGACCTGTCCAGAGGACTCCACAAAGATGGTTGGGGCTGGAGCACCTCTTCTACGAAGACGGGCTGAGGGTTGCTCAACCTGGAGAAGAGAATGCTCTGGGGGTACCTTATAGCAGTCTTCCTGTACCTGAAAGGGGCATACAGGAGGAAGAATGGGGAGGGACTTTGTACAGGAGCGTGTACTGATAGGCCAAGGGGTAATGGTTTTAAGCTGAAAGAAGGGAGATTTAGATTAGATATTAGGAAGAAGGATTTTACTGTGAGGGTGGTGAGGCACAGGTTGCCCAGACAGGCTGTGGATGCCCCATCCCTGGAGGTGTTCAAGGCCAGGTTGGATGAGGCTTTGAGCAACCTGTTCCAGTGGGAGGTGTCCCTGCCCATGGCAGGGGGTGTTGGAACTGGATCATCTGTAAGATCCCCTCCAACCTGAACAATTCTATCAAAAAAACCCAAACCAAAAACGGTTTTCTGTAATTACTGTTTTAGAAGGAAGGTGTTTTTCGTCCACAATTTTCCTGTTCCATTTTCAAAAAACGTGTTGTTCCTTTCTGAACTCAAGTAAGGACTGTAACAGTTCACTTTGTGTTTTGTGTTATTCTGCACTGTATGATACAAACAGCTATAGGGAGCAGCGGTCTAAAACCAGTTTAAAATAGAGCGCCCTTTGCAGCCTGCTTTTCATGGGTTGCACCACTCAAAGCTGGCATGGGGTGAAGACCACATGGTTTCAGGTTATTAAACTGTGCCTAGATGCAATAAATATAGGAGGGTCTTTTCTTTGCAATTGCAAATTGTGCTTTTCTCAGCATGAACACCAAACGGGAGTCAGCCTGCCACCTGCTTTGCGTTGTGTGTGGAGCTGTAAAAATCGAATAAGGAGCTCAAAGATGCTGAGATTTATGTATTGTAACTTTGTAGATCTCTGAGTAAGTAGGCCTACACATCCAACATGATGTGTAAAAGTGAAGTTATGGAGTCCTCCCCTCACCCCACCTCTTGCATCTTTATAAATAGTTTGTTCTGTACACCTGCTACCAGCCTCCTTCAGAGAGCAGATTGCAGCCTTGCAATTAAGGGCTTCTAGCATCTGTTGGTGATATGCCAGCAGCAGCACAAGGCTTTTAGCTTCGATTGGCTCTGCTGGTTTGGGAATGTTTTTAGTTGGAGAATGGAAAAACAAAATATCAGAGTAATTTGAAATAAATGTGACTATAAATGTAAGTGGAATTAATCAGCTAATAAAAGTCCCCTTAAAATTCAAATGTTTAAAAGCATGTAGACTTTTCCTCTTTGTATCTTTACTTACACTACTACTCTGGTTGTTGCCGTGGACTTGAATTTCCAGAGCTGTATCCAGACTTGCCTCTGAGGAGCTGTACATGCTGTGTGCTGTACAGGCACTATCTCTATTACTGCAGAGTGAGCAGAGGCTCTGATTTGGAGCATGGTTAGGCTGCCCTGGTGTATTCTTCTCTATCAGATTAATGGGTATTATGGCTTGCTTTCATTATAGAATGAACAACTTCAAAGTGCCTTTATTTTTAACATGGAGGTAAGATTGTGCTTACAGATTGTACAAATCATTAGTAAAGACCATATGTTTTGTGTCCGTAGACAGTTAAGAGTTGCTGATTCGGCTATAATTCAGAAATCATTGTGTCCTTAATGTGACTTCAGTAATATATTATAAAAAATTAATGAAGGGTACTTGTTTGTGACAACTATCCCTTATTCCTTTTCAGCAAATTTCCAAGTGCACAGAAACCTGAGGAATATGAAGAGGTATATGTAGAAGTGAATAAAGGAGACTATAAATGTTGTGGTTAGATTTTAAGAAAGCAGTTGCCGTGTCTTTCAGTTCCTTTTGGAAGCATTGACTTAAATCTGTGGTGAAGATACAGGAAATATCTAGTTAGTTTTGCTTCACTAATGCTGTGATTTGAGAAGGGAAATATATCTGTCAATGTCCTGCTTTTTCAGGTATGAAATAGGGATACAGCGTAGGCATGGGCTCCTTTTGAATCACCACTCTCCCAACACAGCCCTCCATTAACTGAGAAGCCCTGTAGGTTTATTCCAATTGAAGAATGTGAGTGCTCACCTGGGAGCATTGTTGTGTATTCACGTGGCTCATTTTCTATGGGGACCTCATTAACTGTATTTTGCAACAGCATGGTGTTAATTGAAGCAAGTGGGTACTTACATAAAGTCCTTCTGTGTTTTTTCTCTGCATCTTTGTGTTGCTTCAGGAAAGAGAAAACTACTTAGCTGTACCAGTCTTCTGTGGTACAGCAAAGCTGGGATACACCTGCCAGTTATGACAGCAATACCCAAACTGGGAGCATGGAGATGGCTCTCCAGTGCCTTCACCTCTTAATTTTGTAATTTTCTTCTATGCTTCACCACCTTCTCCCTTCAAAGACCAAATCTGCAAACAGATACCATAGTGCGAGTTTGACAAGTACGTACTAACCCACATAGAGAAGAGAGGCACAGTGGGTTGCTGGGTGGTCCAGGACCACACTAGCAGTTCGGCATCAAGCTGGAAATAAAATGCCAATGTGCTGACTCCTTACCTGCAAGACTATCTTTTCGTCCTAGTAAGGATGGAGTAAAATATTGCTGCATTTCATCCATCTGCTTTCCTGTAGTTGTGCCTCTATGTGAAAAGATGCCACACTTCAGCAAGCTGGAAAGGGGATATCTTGTGGTAATAGGCTGTTGAAAAGAAAATCTCTTCCTTTTGGAAAACGTGTGCATTCTATCTTGTTGAATTGCTTAATAATTTCTGTTTCTTACATAATTTATTTCAATTTACTCATACTGTGGTTGAAACTTTTATAACATAATCTGTACTTGGCAGTAAGGATGTTGCTTCCAATATTGCATACTTGTTTAAATGTTTATAGTTTAGAATGAAAGCTAAGCAAAATCTTATGGTTTACTCTAATGTAACTATCTAAAGCAATTTATGAATAATGACTTTGAAAAATTTTTATTTAAAGCTAAGTGACACACTAAGACAGAAGGAGACCTATCAGTGATATGTTTAGCTTAAGTATGAGAAATTTGGAGAAGGAAGAAAATTGGTCCATGCTGGTGGAATTTAAATCTGGTATGTCTGGTTGTGGTTTTTATTTATTTATTTTATTCTTTCTCATTAAAGTGCTGTAATTTTCTTCCAGTACAGAAGTGTTGTAAGAAAAGTGGTCATGGGCAAAAAAGTCTGAGGTAGTCAGTAAGTACTTCAATAGTTTTCAGCTGATGCTGGTAAGAAAGAGTTCTCTGCATGTGTACATGTTCATTTTAGATTGATGGGGTTAATTGCCTCGGTCTCAACTTTGGTTGTAGACTACTGTGCTACTGATGCTGATGTAAAAGGAACTCAATCTACCAAAACTTTTTAATCCTTTCTGCATGCAGTGCTGAAGAAAGCATGTTTCCCTTTGTAGGGGTAAGCTTTCATGATTATAATGTCATACTCAGGATGTCTATATTGAGGATAAGGAAACCTGCAGAGCTGCAGAAGGGCTGGAGAGAGCAATCTGAATGCTTGCTATGGTACATATTAAATAATAATACTAAGCCCTGAAAAATGGGATATTGCGAATTATAATTCCAACCTAACCCAGCTTTTTAAAATAACTAGTTAGAGTTCAGTATGTGGTGATTTATTGTTTTCTGTTTTAAAAAAACATTCAGTAGCACAACTGCAGTTTATCATTACCGCTTTTGTTGAAGCCTTTGGGTTCTGTTGACAGCTGTCATCGTTGTCATGTTATCTACAGCATTTTGCAAAAAATGCAGCTGGTGCACTATGCAAATGGAAACATTTACTAAATAATTTTAGATGACATTATAACCATTGTTCATTTTTTGTTGCTCGACTTTGTATTTTCAAGTGACTCTATGCCTTTGACAAACAGGCCGTTATTAGGCATGAGGACATGCAATGCGAAATAATTTCTTGAAACTGGATAGCCTGAGAGATTTTGATGAAACCTAGTAACAAATATCTCTAATGATTTACATGCATTATTTTGTGTCTCTGTGGCATAACACTCTTATTTTAGACATCTTTGTTAGAGAGCCCCTGAGAAAAATAAAACTGCTTGTATTTAGATTTAATCATACTGAAATTAACAGTGATGATGCTTTATTTCCTTTGCTGCCTTCAGAAAAAAGCTGTTTCTGACCTGTTCAGTGGCATTGCTTGTTCCTGGCTTTTTCATCAAAATTAATTGTGTTCTACTGGCTTCTAGCCTCTACTGTTTTTTTTTGGAGCTGTTTCTGGTTTATGCAGTACATGGTTGTTTGATGTTGCTTTCCCTTGTATGCACTGTGTGCACATCAGGGGCTCTGGTTTAGAAGGTCTCCTGGTCCTCATGCATTACAGAGTTACATTATTATTTCTTTCCATGACATCACTGAGGAAGTAGTGTCTCAGTTGTGGTCGCTGCTTCATCTACTGTGTCCTGCTGTGGAGGAAAGGAGGAGATGGTCTGCAAGTGCTTATAAATGGTGTACAAACTTCTCATCAACTTCTCTTACTCTCCTCAGTCAAATATTTTTATTTATATATATAATTTTTTTTTTTTTTTAGGCTGTCTTTGGGCAACTTTTTTGCTATCTTAAACTCAGGTTATTCTCTATACCACAACATAGTCAAGGAATTCTGTACTACCTTTTTAATCTTTCATCCTGATTACTTGAGCCGTTCCTTAGGACGTGTGATAATAAAACAAAAAAGGTGGCTGCTGTGCAGGAATGATTACAGCAACATGCTTTCTGTCCAGATCCTGTCATACTCTTATGTGCCATGCTGTTCTCATACGCCTGAACTCGCTGTGTGAGGAGGATGCAGATGGACAGACTTTTCAGCTACCAGCAATACTGTCATGGAAATACTGCAAATGCTACTGAGTCAGGAGTTTTAACAAAAAGTTGAGTTTTATTGAAAGCAGTTGAACTGCAATGCATGACGATGAATGAATGTGAACTGGTAAGACTCTGCCAGTTCAGATATTCTTTTCTGTTTACCCTGTAGTTTTTAAGCGGGATATGTTTTCAAATGAAGTTTGTTCTGATAACAATTTAAAACAGAAATTTGTGTCTGTTCTATCCCAGTATACATTTATATTGAATTTGTACACCCTTAAATACCTTTAAACTCCTGCGTGTGTTTTTTAGTAGCTAATGAAACTTTTTCATGTAAATGCTTTTACTAATGTTAAGGGGATGTACAGTCAGCATTTCAGCAATAACAGACAGAAGATGCGTTGGATGAGCTTATTGCTAAGCAAGTTGGATATAAATATCAATATTGGAAAAAAACTCCACCAAAATGAGCCATGTGAAGGAGGGGGAATAATTTAGTTAAAAAAAGTCAGTAGATAGTTGACCATATGTTACAACTATGTGCTTTTCACTGAAGTATGAAGCCTATGAAATCGGGTATGTTCACTGCTTTACAGGCTGCTCAAACATGACTATGAGCTAAGTCAACTGGACTTCTATCATAAAAGATAGTAGCACATCCTGAGGATCAGGAACACTGAAGGACAGTCCTTTTTTTTGATCTTATATTTCTAGATGAAAGTGGAAATGTTCTCATTTTTCTCCCTCTTTTTTTATTTTTTTCCCCTGGAATTGATTGTAGCTAACAAGGGGAGACTGTCTGCTTTTATAAGCCAAGCGTGCTTCTGTATAATAGTGTTATTTGCTTGCTGCTTTATCAGTTCAGGGCAAACTGTTCAATCTATCTTTTTACAGCACCTCCTTTTTATTACTTGCACTGAGTATGGGCTTGGTTGTTAACAGTCAGCTGACTGCGTACCAAAAAAAAAAATAGGAGTTGTTCCAGGAGTATTGGCTATTGAAATACCTTATCTGCGTTTCTGTTTTAAAAATCCTGTTTGCATTTTTCCCCCATATCTCGCCTGCAAAGTGTAAAAACTTTGTGAATGTCCTATAATTTGTGCTGTATGAATGAATAGAGAAAATAGTCTGCTGTGTTTCTGGGATTTGGTATTTACATATTGAACCTGAAAGGTAAAGCACCTGAAAAAGTACACTGAGCTTCTGCTGTACTTAGTGAGAATGCCATACTTACTAAATATAAAACCACTTTTGAATCTTGGGATGAGCATATATGCTCTGTTGTGGTGTGCTATGTGGTCAGGGTCACACTTGGGTAGAAACTGTGTAGAAGCACCCTGAAATCAGCAGAATTGTGTCCAGGCAGAAGGATCTGCCAGTACAGCTACTTGTTAAATTGTGGAGTTAATCTTTTAACAGTATACTCTTAGCATTATATGACTTGCAGTCTCTTGAAGTAGCAGCCCTGCAGTTGGATACATGTCATGTTGTGAAATCTGTGCAGTGTAACTCCCCACCATGAGCAGAGGTGGCCTTTAACCCAAAGGTGATGCTGTGCTGTTCCCAGTTACGAACACGGCTGATGCTGTGGATGTGGCTGGATCCCTGGGGATTATTGGTTTGCAGAAGCACAGGTAGTGGGGGTGACAGGATAGGCAGGAGAATCTATTTATACTAAGCCATTACAAGGACTGTCTGTGTCTGTAAACCTGCTCTTTGAAGGTGGTGAATGTCACTGATGTTACTTACTTGGGTCACTCTGCAGTGACACCTGTGGAGGGAGAGACTATATGGGTAATTGTGACATCCAAGGCCAAAGGTAACCTTATGCTTTTTTAGCTTGACTATGTGTCATTGCTTTTCGTGAAGTCCCTGTGGGGTGACATGCCTGAGTAAGTGAGAGCCCCTCCTGATCACCTGTCAGAGAGGTTCCTTGAAGATGGTTCTGCTGTGGTTTGAATGACCTCTACTGAAGTTGAAGCAAACACATTTATAGGTAAATGCCCTGATGAGTGATTTTTTTTTTTCTCCCCCCTGCTACTGTGGATGTGTAGTGTAATCCCACTCTGTTTTCAGCCTTCCATTGGGTCTTGTGTTGAAGCCAGTGTGGTGGGTCATTGCTTTTCAGGATGGCATGCTGTTTGAACTTTTCTGGTGGCACTGAAGGTGCCTGTGAATAAAATTCTTCTGTGCCTGTAGATGCTTGCAAGCTCTGTGGTGGCATTCATCCTTTCTCTTCTGGATAGTTTAAACAAAGTATGGTCAATATGGGACACTGAAAAAGGAAAGGGTAATGCAATACGAGACTACATTTGGTCTTGCAATGGCTTCTCTTCAGATACAGCCTCACTATCTTTATTTGGTCTCTGGATAATCACAGGATAGAATTTCATTGGATTTCAGTTACAGGAACAGAGTCCATAATTAAGGAGTAAAGTAAATGGTCCTGACGGTCAGATTACTGATGTTTTGAGGAATTACTTAAGTGACTGCTTGATTCTTGTTCAAGGCTTTCGTTATTTTTTTTATCAGTTGTTATTCTCACACTTAGACATACATGCAGAGGCCCTGTGGAAGTAGAGATTTGTTGCTGCCTTATCCAGGAACAGTTTGGGTTTTGTTCTTAAAAATCCCCAAAGTTTCTAGGATGTGTTTGGAATGGCCAACTGAAACGTGTATGGAAGCTTTCCCATGATGGAAAGTCTCCATGAGTGCCATTTCTCTTTAGGGTGGAATGCTCGTGGTGCATGGAAATGCTTAGTTATTCCGGAGTCTGACTGCTGCACTGTAAGTGGTTGGGTTGAATGTGCACTTCGGTTTTGGGGTGTTTGGTGGTACTGGCATCAGCTGCTGCAGGTAGCCTGCATCCTCTTGTGAGCAAGGACTGAGATTTCAGCCTTCCTGCTGATCAGTGTGTCATGGTCCCTATGAGAGGGCTGCTGTTCAGCTGCTACTGAATCACGAGTGTAAGGATCTGCAAGATGGCTTCCTTCTTTCTAGAGAAAGGAATCAACAATGATATAAACCATTAGTTCTTCAAAATTTTATTTTCTGCTGTTCTGCTTAATTGCTGCTCATGCTCATGAGCAATGCATATGCTTTCTGCATCATCTCTGTCTCTGCAGGTTTGTGCCTACACATGTTAAAATTTTTCTTGTTCGAGAGGAGCCCTTTCACTGGTAACTGGAACCAATGATTCAGATAGCTCTGAAAGGGCAAAAGAAAAAACAGTGGGAATCAGCTTTCACACAAGAAATGAATCTTTCTTACCATTCACAAACATTGATGTCTCGACTCTCACAAATGTACGACGCTTGCTACCTTAGCAATACATGTCTCTTAAGCAAGTGAGATGGGGAATGGAGGCAACTGGATTTGGGATGGGAAATCTAAGAAATCACAGGTCTCATAACTCCATACACACAAAAAATCAATGCAGTGGTTACTTTAGCATGTTTATTAATTTTATATTTTAGATTTAGGATCTCGAGGAGCAGGTTCTTAAGATTTGCATTTGTGTAGCCTTGTGTATTGTCACCTGCCCTCCAGTACTGTCTCTAGAAACACACACTGCTTCTCATTGTGTGGAAGCCACCTCAGATGCACAAGAAGCTGCCCTTACTCATTTGCTGTTGAGAAGTGCTGTAATAATTGTAATAGAATAAGCTTTGAGCTATTTGATTGAAATCAAGTACTGATGTATCTCATGTTCTTTATATCTCCCCACCAGTATATAATTTAGGCTAATAGTTTTTCATTTGTAGCAGTAAACGTGGTTGTGAAGACCAAGGAAAAAGTTGATTTAAATATGGGACATCTTATGTCTCTTGGGCTGAGTCTTGTTAGAGAACATCCAAACTCCACCTGCTATTGTTCTTCCATAAAATTAACATTTGTCTACCCAGAAGTCAGTGGTTTTACTAGTAATAATGATAATACCCCCAAAACTTTACTATCTTGTGGTGTGTAGTATCTCTTTTTCTTTTTTTTTTTTAGTGAAATTATGCCAGACACCCAGTGAGGGCTTTGAATTTACGTAATGCAGAATGAATCATTGTGAAAGAAACCAAACCCAATTTTGTTGCTGAGGGTAAATGCACTGCAGGTTAAAGGTGTACCTTTGCAGTCAGAAGCCAACACTAACTGAAACAGCGAATCAGCTAGCACAACACATGAGTCAGACAGCAAGCCCTGTTTGGGTTAGGGAGTGTGTGTGTGTGGACTCTGAGCGCAGTGGGGCTGTGTTGAAGCTGCAGGTGTCTGTTGAGAGAATATATTGAATTTACTCATACACTAATGTGAGAGTGTGTGCCAAGGTGCTTATGAGGGGGAACAAAAAACTCACATTATTCACCCTGTTGGTGGCAAGGATGTAGATTTTTTTCATTGAAAAGGCTCATATTTGTCAGATTTAGCCATGGCAAGTGTTTGCCATTATGAAGTCTAATGTCAGAATGTGTGAGAATTGTTGCACATCACTAGATGTACATGCTGCCATTACCAAAGTCCTTATTTTTGTTTCACATTCCATGTTGAGAATTAAAACCCAGTTGGAAGAGTTTGGGAGAGTTACCCAGTTTGGTCTGTTTAACTGTCAGCTTCTCTTGGATAGCTTCTTACATAAAATGCTGTTGCTGTACACAGGGACTCTGACCAAAGCTCTGATTGCAGCTCTTTTTCTTACTCATGTTAGACATTGATATCCTCATGCTGAGATAGGTTATTGTCCCCTCCTTCATCCCAGCTAAGTTTGGTGTGTAGAGCAGAGTTCATGTAGCCTAACTGTTAATCTACCAAGTTCACGTCTGTGGCTGATCTGGGCACCACAGGATCCTTTAGAGGCAGTGCAGAGAAATACATCATTTTAAGATGTGATTCACCTTTTCGTAAAGCAGCCATATGAAATAGCTCAGTTTTTAGTGTGGGAGCTGGCTGCAGCATGCCTGCAATTACTTAAACACACGTTCTTCCAGTGCAGACTGTCCAGGTTGCTCCAGTGGATGCCATCCATTACGTATGTGCTCTTGGCAGAGGTCCCCTTTTACGCTAGTGTCTGATCTTGCTGAGTGGCTGCTTGCTGTGTGTAAAAGTAAGCATGTGCTTGGAAAAAAATCAAGCTATCTCCCCGAACATCTCTGCTGCTAACTCATTGTGTGGCCATAGATAGGTTGCACTTTTTCTTCACTTTGGATAACAATGTTTGCACCTTGCAGGATGTTATGAGGGCTGGACAATGTCTGTATGACACTGTGCTTCTTAACTCATTGCTGAAGTATGGACTTGTCTCTACTCTGAGGCATGCTCAACTCCATGGAGCTGAACCATGTTGAGAAATTATTCTTTCTGTCTGTTCTTGGGAGGAAGGATGGGGACTCCCCATAAATTTTTCTAAATAAGCTCAGAAAAGCTTTCCAAACTAAACAGTTGTTAGTTCAGGTTTAAAAAAGGAACGTAAGAACCCATTCATGTTTGCCATCTATTTATTTTTCCCTTTGTTCCTTCCTAGTTGGATAAAAATTCCCAATGACTTTGTTAAAAATGGTAGGAGAAATAATTTTAAACTGCTTTTTTCAACCAAATAATACGCTGAACTGAAGTGTGTATCAAAATGTGCATCTGTGCTTTTTCCGCAACTTTGAAACTAGATAGCTAAGTGGATAGAGGCAAACGGGTTTTACATATGCCTTAATCATACATGTGAGATGTGATGAATAAATATTGGAAGCCCTAGAAAAAAGTGCAAGAGAAGTACCAGGCTCGTATAACCACTTTTGTGTAGTGAAAAGTAGTGTTAATCAGATATGTAGGCATGTTGCAGCAGATCTAGAAGCTGTTTGAAAAGAAATCAAGGCAATTGTTCCTTCTAATGTAAACATTTTGTAACTCTAATTAAAAGGTATAAGAAGAAAACAGTTGTTCTTGCAAGTACAGAGTTGTTCTATTATGTGTTGGGGGAAACAAACTGTATTGTTTTGCAATTCATATAATGTAATTTAAAATATAAAGTTATTCTTAGTGGAATGCCCTTATGGATGTAGTCAGTATCAGGTAACCCTAATCTATAGACAAACTGTTACAAAGAAAAGCAGGTCTGTAAAATTACAGGCTGTTACTTGCAGTGTTTTGGAAAAAAGTTGGAGCTAATGGCTTAGCAGTATTGGTTAATTTATAGTAGTAAAAGTTTTTACAGTTCTTTATAAGAGTTTAAAAAGGAAATCTTTCATTATGTCTGTAATGTATTGGTATAAATAGTATCATACAGTCAAGTTGTCACCATGTGTTGAATTCAAAAGTATAGTGAGGTGAAATGTTTCCAGTTTGGGGTGGACGGGCACTGGGAGTTTGGCACCACTGCTGTTGTTATTCTTCAGTGGACATTTTTGTAATTCTTGTTGTTACAATATTTATTGCTTGCCATTGCTCAGCAAAATACTGAGAATTATTTCAGGCCTGTGAACCTGTCCCTTTCCGAACCTACAGTTTACCACCAAAACAAAGTTTTTACTCCCAGAGCTGTATTATGTTGAAGTTACAAAGCCTGGAAGATGAAAACAGATTTCCGCAGGTTGCTTTGCATGTTATGTTTTCATTTATGTGAGCAACGAAAAACCCTACTGCAACCTGGTGCTCGTTAACCTAAATCCTGTTAGAAAGCCTTTTCTGTCTTTTTTTAATTAAGAACCTCCCATAAGCCCCACTTTCTGAGTATTGATATGTCTATCAGGGACCTTTCTCTTTGGTTTTGCACTGCTTCTCATTGTAGTCCTTCATAAACCCTCTCTAAGTATCACTGGCTGTTTATTATTATTATTACTGCTATTATTATTATCCATAGGTTTTAAGGGTATGTTTGTGTGTTGAGTTCATAGATGAAGTGTTTGAGCTGGTGGGCACAGAGCACATGGGAAGATAGCTGATATTTTAAAGGATTTCTGCTCCTTAGTGCAGACAGTCCCTGTGATCTTTAAATTTCTTCCTTAGTATCCATTTGTCTCTAATTCTTCTCTGTCTCAGTGATCACTGGTGTTCATAGTGGCATCTTCTGAAATTAATTTACAGTATTGTTACTGTAGTCAGTGAATATATACACGAATTACTGGAATTCATCTGTGGTATTGTTACTATGAAGTCAGAGGAGCTGCTTACATAGAATCATAGAATAACCAGGTTGGAAGAGACCCACCAGATCATCGAGTCCAACCATTCCCACCAGTCTCTAAACCATGCCCCTTAGCACCTTGTCCACCCGTGCCTTAAACACCTCCAGGGACGGTGACTCAACCACCTCCCTGGGCAGCCTCTTCCAGTGCCCAGTGACCCTTTCTGTGAAAATTATTTTCCTAATGTCCAGCCTAAACCTCCCCTGGCAGAGCTTGAGGCCATTCCCTCTTGTCCTGTCACCTGGGAGAAGAGGCCAGCACCCTTCTCTCTACAACCTCCTTTCAGGTAGTTGTAGAGAGCAATGAGGTCTCCCCTCAGCCTCCTCTTCTCCAGGCTGAACAACCCCAGCTCTCTCAGCCGCTCCTCATAAGGCCTGTTCTCCAGCCCCTTCACCAGCTTTGTTGCTCTTCTCTGGACTCGCTCCAGAGCCTCAACATCCTTCTTGTGGCGAGGGGCCCAGAACTGAACACAGGATTCAAGGAGCGGTCTCAACAGTGCCAAGTACAAAGGGAGAATAACCTCCCTGGACCTGCTGGTCATGCTGTTTCTGATATAAGCCAAGTTGCCACTGGCCTTCTTGGCCACCTGGGCCACTGCTGGTTCATGCTCTGTCAATGTCAACCAACACCCCCAGGTCCTTATCATCCAGGCAGCTTTCTAGACAGGCTTCTCCTAGTCTGTACCTCTGCTTAGGGTTGTTGTGCCCCAAGTGCAGGACCCGGCATTTGGCCTTGTTAAACCTCATGCCGTTGGTCTCAGCCCAGCAGTCCAACCTGTTCAGGTCCCTTTGCAGAGCCTCCCGACCCTCCAGCAGATCCACACTTCCACCCAGCTTGGTGTCATCCGCAGACTTGCTAAGGGAGCACTCGATGCCTTCATCCAGGTCATTGATAAAGACATTGAACAGGGCTGGACCCAGCACTGAGCCCTGGGGAACCCCACTTGTCACTGGCCTCCAGCTGGATTTAACTCCATTTCCCACCACTCTCTGGGCCTGGTCATCCAGCCAGTTTTCCACCCGGGAGAGTGTGCACCCGTCCAGGCCAGAGGCTGACAGTTTCTCAAGCAGAATGCTTGAGAATGATGCTGACAGCATGGGTTTTCGAACTTGGAGCTGTTTGTGTCCTTAAAAAAGATATTTTGTAGCAGTGAGGTCTTGTTTCTGTGGATCCGTCAGAAGTGCTGAAGTAAAAGTGACAAATCTGAATTTACAGCATTTTTCCTCTGGGTACCATGAATGGCAGTTACTGTGAAACAGTAAATCTGGGGGTGGGGCCAGAGAACCCAGTGCTGTTGAAGGGTGGAAGATGCTTTGCTATCTGCAGTGACCTGTGAAGCAGTGTGGATGGTGTGTTGGATATTCAGGGTAAAAAAACAAGTGACTTGCCGGTGCACAGAACTTGCTTGGTCAGGTCTTGCTAGCGTGAAAGATCACACCAGGTAAATCCTAGAATTCTGAGTTTAAAACTTACTTCCTTGAAGTTTTTGATTTCTCAGATTATTCAGACATTTACACAAATTTGAGATTCTTGGAACTCTTGCTGTGCCAGCCCTGCCAAGTTGATATAAGTGGGCTTTGAATGTCTTGAAGTTAATAGTGGCTTGAAGTAAGTATTCAAATAAGCAACTCCCAGCCTTAAAATGGACAGCTCTAAAATCTTACATGTTCTGCATGGTGGATATTCAACGTAGGTCATTAAGTGCTGGTATGTGGGTCAAAGGATTACTACTATCTCACGTTTTAAAAATATATATTAGTATTGGTGCTGGCCAAAAGAAGAAATTCTTCCTTCCAGGGAAGATTTATTAGGTGTATCTCTTTCAATTACATTGCACTCTGATGTTGCTTATTTTATTGTAAATTAAAAGATTATGGGGAGAAAAATGACGTGGGTTAACTCTCCAAAAAACATTAGGTGGAATTACGTACTTGTGAGAGAGGTCAATGACAGTTGCTTGCTGTGATTGTATGCTTCAGCTTTCTCATTTCTACCATTTCCTCTCAATTCAGAGTGGTCTGCTCCCTCAGTCCTCTAGCCTGGGTTTTGAGCTGGATTTCAAGAACACCTATAAAGACTCCTGTTACTTTGTGGAGTGTATTTTCAGAACTGGTAGGTAGCTGGTGTTGGGGGATCCTACAACTTCTAGGACGTTTGTGGGGTTTTTTTTGATACCATCACTGGCAGTGAAATCAACAGCAGGTCCAGTTTCTATGCATTTGTCATCCTAATGGTCTTTTTTTGGTCTTGAAACATGAGTTGTATTGATTCTTGCTTACACTGGGAGCTTATTGCAGGTTAGGATGCAAGCTTCTGTAGAAATAGCAGCGCTTGCCTCCTCAGTACAAGAGAAATATGGAGAGAGGCTCTGCATCGGTCTCCCTGAGGGACTGCAGGGGTGTTGCTTGAGCAGGGGCAGCCTTCTTTCTACTGAGAAGGGGTTGGAGCCAAAACAAAGCAAGCTGTTTGTTTTTTTTTTTTTTTTTTTTTTTTTTGAGGTGATGTAAGCAAGTGGTCCCTCTAGAAGAAACTTTGGAAAATGTCAGCAGCAGCAGGAATGGGGAAGAACCTGATGAGCAAGTAGGGTAGCTCCCAAATGGAGAAGGGTAGGTTGTTGTAGCCAGAGGCAGAGACTAATAAGGCCAAGAAGGATAATCATCCCTCTGGTAATGGGAACTAGCACCTGTGCTGAACAGGGAAGAAGGTTTGGATATGACCCTGCCAGCAACACTTTGAAGTGGACCAGAAACTCCTGTAACCTTTGGACAAAATTTATGAGAAAAAAAGCTGTGTAAGATTTTTATTTTACTTAAAAGCGCATTGGGCAGGGCTGGGAGAGGGGAAGAGAGAGCAGTCTGCTGGAAAGGAGCAGGGCCAAGGAGGGATTAGTGCTGTGTGGAAAAAAAAGACAGCAACCAGGAAGGGAAATGTTTGAAAATTGCTAGTTTGTGAGTAATTGTGGGAGAGCTGAAGGAAAGTGAAAGTGTGCACCAGGGTGACTTGGTGTTAAAGTTAACATGCAGTCAGTTTATTATCCTCCTTCAGCTTTCAGTGCTGATGCTACCATCACTGTGGATGACTCAAAACCACCACCCAACTCAGAAAGCCAACTCCCACGAAGAAAATCTATCTTCCCCTGCAGCCAGCTTCTTGTTTCATTTAGGTCATGTTCTAGTTGTTAGGGCATTAATAACACCAAATGCATGCAGGCAACATCTTTGTCTTTAAATACTTTCACACTATTTTTCCCCTCCCCTATTTAACAGAAATGCTTGATGTTCACATTCCTCTTCCTACACAAAGGGAAAATCAGGGCAGCAGGATGTTGGGACGCTATTTCAAATACTGTGCAACTACAGATCCCAGTGAAATCAACAGGAGGAATATGTAGAGGTTTTCCCAGGTCTAACCTGTAAGTTGTTAATCTGTAATTTTAAGAAACATTTGACCTGGAGTCAAAATTCCTGCTCTTGGGCCATCAGTGTTATCTGTCTCTGCAGCACAGACACTAGTAGGTCTTGCCTCCCCCCATAACTTACACTCATGTCTATTCTTTCATGAATTATTGGCACGTTCTCTAGTTAATTCTTTGACAACCAAAAGAAGCTTGTGTCTGGTTTCAGTAGACATCAGTTTCCCTGGGCTGAATATCTTATTACATTTGCATTGCTGCATTGTCTTGGCTTCAGTGATCCCTATTTTTTACTTTGTAAATTGATTTTAAAAAGAAAATCATGAAGGAGACAGACAAGATGTTTTGTTCTGTTACACAAATTGTTATCTAGATGATAAAATTGAGAGCAGGAGGAGGACTGGATGTGTCCACTTTTAAGGAAGAAGCAGAAGGGTTAAAAATAAGACCGGTTTAAAGGATAATAAATATGATGGATATAATCCAAGTGAGCTGAAAGATAGGCGTGTCTGCTTTGAGGAGGGAATGTCCTTACTATGATAACAGCAAATTGACTATAAGCCTTGATTTTGTGTAGTGATGGTGATTTTACTGAAGTTTAGTCAGCGTGCACCCTTGGTTTTCCTGTTGAGCTGCTGTAGCAGTGAGAGATGGGCTGGAGTCTCAGTGTTAAGCAAGATGGGGATAGTGAGGTAAAGGAGGAACAGAAAGACCTGAGCTAAGTGAATCAGCTTGTCTTGAATTGTGTCTTTATGCTGCATCAGAATGTGGAAGTCCTGCTTCATATAAGTGAGAGACTTTTTCTTAATAGTGTGACCAAACTGCCACACAGTCTCAAGAGTGGTAGGTGGGGAGCTACACACATATTGGTATTTTTTATCTTTAACTGAGATTTCTGAGCTCTGTCTGTGTGAGATTAACTTTGTCCCTGACTAAGATACTGGGGTCTGTTTATGCTGCTGCCTACTAACCTCAGCAAACACAGGAAAGCTGTCATTACTTGGTTTGCAAAGAGGTCTACTGTGATGGAAATTCTGCTTTTTTTTTTTTGTGGTGAGTTGGTACTCGCCAGTGTAGCCAATGCTTAGTAATGTGACTGCTCCTCTCAAAGGGAAGAAGTAGGGTTTCATTGAGTTGCCCACTGAAATATATACACAGCATCTGGAATGTGGGGGCTCTCCCCAATCCTGTCCTGGTACTGTTATGCTTTGCTTTACTCTCAATTGATTGCTTAGGTGTTTATTAACTTTATTCATTTGTTTATTTATTAGCAGAGATATTTAACTGTGAAAAATTCCATTGTTTCACTGTTACTGTTTTTTGGAGACAGTCTCACAAGTTTGGTCACTTGCAGGGTCTTCTGCTGTTGATGAAAAATTCCAAATTTGAGATCTTGCTAATTAAATATATTAGTACAAAATATGTTAAATATTGAAATATTTTAAAAATATTTCAGTATAAAATCAATTGTTGCTGTAAAAGGGAAAAAGACTCTGCTACTCACAGAGTTTGTTCTTTTTCCAATGAAACTGAATTCTGTTGTAACCTCAGGCTGGGAGGGGGTTGCTATTTCAACCTCTGAAGAACTTCAGGAGACACTTCTGAAAATAAACAAAGACTGGTAATTCCTTTCAATAGTATAATAAGTTTTGTTTTAACAGAAGTTTTATTGTATATAAAGATTTGCTGTTGATTTCAGAAGCCTATTTTTATCCTGACAAGGCAGGTGACAATAGCGTTAAGGTTACCTTTGCATGTGTTTCATTGTTAGAGCACCATGCCTGCAGTCTCACGTTTCTTGCTGTAGTAGTGCTGGTTTCTGTTAACCTGTGGACTTCTCATCCTGAAAGAGGTTATGAAGGAAGCTTTAGGGACTGATGAAGAACTATAGTTCAAAGTGGGCGCTTGTAAAGGCTAGGATTTACTGAGGAAGCTCAGTTAAGTGGTACATCATCTTCTCGGGAATCCTTTGCACCTATAGTAAATTTATCCTTTGGCACTGACCCCTTTGGCTTCCCAGCATCCTAAGCTGGGCATACTGGTTGTTGGAAGGCTTCAGCATGTTGCCACCCTGCATGTGTTTGTGGTGCTGGGAGCAGCTCCTTGCATGACTCAGCTGCCATAAGTCACGTGCAGCACTTAAGAATATTGGCATATATTTGTGGCAAGTGGTATGGATGCCCATTTAAAATCTGTAACGTGTGTGAGCATCACTTGTGCTTATTCACTGATACCATATCTATATAGTAAACATAACCATTTAGCTAACAGAGAAGATACACAGTGCTTCCAAGAATGCCTAGTATTGGAAGCTTTTGTAAGCTTGTGGAAGGCACAGAATTTAACAAAAAATCATTTTTTCAGTGATGTTTTACTTATATTGCAAAATTTTAGTCACTTGAGACTGTAAAAGTTGGGAGTATTACTCTAGATCTTCAAGCAGCATTATTCCCATCAGAAGATGTAACAACAGAAGTTGCTAAACATCCTGCCCATTTTGTTGGAACAGAGTTCTTTAGAGTTCCTGAGAGACAATTCTTACTATATTTATGGAGCATTGTGTTAAATGTACTTGCAAATGAAAAGCAGGTATTCCCAAGTCTGCTGCTCAAGTCTTGTTCTTGTAGTGCAATTATATTTTTCTCCTCAATCTTCAGACACCTGGGCGTAGCTGTGAAGTTAAAATAATAATAGTGAAAAACAGGTTAAAAATTAACTTCTTTCAGTCTAAATCAATTAAAAAAAGTAATAGTGAGAAAGCAAATTGTTTGCATGTACTTAAAAATTTGCTAGCAACTAAATAGTGTGATTTTAATGGAGGCAGGAATTTGCAGAAAATGGAGGAGACTGCAGCATATATGTGGCTGTTGCAGAGTCCTTTTTGCAGACTGTTCTAGAGAGTTTCTGGCACCAGTACTGAACACAATCTGTGTTTCAGAGTGAACTTCCTTTCTTAAAGCTCTGCACTGGAGGTGAGTGATGGACTGGCAAATACAAATGTGCACTGAGGGATATGGGGAAGGGCAGCCTGAGCCCAGTTAAGTGGAATGCACATCATTGATTACTGCAAGCAGAATTGATTAATCATAAGCATCTAAAAAAAAAAACCAAAACCAAAAACAAAAAACAAACCAAAAAGCTGAGCTTGTTTAAAATATAAGCTAGTAAGCCCAAAACTGAGTCAGGATGCAGGACAAGGCCCATAAATATAACTGTGGTATATGGATGCACCAGACTTCTAATCACAAGAATAATTATATCCTAAAGAAAGCACGTGTGAGGAACAGAAGGAAATTGGAAGAACAGAAGTAGGGCTTTATTGTCACCTATCTTTGTTTGCCTTATTCATCCTTGCTGCCATACTTTAAGGTGCATTTGTGGTCTGCTGTTGATGTTCACAGTCCTGTGACTTTGGGTATGGATATTTATTAGGGTCTTATTTACTTCTGTAGTAACTGCTGCTTACTTCTGATTTGAAAGTTCTAGATATAAGAAACAAAACAAGATACCCAGGCTGGTTATTTAAAAAACGGGTGGAAAAAAAGAGTTAGCAGGATTTTTTAAGAGCAGACATTCATAGTGCCAGTAGCTAAAGTGCAGGCTAGGTGCTTGTGATGAGCTTCATGCCGATGGTAGCAGCACCCTAGCCCCACTGGGTTTGTTTGCTTTGAGTGACTGGACTGGGATGAAATCTGTGAAATACTGCTGAAGATGAGACCCAATTTGCTATAGAATATTATTTTCTTTGTCTTAAACAGTCACCTAAAGGAAGAATCCAGCTTACGTTAGTTTTGGATTGTGTCATTTTTGTTGTGGTTTCTGTGTTACATGATGTAGCGGCTAAATTCTTGGGTATGGAACAGCTTTCTACCCTGTGCAGCAGTAGCTGTGTTTTGATCCAGTCATAACTACATTTCTGCAGGCAACTTTTGTTATTTTAAAGACTCCAATAAATCAGATTTTTTTTTTTTTTTTTGGTAAGCACCTTTGGAACGTAATTAGCTTTAAAACTTGTGTACACAGTAAAAACCACATTAATAATACTCTAAAGTTGGAGAAAAGCAGACAAAGTGTTTTATTTGCTTTGTCCATAGATTCACTTCCCATCATTATAGAATGTTGCTTAATTTCCTCTGAAACCTTAATTTGATGGAGCCTGTCATTTGAATGTCGTTATCACTACTTTGACACCTTTAAAATTTTTTTTCCCCTCCAGTGAGGTGTGCTACAAACCTCCCCCTTTTTGGGGTGGGGTGGGGGAACAAATGCATCATTTTTTCAGATGTGGCTGCTTTTCTGATTTTTGTTATGCTTTAATTTATTTTAATATTTATAATGTTGCAGTACTGGGAAACCATGTTAGCAGTGCAGCTTAGTGTTCTCCTGCAAATATTTTGCAAAATATGTCAGCTTTTTTTGGTGTCTGTTTGTATAAGGCTGGTTTGCTAGGTGATCAAGGCTTTATCAGAGCCAGGCAGCATTCGAAGGACTCTGTAAAGCGACACAGGTGGTGGAGCTCCTTTGGTATGTAGGTGATGAATGCCAAAAAACTGCTGCATGTGTGACCAGCTTGGGCATGTGGCCTTGGCAGGGAGGGAATTTTGGAGCTTGGGTGGTTGGGGAACGCTTTGTCTTAAGGATCATTGGAATAACTGGGTGCAGAATAACTGTGTGTGTGATTGCTGGGTGAACTTCCTTCACATGCAGGACTGCCTTCCTCCTCTGTATTTCATACTTTCCAACCTTCCAGTAATTATATGCAAGGAACTGGTTGTGGACATGTATTCATGCTACAAGCCTCAACAGTACATTTTGCTGGGAATTGCTTTTTATCGAGCTGTTCTGTAATAAGCAGCAGGGTTGCTGTGTGTAAAACCAGGTGCTTGGCAGCAGTGCAGTATTTGGGCAGTACATTTCTGAGTGTATTTAAGACCATTTTCTATGGTCATTTGGTTTATGGTAGCTGTGGCATATGGGTTTTTTCCTCCCCCAGAGACAGAGTATGCATCCATGATTTCTGCTATGATATCTTTTCCTTTCTTTTCCTTGTTCTGCGTGGTTGTACTCCTTGCTTGGCAGAGGGCTTGGAAAACCCCACATAAACTAGCCTTTTTTTTTTTTTAAATAGGAGAGGGAGGAAGTAGGGAAGAATCTTGTTACCCTTTGCCAACTTACAGTAAATCTGTCCAATGAGACTGCCATCCTCTCTTCTTATAAGTTCTGTGATAGTCCATGGCACAAAGGAGCAAAGGAGTAGACCTCCATGCCTCACTGGTTTTGTTTACCTGAGGTCCCAGGGTGCTGGCTCTGGTGAGAGGAGTAGCAGTTACTGTCCAGAAGACTGAGGGCTGTTTGCACTGTTGGCCAAAGTGGCCTTTGGTTGAATTTTAGGCTACTTTATAGCTATTGAAGACAAACTGAGCTGGTGCTACCACTGACATTGCATTTTCCACCCATTTTCCCTCCTGTGCATTGATTTGCCCCAAAGGCAGCATTTGGGAATTGCTTACCTGCAGAACATGTGAAAGCCAAGCGAGGAAACAAGAAGTAGCAGAAGGAAAGACCCAGGTTGTACTGAGGGCTGCAGGAACGGGGCCTGGGGAAGGGATCTTGTTGAATGTGTTGGTACTGCCAGGGGCTGCCTGCCACAGCGCCCCTGGGGACAAGTCACACTGGCTGCAGGTCACCATTAGGTGTGTGGAGAGCCATGTTCCATCCAGTGGAATTTCTGTGTTGTGATTTGAGCTTTGCTAATGATGCCATGCTGTCCTGAGAGGAATGTGTTTCCAGGTCTAGCCTGTCAGGTGCCTCCGCCTCCCCTTCATCCCCTCTGCGCTGGGGCAGCCCAGTTGCTGCTCCTTTTCCCTTTGTTTGTGGTCATTTGTGCCACCCGCTCCAGGAAGCTGACTTCTGCAGGTGTTGGGACATAAATTACCCTCAATATATCAGCATTAACATTTTGTTTTGAAGACTGAACAGGTGAATGCTATATTCCTAAGTGTGCTTTGTTCTCCCTTCTGCTTTACAAAAGCAGCTGGAAGAAATCTGTATTGTGAATTAAAAAATTATTTTAGTCTAGTCTTTTTTTTAAAAACAAAACAAAACAAAATTTTTTTCAATATTAATACAAGCAGAGCAATCAAAGTAATTTTGTTGGTGTAAACAGGAACAGAACCAACCAAAATGTATATAAAAAAGCCTGAATGGGTGGATGGCTCAGACCTTTGTGACAGTTTTCCTAGGGGCAGGCAGTACTGTTGTGCTGGGGAACATCATGTCATCTCCAGTTGTTTCTTTCTGTCTTGCATGTTGCAGCTGACCAAACCTTCTCAAAATCTTTGATTTGTCCCTGTTGTGCCCAAAGTCACATGTGATATGTCAGAGAGTTTCCATTTAGTTGCCCTCTGATGTAAACTGAATCTGCTCTCATCTGGTGAAGGGAGGAGTTATAGAAGCTACACTGGCTGTTATATAAATGTGTTGTGTATAATGACACACTTTAATTATGTGCCAGCTGCTCTGCATCTCAGCATGGAACCTGCTTTATAGCAAAACGACAGTTTTTCTCTCTACTTATCCCCTGGGTTAGGAATCCAGTGTATTTCTGGACTTTGTTCATTTACTTTGCTTCCTGAGTGCTTCTTATGTATTTGGAGGTTAAAATTTTGCAAATGGTTGTTAACATTGACCCATTGTAAAGACACAACGTGCAGGAATTTCACTAGAATAAAACGTGGCCCTCTATGTCTAATTAAAATGAGTGTGAGCAAGAAAAACAATGCAGAAATGCTGTACACATGTCCTGGCAGAAGGCAAGGGCTCTTTATACTTTGTCTACCATCACTGCCTCAGCCTAGCCAAACATTCCTGTAGCATATGTATATGGCTTTTCAGGCAAATAGTAAACCGAGTTTAGTGTGGCAGTCAAGCACAGACTGCATCTCCCTGGAGTTGGGGGCACTTTATCCTGACTTGAGTGCGATTTGAGCCAAACCAGTTGTGTGGCTGCACATTTATCTTGGCCTCTTAGGGTAGTCTCTTTTGGATTTAATCTGCAATCAAAAGAGAATGTAAGAAATGGAAGTTTCAAGTAGCCTTTCTCTGACTCGCTTTCACCTTTAACATTTGAAACCAGAGAAACTTATGTAGACAGAAATGTTGTAAAGCTAAGTACAAGTTAATTGTGCAAACCCCTATGCTATGTTTCTCTCCTGTGTTTGAGCTGCACTGTGAAAATTTGAGATGTAAGCTGTAGTCCAAAGACAGGCTATGTTTTTCAGTGTTGTGCTGTAATGTGGATGAGTTTTCTTTTAAAGGATGGAGATCCATTAGTAATGACGAATTTTTTTTTTTTTTTCTTTTTAGGGCAATGATTAGGGGAATGTTTACCTATTACAGTATTACATTTGATCTCATCTGATGTAGATACTCAGTCTGAAAGAATGTTTTGTATGAGCTTGAGGGGTCTGAAAGTTTTGACTTGAAAGCAGTTCAAAATACTTTTTCTTTTTTTTCCTGAAGCTAAAAGCTAAGTAAATTTTGAAACAACTGTGGGTTTCAGTAATATAACTAGCTAGAGAACAACTTTTTTGTTGTGTGAAAATAAATAAGGTTTTAGCTTTTTTTTTTTCAGCATTTCCATGAAAGGGGCAGCTTTCGAAACAACTATTTTCTAAAGTGCATGAAAGCGTTCTGTTTCAGAGAGGTGTCTCTGTGGGGCAGGATGCACAGCCGGGAGGTGGGAGGTCCCACAGCATGGCAGCACTCTGCAGGGTGCTCCACAAGCTGCATCTCTTTCAACCCACATGTGGAATGTCTTAATCACTGACACTGGTGTCTGTTCTAGCAAATCTTCGTGTGGAAAGCTTTGCCAAAACTGGCATTTTTACTTCAAGTTTGGTCTTCACAAAACTTGTTTAAGAAAGCTTTCTCCTAATGGTGAGGATTACTTGTAGCTCTATGCCGCCTAAAATATTTTTCTTCTTACAAATGGTAAAATTTTACTTTATTACTAATTTTTGTGTTTTACTTTGTGTTATACATTTTCTTTCTGGAGAAGGGAAGGGAACTGCATTCCTAGTTTAACAAGCTGCAAGCTCTGAAGGGTGAAATTAAATGAGCCTTTTAGAAAATAGGAAGAGTAGTAGAGGTGCAAGTCATCCAGCAAAACAGAATGTTATTAGGACTAAATTTTGCTGTTCAGTGCAAACCTCATGATGAAATCCATGCGTGTGAACTTCGAAGAGAAGCTGGGCCTAACTGAGGATGTTGCTCTAAGTCAGTGTCTGATCCCTCCTCCGGCATTACTGTGTATATGCTGTGTTTCTGGCCCCCACCTACTTTATGGCCGTGAGATCTGTTATATCTCGGTTATAAACAATTTAGTTTTTAAATTGAGAACTAAACAAAAAGTTTTCTTGCCTCTCCTTTCTGTTCAGGACTGATGCATAAAAATCCACAACATTTTGACTTCCTCTCCCTCTGTCTTTAATTTTGAAGGAGCAACGGGACTGTGAATTGGCAATGCTGCCTACTTGGAAGATAGCTGAGGCCCCTGGCCAGCTTTATCTGTAGCTTGCAGATGGTAGGTCTTGCTCTGTGTCTTACTGAAGCAGGGAAGTTCATGACCTTTCTGTATCTGAACAGCTCCCTATATATAGACTAGGATTCCCTGGGAATTCTCATAGCAGACTGCCTTGTACAGCTGTGGAGCAGCTCAGTCCTCAGGTGATAATGAAGGTGTCATCTATAACTGATTTGTGCCTGTAGCTGTCTTGTCCCACGTGCACTAGGGCATTCATCTGGACACAGTTGGGAGTTACAAGCCCATAGTAAAAAGCATGTAAAGGCAGCTTTAAGATTTTGTGGTGATTTGAAGAATTCTCCAGAAGAAACCAAAGCCTTTGTACCTCCTAAATTGAAAATGCATATTCAAGTTCTGAAAAATTATTTTCTTTCACTCAATATTTTCAATTGTGTAAGCATGTGTAGTACTTACTTTCCTTTAATGAGTTAAAATACAGCGTGACAGAAATCTGAGAATTCGCATTCCTTGTGGCAGATTTCCTCTTTAAGTACGATATTCTTACTAAGGACTGGATATTCTAAGGACTGGAGAGTGGGTTTTAGATATACAAGGTTATCATTTTGATGCTTGCAAGCTTCTGTTGGTCCAGACGTCCTGCTATTTAAGAAAGTGTGAGAGATTTTTTAAAATACATTTTTATTCCAGTTATTGAAACCATCATTGTATTTTTAACAATTCTATTGCTATTAAAGTAGAAGAGAAGAGACATAACAAAGGCTTGTTGATTTGCTAGAGGAAAGCTTGTGAACTTCAATTAATTAACCTGAACTCTTACACAAAAATACATAGATGGAGGCTGTGGTTAGATGAAATGATTTAAAACTTTTGTTAGTTAGATTGATGCAGTATTGGCTGGGTAGCTGTTAGTGTGTGCTATCTAAAGGATATGTTGAAACAGTCAAAAAGATACCGTCTTTTAACCTATTTCTAATCAACGAGCTCTTATATTTTTGCTCTGCTGTCTGTTGCAGAAAAACAATCAAGTTTTATTTTTTTTTCAATGGAAGATACTATCTGTATGTACGGAACAGCAGCATTGGTTGTGTATGAATTGTTCAGTGTTAGCAAGAACTGCACCTTAGTCTCTCTGCGTTTTGGTGGTTCATCAACTGGAGAAATCCAGCTAAAAAGTAAAAACCAGGTTTTCTGAAAAAAAGTTTGTATAGCTTTTAAGAACCTGTTTTTTTCTTCCAGCTCATTAGACAGGGCTTGCTGCTAGATCTCCTTAGTCTCGAATACATTGCATTTATATTATTTTCTGTGACTAACTTGTTTAAAAATTGCAATACTTGAGAAAAGCCCTACTTTTCTGTGAATGTATGAGCTTCACATAAATTAATAAGAGGTTTATTCTAATTGTTTTTAGTTTTAATCAATCCTATGTGAAATTTATTTTGGCAGTTAGTTGTGAAGAAGTCTCAGATTCTATATGAGTCTGTCTATAATATAATTATGTTGTTGCATTGAAAACATTTTCAATAAAAACAGTTTCTGAAAGCAGTAAAGAACTAGAAACTGGAGGTTTCAAACTTAGGTTTGAGGAGGAGATACTCTCTAATTTGTCTAGTAGAAGAGAAGAGCAAGAATTATTTTGGCTTTGCAGGGCTTGAAGGTATAATTCTGCATGGAATATTATGGTGCATTTGAGCGTATTCCTAACATTGTTACTCTACATGCAATTGCAGCCTGTTCTCTGCATGTTCTACCACAGCTGACTTTGTTTCAAGATGGGAATTTCTAGTTTAGACCACATTGTAAGTTATGACTGAGAACACTCAAGTGTCATATCATTATTATATTAATCAAAACTACTAGAGATACAAATAGTGGTGCTCTGACCTGGAAAAACTAAGCAGTTTTTACAGTATTCTATATGATATAGTCTCAGCTTGGCTGAGAAGACTTAAAGGTTTACCTTTTGTTCAAAATAGGGCTTGGCATTGCTTCACTGGTTTTAATGGTTATTTTTTGTTGCTTTCTTTTCTGGTCAAGAAGACTAGCTGGTTTTGCTTCTCTCTTAATCAAGTCTTCCGCTTAAATTTTGACGAGTGCAGACATGCTAGTAGAGATTTAAGCAATTTTGACAGATGTGTAATGGGTTAGAGTTCAGTGTCTTGCTGCTGGCTGCTCCCTATTGCTGGAGGTGACAAGGGAGGAGACAACTAAGGAAGTAAAAGGATATTTTAATACTATCCCCCATCTGTCTGTGTTAGTGGATTCATTTTCCAGGCTTGACTTGGCACGTATTGCACTGTTGATGGGCACTAGTGCAGTTAGGTCTATGAGGGTTTTGCAGCATCAAGGTAGAAGGAATACTGGTATAGTAAATGGAAGGGGTATGCTCTTAAACCAGCTTCTTCCAAGAGCTGTCATCTGTGTTTGCTTTAATGTCTTGGAACTGCTCTCTTTTTCTACCGCTGGCCTTGTGTGGAGGCGATGGTGAGCCGTGCGTAAATGTGGGTGATGATGATTATGATGGTGATAAGAATGGGATTGGAGAAGCTGGAGGAAGAGGGCAGATTTTGTGGTGCACTTGGCAGCTGAGAGGAGGGCAGGTTTTTTGGTATTTATACCAAATTCTGAAACTAGAAATGAGCTTAAAGGAGGAGTCTGAAGACAAGGAGAGTCATGATAAGGTGAGGAGGGTTCAGGGTGAAGAGAGGAGTTAAGGTTTTCCTGTTATGGGCTCTGTTCATTACTCAAGAGTGTAGGAGTGGGATTCTGGTTTCCTCTGGTTAAACTGGGGTTAACCTCATACTTAGACCAGACCTGAGCTCAGTTATTGATTTGAAAAAGGTGATTATTGTGGATTTGTGAGGAGAAACAGTGACTGATGACCTCTGAAAAAAATATTGGAGCAAATTAAAATAGCAGAAGTGAAACGTGGAGTTGGTAGTGCTCAGTGTTAGTTCTGTCTTTATTTTCATGGTGAGATCTCCAGTCTGCTATGGTTTTAATTGCATTTCATTTTAAACATGGCACTACCCTGCAACACAGCCAGACTGCAGGAGGACAGCTATGGTAAACCTAAGGTTACCTTAGGATAAATTTTCTAAAAAAGGTCTTTATCTCTAGAAGTTAAGAATACATGTGAAAACAAAACAAGTAATCCTTGAGTTTACTATTTTTAAGAGTTTGGTTTTCCCTCCTCGCCCTAACTATGTTGCAATTTCTGCTCTGGATTAGCAGCAATTGGAACCCTGAATTCAAAGAGATCTGTTTTATTTAACCTCATAAAGTAATCATGGTTATAATAGTTGAATTTATATTGTGATTGTTCTCAAAGTTTCACTAGGTATATTTAGATGTGAGTGACTACATACTTCAATGTGCGCTGCAAAAAAGTATTGAAATTATTGAAATTACACTGCTTCAAAAAAAAATAGGGCAGTATTAGGGTAATAGCCAAATATTGTTGTTAAAAAGTGTTCCCCAGAGATAAAGATAAGGCCTATTTTAAAGTGTCTTGGAAAGTATTTAACAGATCAATTAACACGCTACTATGATTATTTCCACATTGCTTTAGCAGATGATAACTGGAAACTGATTTTCTTTACTGTGTTTGTCCTGGAGGCACTTGGGTGTGTGTTAAACAGATACTGATCTATGTGAGATGGTGGAATGGCGGTGTGCAGGGGTCCTCCGGCCTCATGGCAATATACTTAGTCAATGCAAAAAGCTTTTTCTATGAGCTATAATGTACGTGTACATATGGAGAACAGAGGAAGGGAATATAGTTATAGTCCCAAGAGTGTTCTTATAGGGCACAGTGGAAACTCCTGAACCTTTCAGTCCTCCATTCTTTTAGCAGGATTTCCCTCCAACATAAATGAGTAGAAATGCTCTGCGTGTTTATTCTGGGTCCTAGGACTTGATGTTGATCTGTAGGCGTTTTTCAGCATATGCTAGTTTTTCACTTGTATTTGTGCCATATGCCAGCTTGATCGAACAGACATAGATGACACATTGCTTCTCCTGTAAATTAGGCTGGGAATTACTGTGCAGGCAGCAGGCAGTGCCTAAGCAACCTGCTCTTCTTCCCTGCTGTGGTGCAGGGAGTGTTGGGGGATCTCTTCCACATGCACTCCCCTTCCAGCAACTGCACAGGAGGCAGGGTGAGTTTGTGGGTGTCCCTGTGCATGGCTGACTAGGTGGTGGCGAGAGTGAAGTGTCTGGGATGCTAGAACCCTAAACCAGCAATGTAAGGTATCATATTTGACCTAAATAGAGATAAACTTTCCTGTGATTCACATAACTTGTGCATTCATTCCACATGGTTCAGCAAAGCTGTTTATATTGCAGAGTCCTATTCACCAAGCCTTGACTTTGAACATCTCAGAGGAATAATACAGTCATCAAAACAAAGAGTGACATTTCCTATTTTTTATTAACTTCGTAGTTTACAGGTTGTCAGGAATGTGAGGCACTACATAATAATGTTTTTGCAACTCCCTCTGCATATTAGTCATTGTTTAGAATGCACATTCTATGGGATTAATTGACTATGCCCACTTGGGTGCATATATCAAAATTGGTTGTTTCCATCTTTCATGGTACTTGATATTAATGGGTCCCAAATGGAAAAGTTATTTCCAGTACATTTGTGAAATAAATTTGGCTTTTCATCTCATGTTGGATGTCACTAGGATAGGCTGTTGTGTTTTACTTTCCTAAAACTTCCCTTGAAATGTTTTGCTGGACTCAGAATTTTTTGTGTTTAATCAACATAGAACAATATTGGCCTCAAGCTCCACCAGGGGAGTTTCAGGCTGGACATCAGAAAAGAATTTTTCACGGAAAGGGTCATTGGGCACTGGTATAGGCTGCCTAGGGTGGTGGTTGAGGTGCCGAGGGGCATGGTTCAGTGGCTGATAGGAATGGTTGGACTCAATGATCCTGTGGGTCTTTTCCAGGCTAGTGATTCTGTGAATAATACACGTCAGTCTACAACATTTATGTCTGTATATGTATAGACATGCACATGTGGGTGGTTATTCCACTAAAATCCATTACTCAAGTTTAAATCTAGTAGTGAATTTTAAGAGCTACCGTAGTGGCTGAAGACAACAATGAATGGTTAAATCTAAGCAATACTGTAGTGATGATGAGTGGAGGTCAGAGAGGTGTTCTTGGAAGAAACAGAAAGCACTTCTCTCATCAGATTCATTCATGGTTCAATTGTTGAGTTGAAATCCAAAAATGTTTTTCATTTCTTCAGCATTGTTGCCCAAATTTTTATGTCCCTGCATAAATGATTGAGCATCATTATACGCAGTGCATTTCACTTATGTATTCATGAGCTCTTGACTTGATTAATGTAATTAATCTCTGTCATCTGCAGTTAATAATAATTATTATAACTTGTAAGTGATAAATTATTTTGTTGCATTTTTTGTTGTATTGAAATGCAGATTTATGGAGTATTCTCTGTGTTGCAGCAAAATACTCTGACAAGGACACTTTTTTTTTTAACTTGCAGATTTAGCACACTTGGAGTTTGTGTCAGTGCTTAGGTAGGGGTCTAGCAGGGATAAATAAATCCCATGTAAAAGTTTCATTTTGCAGTTTTGGTAGGACAGTGTTATTCAGTGCTCACAGAATGGGCATGGATGAGGGATTTTAGAGATATAATATCTCTCCGCTCAATATTTTTTTCTCAAAAATTTTATTTTTTTCCCCCTACCAAACTGAACTTAATTGTGCACAGCATAAAGAATAGTCATAGCAAATATTTGTTGATCTTTCACAGTAAAATATAAAACTTTATCCTTAATTTATTTATTATCGAAGTCGGTTGCCACATGCATTCTAGTTGCAGCACTAAACTTTTTTTCAGGTGCCTGACTGGATCCTAGTAGCAGATACAGCTTGGCAGATTGCTTGGGAGCCTGGAGCTGCCCTTTGGTGGTGGCACCTCCTGGTGGTTAGAGGGCTGAGTGCTGGGGTGACATGTCACTGAAGTTATCAGTTTTGACATTGAGCAATGCTGTCAGTGCAGGAGGCAGCATCCTGCGCTGAGTCAACAGGTCACAGCCAGGACATGGAGGATGGGATCACCCCCCTCTGCTCAGCATGCCTCAATACACACTCAGATCTGGGATGTCCTGGAGTCCCTTCCAACCTCAATTATTCCATGTTGTATCAAGACGATGTGCTCTTAAATAGATGCTGGAAATATGCAGCACATAGGAAAGTTGATTTATATCAGTTAGTGGTATGCTTTCTCATGGATTGCTACAGATTGCATCTGGGTAAAGTGGATGAGTTTAAAAACACGAAATAAAAAAAATCCAGATTTCCATGGTGTACAAGGGTAATGCATTCAAAGGAAGAATTTACATCTCCTAAGACACATTATTTTATCTGCAAAATTTTAGGGTAGGAAAACATGAAGAGTATTTGGGAATCTCTAGAGTGTATCTTGGACTGCTTTCCTTACAGATTTAGGGGATAATCATGTCTTTTCAGAAGAGCGAGAGATTTGTATGTACTTTTTTTTAAAGTTTATGCAAACTGCATTGTCGTTAACAGCCAAAGTTAATTTTTTGTTTTTTTAATAACAGCCTTTTGCTGTTTAAAGCAAGATCCGGTAGTTCCTTGATGATTTTTTGTGTGCCAGTAGTAATGGCAGCACAACTCAATATGTAGTAGTGGTCCAGTGGCTTACTGACTATAGTATTTCAGTTTAGGAGACATTCAGTTTCTTTTTTTGGCTATCAGACTTATATGGTGAGGACTGAAACAAACTGTGTGATGTGATAGATTTTAAGTAAATTGCAGTTATGATTGAAAGTGGACGTGCAGGTTGCATGTAAAAACTAACATTGCTTCCCAGTTCAGAAACACCCTTTCCAACATTTCAGTGTCTCAGGAAGAGTGTTACTGGCCAGATGTTCAGATTTTGTCTTGTATGGATTTCTGTGAAGTTAAAACCCTTTTAGCAAGGCTGGGAAAGTATTGGTGAGTGTAAAAATGGAACAAAATGCTTCAATGATCAGACTTGCATGTTTTTCTCTTTCTTAATTGGTTTGTATTTGCCATCAATATATACCTCTAGTTGAAGACATTGTGTATTTGATGAAAAAATTGAATCCCTGACCGGAGCCTTCTTCTGAAGGCAAGATTTATGACCTTCCTGGGTGTATATCCCCATTTCTTGATAATACAGGTACCAAGTAATTATTTTTAGTATGGTACATCCCCAGTTCAAAGTAAGTTTTACAGGTTAAGAAATGAAAAGATGAATGGGGTGAGGCTTATTGGCTACTATAGAGCATTCAGCTATTTCCTGTAGTCTTCTGTAGCGCTTTTTTTCTTGCCTTCATGGGGCACAGGGCATGGTAGAGTTAAGTGCGCTCTAAAATTGGTATGAGGGGAGTGATTACAGATCAGGTATGGTTAGAAGTGGAAAAATATCTGTCCCTCCAACTCATCACTTGGTAACTTAAGAGTTGTTGCAGGTATCAGTTGCTTTCTGAGGTCTGCTGGGCTCCTTTCATTAATGTTAAATGTTTTGCTGACTTGTGCCCGTGCAGAGATGGTGAATGTACTTCTGCTGTGTCATTACTACCAGCTCTGCAGGGTGCAATATCGGCATTTGTAAGAGAGTAGTGGTCTTTGAAGCTGTTGTCCTTCCCCCAGCCTCTTGCTGCTATTGCGGGTTACACGGCAGGTCATTGTGGGTTACACGGCAGGTCTTTGTGCTTGCAATTCAAGGAGAGAGGCTATGGGAAGGAGATACAATTCAAACCCAGGGACTTGTTCTTGCCAGCTCGTTGGGCTGTGGAACATAACTGGAATCCAGCTGACACTGCGAGTGTTTGTGGCTTCCCTTTGGCACCTGACTGCTTGTTTTGACTGTTCCTCCTCCAGCACAGAGTTAGACAGGGAAATGAACGAATTCACTGGCAAAATTTCAGATATATTAGTTTTCTATTAACCATTATTTTTCTTTCAGCTTTTGTTACCACACCCAAGTGCCATATGCGCTGAACAGACAAGTCTGGTACGCACCCAGCCTGACGACTTAGTTGGTTTTGATCTGTGTGCTCTTTTGCCCCAAAGGTTTTATCTCTTCTCAAAATACTTGAACTAGTGAAGATAACTACACGCATAGCCATGTAATGTTAAATTTCAGGTGTATACTTTCCATTTTGACTCCTCATTTATAAATGAGAAGTTATCTTGACACTTGGATCTACTTCTGCCCTTTCACCTATCCTAGTGTTGAGTGTTTTCCTTTGAGAGTTACACTGCAATCCCTGTGCACAACTGTTGAGTTGACAGTGTATTTAAAAAAAAATCATTTAAGAATCTGTGTCCCAAAAAAGATCTTAAAGCAAAAAGCTATAAATGATAACTAAATTTACATAATTTCATTTTTAAAAAGTTGGTCTCTGATAGGCACAGAGAGCCTTGGTGAGCTCAGCTTGGCAAAGCCAGTCTGTTTCTCCAGATACTGCTCCATGGGAAGAAATACTCTTCCTATTTATGTCTGAACAGGTTAGAAAATAGAGGTGAGAGTGGGAAAAAAATCTGGTATACTTGATTTAAAGTAACCAATTGTGTAACAAATTTTAGAGGCAACTACAGTTGGTCTGCCCCCAACTGTAGCTAGGAATCCTGAGTTGTTATAGTCAAAAGTAAGGAGTACAGACACCCTGGGGAGAGCTTGCTGTCCTCTGGTGGTGCTTTCTTGGATGGGCTTCAAACCAATCACATGAAATCACCTCATCCCACCCAGAGGTATGTAATTGTAGACATGCAGATGAAGTCTTTGATGCTTTGGGGCATCCTCCTGGTGGGCAGGTGAGACTGAATCACAACAGTGGGCATAATTTATAAACACTAGGCATCGTAAGGTAGGCTTTTTAGGAGCCTGATTTTCTGCTTTTTCTTAAATAGGTAGCTCTTTCTGACTAAGAGTCTGTGGTACACTCCTCTTGTGCAATATAGGCAAAATATTTTGAGGAGTAATATTTTTTGTGACCTTTCATGTTATGTCTATACATTTTTTGAAAGGGTGCATTTACAAAAAGCAAGACATTTATTTGGAACTAAAGGATAAGAAATCTTTCTATGCTATTTATTAAGAACCCATTACAGTTTCCATTCCTAATTTAAGGTACTGTTTTCCTCACATGTCCTTGTTTCCATTATGTGGGAACATCAAATTTTCAGCTACAGAATATTCAGTGCTGTTACTTATATTGAATGTTCTTGGTTGTTCCTTGGTGCTTTTTAGAAGTCGTGAAGTATGGAATAAACAGAATATGAATGGCTGCATTCTTACTGCTTTTGTAATGTGCTGTTGTTTCCACTCACAATGTTGGTGTTCACCTAGCAAATATTTATTTTTCATCATAGAGGGCTTTGGAGCAGAAAACGTAGTGCTCATGAGTTTAAATTATAAATATCTATATAATCATAGTCAAGTAGAATAGTTAAATGGGTGTACACAGGAAACAGGAGATCTGACTTGCTTAGACTTGAGCTGAGTGATGCAACATTGAAATGAAGATATTATAAATCAGGTTTAGCTTTACTTCTAGCCTTGCATTCAATGAAGTGAACTTGCTTGTTCTTCTGCATGAACTAGTGACAAAGGCATCTATACAGCTTTTACAAAATAATTGCACATTGCTAATTTACACGTTGGTGGAGCAGCATTAGCTAAAGAGTTTTCTATCAAAGCATGTTTTTATATCTCTAAATGCTTTGCAGATTTGGAGAGTGCAGTACCCTTGTACACAGTAATAACAGGGAGAGAATGTACATGTGGCTTTGTTGACAAAATACAAAAATCTAATTTTAATGTACAAATTCAAATTTTGAAACAATAGCAAAGCATCCAAGTCTGAGATGTTTTCTTAAACAAAAAAAAAAACTGAAGCAGATTTTTTGAAAAGTTTGAGTAATTTTTTTTAGTATTTTTTCATCTTTACAGAAACTGAGTTTTGTAGACTTGATACACTTTGCACTTCTGTTGTTTTATAACTAGAAGACATTTTCTTTTTCACCCATGTGATTGCTCTGTTGGCTGTGCCCTGAGTAGACCATCACTCTCTGCATTAGTGTTGGAGCCAGTCCCTCGTTTGTGAGATCTGACTTGAAAGCCCTGCAGACGAAGTTGGGTAAGCTCCAGTAAACTCTGATAGTTGCCAATTTCCACTCTATGACTCAGTAGCAGGTCTAAATCAAAACAGTATTTTTGTGTGCTTCAGAAAATGCCTAAAGACTGTGTTGCTGCTATTACATAGGGAATTATGGATATCTGTTCACTGGCTGTGATGGAGAAAAAGAATCACAGAATCATTGTGATTGGAAGAGACCTCTAAGAGATCGTAGTCCAACCATCAGCCCAACACCACCATGCCTATTAAACCGTGCCCTGAAGTGGCCATAGCTGCACTCTTTTTGAACACCTCCAGGGATGGAGACTCCACCACTCCCCTGGACAGCCTATTCCAGTGCTTGGCCATAAAGAAATTTTTTTTTGATATCTAATCTAAAGCTTCCCTGGTACAGTGTCAGGTAATTTCCTCTTGTCCTATCACTTGTTTCTTGGGCAGGGAGACCAGCATCTATGTTGCAGCAACTCGAGCAAGCTGTGCATACAGATACCCTTGTAACATCAATGTAGTAGTAACTGAATTCAAATCAGCGTTAAGTTTGGTCCAGTTTCTTTTGTATTTGGCAAAGACTGCATGTAAGCTGACAACCTGTGTTCATTTTAGACAGAACAGAGGGCAGGAATTTCAATGTGAACATTTATGCAGTTTGGGTGTTTCCGTGTTGTTTGGTTAGTTAATACCAGTTGTTAAAATCTGGAACCATAAATGGCTGTGGATTTTCTTAGCTTGGTAAAATCACTGTCATCAATGTGGGTGTTTTTTGTTTAGGGTTTTTGTTATTGTAGTATTTTTTTTTTAGTGTGGTGTAACATCTCTAAAAAATGTGAGTATTCCCCTCCCTCCTAGAGCTCGCTCAAGTCCCAAGTCTTCCCCACCAAATCCTTGACTTATGTGAAACTTTAATAGAGTAAAAGGGCCCCAAAAGGAGGACTGCTCTGTGAAGTTTGGAGAGAGCTAAAATGAAAAGTTTCATTGTTATTTCATATTTAGTTACCAAATCCTGCCAGAGTAAATTCTTGCCAAACAAGTTTTATATATTTCTTGTCTGGTCTTGCTAACGTATTGTTTTGTATCAGGACCTTGTCTGACAGGAAAAGCGACCAGAACAGTTCAGGCAATGGCACAATGAATAGGTGATGCCAGAAAAATGAAGTCTATCTGAAACTTCTTACGCAATATTGAGGAAGTTTTATAGGAAACTAATTAACAAAAGTAATACAGCTTATATATCAAAGCTATTTTTAATGTAGACTGTACATACTGAAATAGCACAATAGAGATTTAGAAGTGAGTGTTTCCACTATTGATTCTGTAATCATGTGTGTTTTCTTGTATTTGCCGTGAAGGTGGGACATGCTGATGGTGAAAACGAAAAAATAAGGATATGGGAATATAGAAGTTGTTTCAATTCGGGTGCTGTTTGTCTTGATGGATGTAGTAAAGACACTGAGCCAATATTGCAATTATCTATTTCTAGTGTTTTCATTCTTCAGTAAGAAGATTAAGTGATTCAAACAAAATCAATGAAGTATGTCATGTATGAGGGATGAGATTCTCTTAAAGCCTGAACTAGTTATTCCATTTCCGATTTTGCAATGAAGCCTGGCTTATGGATTTGAGTTGGAGTAATTGCCAGAGGAAACCTGTATCAAGACCTTTAGAAGTGCAAGAAGTTTACTAGCTGGTCAGTTTAGTTGTATATTCAAAGTCTGGGTCTTCTCAACTGTGTTTCAGTCTCTGATGTAGATACAAGGGGCAGAGGAGATTTTTGTAAGGGACTGGAGGATGAAGAAGGAAAGTCCTTTTATTTTGAGAGCAGAGTTTACGAAGGCCCATCTTCAGTAGGCTTCCTTCTAAAACTTGTTTGTTAAGGAATTTTGAAGGATTTCTGGTTTACACAGGAGGCTTTTTCCAGCCCTGTCTGTAACTGCTAGTGGAGTATTCAAACTTAATAGAAGTTTAACCTGGTATTTGTATTACATATGTTTTTAAAGATTAAATGTTTGTACTGTGTAGCTATGTGTGCACCTTTATATGTATGACAATGTGAATAGCATAGTACTATTTTGTAATTAGTCCTGAATTTTAACTTTAGAAAAAAGGATGCTGAATTATCTTCTCTAATGTGCTAGAACAGTAAGTGTAGTTTGAGGAAAAGCTATCCTGTAAGGAAGCCATCCACTATATATTTATATAATACATTTTTTTCTGAGCAAGTATTTAAGGTAATGACATATAATACTTTCAAGAATTAGAGGAAAAAAAAATCTGTAATTTAATTTCTGACATGACTTAGTCTAATGACTCTAAAATGTAGTTCTGAAATCTGGTCATTGGTGATGTTGATTTATAGCAGTATTTAAAGTGGATCTAATTATATAAACAATGAAGAAAGTTTCATGATTATCACATTTCTCCGAAATATTTGACCTATGTGTATTTATCCCATACAAATAAACAGAGTTCTAGGACAGTGAAACCAAAATGAATGTGACTTGATGTTACTTCATGCAGCATTGTGTCCAAGATTTCACGCAGCATGTCCTCTCAAGATGTAAAACCACGTATGGATTTAGAGGAATTCTGGTCCTTCCATTTCTTGATTTGTTCTGTCCTTTTAGAAATAAAATTAGTTTCAAGTTCTTTAAGGGTGGAAGGTTTCTTTTTGAGTTTGAGTGGGTGGGTGTTTTATTGTTTGTGTTTGTCTTTTGTTTTCTCTTAATATCTAGACACTGATACCTGAAAAGCCTTAGGTGCTAGTTGCTGTTTTTAGGAAGTCAGGCACTTTTGCAAGTTTGAAGGACCTCAAATTAATCACTTTCTGTAGTTCTGTCTGTCCTGTGAAGAGCAAGGAAGCTCTCTGCTGCTAGGCACTTAACAACAGCCTGGGGCATTGGCACTGCTATGGGAGTGTATTTGAGGAGCAAGAGAAGACTGTATCACGTTCAAGTTGTGCCTTTATAGTACAACTTTCCCCTGTTAGAAAACAAAGAATCCTTTTAAGAATAGGACCTTGGATACTAAACAGCAGTCAGGTCATGCAGCAATACATGGAGGACGTTTTGTGGATGCAACCTTATTCTGTTGGTTATGGTTTCCTTTTGTATCAGAAGTAGTAATAAAGACTATAAAGCCAGTCTTCCCAGTTACTGGTATACACAAATATACACACAAGCCCCCCCCACATATATGCATATATATTTGTCCATATGTATCTGTGTGTATGTATATCTTCTTTTAATTAATATGTGGCAAGTGTTATTCATATAAGATTTAGATATCCCATCTACTAACTCTACCAAAGCACAGATAGAAAGCCTTATCATTTAAATATTGATTTGTACCTTTTACAGATGTGCTGTAATGATTTGTGCCTGTTGACTGCTGTCTGAGATACAAGCTGGAGAAGTGGGCATGTGTGAACCTCGTGAGGTTCAACAGGGCCAAGTGCAAGGTCCTACACCTGGGTTGGGGCCATCCATGGTTTCTTCACAGAATCATAGAATCCCTAGGTTGGAAAACACCTTTGAGATCAGCAAGTCCAACAGGATGGTGGATGATGTGATTGAGAGCAGCCCTGTGGAGAAGGACTTGGGGGTGCCTATTGGTGAGAAGCTCAACATGATCTGGCAATGTGTGCTTGTAGCCCAGAGGGTGAACCGTATCCTGGGCTGCATGAAAAGAAGTGTGGCCAGCAGGGCAAGGGGGGTGATTCTGCCTCTATTCTGCTCCTGTGAGACCCCACCTGGAGTATTGTGTCCAGTTCAAGAATCCTCAACATAAGAAGGATATGGAACTGTTGGAATGAGTCCAGAGGAGGGCTATAAACATGATCAGAGGGCAGGGGCACCTCTGCTATGAGGGCAGGCTGAGAGAGTTGGGCTTGTTCAGCCTGGAGAAGAGAAGGTTCTGGGGAGACCTATAGTGACTTTCCAGTACCTGAAGGGGCTTACAAGAAACAGGGGAGGGACTTTGTACAAAGGTGTGGGGTGATAGATAAAGGGAAAATGACTTTAAGTTGGAAATGGGAAGATTTAGACATTAGGAAAAATTTCTTCACCATGAGAATGATGAGGCACTGGTACAGGTTACCCAGGGAAGTTGTGGATGCCCCCTTCTTGGAATCATTCAGGGCCAGGCTGGATGAGGCCTTGAGCAGCCTCATCTAGTGGGAGGTGTCCCTGCCCATGGCAGGGGGTTGAGACTGCATGTTCTTTAAGGTCTCTTACAACCCAAACCATTCTATGATTATTTATTTTGAGAATGATGTATTTTCCTTTTATATGCTGTATTTGCAGTAACACTTGGAATGCTGTTCCCCTGTATGTCAGTGATGGGACGGTGACTTATGCAGAGCTGATAAAAGTGGGGAGAGTGTGTCTGATCTGGGGCGATTTAAAAAAAGAACTTTGGCTTTGTCTCATTTTACATTTATTTATGGGAATATGACCTAAATGTGGAGCGTTTCTAGGACTGCACTGTTAACTGTATGGTGGAATAACCTCTTTCTGTTTGTATGTGATATCTCATATTATTTTCTTCTCCTTTTATGCAGGACCCTAACTACTGGATACAAGTACATCGACTGGAACATGGGGATGGTGGCATCTTAGATCTTGATGATATTCTTTGTGATGTAGCAGATGATAAAGACCGTGTAAGTACAAAAATCTACAAAAGCTACACTTTGCTTGCAGTTATTTCTTGTGACAAAATTTAATTGGCATGGCTATTTCAACTAGAGCTTTATAAAGAAATATTATGTGAAGAGTCTTGGGACATGGAGGCTCCTCACTGTCTGAAATGCTGGGATTACTCAAGCTGTATAGAATAACAGTGCTGAGTTTTCAGGAATTTCTTCCATAAAAATAGAGCCCAGCTAAGATTTCACAGAAAGCTAATTAAAACCTCTGTATAGTTATCTCATATTGAAGTGCTCAGCTGCATGATTAGTTTAGCCTTTGCTTATAGGCCTCAAGGAGGCTGGTGCAAGTTGTCACTGTATACTTGTACGTATGTGTGTATCTATATGAGGGGTTTTTTTAAACCCGTTTGAATCATGCACTTAGCTCCTCACATGCCTTTCCATTCTGAATGAGAAGTTTGAGTTCTGATGACTTCAAGACCTCATTCTTTGCCTGTTACCCTGCCTTGCTCCCTTCAAGTGCAGTAATTCCTTACGGTGAAACTCTGTGGGTGTTTTTATGTGTGTGACTAACAGATGAAAAACTCTGACTGCAACTGAAACAGGCAAAGTCATTATTACAGTATTGTTTTTGTATATAGATGGACAAGATACCTAGTAATTAGTAGTACTTATTTCTGCATTTGCCAAGCTCGTATCCTCCAATTATGTGAATCTGAGTTGTCTCTGCTGATAGCACTTAGCAATTAAATTTCGTTTTTTTTAAGGACCTTGTAGCATTGATGAGGAAGGTGCAATATAAACATGTACTGTGATATATGGCTTTATATCCTTGAATTAATCATTCTCACTTGACCTTCACGCTTGATCTTCTTCAAACATTTCAATCATTACTCATTGTTTTTCTGTTGTTTATAGTTGACCTTCCTGATTCTCTTTAGTTTTGGATTCTTAGCTTTGCATTTGATACTTCCTCCATAGTAATCGTCTCAACTGTTTCTACATTAGCTGAACCTCATATAGATCTTATTAATGCAAGATTCTGAATATGTCTCCAGTTAGTGATATTTTTTAATATGTATATACACACTCTTAAGCATATGTTGTTGAACTTAAATGGATGATGTTGAAACTGAGGTCTGGAGTATTAGTTAGATGCAAAATTAAACACTAGTCTACATCCTTTATTTTTCAATTGGGACAAAAATACATAGGATATTGCAAAACTGAACACTTAATATCTTTGTGTTCATTTTCATAAGGAAGTCTATAAAGTTCCTGAAGACAAATTCATTATGCTGTTCACTGCCTATCATCTCTACTTTTCAAAATCAATTTACTCTTGTCATGTTTTTTCAGATGTAAGGATCATTCCCACAGCAATAAATTTGATTTTTTTTTTGTCTTTTTTTTATGTTGCTTTTATGTCATAATTATTTTTACAGTGTCATATAAGCAGAATACAGAATGCGAAGCATCTAAGGACCAGCTTGTCCTCTTCTTCACTTCACTGCTTGCTTATTATAGTCAGCTATAATAGTAAAATGAAACTTTAAGTAATGTGAAGAATATGTTTACTCCCATTTCACTGTCTCCATGGAGAAAATGTTCTGTAACACATACAAAGACCCTTAAAGGCAGCAGCTGTTCTGAACGGAATAAGAGAAGTATCTCTGTGAATGCATCCTTCACATTAAAATGCATCCCAGAAGGGTGACTTTATTTAGCTTCTTCCATCCCTATTCTCTTGTGACTTACTAAGCCAGAGCGGATGAGTAAGGGTTAACCAGTTGCACTCTGGAATAATTTGTGATGTTCAATGTTGTTCCCCCCGGAAAAAAAAAAAAAAGAGAGAAAAACATGGAACAAATTACGAAGAATAATTGATTTTGCTAAGTTTTTTTTTTCTTTTCTTTTTGGAAACAGCTTTTATTAAGCCTTTTAACATAGTTCATTGAGAAATCCTATGATTCTATGATTCTAAAGTTCATAATGCATTCTAACTTAGCTAGCATGCAGCTTTGAGATTCACGTTACACGATATTGCTACTCATGAAGTTGCTGATGAAAACATAGTTAGTGCAGTTAATTGTAGTAAAAGTATTAAACCAAAAATTAATAAATTCTCATTTCGATAATTTTTTCCTTGGAAAACTTTTTTGTGATTGATAGATTGAAGTGCAAATTTTGGTTTATTATGGAAAGATAGTTTTCACCAGAAATATATAAGATTTTTTTTATACTTATCCATCTCTCGCCCCCCCCTCTCTCTTCACATGAATGCAAATAGCTTGTCTTGTCTTTGTTATTTTTTGAAAAATATTAGGCTAAAAGAAACATGAATCCATTTTTAACTAGTGACATCAATTCCAGTTGTAATTATGAGCATGTTTGGTACTGTTTGAGGAAACTACTTGAAAAGTTTGGGTCAGATGAATGGCTAATACCTCTTTCCTAGAAATAAAGTAGAAATAACTCTCTTCAACTTGCTTTTAGTCAACTGCATCACCTATTTAGGTTATTTTAAACATATAGGTTTCTTGTGCATTTAGTGATTAGAACAGTATTTTAAATATAGGTTAACAAACTGATTTGTTTTAGATTTCTGTTACTTGTGAAAGTAGCCCTTAATTTGAAGGCTCTTAGAATACATATGTCAATTTGACAGGTTTCCAGCTTGATGATCACATGCTTGATGATCTCAGTTCAGTTCTTAGTAGGCAGATGTACTCAACAGCAAAAAAAAAAAAAACCCAATCTGTTGAACAGAAAAGAGACCTTAACCGTTTCTCCTGGCAGACTGAGGCACCTAGACCCTTCAGAGATCCTCATAGTTTGGGTGTAATATGAAAGTACTTAGGGATCTTGTAGGCCCTTGTTTATCCATGGGAAAAAAAATCTCAGGAAATTGCTGTGTAATCTCCTGTTTTAAAAGTATGAATATAAGCTGCTTCCAGTTGAATTCTCACTGATATAGGCTCTTGTATTTTGCAGTATTTAAAAAAAAAAAGTTTCATGTGCAATTATATTTAATTTTTTCCTGACTAGTAATGCTCTGTGGCTCTCTGAAAAGCTTTGGAGATAAAAATGTCTGTTTGGAGTAGTTACGTTCCTGAAAAATTAGAGGCTTTCCTGACCAAGACTAAAATAAGGATCTCCTATTAACAGCCACTGTTTTGGGTGAGCCCCTGGGCAAATAGGTCTAGTTGGAAACAATGTAGAGTGTGAACCTCTTGGCAATTATTCACATTTTTCCCCCAAAAGTATTAGTTTTTGATAGCTTGGGAATTAGCAGCCTGAAAATGTAAAAGCATTAGCATCTTCTGATTTCCTTCATCACTATGTAGTAAATTCAAGACTCTAGTTTTAAAAAATAGAGGTATTTTTAATAGATGCTTAGAGTTAGAGCCTAGGTTTTGTACTCTAAACTTTCTTCACTTGACATACTGTTTTCAACTACTCTGTCAGCAGTTTGCCCTGCGTAATTCATACTTCCACCCACTGAGTGCAGAGATAAAAAACGTAGGAACATGGTTCAGTATTGTCTGGAGTGAAGTCTCCCGCTTGCCGCAGTGTGGGTGCGCATGCTGTCAGTGTCCGGCCAAGGTCACTGTAAGACCAAGCTGATGTGGATGCTTCCTGCCACTATTTTGAACCTCCTAGGAACACACACAAGAAGTTGCTTTTTGAGTGCAATATTCTTGGTGAGAATGAGCTGGAAATTAATTTCATAGATCTGTGCTGAAATGTAGTTTGTAAATATTCATGATCTAGAGTTGGCTATGTTAAGTATCAAATTGTAGCTGAAATTCATTGTGATCAGTTGTACTTAATTTGCATCTGCTTTTAGAGACCTACAGGGACTAGTGAATTATGAATTTAATGCCCACTTGTTTCTAGCATGATGGGAGAAATGCTTTGAGCAGCAGCTTCTCACAATGTGAAGGCACATTAGGAGCTTTTCCCAGCTAGTGGAAAGGAAATGAACTTTTGTTTTTTGTGTTAAACATATGGTCAGTTCTAAATAATAACTGCTTTTTTGTTTACTTCCTCTTGGAAAGCACTGGGTTAGAGAGGCATGTGATGCACAAAATGTGGCTTTGGAAAGGATGACTGTGTTTAGTTTGTAACAAATGTTAACTTGAAACCAACACAAAAATAAATCTATTTTGAGCAAATGCATGACTTTGTTAAGGTTAAAGACTGGCTAGGAACTGGACAGCTGTGATTACAATATCTTGCTACTATTGATTTTTGTTCTGTCACCCTTATTTTTAGTGACAGTTCTGCAAGATCCCAGTTCTAGAGTAAATTCTGGGTAGACCAGTGACAACGTGATGCTGGTGCAAAGAGTGAGATTCTGGTAACCCTGCGTTTGTTCCTTCTCTCTAAAGTGTAAAAGAGCTTTTGAACTTAATGAAAGTTGCACAGATAAACTTGCATTTGTCTTTAGATTTCCATCAGCACATAATCAGAATACTCCAAGTAGTGTTGTTTGTTGTAAATTTGGGCGTTTCTCAGCCTCATTCAAGCAAGCTTACAGCAGAATTTACATTTAAATTCTCTTTGACTCTGCAATTTAGGAATTTAAGTCTAAAACCATGAACAGGTAAGAACAACTTTCTGCTGTACATCTAAAGATTGTTTTTGCCATTGATGGACTAAAACCCTCTGTGAATGAAAGAAAGTCTAGGTCCACTGCAGCAAATCCAACAGCAAAAGCTGTATTTACCAGACCATGATTGGCATGCCCTTCTTTCTTTTTCCTCAAAACTTTCCCATCATATTTAATTTCAACTACTGTGACTACTGCCATGATTATCTCTGCCACAGTGTCTGCTTCTCTCTTCTTGTTCTGTCACTCTTCTCTGTATCCTAGGAAAACAGGATAACCTTGAAACAATTTGTGGTTACTCATAAGTGACTTGGCAAAACACATTTTGAGCATAAGGCTTTCTTTTCTTGTAACAGCTTAAAATAACTACTTATGCCTCCGAGCTTGGGAAAGTATTGATACAGGGAAAGAAACCCTTTGGATAACAATTCCACGATTATTTGCTATTAAAAAATTCAAACACTTCAGTTTAACAAGAAGCTCTTGATGTCATCTAGTATTCTCCAGTATTTTTTATTTTAGTTATGTTTTTAGAGGTTGACAGTTGGACGTTCACCGAAGATCTTTCAAAATGGTAAAAGCAGAATGTCTGTTTTAACCAGATTTTCTTTCACATTAACACTATTGACTCATTATTAATGGGATGATCACATGATTTTTAGGTTTGTCTTGCTGATGGATTTAAAGTAGAAAATCAAAGTTTTTATGTAGTCTTTTATGTAGCTGCTATTTAATGAAAAATATTTGGAAATGACATATGCAAATATAAATATTATCTGTGGTCAAAGAATGGAATTAAAATACTTATAGTATTTCTGATAAGCTGAATTTCAGCTTCACCATGTTTATGGATGAGACCAAAACCCATGGAAATGAGGAAGTACTGGGCATAATATATTATTATGGAAATGTACATTTTCCAGTTACTAAGAGATGTTAGATGTAACTAAATGTTGCCTCCCATCTGTAACTCTTAGTTTTTCATCTGTTTCAGCACTGTTCTCCAAATTATCATCTCATAATAATTTGCTTTCTTAACTCTGTGAAGATAGCATTATTTGTTGTTTATTTTCGTGATAAACTCCCATATCCCAATTCCTTTCCTGTCTTACTGAGGTAGTTCTATCAGTGCACTAAGAATTCCTGGGGAGGAGAGGAGTTGCATTTGTAAACTGATTTCTGTGGAGTTCTGAAGAGCTGCAGGTAAATCTGATTTGTGAAAATCAAATAATTTGATAAAAACTGTTCTGTGAGGAATAGCAGGCCCATGCATGAATATGATATACTGGGGAAGACCACAACAGTGCTGTGAAGACAGTCATGCCTTGCAAGCCCTCCTGAATTCTCAGGAGAAAGACAGACCTGGGCAATGACAACTGGGTTGGGACGGTCAAAAACCCCACAAACTTGTCATGGGATAAGAAGGGTGTTTCTAATATGTAACTGAATAAAAGATAAAAAAATAGAATTGTTCAATGTATTTGCAATTGTTCTGGAAAAAAAAAGGGAAGAGGGTTTTGAATAAGGGAGTGACATTCCATTATTGTGTGTGAAACTGAATGCAGATGGTAAATTCTCATTATGAAGGGTTGTAGAAGCCTTCTGTGATACAGAGCGAATAGATATGATGAATGAAACATAATTTTGGCAAATGTGATGTGCTTTATAGAGAGACTCCTTTAGCTGAATGCGTAAACTAATGCATTTTGAGCTGCCTTTTATATTTGGGAAAATGTTTTTTGTTTCATAGTAGACCTCCAGAAACATCGACTTACACCACAAAGTACAGCACTGTGAGATATAATAAATCTAAGAAAGCTCCCAGCAACTTGTGCTTGTGTGTCTCTCTCCCACATGCTGTCCTCCCCATGCTGCCACTTACACTCTTGCAGGCTGTAGGACTTTTTGTACCCCAGCTCTTAGCAGATTTGTTCACAACGTGGCAGATGATTCCTTGCCAAAATAACTGAGTATTTTTCTGCTATTTCATGAGCATCATCAGTCCACTGAAGGATCTGGCAAGCTGAGGAGAAAAGGTAGAGGATTTGACTGCTGGAAGTGGCTGAGGTGTGAAGAAGAAGTAAGAAGAGAGGGGGTGGGAACGTCTGCAGGTCGAGACCTTCCCTTTCAGTTCAGCAAGGCTGCCCGTGGCTGTGGAGCTGAGTGGTCCCTGTTGTGAAGAAAGGGGCAGTGGATGGAATGGGTGATGGGATCTTGCTGCTGTGTGTACTGGTAGTGAGCCCTCTGTTTCCTCCAGCTGTGAACCAAGCAGCTAGAAAAGGTGTTGAAACAGCAAAAGCATGGAGCGAATGCTAACATTGATTGCAGGTATAGATTAAAGGCTTCTCTACCAGCAGTCTCTGAATGGACCAGGACACAGGCTTTACAAGATGATAGAAGAAACAAGCTATGTAATAGTGTAAAATCAGAGATGACACTGATAAATAATTCTTTGTGTTTTTCAGTACAAGATCTCTGGACATCAAATGAAACAAAAGTTTTTATTAGCAAAGCAAGTAATAACTTTTGTTTTCAAATTAGATTTTTTTGAGTGCTGCAGATTCTTCTGTTTAGATGAAATGATAATAGATTCCAGACCTTTTCTTTAAAGATTTTAAAGATCTCTGTCCTTTTCATTTTCCTTCATAATTTACTTTTTGACACTTAGAAATCTTTTCATTATCTCTGCTTATTCTTATTACAGTTTTTGCGGCTGTTTTAGGTCTATTGTGTTTTCTGTTTAAGTGAAATGTTTGGTTTTGTACCTGGTACTTGATACAAGGTCAGATGCTTTGTAATAAATTTTATAAGCTTTTGTGTCTCTGTCAGTCTTAATTGCTAATATTTATTCTTGTGCAAGTAAGCATGATCGGAGTACATCATCTGCAGAACGCTTTTGCACTTTTTCTTTACCTTAATTTCTATGATACATCAGAATACTTGTCATGGTTTAAAAGCATGCATAATGCTGAATTATCTGCTTATTTTCACCCTTCAAAAAGGTGATGCTTGTAAATTTTGGGAACTGGTAATTTTAAGTAAGGTCTCCATTTGTGAGAAAGTTTAGATTAAAGAGATTCTTTGGCAAAAACCACGGAGTGTGTTGAAATGATGATGGTCTCGCAGTGTCTAATATTAGTAACACTTAAGGTCGATATGTGGCTATGGATGATGATTGCTGCAGCATTACAAACTCATCACAATTAAGAGCTACTTCATACTAAAAATATTTAATAATGGATTTTTTGTAAGTCCTTTAATAATTACAGATGTACTACTTATGTGCAACTGTAGATAATATAAAGCAGTGCTTTCTAATTCTTCACAGTGTAAATCACCACAGAAATTTGCATTGAATCTGCAATTAGGCCATTATGGCTGAAAAATGCATGATATTCTGCTAGCTTTTCATTAATTTTAGCAGTATCACTTTGTCCTAGAGGTATATTACTCATCCTACAACACAGGAGGAAATTGCAGAAAAGGTTTGTTATGGGAATTCATTAACATGACCCTCTTACTCCTTGATATTGGCAGGTCTTAAAATAAATGCTGTTCCAGCTTTACAGATATTTCCTAACAGAGATGTTAAGACTCATACGCTAGAGGACTGACCCATATTAAAGCTTAATTATAGTAATGGATAATCCTGCAAGTATAAATTATTCATAGTTGTTTTGTATGTGAGAGTAGCATCAAGAATAAATTAAGGAAAAGTTTCAGGAAAAGACCCTTGACAATGGATGAAGTTTGTGAAAAGATAATTTTCCTCTTTGTCTTTTAACCCAAATTTAAATCCGACAGTGTTGACTTTGCAAGTGCATTCCTGTATACACAGCTTTGCATTGAGGATCTGTTTTGCTTAATGGAAATCAATAACAAGTCTTGGGGCTCTACACCCTTGTAGTGTTCCTTGACTAATACGTTATGCAAGGGAAACATTCCTCCCTAAACACAGTCCTGGTGCAAAAGTTGCTATCTCAGTTGTCTGATTCCCACACTGTCACTAGGATAAGAATTTAGTGTTACCCTAACAGGTCCTAAGAGTGCTCTAAGTTTATGTTTTTTTCTGAGGAAGGATGATACAACTTACACATAGGCTTGGACTTTATTTTCCAGTTGGCTTACTTGATAAAGTAACTCATAACTCCTAAGTTTGTAGTCTTAGTAGACTTTCTAACAAAGAGAGAACTAAGAATATTTGCATTAGGTTAAAACAGGGCCCCTACTGAATGGAGCAGCTACCTCATGCTAAAGGTTCCTTCAGCAAGTGCCTTGGATCCAGGGAGAAAAAAATAATGCTTTCATTTTTCAGGAGCTTTTACCAGTTTGACTTCTCAGACGCTATCCTAGCAGTAGCCCAGAAAGGAAGGAGTTAAGAAGATGCTTTGAACCCAAAGTCTTCTGCTTCATCCCCACACCCTGTTGGTGTACTTCCACACCCTGTTGGTGTGGAGAGAACTACCTTCCGTTCACCTTTAGCGTGCTCAGCAGGATAGTCACTATGTTTTTCAGATTAGCATCACTGCTGAAGCCTGTTTGAGTTTATACAGCAAGAAGGAGTTCTTCCTGCTCTTCAGTGACATACAGCATCGCAGGGCTGTCAGCTTTTTTCAGTTGTACAACCTGTTGGAAGAACTGAAATTATTCTTAGATGGGCTCCATTCCTTGTAGACTGCTCCACTTCGTATGGGACAGGAGATTCTTCGCTGTAAGCTTGGTGTAAGCTTGATGGTACTGAGTATTTTTTTTCCCTGGGACAGTATTTGCTTGAAGGTAACAATACTTTGGTGGATGAAATGGCAGACACACCTAAGAGGAAAATTACAAAGAAGTCGTCGTCTTTTTCTTATGATCGCCGGAGAGATTCAGTGAAAGTTAGGAGACAGTCCAAGTCTCTCAGTTTTAAGTCAGCTACACTGGGTGCTCAGAAAAGGCAGACACAGAAGAAGCAGGTTTGTATTTGGATATTTCTCAAAAAAAATGCTTATTTCTTGAATTCATAAAAAGATTGTAAAACTTGATGTGGTAATACAAAGTGGAAAAGTGTCTCTGCTGGTTTGTAATATGATTATATGTACAAGCTTGTGTGCGGGTAAAGCTGGATTTTTTTGCTATATATTTCTTAAGAGCCAGCTAAACTTGTGCTGTTAGTTTTATTGGAGGAAAAGTCTGCATCTTCTCTGCTTTTAAGATGCATTTTATCATTTCTATTTTGTCTCAAGGAGTTGCTCCTACAGAGTAATACGTGCCCAGCAAGCTTTGGGTAGTGTGTTGCTGTGCTGAAAAACGTGATGATTACTGAAACTTTTGCATTTATTATTCAGATTACAACTGTTTTACTGCTCTTCATATTTTTTTTTAATGTTGAAAGGTACCAGACTGAGAGCTTTAGGGAGTGAAATATTTTATTTATTCCAGAACAGGTAATGCAAGTCAGCAGCAGCACCTGTTCTGGTGGGACCAGTTCTTAGAGTTAGAGGGCAGCTTAATGCTTTGGCAGTGCTGCACGTCTGTAGTTAGACCTTCATATGCAGGTCTTTATCTTTTGTAGTTGAAATCTAATTAAATGAAGTTTCTCCAAAGATGTAGTGTGCACTGTAGTGAATGGAATAAAACCAAGTGAGTCAGTTGATGAAATGTCTTTGTATACTGATCTCCAATCTAATATAATATGAAAGCAGCACAGGATGGCTGACTGTCAGCCATCTCTCACTCTGCATTTGTGTGCACTGTGAGCCTTTCTGAAAGTTTTAAAGAAACTTTGCAGGGAATTGTTAGTAAGCTGTTTAGAACATAAAGTATTTTAACAATTTGCAAGTAGTGTTTCCACAAATGCTTTAAAATAAACTAGATTTTCATTAGCAGTATAAATGGATTTCTCATGTGCAAGTCATTTTCAAGCCCTGACCACCACATCTGCTCCTAAATTTTGAGGGCAATATAACCATTCAGATTTAAGAGAGTGTAAGTTATTGTGTCCAGCATAAACTTTGATAAGAACACTACGATTTTGATGTGTGTGGGTTTATAGTTGTTTTTATTACTATTTCTGTTGTTAATGAAAGCTTAAATTATCTTTTTAAATAGCAAAATATTAACTACTGGAGTGCTAGGGTGTCTCGGCTTTAGTGTGCTTCTGTAGTGTTAATTACCAAACCCCCTTTGTTTTAAATGAAGGAGTATTTGAACCAATCAGGAACATTGTCAAAAGGGCTACAAGCTCTGACTATTTTTATCCATTATTATGGGATGTAATCTAAGAAGTAAAAATTATAAATCTAAATTTTACAGAGATATAAAATGCCAAATGACATCGATAAGCATTCATGTTCATGGAATCTTTTTGGGAAATGGAAAGACTACTCAAACTTAATGATTTCACTTGTAGTTTTTTTTAGACTTTAGATAGCATCTCATCTTTTGGATAGGTGCCATGGTTACTGTGTGACCTCTAGTGGTTAATAAAATATATGCTCAATTGTCAAATGCAGGATAATGCTTAAACAAGTTCTGAATGTGTATTCTTGTTGGCATAATTATTTAATCCTATAAATTCTATTTGTTATTGAAAACAAAAAAGAATCCATCTGCTTCAACTTAATTTTTTATGGTGCTACTTCCAAAAAAACGTTTTTTTGCTAAAATCAGTGTTCACGTGGATGTGTGTCTGAATTTCAGTACTTGTAGATGCAGAATTATAGGAGTAGCTTTAAGAAACTTTTCCTGCTTTGGCTTGGTTACAATACGGTAGTGGGTGAAATAGCTGAAATGAAACACTGTGAACGAAGACCTGTTTTGATCAACTAGTGTGTTGGATAGATCTGAAGAATGGATTTTCTGCCTCAAGAATGTATTTTTTTCCCCTTCTACAAGCTCCAGTTAACTGTAAAAATGTGTTAATTTTTCATACAAGCTTGGTCGTGTTTCAATCTGTAGATCATTATAATTAAGTGAGGCAAAACCATCCTTACCTCCTCCCTGCTTCCCCCCTTAACCTCTGGAATGGCAACTTTTGCTGTGTTGGAAGTGCTGTTGAACACAAAACACTGTCTGCTTTTGTTACTGTCAAACTTGTAAAATACAGAAGTAAATGAATGACTTTGAAGATATCAGAATCTGATCTGTTTTTAAACAGCCAGTCCTAACTCTGCTAATACAGTCTAACTTCAGTGATAACTCAGTCTTGTTCAAGGCCTGAGTTATTGTTTGAACAGCCACTCAGTTACTGCAGCAGAAGAAATACTACTGACAAATGCCTTTTTTGTTGCTTAAGTCTCTTTCTCCTTTTTTCTTTTTTGTTTCTCTCTTTTTATTTTAAAGCATTTTCTTCTAATGGATCCTTGACATCTGAAAATATTTAAAACTGTGCTTTGATCTTTGCTGTTTTGGGCTTTGCTGCTCACAATATATGTGGTTTTACTTGGGTGGTTCCCTGGAGGAACAAGACTCTGCTGCTGCTTATGCAGGCAGGCAAGACAAAATTAGTTTTCTAAATGCTTTGGTAGATTGGTATCAATCAAATTATATTAAAATAATAATGCTGTACAAAATCCTTTTCTGCTTCCTTGTCCTTTTTATCATTGCCCTCCCTCTTCTGCAGAGTTTGATTTCTTTTTCCTCTTTGTGGTAAAATTTCCAATTGGATGTATTTTTTTTTTCCATGAAACATTAAGAGTTGTAAAATAACTGGTAAAATATTAATGAGAATCTGAGAATATTTTAAAAAGGCAGTTGTCCCAGCCTCTGGATTATAGTATTATGGCTGGGTTTAAGGCAAATAGCTGCACTTCTCTTGCTTTTCTGTTTTCTTTTCATTAACTTAGCTAACTTCTTAGAAATTGAAAATCTTGAAGTGTTCAAATCCAACAGTTTAAAAAATCCCATCTAATGTAAAAATGAACCTCTTCCAAGGTAATCTTCATGTTAGTTATTACTACGGATCACATTTTATGTTCTGTTTATTTCCGTAGATCTATCTGTTCTGAGCTAGAAAATCTGATGGTAATTTAGTGTCACTGGCTGCTGATATTGTCCTATTAGTTGATCTGGATGGAAAACCACATTCCAGAACTATACAGGCTATAACTTCTCAGGTGTATGAGTGTTATGCAACATAATCTATGAAATGTTTGGTAGTTTTAGAAGTAGTTGCCTCTTTTTATATGCTGAATAAAGAACAAATTCAATTACATGAATTAAAACCTATAACTAAGTTTTAAGACAATTCGAGATCAAGAACCTTATATGAAGACATCCAGTGCTACTTTTAGCTGTTGTGTGAGAGCCTCTTGAATCCTGTTTCTCTCTGTCATTGCCAGCTGACTGATGGAGGTGACATAGGCTGGGGCCTCAGTAGATTAATTAAGATCTGAAACTGCTTTTCTGAAAACTACAAATGTTTTGGATACAATTTTTTGGAATGTGGCAGAGTTTCAGGCTCAAGAATATAAAGAGCTTGCGTAGACTGCAGATTTGTTTTTTGTTCCCATATGTTCCTGGTTTTTTTTTTCATGGAGTGCTACAGAAATGAACTGAATAACTTTTTTTTTTCCGTTCTTTTTTTTTCATTTTCTTTTCAACTATGTAATTCTAGAACCATGTGGGATGCACTGTCTGCTATCCCAGATGCAGAACGATACATACAAAGAGCGTGTTGTTAGAAAACTTTCGAATCTCTGTATTTAAATATGACTCAGGAGTGCTCCAGATTCTTTATGAGCATTGGAAAGCCTATAAGTTACGCTTTCTGCTTTCTTATTAGAAGAAAACACTAGGTGTGAAAATGTCTCTGAGAAGGTTGGAGATGTGAGGGAAAGGGCTGGTCAAAGACAGCAGTGGTTTGTCATGTTTATACTCTGCTAAGGAACATGGATAGCAGATGTGCCAGGTGTGGTGCTACAGGTCTGTGACAGGTCTGGTGAGCAAACCCACGGCACTGATGCCAGCAAAGCAAATTAATTGTAATCTGTTAAGTTACCTAAGCAGTAAAGAAAAATTAAGGATGAGAAGAATCTCAAGTGATTAATTTTTGAACATTATTTTTTAAAAACATGATCTGTGATTGCTTTCTTTCTGTTGACTTTCTTCCTATCTTTTGCAAGAGCTTGTTTTGAAGTCTCTTGGGAATCTTGAATGTCTTCTCTGGGGAGAAGGAAATCAGCTGTAAGTGCAAGCCCTTAGGGTTTGTTGTGGAAATCTGATCCCGTTTATTTTAAAACAGAAGGAGACAAGCATGTAAAGAGAAAAAGCATGTGTATCAGAGCTTGGAGATAAGAGTATGTAGGTTCCTCTGGCAGTTGGATTGTTAGAAGGAACTTGGCTATCAAAACTCCTTCAGTCTGGAGCATGAGCACAGTGGTGTAGTAGTGAGAGACTTGTCCCCAGTGAGCCTTGAGTTCCTGCTTTCCATTTCTTACTGAGGTTTGTATGTGGAGATTGTGATAGATGGGTACATTAGAGTGGTTTCTACAGGAGTATAAACCATCGTGCCTCAGTGGTGTTTGCTCTGGTGGTGTTGGTTAATGCCCTCCCCTCTGCTAATCTCCAGTGCTCATACCATTTCAGGAATTATTTGTTGTGGTGTTGAAATTACAGCACGTTGCCAGGAACTTTTCAAATTTAATTCGTGATTTGTTTAATGCCATCAAAATATTAGGCTTTATTTTGACAATTTTACAAGTTTATTTGATCTAAATGGAGCTATTATTTTTAATTCTGCCTGAGTAATTTTTGTTACATCTCATGTAAGAGTTAACATGATTAACCACACTTCTGGATTCTGAAAGGTGTGGCTTCACGATGGATTTTAGTTGATCTGAGGCCATGGTGCTGTGAAGAAGGGTGGCCTTATGCCACAGACCATGGCTGTGCTTTCTGCCTCTCCCTGGCACTGGCCTGAGGAGTTGTTTGTTGTGCTGAGCAGGACCAGTGTGCTGATCAGCCAGAAAACTAACCCTGCCAGAGAAAAAGAACAGTGGTAAGGGAAAAGGGGTAGAAACAAAGGTCTCTGCTGTAAGGAGCAGTCTGTAGGCCAAGAGCGGCTTTGCTGTCACCAGAGCCGTGGATGTTAAGTCAGAGTATGAGTCTCCCTCAATAAGGCCAGGTGGGAATTACTGTCAGGGCTCCAACCCTGCCAAGCTGAGGGAGAGAAATGGCAGATCGAGTGATTGATTTGGTAGTGCACAACCGTGCCCGACGCAGAGAGGGAAGGATGTGCGAAGGAAGGCAGGTCCTCAGTTTTGCTTGTGCCCACAAAGGGCTGATGGTGACCCACAGAAGACTGGGTTGAGTTTGGCAAAAAGTGTGCTGAGCTGATAGGTTCTGCATGTATTCACCAGACTTCTCACAGCTGGAAATACCTGCTCTGCCTTGGTTGAGGCTTTTGATCTGCTGTTGGAATGTAGGCATGCCACAAGGAAAGTGAGAAATGAAACAGTTGTAGAATTGCAGAACAATTGAGTCTGGAAGGGACCTCTAGAGTCACCTAGTCCAACCGCTTGCTCCAAACAGGGGCAGTTTGCCCATGGCCTGTATAGTCTGGATCTGAGCATTTCCAAGGATGGAGATTGCACAGCCTGACAGGGCACCTGCTTCAGCGTTTGCTGACAGGGTGAAAAAGTTTCCAAAGCCAAATCTCAATTCCAGTGTTGCAGGTAGTGTCAGTGTTGCTTCTCCTCCCACTAGCAGTCACCTCCCAGAAAATCCCAGCTCTGTTTTCTCTCTGCCCTCCCACTAGGCCATAGAAGACAACAACAAGCTTCCTTCTTAGCGTTCTCTTAAAACTGAACAATCCCAGCTCTCTTGACATATCTGGTGGTCTAGTCCCCACTGTGCTGGTGGCTGTGCTGAAAATGCCAGCTACACTCCTGCTGTCACAGCCCAGTCTGTAGGCAGCTGCCATCACACGACAGCAAACTCCTGACTTGGCTTCCAAGTGCTGTTCAGGGGGCGTCTGCCTGTCCTTTTCTGCAGACCCACTCAGCACCCAGCTGCCACCCAGCCAGTACTGCTGCATGTTTTAATCACTTAAAATCCTTGGTGGCATGATTAGCAAGGAAGCAACAAGCCTTTTTAAATAAAATCCCCGCCTGACTCCTGCTGTCTTGTGTATATGTTTTCCTTACTGTTTACTTGCTATTTGTGCAGGATTATATCTTCAAAATGAGGAGGATGCATTTCAAAATATATTGTTGTCAGCTACAGTAATGCCTTTCTAGCTTTAATCATTCTGTTACAATTGGGGGGGATGACTCTCGCAAGTAAAAACTAGATGAGGGGAATAAAAAAAAGAGAAAGAAAAAAGAATGCTTTCTGGACATACCTACTGGTAGTGCTCCATTTCAGAATGGTCATATTCCCAGCACTTCAGCAGAAACAGAAAAGTAGTGATTTAGTACCCTTCAGAAGTACCTTTTAAGTGCTCTGTCGCTGTTTTTGTGGAACGATGACACTTACATGGCTTAAGACTTGCATTAATTTGTACTATATAAGCAATATTTTGACATGTATTTTGAACAGTTACTGAAGTTCTGACCGTATGGTCTTCGCTGTCATTTTAATACAATTAGAAAAAGTTACAGTTTAATATTATGGAATTTGCTGATTGAAAACTATATTATCTCATTTCCAACTGACAAGTTTGTTGCTTTTGTAATAGCGTCAGAGTTTTGACCCCTGTTTTTCTATGCGAGGGTGAGTGAGCATTTTGTTTTGCAGCAGGTTGTTATTAATGTTTCTTGACAAAAAGGAAGGAAAATTAATTTTAATTATCTGGAAATATGTCCCCTGGCTCAAAGAACAGTTCTCAGATAGAAAGCAAGCAATGTTTTGCTCTCTCAGCAATTTGTGTCACTTGAAGCGTGACTTGATCATGGAGGTAATAGCACATGGGGAAAATCCAGCGGGAGCTGTCTTATTTCATATGTGTTTCAGTTGAAGCACGTAGGTTCTTTTGATTTGTGGACTGTAACTTTTTCTGACAGTATTAGCGGTGTTTGGAAGAACAGACCCTGACAGATGACATTCATCTAACCAGTGGCTGCCTAATCTGACTTCAGACTGCCGATGGCATTATCTGAATGATTTGAAGTACAGTAAATATCTGAATGACTGTTCATCTGTTGTTTTAAATAAACAGAAAGTAGTGAGAGAGTGATGATCACATTTCATGCTTCTGCAGTAACTAGCTTCTTATCTGTGGTGATGATATCAACTGACAGCTTTTCTTCTATGGTGATTTCTTTGGGAAAATTTGATATTTTCTTTTTTTGTTCTTTCTCTCTCACAGCTTTCATTACTCTGCTTTTCAGTGTGATCAGAAATAGTGAGCAGTCTCATGTGGTCTAAGTTGAAACCTGACAATAAAAATCATAATTTCATTGTCAATCTTAGGAAAATTACTTTTCAAATGAGTTGCATATAATCAAGAAATGACTAATAAAGGTAAGAAAATACCAAAAATCTTATATTACAGGTTTATATTCAAGCTGAGCCAGAACTTATTGTAGGAATTCAGTGGTTTCAAATCTTCCCTTGAGCAGTTTCTGAAGCACAGGATAGAATTTATGACCAAAAGTTGGAAAGAAGTTGAAGTGCAGAACAAGATGATGGTTACTATTCTTCCTAATGACCAGAAAAAAATTTGCACAAGGTTTTGAACTTGTATCTGCCATATCTATTAAAATAGCTGGTTAGAAAGCTTGCTGTAAACTTAAACTCTTCACTTTTTTTTCTGTGCTGATTGTCTTTAAGATGAGTTATGGGATTTTCATAACACGTTTTTCAAGTTCATCTGTAATACTTTAAAAAAACCCCATAAAACAAAGCCCTCACAAAACCAAAGAAACCCCACAGAATTGTTTCTTGTTTGCTGAAAAAAATCCCAACGACATAGAGGTAGCAATGACTCTACCATTTATTTGTGTTTCATTGCTTTCATTCTGGTTTTATTGAGAGCAAGATCAAACATGAAGTGTCGTAATTTTGTCCTTGTGAGAGCTGCAGTGTCCTACAGTCTGTCACTTTGGAAATCACACTCTCATTAAGGACAGTTCCAATTTTTAAAATATTTAAACTTGAAACATTTCTATTAAGCTTTCTTAGATTCTCTTTTTCAGTCCTTGCTTTACTGAATAATCTTCTTCTAGTGGTACTTTTGCATATTAAGGCAGATTACATTCATTTCTTTCTTTTGAATATTAAGTCTATTATGGCACATTTTTCATCAAAAAGCTGTCATAAATCTGTCAGCTGTCAGCAACAGAAGTCAGCTTTGAAAACTTTTAAAATATTGCAATACATTTTCATTAAAACTAGTTGTCAACTGAGAACATACTTCTTTTCTTGACACCGTCATGCTGCATTGATGAATGACAGCGGGCAGCCGTGTTTCACATTGTGGCGTCAGCTGAGTACAATAGCAGCATTGCAGATGCAGGACTGAGACATCCGTCTTTTCCCTATCAGCCTGCTGCACCTGTTTACTTGGCGGGCAGGTGATGGAGCACTGACAGCGGCAGTTGCTTGCGGACATGGATAGATTTGCATTGGGCGAAACAGTTGCCGAATGATGCTGTAGTAGTATCTTGTCTTCTTAGAATGACAATGATTTCCTGAATCATTAAAAATGTTAATGCTTGCTGTTACAAAGCAATTCACTGAGCTATTGAGTACTGTGCATGTAAAAATACATTTACTTATGGAAATATAATGGATTCCTTTTTCTTCTACCTTCCATGCTCTGTCAGAGGTTAGGTGGGCTGAAGACAGACACTTGCTCTGATGCAGATGAGTTAACTTGAGCATTGCCTTTGGCTTTGTATCTTGGAGTCGGATGACTTTTTAGTATTTAGATACCTGAGCAGCTGCATTTGGATTACAGGACAGGGAATTAAACTTTTTTTTTTCTTTCCTGCCACACATCTTAAAAGAATAATAGCTAACATCTACTTATTAGTAAAAATCCAAGATTTTAGTCCTTCTAGATGATTTGGTACTCATTTAGTAAACAAACTCTATGCTATACTATTTCATTCTTTTAATATGTAGCCATCCTTGTTTAAAGAGCTTGCAAGTGATACATTTGTGATGTAGGTAACAAGATCCAACCAGAGCAGGCCATTTCTTTCTCACTTTGCTTCCTGCCTCTCTGGTCTCCATTCAGTTACTGTCTTTTGAATGGCCATTGAATGCAAAAAGGCATTTTACTTTTATTATAAAGGATTAGCCTATAAAGATTATTACGGATGGTGTATGATGCTTAGTGGTACAAAGATCGGGATGACCCCTTGAAGTATCTGTTCATTCCTTTCCCCACCCCTTTCCTTTTTATGGCTGCCAAAAAGCAACTACATTTTTATCTGTCAAAATAAAAAGTAGGCTGTTCTGTGTGTGCTCGTTTTACTTTTATTGAGAGGAAAAGTACTTGACTAGCTCTTCAGAAGGTATAGCTTTTATCTTATAGAAAGGTCAGTGTTTGCTTCAAATTTCTGTAGGACCTTTTAGATACCATGTGGGTATTGAATCCAGGTTAAACAAATATTTGGAACTGCTTTTACCTCTTCTTAATTGTTTCCAGGTGTAACAGCCTGGCGATAGGCAGCCCAAATAGAGTGCTGCTTTTAAGTCACTCCTGAAATTGAAAGGTATCTGTGATGTACTTAGTCAACCAACATGTAAGTTGACTAAGTACATCACAGATACCTTTCAATGAAAAAAATGCCCCTTTGAAAAATACTGGCTATATTAATTTCTGAAGTGGAGCCTGAATTTTTAACTAATTTTTTTTCTTTCAATTTGTTTTGAAGTTTATTTTTCAATCACTACATATTTTCTTAATTCTACTGCTAGAAGAGCGGGTTTTATAGAGAGACTGAAGAAGAATTTCTGTTGCAGGAATATTCTTGGAGCAATGACAAAATTAGTAAGAGAGGGGAAAAAAAGGCAATGTGGGGTTTTTTGTTTGTTTTACTTTCTGCTCCACTGTGTGTTTAGTTCAGTAGGTAAATCAATAGCAACATCTGTAACAGAGTGAATTAATTTAATGAAAGAAATTTGCGACATGGCAACAAGATTTAGTGTAGACAGACTTAAAGCAGTATCTTTAAAAAATGTTTAATAAAACCTTTTAATATGTTAGATAATTAAAGAAATTAAGAAATAATTTCTAGATTATTTTTTAAAAGAATTCTGATATAGGTTATAAGCATAATTTACAGAAATCTCAGTGATCTACCTGTGGTAAACTGTAGATGCATTGCAAGTCCAAACATAATTTTTATTCAGTTTTGGTAAGTAGATTTCATCTATGTTAAAGCAGTTGTACTTAATTATGATGTTCTGGTTAACATAAATAGACATTATGTGAGAGAAAATGAGTAAATGAATCTTTAGTTTTCTTAAGTTGTAGTTCAGCCTGTCCCTTCAAAGAGCAGCAGTGTTCAATGAGACCGTGTGTGATAGCTTGGTTTGTTGAACATATAGTATCTTGGCTTGTTCAGTAAAAAGCAGCTTTAAGAGTGAAGCGTGAGTCAGGAATTTCTGAAGGAGAGAAGGTAGATAAATTTCTCTCCTGAAGTTGAGCCGAAAAGCTGGAGGACCTCTGGGGGGGAAGTAATGTTTTGCCCTTCCCGCGTCTGGCTATGTTTTGGCTCTGTCACAAGCATCCTGTGTGACTGTGGGCAAGTCTGTTTTGGAGAAATTGTTGGTATGACACATATTGGTAATGAGGAGAAGGAATGTGGTACAGCCAGCTCTGCTTTTGTTATACAATCCAACTGTGTGTAAGCAGGAGCAGGGTTGGAGTGGGCAAGGAACAAACACAAAAGAAGACATTCCAGTTGATTGCTCTCCTTACATGCTGATGGTTTTTATGAATCTGATCTTGTGAGGAGGGGTTGACATGTTTTCTATCTTATAAGATAAGATGTGTTAATATACAAATCTGTGAGGATTTCTCTGGTGCAATTAGGATGATCCATTTGATGTTTTTTTCCTTGGATTTCTGAAAGGTATTTGACAAGGTCTGTCTCCAAAAGCTCTAAGGAACATTTAACAACCGTGGTATATGGGAGAAAGTTTGTCTATAGATAAAGAAAAAAAAAAAGTAGGAAATAGAGGGGAAGGGTAAATAAAAAAACTTTATTGTCAACAGTAGAAGGTCACCAGCAGTTTTTTTCAGAGATGACTGCTTGAGACCTGTGCTCTTGAACAGAACTGTAAATAAGCTATACAGGGAAGAAGGAGGTGGAAAACTGATGATGATCCTATGATGTTTGGGGTGGTAGAGACTGGCTCTGCCATGTTCCTTCATGTCTTATCCCGAGAAGATTGAGTCAGGGACATTACAATGGTGGATAGAACTAAGTTCAGGTAAATGTTGAGGGTTTGTAGGGTTTTCTCTCTCCTTTCCAGTTTTACATATGAAGTAATGAACTTTCAGAGTAGCTGTTACAACTGAGGACTGAGATCTTGTGCTTAGGGTTGGCAGCTTAAAAAAAAAAAGTCTGTGCTCATTAGCACAGGATGATGTAGTTCTTTGTATAACAGATTAGTGCTTGGTAATGCTGATTTCTTTATGTATGTTTTCTGTAGAAAACAATATTTTATTTGCTAGTGATACATCAGATATATTTACCTTCCTGTATGAGCATCAATAGATGAATATGTAAATTGTTTCTCCATCTTTAAAAATGTAAATTTTACTTTCTACTTTTCTAAGATTATACTTCTGAACCAGCTATAACTGGGGATTTTAAACTCTAAAGATGTTACTTGCTTGTGGTTTTACAGGATAGGACAATATTCATCATACTTGCTATTAAAAGTGGCTAGTTTATATAGTACTTTTAAATTTATACCTAACTACATTGATGCGAATTTTTTCATAGCACTTTTAAATTATTTTTTCTGATTATATTGCAGTCATAATTGTTTTCAATATGATATAGAGATATTCCTACTGTTCAGTAATGTAGCAATGTAGAATTGTACTCACTGAGTTTAAATATAAGCATTTGTTTGTATTCTGTCTGTAACCTGGCAGATGGAGTGCTTCTCTATCTAAGATGTTTATAGGGTGGATTAAATGAAAAATTTCTGGAAACCTAGAAAGATCCGAAACAGGCTAGGGCACATATTGGAATAATTTCACTGACAACTCAATGAGAAGTACTTCCCTGTTCCTGCTGTGCATTTTGAACCCAGGATTTGTAATATGCCTTGTCTGTAATGGTCAAACCAATTCTTAATATTCATTGTTAAGTTCTGTTAAAATCTTTTCAGATAATTGGTTTTGCCTTGTTCAGGCACTCACAAATGGCATGGTAACATGTCAGTCTGACGCGTCCCTCCTCTCAGGCTGACTTGGTGTGAGGCTCCTCTGCCTGCTCTCTGGTGACAGCTTTTGGCTCTCAGTCCTCCTGGAGGAGCAGCCGTGTTTTGGCCTCCCTGAGCTGTACTTCGGTGGAACCATTCTCCAGTTATCTACTGCCCAGGGAATGTAAGCAGGTTGGCCAGTGGAGATAAAATTAGCTTCTGCAAAAGCCTCTGCAACCTAGTTTCCAAATGCTGTTGAAGGTTCAATTTAAAGAAGTGCCTTGGGTGCTTAAATACCTAAATCCCTTGATTCTGACAGCGTCCAGACACCTTATCCAGTGCTGGGAAGGTGTTTCTCGGAAGGGATGAAATTGTAGCAGCATGCTTGTCTGTGTGGCTGATTCCCTCTCACACCCCTTCCTGGTGCTGAGCCTGGCCTCTGGGTGCCGTCTCATCTGTTCCTTTCCTTGCCTTTGTCCCCGCTGGCAAAGGAGCCTAAGGAGCCCATGCAAAGCTGGGGGCTGGAATAAAACTGCTTTCATTAACAGCATGCAATTAAGAGGGGGATGATGCAGGCCTTGGATTAAGGCTCATGTCGCTCTGGGCCTTTTCTGTTGGCTCTCCAGTCAGGTTGCCTGGGTTGTGTTGTACTTGAGTTCCGGCCAAAATAAAATGATATCCAGCTGCCCTAGTTCATATTTAATCTCCTTTGGTGCTTCAGCGTGTACCTCTTCCTGGATTGGATTCCTCTGCTTTGTCTTGTCAAATAAATGTCAGAATTTAATGAGGTTAGCTAGGTAAGAGTGTTAGCTGAATTACCTGCTTCTCCGTGTTAACAGTATGGCAATTCACACAGGTTGTGCCGAGGCTGTTGCAAAAATCAAACTTGGAAAATGATATTTTCCACTAAGTGGATACAGCTAAGTTGAAACTTTAGTGTGTCGAGCTTCTTAGGTTAGATGTTTCACTACATCTACTGAAGTTATTCAAATAAAATTGTTGGAACAAACCATTGCTTCAGATGTGCTTAGCAGCAACTGCAATGGGTACATGAAAAAAAAAAAGTTGAATAAAAAAAATTTACAAATTATGAAAGGGATGCCAGTTTATCTTATTCTTTACCCTTCAAAATTTTAGTAATGACATATTTTAAAGTAGAGTTAATGAATCCTGAAAGGAAAGCAGAGTTGAAACTTATTTTCATTCTTACTTCTATTTTGGTTTTCAATAAACACTGGAACTGTTATAGTTTTTAGTTGCATGTATGTGTTTCTTAAGAACATGGTGCAGAGTTAAATGGCATGCCGTTTTTATCCCCAAATATGTACTTGTCGTGTATTTTTTTCCCTTTTACATTTCAATATTTGCCCTTTCTACAGAGCTATGGTTTCTTTTGCTTTGGTAAATTTTATACTGTAGAAATCTGATTGGGAGTTCACTGCATACCATGCTTTAAATGCTTTTGTATAGATAGTTTGCCTTTGAGCATAAAACACAAAGTGCTTTGAGATCTGTTACTGAAAGATTCTTAGCAGGAGCTGGGTACTGATATGACAGTAAGGTTTGATTTGTTGTGACACTGAATATTGTACATTACAGCAGCACCTAGCAAAATCTCCCTCAATCCCCTTTGTTCCAAAATAAATCTTTAATTTATTCATTTAAATTAATTTAAATTATTTAATTTATACTTTTATTCAAATTACAGTTTTACGCAGTACTTACCACTGTTTTTTTTTTTTGTAAATAATACCTGGTAAGTCATAATTTCATGGAATCCCTGGGTTGGAAAAGACCCTGAAATCCATCAGGGTTCATGAAGTCCAACCATACAAACAGGTGTTTTCATATTTAGTGCACTCAATCATTTGAGGAATGCTACCTAAAACTGGGATCTTGCCATTACAGCGGCATGCCTGCTGTAATGATGCAACCCTGAAGACCAGATCTTGATCCGAGTTTTATGTGTGTATGATTCTGTGTGTCTGAATATGCATACAGGAGAATGTTGCATCTAATTTGAGTAGAGAATACTTTGTTTCAGTTAGTGTTTGTGAGAGGTTCCTTGGCCAAAATTAATCTGCAGCTGAATATGGTTGAATTGGGAACTGTACCCATGACTTTAATATACCAAATTTTTTTTGTTAGTACAAATTGTCATTTTTGCAAGATCTTGGACATTATTTTCTCATGCTTTGGGTTTTAAATAACATTTTGTGTAAAATTGGGGTGGTTTGTATTTTTAGACGAGCCTAAAAGTCCTTTCTAAAAGCCCCTTTTTTGCAGCATATTTGCTCCTGGCAGGTGAGCGTAAACTCAGCGTGCTCACAAGTGTTGTGAAGCATCTGATTTGAAGCCTGAGCATGGGCAGGATGCCAGGAGCCAGCAGTCCGTGTGGCAGGGAGCTGCTCCGGCCATTTCAGACTCCTGCAGCCTCAAGTTGTCATTCATAATGAATATTCTCTTTCTGTTTTCAGCATGTGTGTAGTTAATGGGAGAAAGTATTTGAGAATGAGCTAGAGACAGGTCATCATAGCCAGGTGTTTAATTATTGTCATTAGAAAGCATTTGGAAATTCCTGGTGTGCACTTTTAGAAACATAGCAGTAACTGAATTACTTTGGATTTTGATGGATTTTTCCATTGTATTTAAGGATAATTAAAATATTTAGATGTGGTGTGTTGAAGAATTATCTTTATCAAGAAGAGGTAATAATTGTAGTTTACTTAATATGTTATATACATTGTACCTCTTTTAGTTTATTTTTTTCTGCAACACTGCCAGATTTTAATTTCGTACTTGAAAACAAGTATGAAAACTTGTACATTAATAATTATATCTGCAGTAACAATACTATGATGCTTTAGCAAAGATATTCATCACACAAAAAGGGCCTGGAATTAGGGTTAGTTATAATCATGCTCGAGAAAATACTTGGGTTACCTGTGAAGCAGATGGCTTTCCTTTTTGGGGGGGGATAAAAGACACAGCCTGGGTGAAAATAAACATTTCTGTGTGGACTCTGGACTCTCTTATTAGATGACTCAGAGCGAACAAGGTGCTTTCCACAGAGTAACCCACTCATCATTCTCTGAATGCTTTGAGCCCAGAGAACTTCCATTTTCTCCTCTCCTTCTTAAAAAGACGTCTTTCCTTGCAGAGGCCTATGTTCTCTTTCCTTTTTCAGAGTGCTGTGTAAGATCATGAAGACACGAGCTACCTCTTGTGTTCAATCTCTTTAATTACACTCATGAAGATCAAATCAGTGAAGAGCTGGTCTTTAGTTGCAAAATCTGTAACTTACTGAGAGATATCTAGATCACTATAAATGAAGTTGGATAAAGAGTAACTCTAGGTGACGTTTTATGACATGCATTTTTAAATGTTTGTTCAATAAATAATGAAGAGTATTTTACAAATGCAAACAAATGATGATGACTCTTTGGTCCCCCTTGGCATTTGGGGAAAGCTTTCTGTTATATTTAAAGTATGTTTAGGGAGAATCTGGTTTGCTAATTTGTAATACCACTGTATCTGTTTTGTCTTAGAGGATTCAAATATCAATAACTTCTGTAGAAGGAATACATATTATAATGCTACAAGCTTTTACAACATATTGTAGTATGGTCTAAGCTATTGAAGTCAGATAATTACTTGAAAATTCAGGTTTTTTTCTCTTTAGGAAGATGCTGTTACAGGATAGGGCTCTTCTACCCTCTTGATCTGTCGACTCCTAGGCATTTCCCAGTACAGGCTTGTGATATCCTTTATTAATTTTTGAATTGCTGCATTGTATGCAGATGTGACAAAGTACTTACCACTGAATGTGTACCACAACATGTCACAGAAAAAGGGAAATGTTCAGATGTCTGCATAACTGCTGTGTTGGGGATTCAATTTTTGTTCATCCACATGTATGTAAACATGAAGGAAGCATCTACTAATATTATTTTCAGAACATGTGTGGAGTTTTAAACTTTATTTAGGCTGGACATTAGGAAAAAATTTTTCACAGAAAGGGTTATTGGGCACTGGAACAGGCTGCTCAGGGAGGTGGTTGATTCACCTTCCCTGGAGGTGTTTAAGGCACGGGTGGACGAGGTGCTGAGGGGCATGGTTTAGTGTTTGATAGGAATGGTTGGACTCGATGATCCGGTGGGTCTTTTCCAACCTGGTTATTCTATGATTCTATGGGGACAAGCTCTCAGTAACTCAGGTTTCTTTTTTTTCCAGTGAGTGTGGAGTGCCAGCTGTAAGTGGGAATGCAAAATATTGACCATGTGCAGGAAATGCCACAAGTACAGGGACTTTGAGTGCTTGACTGCAATCGTCTACATAACAGTTTAAATTTCCTGAATACAGTGGTTGTTGTTTGTTAAAAAGATGGACTTCTTGGATGATAAAAGCTGTCCTTGTTAATCATTTTGTTCTACCTTTATAATGGAATTTCTTTTTGCTTTTGAATGCTTTTACTTTCCTGTTGACAAGTAGCTGTAGAAAATTTTTCATTTGCTTAGTAGTTTAGTTGAGCCCTGAAATGTTTTTTTTTTACCTATCATGTAGCAGAAATGTAGGGCAAAATACAAGCATTTCTGCTGCATCTTCTCATTCTGTGCATTTTAAAACATGAGAGGTGTTTGTAGAGAGACCTAAGGAACAGTTTGGTTCCCGTTTCAGTAAGTTGTGTTCCATTAAGCACAGCGTTTACTTTTGAGGTGTCTCCCTTCTAGAGAGATTTATTCCTTATGGTATTTTATGTGTTTCATGGATTTATAATGTCATGCAGCCTTGTATATATTTCACATTGCCTTGGAATATGCTTTAAGCATTATTATTTTTCAAAATAGAAATGTACTTCTCTTATGTTATCCCAAAAGCTAGTGTACCCAGATGCTACTCTTTGGGAGTTTTGATTTACTGGTAGTTTGTATCCTTGGCTGGAAATTGTGTGGTTTGGGTGGAGGTGCTAAGTGATTGAGCTGTCTCGCTTGTTAGGTTTGACTGGATATAGTTTGCTTATGGGTTTCCCATGATTTGTCTGATGCGTGCAAGTTTTGCAGTTTATTTGTGCACAAAATCCAGTGTAGATCCCTTAGACAAATTGCATGTAGGCATTTATTTAGACAAGAGGAAAATGGCTTAATACTTATTTTCAGCTAGGAAGTAGAAGCAGAGAGCTTCCCTCCAGTGCTCTGGCAGGACAGGACAGAGATGCCTCATAAACCAATCAGATTGTACAACTGCTGACATTAATGCTGTTAAATGACACCAGTTTGGCAAAGATATAATTTTCAAATTTTTATTCACTGTGAACAGTTTACACTTGGACGTGGTTAGGTACTTGCTTAAGTACACTGCATTGCAACCTTTGTGTTTTTCTTAATTTAACAAATTCACTCAGGTTTCACTTTGCTTTATTAAGTATCTTGGTCTGAATTTAAGGGAGTGAGGTGAGTGATGGCTTTGTGCGTGTAGTTCTGGAAGGCAGGCTCCTGGCCAAGCCTCAGAGACAGCATTTATGCTCCTATAAATCTGGCTGTCTCCAGTAAATGCCGCTCATCTCAAAGCGATAGCTTTCTCTGGAAGATGGTGCTTTTACTGTTGGGTGAGTTGGTGAAGGCACATCAAATGGGAGGCAAGGCATTTTGGTCTTGTTTTATATATTTACCAAGTTACTGCTGCTTTTTCTTTGTGTTTCCTGCTTTAAGTTGTTTTATCTAATTCAAGATTTTTCAAGTTATTATTCTAGACAGTCACTTAAATAAAAATAAACAATTTAAAATACATCATTAAAAAGTATGTTGTACTGAAAAGGGAGTCGATGATGTGTCCCAAGGGACCAGAAAATAATCCTTACGATATTATGGACAATTTAAAATGGCCAAATCTAATTATAGCAGGAGCGTGCAATTACTGAGTGAGGTATGGGAGACTTGGGAAATGTTTCCATCTAAATAATGACCAGAGTGTGCTTGTTCTAATAATATTCCTTAACACATCTAGGGCCCTAGGATTACAACACTTTCAAGTTATTAGAAGATGATGATAATAGTGTGTTTTATTACCAAGTTACGACCCTACTCTCTGAGGTATGAAGTGATATTAATGACCATTTTCAATAAGGAATAACATTTTGCAACATCGGTAGCATTTAACCATATTAAAATATGTTCTGTTGTGCAGTAAAGCCCTGAGGTACTGAGAAGAAAACTAAAGAGTTTAATTTTGAGGTGCAATTGGGAAATAATTTGGAAGCTTTAGGGCAAAAATATATTAATGAAGGATGTTTTTTAACTATTTACAATAAATAAAAAGATGCATTTATATTACCTGGTTGTAATTTTGGTTTATAAAACTGTTAAAGTCCATGCATGACCCACATTCTGCTTAGTATGCTATATGAAATTTCAATTATGTAAGTGTCTGTTAAATCTAGAAATGAACCTATAAAAGAGAAAATTAGTACGTGTATGCAAATGGATGCTGACTGGAATGCATATTAACAGTATTTTTAAGAATGCAGGCATCTTTATAGAATAGGTGACAAGATAACATTCAGTTTCTCTGGTAACATATTCTTTTAATGAGGAGCTCTGCGTTCATACAATTTACCAACAGCCATTTTTACAGATTTGTCTGCCTCTTTTTCTGTAAATATTGCAGTATTTTTTGCCAAGGTCAGATGCTCAGACTTGGTGGCATTATTGTCATTGATCTAATCAACTGTAACTCTCATACCATCTGGTTAAGTAACTATGTTGATTCCAAGTAAATAAGTGAATTCCAGTCTCTCAGAACTGCCAAAGACAGAAAATTTTATGATGTCAAAATATGTTTCTGAGGCTAAATAAATGCTCTGTACATATTGTATATTATAGAATGTTGTAAAAAACTAAAGATGCGTTTTGCTGTGGGAGCATCACTTTCACTCACTCAAATCTGAATTTTACTTAGAGCTGTAAAAATATAGGAATCATGTTGTGGTTTTATAGTCACTCTAAAATACCATAAGATATTTGTAAGTTACCATCTTGCGGCTGAGTCAACAATTGCAGAATTGCTTATGCTAGTTGTGTATGATATCATTTTAGACTATGCAGGTGTTGTTAAGTGGATGCAATAGGATACATTGGTTTGCAGCCATGACCTTGTATTTAGATGTGGAAGTGTCAAGAGTTGCAAAGCTTGCCAAGGATCCTCACAGAAATAATGGGAGAAACTTGCTGTCTGTTGTTTCAAAGCCTTAGTTCTCATCTCCTTAAAGATACAAAAGTTAAACCTATCCTTTAATTCCGTTCTACATAATGAGAGCCTCAGTTCTGCTCTCCTTTAATGTTCAAAACCCCTGATGCAAGTGCTGAAAATTCAATATGATACCTTTTAAAAATCCTTGGGATTGTTTAAGGTGAACATTGGTTTTGAGAGCATCATTCTCTTGATACTGTATGAAAAAGTGTCTTCAAAAATTGAGGCATTTAGGGTTTAAGCAGAAAACAGTGGTATGGAACTCTGGATTAAAAACACAAGAGTTGGGTGAAATTTTAGAGACTGAAAAACCTTGAATTTTAGTTAAGATATGAATGAGCCCTGAGTCAGCTCCAATTTGATGAATTTGATGTGCATCCTTTTTTGCCATACTGTTTTGAAAACTGTCTGTTGCTCTTCCAACTTGGGACTACTCCAGCCATCACTCTATTGCTTACCTCAAAATTATTCTAGTATTTAAGATTAAGATAAAAAGTTTCATTCTAGTCATAAAGAAACTTTTTTAGACTATGTCAGGTCATAAAAGCCGGAGTTCCATGAAGCTTCAGGGCTTAAAATGACAGAGCACAGAAGAGGTGATGTGTGAGCTTTGATATTGTAGCATGGCCTTGGGAGCTGTTGTATTGAATGAGTGGATTGATTTAAAAATCTCTCAGGGAAAAGATTAGTGTTTGGTGGCACAAAATGCAAATTCCTTGCCTGGTAACATGGCATATAATGCAATTTGAGATGGAGTTTTAACTAGTTTTATGCGTATAAACTTAAAAGCAATACAGAGACTTAAATATTAAGCTACTTATGTTGGTCTTGTGCTTTAATATGGTGATTTTGACTGGCTATTGTTTGAGTAAAATAAAGGTGACACGTGGTGGAGCACATTTGGATTGAATGACTCTTGTAAACACTGATAAAAATTCGGTATTGGTAAACTGTGATAAATAAAATGTGTTTGTTTTTCTGGTGACAGAAACTCTTCCTTCCCGTTCTGCATCGAGAGGTGCAGTCACTTGCCATGCCAGGCACAGGGAGGAGGTGTGGGCCATCTTGTCCTTACCAGCTGATGGGCCATTGTTCAGCTTGGAACACTCCCTGGTGAAAGTGTCCTAGTTTATATCTAGATGCATCAGCAATTCAGGCGAATATATCTACATGATAATATTATCAATTTGAAAATCACATTTAAATTTTAATTTTATAGGTGTGTAAATAATTACAAGTCTTAAACATTATTTAAGCTGGAAGAATACTTTTAATGCATTTAGTTTGTCTGGCTTTGAATAAAATGCGTCAAATCTCTGTGCACCCGTTCTTCTCCATATTTCAAATAAAAGAAGTGAAGTAAAAAAGCCTCTCTATATTCAAACCAAGAGTTGAACCATAGCTCAACTCTATGAAGGAGGGATGAAGGTGCTCAAGTCTAGACCTTTCTATGTGTTTTTATGATAATCCCTCTTGTTAGGAGAGTGCCCCAGTGTCTTCACATACTTCTATATGGGCTGAGTGCGTAGAGATCCCTCCTCTCTTCTTTGCAGGTCCTGGAGAAAATGCTCTAGGATACTGCAGATTTGGCCAGAGAGTATCAGCTGTTTACTTTCTAAAAAGAGAAGGAAGATGATGGATTTAAGTCTGTGTAGAAATAAGGAGATGATGGCTGCTCTGCCTAGGGACAGGGAGGAAATGAGAGTTATAGAGGAAGAAGGGTCTGAAGTGATATTACTCCTACCCTACCTCAGAAATGGACACCAGAAGCAATTCGAAGAGTTCTTCATTTTTTGAACTGTTCCCATGGACAGACATAGCTGTGGCTTGGAGTTGTTCTTGGGCTTCCCCCACACAACAGGCAGTGTGGGAGACAGTGCAGGCGGAAGGTGGGAGAGGTAAACTCCTCCCCATGGTCACTGTGTGCAGAATAGTGTCCTGCCTGGTACCAAGGATGCCAGGGCAGCTTTCGGCTCACCCTGCTCTGCTGGAGGTCACAGCTGGAGAGGGGCAGCAGCATGGTCTGGACAACTATACCTAGCCTTGAGAAAGGATTTTGAGAAATAGAAATATTTCATATAGTCTCCAAGTATGTCAGACAGATTTCTGAATTTCTTTGTTTGTAAAATCCGTGTGTTCTTAGTTGTACTGCATCCAGTGCTGCTCTCAGCACAGTCACTATTTAGACTCCGGGAGCACAAGCAGCCTGTTGTTGTTTAATTTACTGGAATAAATGTAATTCTTTAGTGAATTGTTGAAATTACTAGGTGCAGCCAATAACACTAGATAGCTCACAAAGTGCCATATAAAGCTTTGGTCCAAAGCGTATCTGTTTATTTTGGGTCGTTAGAAGATTCCTCTTGGTACTCTGCATAAAATTGTGTCTTTTTAATATAAAATAGAGCTCTGGGTTTTGGAGCTGAAACTGTGACATTCTTTTCAAAATAACTGCTTGTGCGTCCGATCTTTAAGCGCCAGGTTTGGCAGTGTAGCTCCGTTTCCGTCTGCATGGAAGATGCACTAACTGTTCAGCAGAGGTCACTGTAAGTTTGTGGTTGAGGCATTTTAATGCTACCTACCAAAAGCAGTACTGAAAATACTATGACTAGGAAATTCTTGTGCCTGCTTTAGCTTTGAAAGGAAGCAGCATGAATTTTGAGAAAGGTCTGTTAGGTGGACGTAGAATGTGGAAGTGATTATGAGAGTTCAGGGAAACCTGAATGGCCTTAAGAAATGTGGTGTGTACCCAGAAATTCATCATGTTTGGTATTACTTAAAGATTCTTCCAGACGATGACTTCTGTAGAAATACCTCCTCCTCCAAAATATGTTGCCTCTCCCTTCCCCCAAGAGCCAGGTATGTCAGTGCTCATCACTAGAGGAATTGCTTACACCTTTCTTGAAGTCTTCTTGTCCTGCACTTAAAGGCCACAAAATTAAGTCCTGTTTGTTTTGTGCCTTGCTAGAGACAGCCCTGAAAATTTTCTCTTTCATAATTCAGTGACTGGATTAGTTTCTAACTGCATTGCATTTGCTTTTTGGAAAGCAACATTGATCTCCTGCAACTGCTTTTTGGGTGAAACAGAAGTTTATTCTTCCAGAGACAAGTAAGAACCCGTGTTCTGGACTACTGTTGTAGAAGTCCTCTTGCAGAGATGCCCTGCATGCTCCTGGATGTGCAATACTGTGATCTCTCTGGTAAAGGGACCGGCTGCAAATGACCAGGGCATCTTTCTCTCAATCTGTTATTCTTATTGCTGAATCTGATGTAACAACTTCAGTTCTCTGATATTACTGTCTTGTCCCACTTGGATTCCTTGCCTTGCTGCTTATATTTGCTACAAGCCATGTATCTTTTAGCAAAGAAGGAAGCTGTGAGCTCTATCTATATTCCAAATGCTGTACATTTTATCTGGTTCCATTTGTCATCACAGTAAATTTTGGTGATTTGTTTTGTTTTTTTGTGTTTTTTTTTTTTTTTTTTTTTTTTCCAGCTTATGGCAGCAAAATAACCTTTGCTACTGTTTGCCCCTGAACTTCGTACCTCTTATCCTGCCGCTGTGTCGGGGGGATCAGTAGCAGTCCTCCTCATCTGCTGTTTGAGAATGTTTGTCCATTTTCAAACAAACTAAAGCAGCCACGGAGCTTCTGAGAAGTGTTGGATTAAAGCTTTTGTTTTCCTGCTACCAATTATCAATTATAGCCCTGAAAAGTAGTCCTTGGGAGAAATCCTAAAAGTCACCCTTCTTCTAAAGAGAACTTCCGATTTCAATTAACCAGGAAGTTAATGAGGTTTTTGAATCTTTTGGATTTTTTTACTTGATCTCACTTCTTCAAGGGCTTGTGTAATCTTATTATGGAAATAGTGCCAACAGATGTTTGTAATTTTGCATCTGCTGCAGATCTGTCACTGCATAGACATGGGAGACTCTGGAAGTTGATTAGCAGAGAAAAGCAGGTGGTGTTAGATTGTTGCTAGGTGTTTGAATGGAACACGAAGGAGCTCAAATTTCACTCAGGAAAATAGAGGAAGGAGGAGTTAATTTAAGCAAGGGCATTGTATGCTGGAAGTAGTGTTTGTGAAGTTTGCACTAAGATGATTCTCCTGCTGAAGCAATAAATAGACCCTTCTCCAAAAATATATTCTCGTTTTCTACTGTCCCCGTGTCAGTTTGCAAATGGCTTTTGTGGCTGCAATGAGTTGGGACTGAGGTGAAGTGAATGAGAAGCACCCAGCACTGTGAACCTTGTAATAAATTCTGCGTGTATTTATGATTTTGTAAACAACCGATTTTGGCAGTTGCCAGCAGTGGGAACTGTATTGTTAGTTGTGGGCCTCTGTATGGTCCTGCACCTTTTCAACTGTTAATCAAATTTGGTCATGGTTTACAGTACCATATTTTGAAAGCCAAAAAAACCCCTCAGGGTTGGGGGCTGGGGCTGGAATGACTGTTAGCAGTTAGTGGCATTTGTGTGCTCCTCCTCCATGCTGTGATGTGAAGTCTTTTGAGTATAACTTACTCCGAAAGAAGCATCTGGGGCAGAGGTGGATGGTGAAGGAGTCAATCTCTGCCACACAGGACAAAGAACTGCGGCTCAGGCTTTGGCAAGGACTCAGGAATCCAGGCACAACCTGCAGTTAGAAGGAACCTGCTTGGGTGGGGTCCTGATGACAGGATGGTAGGCTGTAACAGGTAAAGTTGGAGATGCAAGTCTCTCCCCTATTGAAGGAAACAGGTATCGAAAGGCAGGTGTGTGCAGCTATGATGAGAGCAGGAGTACTGACACTTCAAAATATGGGTTTTGAAAATAGCATCGTCGATGTGAAGTTAATGTTTCCTTTATTCCTTTCTCTGCAGAATAATGAGGCAAAGTCAAGTAAGCCGAAGTGCAGTGGAAGTTCTGGGTGAAAGATGTGTATAAACTTTGTAGTTAAAATTTGAAAAATACGAAGGCGATTGTAGCTTTTCTTCTCTGTGATGCTGCTTCTCTGTGAATTTAGTGTCTCTTGGATGATTTCTGTGTCTTGAGAATGGAAGGATTTTGGTCTGGCTGTCTTTTTTTCTAAAAAAAAGTCCCCCCCGCTGCCCAACCCCAGCCCAAGGCAAATGTCAGCATTGCCTCCAAGATGTCTTTGTGTGTGGTGAAGAGTGTGCATATATGATGGGCTGACTTGCAGATCTTGAATGTAAAAAGGCAAGTGCCTTTTCATTAAAGAGCTGTAGTTCTCTCTTAAAAACTTAAAGGGTAGAAGGACTGGAAACAGGCAGCAGCTCATCATACAGTCTGAGCAGTGCTCACCTGCATGGCATGACAGGCTCACGCAGAAGAGATGCTCGTTTCAGTCATTATCTTTCAGTCTTTGTCAGTAATAAGAACATTTTCAATTCAGTCGTCATCTTTCAGTCTTTGTCAGCAAGAAGAACATTTTCAAACAGTAAAACTCATCCACAACTTCTTGGTATGACTTCTTGTATCAGTTCTCTGGTCTGATTCCCAAATTTGGTAAACAAAAGAGAACTCCCCACTTGTGCTGTATTTATGGAAAGGTGCCCTCGTGTTGGGTTTTTCTGTATAAGATTGATAAGAGATCATATTAGTTTAACCTTTTAGTGCAAAGTTATGTATGAGAACATTGTGGCAGGAATATAATTTTAACACCTACTGTTGCAAAAATACGTGGAAAATGTTTAATCTACAATGGTAGTGATAAATAGCATTCTGCTTGCTCTGGAACTGATACCTATTGTGTGTGTACTAGATACATACAAGATATGAATGTGTTTTATAGAAACGCAGTTTGTTACTATCTTATTGAAACGTATTTCTTCAAGCTATTAGTGCTCTGGTATGCCTCTGGAGCCTTTTCATGCATAGCATAGTTTGAAGATAAATATGTAAGTAACAATAAAGCAAAACTTTGAAATTCTGCTATAGTTACGTTCTTCAAAACACAGGGAGATGTCTAGTGGCTTCCAGCTGCTGCTTTTTGCACTGGTACATGAGAAGTTGTTGCTAATCCCGTTTTTCTCCTCTTTATCTTCTTTCAGAGAGTAATTGATTATTGTTATATGTTTTGTCTCACTTTGCTTGAAAATAGATTATGAAGAGCAAAATTAAGACCCCCCCCACCACTCCAGGTATTTGGTATCCTGTGAAGCAGCTTTCAAATGAGGGAGACCTAATCCGCATGCTTCCTTCCTTAAGTCCCCCTGTCTAACAAACAGAATGTTCCTTTCAAAATAATTTGTTTAGTGGCCTGTGGTATTCAAAGTATTGACATGGTGATGAACAGTGAGTTGAATCTTTCATTTTCTTTCTGCTTTGATTAGTTATTGACATTTTGGCTCTTTATGACCCTCCACATATTAATATTTAATATGCAAAAGGACAGGGTATGTGAGATCTATGCAGACCTTCAGGTTTCTTCCCAGCAATAACCTTGCTTAAGGAGAAGTATTGACTAGTTCTTAGGACGATTAAAGGGGCGTCTCCTCTGGAGACCTGCTCCTGTGCCTTAGGTCAGGTTGGTTATAGTTCTTTGTAGGTTAAGCTCCACACTGATCACACCACTGAAAGCATTCTACACCCTTTCAAATGTAGACGCTGAATGTGGGAGCAAGTTAAGCTCCAAGCAATTACATATCCTCCTTAGACAACCAATTATTGCTTTGGTTGCTGCTCTTTTGAAAGTATGCCTTTGTGTATTTATATGTATATATAAAGATTTTATAGCAGTTTGCAAGCAATGTCTCATCTTGTAGCCAATTACGATCTTTTCTGAAATAGTCTTCTGAAAGAAGTTTTGGACAGAATTGGGAAATCTTTTTGGTGCAAATTGGGTAAGTGTGTGAAAACTCTGCTTCCCAGCTCAGAGTGTCACTAATCCAATTCCTTGATTTAAAAGATAAGATTGCTTAACTGTAAATTTAATCTAGGCAAGGTCACTGTGAAAATTTGGAATCAACTAAGCTGAGCAAAGAAGGAATGTCATTCTACGGAGCACAGTCTATCTGCTGAAACTAATTTTCTTAGTGGAGATGTCAGTGGTTTTATTTCTTTATTTTTCTTCTCTCACTTTCTCTTCTGAGGTTTCTTACCTTACTTAGGGTGTCTTGAGGCTTTCAAAAAAATCATAACAGAAAAGTGGAGGTTCTCCTGCAAACCTCATATTCAATGAGGAAGGCTGACTAATGTTACTGAGTGATTAATGTGGAATGAAAATTAAAATAGTAAATAGCTCAGCATCTAGGCTGGCTTGAGCCATAGTGGTGTGTACTACGGCAGTGTTCTTTTAAAAAACCCAACAAAATTCTCTATAACAAAGAATCATTTTCCTTGAGAAGGTTAGGTAATTTATGAAAGTTTTTGTCACACTGCAAAATGTATATACTCTGGGTGTGTTTGGTAGTGCTAAATGGATTAGTTTTAAATAAGCTAGCATATTTGCAGCCAGATTTATTTTTCCTCCTGCTGGCACCTGTAATCAAACGTCATAACTGTGACTGTGTAGCATCATAACTTCTTGACAGTAATGAGTTGACTACTGCACATCCTCTGGCCCCTGGGGTCTTGAAGCAGTTAGTGACATTAATGCAATAGACCATCTACCCTTGCCTTGGTGGGACCCACAGCTGTGAACCTTCAGCAGAAGGTGGAGATTCATGTTCCTTCTTTGATTCTGCTGAGGCACAGCAGTAGCCACATGTCCTGTGGCATGTCCTCCGGGCTGGGAAACACATCAGCAGGAGCGATGCAACATTTTGGAGGTGTTTACAAAAATAACTGAGGAGCATAATTCAACATAAGGACTGAATTAGTGGAGATGAGAGCTGAGCAGATGGCTTAATACTAAGATTTACGAGTCACCTGAGATGCTAAACATTAAATACACACATATTTCTTCCTATTCTTAGGAATCTGTAGTTTTTTCATTCCTCTAGCACCCTTATTTGGTGCCATCTGTTAATAAAATATTTTTGTTAAAGGTTTACAGCTGGAGAACTAATGAAAGGTTTTAGAAACTCCTTTAATTTGTGTTATTTGTGCTCTTTAGGATATTACTACTGCTGTTAATTCTCTGGCTGGCAGAAGGAATCATATAAGGATGTACCCGCTTCAATGTGAAGCCAGCCAGCCTTAGTGCTGCTTATGGGTGTTTCAACTTACCTAGGTGCCACGGATCAGATCTGCAAATCAGACTCCAAACCTTATGACCTTACAGCACTTTTTAATGCCTGTTTAGCTTGGATGTTGGGCCGTCCTTTTTTTTTCAACAGTAGGATTTATTAATAACTCTCTACTTTATAGCTTCCATTTGTAGAAAATGTTAAATTGATTTTTAACAGAATCTTAATTCAACAAAGAAGTCATTAGTTTTCTGTATGTGTTCTCCCCTCTTCTCCCCCCCCCCCCCGCCTTTTTTTTTTTTCCCCTGGCATGGCTTGTTTATTTTGAACTGGGTGTGGATTTATTTTCATTTCAGTTGGCTGTGTGCCTTTCCCACCCAGCCACAAGAATAAGAGGGAACATCTTTCAGTTCAGAAGTTGGCAAAAATAATGGAGCAGCAAAATTTCACCCTTGGGAAAAGGTTAGATATTCTTTTAAGAATGTGAGAAAAGCACTAGGTTTTGCCTTAAGGTACCAGGGTGAAAACTGATATCTTTCCACGGGATCTTTCATTAACACATGGAAGAACACAGAGAACACATGGGAAGTTTTACAGAAAAGTACTACTACTTGGAAAGAGTAGCAGTTTTCTTTACTAGGGATTTGGGGCATTTTGGATATTCCTTATGTATGTTCAGCTGGAGTTTTATAGCTGGTACTGGATAGTGTTTCTGGTTTTCTAAAAGTCACATTTCATCTTTACTACCTTTTTTTCAGAAGCACTGACGTCGCTAAGAAAAATTATTTCAGTCTGGTATGGTTTAAATTGAAAAATTATTGATCAGTACTGTATATATCTAAGGAGGTGTGTAAACAACATGTATTGGAATAGCTTCTTATTTTCATATTTCAAGAGTAAACAGAAGAGGGTAGGTGATCCAGTTATGAAGTGTCAGAGAAGCGTTAGTCTTGGTCAGAGTGTGCAATGGTTTATGCTATTAACCAGTTCTTGATGGTAGTCAGCACCAGATATGTGGCTTGAACTTGCCACAAATCTGCTGTGGCAGGTGGAGGATCCCATGGGATAATATGCTGCAACTCAGTAGGAGCTGAAATATAGCGTGTGGTGAGATAAAGAGCAGCAGGAAAGTAACATGAAGAGCAGCAGAAGAGGAACATGAGCAGCAGTCTCACATGCTGCGTTCTGGACCAATGTGGCTTTTTAGCTGCGTGGATCAAATAATATTAAAGTTAGTGCTTTGTTGCAAAGTTTCTGTTTGGCTGCACTTCTTTACAAAATGTGGGAGGCAAGGAAGTCTTCTGTGAGTGTTTGCAGATCTTTAATCGAAGTTAGATGTGAAGAAAACTTATTCTTTCAAAATATCCCATTATGAAATTTCTTAGTTTGCTAAACTGGGAGCTGTGGTAATAGCAGTTGTATTAGTCCTGAGTGAGTGCCTGAGTCTGTGTGCTTGCTGTATAGCTACTTAACAGATAGTGTGAAGAATTGTTGTCATGCTGTCTCTGACAATATCACATACTTCAGCAGCAATTTTTACATCGGTTTCTAGTTTATTGATTGGAGATGATGCAGGCTGCACTAGCGGGGAAATCCCAGTAAATGCAACAGAGGCTGAGAAATGGTAGCTTGGCTGCTAGGAAAGAGACCCTTCTGTATTACTGCATAGGTCACTGGGGTTTGTAAAAATCTATGAAGTGGCTGCTTTATGGAGGTGTTGTTGTTTTTCAATATTTAAGGTGTATTATACTGGCTGTGATATTTATATCCCCAGAAGAGTGCAATATTCTGATGTTTTAATATCGCTGTGCACAGTCATGCTCTGGCATTATAATTTATAGGGTGCAGTCAATAAGATCAGAACTTTATAGAAATGAAGTTCCTGGTCAGAGGAGTTTTCATTCTAATTATGCAATTAACATGAATTAATTTATTAACTTGCAGATGAATGAAGATTAGCAAAATGATAATTAGCGAAAAAACTATTAAATTCTTATGTTTTCTTTTTTTGCTGTACACAAACCAGGACTACATCATCTAATGGGACAGTTGTTTCACTGCAAGAATTTGTACTTACACACTGATTTTCCTGTGTGAATAAAACTGTTCTTTATGGTAGGATGCAAGTAAAAAAAGCTCTAAAAATGAAGCAAGGCTAAATAACATACTGTGACTGGATAAATTTATACAAATGAAATTTCAGGGAATGTACATAATGTGTAATGCATATATTGGTAAAACATTGAACATCTGTTTTATATTACTGGCAGTGACACCACTACAGTAGTTTCTTGAGGAACTTGAAATTACTTACACAGTTACACAGCTTTAAGTTACCAGGCTGCTTGGGACTTAATTCTGGCTTTATTGAACATCTGTGGGGTAATTGGTTTTTTATGATTTTTAATTCTTTCACTATTTCTTTCTGTGTTGGGGTTTTTTCATAGTGACAGTTGCAGTTAGGTCCCTAATTTTAGAGTCATTGCAACTCTCCCTTTTTCAGAGATTTGCTAATGGCAATAATTGATTAATGAGGTGTGTGTTAAGGTGTCATTATATAACTGTTGGAATGTGTCTTTCCATTTCATGGTCAGTGGCTCTTATTGACCCCTCTGATTAGATAATAAATGCAGAAATGTCCTGCTGGAGGTTCTGAGGTTCAGCTAAGGGCAGAAACGAAGATGCTTTTGATACTGTTTTATTTTCAGACCATACTAAAAAATAATACTAAATTTTATTGATGCATTTCACGTCTAGTATATAGTTTGGTTTTGGGGGAAATACTGCTCACAAAGGTAATTTAAAATGTAGGCATAAAAGAATTTAGATAATTCATTATTAATTCTCCCATTTCAGGAACAGGTATTTCCACTTCCCTTTCCTAATACATGATGTATATACGTAGACCTTAGAGTAGAATTATTAGAGCGGTTTGGGTTGGAATGGACTTTAAAGATCACCTAGTTCCAACCCCCCTGCCATGGGCACGGACACCTTCCACTGGATCAGGTTGCTCAAAGCCTCATCCAACCTGGCCTTGAACACCTTTGGAGATGGGGTGTTCATGACTTCTGTGGACAATGTGTGTATAGATGTGTATATACACCTGAAAACTTAAGATTTGGGCAAAATTAGTCTTTGGCTGTTGATTTTATTGTTTGTTTCTGTCCTTCACACAGTCTCAAAACTCTCTACCTGCATGTGTAGATAATATATAATTGCTCTTGTAGAATATTAATAATTGTAATATATGATTAAAATAATAATTAAGTAGCCAAAGGAAGCACTTCTCATGAAACAGTGCTAGAATTAAAGCTCTATATGTATATTTTTAATTTCCATATGGTAGTTTATAAGTCTTTTCCTCCTTGGATGTAGTTTCTTGTAGCTGTGAAATGCAAACTGCAAACCATTTTTCACTTGGGCTAGTTGAGAGTTTAATTCTGCTGCCTGAGCCTCTGCTTATGCTGTAACCTATAGAAGGAGGATATTGCCCTCAATCTCACTTTGCATGCAGCTAAGCAGGCGATAATCCACACGTTTAACCAGTGCTGTACATAAAAGGAATATTTTCAGTTACCGACTGTGACAGAGTATGAGAGTTGACTGGTGAAGACTTTTCTGCCCCTTTCTACTGAATTGCGTTTATTTCACTTATTGTGTTCCAGCCTCTTCCATCTTGCCTTGCTTTTGTCTCTGTTCTTTTATCTTTATAGTTCCAGTTCCTCGTTCTTCTTGCCCAGACCTTTTATTACCTAGTCCTTGTCTTTGCCTTCCTTTCCTCTGCTTTGAAAAGATTTCTGTCTTTTTTTTTTTCTGCCCTGCTGTTGTGAGCATTAGTAGAAGTGTCTGCCGTGCTTGGCATAAGTGCCAAATAAAATGAACATACCACTAACAAACTGATAATCTTTAGGGGAGAGTAAATAGTTTAAATTAAACAGGTTACTGAAATTTGCTGTTCAATATAAAGAATCAATTTCTGTAGGTTCCTGATGCAGGTAGTTTATGGCAGCTAGCTGATCATAGTCTTTTTGCTTGTGTTCATTTTAACAGAGGATTTGTTCTGAAATATTTAACTGTTTGCAAACTTGATTTTTCAGAAAACATAAAAATCCTGCAAGATAAACCTTTTTGGTCTTCATGGCTTTTCTGTAGCTAAAGTCAAATGAATTCAGGTCAGCTGGTTCCCGTGTTGCCATCCTGTCTAAACTTTCTTCCGGGCTAGAAAATTGATAAGTATCTGATAACTGCTGTGGAGACAAAACAGAAACATAAAGATTGTATGTTTTGTAATCATCCTGATTACTCTGAGCAGTACTATGCTGCAGGTTTTGCTAATCAAGATTAATTGTGATCTAGGCTACGTGAACTGCCATGTAGAGTGCATTGTAATTAAATAAAAGTGTAATCATTTTAACATTGTGCCACTAATATGTATTTACAATAGGTAGTACTTTTGAAAAGACCCTTATTCCCTACAGTGATTAGGAAGCTGAGTTATATTTTCTAACTACACAGATGTTGTTAAAAGCTCATATTTCAGGCCATAAAGACTTATTATATTTGAGGTTGTACAGAGATAGAAAAATGGTTTGTGCATCTGTCTATTGTGTGAGACATTAATGCTAAAAAAATCTGGAACAGTAGAGATTTATGGAAAACCTAACCTGTATGTTTACATATGCTTTAAATATGTGGTAGGTAATTTATACTGGAGTATTGCTAACAAAAAAATTGCTTTGACAGGTCTTTACAAGTCGGAGGAAAAAAATATTTAATACGGTGTGTAGTAATCTCCTCTGTTTCAGCTTTCTCAGCGTGAGTTGACAGGTCTTAACTTGACTTCTTTCACATGATATCTTTTGAATTTTTATCTAGAAGGGATTGTACAAATGCTTTTCTTGAGGCTTAATGAACCAAAATGTTTTGGGGTATGTATATTTTGGATGTTTTGTTTAGGGACCTCAATCTGTGTTCCAGAATGTTCGGTTGTGTATTCTGACAACTAAATATGTAATAAGCTTAAATATTTCTTCTTTCCATAAATAAAAAGGAATACATCCTTGGCATCCATTCAAAAGCATGAAATACTTAAGCATGTGAGATTTCTGCATATGTGCAGGATTTTTTTTTTGGGTGACTTTGCTCTCTGCTGGTACTGTTTCTGACTCTTGACCATTGCTTTTATTAGATATTGCTTTGCCAGGTGTCTGCGTTTCCATCCTCATACCCCCACCCCCGGGATAATGGATTATACTTGAGAAGATCTTTTAAATATGCTGGCCAGGTTGGTGCTCTGCTCGCAAGAGCTCGACTGCCCCATGTCTTCCTGCCTGGGCAGGATATTACTTAGAGAAGGTGTTTTATTGACCTTGCACACATTTGGTGGGAGCCAGGTTGGGGTTGGGAGTGTATCAAACACTTGCAGGGAGATTGTTATTGATGTTGGGGAAAAAATCATGGTGTCATGAATAGAGCCGTCTTGTGTGCTTGGCTGAGATCTTATCTGTGAGCACCATATGCAGTGGGCTCTTTCTAAATGTGATTTTCTTTTAGAAGATGTGCTTGTTAGAACTGAAGGAAATTAAATTCAAATGTGCTTTCAGATAATACTGAGTCAAGTAAATAAATGCATAAAAGCAACGATGCTCTGACTGGTAGTGTCTGAGGTCTTTCCCCACTCAAACTGGTGCCTGGCTGCCACAAGTGTGGTGCCTAAAGCGATGCCTGTGGGTCAGGTCCCGCTCTGTGGGCTCTAGGCGGCTGTCACTTGCCACACAATCTTAATTTGAGTAACTCATGAGCAAAAAATTGGTTAGGAGTCCTGTACTTCTGCTTGGAGGAGGCATTTTTGAGCCAGGCTCAGGCGTGGATGCAGGGCAGCTCCCGACCTCTTGGAACACCTCTGCTTGCAGCCTCAGGCAGGTGGTGATAGAGCCCTCTGACCGTCACTGGAGTCTGGGCAATGAAATGTACATTATCACAAAATATAACTTTTTTTAACAAAAGCATCATTATAATTAAAAAAATACAAAATGTGGTTTTCTTTTTTAAACAGTCATAATAAGAATGACTGTATATTTTTGCGTTTCTTAAGACTGGAAACAGATAAGAGAAGCGCTTTTAAAATGGGTAATTTTAATTTCTTTGATGTCCATATACAAATGTAAATATTATGCTGTGTGTCAGACAGTACTGTACCTGCCAAGCATCCCAGCTCTTCTCCTTGGGAGTGAGCAGCTCCATGTGATCTCTAAGAGTGGTCAAAACAGTCATATTTTGTGACTGACTTTGAGGAAGAATTGCTCTGAATCAGATGTGCCTCAAATGCTGCAGTGTCAGTAGCAGAGCTTTAAATAGGGACAAAGTTTTGTTCCATTCTTATTCCTCAGTCACCGAATGGGCCAGAGGTGTGGATCTTACAACTGAGGGAGGGTGCAGTACAAGATGGAAAGAAAAACCCCAGTGCTTTAAAACCAAGGTATGTTCAACCTACAACCACACAGTATCAGAAATTGCCTTTTGTAAGCAAATGTGCGAAGAATACTATTTATCTGACTGTGATGAGTGAGGTACTGTTACCTTCCCAACTAAATATAGTTCAAACATGTTATTAAGTCTTAGCAACTTTAGTTTTGCCCAAATTAATGAAAATGTGAGCTTTGTAATTGTAGCTTACCACTATTACCTGACACTTGGGTCCTTCTGTCGTTTCTGTTTCTTCAGTAATGGTGGGTGCTTTTGGAGGATACCCCCCAAAGATGGGCAGTTCCTGTACTCATCATATGCCTGTCTTCCTTTTTTAAAAGAAGGTTTCTATGCTTTTCTGTATCCATAGAATAGGTGTTTTCATCCCTGTAAACACAGTTAGGTAAGGAACTTGGACAGGGATTGTCTATTTAAACTGAAATTTAACCTGGAATATTAAATGCTTTGCTGAGTCTGAGTTTGAGTGGGATGAGGTGACTGCAATAGGAAATGGATCCTTCTTGGCTCTTTACCAGGCTTCCAGGCCCATAGAAGTGTTGTTAATGTTGTGTGCAGTTAGTTGAGGATTTCAAAAAAGAAGGGAGTAAATTCATCTTACTGGAAGATAAAACACTTCCCCCCCCCCCCCCATTTTCTCCTTACTGAAGAAGACTAGATAGTTGAGGGATGTGTCTCAAACTCTTCTTAGCTCTAATTTATGTAAATTTTAGATTGTCAGAAAGTTATAGTATCACTAGTCAAAATAATAATTTGACCAAGGACTCATTGCATCTTATTGCTGAATTCTAATTCTAAAGGGAAAGAAAAAAAAATCAATTGTTTTCCAGCATCCTGTTAGGACCATTGACTTACTGTTGTTTGCAATATATCTGTCTAACTTTTTGGCATTACAGGTGTCTTTATTCCACTTCCTTTTTATAAAAGTGGATAGAAAAGAACTTACATTTCCTTACTCCTTGTCTTTAAATATATTTAATGATTTTTTTAATTGTTACTTTTTGTTTTGTATTTGAACTCATACTGTCTGTTTCCTTTGGGACTTTTGAAACTCTAAGGAAATACTTGTTATTGCAAGAACAGCCTTAATTAAGTGATACAAATGTGTGTACAATGAAACCTCTTTTATAGAATTCCGTTCCTACGCTGTCACATAGTTTCCCCATCATCTTTAAACAGATGATTATAGTGCCTATATGACAAGTACATATATATTTTGTGTATATATAAATACAGAGACATAGATATGCATATTCTAGCTTAATGGTATAGTCTCTCAAATTCTTACATGAGCTATCAGTTCCTTATTGTTCCCTGGAAGCTGATTTTCTTTTAAAGCTGAAGTCTTCCTAGGAGATGCAGTAAAATGAGATTACAGTTAGATTTCCACTAAGTAATCTATATGGATTGACTATTACTGAGGGCAGTTTTATTTCCTGAACAAAAGAGATGTGACTTTCTCTACTTCGGTTTATTACTTTAAGATTAACGTGACTAGTGTAAATCAGAAAGGCTTAGTATGCCAAATGCACTGTAGCTATTTAATACCTAAAAGAGATGTACTGGGACAAATGCAACAAGGCATTTTACAGAAGTTGTCATGAAGCTGAAATCAAAATCTATTTTATCTCTTCATTAGGCTTTGATTTTTATGACCAGCAGAGAAGTTTTGGTATTCAGAGATGGTTACTGCTTATTTAGGAAACTCATATGTGATCTGACAGGGGGTCTCTGTTTCAGTCCTGAACTGATTTTTACTGTCCCCTTCAGAGATGCTCTGCATCCTAGTGTAGAAAAGAGACTAAGGAAGTAAGTGGAGAAACGTTGGCAGTGCTAGGAGGGAAGCTGCAATAAGCACTTCAGTCTGATGTCAGTGGACTGAAAGAAAGAAGCCAAATACACAAAATTATGTATTGGGGGGAAAAATATTTTATTACTAGTAAAATTGTTTTGTGCAAATTGTTCCCAGTAAATTAGCTTAAAAAAACTGGAGTTTGAGTTTCTATCTAACAGGTGACCAAAGGGGGCTGGGGGAGTTTAGGTTTTAACAACAGCTTTCTTGTCCAGGTATTTATTTAGGCTGGAGACAACAGGACAGTTTTAGCAGTACAGGACATCGTTGTGGACAGTGGGCACTGGAAGGGCTGGTTTGGGGCTGAAGTACCCTGACTCACACCACTTCATCCTACCAAGTGGCTCTGAAACAACAAATGTGCTGGAACAAGGGTAGGAAGGGAAGTGTGCTGGCAGTCTGGATGTATGTTTGACTAGGGAAGGAAACTGAGTAATGAAAGAAGAAAAAAGACATGAAGGAAGGGAGCAGAGGAAGTTAACAATAATAAAAAGTTAAAAGAAATTAATCTTGGCTTTCTTGCAGAACTGTGAGAAAGAACAGTTGTAGAGCAATTTCACAAAAACCTCCCATTTGTCAAAGGTGTTATTTTATTCTTCTCCCATATCTCTATTCAGAGTGATAGCCTTATTAAAACTAACAAATCTGGATAAAAATTGCCATTTATGAATCTTTGGCTTACCTATTAATTTTCCTGTAATGGAAAGCAGGCAAACTCTCAGATTCCTGCTACTGTGGGTCTTCTAAGCCCTCTACTACTACAGAAAATGGTAGACCTTTTTCTTATCTAAATCATTTATGAGGGAATGGCTGTTAGCCAAGGAACCGGCGAACAAAGCAGCGAATCACAAAAATTTGTTTTTACTAGTAATCTTTTACAATTCATTTTTGATAATAGTCTCATTGAACAGTAATATCTGCTTGCATCCAGAGCATTTTGGATACACACTCTTGATCTGGGAAGGGCTTGGTCTTTAGAAGGGATCTAGTAGTGTGACCTGTAATAGTGACACTTCACAAGGGCAAAAGAGATTGTTCCTTGCATGTTTAACTTTTCAAAAAATTGTCTCATAGCAAAACATAAACATATACTTTATTTATTAAAGTATAATTCACAGTTGATTAAAGCATTTAAACAAGATCTATCTCAGATTAGAAAATGCAAAGAAAAGAAAATCCTACTTTTCTTATTAACTTGTGAGGCAAGCTTTCTGTTAATTAACACAGTCAAACCTAACTTTATTGGTACTATTTCCCTCATCTAGTTCTTCCACAAGCTTTGTTAAGTAGTACTTTGGAGAAATACATTTTAGAATTAGGTAGATCAACTCAACTATAGTATTGTTTTAAAAGGCAAAGATGATTCCAATGATTATTCTCTCTCCTAATTGATGTTTTTCCCTATCAAGGTCTTTTGCACTGTAAGTGAATTGAGAACAATTCACTTTTTATTTTAGAGAAGTGACAAGAATTAATCTCCGATTCCATTGAGGGGAGAAAAAAACTAATAGAAATTTTACTGGAAACACAGCACAACTCAAAGTGATTATAGGTTTTGAATGCAAAACTAAACAAAGCCCATTCTGTACTTTCATGTAAAGAAATCCTCTACACGGAGAGAACATGCACTACTGATTTTGAACAGTTGTTTCTACACAAGTAATGTAGACATAAGTTGCTTGAATGTGAGAAAGTAATGATAAAAATCTAGACATAGCTTTATTTTCGCTTCTTCAGAAGAAATATTAACTGGTGATTTTGGCATAATACATAACTTATTGCTGCAGAAAGTTCAGCTTTATTGTGCAAGCAGAAAAGAAAACATTTTTAATTTTAACAAAATACCCTTTTTCATTCTTAGCCATAGTCTTATCTGTCAGCTTTACCACAATGTCATGTTTTTTTCTCTTTATATGCACCACGTGTATACAATTATTAGACTGAAATGAAGTTATTGGTAGTCTGTTTAGTTATAAAAATGGATGCTACCTCCATAGTGTATTCTAAGGGTTGGGGAACAGCCACTGCTTCTGTCATCATTAGATGCTTTACTCAGGCTTATAGCAAATGATGGTTAGCTCATTGGAGATGTTTTGTTCCTTTTTAGGTAGCTTACTTCAGAGTTTATACAATTTTTTTTTTTTTTAATTGTGTGATTTAGGATCAGTTATCTCCTATTTTTGCATGTTTGAATTCTGCCTCTTTCCTCCAAGTTAACTCCGTTTGTGTCCCTTGTATCTTCATTATACTCTCTTTATGCTGATCATGTTACGATTTGCTGCACAACTCATTCACTGTATTTAAATACAACTTTTAGGAAAGGTCCAATGAAGATACTAAAAATCAGAAGATGCAGATATTGTTCTGATCTTTGATTTACTGCCTTTTCAGTCACTATGACTGTAATTGTCCCCGGGCCTGGGGTACTGATGCCTTGCTTCTTCTGTTTTAAGATTTACTTTTTCACCTTGTAGCAGATGCCTGAACAGAAAGGTCTGATGTTCTCTTCTGTGAAACCTTAATCTTGAATGGGGAACGTTAACAGGAATCGTCACAATATTTGACTTAATTGTTTTTATTCTTACATTGAGTATCTCAGTACCCAGTAAACGGAGAACACTATGTAGGAGTCACCTTTTCCGAAAGTTAATCTGACAGCAGAGGGAGCCTTGGTTCAGACACCCGAATTAAGTGGATACATTTCTATTATGCTGATACCAATTACAAGTGATTTTTTTTTTTCCTGGCACAAGTATATTTGGACTATTACAAGGTTGTGGCTGGCAATACCTTGTGTTGACCACCAACTATTAAGCCTGTTAGCTTGCAGTTGTAATTACAAATCCATGGTTTACTTTTGCAGGCTGTTGTGCTCAACAGTGCTGGGACTGATGATAAGTCTATCAGCTTTTACTTGGTCACTAACATAGTACCAGCATTAAGTTCTAAATGGCAGCCTATGCATTCCCTGTCTGTGCTATCTCTGATAAAACATTAATCATTTCAAGGTTCCATTCAAACCCATTGATAGAAATTGTGAAATGTAATTTAGCTTTGAGAATAGAATTAATGTTTTATAATAGCTCTAAGCTATTTTGTGATTTATTGGTTCCACTGCTTCAGGGTTTTTATAATCTAAATTGGTGATTACAGATGATATACAGCATTGTGTATCATAAACAGAAATTATGTGTCTGGTGAAAACGATAATGGGTTTTTATACCTTTTATGTATATTAGTATATTCAGTAGTATATTAAAGCCTGTTTTAGAACTGGAAGATAATTTTGCCCACATATGGATCTTCTCAGCTCATTCAGTCAGTGAATCTGCTATTTACTGGTTTTCTTCTAATTTGATAAATATATATATTGCATCAGAACAGTGTAAAGTTAAAGGTACACCTGTGGAATCTCATTATCTCTGGTACGTTCTCCTTTACAACATGCTGCTTATTTGTTCCTTCTGTTTGAGGAGGCAATTCAGGCTACGATACTGTTTTTGATACTAAGGGAATTTTAGTCCAGTGATTGATTGGTGATAAATGTATGTAACAGTTAGGTCTGGGAGGATTATTTTTGCATAGCAAAGTCCACCATTGGAAGACACGTTTGTAAATGTGTTGAAGATAAAGCCAACATCTTCGTGAACAGTAAAAGTTTTCTATACATTAATAAAAGTTTTAACATGTGCTGTTATTTTTCTCTCCTAAGCCAAATTTCTGTCTTGAAATGTCGATGGACAGTATTGGGCTGCTCTTCCTGTCATCACTGGATTGGTAGGCTTTCTTAGTCACTCCTAGCAAACAGTGGTTTCGAAAGGCTCTTGCTGTCATAGAAATTTTAAATCTGTTGCAATATAAGAAAATAATTGAGTCATAGAATGGTTTGGGTTCAAAAGGACTTTAAAGATCATACAGTTCCAACCCCCCTGCCGTGGACAGGGTTATCTTTCACTAGATGAGGTTGCTCAAAGCCCTATCAAACCTGACTTTGAATACTTCCAGTGATGGGGCGTCCACAACTTCTGTTTTAATCCTGGGATGGCATATCCATAACTTCTCTGAAAGTAAGTGTGATTGCTTTGAGGAGTTAACTGGAAGAAGTGGCTTGTAATAATTTGTAAATTCTTCCTATATACCTTCATTCATTTTTTTATATATAAATCTTAGGAAGAACAGGCATCAAAATACCCAAAATATTGCTTGCTTTTTTTTTTTAATTTTCTTCTTCATAATGTGAAGATATGCAATAAAAGTAAATGTCAAATTTAAGTACAATTAATTATATAGTTATTTTTAATAGAAATTAATTATACAACATATATATTACCAAATAGTGCAAATTGGTTTGTATTTCTTATTTATGGTGTATACATCTAATTATTCATAAACTCACTTCAGACAAGTCATTTATTACATTCCTCTTAGAATTTGTAAGACTGTTGGCTTTCATGATGGTGACCATTTATTATTATTTTTATTATATAATTACTTAGATAAAGAGAAGTGGGTGCCAGCAGTGAATTGAAATGACCCCTCCCAATTGATCAGTGACTCGATTGAGGTGAGAATTTCTTTAGCAAATATAGTGGTATTAATCAGGAGAGAATGCTTCAAGTATAAAATCTGATTTTGTTAGTGGAAAAAGTTTGCTTTATCAAAATCTTAAGGTTTCTTTCCCCCTTTCTCTCCCCATCATACAGTTCTCCTTTTGCAGTAAGGCTAAATCAGATTTGTCTGAAGCAATAATTGGTGATTATCTCCTAACTGCAAGATATAGTTGAGCCTCTTTATTTAATCCTGTCTTGCTTGCTATCTAAGTGAGTCAGAGCAAGGCAAGGAATAGAGAACTTGAAATGTGATTTCTAAGGTCATTTTTTCCTGTGAGCTGTAATTATGTCCAAGAGCTCTGCAAATTGTGGAGAGAATGGCAATTGGACCTCATCAAAGAGAGATGGTTGGGGGGGAGAATGACTCCTGCCTTGGTGTAGATGTTTGTTCCTGTGGCATGCGTCACATTAAACAGGTGAATCACAAGGCTCAAAATGGATCCCCTTGCTTTCTAAATGTCCCTCAGAGAGGACATATAGGTGTGACTGACTCCATTTCTAGTCCCAGACTTGATTGACTGCTTATGACTAAGGATTATGTGTGTGTGGTTATACGTGTTTTTGCCTCAAGTCAGAATCTGATTGGCTGTGAGGGTGTCCTTAGAGACTGGTACTCACAGGGTTAATACATGCAGTTTGTGGCCCAAATGGGGTGGCCAGCAGCTCAGTACATGCTTTTGGGGATGTCTGTGTTTTTATCTGAAGTAACACGAGGCTGTGAGGCCTCCAACTCACCCCAGTGCCATTTAGTTGATATGAATGTGAGACAACAACACAATGTCTCGGTTTTACCGGAGGCAGTTGTATCCTTTTAGTGTGGAAAAGTTTTTATTGTTTTATGAGCTTTCTTGTGTGCTCTTGCATAATGTATTTGTTACTTGGACTAATGAAGTGTTAAGAGATAAAATTTGCCTAATGGAAAGAATCCCCACATTATTCTATATAGAAATTTAAAATGAGATGTGAGGATTATTTATGCTTATGCAATGTTATACATTCTATTAAAAGCCTAGGTTTTGCTTCACACTTGGGGAAGGGTTGGTGTACACCAAAAACTTTCATTACATTATTATTTTTTTAATGGTTTAGTCTAAAAGAAGTTATCTCTCACTTCAAATTCAAACTTGATTGTTTTATTCGTACTTTTTAGGATCACTTTGTCAAAGGTTATTGTGGAAATAAGGTTCTTCTGAGAGATGCTGAGTACCTTTCAGGTGACCTCTCTTGGAGCCAAGAGGATGATTTAGATTATTTAGAATTTTATTAGCTAAGTTTTGTAGAGATGGCTTCATTGGATGTTTTATGGGAAAATAAATGTTTTAGAAGCCTAGCTGCTAGTTTGTTCTTTCACCCTTATATACCAGGAATCCTCCCTGCACCCTTACTGTCTGCTTCTTGACTCCTTGGCTGGAGTCTCCTTTACAGTCAGAGCAATCTTTCGCAGTGTGGGAAAAGAATGGCAAATGGTAATGAGATTGTGATTTCACTCTTTATTGTTTCATTATGCATCCTCTCTCTGTCCAGTCTGTATTGCTTTCAGTTTTGGACAGCAGATCAGTATGATAAGTTAGATATCAATCTCCAGGTAACGTTGCATAACGTTGCATGACAACTGCTAAGGAACTTTTTCATAAATTACTGATTTTATGCTGCCCTGTCTTCTTATAAAGTATTTTGTACAGTGTTTTGATTTATTCTTTATTGATATCTTGGTGGAAGGAATTTTTTTTTAACGTGAATGTGTTTTGCGTGCATTTTTTTTAAAGTGAAAATACGTACACAAGCTTCTTTCAGAGCTTTCTCCTTTTCGATTCATCATACATTTGAAGTGGTGTTTTTGTGTTCTTACATCAGCAGACTGCTTTATTGTTCCACGTATTGCTGAAAGAACACTAAAATCTCGGCTACTTGGTAAAAAATCTATTACCTCTTCCAAAAAACCAAATTGATGGGATTAGGATGATGTCTTTTGTGTTTGTATAATACAGTAGACAGAATTTTTCAGGCCATTGACAAGTCTCATGTATGCAAAATGCATTTTTTAGCTGTTTGGTGGTAGTCCTTAAATCTTTTCTCTTAAGATGTCAATTGGGCAAAAGCAAAGCCTCTTAAAAAAGCTGTAGCATGACATCTGTGATTTCAATGAATCTTGTTCTTCATGTATTTGGTGTGTTGTCTAACAGTATCTGGGATGCAGCCAAATGCAAAGATTCTAGGTCTGTAAGGTTCAAGGAACATTCACATAATCAAGGTTGCATTAAACAGAGAGCACTGAAGGGAGGTTATGAATGAAAAAGAAGTGTTCTTGGCTTGGAAAAAATGTCAGAAACTCTTTTATTATAGTATTAAAATAAAATCATTATTTAATTTTTTAATAATTACTTTGAACATTTTAAAACTAAATAACTTAACTTTCCCCCCCTCTTCTTGAGATAAGCCAATGTATAGATAAATGTATGATATACTAGAGCTCTATAAAAATTTTAGGAACATCAGCATTTTTTCCACATACAATTGTGGTAACTACTTATATTACTAAGTTTACATTAGCATTCACTAAAGTCATCATACACTGAATGATCATCAACACTTCACAAGTGAGAAAACACCAATGCAAAATAGTTTTTAACAAGGATTTGCCACTGGTTTTCTTTTTCTTTCTGGCCTGAGGGTGAGTTAAGGCAATGGATACAAGAGGATTCATTAACTTTTGTCCTTTCCTAAAATATGGAAAGTGTAACTGAACAAAGGTAACAGGAACACTGTATGCAAGACGTTTGCTTGCTTTTGCAAATACTTTAATGTCAAAATTTTCTGTATTATATTTGTGAACAAAGATGGTAAAAGCTAAATACGCAGGGGGTAACATCTCTGTCTTTTCACATGGTGAAGATCTTGCTCTTAGCCGTGTGTTTGGTGGTGGCAAGCAATTCTCAAACAGCAATTGGAGCACTGACATCTTACCTGAGATTCTTTGAGTGATGCTTGCACCTAATTGTCTCTGACTGACTCTGTGTACACCCTGGTGTTCTGGGATAGGAATGAAGAATGGGTCTACATCTCCTTAGTTTTCATATTCTTTTCTTGTACTTTTTGCTTTCTATACCTAGGAGAAGATTTCAGATTTCTTCTAGCTACTGATAGTTTGAAATTTGTTTTCATTTTGTCCTGGACAATTTGCAGTAGTAGAGAGGAAGCTGTAATTTAGGTACAGTTATTTAGACCAAGAGGCTATGACAGTAATCACAATTTCTTCTAATTTCTAGTAAGCAGGAAACTGTCAAAGCTCGCTTCATTTTCTGGAATAATATCTTTTTTGGGAGACATAGTTAGTGCCAATTAGGCAATTATAATTAATGCTCTTCTAACGAATGAGTCTTGGTTTTGTTGAATTGTTGTTGATTGAGGAGTTGTACTGAGAATTGGTATGTGAAATCCTCCCCCCTAACCACACAACACAGGACTGTAAAAGGCATGTGTGTGTGTGTGTGTGTGTCTGTGTTTTTCTATTACACAAATTTCCAAGTGGATGAACAAGGAACAGCAGACACATTCCTGCCCCGTTATTGTACCTTGTAATCCCTACCAGTCTGTCAAAATGAAGTTTCCGAAAATAAGTAACCATTCTATAACTTCAAACTTTTTTTTTTTTTTTTGTAAAATAGTCATGTGCTACTTTCTGCATTTGTATTTCCCGTACTATTGTGTGATGATGCATCTGGCTGGTGAGGTCAAAGCAACTAGTTTTCTGCTGATATAGGTTGTGGATTGGCTATTCAGAAGGGATAACAGGATTAAAGTAAGTTCTCTGGCCAGGAAATGTTGCCATAAGTTGTCTGCTTTCAAATTTTGGGAATGGGTAAGTTTGTGCTGCAGAAGAGATGCATATGGAAAGAAAAATTACTTGTTTTGGTTGTTTAAAATCTGCGTTTTTATTTCTTACATAGTTACTGAAGATACTTACATTTAATTGTTTAAATTTTCAGTTTAATGTAATGCAAGTTTAACTGGTTTTGTTATTGTGGTTTCTTTATGTTCCATTCAGAAATCAGTGATGAAATGCCTTTTATTTTGGTCAGTCATTAGTATTCAAAGCTCTATCAGACTGCGTTCAAACTCTTTGCCTGTTTTCATCACAGAAGATGGTGGAGCAAGGTTGCTTAGAAACACTTAGCCACATTCGCAATGGGAGTTATCAGTCTGTTCTGAGCATTCACCTGCACATGCAGGGGAGAAAATTGAGTTTCTGTGCTGATTATGTTAATACATTGCAAGTTTGTTTTAGCAGTAGTGTGCTTAAGCAGACATAAACATGCCTTTTCCCTCATTACCTACAGTGAGAAAATGTAAAGTAAAATATCGGCTTGTTTTAAAATGATGATTTCAAAGCATGAGAGGCCTAATTTGTTTGTGTGCTCTCAAAAAGAAAGTTTTACTGTTGTTGATTGAGTTAATAAAGGAATCGTCTTTTATCGACAAGTTACATAAATTGGAGATTTATTTCTCGATCTATTTAAAATAAATTTTTTTATAGGTTCCAAGCTTCAGTGTTCAGTTCCAGAGAATATGACTTTTTGACTACCAGCAGCAATTATATCTTCCCATATCCAGTGGAATTCTTGATCTTTTTAAGACCTGCCTAAAAATAAACCAAATTACTCAAGTTATGCAATTTCTGGTCTTCTCAACTATGTGTGACTTGGCCTACTTTATGGCCAGCTGTAACTGTACAGTAATGCACTAGAAAAGATAAATATAGCTTTTTATCACCCTAGCTTCTAAGCGCTCCAATTATTATACTCATTAAATATGCTGGAAAGGCGTATGTTTCCTTCTGTGAATCTGGAATAGATTTTAGGATCTTTTCAAGGGACTTAAATATTTCATAACATTGAGGTCTTACCACTGTCGTTAACACAGAAACTGTTGTATGGTGGGTCATTGATGTGTGACCCTGCTTTATCTTCCTTACTTTATGCTGAACTCATCCTTTTACATCCCAAAGAACAAGAAATTGGGTTAAAAGTAAAAGCTGCACAACAAAGTGTTCTGTAAAGACATAAAAGGCTTACAGCTAGTTTAAACAATAAAACAATAGACAGTAGTTCCTATAACTATAGCAGTGCCAGTCAAGTAGCAGACTGATAAAATGGTAATTGTGAATAAGCAGAAAATAATTTAATTCTCACTTTAATTTTCACTCTGATTTTAATAAAAATTATAGTCAAGTAATACAATTTATTAAAACACATTACATGTGCTAATGAGTGAATTATTCTGGTTCTTGTAGAATTAGATATCTTTAAGCTGTATCCTTGTCTGAATTAGTTGCATACTTAAAGTAATTGAATCTGTATTTTCACATAGAAGACAGATATTTGGGGGAGAAACAAACATCCCCAAACACCCCAATAATTTAATATTGCAATACATTCTTTGGAATTGCTGCTGGAAAATGTTTGGTAAAGCTTCTTCTTTTATGTATTGTGATCCTTGCCCAAAATTAAAGAGGAAGCGGTAGCTCTGGGGCTTTGACTTTATAGTGTCACTATTGTCTCCTGTAGTTTCTTTTCAGATTAGGTGTGGGTCATGTGGAGAACTGAAGATACCAGAACTGTGTTCTTGGTCTTTTTTTGCTTTTCTCTTCTTTTTCTCCACATTACATAATCACAATCCCTTTTATATTCTTGTGTTGAACACTGCTTTGCATTGTTAAACAGGCTTTGTTACAATCTTTTTAGGACACTGATTTCCTAGTCTGTACAGTTGGCTTCCTTTCCCTTCTCTTGCTACTGGCTGGTGCTTGGTGACTATGTATTTTGAGCACAGCTATGACCAGGTTGTGCTTGGTCTTCATAGCCCTCTTTATGGCCAAAATATGCCAGCATTTGTGTCTGCAATTCTCAATCCTTTGATTTCTTATTAGGAAATCATATTTAGAAAATGTAGGTAGGATGTATTGTTGTGAGAATAGATGAGAGTATTAAAATGGCAGAGTGAAACATGCACTCTTAGATACGCTGTTACGGTGAAATTAAGGTATTTGTAGCAGGCAAGGGGTTTGTACTTGGTCAGTGAAAATGGCTCATCTGTTGAGCTGTAACTCACTTGCTACATTGGTCTAATTGTGCCCATGTCTAACATTACCCTTTCTGTGGCTGATGGGAAATGTTTGAGGTAAAATGTGAGATTTCTAATTTTCATTCTTTAGTTCTGCAAATATACAAATTATCTTTGTGCTTAGCAGCAAGTACTCCTTTTCAATTGAATTTTTGTTAGTTCCTTGTTTATAAGTGCAGCTGACTCCTTGCTGCTTGTTGGGCTAATCTGGATTCAGAGATGCCAAGTTTTCCAGTGTTTCTAGTGCTTAGATCCTCCAAGTGCAGGAGGGCACTTTTGTTTTAGAAAAGAAATAAGTATTGCAAATAGTAGTAATTAATTCTTCATAGAATTCCTTCATATTGAGTTTTTTTTTCCAAATTAAAATGGAGCTAAAATGTAAATTACTAACGTTCTCTGCAGAGAGCAGACCTCAACCTAACCCTTTGACTGTTAAAAGGAAGTGTATTTTATCTGCGAAGTATCTTGAGATAAATTTCTATCTCTTTTTCAGTAGAGAGCTATTTTAGGTTGTTCAGGTTATGTATGAAAACAATCCAGGATTAAAACCATCCATGTCACAAACTGCTAATAAAAATCCACTTAAAAGTTGTGTTATCAATGAGTTCCTAGCAGAAAATGGAAAAACCTGCAAATGTTAGTAAGATAAATTCTTGAGGGAGAGTATCTGTATCAGGTAAGACACAGAGTAGAACTGAAAATATTCTCAAGAGTAAAGCCAAGAGGGAAGTAATTTGAAAACTCTCTCATTTTCATCTGACACTGTTTTTCCCCATTTCTATATTCTGGTTCTGAGGTGAGTCCCAGCAGAGGGGCTGGAACAGGCTGCTCAGGAAAGTAGTTGAGTCACCATCCGTGAAGGTATTTAAAAGACTTGTATATGTGGTGCTTGGTGACATGGTTTGGTAGCGGACTTAGCAGTGTTATGGTTGGTCTTTTCCAACCTAAATGATTCTTTATGTATATGTGATTTCCCAACAGCATTTTGTAAGAGTGGAGTGCGGTGCCCCAACCTCTGCCTGCTTCCTTCGGGCTGCAGAGCGGAGCATGTCTTTTTGCAGTGTTTGCCTCAAGCTGTTGACACCATTTTACAGCATTTGACACTGGATCTTGAGATCGTGCATTGCAGGTTGATTGGATGGTAGGGGGAAGGATGGAATTGGCATGTTGTATTGATGTAAGCAGAGTTGGCTGTTAACAGATTACAGGCTTCTCTCGTTTACCTGTTTGCTAAGGTGCAGCTAAAGCTGCAGAGGGAAAGTTTGGATGGCCAGTGAATCATAGCTGCTGTTCTTAACTCTTGTTACTCACCTTAATATCTCTTTGGAGCTTCAACCACCTAATATTAGGATTATGTTTATGTTTCATGATTCTAGGAAGTAGGTATCTTGCTCACCTCTTGTTGACTCCCTTACTGCAACCCATCAAAAAAATCTCCACACTAGATACAGAATTTTGGTACGACTGTGAGTGATAACCGAGTTTCAGGAGCATTTTTAATATACTTGAATGAGATTTTGATATGTATTTGATTTTTCTTGGTCTCAGTGTCTAACAGTTAGTACTTTGTTGTGAGTATGTGTGTAGTTTCTTAAAACTGGAATGCTCACATATAGTAAAGGCATAATTTAATTCTAATGTTGACCTCTGGAGTGGATTTAGTAAAGAAAAATTTGGAGGCTTCTCCTAGTACTAAAATTAGAAGGTAGGAAGATTTAGAGTTGTGATTTTTGGGAATTCCTCTGGAAGGTGGGTGGTACATTGAGATCTGTGTCAGGGTTTTAGGAATGAGAAGGGTCCAGTAATGAGAGCTCAAGGACCACTTTAAAGTAGGAAATTTATTTGTAGAGACTGTTTCTCTCTCTTGCTGAAGATCAGAAATCAAAACAATCAGTACTTAAGGTGAAAGGATTTTAAGGTCATCAAAAAGTTTTGGAAAGGTTTAACAGATTTCAATGAATGTTTCCTGTGCAGAGACTATATAACTGGAAGAAAGTGTTATAATGTTTAAATCTAGAGGGATTTATATTGTTGGGCAGAGATATTCACTGTCTTGAGCCCCTAAACCTTGTATTTGTGCTAGAGAACCTCCCATTAGCATGTGCACAGAAGTACCATATTTTTTTCTTTTTCTCTAATGCACGTGTTGGTTCACAAATGGAGCTTGTTTCAAGAGTGCTAATTTGATGTCCTTATCTGTCAATACACCAGTCTGAAGTGGCTTGTGTACTGCTGATACTTGGGAGCTTTGCTCTAATGAAGGCAGCGATCTATGTCTCTATGTAAAACATACACATCTTTTACTGCCAAAGAGAGTTATTTCATTCAGTTTGTGTTTTGTGGCATTTTTACACATTGTTTTTGAGGAAAACCAGTCTTTGTTTCTGAATAAAGCTTTGTTTCTGAACAGTCTTTATTTCTGAAACAATACATTGTTGATGGTGCGGTTTTTTTGTGTGCTTCCCCCCATCCATTGTTATGGTGTGTATGTTTTCTTTCTCATCTCGCTTGTCTAGCAGAGTGGTAAACCTATCAAGTTTGTTGAGAAGTTCCTCATGACATGGAAAAAGGAATAGTAACTTGTAAATTTTCCCTTGTATTTATTTTTCATTATAGGGAAGATTTATGATTGGTAATATGACCCCATGCATTGAGCCACTTGCTGCATGATTTCAGCACCTAAAGCAGTAGGAATGATTGGAATGCGTGTTCTGCATTTTGATTTCCATCCTATAATGCTGACCTTTAGTTTCTCTTCATTTTTGTAATATTTGCCTTTCTTTGTGCTTAATAGGTATGAATGTTGTTTTTTTCTTCCTATTGATAATGGTGTTTTCAGTAACTTCTTTGTTCACTGGGAGAGTTAAATGCTTTAAGCCTTGATTAAATGCCATGTCAGATGTTGAGTTATTATTAATAAGCCCACTGCTCTAAAATCATGCTTAAATATCAGTCTGTTCTTTATGTTCCTCTGGTATCATTGACTGCATTTGCTCTGTATTTCTAGGGCTGTTCATATTGCTTCGATTGCACAGAGTGAAATGGAAAACATTGTGAAAAGAGGGAATATTGATTTTTCTTCTACTTCAGCAGTGGTTTTCCAAGTGACAGAGCTCAATTATATTATATTCGTTATAGGACTATTTAACATATGCCTTTTTAGTGAAGTGATTCTGGCTGGTAATGTCCTGTATCTTAATTAAACCAATATTGTGAGGGCTGTTAGATAGAACATACGTGTGAAAATGTAAATGTCAAGTGTATTGTAGCAAGGCTTATCTGTTAAATACTGTGAGGTTACAGCTGCTGGGAGTAATAACAATTGTTCAGCCTTTTCTTTTTCTTCTGTTGATGTGTAATTAGATCATGATGTTGCCCACTTGATAACTACTGGAAGGTGCAAATTGGAGTAAGCTGGAAGTGAGTGTATGAACATGGTATTGAAATTTTTAATTAGTGAGTTGGAGGAGGCCTGCAGGCCTTACACATAAGTATTGTCAGAAAATTCCACTTAATGTTAAGAAAAGGGCTTAGAGAGAAGTGTCTTCAGAATGTCAAAGACAGCTTAGTCACTTAAAGGAATTAAAAGCACTTTTTAAAAACAGGTGAGAAGCTGGCAGTGTGTAGTTCAGTCATGATTTGATTTTATGTAGAGGTAATGCTCTGTATATGGTCATTTTTATATTCTGAGGTATCCTGACCTTGCACTGTGTGCGTATGTGCATGTGTGGAGACAATCAGAGATTCACCCATTTACTAAGTAGTGATATGTTCATAGACTGTTTGGGAAGCCCTATATAGATTGAGTTAGGTGTGCTGCAGTTTCTGTATTGATCTAAAACCGTAGCAAATAAAAAGGAATCAAAGTTAGTACTAATAGGGTCTCATTAACCTTGTGTTTCCGTGTTGATTTATCCATGTTACAAGTGCTAAAATGCATCTTGGGTCTTTTTTTCAAGCTCTTTCTTTCCTTTCATCAACTCCCAAGTAACTATCAGCACTACCAGTGCCAGATATTACAAAGCAAATGTACATTCAGTGTGGAACATTGACTGCTGCCAGCTGTAGCTGTGCCATGCAGGTATTGATACAGGAAATGCCAGCAAATGAAACTGTCTTAAGACTCATTTTGGAGTTTTAGAAAGTAAGCATCCTTCATCAGGCATGGGCAACACGTGGAAGTGATCTCCATCTATCGTGTGCAGTGAGACAAAGGCTAGTTACAGAATATATTTCCTGCTTACATGCATATGTATAAACTTTCCCAGAAATCTTACACATATTCTACTACTTTCCAAGGTCTAATTTTAATGCTATGGCACTTGCAACAGTCAAAACTCTCACTAATTTGGAGCTGGCTCAAGCTCTCTGCTTGACCTTGCCTTTCAGATACGAAACTCCTAACAGAGATGATTAGAGAAGAAGAGTCATCTGTTCAGCATATGTTATACTTCAGACAAGGTGTTATCATCTTCAAAGAACAAACTATGTCTGAAAAACACAGTTTTAAAGAAAATGTGCTATTAGAGGGACATTCTGTCTTAACATTCAAAAAACCCACAACTGCTTAGATGAAACCTAACTGTACTTTAGCTTGAATCAAAATATTCCACTTTCAAATATTCCACTTCGTGAAGTTTCAAAATATTCCACATATTGTATCAATATGTCTCTGCATAGCTGGAAATACTTGAGTAGTTTGGGAAGAATGTTCTTTTCAGTTTGTTTTGTATTTTACATGTTTCTGTTTCTGTTAAATAATGAGGAGGGTTCTGAGTCTTAAAAACTGTTTGGGGCAACCCTTTATGCTAAAGGTACCATAGGGGTGGTTTGTAGCATTTTTTGGAAGTGTTCTCAAATTTAGTAAAATAATTCTGGTACGGTGTGCTATACCAGTACAGTGCAAGAGTGAGACAGAAATAGTGCGTGTCTTACACGGCAGCACAATTTTATAGTCCAGTTGTCTTTTCCCACCCTAGCCTATGCTATTTGAATAGTTTTAAATCTAGTCTATGATAAATCTCTTTGAAGTTAGCAGAAGAAAGCAATTTCCCTATAGTTGAGCAATCAAGATAAAAATATGACATGCTTTCTTTGAGGAATAAGTAAGCCGCTGTCCTGTTATCTCAAGAATGTCTGTTTTGTTTTGCAGAATGTGACCTTTCTCTTCTGTGAGCACACAATAAGGGTATCTGTAGCCATGATTCTTTCTTAAAATAATGCATAGAGACTAGAGGAAAGAACAAAACCCCAAAGCTTCACCTTGTAAAGTTTGATGGCATTTACCTTCACTTTAGTGATACTTGATTGATCCTCTACTCATTTGAATTGGTGAAAACTGTCATTTGGGAGAAGCTTGTGGAATGATCAGGTAGTCTGAGTGTGATCTTTCTGTTTTGGAGAAAAGCTTAAGAAAACAAACAAGAGCCACCCACAGTTCTTCGTAACCTATTTGAGATCTTTCAAGAAGCTCTGTTCTACCAAATAGCGTTTCCAGGCAGGTTAAAAGGAGACACCAGAAGAAATATCCTACCTCAGAAGGGTTCATTAATGCCCTGGAATTTTTTTTCTGCCTTGGAAAGACTGATTAATGCGCTGGAATTTTTGACATTTGAGTTCCTTTCTTTTTCTTTTTCTAACTTAAGGATCTTAAAACTAAAGTAAAAAATTAGTGCAGTTCTACAAGATTGTTGCAGTTTTATGATTGTTCTAATAAAATGCATTCACATTTCTGCCCCTTGTTTAACCTAGGATTTGAAGATTTGTCCTTTTTATCTTAAAAATGTGATTAAGATCTATTTTAAATATTTTCTTCTTACCTAGTAAATGTAACTAAATGTCTTAAACAGATGCAGTTTCAGTATTCACAAACCAGAGACAATATAAGCCAATTTAATTTACAACTAAGATTTTTTTTTTTCAGAGTGCCATCAACAATGACGTTATAAGAGCTTCCCTTATAGCTCTGTGAGTCACTGTGGATGGAACTTAGTGATTTGTATTCTGTTTTGTTGTCGTCCAGTTAACTTTCCAGCATCCCCTCCTAGGTGAGATTCCTACCACTGTCTTCCTACCACTACCAGTGCACTTTGTACTGAAAATGCAGCTCTGTAGAGGGAATATTTCTAAACAAACAGGTTACATGAAAGGTGTTTATGAACAGTAATGGAAGTCTGTGGATTGGCATGTTACTGATCCATATGAAGCACAGACGCCAACTCTGTTGCCTTTTTTGTATGGCAGGAGCTACCCATTGCCCTGTTGAACTTGGATGAATTTTCTGCGCATGTAACATTCTCAATACCCACGTACACTGGAATATTTTGCTTACTTGTGTGAGTCATATTTTGTACATCCAAGTCCTCTTCTTAAGAGTGAGTCCTTGTCAGATTTTGGACTGGGTTCTGATAAGCTAATATTCCTACTAAAGTTGAAGTCTGAAAGACTTCTGTAGCTTGATTCCACTGGCAGCGGTCGTGATCTTTGTTGTCTAGAAGCTCCTCTAAGACTTATGCCTTGATAAGTGAAAGCAAGAAATATTACTACCATATTACTTGGTTAATTTCCCAGAAAGGTTTTCTGTTTTATTGTAGTTGTCAATCTTGGCTATACACTTCTTGCTCAAATACTGCTGAGTTCATGTCTTGAGGGCTCCAGGAGTCACTGGGTCTGGGGGAGAAGGGTGACGTGTAGCCTAGAAGGCTGTGAGAAGCAAGACAAGGGGAGGATGGAAAGGGAGTGGGCGGATACAAGTCCATGTCATTGTAGGAGTAGAGAGATGTTGGGCTGTATGTGGAGAGCTAGAATGAGTCGGAAGGAACAGAGTTGCTTGATGTATTTTTTTGAATGTATTCCTTCTAATCTGTAATTTTGATTTCTCGTGAGCATTACTGAGGATACTGGACTTGTATTTCTGAAAATATTACAATGTTTGTTGGGCCTTTAAATTATAGTAGTTTTAGTGTTAACGTTAATGAAATTTTCTCTCCAGGGAGATTTTGGATGCCGAGAGTAAAGAACTTGTAAAGCACAAACTCACATCTCTGTTGATTTCAGAGGATTAACATCCTGTCTGGAAAATTATAAAACCATAATTTCTTATAAAGAGCTTGAGGGATGTGGTTTAGGCTTGGCTATTTAACGAAACTGAGACTTGAGGTGGAAACGGTATTCAGCCTTGTTGAGGGTGCCAAGTGAAAACTGGTCTCAGTCTGCGACATGAGGGCAGTATGCCCTAATGTTAGCATTGGCTCCTGTCTGTAAATATTCTTGTCTTGACTGTGCGTAGAGTTTAACTGGGAGATGTTTAGTCATTGTTTAGTCAGCACTCAAGTGTGGAAATGAGGCAGTTTGAGTAAATCACAGAACGTTTGTTAGGGCAAACTAGAAACGTGCCAAGCCTCATGTCTGATCGTATCAAGAAGGCAGTTGTTTCAGCTGCCATTCTCTGGTGGTCTTGTTGAAAAATTATGTAGAGATTATTTCCGAATCAGTGTATAGGCTTCACGAGATGCCATTGTTTGGGTAATTGTATTCTTGCTTTTTGTTTAGTATTGATTTTGTAGTTATGTGAGTGTGCATTACTAGAAATGGTAGGGTTTGTTTCTCAAGCAGAGTGCTGGAATTTGGGATAACTATGTCATACACAGTCAGTCTTCATCTCTGCAATACATGTTCTTGTTCAGATGCATGACTCGCCTGTCTTATTTCTCTGTTTTATGAAACCTGAATGAAACCTTTTACTCCACAAAAAGTACCACTGGGCTGAATCAGTCTGTTTGCAATGTGCTAATCAGACTCACGTAACAAGAGTGTCCCAGGAGTGTGAAGTGCACACACTGGTTGTATGCTGCCGGCTCTTTGTTATCTGTTAATGCGTGTTAACTGTATTTTACATGCAAAACTATCTTTGCATATATATGGCCAATAGAACACTTTAATTCTGAAAAACAGCTTAGCTGGTACTGGCATTTGCTGAGTCTGATATAGGAAAACTTTTCCAGGCCCAAAATAGAGTTTCTTTAGGCTTGTTTGTGCCTGTGACATCATTTACGCAGACTGTGGGCTTCACTGTAATGCCAAGTATAAAACAGCCTCTTGCTAAGGATTATTTTTGCATGGCTAATTATAACATTTCAAGTGAAAAACATTTTGCATTAATTTTCAGTGTACTCTTCTAAGAAAAGTTTCACATCTGTTAAATTGCATGATTTCATTTTATATGCATATCATCCCTGAGAGCAAGTACCTTCCCAAACTATATTAATGCAGCTTCTGAATTTTTTTTTTTTTTGTTTCCCCCATTCTTAGGTTTATGTTGTGGTGATGTCAGGTACTTTTAAAGTCTATTTACAAACTGTTGCTGGATAGAAACTCTGAGGAATTGTTTTGGAGACACGTTGTGCTTTCTTCTGGTTAATATGACCTGAGATCTTAAAAAAGGCCTTAAGTTATTTGTGAAATAGCTCTCTGTTAACCTTCTCAAAAAGTTCTCTGCTTGAATTTAGCAGTGAATAAAATAGATCAACTTGGAGATAATGGCTCAAATTCTCAACTTTTTTTTTAATGCACTTTGTAGGCATCCTATGAAATTTGAATTCTCCAGGCATTACAAGGAACTTGAAGCTTGAAATGTTTGCACAGAAGAAGAAATGTGGTGACCAAATTTCTGACATGCTTGAGGTGCTGGTGTTGGAACTGTATTTTTCAAATTATTGTTTTAGGAATGTGAAAGATGATGTCCCCACTGAATAAAATGTAGGACCAAAATTGAAGAATCCAGGTTACTGTGCTAGCTTTTACAGGTTTCCAGAGTCACTTGCTTGGGCTTCTAGTCTTTGAAGCCTATTACAGATGCTATCTTCCAACACGAAACATTGGGTTGCCTTGGAATGCTAAATAATATAATTTGGACATTAGTGTGGAGATGCAAGCATGCTATCAAATAATTTAATATTAAAACTTATCTGTCCAAGAGAGTGGGTAGATGGAACAGATATCTTAGTGGCTTCTCAGTCTATGCCTGGCTTTCTGTCAATAGCAATTCACATCTGTGTCCTATCACTTCTGAGGTGAAATTGTGGAGTTACTCTAGTGTTATAGCAGTTACGAATATGGGGGAGTACAAATAACTGTATTTGAGATTTTTTTATTTATAACTTGAGTTGCAATGGTTTCTGCCAGGATTTGCCACTTAGTGATACACTGAAAATTAGAAGAGGACGAGATAAATGCTTATGGTTTTTGGTTTTGTGGTTTTTTTTTGTTTGGTTGGTTGGGTTTTTTTGAGCTGTAGGACCTTTCTGCACAAGCATTTATTTTTGTCTTGGACTTTTAGACCGTTTTTCCACTTTCTTTAATTTGTAGAGATCTTTGGAGTGTCCTGGTGAAAATTCAGACGTCTTGGCAGTGAATTTATGCCTGTTAACGTGCTTAATTTTCATAGCTCCTTTATGGGGGCATGTTTAGGAGTGCTTCATAGACCATCAAGTTGCCTAGGGCTGGAAGTGAAACCCCATTGTCTTAGATGATTTTTCTCAAGTACTTGAGGGTTTCTGAAATTTTACTATGGAGAGAATTGGGTATGTGAGAGGTGAAAATAGGGTGATATCTTAGTACGTTGTTATAAGCGTACACATGTGTGTCAAGTTCAAGGATTTAAAAAAGTGTTTGATCATTACAGTATTGAAAAGGTCATAATATAGCAGTGTCCAAACATATAGCAAATCATGTGCTCATGCCAAAATGTATTGCTGCGTATTTCCAAGTACTGGATTTATTGTTAGAGAAGGTGGACTTAGAATGAACTCTGCAAGATGCCTTACGGGAGGAAGCCAAGTACCTGAGAACTTTCAGAAGTACAGGATGAAAGTCGTCTTCTGCAACACACACAAAGTTTAAAATACTGTTCTGGAAGATATTATCTTCTTTGGACTGTTTTTTGTGCATTATTGACAAAGCAAAGAACGGAGTTTAAAAACTAAAAAAATTCCCTCATAAATTCACTAAAGCCAATGAATGTGACTGTTTGACATATGCATAATTTGTTTTGCTTCAATTTTTGACTAAAAAAAGTAAATCCGGCATTTGGATTCATTATTCCTATAGAAAAAAAGTTGAAAATATGTAATCCAAGTCAAATTTTCTCCTTTTTGACATCTTAAAATAAAAAAATATGACATACGATTTACATTCAAGCATTATCAGAAATGGAGTTCCTTTCCAAGGAAATGATCAGAGTGTGATAAGTAGCAAGTAGGGAGAATTATAACGGAGGAGTGAGTAGAGGCATTGAGTTTAGGTCTTTACAAGTCGCGTATTCTAAGCTATTTCTTGAATGTCCCTGAAGTCAATACTTACCAGCCGTAACCAGCTAGTAGGCAAAATCTGAGTGGTTAACAGGCTGTGGACCACATCACACTTGACTCTCCTTGTTGGCTTCAGTTTTAACTTCTTAACCTATGCTCCAAAGATCTTTGAAGGTCTCTTGAACAGTACATCGCTACAAGCTGTCTCTTGGGACACATAATGTGAATTACATGTTGTCATCTAGCATAGGCGAGGATAATTACATGCTACTTTACTATAGATGTAGAAGGTTTCTGGATGCTGTCCATGTCCCTTGCACCCGATGGTATATTTGGTATTCAGCAATTGTGGTTTTCAGCCTTTGTTTTACAGCTCTCATGGTAATTTTTTCTTTGTAGAGATACCAAAGTACCATTGGTTTAATATATTTTTTTCAATAATTATACACACTTATGCACTTCCTTTTATTGTAATATTAATGATACGTAACCAGTACTGAATTTGTCAGTCCCAGTTAACCGTAAAGATAAACTGAAGCGCTGTGATTTTTAGCAGAACATTTTGAAATATGAGCAAACTGAAAAAAAGACTGCTATTGCAAATCGTACTTCTCTGCAGAATTAGTATAAACCCCTACTTAAATCTAATATATAAAATTACAATGTGGATCATCTGTGAACATTTCTAAATGGTATCCACGTCTATTGTGTTTCTCTGCTAGTGACATTTACTTCTGAAGTGCTTTTTTGTTGTACATATGTGCACTTATAGTTTCAGTAAGTGAACAAGGTCAAGATGTATTGCTGTTCTGGGAGTCCTTTTTTATGTGTTTATCTGCATTTTTTTAGTGGATGAGTAACTGTTTTAAAGGATAGAATAACAGTTTAAAGGAAAGAGTGCAGTTCTTCTGTTAGGTACCATAGAAAGCATTTTCTTGCAAAAGGCACCTGCTAGGTATGTGAAGAGGCTGTGCTTGTTCCTTTGTTGAGCTGTTTTCTTTCAGAGTTCTGCTGGGTTGATGCCATATAAAGAGCAGCAGTCCTGTACTACTTCTTGTTATGCTAAATCCAAATACAACATGAACCTGACTGGTGTGCAGTTTTTATTGCTGCATTATTTATTTTAGATCTCGGTCCATTAGAAGCAGTTGAGCATTAATCAGGCACCAGTACATGCCAAGACTGTTGACTTCTGCCAAAGATTTTGACGTTTCTAATCTTGCTTTGGAATTGCTGTGGTTATGTCTTCCATAAATGTAAAACAACAGACTTACAGACTTGAGAGAAAAACCTTTTGTGTGGGTGACCAAAGCTATTGCTTATGTAAGGCCTCCAGACATCGTTGACTTCTGGAAGTCATGCCTGTTTAGGACCAACATTGGAAGGTATCTGGACCATTAACCCCATCATCACAGTGTGTTTGGGTTACCTGTCCATTTATTGCAGTGTATCCCTGCTGTTAAGCAGTGGGTTTGAAAACAACTAGGCTTCTCCTACATGTCTTTCCCCGTTGTATTTTGCGGCACAGGGACTTGATGGTCCTGACAGTTTTTAAGTTTGCAGCCTGTTTGCTGCTATAGATGTTTTCATAGTATGAACATGAGGTGTGGGAGCACCTGGTAAACTTGTAATAAATGTTGATTTGTTGAGGATGATGAACAGGACTTACACACTCTTTGCTAATGCATCGCTTCCCAAGATCCGATTTTAACACAACCCATTAAGATAAAATAAGGTTATATGTTAGTGGAGAACTGATGAGGGAAAGGATGATGTATCCAGAAGCCTATCTTTTCTCAGGGTGTTTGAATTGGTCTTGCTCTGTAAACCATGTTTCTTTAAATTTACATTGATTAAGTACTCCCACACTATAAAGTGTATATTCCTGGGTTCTTTTTTGGTTTGTCAGGAAGCATTTGTATCAACTCTTCAGTTTTTCAGTGCAAATCGATTTACTTTTAGGGGAAATTGGTTGAGACAGAGGTAAGCAAGTGGGAGAAAAAAATTATTTGGTGAGCTTTGAGTATTGTATTGCTGTTTATGGCCTCAAGCAAACATTGCTTAACTTAATAAGTCTCATTCAAGTGTATGAAGCGGGATGTGGTTCAGTTTCCTGCTCTTTTTAGAGAGACGCAGAGTTCAATGTGTGAAATTACATCTGCATTTAAGGTAACACTCCTTGAAGAAAATGTATTCTTTTCCTTTGGGCTTTCAAACATTTCAGGGTTATCTTGTATTTTTCCACTTTTCTTTTGCATTTTATGTAATATGCTGCTTTCACCCTGGATTTCTTGGCAGTTTTTTATTATTAAATCACAACACTGAGATTAAAATAAGTTCTTTAACTGAAAGAAATTTCTATCCATGATACTTGTTTTTTTATTTTAATGCAGCCCCTATTTTAAGATGAAAGAATAGTTGCTTTTTACTGTGTTAAAAAAAGATCTAATAGTACCAGTGTCTGTGATGTGTGGTAGTGTTAGTAATTGCCAATAATATTTCATCAGATACAAGAGTATTGTGAAATGGAACATTTTCTTTTTAACAAAATGACTGGACATATTATTTGCAGGAAGAGGGAGCAATAAAAAGCAGAGTACAGATGTATTAGTAACCTGGGAAAATTCCTAGAAACTTTACTGTCTTTTACTGTGTGTAACAATTGGTACAGCAAATTACTATTTTCAGATTTTTTATTCTTGCCATTTTGTTCTGTGTTTATCTGACAGTTCAAATCTGTCACCCAGGAAGGATGGATATATGCAAATGACTTGCTTGCAGTGGAATACTGAAAACTTTTAAAATATTTTTCTTGACGTATAAGACCACTTTGGTTGCTTTCTTGCAGATCTGCAGAAGACAACTAAAGTAGCTAAGCATACCAAGCCTAGGAAAATTAGGGAATTTAGGTTTTTTTAGGTTTTTTTTTTCTTTTTAGGTAATCTTATGCTTTTAAAAGGAAAAAAAACATAGCTGAGGGAAAAAGAAGCCATGAGATAAAATTCCCAATTCAATATAAGATGATGAAACAACAGGAGAAAAATCTGTGTTCTTTGGTGTTAGCTGAATATTTTCATCAAAGTTGATTTTCTTTAGGCAAAGTAGATTGTTTTTTTATTTATACAGACACTTAAATAGCTCAATTTCTTTTGAAATTTCCTCTTAAAAATGTGCACAAGAGACTCTTCTGCACATATAGGTACTGTTGATTATGTCTTAACATTTAAACACGTACGATGGCTGCTCTGCTTAGAGTCTCTTTAACTTCAACTGTAGAGTGGAAACAGTAAAATAAAAACGAAAGCAAATGAATTTTCTAGAACAAGTGTGTCACACAAAGAGCTATTCAGAAACTCCTGTTGAGCTTTAAGTGGGCTCCTGTGTCAAATCTGAGCGCTAAAGAGCTCCGCTACAGATGAAGGTTAATCAGTTTCTCTGAGTAAATGAAGCTGTTTGTGTGTTTTATTACTTGAGGACTGAAATACCAAATTGTTCTGTTTTGTGAGGGTGGGGACAGAAATTACATGCTCAAAATTGCGAGATTCTGGGGTATGATACACAGTGAGTCTGTTTTCAGGATATTTTTTTCCTTATCTGAACAATTTTTTGCTACAAATTCAACAGCCTTTGTTGTAAGGTACAAGCAACTTTTTATTTTGCCCTTCATCCCTTCTCTCTCATTTCAATGTGGTTCCTGTAAAACAGAAGCAAATACATACTGGCTTGTGCAAGTGATGGAAACTGCTTAACTTCTACTGTTAAGGTATGTGAACAGGTGTTTCTTCAGTGGTCACAGAAAACTGAAAAAAAATCAGAATGGATATTTTCGCTTTGGCTGTCACTCCTGCCCAGTGTCATGGCTTCTACTGGCACTGACAAAACCTGCAGTATGGTACATGTTGCCACTTGGGTTGGAAAGAAGTAGATTGTGGAGGCTGAGATACCAACATGGAGGAAAAGTGCCAAGGATGTGTTGGGGGTTGGTGTAGCCGAAGACTTTTGCTCATTTGCTGTAGCTGGAAGATGAGCAGTGAGTGACAAAGTATTGAAATCCTTAAAGTTTGCTGTCTGCCACATCTGTGTCTCTTATATTTGTTCAGAGTGAGAGGAAAGAAACGGAATACCCTGTTATTTTTCCCAGGATGGTACCTTAATGGGTTAGGAATGATTTTGGGGAATTCTAGGCCAGAAGTAGATTATTGTTGAGATATCATCCTCATGTTGTTCCACTTGTACTGAAAATATCTTCCTGTAAATGTAAGAAAATTATTCAGGCCTTCCCGTGCGTCCCTGCAGCGGTGTTAGTCTTAAACAAGACTGATTAGCTTTCAATGGACTGTTTTTTTTTTTTTTTTTTAAGGAGACTACCCTACACTTCCAGCAAAGCTAACAGAATTATTTTTCAGTTCAACTTTTCAAAACTGCTTAATATGTGTACTTGAGTCTTGTTTTGTATCTAACCCTTGACACAAATTTAGGCCTTTCTTGAAAGTATAAGTACATACCCAGGGGACTCACACATGTCACCAGTGAAGGAGAGCCCTGTTCCGTGGGAACTTCTCTGACACCTGCCGTTGGAATCCTCTCATCCTGGAAGCTGCAGAAAGGAGTTGTGGCAAGGAGTGTTCCTTCCTTGTGAACTATGTTTCTCCTTGTCTTTATGCTGCTGTTCTTGCTCTGAAATAGCCAGCAGTCTCTTGTGTCGTACGCTGCTGGGTGACCACACACTCTTGTGGCTCCTACAGCCTCCATGCTCCTGTGGAAGCTGTGTAGGCTGGCATGGCATGTGCTCCACAGAGATGCAGGTTAGCACTCAAAACCACTTCTAGCTAATTGCTCTTGCAAATAGAGCTAGCCTGTAAGGAGAGAGATGCAGGGTGGTCTTCCTGCTGGTCTGCCAAAGGGCTGAAGGCTTTTGAGCCGTGCTAATGGCATCACTCCTTGCACAGCTTTCTGAAGCCTGAAGTCTTTTTTCGAAACCAAACTCTCTCATTTTCAGGTGAGGTACTCGCTGGTGCTGATTTGTTTACTTTCTCATTAGACTGAGAGCATTCATCACTTCCCTGTCCTGATAGTGTGAGCAGAAAGCTACGTAACATCCCAGTAGGGGACCTTGGTTCAGGTGTAGGCGCAGCTTGGTGTTGTGTGGATTCGCCATCTGCACTGAGACTTCTCTTCGATGCAAACAATGACTGCTCTCATCTCTTGATACTTTTAATTAGATATACTTGTAAGTATAATATTCTTCTGGTGAGAGGGACAAAAGAGAGTATTTTATTAGATTACAGCATAAAAGTGCCATTTATCATACTGCTCTGCCAAGATAGACTTATTAGTTTTTTAATGCACTTCTGTCTGGCCTGTGTTCTGAAACACTGTATAGTTTTAAAGACCCAGTTCTTGGTAACATGCTCCTTCTAGGTTGAATGAGGAATCTAAATATAAAATAGGTTTGAAACAAGTCAGTTTATTAATTGTGTTGGCATATATGATATCATCCCAATTATAGTCTGGGCGAGTAATGCCTTACTTGTCTTGCTTTTTTGCTTTTCATGTGTAAGGTGTGAGGAAAAAAATGTGAATTTTAAGCGGTTGTGAAAACATATTTTGCTGTTTTTGCACTCAGTTCTACCTTTTAAAATGTTCTCCTGCAGTACATGCATTCACTCAGAGGCACTGTTTGTAACTGCCACTTCTTTGAAGCTGGGTGTTGATTCTCCAGGTTCATAAGTTGTCCCTCTCTTTTCTTCCAAGAAGCCTGCAGTGGAAGAGGCTACTGTAACCGTGAGCATGCCGGTCTTGTGCAAGAAGCGTATGGCTTCACCTGGGGATATGAGGAGATCTGGAAATAAATGCCCTCATTTCCCCTCCCCTAGAACTTTAGGGCCAAATACTGTGTCCTGTTCTGATTTCTGATCCATAGGAGAGGTAGGTGCATAACGTAGAAGAAAACCATCATGTCTTATTGTCAAATCAGCTTAACTGAATCTTTCAAAAGGATTTATAGGAATCCTTGAGTAACATCTATGTTTCCTAAGAAACTAACTGCATTTTAAAAATGATTATAAATGTGTATTTCTAGGTAGTATTGGGGAAATATTGTTAACATTATTATGTATGAGCTTCTGAGATCTAGTTTGCGTTTCTTTAATTTAATTTGAATTTTCCTGACTTGGCTCATTAAAGTCCCTGAGAGAGATTTCCCTCAAAATTAATTATATCAATGGTTGAATTGCTTAAGAGAACTTGGAGAACTCAGTTTTGAATAGGTTGTAAGGAGCTGTTTAGGTAGTATGCTTGTGTTTGATAAAATGAGATGTTATAAACTTTAAGAATCTCATTCAGGGTGGCTTTCACAATGTAATGGCCTCTGACAAGGGCCATGGAAATGACTATTGTACGTATACTTTGTAATTGTCTCTGTAAGTTTAACTACTGAGTATTGAGAATAGTAAAAAAAAATAATTGTATGTATGGTAATAAAATCCTAATGATTACAAAGAAGGTTGTGTTGAAATTGTTAGTATTTATGAAAAGAAAAACCGCAAAAATTAATGGGTCAAATAGTGATATTTCACGGCACTGTGAAAGAACTGCTCAGAAAGGCTAATTCAAATTCTGCTTTTCCAATAGACATAAAAACGTGTATCTATCAGAACTAATATAGCTGTCGGGGTGAAGGGTTTTGCTGAATCTGTGCTTTCGCAATTCTTCATTTGAAATTGAGTAAGAATTTAAGTTTTCCCAGACTGTGCCATTTTGGTGGGAAAATATACAATTTCTGTGGTGGTTTTTTCAACACATTTGTTTACTTTTAGAGCACATTTCTTGTACATTTTTGCCTTAAAATCACTGAAGAAACATAAATTTGGATTCTCATTTCATCCCTCTCTTCCCTCTCCTTGTTTTTGCAGCAATGTAGACCTATAAAAATGGCAATTGTACTATATATGATTAAGTACCTGCTTTGAAAGGCATGACGCAATTACAATACCAGAACTTCTGGGGTTTATAGAAAGACTCCTAATTGTGTCAGAGAAAGTGAACCTGTAAACCTTATTTGCAAAGTACTTTGATATATTTAAAAGGTTTTAAAATCTTATTTAGTTCCTTTTTTTTTCCAGAAAGGCGTATAAATACAACATAATATGATTTAACATAATGAAAACCAGAATCATTTAGAAAACAGAACGTAATAGTGTGGTGCTCCTGCTGTTTTATTTTTACTTTAAAATTTAAAAGCGAAAAACTATTTATCACTTTGCAGATCAGGAGAAAAATCTTGATACTTCTACGACTGCATGACTGCAAAACTTATATTTTCACAGGAGGAGGTGCCTCCTTTTGTCCTAATGTGCCTTTTAAGTGCCGAGAAACCCATCAAAGTTCATAGAAGCTCTGTATTATTTTTGTCAACGTTTCCATTCTGCACTAAGACTTTCTAGAAAGGCCAAGAGACTCTTCTTGGAGAAGGAGCAAAGTTAATGCATTGCAAGTAACCTGTTTTGGAGGTAACCAGATCTCTGAAACAGACCTGTGTAATTTATCTGCAATATGAGAAAATGAGGCTAGATATGAATTTTCTTGGATTGTTACAGAACCACAACTAACTATATTTAAAGGCGAATAAGTTGGCACATGACTGACAATACTGGTCCCTCACCCTGTCAGAAGCTCTTATCTAGGATTGTTTCAGAGCTTCTGTAACCCAGAAAGGGCAGCAATGCGGTTTTAAAAATCACTTTATTGGTATAAATAATACGCTTTAAATTTGAAAATAAGTACAGTGAAGTCTTTAGAACTAAATAGGGCTCTTAAGGTTACTGCTGAGGTTATCAGACATGCTGGATGCCCGGGTTTATTTGGAACATAGTTTGAGGTTTGTATGGATCAGCTTGGTATTAATTGTTGTAGAAAAATAGAGAAAAATTCATAATGTTTTTAATTTGAAAGTTTTGCTTTGAAATGCAGTGCTTGAAAAGAATAGATAACTTCAAGTGTCTGGATTTAGGTAATTTAAAAAATATTTGTATAAAATATTTGTAATATAAATCTATGTTTAATTTTGGCTTAGAGAGTCTAAACACAAAGATAGCGTGCATGGCTTAGGATATCCCTGAGCTGCAAGTCAGTAGAGAAGGGAGGGAGGAAGTATTTTTGCCCTGTTCTTTTGCTATCTGCTGTTGAAGGTTGTTAGAGGCAGGATACTGGGATGGATGAGTCTAGTGTCTTTTTTTTGCAGGATGTGTTTTTTCATTTTCTTTATTTTTCTTTCTTTCTTTAGTAAGTGCTTGGTTTTCTAGAAACATTGGAGAATTACTTTTCCACATGGACCTAAACGTGTTGTTAATGTACAGAGAAGATATCAGTGGACGTGTCTGCTCAAATGTCAAAAAGGCCTGCTGCTGAATGCTATTACATAGCTAATTTACTCTAATGCCAGTTTTATGTGCATGCTATCTGGAGATGTGATTTCATCATCACAGTAGTGGTCCCCCTGGATGACTTTAGAAAGTAAGGATGCTCAGAGAAACCCTTCGGAGAAAACTGTAATTTTGGCAGCTGCTCACTGCGCCATGGGTGATGGGAGCTGCCTGGCACCAGTCTCTGGCAGCTGGTTAGAGTGAGGTGGCCCTGTGCCGTACTGGATGCTCTGCACCTCTAGTGGCACAATGAGTACAATTTTCAGCACAATTCTCTCACTGGTGTTCTGGGAGAGATGGAGTCTTGCTGAAATTTGCTTTGCAACTTTTACTACGACTTGAGTGTGCAGGAAAAATATTTCCCTTTCCTTTTCTTCACTGCTGTGCTGTGATTTTATATTTTCCTATTATTATTAGATGTAGATTATTCTGTCTATTTATAGGTGAACCTAGTTAAAGTAGGCAAGCTTAGTATATGAAAATGCCAGCCATGGTATTTTTTGTTACCGTTAGCTTTTTTTTTTAACTGCAGCAGGAAAGAGATTTGGAAGGTGACTGCTTTTGTTTAGTGCTTCTAGGCTTATCTGCCATATCACAAATCTTACTTGCTGTGGATTTACTGTGCACTGGAATGTCATTACGTGGTTGATTTAGTATATCATTTACAATATAACATTGAAGATAATATAAAGTTTTTTCTAAAGAAAAATAATTTCTCACTCATTTATCAGTATTTTGACTAAAAAAATAGTATTCCATTTCTCTTCAATGGAATCGTTGAGCTATTTCAACACAGAAAAAAACCCCCCAAACCTAACTCAACAAACAAAAGAGGATAGCCTGATTTCCCCACAAAAGCCTAGAGAAGTGGGGGAAATACTTTCCCTTCTCTTTTCCCGTTTTTAGCGTGTCTTCTGAACGTCAGGCTAATCACTTCTTGCCATGTTCAGACTTTTATTTAAGTTCTGACAGTGATAACCATGTTTTATTTGGCCAATAGAGGGCCTGTAAGATGGACAGATAGTGTGTTCATTCCCTGTCCAATGGGAAGAGAATACATTAAGCCTCTAAAATGAAACAAAAAGAATGAGAGCTTGTTAGGCTGATTTTAGGGAAAAGAAATCCAATATATTTATTTGTGGCGGTATGTTGCATGTTGTTGATTAGATGGTAGTTCCCTGTGGATTGTATAAACCAAACCAAGCACAACCATTTCTTTTTGTGAACACAGACATCCACTGCCTTCACTTGAGAGGCTTTCCTGTTCCCTGTACTAGGAGAGGTCTGAACATTTCTCCGTCCATGTTATGGGAGATTTAAACTCTAATGGAAAGTCTGCAGTAAAGTGCAGCCTCTAGCAGGGAAATACACTTTCTGGGACATCTGGTGTAGAAAAACTGGCTGTTTCAAGCCCAGCATTGCATGTAACAAGTGGTAACTGTGTAGACATTCTAAGCCTGTTTAGTGTGCTGTGAACTCTGAGGAGCCTGACGTGGGGATGAGATTCCAGGAGTATCTGGCATATGTGTGAAGACGTGCTTGAGCAGTTAAGTTTCAAGGGATGTGGCTACATCTCCATCATGGGCATGGCAGAGTAGCACTAAGGCAGACATGTCCTTCTTAGCGTTTGTTGGGTTGTAGGATGTGGGGACTACAGTCTGTGTTTGTTTACTCTAATTTTTCTTTAGTTTTCTTGTTGTTGAGTTGTGGAGTGTCAGAATATGTGCCTGATTTCTTGCCTGGTGGCAATGGCACAGGGAGAGGATTTGCTGACCATAAGTATTGCTTTGCTTCTTGTCACTCTCAGTTGCCCAAATCCCTTCTCCAGCTGGGTCACCTAATTAGTCTAATATTTTGACTATGTCTTTAATGGAAAATAGCCTGTGCCTGTGATTTCCACGTGCCTGAAAAGGTTCATATCTCACAAGAACAGAGTAGATGGATCATTAATAATGAACGGACAGATCTGGAATCCTAAATCTAAACAGCAAACCACTTTTGCAGTCCCTTATGGCTCCCAAAGGCCTGTGGTGGCAGCTCTTGCCCTAGTTAAGATAAGAAGTTATTTCCTTGTTGATTGTGAGAATGTGACAGGGATACTGAGTGGAGTTATTCACTGAGGAAGGTAGAGTTATACTTGGCTGCATTACTAGGTTGTGTCTAAAATGACCTGCAAACGAAAACTGGGCTGTGTTCCTTGTAAATGCCTGCGAGCAGCTGTTTTAGCTGAGTAGCAAGGGAGTCAATGGCTAAAAATCAAATCATCAATTTATTCTGTGCTGGGGGACAATTTCAGGGAAACTGGGGCAGGCAGCCCCTTATTATTTTCAGCTTTTGTCTAGACTGCGTTCCTGAGGGTTAGTATCTCTGCAGGTCACTCTTAGACCTGCAGGCAGTCAGTGATTACGGTTACATGTCATGCGTGTGGTTTTGGTGACTATGAGTACTTTTAACAGGGTTTTTTCGTGACTCACTTCCAATGTTTTAATTAAAATGATCCTGTAGCTTTCACATAGTCTTTTGTGTGACACCAATAAACTGAATGATTGCCTGTGTGACTAATGCAGCTGGACGTTTGTCAAGATAATCTAAGATCTTTCCACTATGCAAGAGTAAAGACGTCTGGCCATCCAAATTTTTGTCTGTAGCCTATTCACTTTTTATTTAAGCACAGTCAACTCTCATTAGGTTGTTGAATCAAAGACGTGAAAGTGACCTATCATGTCATTTTGATGCAGTCTGAGCAACTGCTTCAAAATAAAAATTGAATCATAGACTGCATGGTGTTACAAATGCTTCATAACCTTTATTTCTTGCTTTCAGATTAGCTTTAAATCATTAACCTTGGTCTGGAAAGAAGCTGGTGGACACCTTATCAGTAGCCACATCTATCTCATAGATTGCATTTTTTGTAGCGTTTTAGTCAGTTGTTCCTTGATTTAGGACACGTGGTTAAGATGACACACAGCATATAAAGTTACTATGGTTGTTCCTCTTTGAACATATGTTCTATTGATTTAATGTTTCTTATATGTTGTAAATGGTACTTGGTGGCAGTTCTCATATTTGTTAACATTTAATAGTTTAATAATTGGAAGTACAGCTCTTTAGTGGAATTTACAGGTTTTTTTTTTAATGCTCCTCTATTTCTCAAATACCTCTGCAATTGAGCAGCATAAATGGGCATTTATGTTGCCTAATTTTAGGCATCTGATTTCTGCTACAGTTAAGCTGATATCCTTATGTCTGTACAGCTTGTGGAAGACAGCTACACTCTCCAGAGAACCACTCAGCTTCAGGCACACTGAATTCCCCAGTCAGTATGCAGAGACTGGCTTCTCAAAACAAGAATCAAAGATTGATGTCTGAAATTAAGGAGTGCTTCTCCAGGAAAAAATATTACTGAAGAGATGAAGTTCAGTCAATTTTTTTATGGTTTAATCTCAAGGTCAATTTGCAAAGTTAAGTCTGCTGCATGACAGGATCTGAGCAGAACGAACTGAGTGTGTAGAAGACTCTCTTTGATGCACAGGTTTTAGAAAGTATGTCTGGCTGCTGAATAGAAGCCGAGCAATTTAGTACTTGATGCTCCTTGTTGGCTGGCTGTTCTGCTAACAGTCTTGCAAAATCCCAGACTTTAGGTTATCAGAAAAACATCTTACAGAATATATATGAAATGGTACTGCTTTAGGTTTAGCTGGCATTGATAACTGGGTTCTGGCAGGATTGATTGATGTATCTCAGAGAAGCAGTATGGCCCGAATATAGTCACAGCTTACATCTTTCAAGCATATGAAACCTTTTAGTTTGTAACCACCAATAGTCCATGGCTATCGGAGGTAAATGACTAACACAGAACTTTTCATGCATAGTCTTTATTTTCTTATTTGATGAATCAGACCTTGACAGAGAGATGTGAGCAGGAGCTTAGAAAGGAACTCCATTCATCAGCAGTTGCTTTGATCAGGTGTCCTACAGGTAGACCTTCTCTCTTTTTCCTCCTGCTGTGCTCTTGCTTGTGCTGGTGTTGGCCATCTCTCTTTGCTTCAGTTCTAAACAAAGCAGATGTGTGCCTTTTTCCAACACTGAAACCTGTAGCTGTTTCCTTGTCTGACTGTGCTCTGTAGGTGAACTTTGCAAGGGGAGTTTAGAAAACTGTAGTATCTAGTTGAGGTTTTTTTATTTTTTGTCATACTGAGCTTCTTTAATTATAAAATATATGGGAATCTTACACTCAAGTGTTTTGCCTTTGTATTTATTTTAAGTCTTTATAAAAAAATACATCAGTCTGTGCAAGTCTGGTTAAATTAACTTTTAAAATTCATTCTAATAGGCCCGTAGGCACTGTTTTTGTGTGGTTTTTCATAGAATCATAGAATAGAATCAAATAATGCTTTGGGCTGGAAGGAACCTTAAAGATTGTCTAGTTCCAACCCTCCTGCCATGGGCAGGGGCACCTTCCACTGGATCAGGTTGCTTAAAGCCTCGTCCAGCGTGGCCATGAACACCTCCAGGAGTCCATGACTTCTCTGGGCAACCTGTACCAGTGCCTCACTACCCTCACAGTAAAGAATTTCTTCCTAATATCTAATCTAAATCTCCTCTCTTTGAGTTTAAAACCATTACCCCTCCTCCTATCACTGCACTCCCTGATAAAGAACCCCTTCCCAGTTTTCCTATCAGTCTCCTTTAAGTACTGGAAGGCTGCTGTAAGATCTCCCTAGAGCCTTCTCTAGTCTGAACAAGCCCAAATTTCTCAGCCTGTCCTTGTATGGGAGGTGCTGAGGTCCTCCTCTGGTCTTCCCTGTGCTGAGGACTCCAGAACTGAACGCAAAACTTCAAGTGAGGTATCATGAAAGCAGAGCAGAGGTGCAGAATCAATTCTTTGACCTGCTGGCTACACTTATTCTGATGCAATCTAGGATACAGTTGGCTTTCAGAGCTGCAAGTGCACGTTGCATTTTTTTTTTATTTTTCTGTATTACTGATTTTCTGGGATCAAAGTGAACACAATGAAAAGGCAAGCATGCTATTAAATACCCTTAATTATTTTGTCTTTCTCAATATAGTTTTATTTCACAGAATTTAGGGTATGCTCTAAAATTGCATTGGAATTGTATCTGAACAGTAAAGTTCAAATTCGGGGCTTTCTCCTACGAAATGTTTGCTGGAAGCTGAATGGAAAAGTACTTTGCTTTTAAGTGGAATTTATAAGGATCAGCAAGTGCAAATTGCATTCCATTGTACTTCCAATGCAATATTTAGAGCAGCCTATATTAAACTATTTATTGCTTTTGCTCACAAGTCTCAAAAGTTATTTTTACTTTGTTTTGGAGGGGCTTGGCAAGTGATCCAAGCTGTTCCACACTTTTGAAAGATGAGCCCATTTTGCATTTCTTCACCCACTGTTCTCTCTGATTTTCCACTAATATGCAATCAGCTGAGGGGGTCAACCTCCTCCTTGCACAAACTGTGTGTGTCCTTCTGACCTGGGCATGTTCCATGCTCCCAGGATATGTCTGGGGAAGTATTATGCCTGTCTTGCATTAAGGTGCATTATGCCAGGATGTGTCCTGTGTTCTTACTCAGAAAAGCAATGCAAAACACCAAACAGAGTTCTTAAAAATGCTTGAACTCTTGAACACCTGGTGCTTCAGCTCTGCAGTGGATGAACACCAGGGCCACAGTTTCTTCTCCAAGTTATGAGTAACTTCATGTGCTGCTCCTGACTATAGACACTTGGATACTCAAGAAAGTGCCTTTACTTAGCCTTGAGTTTTAAGGATGGGAGTGGAGTGGGACAAGCACATAAACAGCTCCAAGTGGAGCCAAAGTTCACTATGGGAGGGAGTTTTGGAACACCAAAGTGATAGTACTCAGTTGTTTTCTCAGAAGATACTTCACATACCAAAACCTTCATGGGATCTGCCTGTGCATCCGTAGTGTGCAACTTGCTAAATTATAACTGAAGGAATATAGCTGATGAAAGACCCAAAATAAGCTCTTAAACTAAACTTCCTTTGTGGATGGAGGGCGGACATAAACGTATATCAAGATTGCAGCTATGTGGCAGTGGCAGGGAGTAGCCACAGTAGCTCTTTCAGGGGAAGAATTAGAATCATAGAATCGTAGAATAACCAGGTTGGAAGAGACCCACCAGATCGAGTCCAACCATTCCTATCAAACACTAAACCATGCCCCTCAGCACCTCGTCCACCTGTGCCTTAAACGCCTCCAGGGAAGGTGAATCAACCACCTCCCTGGGCAGCCCAATGACCCTTTCTGAGAAAAATTTTTTCCTAATGTCCAGCCTAAATCTCCCCTGGCGGATCTTGAGGCCATTCCCTCTTGTCCTGTCCCCTGTCATTTGGGAGAAGAGGCCATCACCATCTTTACAACCTCCTTTCAGGTAGTTGTAGAGAGCAATGAGGTCTCCCCTCAGCCTCCTCTTCTCCAGGCTAAACAACCCCAGCTCTTTCAGGCCTCATGAGGCCTCATAAGGCCTGTTCTCCAGCCCCTTCACCAGCTTTGCTGCTGTTCTCTGGGCTCAGAAGAAACAGCTGCCACGCCTGCTCCTCAGCACGTCATTCCCCAGATTTCATCTATAAATTAATGACCAGGTAATCCCTCTGTGAAGGGGGAGGCCTGCTTTGTGTTTGTTGACTCTGAGAAGCACCGATGTACCTTCTTCATGCTAGTAGTTCATGTAAATATGAGTCTACATGCCTTATTTCCAATGTTGCTGATGCTGCACAGTCCTTCTGAGCTGGTCTGAAACCCTGCACTCTTGTGTCCCATGACTGTGAAGTCTTCCCTTTGCCTTGGCATTGCTCCCTGTGCTGTCACCTCCTGCCTCCACCCTGGAGCCTCTTGTTACTTTTTAATGGCATCAGTACACAAGCTTCTAGAGAAGAAAGTTATTACCTGTTCACTAACTGGTGTATGGAGCCAGGAGATATCTGTGTTTCATATGAATGCTCATGCTCTTTTTCTCTTATGTAAATACACATGTGTGCTTATTTTCCATTCATCTTTAGCAATGTTGAGGAAGCAGCCTCTGAACCGGTATCTGAGATCCTACATATCTGTACTGAATGATGCTAAGCTATCAGTGCCAAATTAGAAATGACATGTGTGATAAATCTTTTTTAATTATGTTCTGGTACCGTGTAACTGTGTAACTTCTCTTTTCCCTCTAGTTTGTGGGTTTTTTTTCTCTTTTCCTCCTCTCTCTCTAGTATGTGTGAACATGAAGAGATGGCTAAGACAGGTTAGCTGACATTTTACTTTCTGATGAAATTATTTATCTGTTCCAGGGACCAAAACTGTCCTCAAAACCACCAAGTGCTACCCTTCCCCACCTCAGAAGTATTTGTACCAAAGCATCCAAAGTAATTAGTGGGAGTAAAACAGTGCTCTGGTTGGTTACAATTGCTTCTCAAGTTCTAGTACTGTTTCTGCTTCTATGTCCTTAATATTAGATAGAAGTTTGTGGAAAAATTGGCATTGCCTCTGCCAAGCTGAGGGAAATTTAGTAAAATTCCAGTTTGGGCTGAGCTGTGATGCCTGTGGCCGTGTGGTACCGTTAGCTGGGGCAGCCACCTGTGCGTGTCGCAGTGTGAGCGCAGCAGTGTGACAGATTTACATTTCTTGTTTGCATTTTTAGGCAGTTATGCAGGTCTACCTTTGAGGAGTAATCTCCTTTTCTTGTGCATTAGTTATTCTGGAATTATGTATAAAATTGAACTATTACATATTCGGGGATTTATCATTTGGAGGTTTAAGGGACTTAGCATAGGATTTGAACCTCAAATACTCCAAGTAAACTATCAGCATTTAAAATTTTGATTTAGATTGACTTAAGGCAAAATGCTTTATCAGTGATCTGTAAATTGCATTAGCTACAGCTACAAACACAAAAAAATCTTCCTTTTCAGCCTTTATGCTTTTCCTAGGGAATTTTACATTATGATAAAGAGGCCCATCACAGGCTAGCACTATCACACATCTGTGCCCACAGTTAGGTCCAAGCAAAGTGTGTTTCAGTGCCCTGTGGGGTCTTCTGTTGTAGTGGGAGATATTACAGCTTTTCTGTGTGTCTGAAACTTGGGTCACTTTTAACAGGCCTGATCTTTACACCAGCCAAGTCCCCAGTGTTTGATATTGTAAATAGTGAGAAGAATGTCTATTGAAATGGGAGTTTGTTTCCTCAAATTATTTTAGTGTTTTGTTATATTTAACAGAGCTGTGTGTCTGGAGCTAGTTAGCACCACTGTTTCCCAGAAAAAGATGTATGGTATATTACTAGAGCACACAGTGCCCCAGTATATACAGAAAGGTGAATTTCGGATTATTAGAGCTGTTAGTGATGAATGGAAGAGGAAAAAATGGAGAAAAATGACCTATGTTTTTCTATCTGCCCTCCTCACTGATGGTACAGTCTGTAACAGGGTAGCTGGAAGAGTCATCCAGCAGCAGATTAGCCCTGCCAGGGCTTGGGAAGAGGCTGGTCCATAACCTGCAGAGTTGTAAACTTGTAGTGCTGGAGTTTCATGATGAGGAGGCTTCCCTTATCCCTACTTCTGGCAGCTGACCAATTTGATATTTTTCTTGTTCATCTGCTCAGTCAGGCCTGTGCACGTCCTGGTGTTGCCTCTCTCCCGTTCCGTCATCTGTGCACTTTGCATTTTTACATTATATCCCATTTTGCTCTGTGTTCTCCCCAGGATGTTCAAGGTTCCCATCTCAGAAACTCCTGCCAAATTTTGATCCTAGCATCTGCGTCTGACATTATCCAGATGCTCTAATTTTGAGACCTTTAAAGTCATGACTTTTCTGATCCTGTGTTTCTCTGAAACCCAAGTAACCCCAGGCACAGATACGATGGTGAAAGTGTTAATCTAATTGTTAAACAATAGTGAAGGTGTTCTGGAAATGACACTTTTGACCACAAGAGTTTTTGTAATTGCTGTTATGCGCTGAATGCAAATTAATTCATTCTGCCTGGGATAGAGTTACTTTTGTGTAACTGTGGCTAGATGGAGCTGTCAGAATGCATGAGGCTGTTTGATTTATGTGCAAAGGCTACACGCGTTAGACTTTCCTGGTATGTGCTATTAATTTTAGCTACTTATGGGGTTCGGTGTTGATGCCCTTTTGCTGTTTTAGCATAGATGATACAATGTTTAGTAATTATTTTTGAAAGTAATGAAATCATTTGGGATACAACAATTAGGCTGGGAGACTGTGAAATAAGGTTTGCTTACAATGAGGGGCAAAATTATCTTAAAGCAAGGACGTTTGAAAAAGTAATGAATGCATAAATGTTTCTGCTCAAATATGTAGGTTTTTTTATTTAGGTAGGCAGAGTTGTTTTAATAAGTGAATGATCTCCAGTGAGGCAGGTAATTTAAAAGTGGTCTTGCACATCAGAGAAGTTGACCCCTAATGAAAAGCATAAAACCTGTTGTCTTTAGAAGCTATGCTCTCTCTGATTTTCAGTCTGCGCCTTTTAATATTAATTACTAGGATGTTTTAATTAAAAGCAGATCTTGGAGGTATTATCTGCTTCCTCAGTTTAGTCCTTTTAAATGTTAATCACTTTTGACAGCATAATTTACCCAGCTACCTGTGCTTGCTTTATGCAGTGCATCTGCTTTGTGTGGTGCTAGACTACAAACTGCACCTTGAAAAGGGTTTCCAAAGTTCATATGATTCCAAAGATTGAGTCTGGTGGGAGAAATATAAAGAAAGAAGAATTAAATGAAGGCTTAATGAGACAGTGAGTCAGGAAAAGCTATTTCAAGATGGCTGGAGCTTCCCAAGAAATGATTATTACAGTGGAGGTAACCAGACCAAATTCATTTATGTTTCTGCTAGAAGGCATTTAGAGAGGAGTGCAAGGTAGGAAGTGAGATTGGAGGTAGCCTTGGCTACTTTTGATCAAGGAGGATTGTGAAGTGTGGGGAAAAGAACTTAAAAAGAGAGAAAAGAAAACAAGAAATATTACTATTTACACCCACAACTTTTAAAAACCTAAACCACTATAAAGCATCAGTTGCTTTAATACTCTCCATGGTGTTACTGCTGCCACCCTCTCGCCTTCCTACCCTCTGCCCGCATCCGTTTTCCCCTTTCCTCCAGAAATGGCCATGCTTGTCCTTTGCGAGGCAAAGCAAAGCAAGCTTCAAGCTGCCTTCAGCTGTAGCTGGGGTTATGTTTTGCTTAAAAATATCTAAGCTGGAAATATTTTAAAGCGAAATAGTAGGTTTTTTTTTTAAGTCAGTGCAAATCAGCAGATAATCACCAGATCTTACTAAAATGGACATTAACTTGATAAAATATCTAATTATGCTATAAGGATAGAAGCAGAGTGAGTGCTCCTTTAGTTTGCTTTGATTGTATTTTTCTGTGTAATTTGCTAAAAAATAAAATTTGGTAACAAAATTCTCCCAAACATGCAGATTTTCAAGGACTTAACCCTGCCTCTCCCAGCTACTGAAACAGAAAAGCAACTTTTCTTTGTGCCACACCATTAAAATGCTTCAATGTTTTCATATTTTTCAGGGTGTTTGAAAGGGAATGCTAGGTTCTGCAAGACTTTTTTTTTTCTTAATTTGTAATAGTAAAAACTAAAAGTAACTATAAATGAATCAGAACAGCATTGGTTCAGTTAGCACAACTGAGAAGATTTTATTTGTTTGTAGGTTTAAAATAAATAATCCTTTGCTGCACAAGTCAAACAGCTTAGTTTATGTGATGTTTCTGAATGGAGCTTTTAGTAATCAGATTCTGCACACGCTTTAACCTTGTGCAAAATTTAATGAAAAATAGAGTTACTACTGAATATACTGTTTTGCCAGCTCAACAAAAGATGTTAAGTTCTGCATATTTTTGCATAATAAAGATGAGTGTTGATAGTGTGATGATCCATTTGGCAGAGATAAAATCATGAATGGTTTTAATAACCTTACAACAATATTTGAATTCACTATGAGGTATAATATAGATGCGTCAAATGGAGGCAGACCTGCTGCCCTGGTATGAACCACCAGCTACACAGACCCTTAATTTTTCTAGGAGAGGAAAGTGGAGGAATTGGGGCATCTACAGGATGGAAGAGGCCTGTTCTGAAGCTTTCAGTACAGTCCTTGTCCACAGGTTGAAGCCGACGTATTTTGGCAGTGCTTGTATCTCCTTCCCTAGGCTGGGTGACGTTTATATTATGTGTTGCAAAATGGATTCATGGATATGGGGTTGAGTCAGGATAAAGTGTAAGAATGATACTGTGTTCCCAAGTCTGATAGCTTGAAATGATTTTGTGCACAAATGTAATTGCTGATTTGAGTCTTTCTTTTTAAAAAAATTTTTTTTTTTTTTGATGATCCATCTGGGTGATATAGGGACATCAGTCCCAATTTTCACAGTGATTTAGGGAATTAATTTTCCAAATGAGTTCAGAAAATAAGGACGAAGTAATTTCACACTAAATGATTTAGGAGCATAATTTCCATCAGAAGTCCCTATTTATGTTCCCATCTCTTTAGTTATAATGCTTGACTGCTGCATCCCTGCATAAAGAGAACACTGGAAGGTGGTAGAGGCTTCTGCACCAAGTAGTCAAGAATCATGAACTGATGCAAACTGTCTTTAGAATAATCTCTGATATTATCTTTGCTGTTCATTCCCGCATTTCGCAGAAACAAAAGCACTTGGCTTCCAGTGACTGTGTTTTGGGAATGCAGGTGATGATATAAACCAGCTAGTCTCCTTCTGAGGTTGCTCCTTACTGTTCACTTCTTCCTGCTGTAGGTTTTTTTTTCCTGTTGGTGTTTGTTTTCATAAGTATTTAGAAGTCAAATTTGAAAAGTCACCAGGCAGCTTTTAAAAGCAGAGATTCAGAAATATCTTGGCATCGGATTTCTAGTGATTTTATGGGGATAAAATGAGTGAGATGCCTTTCTGCAACCTTATCTGCCAAATTATTGTTGAAAATGTGACTTCAGATAACTTTGAAATTTTTTTTTGGCATTGGGAGCCCAGGTTTTAGTGAAAGTCCCTGGGGCTGAATTGCTACATCAGTTACCTTGGTGTTTTGTGGAAAACAAACACAGGCCCTATCTCCTCCTTTCAGATTATGGTGTATGGTAGTTGGATAGCCAGCTGGAAGTGGATGCACCAGACTATTTTTTCTTCATACAAAGATCACCATAATCATGTTGGTCATAGGGAACTTACAAGTACTTAGGAAGAACTCTAGTATGGAAACTTTGGGATCCTCTTGCTTTTTAGACTGTTGGCTGTTACCTAGTGGGTGTCTTTTGCTTCAGACCAGAGCATCTTATCTGACGTAATTTCAAGTAATAATTCCAGTGAGTCAACTCCCCTGTCCCTGCTGGTTGCCACAGGAAGGGAAAACCTCCATGGATCTCCTAGTATATGTCTCTTGCCATTAGCCTGGTGCAGTTGGACTGCTACCTTTTATTCTTTGTTTTGTAAGAGTAGTCCTAATGGACTCCAAGTTGCATTGTTTTCACTAGTGGTACATTTTAAAATAATGTAAAATGTTAGTCACGAGGGAACAATCAGTTGTTTGCATTCAAGATTTTTAGAACCTTATTTAAAGAAGGTGAGGCATGAATTATTGCTTAATGTGCTGATTATTTTTGTCATTATGCACAAAATGAAGAATATTGTTATTGTTTTAGAATGCCAGAGGTAAATGTCTTTCTGATGATTCGTAGATAATGAAGTTAGTTAAAAAAAAATCCCTATCTTGTTGTTTTTAAGACCTCTGTAAAGTTTCTTGAGGGGAAGGGGAAGAATGTTATACAAAAGGCAAAAGGTACACACAGTTTTACCTTTTGAACAGACCTTGACATTGATTTAAAATAAGCCTAATTTAATAGGTATTGTATTGCACACTGAAGATAATTTAGGCTAATGTCAAGGACAAGTGTTATCTATTCCTTTGTTGTAGTGAGGTATTGAAATAATGAGTGGAACAGAAGGGAATCAGCAAATGTTTGAAGTTTTTCATCTGTGTCTCTAGATGGGTATTTTTAATCACATTCTCCTGGCTTTTGCATGCAAATTACACTGAATAGCAGACACTGTAGAAAATGAAGAGTTGTATTTTACAAAATCTGTTTTCTTGAAGTTTAATAAGCTTGCAAAGATTGGCCTGTGCTTTAACTAACTAGGTACCTTTTTGTACCTCAGTTGAAATTAAAATCTTAGAATTTAAATGCTGCTGTTTTACAATGCTCTGTAACAGAGCAATGGAAATGTGGTCTTCTTGGAGGTTTCTGAAACCATTTTTTTCTTGGTACTCAAAGGCTGCAGGTCTCAATGACAGATGAGACAACTGTTAAGATTTAATACATCTTTATTTCAGCAATGTATCTTGCTGTGTGACACTGGCCCCTCTAATAACCCCAGTGTCTGGATTACTTACTGCATAGCGTCACTACTTAACTGTTGACCCCTGTGGCAGAAATAAAATACTCAACTCCTGTATGATCCATGCTGTTGACTTAGAAATCTGCTGACCTGCAGAGTCATCCCATACTGACAAGCTATGCTGCATGGAGAACAGTGAGCATATCTATTTGAGCCTTGTCCTCTCAGAAAAGGAGGCAGATTTTTCTAGTGCATGGTAAGAGTGTAAAATTGCTTCCAAAGTAACATTAGTAACTTTGTCCTCAGTGTGGTTCACGTATATTCATTTGTGCTGAGGGATCAAAAATGGAGGAGATGAAATTCACACGCTCAGATGTGCCCCTGCGACTTCCCAATCATAGCGCTCTCTTCTGATACCATGGTTTCTCCACGCACATCTTTAAAGCCAGGATAGATATATATATTTTTTTTCTATTTCTTTTCAAAATGAGCTAAGGAGATACTATGGTAAATCATATATTGTGGTAATTTTGCAGAGTATGTTCTTAGCCTTGAACAAGAGGCTGTTTTTTACAAAAGTATTTTAGAAGAAACCTTTTCTGTATAAATTGAGGATTTAAGGAAATAACAGGGTAGCATTAATCTCTATATGCTTTCAAAGGAAGAGCTGGTGAAGAAGCTACCTGTTACAAAAATCCTATGATAAAATCCCTATGATTGAAAAGGTTTCTAATTTCGGACAGAGGTATTTTCCCCAGCTGTTCTCATAGCCCAAAGGAGCACGGAATTAAGCATTTTAGTACCTGCCATGTGGAGGGACTGTAGCAACTGAGGAAAGCAAACTTCTGTCTAAGTGTAATATCTTCATTTTTGCATCAAAGGAAAAAAAAAGATTGTTTCAGAGGGATGAGGATATTCTTCTCTATACTCTCATTTTAGCAGTAGTTTTGTGTTTAGTTGCAAGCTCTGAATTCTCTTACCCCATCATCTTCATCATACCACTTTTGCAGTGAAATGCGTCTGCAATGTTTCTGATTTTTGGATTTTGTATGGCTGACCCATCCTCTTGGTGATCAGTGCAGTGGTGGCACCGCTCCCTCCTTTGCCTGGGCTTAGCTTAACAGTTGTAGGTGCCAGTGCTGGTTAATGCATTCAGTCATTAACTCCCTTGAGAAAGCTAGGATCAGTAGTTAATTCATACTGCTAGTGAAGCCTTCTTTAGCATGGTTAAAGTTAATGGCAGAAATGCAGCATTCAGGAACATCAGTTAACGTAACGAACTAGAGCTTCTGCCTGTTAGTGGCCCAGGTGAGTCTGTCCCACTGAAACAAGGCCGACCTACTGGCTTCCAAATCTTTCTTACCATGTCTCACTTTTATGAAATGTAGACTAGTGCTACATTCCTTTCTGCCAGCAATGCATTCTGGCCATGTAGGACAGGGCTGCTGGGTTATCTGGCTGTAGGAGATGGCAAATGTGGATGTTTTATTTGGCCATGGAAGTTAGCTGGCAATAATGTCCAAGGTCCAGCTCTGGTGTTGGACTTGCTTTGTCTATACAGTAGTTTTGGCCAGGTGAGCAGATCAGAAGGACTCTGTGGAATAATAAGTTTGTGCGTGATCTCTGTGTACTTGTGTCTGTCAGACCACAAACATGGGCTGGAGTTCTGTTCCTTCAAAGTGTTATGCAGAACCAGCATGTCTGGTATAATCAAGATCTGAGGTCATGAAAAAGCAAATCCACCAACCTGATGGGAAGGTCAGTGGCAGCTACCTCTAGTAGCCCACTGCTCAGTTATCGTCGTATTTCTTGTTCTAAATCTTAGCCTGACTTAACCTGTGGAGGCCAAGTAGAGAACAGTTCAAACAGAATATACAAAAACTACTTTCCAGGGTGCAGTAGTCATGCTTGCTTTTAGGGGAGGAGGGAAGAAAAATCTTATAAATGTATGTAATATTAAGCTAATATGTCTTAAATATTTTAAATTTTTAAATATATTTAAAATATATTTTATAGTTTGAGAACTTATGCTACAGTACCGAAAACTACATCTAATTCCTTTTAGGAGAAGATTAGATTGCAATTTAATATTGGTTCTAGAATTTCTCAGATCAAAGTGCCATAGGAAATGAATAATCAAAAGCAATGTTTTAATAAAAAGCTTGTGTATTTACTTTAGAATCATTTCTGAGATTTAAAGAATCATGAAAGCAGAAGATTTCTAAACTATCGGTAAAATGAACGTGTGCTTTGAATCAATAGATGAGTTCTTTTTTGCAAATATGATTTGACTTTATATGTTATGTTGAGCTTCGAAAGTGAAGTGTGTTTACTTAGGAGATGTGAGAATGACTTTAAATAAGACCTATGATGTATTTTCCAGCAGTGGTTATTTTATATTATAGGGCTGTGAGCGAGCACGTTATGTTCAGCAAAGGCAAATGCAGATTCCTGTGTCCAGGCTGGAATAAACCCACACAGCAGTGTGGGCTGGGGCCACTGCTTAGGTAGGAGTAGAACTGGGCAGTCCAATGAACGTGGGTTGGCAGTGTGCCCCAATGATAAAGGCTACCAGCTCCATCCTGGGCTGCATTAGCAAGCCTGAAATCAGCAGGTTGAGAGAAGTGACAATTTCTCATTGTTTCTGAAGTATTCTTGCCCCCCCAATATAAGCAAGACATTATCATGATGGCCCAGCCAGAGGCCACCAGGATGAGTTAGATGCTGCAGATCATCACAGGGCAAGGAAGGTCTTCAGCACAGCATTCTCTCTGTAGCTGCTCTTTATAAGGTACAGCAAAGTTGGAACTAGGCTGTTCCCTGAAAGGTGCACAGGAGGAGTGTGAAGGGCAAGTTGACACAAGTTTCAACAAGGGAAGTTTCAGCTTGATACAGGGGAAAAAAATTCTTAAACCCTAGAGTGATCAAACACTAGGAGAGGTTGTCTAAAGAGGTTGTGGAGCCTCCATCTACAGGTTGTTCAAAGTGCAACTAGATGAGGCCCTGATAAACCTCTTCTCGCTGACCCGGATTTGAACAGAAGCTTGAACGAGGTGATCTCCAGAGGTCCTTTCCAGTTAAGGCTATTCTGTGATTCTTTATGAGCTTATACTTCTGTTTAATTCATGGAAAAACTAATACAAAATGCTAATTTGATTGTAGAATGTGACCTGTAAAATATCCTTCCTATTTTTCCAAAAGCAGTAATGCAGTAAAGTTATTAAGAAAATATTGGTGGGTTGGCTCCCTTCTAGTGACATTACTTTGATACATCATTATGAAAAACTAGTTCTGGCTTCATGACTAAAATTAATTAATTAGGACAGATAAAGGCTTTCTTGAAATTATGAAGGTTTACTGTTTGTGTTACAGATCATCTATAATGGAAACTGCTTGCTCCTTATCTCCTTTTAAAACCTTGGCTGATCTATTGTGCGTACTCCTAGTTGCAGATATAGCATAGAATGCCTCTTAGATGCTGCTGGTTTTCCTAATTGATCTTATTTTTTTTTTCCTTTGGGCAGTAGTGCATTATTTGTGAAAACAGGTTTTTTTCCCCCTGTTTCCTCTTACCAGGTCATTGAAACAGTAGCTATATTTAAATGAGTTTTTAATGAGCCATGGAGAAAAGTGAAGCTCAAGGAATAATAAGTATCTGGGTCTGCCATGGAGCTATTAATGCCATTTTAGTCATCAGAAAGCCTACATATTGACTTAATATTTAGTTTCTTTCATATCTAAATAATAAGTGGCTAGTCCCTCATTATTCTCCCAAATTTATGGATTTTTTTTCTCTTCTACTCATCTGGTCATTCACAAGAATCTTGTATTTTGGGATGTTTTGGCGTCTGAGGTGCTGTTATCTGAGATTTGATTTATTAATGGGCCTTACTAAACAAGTACTCTTTGGTGTGGACTGAGTAACGCGTAGACTGTTTTGGGTACCCATGGTTATTTCTAGCCTTAAAGAGTTGCTGTAGAAATCCACTTATATACTCTTGCACTCTGCTTTGGTTGTGCTCATTGTAGAGAAAGGCATTATCAGTTCTGTGATGCTCTGTGGATTCACTCTACAGGTTTGCTTAAGACTGGAAGAGTTTTTTTTTCTGAGAAAAGTATGACAGTGATGCTTGTGTTTTAATTTTCTACCAGCCTCCTCCATATTCTCTTCCCAGATACTTGCTGCATGCGTCTGAATGTGTATGGCAGTGCTTTTAGAGTGACTGAAGTCTCTCAAGTGAGGAGATCAGGCAGCTGTCTGAGTGTGTGTGCAGAGACCTGTACGTAGGGGACTGCAGAGCTGAGCTTAACCCTCTGGCGTGGAGTTTTAGAGAAAATGCTTGAAGTGGCTGTTTTAGGTGGAGATACGTTAATGAGACTAATTTAAATTTTAGAATCTCATTTGGACCATCAATATCCTTCTTTTGAAGGACCAAAATTTCCTGTGAAAAAGTTAGTTACTTCAGTATTAATTGTAAACTAAGAACCAGAATCCTTCCAGTGTGGGCACCTCACCAGTAATGGATGTTGAGCTGCTCCATCCGTTGGAGCTGCCTCAGAAGGGTTGTATTCTGCTGGAAGCAGAAAAATAGTCACTTGTGTGAAGGACTGTTTCATACATGAGTGGCCATCCTGCAGGATATGTGCAGCTTAAATGCTGGAAGAGCATTGCAGGTGTGAAAGGGAAGACCACCTCTGGAAGTTGTTGTATGGGCCAGGAAGGAAAGTGCATGGTTCAGCCAGGGGAATCGAGACACATGTGGTTGCTCAACAAATCGACTCCCGAGCAACTTGTCAGTGAAGAGCAAAACAAATTTGGAATGTCCTTATATAAAGTTATCTGATAAGTGTCCTTCTGATGAGAAGAAACCAGATATTTAAAATGGCTCCTCATCATTAAAAAAGAGAAGTGATTTCCATTACATTTGGTGTTAAAAAGAGTGGACAAGAAGTACAGAGGATGTGAAAACCAGAGCATTGCTTCCTGTCTTTCTAGCATGGGAGCACAGGTGTAATGCTAACTGGTGTTAAAATGAGTCTGAAGTCTTTACTAGTGCCTACACATAAGCCACAATCAGATTCATCAATAAATATTACAAAAGAATTAACAGATTTTGAACAGATACTTAGGAATATGCAAAATTCAAGTGATATTTTTGACAATCTTACTTGTCATAGTGTGGAAAAAAATACAACAAATGTTTATAGCTTGATGAGTTTTTGTGAAGCGGAGGATTTCTATTTTCATGGTTTTGTCCTGGAGAGAGATCATAGAATCATAGAATAGTGCTGAATTGTTTTATATGGTCTTAGCACTTAATGGAAATGTAAACAACCATTACTGGTGCAAATAGTTTTTTTAATCCAGTTAATTAACATTCAAGTACTTAATCTAGTCTATTAATTAAAGCTGCATATGTGTTTACTAATTTTTAATTACCTTAGAATAGTCAGAAATTGTAATAATTAATGTTGGAATGCAGACTGCTGCTGATATGTCAATACAAAAATAAATCAGTCTTCTGGCTTTTTATTTATTTAAGTAAATAGCAGCTGGTTAGTATGATGTGTTGATTCCTGGACAGAGTAATAGAGAAGCTCATCCTGGTATCTCTTTCAGAAAGAACTAAAGGTCAGAGCGTAATTAATTCCATTCAACATGGTGTTGTGGGAAATCAGTCAGATGTGCTGTAGAGAGCTGAATGCAGTGATGTGCTGGAACACCTTCCTTCTATCCTAAAGTCAAAGGCATCTCAGCAAATTTTGTTTTGATAACTCAGACTGTAGAATTATTTCTTTGTAGGTTACTTGCTTGATGAGGTATATTTAGCAAAAAAAGAATTAAATGATGTTCTTCCCCATTTTTTTCTGTTTTCTGTAGAAAGAGTTTATCAGCAAGAGAGAGGAGAATCAAGTTTAGTAGCTGGTTTAAACCTTTAGTCAGTTATTTTTTTTGTCTTCAAAGGATGATGGTAGCAATAAAACCACCTCTTATAGTATACTAAGTGTCACAAGCACACTTTTTACCACTGGGATAATTGTTGAGGTTTACTGCAGTTCCTTATTTCTTTAAAAATTGATGTTTGGGTCAAACACTGGATGTTGTTGCTTTTTTAAAAAATTGTCTTCTGTTGATAATTCATGTAAGTTTTTACCTATATTTTTTGCTCTGGAGTTTAAAAAGAGGACTATTTTGGTTTATGCCTGTTGACCTTTTGAAAACTTACTCTGATTCTATTGCTGAAATGAAATTAATCTTTCCATAAGTGTCATTGGACAAAGCTGCTGTCTTTATATTTGAAAGTGCTACCGATTATATGAAATTTTATTTTTCTTGAAAAATGAGTATATGCCTGCAATTGGGGGTTCTTCCTGTGCCAGCTTACATTGATGAAGAATGTGACTCTGTATTGAAGCCTCCTTTTCATTGCTTTTGTCATATTATAATTAGAAATGTAAACATGCCTGTCTATATTAAGTCTATGACTTATTAGAGTTTGTTTTAGGAATACAGAGATTTGTTGCTACTTGATTTTATTTCCCATTTCTTGACTTTTAGTTCAGTGACTGAAAAATGCAAATCGCGTATCCTGTTACCTCAAGATTAAAACTGCTGTAACCTATTTAACTATATTTTCATGTCTTCGATGCATTCGACTTCTAGTCTCTAGGAATGAGAGGTGGATATAACTTAAAATATTATTATAAATGCTGCTATTATTGTTTTTTTTTATGGTTGATACTTGATCTTTGGCTGTGTGGTATTTTTTAAATGCATTCAGGCAAGCCATGTGGCTCCAGTTTTCACTGAATTTCATTGGAAGGTCTTTTAAAGACCTAATATTGATCTAATATTGAACAGCCGATCAGCTAGGGCATTTTCTTCTTTCTTCGTGCATTGTTATGGTTTGTTTGGCCCTTCTGCTGATCTCTTCTGCATAAGCATGGATGGTATGACGAGTGCCTCAGGTCATTGCAAGTGATGAGATCAAAAACTGAAGGATGGAGAGCAGGAGGCACAGTTCATGTCGGATATTGAAAATCACAGAATGATTCTGGAAAGGAGTATGCAGTTCATTGCATTTGAAACTAACACTGCACGGTTGTGGTAACTTCAGTAATTCCTTTCTTATTAAGGCAACATGGATGCAGTTTTGCTACAGTAAAAATGCTGTTGTTTCCAGGAAAGACAGTCATCTTTGTTTTCTACTCCCTTTGTAAATCCGATACTTAAAGGCATATAAAAATACCCCAGGTTTACCATTGACTTTAAGGCTGATGAAAGCTGGTCTAGTAATCTGTGTTCCATGCGCTGCCAAATTAAAAACAGCTCTTTGGTCTTTAAACATGACAGGCTTCTCACTGACAGGCCATTGGTTTTCCTGGCATAAAGCAGTGTTTATTGCTGTGGGTTCCTGAGGCAAAGGATTCTTCATTAAGTCCAGTGACCTGCTGGTGTGGCTTCCCTCTAAGCAGCCATAAGAAGTCACTTAGGTGTTTTTTGGTTTGCTTCTTGTTCTTGCAAATATGGGAGTCGAGGCGTAATTTCTCAGCCTCCAGAGTTACAGAAGCATTTAATTGCTTACCTTGAAGAACATCCATTGATTAAAATAAAATGAATCAGAGAAATGAATGCTTGATAGCTGAATACAGTGGAAGATGTTTTGTCTGTCCTTGCTTCCTGTAAGCTCACAGTCATCCGCAGAGTGGCATACCAACCTCTAGAAATCAAGATCCAACACTGTTTAGTCACATTAGATCTTTCAGCCCCAAAGACTTCCTAACTCATTATGAGGAATGAGTGTACCTTTATAATGCTGTTTTACAATGAACTTCCTAACCTACATTCCTAACACTAATTAGATTTGGAGAAGACTACTGTGGCTTCTGTTTCTTCACGTTGTATGCAAAAATGTTACAACTTGGTTTGCTTTTTAATGGAACTGAAGCCTTTGAAGGTTTGATGCTGTCAGAATGGTGAATACCTGTGAAAATACATAAGATCAAAAGCTAAGCTTGAAATGAGAAACATTCGTTTTTAGATGTTCTGAAGTCATAGGTTGTAGACTATCTGGAATAGGCAAAAAGCTGGAGGCAACTTAGAGTAGAACATGCATATATAGAGATTTAGATACACGTACCTTTTTGCATATATATAATAGATATAAAATACTTGCAGCAGCATGCATTGAGTAATATTTTTCTGGAACAGAAAATATTTCAAAGGAACAGAATGTAATTTGGGGATTTATTTTGATGCATGCTGTGCAAAGGAGAAAAGGATTTGATGTTTCATCCCTAGAATTTTTAAATGCGTAGTTTGTGTTTTGTTCTAATACGTTACACATCTTCACTTGTGGATTAATTTATTTTCAGTTGCTGGAGATTAGTAATTAGCTTGTTATGAAACAGATTGGAAAAGTGTTGCAAGTAAAGTGTGCTGCTTTTTAGAAATACACTTAAATTTATCTAAGCATTGATATTTCACAATGTGTTAGAAAACTAATTTTCCAATATTCTTGAGCTACTGACATTTTAGATGTTGTCATGTTTCTCTTGTTGCTATCTTGTGTGTAGATTTCTCAGGCATAAAATAAGGAATTGTATGTTAAAAAACCATTCTAGCTATCTGCAGCTGCAGCCTGGTTTTCCTTCTGCTCCCTACCTTTCAAATAACACTGGAGAGAGCATGGACTTTTTGCCTATTACCAATTCATTCTTTGTTTCGTGCATGCCAGAGCCTAAATTTGCATTAAGCATGGAATTACTGGCAGAAGTTTGCTACTTTCTGCAATTTCAAAACTTCTTGTTAAAAAAAGTTAATGCCTGAAAGTACTTTCAAAAGCTGAATTCCCACATGGTTTCCACTTGGGCTTACAGATGCAGTTTTCAATATTTTTACTGATGTTTGTGGAAGTTAGGTGCAAGTAAAGGAGTAGTATTAAAATCTGTAGGATGAGATGATGTCAAATTCACTTAAAAAACCCCCAAACCAAAGAGAGAAGATAAAGTAATCGCTCTGGTTCCTTTAAGTTATGTAAAACTAAGTGTTGTTCTAACAAAATAAACAACTTGCAGAGATCATTATAGGTTTAAGTTGATTTTTTTTTCCATTTACCCTACCAGTTTGGATAGAAGAATGTAATGCTTGCTTGGATATGTCTTTCAAATATTACAGTATATCTTTATTTATAGGCTTTAAAATGCTGTTCCCCATAGAACTTTTTCCACCTTGAAAATTAGTTCTAAAATCAAATGTGCATGAAAGGTGGCCTTTTCTCTTTCAGTAGGTCACTAAAGATAAATTGGGATAAATTAGTTGCTGAAAGTGAAAGCATTCAGTCATGGTAGGAGAAATATCTCAGCATTACTGAAAAATGCTGTGACGTTTTTCCTATTTCCCTTTCAGTGGTAAACATAGATTTAGTAGATTCTTATTAAATTACTGACTTGTCTAAGTTTCAAATTGGGCACGAGCTCTTAGGCTTGTCTTGGAGAATTCAATTGCAAACAAACACAGACATATCTCCCAAAATTTTTCAAACGAAATTTTGCAAGGGAAGCCCACAACTTAAATAGTATTAATAGAGAGTAGATTAATTAACTTCTAGTGATTTTAACATTTTAGAGAGGCTTTTTATTTTTGCCTGTAACTTTCAACATTAATTAACATAATTTATTATTGTGTATTTTTGTTCTATAAAATATATTTTTATTCTGTAAAAATATGGTTTTGCTCATGTTTTGACTTTGTAGTAATGATGTGTATAGAGGTATCAAAACAAAGGTGATAAATTCCAGTGCACAGGCATCGATCCGTACTCAGATAGTTTTCTGCCTTGCTGGGTAAGATGAAGTGATTTGCCAGGGAAGGTGCGACCCTTCTTTTCCCGACTCAGTGTCATTCACTCTGCAGTTCACAGTGATGGGCTCTGTGTCCCCTCAGAGCTGTTGACACTTTGTACTGCCCAGTTAATGGCTGCCTTTCCTTGGGCTGATGATTTTGTGATCTAGGCATTGATCTGAGTCTCTGCTGATAGATGTTTCTTGCTCTTTGGTGGGGAGAAATGATGAAATGCTGATCTACAATGGCACTTTGATGTTACTGGAAGTTTTTTTTAACAGAAGATTAACTTCTCATTTGCAGCTCGTAGCTGTGTTTGATGAGCAAGATCCACACCATGGAGGTGATGGCACCAGTGCCAGCTCAACAGGAACACAAAGCCCAGAGATTTTTGGCAGTGAACTTGGCTCCAATGCACCATCAGCCTTTCAGCCTTACCAAGCAACAAGTGAAATTGAGGTCACCCCTTCAGTTCTTCGTGCAAGTAAGTGAATATTCTCACTATCTTGACATGTTTCATCTTAATTTACGAAGGTACCAAGTGCACCCATTCGTGCTGCTGGGATAATCATTCATTATCTGTCCTTATCGAAAGCTGATCATACTTGAGAAACTGCAAAAATGCTTGTTGCATGTAGGTAAACAAACCCTTCTGTTAATAAATTATTTATAAACTGCTTTTAGGAACGATAAGCTCTTTTTATGCTGCCAGTTTAAAATTGTCCTCACATGGAAAATCACAGCAACGTTTCAAAATGCAGTTGCTGCACAGTGTAATTTTTACTTTGCAAGTTTATTCCGCTTAATGAAGAAAAGAGTAAAAAGCCACTAAAGATAGGGACACTTTCTAGTGAATCTGTTAATGTTGCTAGGTTATGCTTGTCACCTTTCCATAAAAACTTCTGCTGATATGTGCATTTACTGTGTTACAAAAATGTACTTCTTTAAAAAACATAAACCATAGCCAGGAACACCCCTTGATTTTGTTTATATCAGCATGGGATACATTTGTAGCAAACCCATGAAGCAGGAATTATATATCACATTTCTTGCTCAGGCAGAATCTTTGATTATTTCAGCTCATTAAGGAGAAAAATCACACAACAAAATTTACTGTGTAACTTTCATTGTTGCTAGAAGTACTGTGCGAATAAGACAGTGTAGTGAAGCATTGTGCTCTCTTACCTGTAGTGTCTGTCATTTCACTCATTGAATTTTTGAAGGAGTGACTCCACAAAATTCTTAGCAGAGTTTACTATTAGTCAGTCCTTTGATATATGTAGATACGGTGTTTTAAACAACTTTTTGTGATTCCTAAGAGGTTACTTTTTTGTACGTGTTCTTTTAATGCATAAAATCTATGCTTAAGTGATTAAGTAAAATGCAAATGGAAAAATTACACTCTATGAAGTTTGAGAGGTTTTGTACCAGAGTGTGTTCTGTAAATGTAAGGGAACATCGTTTACCAATTAGCTTATGCCAATTTGGACGTGTGTCTTTTCAAGCTATAACTATACTTCATTATAACCCAGAATTAAAAGTTTAATGGCAGAATAAAGAAGTGTTCTGGAATTTAAGGACCCTGCTGTTCTGCGCTCTCTAGGTCACTAGGGTATGCCACTGCTAAGTGCAAGTCTAATTTCCATGCATAACCAAAAATGCCATCCTCCTGGGTTCTCACCATATGCGGAGGCAGAGCAGACAAATACATACACATTTTCTCCCAAGTGTGATTATCTGGTGTATTATACAGTACATTGATGTTAATGCATCAAAATCACATAGGACAGATAAAATTCAGTGATGTATTGGACAGCTCACTTATCTTTGGTGTCATTCTGGAAAACACATGGAATACTTAGGTAGTTCACTGATTGCCAAAATGACCAAAAATGCTTTGAGAACCTACAATACAAAGGTCTATGGAAATGCAGAAAGCTTGCAGCTGTGGGTAAGAATTTTGTAGCTCTTTTGACACATTTTATAAAAGCATGCAACAATAAAATGAATGAAACAATTTGTAAGTATGTTGTCACAAATCAGAGATGTTCTCTTATCTAGTTAATTCCTTTTTAAAAAAATGTTGACAATTGGATATATTTTGTTTCTGAATGTTCCAAATCACAAGCTTAGAATCCCAGTCCAGTAATATTATCCTCTATTAAACATACCTATTTCAAGAATTTCATTTAAATATACATTGAAGATGAAAATAATATCCCTTTTGTATTTCTTTTATAACTTGTGAAGTGAAGCATAGCATACAAATGGTATTCTCAGTATTTCAAATAATTATCTTCTTACTGTGTAAGTTCTATTCAGCAAATAAGACCTATCCAGTTTTGTGGTAGATGCAGATCCTGATTATTACATGTTGACAAGGTCATATATCTATTAATTGGATTGGAGATGGGATACAAAATTGCTGTAATTATTGTAATTTTCTAGCTAATTGCAGGGTTGGCGGTGAATATTTTACTTCTAACAAATGAAAAACAGTATTCCGTCTGAAATTGGTTTATAGCATTTTAGACGTTTTGTTTTACATCTCTGGTGCTTTTTGCTCACAAGCTGAGCTCTGTTTCTTAGCAGTTCGCTCTCAGAAACGGAGCTTTGTGCCATTCTGCTACCACTCACCTGCACCCAAGGGGTACGGGGTGGTCTCCAATCCGAGGCAGCATCTCAGCACATTAGGCTGGGGCTTAAGGGCCTGCTGAGATTCTCCTCTCTTTGTTCTGGTTGCCATGCTACCCTTTTTGTTTGTTTATAGATCATGCCATCGCTCCTCTCCCAGCAAGGGAAAGGTTAGCTAGATCAGGTCCAGCTGGAAAAGTAATATTCATCTGAATTCCCTGTTTTCCCATGCACAAACACAGTCTGTACTTTGTACATTGTGTGTGGCTAATTGAATATTCCCATTTAAATGCGGAAACAATGAGGCTGGCTCATACCTCCTACGTTGTTTTGCAGTGTGAAAACAGTTCATCGATACAAACCTAGCTCTTTCTCTTTTACTGCTTTTCTATTGCCTAAGCTAAACTTCCATTTGTTGTGTTTCATGAGCTAAGCTGCATTTTTTTTTTTGTTTTGTTCTAAGCATACAGTACACAAGGCATTTTTTCTGTGTGCCTGTGTGCTTTCTGGGAAGAGGTTGGAAGCTCACTGCAGAAGATTGTTAAAGCAGACTGATGTTTATTCCCTGCTGAAATATAAACTGGAGGCGCAGGTGAAAATTGCCAAACCTAATGAGCAGTTTGGCAGATAAGACAGGATGTCAGGCGGTGACAGTTCAGCAGCGGGTGCACTGCCTGTGAACCAAGTTGTTTGTTTCACAGTACTGCATTTAAATATTGTAAATAAAATCCCTTTCCAGCTATGTGAGGTATTGTGAAAAGGGTCATCTCTTTGTCTGTTTTTCCTTTTAAGTTATTTAGCTCTCTTATATAACCAAGGGTGATCTTAGTTCTTGATGTGGTTATATGTTACATGTCTCTCTGAATGTTTCAGCATTTACAGTTAAAAAGAATTTTGAATATATAAAATTATTTGGAAATTTAGAGGACTGATTACTTATGTTTGTTTGATTGATTTTGCTTTCTGACCGAAAGAACAAAAGTGTATGGGAGCTGGGAGATGTTTCTTTCTTTTGCTGTTTAATGGGAGGGTATCGAGAATATTAAGCCAGACTCTTCTCACGTGGGCATGTTATTACTGTGGGCAACAAATACAAATTTCAACAAGGGGAATGCCAGTTAGATATTAGGAAAACAATTTTTTCCTCAGGACCGAAAGAGACTGCTCAGAAAAGTTGTGGCTACTCCATCCTTGAAGATGGACAGAACTTGTCTGGGTATTCTGGGCAACCTGATCTAGCTCATCCTGTTTTGTGTGGAGGGGTTGGACCAAAGGACCTCCAAAGATCCCATCCAACCTTCAAAGCTACAGTGTAATTCTGTAACTCCAATTGTAATTGAATGAATATAAATGAAGCTCTTTTTTGTAAAAGCAAATGATGTTCATAGTGACATATTTAGCAGACAGTTGTGCCAGCATGTTGTGGCCACATAGCTTCCCGGCAAGGTTTAGTATTTTACTAGTTTGTGCTAGTGGAACACGGTGCAGCTGACTGTGCCTTTTACAAGTTAGCTGCTTTTGTTCTCAGGATGTCCTGGGTGGGTCAATCAGTTCCTTAAAAATGAGATATAGGGTAATTTTCCTAAAGGTTTTCCTAGGCTAGAGGGTAAGTATCCCCCCAAAATGCTGGCCAGAGGAGTCTAAGAAATTACTAATAACTCTCTGAAAATGGTGCACTCCAGTGAGGTATTTGCTCAAGTGATCTGTATCATATAGCTTAATAGGACTCTCGGCATCAGTTTCATATTCTGGTCACAGGAGGAGACTATGAAAAAAAAGATTGATCTAGATAAGAATGTGATGAAGCAAGTACATAGCTGGCTGTGAAGATGTACTGAAAGCACAGAGGAGCAAAGAACTTGCTGCAGCTTCGCATCTTTGTTTACCCAGCAGCATGACTGTTGCTGTAAGGTTCCCCGCGTGCATGTGTATTCTTACCCTGCCATCAGCACAAGTTTATTCCTCACAGGTATTCAGACATTCATGACCTTGCTTGCCTTTGAATTTGTGGATCTCTCTGTGCTTTCTGAGTAGTTTTTAGTAGTTCACTGACAAATTAGTAGGACATGTCAAGTATAGTCCCTGTGGGCTCTCTTAGGTTAAGAACTGTTCAGTATTTTAATAAATTTGAACTGGAATATAGAGCATTGCATAAAAAACTAAGGTGGGTTTTCAAGCACTTTGGATGTCAAGGTTTGAGTTCAGCATTCGCTTAATACATTTATAAGCTGTTTTGAAGTCAGTGGGATGTGCACAGCCACTACAGCTAGGAAGAAAAAAGTAATTTGCAAGGCAATTCTTTTGAAGAACTAAGCATAGAGTACTGTGAGAGGATCTAGGCATTATAGTGCATTATTATACTGCATCCAGACATTATTCTCTTCCGTCAAGGGATCAAAGGCAAATAAATGCTGCTGTGGGCTACCTGAAAAAGCTATGAGCAGGATGACTTAATCTAGAGTGACCAATTATGGTGCCAAACTTGGAGAAGTTGTAAACATGTTGGAAAGAACTGAAAGAGTGCAACAAGAGTGAGATCCTTTGGAGTATATAACCAAGCATTGGGTGGATTGGTTTACCTAGTTAAGAAAAGAAAAGAAGTGATAGGGTCCATGTCGTTAAATGCTTTATTGTTTTTCTTGTTCTCCATGTCTGCTAAGAGATGGGCAATTGGCATTTCCCAGGAAAAGAGCCATTTTTTTGTAACCTATAGGCCTAAAAAAAAATGTTTTTACACCTAATGTAACAAGCAATTCTGTGGGAATGGTTCAGAATGGTGCTTTGTGGGCTGCTGAGTGCTGCCCTGCGCTGTGCTGTAACACAAGTGAACTGACTGGTGGTGGCAGAATTGTCCTGTTCCTGGGCATTAGGTTGCTTTGCAACCATGGGTGAGCCACTTCTTGCATCCAGTGTAAATATGCATGTGCCTTCTCTTAGCATCTCATAATTTAGGTGTTGAAAACCCCCAATCTTAAGCAAACCAGTTAAAGGTGTGAGCACATGAATAAGTGTGAATTTCAAGTACTTTCAAATTACTGTTTTAAATATGACACTTCACTGATTGGATACAAGTATTTATCTAGAGTCCCAAATGCATATTCTGAGAATTAATTTGTTAATATTATTTCTAAGTGCCTTTGTTTAAAACATTGGAGCACTGCATGTTAGTATGTTAGCATGTTAGCAAAGAACTATAAAGGTTAGTTCATATTTGTTCTGGTTTCAAAAATGATGATGGTTTTGGCACTTTTTCCTATATATGGACATTAGAAACTTTTTCATTCTTGTGTGTTTCTCTTTGACTCCTTCGCTGCAAGTCAGCTTTATATATGGAAATAAAGTCATTTTCAAGTGTTGAAGAAGTAAGGAAGCAGGAGATTAGAAGAGAGGAAGAAAAAGATGAGTTCATCAAAATCCAGATGTTTGGAGCTTCATCAGATGAAGTTATATCTAGGGTTAAATAGCTGCTTACAAAATGTAGAGAAAGTCTTGCACACTTCTAATGAGAGGTTATGGTTTTATTAATGCTTGCTTGAAGTCAGTGGGAGTTTTTCCCCTAACTGCACCAAGCTTTGGGTCAGGTCAGCTTTCTACAGGGGGTCTCCCCAGTCAGAAACCTTTTTTGATGACTAGCGGGTGTTTGGGTGCCCATTGTTTCGTTGCAGTTCCAGGAATGAATTCTGAAAGACTTTCTAATCATCATTCTCACTTTTACTTCCTTGTCAGTTTCTCAGCTGTTTCCTTTACTGTGTAGACCAGAACCTTGAACTTAGGCTTGCATCAAGCTGTTGACAGCTGAATAAGGAAGGTTTCTTACACATAGGGGTTTGAGAAGAAGATTTAGCAAAGTCTGTTTCTTCACCTTCTGGTGCTCTTGCTGTTCAGGAATTCTTATCTCATTTATTCCTGCAGCTCTATCAAGGATGTGATTGTTTTAAAGCCAGAGTTATTGAATCAAAAAATCAGTACCAGGTGCTGCTTTCTTGCATGAGGCTAAATTTGTTCTTTCTACAGCACAGTTCTGACTTGAGTGATCTCCAGTTGGTGTTTTCTCCAAGTGTAGTGCTCTGCTGTTAATTTGAGATTGCTGAGCAATTTAAAAGCCATGTGTTTTTGATGAGGCCATGACACATTTGTAAAAACAAATGGGCTTTAAACTGCTTAAGTTTCTAAATTAACCTTTAATATCTTCAATCTTCTCAGCATACCATCAAGCAAAATACTGTAGCTTCTAGTATGATTAAAAAAATCCCTGAAACCAATAAAGTAAAGAATTTTAGAACTTACTGGATTTTCTAGAGGAAGCCTAAGTAAGCATGGAGCATTTCAAGATATCATTCAATATGATTAGAGCTTCTATTTTTAAATACTGATAATAAGCAGTAATAAAAAGTATTATATCTGATACCGGGTTGTTTTTTTACCATAGGTACAGCATGTAGTACAAGAGAGATAATAAGGAAGGGTTATGAAGATGTGAAGTATTGAATTTGAATAGTTTAAGAAGTCAGGTTTGGATATTAGTCTAAATTTGACATTTTAAATAGATTTAATGATCACTTGAACAAGAAGCTATTATGGAAGTCACAGCTGTATTCTGAGGATGTTTCGATATGTATGTGTGGTGTGATGGTGTTGCTGGGTTTTGTTTACCTTTTGATAAAATGAAAGGTGCATTTTTCCTTAAGGGATCTGTATTTTTATGTATACAAAAATGTGATGCCATTTTATCCAATCAAACATGACAGAGCTACACAAGTCCATTGTATTGTGACATCGTGGGTTTAATTCCATTAATGTAAAACTATTTGTTTATTGAAAGAGTGTGTCCTCATATGTGTATAAATAAATAACTCTTCCTATATGTATTTCTTGATTACTCTCCTATTTCTTATAATGTCAATAATATTACAATATAACAGTGTTATTGTAAGCAAACAAAAGGGAAAGAGGGAGCATAGTAAAGAAAAAGAAATGTGAATCTGAAGTGAGTAGGGAATGCTTTTTCACAGCACAGGCAACCACCTTGTGAATTTTTTTTTACTTTATGAGAGCATGTGTGTATAATTTTTTTTTTTTGTTGCAATAGTTTCTAAAAACCTTGTGCAGTATTTATAGGTACTTATTCTGAAATGTGATCAGCAGCATGTTTCAGGGCATCCTTAATATCCAGAACCACCATTCTGTGAGAGTAAACTGGTATCCTGATTCTATTTACTTTGCTTTGACTCAACAGCTTTGGTCTCTGACGGGGTGGACTACTGACATCAGTTACTCGCAGACAATTTGCCTACAGGAGAAGATGGAGAGTTTGTCAAATATACTTAACCATTCACTTGTCCTAAAAGATGTGATCATAGGGAAAGGGTGTTGTAGGGCTAGTGAAGAGTATGGTGGTGCTGGGGGCTCTGTGCTGTGCTGTCTGCAGGGCCATGCTGTGTTTGATGCTTCAGCTTAGTGCTTGCTGCTGCGCCCCCACCCACCCTGCGCCCCAACAGGCACGTGCCTGGTTTTAACCACAAGTCTGGGGCTGTAAGATGTTATGCTTAAAGTGTATCCTTAATTAGGCTGAACTTGTTCTTCGGTGAGAGCATTGTTGTTTGTGTTTTTTCTTAATTCACATGGGATCTTCTTGCTCCCATCTTTATTGCATTTGCAGCACGTGAACTCACATACTCTCTTCTCAGATGGGCATGTATTTTGGAGAGAGACCATCTCTTTTGGTGATTACTGGGAGAAAGTTGCATTAAATTCTGTCTTTTGACATGTTCTTTTGAGGGGGATGAAACGGGACAGATGGCTGCTAGTTGAATAGGCTTGTTTTTAAGTTTGTTTTTTATTTACTCTCTCATGTACTGAAAAGGACTGGAAGATGATACAGAAATAAAGCAGAGGATGAGAAATAACCTTCCATTAATTTATTGCCTTATTTCATACTTTTTAAAAGAGAAAAATTGATCTTTCCCCCTCCCACCTCATTGTAAATCTAAAATGAATTGTAAAGAAGATGAGCTCCATCTCCAGGAATGCTGTGTGTTCATGTCAGGGGTGAATTTAGCATTCAGCATGAGAATCAAGCATATCTATTTAGCACAACTTTTCTACAGAGATTTTGACCTCAGTAGATATTGTGGATGTGACAAGTGTGGCTTGAGTCCTTGATCCTGGTCTGAGATGAGCTAAGGCACAAGCTCACCGCCTGCTCTCCTGCTGGCTCAGCTTGGCTCAGTGCAGCTCAGCGTCCCCGGCTGGTCTGCAGGAAGGGTCCTTTGGTCAGACAGTGGCCACCTCACTGGGGGAGCTTTCACCACCCAGGCTGATGGTAGAGCTTGGCTGTTTGGGATTGGAGGTGAATGTGAACTTGGACTGTGTTCCAGGTCTGTGTTTCCTGCCTCCATTATGGATTTAGGTAATTGATTCTGTCAACATCTTTGGATTTATAGAAACTGGAAGTGATTGTCTATGTGGGAAGGGAGTTGGGGACCGTGTGGGTTTACAAAGAAACCAGAAAGTGGTGCTTAGGTTATGATATCCTATGTGCATGCATACCATAAAGGGCTGTACAAAGCCTATCTTACCAAGCTATCCTGTTAGCTTCTGAAAATTGTGTCTGAGCTGGGACTAAGCTTTGCAAAGCAAATTTTGGTCAATCATTAAAAAATTATCTTGAGGAGCTGGATTTAATTCAACTCCCTGTAGAGCATGATTCACAACTGGAGGAAAAATTGGGGCTCTTGGCAGTTGCTGGGCTGACACAATGTATGAGATTAATACCAACAGATTTCAAATTCTGCATCTGAGCTGAATGCTCGACGCAGTCCAGTTTCTCATTCCTGGAGAGGAATGGACATATAGGGCGTGTAAATCTGACTTGTTTTATGGCTTAGTTCAGGTTGAGATGGAGGATGGCTCAGACTAACTGCACTGGCCAATCTCTTTTGAAGAGAGGCAAACGAGTGACCAGTTCTGAAATATATGAAAATGTGATGTGCAAATTATTATTTCCATGTTTTTTGGCAAGTCCCCTCTTGATATTTCTGCTTTTGGGCTTTTTGGATCCAAAATTTCAGAAATGTTATCTGCATGTGAAAACTTCCTCCACCAAATATAAAAATGATGTTAGCTTCTTCTATTCCAAACTATATTAAGGTCTGGTATTTAATGCTTTCATTAGAAAACAGAAGGATTTTAAGTCAAGCACTGCCTGACTTTCATTATGATTTCCATCTGAATGGTCTTGCACAGTGAAGTTTTTTCACGTTTTATTTAAAATTTTAGTTGGGCTCTTGACTCATCGAAAAATAAATAAAAATGAAGGGCTCTCTAGGAGTGCTATGGTGGAAAAATTATGGAACTGCTTTTTCAAATGAACTGTGTGACATTTATCCATGAGAAATATCCATTAAGTGAGTGAATAAAGTTACTGCTCTAGTTTGACATAGTAGGCAATATTTCTGTGATTATGGTACATGTAGATGATTTACCTCTACCTCTGTTTTAATTCACCTTTAAAGTAATAAAACATGAGTGGACAAAGTCTTCCCGTAATTCTGCTTTCCCATAGCTCTTTGCTATGTTGCTTAAACCATAACATTACAGGGAATAATCATTTTCCCTTTGTCTGACCATAAGAATAGGGAGAAATCTATTTGGAGTTAATGCTGGTACTGAGATAGTATTTTTAGTTTTTATTTGGGCAGTGACCAGAGGCGCGAGATGTGTAGCTGAGGGCTTGGGGAGAGGGCCCTGCCAGAGCACTGGCTGAGCGGGGCTGTCTCCAGGAGTCAGAGGAGGAAAAGTCACATATGAAGAGTAATGGAGGGAAAGAGGAGGAAACGGGACTGTTTCAAAACCTAGCCCCCAAAAAGTGAAGGATGGAAAATCTTCAGTGAAACTGCAGCTGCAAGTGTGCATAGAGGAGCAACATGAGGCTCCCATGATCCAAGAGGAGGTGGTCAGAGCCTTGCTTGCCCAACTAGACACCCACAAGTCTATGGGGCCAGATGGGATTCACCCGAGGGTATTGAAGGAGCTGGTGGAAATGCTGGCCAAACCCCTTTCCATCATCTTCCAACAGTCCTGGAAGAAGGAACTGGGGAAGTTCCACTGGACTGGAGGCTGGCTGATGTTGTGCCCATCTATAAGAAGGGGCGCAGGGAGGATCCAGGGAACTACAGGCCTGTCAGCCTGACCTCAGTGCCAGGGAAAGTCATGGAACAGGTGATCTTGAGTGCTATCATGAAGCACATGCAAGAGAACTGGGTGATCAGGCCCAGTCAACACGGGTTTACAAAAGGCAGGTGTTGCCAAACTAACCTGATCACCTTCTATGACAAAGTGACTCGGCTGCTGGACGAGGGAAAGGCTGTGGATGTATCTTCCTGGACCTCAGTAAAGCCTTGGACACAGTTTCTCACAGCATTCTGCTACAGAAACTGTCAGCGTCTGGCCTGGACAGGCGCACACTCTCCTGGGTGGAGAACTGGTTGGATGGCCGGGCCCAGAGAGTGGTGGGAAATGGTGTTAAATCCAGCTGGAGGCCAGTGACAAGTGGGGTTCCCCAGGGCTCAGTCCTGGGTCCAGCAGAAAGAGGGTCATTGAGCACTGGAACAGGCTGCCCAGGGAGTTGGTTGATTCACCTTCCCTGGAGGTGTTTAAGGCACGGGTGGATGAGATGCTAAGGGGCATGGTTGAATGTTTGATAGGAATTGTTGGACTCGATGATCCGGTGGGTCTCTTCCAACGTGGTTATTCTATGATTTTATGTTTGCTTATCATAGAATAGTTAGCGTTGGAAGGGACCTTAACAATCATCTAGTTCCGACCCTCCTGCCATGGGCAGGGACATCCCACTAGAACAGGTTACCCAAGGCCCCATCCAACCCATCCAACCTGGCCTTGAACACCTCCAGGGATGGGGCAGCCACAACTTGCCTGGATAACCTGTTCCGGTGTCTCCTCCTTCTCATGGTGAAGAAATTCTTCCTAATGTCCAGTCTAAATCTGCCCATCTCCAGTTTATACCAGTTTATACACATTTATCACAGCTTGGTCTACCTATCTCTTGTGGTAGCTCAAGAATGTATCTGAAATTGTGTGTGTCTCTTGGCAGTTTATCTATGTAATGTGCTGTGATGGCAGCAAATCCAGAAAGCCCATGGAAAGTATAAGTACCAAAACAGTACATGACCCATGTCCTCGGTGGTGCTGGGAGTGAACTGTTGCACTCGTGAGGGTGCAGGCAGTGGGTCTGCTGCCTGGCCACAGGGCGGCTGTGCCTGGAAATGTCCCCCAGACTGCAGGCAGGGGAGTGATGCTCAGGGCAGTGGGTGCTTTGCCGAGCTCTGACCCAGCAGTCTGTTCATTGTGGCACGCAGCCACCCACGTATGTGCCCAGTGGGATGAGCTTACAGAGGAGCACGATGCATGTGCATACTGAATTCATTGGAGCTTTTATATCAGAATTTCTTTAAAGTTCTCAATGGCTGTGAGTCTGCGGTATTGTAATACCGATATTTACGCACTATTTACCTGATGTGACTGCTGCTGCACAAGCAAGCTTCTAGGAATCTTACTGCATTCTGCATCTCACGAGAATGAATTTGTGGCTGTGAATTCTTTGCATGGGATCCCTATTATCGGCTGAATTGGATATTAAATTACTCTTCAAACCCTCAAGGCAGTACATCAACTTCACTGGTCCTGCACAATTTGTTCTGTGCTGTGTGCATGCCACGTACCGGCTTCAGTTTCTGAATTCTCCCAGGGCTAGGGTTTTGCTCCAGTTATTTCCATTTTTCCTTTTCAAAGTTGGAATGTTTTACTAAGGGTGAAAAATATTTTTAATTCAGTATTTTAATTTGTTCTTATGTTATGGGCTTGTATTCCCCCCCTCCCCTTATCCAGGTTTCACCAGATGTTTTAAATATTTTCTGAGTACATGTGCTTTCAAGATTTTTCTGCAAAACGCAATCATGCTTAACAGGCACTGAGTCCTTGTGAATTGATGTTTTATTTTTCTCTACTTTATGCCTCCCAGATCTGGCAGATGCCTTGAGTTCTAGGACAAGAGATATTCAGTGTTTTCTGCATGAAAGCAGATAATATTGGTACATAGTTAGAATTTCCTCAGAAAGGAACAAAATTTCAGACCTCTGTGGGAGGGAGGCATTTCATTTACCACACATTTTGTAGAAATTAGTAAGTTTAGTTAGTAATTGAATACAATAATGCATCTCATGCTGTATCAGTGATGTCTTTTATAAGCAAATCTGTACTTGTGTTTTTCCTCTGTTTTTCATCCTTTTGTAAAAATAATTGGAAGCAAGAGGCATATGTAACATGTAAAGAAAATATGGCGTTTGCTTGATCTTACCTTGGAAGAAGTTCTTGATCTTAAAGTCTCAGTTTTAGCAAGATGGATGGTAGTTTTCTTTCATAGGTTTGCTTAATTCAGATTTTAATTTTCACTTGGCCAACCAAATTAAATGTATTTCTTTAATTTAAGGCAAAAATATTTTCCTACCTTTTTACACTTGAACTGCAATATAAATTCTGTGTTTCTTTACTTAATTTTTCCCCACTACTTTTCTCTCATTTGCTTTAACAATGGAAAGTGGGGACATGTCAAAGGTAGGGCTGCTGATTAAGGCTCTTTGTGTGCTTTGTGCTTTCTGTCTGGAGTTATCAAGCTGCAGAACGTGAGATACTCGGCATTTGTGATGGGGATAATGATTTTACCTGAGAGAAGGTTAGCCGGTGATTTGATGCTTCTTCCTTCTGTTTCCATTTTCTGACTTCTAGATTGAGAAGTTGGTGCAGCTGGGTTAACCTGATGCCTTGTGGAAGTTTTAGAAAGGAGACAACCACTTCATATCAACCTGTGATCAGAAACAGAGAGAGAAAAAAGATGAGCTAGTGCCGGGAATGCCTACCTCCCTGGGGACAAATAAAAATACATAACTGTTTCCTTGATGTTACTTTGCCATTTAAATAATTACCCTAGGAGCCATGTTAATGATGTATGATTATGAGAGAGAAGTGAGTAGTTTTCTACTGCCCTCCTTCTCTGCCATTCTCTCTCTTTGGAAATCTATCTGTAGAATCTCAGACCTGGTGTGTGCCAGAAACTGCACAAAACCGTTAAAGACATGAAAAGGAGGGATAATCCCACATGATTGCACTTTTGTTATTTCTCAAGTGTTAATCACAAAATGAAAAATGGTATTGTGTGTAACGTTAGATTTGTATAAGTGCATGATGACATTTCGAATTACCTTTCCTGAAACACAAACCGTGGCTGTCTTAGACATAGAAGACATTCACTGAATTGCTGAGCTTTAAAGATGACAGTCCTGGGGCTGTGATGGATTCTTTGTCTCCTCAAGTCTTGAAATTGAAGTCAATATTTTTCTGTATTTCCAACACAAGTTAAAAGACTAAATGCAGACATTATTGTATGGTGTACCTGGGCTTATATAGGTGTTTGACAGGATGATCACAGGGTGTCTTCAGGATTTGAGTTAGGAGGCTTGTTTGGAGTCTTGCTGTAGTGCTGCAGTCTGTGTAGCAAATGATTCTTTGCGTGCTTGGACTTGTGCTATTCTCATTTGATTTTCTTCTGTATTTCTTTTCTTAACATTTTCTTTTGGTGCAGTTTTCCCAGCTGCACCATCTCTCCATTTTTACAGCGTCCATTCCATCTGGTTTTCTGGTTCTGTAGTCTTCCCATCCTGTCTGCCACAGCCTGTCACACTCTAGCTGTGCTGCTGTAGTGCCCTTTCCTCCTGGAAACCCTCCAGCAACCTGGTTTCTCATTAATCCATACTATGTTTTCTTTGTAGACGGAGAGAGTGTGGTGAGGGTTTTTTTGTTTGTTTTTAAAGGAAAAAAAGAAGTTTTGCTATAAAGGTTGGCTTGGGCTGGTGTAGTTCTCTTGTGAGACTGGCTGGCAACTGAGCTGCCACCCAGGAAACTGAGGCTGTTAAAAATTCTGCATTAACTTTTTACTCTTTCTTGACCCTTTAACAGAATCTGATCTGTGTTGGCTCAGCTACAAATTGGACATCTTGAGCCCATTTTTATTCCCCAAATATTTCTCTTCTTTACTGTACTTCATAGCCTACTGCTATGTACCGTAAAAAATTCTTGAGACTGTATTTTGCGACAGTGGCTTCAAGTGTGGTCTGACTTAATGAGTAGGAAAAAACGGTGTATATTTCTGACTGGATTAGGGGGCTTCACGCTGTTGTGGTGTGACTGCTTATTGTTGAACCTTCAATGCAGAAGGCAGTTTACCTTACAGATTTTTTTTTTTTTTGTAAGAAAAATAGGTTAAAGATGTAAGCCACCACATAAATGCTAAGTATAATTTCAAAATGAAAAAAATAATGATAGAATGTTCTATAAGAAAAGCTATGCAAGCATGCCTGTGGATGTAGGTCTTCATCCCTTTGCTTTTACAGCAAGACTAAAAATGCTTATGCAATATTAATTCAGGATATACAGCAAATTGGCATTTGGAAGCATTCAGTTTTCTTCATAATTGTTTTCCATTCACTTGGGTGATTATTAGTAATTTCAGGGAATTAGAGATGATCCTTTTAGAAGTTTCTGGTGAACTCTTTAGAATTGTCAAACAACGACAAACCTGCCACTTAAGCAGCAATTTTCCCTCTTGCTCTCCTCACACTAATGCTAGATTGCCGTTTCAAAGAGCTAGACAAGCAAGCCACCGTGCAGTAAATCAGTAGGAAATTTCTTTTCAGCCTCCTGCTGCCAAGTGAATTTTGATCCAAGAATTTTTGTGTTTGTTCTGTTCATGCAAAGGCTTTTATCCTCCAGTTTGGGTCTTGCTACCAAGATCTGCAAAAGTGTATTTTGTTAAAGAACTTAATACTATATTTTTGCGGATTAAGCTTGTATTTCTTTAGTCATCTCCAGGTGACTCCTGCAAGAGTGTCCAGAGTGCATGATGTTCGTGTCTTTTCTTTTCCTCTGCTGTAAAATGATAACTGTTTAAACTCCTTGGGAAAGGGATCACAAAGTGCCTTTTGCCGAAAAGATTGTTTTCTGTCCTCTCTGGCTGCATCACGGGACTTCCTAAAGCACAATGTGTGCACAGGGACAAGAGCTGTAAATCTTTACCCACAGAGTATTGGGAGGGACATTTTGATGGGAATGTCTGCGAGAGTGGGACTCAGTGACCCACTGAGTTATGTTATGTACCTTCTTATAGGTTATGGATGTGCTGAGTAGCAGCATCTGTGTCTTTCCCTGTTTCTTGGCTTTAGCTGGACAGGGGGACCAACATCCCAGTGCTGTCCTTGTGCCAACCATGAGTGAAGAGAGTGGATATCTGAATGAGCGTAGGCATTGGTGGGTTTGGCTCTTGTTTTTTTCAGTGTAGCTGTTTCCCAGCCATGCTGAAATGCTGCTGCTGAGAAAGGAGCAGCAGAACTCTTGGAGATGTTTCACTGCTTTTGTCTCCAGCTATGTGGAAGCAGGAAATATGGCTACACTTGATCAGTGTTTTTAGTCCAGTGGTCATATTTGAGATAACCCATCTGTTTCTGAGGAATGTGTGAAGAACTTGGTTTTTCACATTTTAATCTCAGGAAAAAAACAAGTGTATTTGTTTTATTTTAATCTGACCTATGCTAGAATTACCATAGTACACACACAAAAAAAATACAGTGATGATTAGATTCCAAGAAATGATAAAAACCGAATGATTGAAGTGTGCTTGATGCTGAGCGTAGAACAGAAAGCAGCCCAACCTGCTCTCCTGTCCAGCACTGACATGTTTTGTTAGATCCACATCTGAGAGTTGCTCCTTTCTTCTTGAGAGTGTCTTTTCCTCTTGATGGCTTTTGCATGGTGGAGCAGAGCCCTCTGAAATTCTGCTATGGAGGGGCAGAAGAAGTAGTAGTTTTTAAGACTGAGATTTTATTTCCCATTTATGCTTAGTCTTAGCTCCCTGTTTAAAGTTTTTGAGGAGATTTGCATATTGCCTATGTATTGTGTGACCAACTAATAAATTTTCTCTGCTCCAAAATTTGAACTTTCAGTCTGAGAGAAAGGGTATTAAACATCCTCTGGAAGTATTTTCAAATGCTTTAAAAATATATGAATCCAAATCTCAGATATCTGAGAGACAAAAGTAAACTATGTCATGAATTAATAACTTTAAAAATAGTTTCACATATTCCACAGAAGATGATTGCAAAGTAATGATCCTGTTCTCGGAAAGTGATTTAGTTTCAAAAGCATTTCAGAAATTTTTTTAGCGTTTATATGAATGATATGGAAGATAATGTTTCAGTTTCAGTACAGATAAGATCACAGCTGAAACTAATGCCTGTCTGTCTGTATACAGATTTACTTTTGTTCTGGGGTGACTTAAAAAAACATCTTCATGAGCATTCTCTGTTTAAAATATCCTTTTTGCTTGTAGTGATGAGTAAGTACCTTAGATATTATTTAATGATGTCGATTTTTTTTGACATCTCGTATGAAATATTAAATACACTATCTCTTGTAGTTGTTAAAATACTCTGCTTTCAGAGATTACTTCAACATAGGTAACTAAACAGTAATAAGCTATTTATCTGCTCTCTTACTTTACATGAAATTCAACATTGTTACTTTTATTAAATGGTACTTTTTCATTAGATGCATCATGTGTAATGTAGAAATACTGTAGTTTGGAAAAATGTATCTAAACAATTTCTTACAGTAAGTTTCAGATTTTGAATTAAGTGCTTAAAAAAAACCCTAGAGGTGGGTCCAAGCTAGAAGCATGTTGACTGCTCGATGCACACTGCAGAGAATTTGATGATCAGTGAAAGACTATGGATGTTCTGCATACAGTCATTTGTATGTCTTCCTGATGCTTATTCTGTGAATGTCCAGGTGCCACAAGCAAACCTCATAAGGATACATGGATTGAAAAATTAATATGCTAGGGAGGTCTTAAAACTGGAAAACTTTCTAAATTCTAATATGAGATAAAAATGATGATACAAAGACTTGTTCCCTAAAATCCATTTCTTTCTGGCAGGTTAAAGAAATAACTCATCAGTACAGGAGATGGCTCTCTTTTCCTGTGGCTTTCTTTTAGTGGTTATGCAAGATAACTTTCTTGCTTTTGAGAAGTATAAAATACCTGAATTGCATTTCACAGAGACTTTGTGAAGGACTTGAGTTATAAAAATGTTATTACAGTGGTTTTTATTTTTGGCCATAATCAGCAGCAGTTAAAGATTTGCAGTTACAACCTGGATATGGGAAACCAGCAGATGCTGAGAATTGGTCACCATAGTGCCCTTAGAGTCATCTTTTACATTCCGACTGTGGCATCAAAGTGCAGCTTGGATGCTTTCGTCCAGAAAGGGTAGCTCCTCCGTGTTGACAAGTGGATGGGTAGTGACCCTTCCACATTCCTGATGAAGTCCTGGATATATTTTCTCATTGACTGAGGTCGTTATCCTTGACACTGCACAGGGTGTGTCTGCGTCTGAAGCACTCAGGAACGTATTTTGTCCATGGCCTCATGTGGAATAGATGAACTGCTGCAGATTGTTTCCCCAGTTTCTCTTCTGCCTGTTCTCGGTAGAGGTTTTGCCATCTTGTTATCTTTCTGCAGGCAGGCTTTGGAGAGAGTGAGATCTGTGTAATAGTAGCACAAGGCACTGAACTGGGTTCAGGGCCAGAAGAAGGCATTTAGTTGCCAGATCAGTTGTAACAGTGTTTTTGTTCTGCTCTGTGGAAAATGCAATGTATTCGAGGGGTTTTGCAGACTGCTCTTCTCAAGCTGACTACTTACAGGGCATTTCATGTATGTCTTTTCCTGGAATATTGATTTTTCCTTTGAGTCTGTCGGGATTCCTCATGTTCAAGCAACAGCTTCCAATTATTCATGCTAATGGAAGAGGACCAAGTAATATACGCTAGCTGTTCCCTCCTTTTCTCATTTCAGTGTATCGATACATTTAGGACTGAAGAACAATAAATATCTAACCATCTCCTTTGAAAAATGAAAGAGAATGAAAACTCCTTAATAGTACAAAATTACAATAATCATTGTAATTTTAAAAATATTAAAAATATTAAAATAAAATTTGTCTGCCTCATGTTCCCTTTCTGCATGCAGATATTTGAAATTGTTGTAGCACATTCTAGGATGAGACAAGGAGGGATGCTTGTGGAAACAGCTTGGAAAAGTTAGCTGCTGGGAACCTTACAAATTCTGGCATGAAGCATATACCATAGTATTTCAGTAAATATCTTCTGTTAGTTCTGGCTGAAGCTGTTTCTCCTCTAAGAGAGATGATCTTAATCTCTAAGCTAGAACCAATCACAAATGATAATGAAAACTGGCAACTGCAAGCATGAAAAGTCATTGATCCAAAAATTCATAAACTGTCTTTCATATAGTGAGATTTCTTCTTGAACTTCAGCTGAGGCTCTTTCTATTTGCTTATTCTTGGTTTTGAACTTTTAGGAATAGTTTTTGACTCTCTTCAGCCTTAGCAATGTGAAATAAAAAAAAACAACAGCGAGGGGTATGTAATTAAGCATGCAGCGTAACTGTGTGTTTCCAGGGTTGTAAAAGGGATGAGAGGGGGGAAAAAAAAAACAAGAGGAGGAAGAAGTAGTGTGTGTGGGGAAGAGATATATTTCAAAAGTTTCTCCAAGGTATGGAAATTTTTCTGTATTTCCAGAAGAGAGCAATTCAGGCTCCCTGTTGACTTTATTAAGTACAAGTAAGGATAGACAGGAATGCTCGATTTTGCACATGGTTCAAGCAGCAGCGAGTCTCCTACTGCTCATTAGGCATGACTTTAAAAAAGAAGGGAATATAGTTTATTATTATAATCTGTTTCTAGTAAAGAGAAGAATTAAAGATATTTGTTGGTGTGTCACCCCTTGGAGAGCAGCAGATGTTCTGTTTTATTGTCCCTTTGTGGGCATTATCCAAACAATTTAACAACTTCCAATGTAGCCTAAATTGTCTTACTCCCTATTTGACTACTGGGAACACTGGTGTTTTCTGCAGAAGCTGATCTTTAACCTGGAGAGTTAATGAGAAGGTTTCAGCATGTTGTGCTGATAGCTGGAGGTTCTTATTTCCTGATCATGTGAGAAAGAGCGAGCTTGTTTGGTTGTTAGGTTTGTGTAGTCCCCAGACTTTGCAGCTTCCCAGACTGTTCTCCGACCTACCCCCAGTGAAAGGTCAGGCACAGCATCACGCCTTTTGGCAGAGAGCCGTACTGTCTGTCCTCCCTTGTCATGGGCAGGGCAGCTCCACTGCCGTGCAACCCCTGTGGATGAGAAGGGTTGGTGGCATTTCATCTCATTACTTAACACGCAAATACTTGATTTGTCTTCAGGGATTCTGCTTCATACTTGTAGCTGAATGACAGAAAATAATATTTTTGAGATCTTTATGCTCTGTGCTTTGCCTTTAAGCTGTATTAGTCCCTGCGTGCAGAAGAAGCTTCTGCTAAAAATGGTCTGTCTGAGCAGATGGGATGGCATGACATGGCCTTTTCCTAGTTCTGCTTGAGATCTTTTACTCCTCTTGGTCATCAACAACATTTATGAGCTCCGCAAAATGCTAATTTCCAGAGATTTGATAACACTTTAAATAAAAGTGTGTTTCATGAATTTACCAATGTGTTTCTAATAATCCAAGTAACCGTTTCTGTCATGGAAACAAGAATAAGTGCCATTAAAATAGAAGAAGCTGTTGGTAATTTTCAATAGTTGTTCAGTACTATATTCACTCTATTTTGTTGTAGATGTTGTAATTTTTGGGGTTTTTTTGTGTCAGAAACTCGGTAGCATGCATACAGCCTATTCCTTCACACATGTTATTTTTACTTCAAATTTTTTGTGCATATAGCTGTGACCATTTATAGCATTTCTGACAAAACCCTCCAACATTTAAATGATTGTAGTCAAATTTTATTGGTTGTCATAACTATAAGGCTTTAGTTAAAAATCTAAGTAATTTCTTTGATGAAGGTATATGGATTTGGGGTCATACAGGTTCAGATCCACTTCCAGGTGTTGATATCCCAAAATTTTTGCCTTCTCCAGCCTAACACTGGGCTGTGGCCTGGATGTAAGTGGTCATTTTTATATCTCAGAAAAAACCCAGCTGGGTTTTTAATGATTCCTCTACTTCTTTGCAGTGGAGCGTGGCTGGAGCTGGCCATGCTTGCCCCAGCCTGCAGCTGGGAGAAGCTGGGTTGCTAGTGCCTGCTCAATGGTGAGGACGTTCTCCACAGAAACATGGAGACAAGACAGATTATCAACCAAACACTTTCAAATATGGAGCATTCATCTAACGGCTGTCAAAGAAATATCTCTTCTCTCACTGTTTTAAATATAAATGAGGTAAACAACCATCATACATGATTGTTTGTTCACATAGTTAAGAAATGAATAGCATCCCTGCTGCCACCTGTTACCATACCCTGTCTACATACTGAACTATACAGTGATGGTCCCATTGTGATATCTTCACTAATCCAGAAGTTTGATTGATTTTTTCCCCTCCTTTTAAACCCCAATAAAAATGTCATAGGTTTTAATTTCCTTGCTCTTTGCCCGGAAAATGGCTGGTGGGTAGGGTTTCCTTCACTTGGCAAGAGCCACATGCCAGTGGGCAGGACGGAGTCTCTGCAGCCCTCTGTGCAGTGCAGGCCATTTGTTACCTTTTTAAAAAGTCAATTAATGCTGTAATTTGTGAGCCACTGAATGAGGTATTAGGTTTTAATGGAGGGTAGGAGAGGAGAGGAGATTCCCATACCAACTTTGTAAAGACTTGTGTAACAACAAATCTCTTGCTAATTACACAGATACCTGCTGAATTGCAATTAAGCATATTTAACTCTTTGGCATCAGTGTATGATCCACATAGGAATTCCCACCTCACATATGAGGTGATGTAGTGATTTACAAGGCTGTGTCGGCAACAGATGTGAGAGAAAGTTTATTCTAGGATAAGTCAGAAATGAATGTAGACTGACAAGCAGTTCTGAACCCATAATATCTGCTACTGCAGAGTAATGGCATCCTACCCACCCCTTTTCCTTCTTATATAAAGGCACAGTGATGGCGTGGGGACAAGAGTGATGTCACAGCATTGGCAACCACAGCTGGTTTTCTCTGGCTGAAACTCACTGGGAGGGAATCCTAATGTCAATTAGACACATTATATCATTTCTTCTTTTTCCCAACTGAGCTCTTCAAGTTACAATTTAAAGCCTATTGTTGCATCTGTGTTTTTTCCTCACTGTCCATGAAGAAGTTATGGACTTCTTTCCTTAAGTGAGCCTTTCTGAGCCTCCCCACAGCATTTAGACCATAAAAAAATGCAGGTTTTTCACATCACTGCATTATGTTCGCTAACAGGAGCCATTTTGCTCTTCAGTTTCAGGGGATTTTTCAAAGTTGTGATAAGAAAAATGTGTGCCAACTTCCTTGCTGTGTCTCAGAGTGGTGAGGTGTTATCAGTTCAAAGCAGCTAGGAACTTGCTCCTGTCACTGCAAACCCCTGCCTGCACTGCAAAGTGACTTGTCAATGAAGATGCAAAATACAGTGTCTTCATTATAGTGTAACTAAATATCAATCAGAACCTTATTAGCAAGGCATGATCTTTGATGTTGGCAGAAAAACTTCAGTAGCAGCAAAGTTGATGATGCATCTGCTATCACGCAAATGTTTGAAGAAATGAGGAACAAATTTTGCAAAAATTATTCATGTCTGAGTGGCCAGAAGTGCATTTGTCCAACATTGGTAGCAGTAGTCTGAAAAGATTTTAAGGAAAACCACCAGGACTTAAGGAAATCCATGAAGAATATACCCAATAACCTGAGAGTGCAGCTCATTAAAACATACTGAAACATAATTTTTTTGACAAAGATGAGTAGAACATTTGTAAGATCTGACATCTTTGTCTTTTCTTCTGGCATGTAAAGATATTTGCATTTTAGAAAAAAGCCCGGAGAAAGGAGACAGAGAGGGTGTAGGTAATTAAATTTTAATTTCGATTTTAAAGATCTTTCTCTAATTAGCTTTAAAAGTCAGTGTCTAAGTAAATTGAGTTTCAAGGTGCTTGAAAGATGATTTCTTTTTCCTCCTGGATCTCAGAAATCAAAAGTAAGAAGAAAGCGTATTAGGAGAAAGAGAAGGAAGATTGTTATTTTTAAAGGCCTTTCAAGGTAAGGATTTAACATTACCTCATTATTAAAATATAACTGTGGCAGGTTGATGTTTTCTTATTTCTGAATTTCAAAGTCATTGAGCAGTCATGGTTGAGAAAATGGAAAACTTAGATTCTATTAAAAGAAATTGAAAATGATACTAAGAAGGCAGGGACTTTTCTTCTTTCTTTAGCTTTGTAATAAAACTTTTTTTGATGGCTTGTTTACATTCTTTTTAATACTATCCATTCTTCCAGAGATGATGCTACTTTTCTATGAGTTCTTTTTGATCATAGATATGCTGATATAGTGTCTTCTGTTTTTGTAAAGGCATTTTCAAAATGGGTATTTGTGTGTACGCTTACACAGCTCAGTGTATTTTCTCTGTGTTTATGTGCTGGCTAGGGACATAGGCATGCCTATCAGATTCTGCAGGCTGAGTGGAAGAGTCCCATGACCTGCCTCGTTCATCTGCCAGCATGTTTTAGTGCCATGGTGTAGCCTCTGTCCTGCTCCTGATGTGGCTGCCTGACAGATCTCCAACTGTACAGGGCAGTGGTATGAGGAAAACAGAATAATAGCGATTTGTCATGATTTTAATGTGACATTTTAAAGCTAAGAAATAACAAAGTGGAGAACAATATTTGATAACATTGAAAATATGTCTGTGAGGAAGTACATAAGCTGTCTATGAGGAAATACATAAGCTGTTGTTTGAAGATGAATAGCTAGAAGAATAACTGAAAACATTTGGGTTTGTATATGAAGCAGTTATAAGTATCTAGGATTGTGTGAAGTTATCAATTATTTTTTTTTTCTCTTTGTAAGAGGAATGGCAGTCTTGATATTTAACCAAGTTCTGAATGTAGAGAAATTCACTTTAGAAGCTGGCATTTTTAAGCATAAACATATTTTCAAGTAGAGAAATGCTAAGTATCTAAACTACGTCATCTTGAATTTTCTTGGAATTCTGAAAGGGAGAGCTGTGAACACTAGATGCCTGGCACATGTAGGTGAATTATGCAAATGTTAAAGCATTTGATGCAAATAGAAGGGTCTTAGAAATTCCAAGTTACTAAGTGCATAAACGCTTCAGTATGGTTTGAAATAGTGTAGCTAGCAGGACTAGAGAAGCGATCGTCCCCCGTGTATTCATGCTGGTGAGGTTGCACCTTGAATGCTCTGTTCAGTTTTGGGCCACTCATTAAAAGAAAGACATTTAGGGGCTGCAGCATTTCCAGAGAAGGGCAACGAAGATGATGAAGGGGCTGAAACATGAGGAACGGAGGGAATTTGAGTTGTTTAGTCTAGAGCAATGGATGCTGGGGGAAAAGTACCTGAAAGGAAGTTGTAGAGAGGTGGGTGTTGGTCTCTTCTCCCAAGATACAAGTGCCAGGATGAGTCAAAATGACCTCAGGTTGCACCAGAGGAGGTTGAAATTGGATATTAGGAAAAATTACTTCACTGAGAGGGTTGTCAAGCATTGGAACAGGCTATGCAGGAAAGTGTTTGGGTCACCATCCTTGGAAACATTTAAAAGATGTTTAGATGTGGTGCTTGGTGACATGGTTTAGTAGTGGACTTGATGATCTTAGAGGTCTTTTCCAACCTAAACAATTCTGTGATTATGCCAAAATCAGCACAGAAATCTTAAAAGTTGGAGGCAATAGTCTAGAGATTGTTGCCCCGTAGGGTGTTGTGAGAGTTCCTGTTAGTTTTGGTTTTATTTAACGTCTTTAAATCCCAGAAAAGCAGAATTGTAAATAGTATGCTGAATTCCCAGATGTTGATAAACTAGGGAAGGAGAATAATAGAAGTGCAGGAAACATGAGTAACCCAATAGAGACGTGATACACATATTGGAAATGCACAATTTTATTTAGCCTGAATAAATTGAAACTAATGTATAAGAACATTGGTCTAAACTGAACATACACTTTAATTAACAAGACAAAGGTGCTGAAGTGAAGCTATAGGAAAAGTTTTAGGATTTCTGTGGATGTTCTGGATTGATACCATGCCAATATGCATTAGTGTAAAAGTTAAAAAAGAGACAGGGAGAATACTTCTAAGACAGTAGTGGGGGTATTTCGTAAGAGAAATGCACTGTCCTAGGTGTCTTCTGAACAGGTGAAGATCACAATAATATTTACAAAAATGAACAGCAGTAGAGAATTAACAGAGGCAGAGGTGAAGTTATGTGTGTGCTAGTAGCACTGTTTAGGGAAGAAATGCTGTAATTGCCTGTGACATGTAAAAGGAAAAGGTAATTTTATAAGTGAAAGGAAGATAACAAGTAACAGGTGGATAAACTTGGGGAAAATAATACAAAATTTGAAAAAAAATCTGAATATTTTGACCAGGTAAAGAGTATTCACTTTGGGAAATGCGGCAGATTCTTTTATTAAATAACACTTACTTAAATGTAGAATGAATTCTAGAGGAGAGAAAAATACTGCTCTAGGCCATGAAGAGCGCGTTGGTGTGGTATAAACTCTTCAGGAAGGACAGGAAGGGCAGAAGAGGAGGCGGGGTAGCCCTCTATGTTAGAGAGGGCTTTGATACCCTTGAACTGGACTACGGTCAGGATGGGACTGAGTGCCTGTGGGTGAAAATCAGAGGAGCCCATGGGCAGGCAGGTATTGTGATGGCCGTCTGCTATAGACCACCCAGCCAAGAAGAAGCAGCTGATGAGCTCTTCTACAAACAACTGAGAGTAGTCTCAAGATCGCTACCTCTAGTCCTTGTGGGAGACTTCAATTTCCCAGATATAGGCTGGGAGTATGATACAGCAGAAAGGAAGCAGTCCCGGAGGTTCCTGGAGTGTGTGGAAGACAATTTCCTCACACAGCTGGTGAGCGAACCGACAAGGGACGGTGCCCTCCTGGACCTGCTGTTGGTGAACAGAGAAGGACTGGTGGGGGATGTGAAGGTTGGAGGACACCTGGGGCAAAGCGATCATGAGATGATAGAGTTCTCGGTGCAGGGTGAGATGAAGAAGGTGGAGGTTAGCAGAACAGTCGCCCTCAACTTTCAGAGAGCAGACTTTGGGCTGTTCAGAAGGCTGGTCGGAAAAGTCCCATGGGAGGCGCTCCTTGAAGGCAAAAGTGTCCGTGAGGGCTGGGCGCTCTTCAAGAAGGAACTCCTAGCAGCTCAGGAGAAAGCCGTCCCCAAGTTCTGAAAAGTAGCCGGCGGGGTAAGAAACCAGTGTGGTTGAGTAGGGAGGTCCTAAGAGACATCAATAGGAAGAGGAAGGTCTACGACCTCTGGAGGAAGGGGCAGGCATCCTGGGTGGACTATAGGGAGGACGTGAGATTGTGCAGGGAAAAAGTCAGGAGGGCTAAGGCCCAACTAGAAATGCGATTGGCCAAGACTGTGAAAGACAACAAAAAGTCTTTCTACAAATACATCAACAGCAAAAGGAGGGCTAGGGAGAATCTCCAGTCCCTAGTAGATGTAGAGGGAACAAGAGTAACAGGGGACGAAGACAAGGCTGAAGTGCTCAATGCCTACTTTGCCTCAGTCTTTAACAGTAAGGAAAATTATTCCCTCTGTGCACAACCCCAAGGGTTGGAAGAGAAGTATGAGGTTCCCAAGGTCCAAGAGGAGGTGGTTAGAGACTTGCTTGCCCAGCTAGACACCCACAAGTCTATGGGGCTGGATGGAGTCCACCCAGGAGTTTTGAGGGAACTGGCGGATGTGCTGGCCAAACCCCTTTCCATCATCTTCCAACAGTCCTGGGTGACTGGGGAGATTCCGCTGGACTGGAGGCTGGCTGATGTCGTGCCCATCTATAAGAAGGGGCGCAGAGAGGATCCGGGAAACTACAGGCCTGTCAGTCTGACCTCGGTACCGGGGAAAGTCATGGAGCGGGTGATCTTGAGTGCGATCATGAAGCACTTGCAAGAGAACCGGGTGATCAGGCCCAGTCAACACGGGTTCATGAAAGGCAGGTCTTGCCAGAGTAATCTGATCACCTTCTATGACTGAGTGACTAGACTCTTGGACGAGGGAAAGGCTGTGGATGTGGTCTTCCTGGACTTTAGTAAAGCCTTTGATACAGTTTCTCATAGCATTCTGCTTCGGAAACTGTCGGCCTCTGGCCTGGACGGGTGCACAGTCTCCTGGGTGAAAAACTGGTTGAATGACTGGGCCCAGAGGGTGGTGGTAAACGGAGTTAAATCCAGCTGGAGGCCAGTTACAAGTGGCGTTCCCCAGGGCTCAGTGCTGGGTCCAGTCCTGTTTAATGTCTTTATCAATGACCTGGATGAAGGCATCGAGTCCTCCCTTAGCAAGTTTGCAGATGACACCAAGCTGGGTGGAAGTGTGGATCTGCTGGAGGGTTGGGAGGCTCTGCAAAGGGACCTGAACAGGCTGGACTGCTGGGCTGAGACCAACGGCATGAGGTTTAACAAGGCCAAATGCCGGGTCCTGCACTTGGGGCACAACAACCCAAAGCAGAGCTACAGACTAGGAGAAACCTGGCTGGAAAGCTGCTAAGAGGAGAAGGACCTGGGGGTGTTGGTTGACAGCGACTGAACATGAGCCAGCAGTGTGCCCAGGTGGCCAAGAAGGCCAATGGCATCTTGGCTTGTATCAGGAATGGCGTGACCAGCAGGTCCAGGGAGGTTATTCTCCCCCTGTACTCGGCACTGGTGAGACTGCACCTCAAGTACTGTGTTCAGTTCTGGGCCCCTCACCACAAGAAGGATGTTGTGGCTCTGGAGCGAGTCCAGAGAAGAGCAACAAAGCTGGTGAAGGGGCTGGAGAACAAATCTTATGAGGAGCGACTGAGAGAGCTGGGGTTGTTTACTCTTGAGAAGAGGAGGCTGAGAGGAGACCTTATTACTCTCTACAACTACCTGAAGGGAGGTTGTGGAGAGGAGGGTGCTGGCCTCTTCTCCCAAGTGACAGGATGAGAGGGAATGGCCTCAAGCTCCGCCAGGGGAGATTTAGGCTTGAGATAAGGAAAAAATTCTTCACGGAGAGGGTGGTTAGGCATTGAAACAATCTGCCCAGGGAGGTGGTTGATTCACCTTCCCTAGAGGTGTTTAAGGTGAGGGTGGATGAGGTACTTAGGGGCGTAATTTAGGGATTGGTGGGAATGGTTGGACTCGACAATCCGGTGGGTCTCTTCCAACCTGGTTATTCTGTGATTCTGTGTTGGTGTACATATACCTTCTTTCTTTGCTGCATGTGCAAAAGTATCTTTCTGAAAAGGTCTGTAACTGATGGGAGCTTCACAGTGCTACTTGTTTAACATCTCTCCAGCATGCCTGAATTTGCTTCTGCAGGACTAGATGATGTGGTGGGCTGGGCAGTAATGCTTCACCTCTTGGAAGTACTCGTATTTTTAATATTTTTTCTTTTCTAATTCAGGATGCCTGTGTGCAATGTGCACTGTTTGGTAGAGAAGTGCTGACTGATGTTAGCACCTGTTAGATTTTAATGCAGTTTGTAGATAAGTTCTCAACCAGCTATTCTTTGTCTCTGACTGTTTTTAATTCTGTCTGAAGAGAAGCAGCTTTGAAAACCTGTGTTCAGTTTACAACAGTCTCAGCGGTCCTTGGGTTAATGTCATCTGATGTTTAGAGGTTTGCAAGAGTGAGAGTTGAACTGATTTGGGGCATTTGAGCTTTTGAAGGTCATAAGGGATGTTTGACTCTTGCTGTGTCCAGCTGAGTGGAACAAGGAGCTGAACTGAACCTAATGAAACTGGAACTGGAGCTGGGGGAGCTGTCCTGGAGTCTGAAATTCAAGGCTAATCTAAATTTTTTTAAAGAGGTATTTCAGTTAAACATAGACAAAGTCTAACTCGTAGTTTCAAGTACTTCAAGCTGAAAGAAATGGTCTGGCTTTCCTGAGCCTCTTTGTGACTCTGATTCATCCTTTCTCTTGGACTCAGCAAGAATTTTACCAGCATGATAACCTTATGGGCAACACAGGCAGCAAAACTGTTGAATCTCTATCTCTCATTCTCAGGCCAGTTTCTTGATGCCGAGGTAGGATCTGTGTGTGTCTTGTGAATAGAACACACCCTGATATACATACATATATAGGAATGGTTGGACTTGATGATCCTGTGGGTCTTTTCCAACCTAGTGATTTTGTGATTCTGTGATATCTGTGGGCTCACTTTTAGGAGCTCTGTCCAACTTGAGCAGCTTCTTTGTTGAAAGTTACTCTTTCCCACAGGAGTTTTTTGGTTTTACTGAATTGTTTCCCACAGAAGACTCTAAAGTATGGAGAAGAAAAAAAAAAGTCCTGTTCAGATCTATTTATCAGTCATGGACGTGATGGTCTGTGAGGTGGCCAGAAATGACCATGAGCTCACTTTTCATTTCTCTGCCTTAAGTTCACTGCACACCAAATTGTGCAAACTGACAATGGTACTGAGGAGCTGAAATGTCAGTTGATATCTTCACAGAGTAAAATTGTCTTGGCTGTGCTCTATAAATATATGTATGCATTTTTCTCATCATGCCCTCCAAGCTGACATCTGAGAGGAAATTGGTATGGGAAGGTATATATTAGCTCTGCTTAGAGAGACCACCATCCTTTGCGGTGAATGCAGGGCGACGTATGCAGCTTTATGGATGAAATTTGCCATATCCTCAAATGCTTTTACTTGTGAGCATATTTGAAAATCAGAGAAGGTGGTGACCCCTTTAAAATAAAAATGGAATTGCTGGCAGGAAGGAAAGGTAAAACTCTGTGTTCTTAACATTTAAAGATGGTTATAAAATGTGTGTTGGCTGCTTTTATAATTTATAGTGAAACTGCTGTTGCTTTTAATAAAATGAGACTTCCAGTCAGAATTTCATGATTACAAATGTGAGCATTTTGTTATCCAGCTTGGATTTATCCTACAGATAGCCATTTTCTAGCAGAATCATGGCTATATACATAACTTAATGGGATTCTCTGTCACACGTAATTTGTTCTGAAGTTAGTGTTGGACCCTTTACGGAATGCTTCAATCCTTGCACGTGGCTCAAGAACTGAGTTAGTGGTAACTTTCATGATTTTAAATTTAATTTTCCTTAATTCTTAAACTTAAAACTTCCTCTAATTCCTTATTAGATTTACCATTTCAAGTGCTTATTTAAAAGGCACCTTAGCTGCAGAAGCAAATCAATATTTACAGTGCATTAGTGCCACAGAGAATTTGAAGCCTTGTGATTAGAGTTCATTGCTGTTTTATCCACTCTTCAAAGAAACCACAAACTTCAAACGATATCAGCCATCATCCTGGAATCAGTGACATTGCATCAGTCCCATGCGTACTTCATCTTGTGGTTTAATTATTAAATTCCTTTCCTTTGATTTTCCCTTTAATATTTCAGAGTATATCCACTTCATATCTATACATTCAAGTAAATCAAAAGATTGTAGCCAACAATACATTGGTAGAAAAATCTATTCAATGCATCCTTGTTTTGTTGTTGTTTTAATGGACAATATCAAAACCAAGTTAGAATGATCTCTCAGAATAGAATTGGAGAAAGAAATGCAGGAGATTAGATTTACAACTTGTGGTTAGTAGAGTGTGAATAAGATTTAATTATTGGATTAATACCTGGAGTGGTATTGACCATTGCCAAGCACCATATTCTAGAGCGAGCTCCACATGCTTGTCCCATTCCAGCAGCGGAGAGGGAAAAAACCCTTACTATATGTTTAAATTTGTAGTTCAACTGGGAAGTACCTAGATCAAATGCATTCAAATTCTTGTCTTTTATAATTCACTTTATGAAGTTTGCTTAGTAGTACAAAACACTTTTCCTTATGTATGGAACCATTTTTAGAGAAAGACTAGAATTTCATGGAGTGACTAAAATGGATGACGTTGTATCTTTGTATTGACAGAATGCCTATTTTTTTTAAGATCTTGAAAAGTGTTCAATAAATATCTGAAAATACCTCAATAATGAACCTTGCTAAAATGAAACTAATCATATTAAAGGTGACTCCTCAGCAAATAGATTCTATAGAGAGACTTCTTATGTTAATGTAGAGCACCCCCCATACAAGGACAGGCTGAGAAGGTTGGGTTAGTTCAGCCTAGGGAAGGCTCCGGGGAGATCTTACAGCAGCCTTACCGTACTTAAAGGGGGCCTACAGAGAAGATGGGGAGGGACTCTTTATCAGGGAGTGCAGGGATAGGACATGGGGTAATGATTTTAGGCTGAAAGAAGGGAGACTTAGGTTAGATATTAGGAAGAAGTTTTTTACTGTGAGGGTAGTGAGGCACTGGCACAGGTTGCCCAGGGAAGTCACGGATGTCCCATTACTGGAGATATTCAAGGTCAGGTTGGGTGAGGCTATTGAGCAACCTGATCCAGTGCAAGGTTGTTCCTGCCTATGGCAGGAGGGTTGGAACGAGATGTTTAAGGTCCCTCCCAACCCAACCCATTCTGTAATTCTAAAGTTTTCTCTACAGCATATTAATATTTTGGAATTGTGTTGCATAATTAACTGTGTATTGTGAAGTGTCTCTGCTACTTAACATAGTGCAAACTGTCAGGTTTTCACTACAGAGCAAAAGCCAAGGCAGTGATAATCACTTGCGCACCTCCGGAAGGGCTGACTTGAGTTGCAGTTTCTTCCTTTCTTTCTTTGTTGGCAATTCAACCTCTCTTCTTACAAAAGCTCACCCAACTGAACTTTAGTTTTGTCAAGTAATTTGGAGAAAAGGTGTAGGAATACAAGAACATTTTGTTAACACTTTGCTTATATATAACTGTAGGAGCATAAGGAGTGAGTGAACTCATGTATGAAAATTGTAATTCTCTGTTGTAGGATGGGTAGCTAAAGTAAACAGGATAGTATGCATGGGCTGCTGCTTGCAACAAATAATATATTGGTGTTTTTCTTAAGTGGTACTACATACTACAGAGCCGCTTTCTTGCCCAGGCTAATCTGATAACTGAGGGTGTGTGTTCAGGGCTAAGCCAGCAGTACAGGCACTGCTGATGTTTATGGATCACTTCATTTTGTATTATGGGCCTGCAGCTGTAACCCCTGTGTTACAGAGATCTCTTCAGGTTTGAGAGTGTACTTTATTACATATACCATCTAGGGGGAAATGAGAGGCTTTACCTTCAGCTGCTTCATGAAACTTGAAGTAGTTGAAGACAAGGCAATCAAAAGACAAACCCTTTGTTATGAGTTTAGGAGTATGTTCTCTGTAATAAAAATCTAAGTAGACTTAGCTCAGACTATAAATATTTTCTGTCTAATTAAAGGGTTCATAGAAATATTCATAGATTCATAGAACGGTTTGGGTTGGAAGGAACCTCAAAGATCAACTAGTTCCAACCTCCTGCCATCAGCGGGGACACCTTCCACTGGATCAGGTTGCTCAAAGCCCCATCTGACTTGGCTTTGAATACCTCTGGGGACAGGACATCCATGATTTCTCTGGGCAGCCTGTGCTGGTGCCTCACCACCCTCACAGGAAAAAATGTCTTCCTCTTTCAGCTTAAAACCTTTTCCCCTCATCCTATCCCTGCACTCCCTCATGAAGAGTTCCTCCTCAGCTTTTCTGAAGGCCCCCTTTGAGTACTGGAAGGCTGCTCTAAGGTCTCCCTGGTGCCTTCTCTTCTCTAGGATGAACAAGCCCAACTCTCTTGGCCTGTCCTCATATGGGAGGCACTCCATGTCTCTTATCATCTTCATGGCCTTCCTCTGGACTAGCTCTAACAGGTCCATATCCTTTTAATTTTTTTCTTTTCTTTTAATTACATCTAGTTCTGCTATACACATATAAAAATATGTGAAAATGTACATATCTGTAAAAGAAAACATTTTATTTGTTAAAATTAACTGTTGTGGATATTTTTGTGATGGCAATAATAATCAAAAAAAAAGAATTTTCAAAGGGAAGAGAAATCATACAACTGCTATGGGGAAAAAACCCATAAATTAATTCTCTGTTATTCTTGTATGACAGGGGGTGGACATGAAATAGAACAACTGTTCAGTGTTTCGTGCTCTAACACTTGTACATACCTCAGAAGCATGGGTCATAACTATTAATTAAAAGCCAATCAGACAAAATAATACGACAACAAAAAAGAACCAAACAAAAAAATGCAAACCAAGAAACCTCACATACTTTGTCTGTGTGGCCTGACTTACTGTATTTCTCACTGTCTTTATTGTGGCATGAATAATGAGAGTTTGTATTTTCATACTGTTGTACACAGTGTTGCAATAAAGTTATTATAAAACTTAACAGTAGCCACTTATAACTCCTATCATTGTGTTATCATGCTTGTGTTCTGAGATGTGCTTCTTCAGCTTCCTTGGGAACTGTTTCATGAAAGTATTAAAAAGTAGCCTGGTTTTCATTCTTGAGTGTTGCCTGGTTTGCCTTTCCCGGTGTTTGTGTGTCAGAGCTTTCACCTTTTCCTTATCCACTTTGTGTTCAAGGTTCCCAGTGCAGCAGTAAAGAGAAATACAACTGATAAATCACGTCCCTGTGGTTCTGATGCAGAGCAGGAGAGTGCTAAGAGGTCACAAATACAGGCTATGAAACTTCTGTTTGTGCAAGGAGACAATGGATGTGTGGATATTTGTTGTAGGATAATAAATGAAATTGCAAAAAATTAAGTTGTATTTCAAGAGAAAGTAACTTTAACGTGCCATCAAAGTTTCCAGAATGGATTTGACCTCCACATATATTAAAAAAATCTCTCTCTTTCCAGTCAGTCTACCTGCCTGATGCATCGTTTATTAGTAATGAAATATTTTTGTCTTGTCAGTCATGCCAGCTGGAAGGCTAAAGGGAACCAGGGTAAATCAGCACAGATCTTGTTTCAGCCATCAGGAGGAGGCAAAGGAAGAATGCAGAATAGAAAACAATCACTTGTGTAAGTTTTGAGAAAGGAATGGAGAGCGTAGGAGGCTGCCTTTTGCTGCAAAGAAGCTGTTGTGCTGGCAGTGTCCATGCTGCAGTCAAGCAGTGACATAGGGGACACATTGTCCTAGTCCACCTATTAATTGTCACCAGATGGTTGACTTAGTCCTTTGACTGCTTGCTCTTTAAAATACCTGTAAGTCACCGTAGCCTCTTCATTATTCAAGCTTATGCTGTTTTTTTTATTTTGCACAACAACCGACAGGTAGTGGCAATGCTGTGTTTGTGCTTGGAAAGCCCAGGAGCTGTGCTAGGTAGAAAGAGCTTGGTTCGGTCTTTGTTTTCTCCTTGTGTGGCCAAGCAGCAAGGCTGTGGTTATGAGGAAACAGACCTTGTCCTTGAGGAACTATGCTGAGGTCAATAACTCCTTACTCTGTGAAACCACGTTTGGTCAAAACCACCCATCCAGAGCTTTAAAAAATATTTTTCTTATGTGAAAAACATTTTAAATCTAGGCAGTGTTTATTTACTGTCTTGTTTTATTCTTCAGATATGCCTCTTCATGTCCGACGTAGTAGTGACCCTGCACTGATTGGCCTCTCAACCTCTGTAAGCGACACAAATTTTTCTTCAGAAGAGCCTTCAAGGAAAAACCCTACAAGGTGGTCCACAACAGCAGGCTTTCTCAAGCAGAACACTCCTGGCATACCCAGTGCTCATGAAAGAAAGGTATCTTTCTTTCCTTCTCTTCATCCAATAGATGACAAATGTGCATGAATCTTGGAATTGTTTTGTCCATCTCTCACCTGCTCCTGGTTTAAACTTGTGTTTTATGGCCTTGTCAACTAAACCCCATCAACAACAAAGGATTGTTTGAGTCACACATGTCCTGCCCTCTGGAGAGTCTTGGTGATGCCCACAAGCAGGGTTTCTAAAAAAACTTGATTTTGCCATTAACTGTATTGAAGTTCTGATTACTCATTACTCTGCAAAGCAGGGCTTAAATGCTGTCACGCATTTTCTTTGAATGCAAATAGGTCATTTCTATAATGATTTTTACTGATCTCCATAGAAATCCCAAGGTGAATGAATAATCTGCATGCTGACAGCTGGTCTGGTCTGTCTTTCTGAAACAGCATTGCTAGTTTTTACTTTTTAAGGCACTAGTCAAGTAATACAAAACAGAAATTGCTAATGCTGTCTCTCCTTGATAACATTCTTAAAACTAAAACAGTAAAATGCAGAGTGAGTATTTTTCTCCATTTATTCAATGTAATTTCAGTATCTCTCCATGAACTGCATTATTAGCTAGGGAAGCCAGCAGGAAGCTCTCTTCTTAGTACATTATTGAAAAAAAATTGGAAGAAATGTTCCCTTTTGTACAGCCCCCAACATTCCCCATAATTGTGATGGTGATTTGCAAACAAATTCAAAAGGAAAAACATATGCATGTTTTCCAATAGAAATCCATAACTTTTAAAGAAGACTGCACTTTCAGTTACCATTCAGACTGCATAGCACAAAATCCTGTTGGAAAATGTGCAGCTTATCATAGCTAATTTTTTTCATGATTATTATTAATTCTGCATAATATAAATGCAGACTAAGACTCTGCAGCCAGGATTCCCACACTGCAAATAAAGAAGTCTTTTCAAGCTGTTAATGTACTGAACTATCTTGAGCAGGCTTCTGATTATTTTGAAAATGTGTAAAAGCACAATGCTTATAGGCTCTGAGATACACGTTCTTAGGGAGGTGTCAGTTTAATATGGTTTTGTTAGGTCTCTGCTCGATACGGATTTCAGGTAAGTAATGGTGTATTTTCTGTCACTTGTACTGGTGAGACACAGAAGTGTATGTTGTTATGAAAAGTATTTATTCTACTATTCTGATTTGGAGAAGAAAAATGATAAACTAATCCATTTAAAGTGTTTTTCTGAAATCATAATGAGACTGCACTTCTTTTTTTCCACAAGATAGATGTGGAGGGCCATACAGAGCATAATCACAGTTCTTTGAGTGTCTCAAGTTAGCAGAAATTGGGGAGAATTGAACAGCAGCTAATCTTTCACACTAGTCGTCTTCCATCATTAGTTTTTCAGCATGTACTTACTCTTGATTTTTATGAAAATATTTCATGTCTGCTGAAGTGTGGTGACCAAACTGGAAAGGAATGCCTGTGAGCTCATGTAGTGATGGGAAGCAAGGCACAGGAGAACAATAAATCAAGATTGTGAAGAACTACCATAGGTTAGTTAGTACAATAGATACTAATAATTTGTTTTACTTTTTTTGCATACTGTATTGGCTCTTTGAATAGAGTAGATCACAGAATGTGCTATTTTTAATAAGCAAGATACAGTAAGCAACTGGAATTAAGTAATAATTGCTTGTGTAACATACGTTCTGAATTCATACCGAGTTCATTTGTGCTAGACTGGTTTTTTGTGTTTTCAGCATATTGATTTTTTTTTTTTGGTGTGAATCAAGATTTTGTAGCGAATCCTATTGCTCTTAGGGATAGATATTAAGGATTCTTCTTTCCTTTCCCAGTATTAGCAACAATTTCATTTATAGTATTCCAAAAGGAATAAATTTTGAAAACTTGCTCACCAAAGTGCTAATGATGAATTTTCGTGAATGTATTTTGGTTATTTGAACTGGAACAGGTCCTCACTACTTTTCTTATGTTATGTTGTTTTCTTCAGCTACTCAAAAAACCAAAAAAGCTGGCTGTGCTTTGTTTCATATTGGTTTTCTGATTATAGATGACACAGACAATTGAAGCAAAGCAACGAGAACAATCTTAATTTTCTGTTCAGTGCATTGGGCTTGAGCACCCATATATCTCTTGTGGGTGGCTGACACTACGTAATGTTTTCACTGCAGTTCTCTCTCTTGACAGCACAAGAACATATGTTCTTGGGCTAAGAATTGCAGCACAGTTGTAGATTAGCAACTTTGCCCCAGCAGTATCTTGCAGAAACAAGAAAAAGGTTTCTGGGAGAGTTGCCAAAAGCTTCATCCACCTACTGACTCGTAAGAAGTGATATTACTTTCAGCCCATCACCTCTAAAGAGAAATAATTGACAGGTAGAAACCCTGTCCAATTTTTTGAGGAATTAGCAGAGGGAGACTGCGTGTATCTGGCAGAAGGGATTTATTTCTCAGGGGCGAGTGAGAGAAGGCTCCTTATTCATGTTTGTTTCATTTTGGGCAAGAAGAATTTGGTATGGCAGGAAAATGGGCAGATGCCCAAGATGAGATGAAATGAAGGGGTGGGAGTGTTGCCATGCATTGAGGGCTGTGAGGAGTCAGGACACATGCTAGTAGTTCTGGGCAAACAGAAAAGGGAAGAGGGCACTGGGGAGGAGGAAAAACGTGGGATGTTTGAAGGGTCCTCTTGAAGAAAATGTGGTGCTACCTGTAGCTATTAGGGTAGATGAAGCAGGATATGAGGCTGCCCTGTATCTGTCAGAAAAGAAGAGAATGACTGAGAGGGACAGAGTTTGATTTGAAGGGGCCTGAACAGGTCCTGCAAAGATTTGAATGTGTTGAACTTCAGATGCATTTCTGCTACAGTAAGTAGGATATTATGATATGAAACCCTTGCAATAAAGTGGATGTACTCTAACATCCATTTTTCATATAATGTCATTGTAAGTAAACATTTATTGTCAAGAAATCACAATACATTCTGTTTCCTTAGAATTGGAATCTTTATTGTTTCTGGTTTCTGTGTTCACCTGTAAGAGCAACTTGAAGCCAGGTAGTCTATGTTCCAAAGTCTTTATTTGAAGAATTATCATTATTATTGATTATTTACAATTTATTGTAGTGTTGGTAGCTGTACTCAGTTAGTTAATTCCTGACCTCTTGCTTCTGTATCCTTCTTGTGAGTGGTCTCAACCAAATAATTAGGTCTCGTGCAGCCTGAACAGGCTGGACTGCTGGGCTGAGACCAACGGCATGAGGTTTAACAAGGCCAAATGCCGGGTCCTGCACTTGGGGCACAACAACCCAAAGCAGAGGTACAGACTAGGAGAAGCCTGGCTGGAAAGCTGCCAGGAGGAGAAGGACCTGGGGGTGTTGGTTGACAGCCGACTGAACATGAGCCAGCAGTGTGCCCAGGTGGCCAAGAAGGCCAATGGCATCCTGGCTTGTATCAGAAACGGCGTGACCAGCAGGTCCAGGGAGGTTATTCTCCCCCTGTACTCGGCACTGGTGAGACCGCACCTCGAGTACTGTGTTCAGTTCTGGGCCCCTCACCACAAGAAGGATGTTGTGGCTCTGGAGCGAGTCCAGAGAAGGGCAACAAAGCTGGTGAAGGGGCTGGAGAACAAATCTTATGAGGAGCGACTGAGAGAGCTGGGGTTGTTTACTCTTGAGAAGAGGAGGCTGAGGGGAGACCTTATTACTCTCTACAACTACCTGAAGGGAGGTTGTGGAGAGGAGGGTGCTGGCCTCTTCTCCCAAGTGACAGGATGAGAGGGAATGGCCTCAAGCTCCGCCAGGGGAGATTTAGGCTTGAGATTAGGAAAAAGTTCTTCACAGAGAGGGTGGTTAGGGATTGGAACAGTCTGCCCAGGGAGGTGGTTGATTCACCTTCCCTAGAGGTGTTTAAGGTTAGGGTAGACGAGGTGCTTAGGAGCATGATTTAGGGATTGGTGGGAATGGTTGGACTCGATGATCCAGTGGGTCTCTTCCAACCTGGTCATTCTGTGATTCTATTCACAAAATTGGCTCACGATTATCAGTAGCTTCAGTATGTAAATTCACTTCTCAGGATTTTATAAGAAGTGAATATTAAAATCACTTTCAGGTACTTTTTTTTCCTGTGTGAGGGACATATCTGTCTTACCTAGCGACTCACAACTTGACTTATTCCTGTCTCTTGGTACCTTGAGCTGTTCTAATGAAACAAAAAGAAATTTCTTAGTAAAATGTCTTTGCAAAGGCCTGCAGTAATACCTGATTTGCAAGCTGGAATTTTGTTTGAATTGTGTTGAACTGTACTGCTGAACAGATTGTATGCAACTGAAGCATATCATGTATGCTTTTTTCCACTGCAGCAAAAAGTTTTTTGATATTGTTGCTTTCTGAATAACTTGTTCATTTGAATCACACTTTTAATAATTTAGTACTAAAGCCTATTGTCTTAACTAGTTGCCCTTTATAGGTGTGAGCAGCATTAATAAAAGTCACATTTCTTTTCCCTCAGATGTTTTTGTTGCTATATTGGAAGTATATAAATGCAACAGCCAGATATGTTGCATGCTATAATGACTGTGTATTAATTATTCCATATATTTGCAGTGTGTTACTTTAAGTTTATGTCTCTATTTGTGGTGAGGAATTGCATGTAATTACAAATTACTTATCTGCTTTGGTCCTGCTTCTCTGAAAGATTCAAAGCTTATCTAGTTAACCTGGCTTGCTTAATGCGAGGATATACCATGGCTAACAGACTTATGAAAAATTTCCCACTGTGACTTTTCTGAATTTGATTCATTTATTGTTGCATCAGAGATAACAGCATTGGTACAGCAGAAAGAAGTGAAAATCTACATTAAGAAGGAGACCTCAAGAGAAAGCAGTGAGAGTGAAATTATTGTGCACGACATTTTTTGCCTCTTTCGCTCCTGGGTTCACCCACCAGGAGCAAAGCAAATGGCATGCGACATGCTCCATGGGGTGGATCAGCAACAGCAAACACATAGCTGAGTGCACTTGGCACATAATTTTTTAAATTTAATTTTCCTTCTCTTTTTTGCCTTTGCTGTTTAGTCAGCAACCAGTTTTTTTTTCTTGTTTGTTTTTAAATAAGTTTGCCTGTATATGTATTTTGAGGTTGAAAATAGCCATGCCTTGTAGTCCGCCAGGGCTCAGTGCTGTGTCCAGTTGATCTGCTTGAGGGTAGATGGCTCTGCAAAGGGATCTGAACAGTCTGTATCGATGGGCTGAGGCCAACGAGATGAGGTTTAACAAGGCCAAGTGCAGAGTCCTGCACTTGGGACGCAACAACCCAATGCAGCCCTACGGGCTTGAGGAAGAGTGGCTCAAAGGGTGCCTGACAGAGAAGGATGTAGGGGTGTTGGTTGACAGCTGACGGAACGTGAGCCAGCGGTGTGACCAGGCAGCCAAGAAGGCCAATGGCATCTTGGCTTGGATCAGAAACAGTGTGGCCAGCAGGACCAGGGAAGTGACTCTGTCCTTGTACTTGGCACTGGTGAGGTCGCACCTCAAATAATTTATTCAGTTTTGGGCCCCTTAGTACAAGAAAGACATTGTCCTCCTGCAGAAAAACATGCATGTATTATATGAAAAGCTTCAACAATAATGGTATGTCAGTGTCAAAATCAGGTTTAACGTGAAAACTAGTTTCATTTAGTTCTGAGTCTTTTTAAAGACAGCTTAGTGAGGTCTGATTTATCACTGTCACCAAGGACATGTTATTTCAATAGATATTAACTGTAATTCAGGGGACTGAAGAGCCCTGTATTAGAACTATGTGTGTTAGTGTAATTTTATTGCTATGGAGTCTGAATTGCAGAGTGTAAATCAATTAAATTGACTAGGGAAGACTGTGGACTGAAACATTGGGCATCGTTTTAGGAACGAGAGACTTAAGTGTTGCTGATGCTTCTTGAGGCGCTTCATCTCTGGTTTGTACTCCTGCAGAAAAGAGGTAGCATGTACCAGACGAAAGTCTTGGTAAAGCACTGTAATACAACAGAGTCAGCTAAAGAGAGGTAGAGGGTAAATGCAAAAAGCCTGACATCTCTGCCATGATGGGTTTTAAGCTGTCACATAATGAATGCAGCTTTCTGCTTTCAAAATAATAATGTTTGAACCAGATGTTCTGAAGGATTCAATAGCCATGAATATTTCTTCATCCAGGTTTATTTCGGCATGCTTTTCTTTTTTTCAATGAGACAGTCATGATTCTTGTCATTTCAGATATGATTCATGTAGACTGAGAGGATGTAAGAATGAGAGCGAGTTATCTGCAGAGGATGAAATAGAATGTTTTAATGCAGAAAATGTTGTTATAGGAGAGAGGTTAATGGAAATTCAACCCCCAAAAGTTATATGCATCAGTTTTCTTTCTTTGTGATAGTAACGCGTTGCTGGCAGCTTGTCACATGATGCTGAAATAGTTTAGAGGAATAGTACCTGAATAGACTGCAGTATAAAATAAACATAGCATATGTTGCTTTTATCCTGGGTAGTGAGCAAAATTAATGACTTTTACAGAATCACAGTACAGCTGAGGTCGGAAGGTACCTCTGGACATCATCTAGTCCAGCCTTTCTGGTCAAAGCAGGGTCAAATAGAGCAGGTTACTCAGGTCTGTGTCCAGTCAGTTTTGAGTATATGCATCTCCAAGGATGGAGGCTGCATCACCTCTCTGGACATCCTCTTGCACTGCTTTATCACCGTTATACTAAGAAAGTTGTTTCTTATGTTTCAGTAGAATAACTTGTATTTCTTTATGTGCTCATTGCCTTTTGTGCTTTCACTGGGTACCAGAAAGAAGACTCTAACCTTCTTTCACAGAGCACCTAGTGATATTTGAGTGCAATGAAAAATAAAATCTTTATGAAAGAACTCAAAATTCCTGACTTTCAAAATGTGAAAACAAATACGATATTTATCTTTATCATCATCAGATTGGAAATAGGGAACAAAAGGTAATGGCCAGTGTGCATCACTTCATACTGTGCTATTCTGTTTGCTGAGTACTGTGTAGACAAACAGGGTTCAACTGTTTGCATCCAGTAGTCAGTTAGGACCAGATGTGTTAAGGATCAGGGAAAAAAAATCAAGAACAAACCCAACAAATCCAAAATGAAGGTGTGATTTTCTCCATCTCTTTTGTTGTTTTACCTCTTTTTGCTCCGAGTCATCCATTTGTGGAAGACAATCTACCAAATTTTCCCTCTGTCCCCCCAAACAGAGACAGATTACTAGTGCAAGACCCTAGAGCTGTCTGAGAACTGGTGAGGCTTTTTCTGTTTCTGCTCTGAGGCTGAGCAAGTCTGTTGGATCACACTCAATCTTTGTTATTCATCAGTAACATAGGAAGAATGTGTATTTTCCTGGCAGTGCTGTACTATCCCATCTCTGTTTGGTGAGTGAACGAAGTTTGGTCCAAAGATCAGAGAGCACGGTGCTGCATCATGAGCTTGGAATGCCAAGGAGGGTCTGGGTGAGCTGGTCTCTTACTGGTGATGAAGGAGTGGTGGAACGTGCACGGGCTGTTTGTCTTTTCACTTCAGTAAATGAGGTGTACAGCACCTCTCTGTGAGAGGTGGTGAAAGCTATACTAAAACCAGCAATCTGTCAAGTACATTGTATAGGATAATTGAAATTGTAATGGCTGGCTGGCTTTTCCTCTGCCCCATTCATCTAAGTGAATATGTACTTTGCCAGTTCCCATGTTTAAATGTTCATCTCTTTTCTTTTCTTTTTTTTTTTTTTTTTCATATTCTTGCAGCTCTCTTTGGGTTTGAGGGTGAAAAACTCTAGGCCTGAAGGAATAATTCGATAAAAGATAGAATAAGTTTCAAAAAAAGAAAGAAAAAAAAGTTGGAGTTTCAAGTTTACTGATTTTTTTTTTTTATAAGTTTAGAAACACACATGCTTTCATTGGCAGTGGTTGGATTTGGTTTTTGACCTGCTTTTAACAATTTATTTGTAACCATGACTATGTGTTTACACGATACACTTGTGATTCAGAAGTGTGCTAAGACTGATATATTTGTCTGTCTTATTTTCATCCTGTCAAGGTTGTGTATTGGTGCAAAGAAGGTTTGAATTTTGGCTGCATGTGTAGATAGCAAGAATAAAGTTTAAAGTACAATCCAGGTTCCAGACTGCACTTCCTTACAGAGCCCTGGCATGAGGCATGAGTCTGTGTGGTTCAAACAGTGATCGTTTCAACCCTTTTTTACTTTATTTGTTGTATTTTTAGGTCGTGTTGCAATGAATACTTGGCCCACAAGAAAGAGGGAAAGATAACTAGGCAAAGTAGTCTCAGAATAAAATTCAGACCCAATGTGGAACTAATCCATACAAGGGAGTAGTGAGGCTGGGGAAAAGATGGTCAACTTTAATTAGTGGGGAAACTCAGCTCCAGTAAATACAGGATTTCAAACCCGGAATGCCTAGTCACCTTCTGGGGTTGTTTTTGTTATGACTAAATTTGGGGCTGAAACAGATGTCACTTAGCGTGGTTTTGTTTCACTATCTGATAGAAAGGGGATGATCATTCTACACTACCACCCAGTTTTATTGTCGTCTTATGAATGAGCTTTTCAGCTCCGATACACAGATGCCCAACTTAAGAGTGTTGCTGGCTGAGCACACATGGGGAGGATGCCTGTGAGACTGCAGGTTGCCTAAGATAATGGCATTGCTGTAAAATCAGGGAAAAGAGAAACACACTGCTACAAGCCATCTGTCTGGTACCGATTTGGACCTTTCAATGCAAAACTGCAGAAGGGATTCTGGCCAAGGTCTGAAAGGAATTTGAAAGTCAGATGAGGTGATGGATGGTTTACTGGCACCCTTGTGGAGTCCCTTGTAACTACGCAGTAGAGGGTGGTGGTGTGAGTAAAGGCTGGTGGAGCAGAGGAGCGGCGGGCTGGCAGCAAGTGGTGGCACAGCTACTTGTATGTGGATGGAGCAAGTGCTCCAAGAAGCCTTTATGTTTCTGACCTTGAATCACTGCTCTTCTACATACTTGTCAGTGTAGTGAAGAAAGAGGAAAAAACAATTTAGTTAGTCTGAGAGGACAGTACAGTTATCCCCTCACCCTAGTTTTTTGTTTCAGGAATGCATATGCAAGTTTGTAAGCATAGAAACAGCTGGTTGCACCTGTCAGATTTTCACTGTAGTGGTATGGCCACCTGAGAACATGTACTGAGCACTTGAAAGGATAATGGAGACGGCTTATAATATATATTCTTCATTTCAAGATCTAAATAGAAGATCCTTGTGAAGTTTCCTATAACCTGTTGTTTCCTGTTTCCCTCAGCTCCACAAATATATTTGATATTAACATTCTGTTTGTTAAATCCTATCTTTAGACCATACTTTTGAAATAAATTCTTTACCACATCTTTTCCTCCCCTGCAATTTAATTTCTTGACTCTCCCAAGGAATCAAATGAACGGATGTTGACATTAAAGATAAACAACTTTTCGATTGCTATTTCATGTAAATCCACATTGACAGAAAACATTGTATAAATTTGGGTACATAATTAAATATCTGGTGAAGATGTCAGGATTGTGCATAATTATATTATTGTACTTAAATGGGTAGCCATGTAGATTCCGGTATAGCTGGATATACACAGAAACTCTAAAAGGCCCTTAAAGTGGCACAGGCAAAAAGAGAACATTTTGCTTTAGTGAAAAAGAGTAGAAAGAGAAACCAATTTCTAAAATATATTGTGTACAGGAACCTGAACTGTAGCTTCATGACATTTTAAGTTAACTGCTTCATTTATTTTTCTTTAAAATGAAACTATGGAAAGTCATGCCTTTTTAGTTAAGAAGCTTATGGAAATAAATTCCAGCTCCTGAATTACAATTGTGGAATATCAACTGCCATATGTTATTTGTGTTGTTTTGCATTAACTTTTGTGAGGTTTTTATTGTGAGATTAATAAATAAAGAGTGAATTGAAAAAGCAGCTTCTTTCCTGTCCATCAGTGTTAGAAATAAGAGTATACACTGCCTGATAATTTCTAGCTTTGCTTGTATACATGTAGAGGTGATGACATTTTTTGATTTTTCCATTGTAAACAAGAGAGATCAACATAATGTTCTGGATAGGCATGGGTTTTTTTTTGTTTAATTTAGCCTATACTCTTTGACAGTAAATATTTACATATAACACCACATGCACAGAAAGCTGTCCATTCATCATGACACTTAGTTATTGTGCTTTTTTAAGGTGAGGCCTTGCTTGTCAGTCAAAGGACAACGTGGAATGTATTAATTGGAATTGGACAGCTCTGGAAATACCTGAACTTAAAATGATAGAACTTTAGCAGAACATTGGCTTTTCAATTATCTTTCACCTTGTAGGCATCTAATGAGCCATTGTCAATGCATAATATGTTAATTCCATTCACAGTATTGTAGACATTTCTGTATAGAAGAGACTATTTCAGTTGGAGGGGACCTACAGTGATCATCTAGTCCCATTGCCAGACCAATTCAGGTCCAACCATATGTTAATGTTCGCTACAGTCAACTGTACCTCCCAGTTTGGTATTGTCAGCAAACTTACTAATGGTGCATGCAACTACTGCATCTAGATTGTTGATAAGTAGAGGAGGAGGCTGAGAGGAGACCTCATTGCTCTCTATAACTACCTGAAAGGAGGTTGTAGAGAGGAGGGAGCTGGCCTCTTCTCCCAAGTGACAGGGGACAGGACAAGAGGGCCTCAAGCTCCGCCAGGGGAGATTTAGGCTGGACATTAGGAAAAAATTTTTCACAGAAAGGGTCATTGGGCACTGGAAGAGGCTGCCCAGGGAGGTGGTTGATTCACCTTCCCTGGAGGTGTTTAAGGCACGGCTGGACGAGGTGCTAAGGGCCATGGTTTAGTATTTAATAGGAATGGTTGGACTCGATGATCCGGTGGGTCTCTTCCAACCTGGTTATTTTATGATTCTATGATTCTATAAATTGGAACAGAACTGGCTCTAGAACTGGACCATAAAGAAAGCTTCTGGTGAGTGGTTACCAGCCAGATATAGCCCCATTCACTACAATCCTTTCAGCTCTGCTCTTCAGCCAGTTCTTCACCCAGCACACCATAAACCCGGTCATCCCATAGCTGGATGACTTGTCCATCAGGATGCTGTGAGGGATGGTATCAAAAGCTTTACTCAAGTCCAGAAAAGCTACATCCACTGCCTTCCTTTCATCCTCTAGGTGGGTAACCTTATCGTAGGAGGATATCAAATTAGTTAAATATGACTTTGATTTTGTGAACCTGTGTTGACTGTGCGTGATGGTTTCATTAGATTTTAAACATCTTTCATTAGTACCCAAGTATCATCTTCACCATATTTCCCAGGAACTGAAGTTAGACGAACAGGTTTATAGTTCCCTGGATCTTCCCTTAATACCCTTTTTGTAGTTTGGAATAACGTTGACTTGTTTCCAGTCAGTGGAGACGCAGACTCCCAAGACCTTCGATAAATGCTAGAGGGGTCCTACCATAACATCTGCTAGCTCCTTCAGAACGCTGGGATGAATTCCATCAATCCCTGTGGACTTGTGAGCATTCAGCTGATACAGCTGATGCATTACAATTTCAGCACCCACAAATGGAAAGTCACTGTTCCTACACTTGTGGTCCTCAGACTCAGGGGACCGTGCAGTGCAAGGTCTGTCAATATTATTAAAGAATGATGCAAAAAGACTTAAGGTTAGTGATGCTGGTGGTCTGTAGGGCTACAACTGCGGGTAAAAATCATGAGTGAGTTTATGCACTGACAGCTAGTAATTGAACTACACAGGTCATGCTAATGCATCGTTTTATCTACAAGCTGTAGAGGCTTTGATGAGGAGCTTGTTATATATTGCATATCATCTAAAATTAAAAGCATGGCAAAATCGCTTCATTTTTCTTGTCCCCTTTCACCCAGTCCTCCAGCAAAGCCTCACAGGGACTCTACACTGAACTAAATCTTAAGATGTTACATTGTGTGTCCTCATTAAAAATACTGCAAAATGCTGCTAAGTGTAGTGGTAATATTGTGACTTGGCAGTTTTAGTGTTTTATTGATCAGTTTCCATTTGGAATGTGATAAAGCTGACACAGCCCCTGGTCCCCAAAGATATTTGGGAAGGAAACTTCTTAAAAAAAATTAGAGCATTTAATTGTAACTGATGATACGTGTCAGCCCCAGTCCCTGGAGGGCTTTACAGCTGCAGCTCCGGAAGAAATGAGAATTCCCTGCGTGACCCTGATGGCTTCTATAACATGAACTCTTTGTCTTTATGCTATTGAAGATAAAAGCGACATACACCTTTTCCAGTTAGAAGTTAGGAGTATGTGTGCTAACGCTAGATCATGTTGAATAGAAAGAAAGCTTTCTGGGCTAACATTTGAATATTTTTTAAATAGCAAACAGATTGCAGTAGAATGGTTGAGCTTGTGATATAGTTTATTGCCACTGCTATCTTGGAATTAGCTCTATCAGTAGTGGTAGTCAAGATCCCTGCATAGACAGGGTTCCAGGTAGCCAACAACATCTTATGGTTTTGTGATGTAGCTCTTGGTGAGAGGGGCCATGTCCAGCAATGTTGAAAGTGCTGGTCTCTTTGCTCCTGGTCTAGCTCAGTGCTTGCTCCCGTGGTGTCACCTGTGGGCTACAGGTTAAGCTGTTGGGCAGAAAGCAGTGACAAAGAAAGGAATGCACGACTTGTCTATGGCTGGTTGTTTTTCTAATGTTTCACCAATATGACTGTGTGTAATTGTTACTCTTGTGAGGTATTTGTTACACTCTGATAACAGCACTATTTTGAGTCTCTGAGCAGCACCGAGAAACACAAGAAGTTACAGGAACCACATCTCTACCATTCCAGCTTTTACTTTTGCTGTCAGAAAAATTGCTTAGTGACTTTGATGCCTTCTGTATGAAATGAAATTGTGTAGATTGTTGCAGGAGAAAAACAATCTTCTATTAAAAAGGGCTGCAGCAGGAGTATTTTGGTAGATGGTATGAATATACTCTTCTGATCAGCACAGAGAGCATTCCTTAAAGAATTCTTGACATTAGTATAGATGCATGAAACAGAGGCTTAATATAACTCGTTTGCATTGTGTGCTGTGGCATTTAGAACTTTTAACAGCATGATGTTCCAATCCCAATATAAAATCTTAAGCATTAAGACTGTCCTGTATGATCCAGATTAGAGGCTTAGCATTGGAATCGCCGAAGAACAACACATTCCTTGATGAACTTCTTTATCTTCTTTCTTGCTCTTGCACAAAACTCCTCTGCATGGTAACTGATGCCGTGTGGACAGAGATTTTTGTGTAGCATAGATAAAAGTATCTTTTTTGAAAGTTTCCATTGAAGATTGTAAACATGAATCAATAAAATATGGAATTATAAAGTAAGGAAATACAAAAACCTTCTTGTTACATAGGAAGAAATTTCTGTTTGTTCATTCAGGTAGGTGATGGTCTTTCAGTGAGTTATTGTTCAATGACAATAACTCATGTACCAAAGGTATGGGGTTTCTGTGCATAAAATAATCTCCCATTATTTCTTTGTCTGACTTTGATTTTGTTGTTATACCTTTCCACCACTTCAAACAAGAAAAATTGTTATTTTGGCTTATAGGAACTGTGCCACCTCTGTCACCAGAGGAGGAGAATTGAATAAGAGAAGCAGCAGGAAAAAAATTGATTTGTACACTGTGTTCCCTGGCTTTTATGGCTCTTCTAAGGGACAGTTGTACAAAGCAATGACTGGCTTCCACTGTCATTTTCTAAGCAAGAGACTGAGCAAGTCTCTAGTTTGCTGTGTGGTTAACTGAAAAACTGTTTGTTTTTTTCTTTCAGTTACTGAAAGACACAAAGTTCTTTCTCATTTGTGGCGGGATAAACAAATTTATAGTGGTGATTTGTGAGACTGGTTACTTGTGCAGGCATATTTTTACAAGGTTAGTTTACGCTGGTTGAATTCAAGCTTTAATGTCTTGAAATGGAAGATTTATACTACAAAGTCTCTTTTAAGAAAAGAAGTCATCAATTAAGAATGCTTAAGTTTGACATATTTGGGAAAAGACTGCTCTTGCACAGGAAGCTTTTGAGAACTGTGCTACATATCACAGTTACAGAAACCTGAATTTCCTACCAAAGCCTGTCATCCGCTTATGGGAAAAAAACTTGTGAAGGACAATTGTAAGGAAATTGATGCTATGGTCCATGTTTTAGAATATTAGACTAATACTGTGGCAGACCAAAGAAATATCAATACAGTAAATAGGGAAAGGAAATGCTTATGCTGATGGAATAAGTATTGATTAAAGAAGGGGACAACATCTACTGTGTGCTATACTTTTAAAAAAAAGCAGTTATTAGCTGTGAATGTGCACTGGTATTTGTTTATATTTTTAGTGATTTTCAAGATTTCTAAAAGCAGTAGTATTGCAAAATACGTAGGACTACAATCTGATTTTATGAGAAAAATGTATTTTCTAAATTATCTGATTTGGCATGAAGATAAAAACTGACTGGAAAGAATACCTTGTTCCTGAAGGAACTGCACTTACAGTGTATTTATTATCCTCTTTTGAAAAGTGAAGCAGAATTTTAGCTCCATGTGTTATTTCAGTTGGAGGGAAGTGACCTAAGCAAGCTCTGAGTAATTCATTGACTTTGGGCTAACATACCTCCCATTGTTAAGGATCTGCCTCTGTGCTTTTGTTGACTTGCAGTGATTGGAATAGGTGAGGAATAATCATCGGCAGAAGCTGAAAAATCTGTACAGGTTGTGGGAAAGCTGTGAAGACAAACTCATTAATTAAAAAGAAATTTTTTTTTTTATTAGTCTCAATGGGATAAACATATCTCCATCAGCACTATCTTCGCCTGCTGCTGTTTTACCAATGTGACTGTATTTGTATACCTTCAGGCAAACCAAGCAAAGCATTATTATGTGGAATAGTAGTTCAAGGTTTGAACTCTCTGGCATGCTATACTGGTCGAAAGCACAGTACATGGAGCAGTGAGACAGTTTTGATTGTAAAATTGATTACATACAGAAACATGTGAAAATTATGTAGTGGCCTTTGCTATCAGTGGATGTACTGCTACACGGTATATTTGCTTTTGGTGAAAATGAAACTAAGGAGCCTAATGCTCTGAAAACTTTTCTGGGAAAAGTCTGTGCACTAGAGGTTTGAGGCTGTAAAAGAGAGGTGGTGAAGAATAAGGGGCTGCAAGAGCTACAAACTCACCAAAAGCTTTGGTTGGACTTCAGTGGCATTTTGGAAGGGAAGGTCTTGAAAATCAATTCTAGGCAATTGTGTTGTCCTTGAGTCCAGTTAGACCTGCGTTCTCCTTTGTCAGTCTTCCTTTTGTTTTCATAGAATCATAGAATGGCTTGGAGTTGGAAGGGAGTTTAAAGATTGGATCATCTAGTTCCAATCCCCCTGCCATGAGCAGGGACATCTACTGGATCGTGTTGCTCAAAGCCTCATCCAACCTGACTTTGAACATCTCCAGGGATCCATGACTTCTCTGGGCAACCTGTGCCAGGGCCTTACCACCATCATAGTAAAAAATTTTTTCCTAATATTGAATCTAAATCTCCCCTCTTTGAGCTTAAAACCATTATTCCTTGTCCTGTCATTACTTTTGCTGATAAAGAGTCCCTCTCCATCTTTCATGTAGGAGAAGATTTTTTGTTTAATAACCAGCTGCATTGGTCATGTGCAAGGACTGGTTGTTTTTTATAAGACACTTTTTTGTTTCTTTTGAACTAGAAAGATGAAAACTACAGAAGCCTACCACGAGATACTAGTAGCTGGTCTAACCAGTTTCAGAGAGACAATGCTCGTTCATCGTTAAGTGCCAGTCATCCCATGGTGGACAAGTGGCTGGAGAGGCAAGAACAGGTAATATATATGGGTATATATATATTACTTTTTTAATGTAATCTTTGTGCTACTCCAAGCTATTATGTAGAAGTGTATTTTATGTGATATTGACTCTAAGTGTAATACAAGCACCAGCAGCATGCTGATGAAATTTGTATGGGATTCCTTCTGCTTCCAAAAAAAAGATATTTTAAGACTGAAATGGATAGTTGGAAATTATTTCATTTTTGAGTCATAAACATGTTTATATAGTATATGGAGTGTTGCTGTTCTTCATAGCTGATACCAAGAGGAGTTTTTTAATTAGAGAGTATTATTTTGATAAACATTTTGCCATTGAAAGCTAATAATATTACTATAGAATAGCCAAATGTGAGTTAGTTTTGAGCTTGCTCTTCTAAATATTTGTTATTCTTAACATTGTAAATTATATTAATTATAAAATTTAAGACAGTGTTACTGTATTTATCTAGTGTACATTTATACTGCTTTGGATCTTGGGCTTATTTGAGACACTAAGTAATTCCAACTCATTTTTTTATTAATAAGCTGGTAGTCATAGAGGTTTAAAGACCTGAAATTAAAATTACCTAGCAGTCACTTATTGGATTTGTATATATCTGAAATTTCCCAAAAAGTGTCTTGAAGTATATAAGGAAAACACATTTTTACTATGAAGTCTGGAAATACAGTGGGAAGTCCACATATAGGATAATGTATATGTAGGATTTCTTCTTTACACAATGTCACATGAAGCATTGAGTTTTTACACTGAATATAAATATACAAATTTTGTATCTTACAACAAGGCATAAAACCAGAATTTGATTTATACAGAGGAGATTCCAAATAAAATTTGCCATTTAACCCAGCCCATGCTTCTTACATCATGCCTTGTGAATGGAGGGGAAGGTTTAGAGTCCAAGACTGGACTGCTGTCCTGGGACTGGTCTCCTTCACCTACAAATCCCATTCTGATATTTGAAGTCCAGAATTGCCAAATCTTAGGATATTCCAAACATTCTTTATTTAACCCCATTCATAGTTAAAAAAGAGCTCAAATAATATCACAGAATGTAAAAACCAAAAAAAAATCACAAATATGAGCTATTAACGATTTCTGTGTCTTGTAATTAGCATCAGGTTCATTTAAATTTTTGTGTTGTATGGAAAAAAGCCCTCTGTTTTTTGGTCCTGGTATATTTTCCTCTGCACATTTAATGTCAGTCGTAGTTCCATCACTCTTTTCCTCTCAAAAAATGTAGAATTTGAGCAAATTAGTTTAGCTGCTGTCTCTGTATCTGCCTATCTTGAAATAGAAAGTTGGTGCCCAGATTTGAAGGCATCTCCTGTGACGGTTCTGCTGGTTTGATATTTTTGAGGCATATTTCAGTGCATCATTAGGTTTTCACTGTGGCTGTTAATGAAACTGTTGTCTCAGCAAAGTAAGTTGCATTAGGAATCTTAATGGCGATCATCTTACAAAATGTTGAGTACAGGAATATTTTATTTTATGATGTTTTATATTAAGTTTTATGCTGATTTTGGTCTCTGAACAGCTTAACTAGTCCAATTTATTCACCAATTAGGTAAATAATTGAGCACTAGTGGTAGTCTGGAAGCATGTTTGCTACCTGAGTTAAGTGGCTGAAGTCTGCAACTGCGAATAACATATTTCTTCTGAGCAAATTTTCTGGTTTTTGGTTTTGTTTGTTTGTAGTGGTGTTTTTTTTAAGAGAGAGGGGCTTCATTCTTTAGGTGTTTTAATGAATCTGCATGTACCTGGAAGGCCAGGATCCTTTTGTGATTTCATATCAGCAGGATAACTAATTAGACCGAAACCTGTTTAGCAGGACATGCGGAAGAGTAGGAAGTCCATAACAAGAGTGGGATGCAGTAAAGCTTTTCAGAGAGAGGGAAGGAAGGGCCTGGCAGGGGGTGGAGTAGCTGCAGACAGGTAATATTCCACTCTTTTTTTAAGTTTTAAACTCTTTTTCAGTATCGTCCGTGGGCTTTTTGTTTTCCACTGGTTAAGCCTTATACTTATGTGGAGAAGAAACCGAAATGACGAGGTTGATATCTGGCATAATCAATTAATTTAGCAACTTGCCATCCTGGTCGTATGTTCCACTGTGGAGGGGCTGGAGTGGTCTGCACACCCTGCCAGTACATGCGTTAAATGTAGCAGGCAGCGGGGATGGCACCAAGGGTACGGCAGTCCTAGGGTGGAACCCATTGCAGATACCAGGGGGATCATAGTCCTAGTCTGACCTGCCTTTATGGCTCTTTAGAGGAGATAGTAGTAAACACTGGATTAATCTTGCAGACTTCCAGAGGCTTGTTATTGGAGGAAGGCTCTTCTGGCTTGGATTGAGTTACTTCCCTCAAAGCTTGCCTCACTTTTTCTTTTTGAATATCAGGTGAAAAACATTATCAACATGAGCTTTGTCATCTTCTAAAATACATGGCCGTTCACTGGAATTTCACTTTAAGGAGTGAAAGTCTGATGTGCCAAAGAAGTGCAGTTATTTTTGTGTGGACAACACCTTAATTTTCCATGAGCGGAACTACAGAGTGAACTCTGCTTCTGCAGCATCACAGCCTGTTCTGCAGATGAAACTGCAAGAGACCTTGTTTCTAGGAAATCATTATAAGTTGTTCTAGCAGGGACTAGTAAGGGCACAGAATTAGATATGTTCAAGTAGTTGTTAGAGAAATAGTTTTGTAATCTTGTCTAACTTTTAGTGTCTGAAAATGGAGGAATGCCTGAAGCCCGTTAAAATTCCTGGAAGTAATTGCTTTTGCTCCTATCTGTTGTGCTTTACTAGGACTCTGCTAAATTAATGTGATACATCAAAGAAATGGAAAAGATTAATTCTGCTTTCTGAGTCCTTAAGGTATTGAGGTGGTATATGCTATTTAGCTGTAATACCTAAGGATTCTTCCCAGTTAGTTCCAGAACCCTCTGGTTGTCCACAGGGCAAATGATCTGTGAATTTCTCAAGTCCACAAAATAAGTTATGTGAAACTGTTGGTACCAAAGAATTGTTTTACCACTATGAGACCAAAAATCCAAATACGGTTTCAGAATAAAGTTAAAAAGTGTAGGATTGTATTTTTTCCTTTTTTGCTCAATTATTTCATTGATTCTCTCCTATAGATTGTCAAATACTAGGAACAAAATTTGCAGTCTTTAATTTAATTCTGAACTATCTTAAAAAAAGAAAAACTTTTTTGTTCTTCACATTGCTCTCCACAGCACTTTCCTTCCTTCCCTGCAGCAACCAAACTTTGAGGAATAGTTAAAAAATCTGAAATGTATTCAGTGTATGTTATTGTCACTTCTATTTGAGAATTTTTTTCCCTGAGTTCACCTCAAGACTTGCTCAGACCCTGTTCAAATCTGGACTCATGCTATTTCATACTAGTGAGACATGAAAAAGGAACCTATGAAAAAGTTAAAGTTTTTGCCAGTTCCTTAGGTTAAAGTACAAAGAAAGCTTCTCTTGGGTGGTCATTTTAGTTTCATTAGTCAAATATGGAACTGGCACCAAGCAAGACAACTTGAACTGAAATACAATATTCCTCGCTCTGCTGGAGGGGCCTGTTTTGCAGAAGGATTGGGAGACTCCAAGTGGTGCTGTGCCCTGGGAAAGGGTGCAGGAGCAGCAGGAGAGGAAAATTCTACAGGTGCCCTGCTTAATTGTGAAGCAGTTGATCAGATTTACAAGTAGAATGAGATTGGTTCAATTAAAATGATATGCAAATATATATACACACACATAACTATTGGGTATATACCTGTATTTGTCAGTGCATGAAAGCAAGATAGGAGATAAATTTCATGATTATTACCGAAGAACAGGTCTGATTCCAAAAATCCCAGTAGCTTTCTAGTATCTAGCAAAAACCAGAGATAAAAGCAACTGAAATATATTCTGAAATAGGAGGAAAAGTTGGTTACTGCTGCTGTCTTCTTGAGCTGAAATGTGCTGTGTGGAACATTTGCCACAAGTTATTCTTATTCATGACATCTGTCCATAGTAATCTGGTACAGTATCTCTGCTTCCATTTCCAACCAGATCAGATGTGCAAGTAGCATATGATCTTATGTCTCCAGCTGTAGAGTACCTGCCTTCAGCCTGTATTTTCAGCAAAATAAGGCCTGCTTTTAATATGATAGAGTATATTCTCTTAGAACACTTGGATGCTATTAATTAGTGCTGTATCAGTTGAAAAAAAATGCAGAGCTTCAGAGGTAGGTTGGTGGAATCAAACAATAATTTCCTGTGGATTCTCATACTCCTACTTACCCATGTTGTTAAATTTTTCATTTAACAGAAAACCCTTGCTTCTGTTTTATGCTGTAGTACAAGAATAGAAGGCAGAAATGCAGCTCATTTATTTTGTTTAATTCTGAATGTTTTGTAGTGGTAGAGCTAATGCATATAAAGATTTCTGTTATCATTGTGTTTCTCCTGTCTGACAGGTGTATTTTGGCTTTGGTTAGTAGGTTTTATCATGACTATAAATACAGTGGGAAGGTCTAAAACATCTGTGTTTCCTGGACTGGAGATGTGGAGGCTTGGGGAATGAGGACTTATATCTCCAACTCTTCACATATAGAAAGTTAACTGCCTTTAAAAAAATGTAGTCATTAATAAGGAGATCTGCTTTAAGATATGGAAAAGGGATTCACTAGTTGGAGGAATCACTTTTAACTGGTTCTCCATTACTCTGTGCAATGCCAAGATGGAGTATCATTGCTTTCCCTCCTCTCTAATTACGCGTTATGAATTACCTCTGATTATAACAACCTTAATGAACATAGAACCATGACAATGTATAAATTATAAAATAGAAAAATTATTTTTAAGTGTGTCATATTCTTTAGAAAGGTTTTCTATCACGAAGACAGATGTATGCGTATGTTTGTAGCTGCAAACCCAATGCTAAGTCCTGTCTCTGTTTAGGAGATCTTCAGTGGATGGTCCCCTATGAAAGGTGGGTGATCTGTGAGTGTAGCCACGAGGCTATCCAGGGTTTGTAAAACCAAGCAGGACTACACTGAGGCTGACCATGGGAGGAAAAAGTGTTTCCAGCAAGTGAACAAGGCTGTGGCTCGTGGTTTGCTTGCTTTGGCAGGTAGAGCAGTAGGACACAGCTGAGAAAGGCATTGTTTGGCATCTGACTGGGCTATGGCCTATAATTCAGTACTATAACTATGGGCAGGTACAAGCAGTGACCAGTGCATTGATAGAGGATTCACTTAAGGTTTATGCTACTGAAAGAGCTGAATAGAAGGTGCCCCTGCAAGAGTTCAGTCTCCCCAATCCCATATCCACTTGCAAATTCAGCTTTTTTACTACTTGAAATAGGGATTCTTGGCCAAGTGATCACATTGGCTTCATTTGATGGGTTTGCCAACACTTGAGTGCTACAGCATTTGTTTCTTCTATGAAGAAAGTGAAAAGCTTGGTCTGGCCCAAGAATATTTTCTCTGAGCTGCTGTTGCTACAGGTAACTAGATATTGACTGCTACCTTTATTTTTTTATATTGGGAAGATGTTAAATCCTTCAGCTCAGGTGCTAACATGAAATGTAAGCTATGAAGTGCTGACTTGAGCATGACCTCGGCACGAGAAGGGGCATTTCTGTGTCAGCAGGGCTGTGGTTTCATCTAGCTCTGGGCCAGTGAAATGCCTTTGTCTGACTGCCAGAAGAGCACCTTGACATCTTGGAGTCAGTACTGAACACAGGTGTAATAATCCTATTCTTTTCTTTTTTTTTCCTTTTTTTTCTTTTTGACTAATTTCACCTTTGGAATATCTTTTAATATATAACACGATCAATATTATTAAATAATTTTTAATAGCTTTTGACTTCCCAAAAGGGTGTAGTGGTATAGGACTGTCACTGATGCCCAAAATGAGAAAATTGTATCTAGGTGTTTATAATGCGAGTACCTACATAAAAATATCAAAAAACCTGTAGTACTGGAGTCTAGATCTGCAAATAATTCGAAGCATGCATGTGATCGGCTGGGTTGATTCCAGGCTGGACCCCACTGAGCTGCCTCTGGCAGCTGAGGCTCTGATGGTGGTTAGGTGCCCAGATACATCTCCACCAGGGTGTCTCGCTGGAACTGGTTTTCTATTATGTGTCAGAGTTCTTAAAAAAGGGCATGGGAGGGTAAAAGAATCTCTTATGACGAGCACGTAAACTCTCTGTATTTATGATTTCTGCTTTTAAAGTTAAATTTTTTACCACTTTTTTCTGTAGTGAGTATCAGAATTACAGGCCTTACAGGTTTCAATCTGACTATGAACCTACTTAGTTTCAAATCTAGATTTCTAAATCTAAACTTAATTTCCTTATTTATAAGACATCTGATTTTTAGGTTTTAACTTCATCTATTTATTATTTTTATGTAGACACTTAATTCCTACCCCCTAGAAGATTGTCGTGTCTTCTGAATTCAGCAGAATGTCTGTATTCTTCTCTATAAAGCTTAGATCTGAATATGGTAATACACGTTTATTAAATATTTTCGAATTGTTTGTGTATAACCACATAAACTGAGAAGCCTTAAGGAGAAGGGCTGATCTGTATACTGAATGCATCACTATGTACAGAGACAGAATAAAATTTCAAACTACAGTATGTATTAGTTTTAAGAAAATATTAACATGGAATTTAGAAGTCTGTTCACTTTTATGCAAAATGGACATTCATGGACATGACCTTAATTGTGTATTTTGCAGAGAGATTCTGCTTCTTATTTGTCTTGCAGTCATGAACGGATTTGAAGTTGTTTTTCAGTGCTGAGGGTTTCAGTTTATATGAGGTAGGAGGTTGGAATAAACAGCTTTATTGCTCGGGGACAGCTGTAGTAGTGACGCCTTTATAAACAATGTTTCATGCTGGCATCTATCTTGTTCTCCTTTGAAAAATAATCTGTCATTTCATACTGTGTATTGAATAGGTGAGATGGTTTGGGGGGCTGCAGTCTACTTGCAGTCATTTACTGCTGTGTAGATATGAATTCACTGGCAGAACGCAGCAATATGTGTCCACAATTTTTTTTTAAAATAACAAACCAAACCCAGAAAAGACTATTTTGCAAAAAGATCTCATGGGTTTTAATTATTATGGAAGAAGATATGCATCATATTCAGCTGTGTATCTTCACACTCAAACACTCTCATAGATGTGTGTATAGATACATATAAGTAGAGAGATGGACTGGGATGAAATGTAAAGAATCATAGAAAAGCCCAGGCTGGAAGACTCCTGGTCATCCAGTCCAGACTTTTGTGGGAAAGAAAGCCTAGATGAGACTACCTAGCACCCTGTTTTTTTATGGAGATGCTAAAAGAAGCAGAACAGTATTATCTCAGCCTTTTCCTGACTGCTGTCTGTCCATGGTGGCAGGTCAGATAAGGACGTCTGGAAATCCCTTACTGGGTCTGGAAAAGCGTAGCGTCTGAAGGATATCTTGAGTCTTCCTTTCTTTCTTTCAAAAACTTGTTTTCTTTCTTCATGCTGTGAGAGAGGTTTATCTTCTCATATGTTTATTTTTTTAGTCCAGGCACATATCATTTATACTGATGGGTTGTTTGTAATAGAAACACTCACATTTTCCACAATTTGCTTGTTGCTGCTTCCATGCTGTGTCTTCAGAAGCCCTGTGGGAACATGGTATGAGTACTGCACAGCCGTGCTCGAGGTGATGATGGCTGTGTGGGTCCCAGGAGCTCTGGGCAGTGCTGCCTGCATGGCTGAGAGCAGGGGCAGCGTGGAGGAAAGGTGGCCCTGTGACGGGAGAGCGAGCAGTACCAAGCAGGAGCTGCACTTACGGTGCCAGAGTAATGCGGAACTGAAATACATTAGTAAAATTAAAATTTGTCCTCATTCCCTCGGTGGGTAATATAGTTAATGAAAATAGATCTAACCAAATTAAGATAATTTATTTCATTAGTTTACAGCACTGTAAAACTTTTCAGGGCAGCACAGCCTTTCTGTACAAACTGAAATAGATGCAGTTCCACTATTCACTTCAAAGACCACAAAGGTTAAAACTTTTAAGTGTATTAAAGCAATTCTGTTAATTGTGTCTATTGAGGATTCTCCTTCACCCTCGGTAAAGTATTCTTAATTTAAAATTCACATTATGCTCACTCTGTGTTCTAGCCTTTTAACCAAAGTGTAAATATGTAAGACATTACTCCTATCTTTGAGGCTTAAAAAAAAAATCTACATTGCTGTTTCAGAAGGTGGTACTGATAGTGAGCTTTTCCCCCCCTCTATTTTGTGTTGTTCATTTTCCCTGCTCTGCCTTTCTCTTCTTCCTGTGTACCTGCTTTGTGTTTTACAATACAGATTTCGACAGGTCAGCAGCAAATTCTTTGGAAAAAATGAGGTGACGTTGCTAAACTCCAGTTCCCCAAATCTCTTATCTGTTTTGATGATGTCTGTTTTTATATTCTATTGGAAAGAACGACACCATTCAAAATCAGAATGTTATCCCAAATACTGTTTTTATTTTTCTCTCTATTCCTTTCTAATTATACGAAGACTCAAGACTGAGAATTTTCTTGGTTTTGTTGCCAAACCAAACTTCTTTAATTCTACATTAGAAGTCCGTCTAGCCTACCTTAAGCTTCACATTAACTTAATTTCCAATTAATTTAATTTACATTTTAGAATTTACTTGACATGAAATGGGAAAATAAGTGTCTGCTTTTTATTTCTTTATGGTGCAATTTTTCTTCTAACTGGCTAATGTTACTTATTTTAAAGAAATATTTTTATTATTAATTTGTAGTGGAAGCTGTATTCGTTCCTACAATAGAACAGAACAATTTCTTTGGACAGGAATATGGATATGAGCGCTCTTGGCTTCTCATTGTAGTTTTTAGGCAAGATTTAGGTAAATCACTGCTGAATCATACAAGTCAGTTAATTCCAAAAGGACCAGGAATAAGTCAGAGAGGTTATTTTGGGCAAGGGAAAATGTCAGATTTTATCTGAATGGGAAACACATCTCATTTATTGAATAACAGCAGGATGGCTTTTATGCTTTTTTCATTCTTTGAATTATTAATTAAGAAAAAGATGCCTTCAGAAAAGGGCTGAATTTTTCCTGTCTTTTGTGAAAGCGATTGTTAATTTGTCTTCCATTGGTGGGAACAGGAAAAGCACTTATGCTTTAAAATCCTGCGTGGACAGGTCACTTTAATGACATGGTTGCACTTTGCTGTAAAGGGGAGTAGTAATGTGCAACTTGGAGTTAATAACTGTATTATGTGGAAGTAATTTGTCTGAGGTTTTGTTTTATTTTGGGTTTTAAATTTAATCTTGATTTTATTGCTTAAGCATGAGCATTTCATTAGTGAATGTAGTACTCTCTGGCTGTATTAAGTGGTTACTGTAATTTATAGGATACTTTGAGATATGTCATGATTACTCATGAAGTGACACAACAAGATTTAGTGAGTGCAGCAACTGAGTGAATGGAATTACGTAATATGACTGAGATGATGCAAAATACCATAAGATTTTAATTTATTTCATCACTATAACTGGAAGAGAAAAAGAGATAATAGACCAGCCCTGGCAATTCATTCACTGACTGATTTGAAAATAAGTCCATTCTACATTTATCTTGAAACTACTTGGAGCTGCATATAAAATGCTCAACCTAAGTAGTTTCCAGGGCTGGGGAAGAGGGTGAACAAGGAGAATAAGAATTTGTTTGGTTAGGAAATCAGGATGTAAAAAAAGTTATTTACTCTTGTATGTGTCAAATGCAAAATGGAAGAAACAACAATCCCCCTCACTCTTTTTTTTTTTTAAAATTATTTGATATGATTTAATAAATAATTACAAAGTGTTTCCATAAGATTCAACAACAAATTACACGCATCCTTGTGCTACTGATAGAGACTTTTACTGAATCCCTATGCAGAAGAAGGAAAACTGATTTGTAATTGATGCAGTTACTCCAGTTGAGGTGGGTTCCATGCTCACGATACACAGAATTAAAACAAATGCAGCACAACTAGTTTTTCAATGAGGAAGCAGTTGACTGGAAACATGTGAAGCACTGAAACTATTAATGAACAAAGGACTTCCTGTATTGTATTGCTGTGAAGATTTTACTTTGGAAACCTTTTAAGTTTTAATTTCTTGTATGTGAACTTTTAAGAATAAAAATTGTTGCTCAGATTCCAGGTTAATGCATCACTCACTTCCATGTCAGCTGCATGTGGTTGCTTTAACTTCATTTGGATTGAAAATTTTTATGCTGTTTTTTCCAGCCCAGAGATGACTATTGAGGAATTTGAGCAAAACCAATTGACTATTATTATTTTAGCTTATTTGCCATTTAAAATATTGTTTTCATTTACCATTTAAAAACAAAATTAAGAGCAGCATACATACTCAACTATTTCCAAAATGTAAAAATTAAAACAATATCTTTAAGGAGTAAATGTCTGAGTAGTGAGATGTCGAGTATGAGCAAAAACCTCTGGTCCTCTTAGCATTTCTTCAGAATACTAGGCAGTAAGCCAGCATACAATCACTTTGTATCAAAACTTAATTTCCTCTTCCTTTTGGATACCATCATTTGTCTTAAAAAATCTTTACTCTCCTGATGTGTGGGAATTCATGATTGCTTATAATTTCAAATCATTTATCCAAAGCACAGACTAAATTAAATGCCCCAAATGAAAGCGGTCATATCTGTGAGCATCTTCATTTAAAATTATTGAAAGTTATGTTGACTATTCCATCACACCATTTGTATTTATCTAGATTTTCTAGGCAATAATTGTTACAATGAAGCCCACATTTTGTAAAGCAAGCCCGTCAGTATGTCTTCCTTGTAGTTACACTTTGTTGGTATAAATCGCTTTCTCTTCATGAAGACTCTTTTAACTCACCCTCTCATCAAAAGTGATGGATTTTGCTGGCAATTTGAAGGTCAGTAAAACTGATCTCTGTGCAAAAGAAGCATCTTGTAATGTTATACTTCATTAGGATTGTGTGTATCACGGCATTCTGGGTGGGTGAAATTAACGAGACTCAAGGACTCTGCCATTTTTTCCCCTAAATTATCAAATGTCAGTCTTACTGAAAAGCTGAAGACTGTAGAAAAGGCACTTCAGCTCCATACTGGAGTGTCAGGGGACAGCAGGAAACACCAGGATGTAGGCTGGGAAATGGGTAGGAAAAAAAGAAAATTAATTATTGTTTCTTATGTGACATTCCTATCTCATTGCAGGGCAGTTCTGGGATGACCTTTTTCATTTTACAGCTATGTGTGCACGTAAATATATAAGAGAGGCAAAGCTGAAGAGGAGTTGTGCTCTCCCATGTTGGGCCCCCAGGGGTTTGAGCACATTGTGTCAGGCACGCTTTGACTTGTGTTACTCGAAAGCCAAACCTCAGAAACCTCGTGTGGATTCAGAACAGCACTTGCATCTGCAGCATGCAGCTGGGACTGTGTTTTGCGCTGGTGGGAGTCATTTTGAAACCGCCTCTTGGGCTGTTTCAACACGGCAAACAGCAGCTGCTGAAGCCCTGCTGGCTTGCACTGGCTGGAAGCTGGCGGGTGTCTTGATGAGCAGTGATACCTTCCTGGGACATCCAAACTTGGAGCCTCTACAGAAGACAAACCTTGCTTGCTTCATGACAGCATCTTTCATGTTAATATGTAGCAAACTTAACTGTTCGTTTTTATAGTTCCGCTCATCCTTGTCTGTGTTAGAATTTAATGAAGTACATGTCTGTACCTGTTTACATACTAGAAATAGAGAACGTTTCATTAATTGCCCAATTTTAGGAGCAGTAGTTGACAGCACTGTGTTTGATGACACATGCACATTTCTGTGCGTGTATCTGTATGTTTAAATGCATCTGGCTATAACTTGTGAAAGTTATTTTATGGCAAAGGTTGTTCTTGTACCTGTGTTCTTAAATACATTCATGTTGTGGAATTCTCAGTCCCCTTCCTGATATTGTGGTTATCCTGATAAATGTATTAATTGCTTTAGAGGAGAAAGTGCCCAAGTGTAAACTTGCATACGAAAGAGGTAGTAAATAAAGAGGTAGAATACTGCTCTCTTTGAATTTGACTTTGGCTTTTTTAGTCCCTGAAAGCAATAGTCTTCATGCTTATATATCTACAGCTAGCATGAAATTATGATGATGTGTAAGATGCTGGTTTTGTTCAGTCGTGCATAGTAGTATCAGTTTAGTTAATTTTCAGTCTGGAAAATTAGTCTTAAGTAATATATTTTAAAAGTACTACTAATAATTATTTATTTCAAGTTCTGATTTTAGGAAGATCTTTCAGGAAAGACTGAACGTCAGGCGTGTATGTTCTAGACATCAGTTCTCAGTTTTCCAATCTTGGATTATTTTTCTTTTCTTATTTTAATACTGACAGACTGAACTGGGATAGCTTTGCGGTAATTTTGAGTATTGAAATCAAGGAGACCCTAAGAAAGACTGGAGGTTTGCAAAGCTATTAGCGTGGCAAAGTTGAACAATGGAAGCTGAGAAGCAGAGTCGTGCTTCCATCTCTAGTGAGAAACTTGAGTATCCTTTCAAGAAAAATTGTTTCAGAAATGCTCAAATAACTAGTTCATACTCAGTCCTGTAGTATTATAAATCTGCAAATGGATTCTGTAAGTCACCTCTCTTATCTCATTTACACAGTTAATTTTTTTTCTGAAGACATTAATTTCACAGTGTTGGATAGTTTAATTTTCTTCCCTTCTATTTTAGTAGACTAGCAGTGCAGATATTGCTGTCTCTGACACATCATTTTTTCTCTGTATAATACAGTGGATTTTGTGGTTCTAGTGCAGCAATAGACTGGCCCAGAAATCACAGTCTGGGATTATTGTCTTTGTGTATCCTCAAGGAGTAATATTTTAAAGTCACTGCATCTGTTGGTACTTAAAAGCATGATTTTTACTATTTATTTTTGCCAGTTTTTACCATCTGTGTGTCTGTTTTTTGGCTCCTTGATTTAATTTTTCAGTTTAATTTCTCAGTTGCAGTGGGATTTCTTTCTCTTTCTCACACATGCTCTTTTTGACTCATCCATGAACTTGCATTAAAGAAAAAAAGAAATTATTTATGGCCATTGCATAGTAAAAGTCTTGGCCTTCATAATTTGGATTTTGTAATGATACCTTTTTATTGAGTCTCTTCTAGTAAATGCACGTCATTTTTTGGAAGTGAATTAACTTTTATTAAACTTTGTTTAAGTTTTAAAAAATTAGTTTGGATTAAATTGAAGCATTTTGGCGGGAAAAGCTAGCTTGGTCCCATTAAACACATTCTAGTCTTTCATACTCATTTAGTTTTTAATACCCAAGAGGGAATAATTTTCTTGAGAAATCTGTGTTATAATCATAAACAGACATAATTCAGTAATTTTTTCATGAAACATTGGCTCAAGTTTTGGCACTAATGACTTGAAACTCACACAAGCAGGAACATTTTTGTTTGAATTCCAAGAAAAATACCAATGAAATATATTGAAGTAGAAACAAAATATATGTACTATCTTTTACAGACTATTTTCAATAAAAAGGATGTATCTTCATCAATTGAATAAATGTCTCATGAATTCAGGCATGTTCTAGAATTTCAAGAATGTTCTGGTAGTATTTAAGTAATTTTCTCTGCTTGCCACTGAGAATTTTATTACAAAAAAAATTACATTATGTAAATATTTAATGCACAATGATAACTGTATAGCACAGCTATCAAATATTTTGCTTCAGCATGTTTTTGTGAATATTGACAACTCCACTGCTGCTCTGATCTCCTCCTTGACACGTGTCTTTTGCTTCTCACTTAAAATATAATACATTCCTTTAGGTTGTATTTAATGCTTTTTAAAAAAAGCATAGTGGTTTATTTTTTTAACCTCTTTCAAATATGTTGTGATTGAGGATTTTAAGGTTTATTTTTATCTGTGGGTGCACTTGCTTCCTCATAATTGCTTTTCCCACCAGATTATGGTCTTGCTTCCTTTTAGATTTTTTTTTCTGGTTTCTAATGAATATTTTGCATAGTGCTGCACAAAACAATGAGTAAGAGTTACATTTAAATACCAGCACTAGCAGGTAAAAGCGTGTTTCTTCTGAAATACCTGGCTTCCATTATCCATAGCACCCTTTTCGTTTGTGTGGGCTGCTTTGAATTCTTTTTCTTAATGCTGTAGATTTATCAAAATACCAAAAAAATTACTTTTTTCACTTGAGAAAGCATTTTTTTTGAAAGGAAACGTTGCTGTAGAATTCTGAGGAGTGGAATTAGTCCTCTTCTCTTCCATCTACATATGCCTGTAGTTTTTCCTAAACAAACTCCGTAATTGTTTTTTACTATGTTGCAAAACTGGGACAGCATGGTTTTATGGTGTGATTTGAACTTTCATTTCCTCTCTATTGCCATTGTGTTTTGATGAAAACTTTTTTTTAAGAGGAAGAGGAGAGTTAGTATCTTTTTTGAAATTCTTAGTTGTCATTAAAAAAACTTTGTGGAGTTTTCCTGTTTTAGTTACTGAGATTCAAACATACCCTATTTGACTGGTATCAAGAATACCTTAAACTCAGTTTTTCAAAATTTGAGTTCCAAAATTTTCCCTTGCTCTGAGATTTTCATTACTTCCAGGTTTAGCTTCCTGGTTTCCTGACAAATCGTCTGCTGCTGGGAGTAAAGAGGAAAACTTAGTGGGCACAGCGGTATGCATTTTCCAGTGTACTGTGCGCTTTGATACAATGCTGTAATAACATTCATACAGGAGTGGATTTGATTAAGAATTGATAATATTGTGATGCGAATCTTAAAAAGTGGTATGTTTTCAGTTGGGAGTATAAATTAGGAATAAAGAGTAGGATGCTGTCACTACTACAGTTTGTTGTGCACGTGGCTACTTAGAAAGTGTCAGTGAAAATTATTGCCTCTGCTTTTTTTCTTGCCTTCCACATGGAAAACAAATTGGTCTCATGTTCTCACGAGGTGGAGCTGTAATAGCATGTGAGCAGAAGTGTGCATGCGTTAGTCTTTCTATAGTGTTGGTTTACTTTGGGTTGAGAGAATTCAGACAGCATTAAGAGAAGGGGATATGAAGTGCGGTGATGAGAGCAGTCCATCTGTTTCCAGCAGCATCCCCTCTGAACTGAAGCCTTGCTCCTACCTTGACTCTCAGTTGGCTGTGTAAGTCTAAGGATAACCTATATTTGAATGCCAGACACTTGGTTGTGCTTTACTATATATTTTAAAAGGCTTGTGGGAAGCTAGATGTAAACTTTCATGTCAGATAGTTTCCCAGCTGAGTGGTACATTGAATTCACTGAGAACAGGAAGGGCTGGTTCAATTCATCCCTCATATCACAGTCATTTTCTGCAACGATGCATAAGGATTGATTACCATAGCAACAGTGTTTTAGCTTGTGCTGCTGTGAATGTGGTTAATGATAATAGAATTATCTAGTCATTTTAAATCCTGTTATATTATTAGGTCATCTGAACCATCCTCTTGCTATGTATTGAGTTATTCCCTGTAGCCTATCTTGTAGTTCTTTGTCCATACTACTTTTACATGTGTTGAGCAGTGGGGATTCAGCTTCTTCCCTTGGGAGGCTTTCACAATCCACTGTATTACCCCATTAAGGATTTTCTTCTGATATTTAGCCTCATTTCACCTCCTTTCTCCCAGCTATATGGATTTGTACCACATGGAAGTTCTGTTCTGAGCTTCTTCCCTATCCGGCATTTGCAATTAATCCTTTTTCTTTACCTGCATCAGAATATAACAGTATAACAGTATAACAGCTCAGTATTTGTGTGCTTCAGGATTTTCTTGTGGGGAAAAGAAGATTTCTAAACACATCATCTCTTCTTTTTCTTGACTACCTCATTTTGATAGGGAAGTGCCCAGTACTCAGGTGCTATTTAGATGACCTGAACTGTGTAGACAAAGATCTTCCAGCTTTCCAGTGCTTAATTATGTTCACTTCAGCATATTCAACACTGGATTGCTAGTTCTTATATGAGCATCTTTATCTTGCTTCGGCTGAAGTCTGTAGTAGTGTGTGACGAGAGGGAAGATGTAGATTTTTTCTCATAAAAGGTGCTCCTTAAGCCTTGCCAAAAGTCAGCAGAAGTAATGTCTCAGTCTGCCCTTCTTCAAAGACCAGTCTAAATGTGAGTGGACGTACATATCTTTGCTGTCCTGCATAAATGCAGGTTGCACACGTTCCCCTCTCTGTTATTTACTGTCTTTATAAATGTTTTCCACCTACATTGCGTTTTGATCATGAAGAGAAATAAGTTCCAGTCACGTCCAAAAAGACAGAGAAGTGGAAATACAGTTGTCCTGCTCTACTTCAGGCATTTCACAGTCTGCGCTATGTATAGGTTGGTCTGACCAGGAATTTGTTCAAAATAGGTAAAATAAAGTACTTTTCTATAAAGTGAGGCTATGTGTTACCTGCAGATACATTACAGCATTGTCATACTCTGTTCTCAAGAGCTGTTGTGGGTTGGGTAAATAAGGCAGAAGAGTATTCTCATCTTTCCAGTAATCTGTTATTCTCGTGGCTGCTTATGCCTTTTCAGTAAATGTCTTCGTTAATATTTGATGTCACAGGGTTGCCCATTTCTTTTGGTTTTTTTTCATCTGCAGCAAAAGTAAGTGCATACTGTATTAATATTCATCCATACTACCCCAAGAGGGCAGAACACTGGGAACTGCCATTTGAAATTACTTTTGTAGCTAAATTTGCTGCAAATATGTTTGATGCCACAGCAAGAAACAGGTATATTGAATCTACCTCAGTATTATCAAATGGTAATTCTTTAATTTATGGTAATATTTACTGGGTTTCCTTTGAAAGGTGGTGCTACTTTTTCCAAGACTCTTCCCTTTGGGGCTTAGACTAGATTGCATTTCTCAGAATGCATTATCTTACATTTATTCAAGTTTCAGTTTCCTCAGTCACTGGGCTTCTTAGTCCATCAGTGTCAGATATACATATATATCTATCTGGTAAGTCTCACGAAGCTCATCGATCAAGTTTTAAAAGATTGTTTTAAACCTAAGTTATATTTCACTGGCAAATTTCATCACTTCATTTTTAACTTGCTCTTCCAGATTATTAATTCTTTAGGCAACATTATCTTGCTGTCAGTCCCTTAGGAAAGTATTAGCTTTTCTATTTCAAAGATTGTTTTAATGTTCTTTTGTTTCTGTGTGCATATAGACTTTCTTTTTCTCTATTTCTATATTGCCTTCAACCTGGTTATATGTAAAGTGAGAAATACAAGTACATTTCATTAATTTTATGTTTTCCTCTTGTCTACGTAGTCTAGAAAACATGTGCGTGAGACAGTTCTTCAAGTTTAGCTGTTTGTTCTTTTTGATTAAATGAAACTGCAAAAAGATTATTAACTATTAAGGAACTATTTTGAGCCTGTCATTAACTGAGAATAGACCACAAAATAAAAAAAGATTGGGGAACCTGCAGATTTTAGTAAATGACAAATACAGGTTTTAAACTAATCTGTTTCTCCCCATATTTTCTTCAAATCACATAATTCTGTGAGAGTGCTATAAGCTTTTGTTAATTTCCGTGAGAAACCACAGCCTTTGTAGAAGAATTCCTTTTTTAAACTGCCTTTGCCTTTATAGTGAATAGGTTCTTAGTTGTAGGATATATATAGTGACCATTAACTTATTTCAAAGGTTCGTACTCTGGTCTATTCAAGATTTGATTTTGTGATGATTAAGCAGATGATTTTCTCCTTCCCATATAGGCAGGATATTGGTAGGCCAGTGTTTTCCTTGCTAAAACTTGGTGAGATTTGAGGAGGTACTAAACACACTCCAGTCCTAATGACATTAAACTTAACTTCCCAAAGATAAGTAAAAGGCCTGTTGGTGAATTACTTATCTATTCTAACGGCTCATGCACCTTCTTCTGAAATAGGCAGAGCCGTCCTTAACAAGATATTAGAATAGCCTGGCTATTTAGGTGGAAAGTTGATGTATTTGGTGAAACTGGAAAGTGGAAGTACCCAAAGATCCAGCCGAAGGATGAAGTGGAAGAAGTGCTCAATGCAATTTGGTTTCTAAAGTTGCTTCTTCCTGAAACCTCAGCATCTGCTTGTTCTTCATGTTTCTTTCATGGTTTGAAGAAAAAAGGCATTCAGAATAGTACAATAATAGTACTTGCTTTCCCTGGTTTCCTAGAAGTTCCCCCCCCACCCCGTTTCAGAAAATAAACGTGTTTTAAAGGGGGCCTAAGACTTGACCAGCTCCATTAACTGACTCATCTGAGATTTGAATGTGTTTAATAGTGTCTAACTCCTTTTAATCTTAATTGACACAGGTTATTGTGGTTCTTTACCGAAATTTGTTCCCTAAAATACTATCATTAACCTTAAAATAGTGTTTATGGAGACATCTGTGTATAAAATACTATGACTTTTTGATGAAGAAGGGCTCTTGTGCACAAGTTTCTAATGTGTGTATGACTTCCATGCTTTCACCTTTTTTTTTCTTTTTGTCGGGGATGAAGGGAGAGGAATTCAACCACAAAATATGTTTTTTTTTCTTTCTGTTTATGCATCTTAGCTTTTAATGAACTCAGGAAATAGAACTTAAAAGGATTGTTGTGCCTTTATCTTAGTTTGGTTTCATCTAAAGAAGATGGTGGAATTTGAGTCATTTGTATGAAGGTGCTAAGGTAACTATTTATGCAGTGGCAGATGAAGTTCTGTAAATTAGAAACTGGCAGAAAGAAAAAACAAATTATGGAAAGTAGGTCAATGATATACAAGGGCAAGAGGGATTTATTCCTCGAAAGTGAGCTCATTTTGAAAGAGAAGGAGTGCTGAGATGACAATTTTAGTGAACAAGACACAATTATACAGATTAGTTAAAAAGAGGTAGGATTTTGAAGGAGGCAGTAGAAGAGGGTGAGATTGGATATAGAGCAGTGCAAGTTACTGAATATTGAAAAGAATGCCTTAAGCTGTATGCAAAATTGCAGATGAACAGTATCCTTTCAAAGAGCAGTCTGAGGCCACAGTGCTAGAGAGATTTTAAGTCATCTCTGCTGCTGAAATAAGCAGTCTTGACCATACTTTGCTTCCTCCTTCGTGCCTCCCTAAGCTTTTATGAGGCTGTTAATTCGACTGAACTGGACCAGCCTGGGAAACCTAATCAATTAAAGTTGTTCTTATTAAACATTAATTTTAATTTAGATTTTCTGTGTAACGATACAAATGCTTGAATAAGGAGAAAGTGGACAGAGGGATCCAGTGAGGAACATGACTCTGGGGAGCAGAAAAGCTGGGACGGCCTCTTCCAACCCCATCTGTTTGCATTTGCCTTGCAGGATAATGAAATACTAGGTTGAGATGTTATTATGGGCAGCACAATGGAAATGCAATTGGTTGGAAATACCGCACCTCAATCACATGTGCTGAATTCAATCCCTACTGCTCTGACTGGGGGTGAAAAAGGAGAGAACCAGGAAGTGATATAAGGTCCCTATCTCTGCAACAAATGTTATTTTTTGAAATGCCTTCTTTTTTATGCAAGTTAGAGTTTATTTGCAGAGTGCTTCTGGAACTGTGGTTCTAGCTCATATGGTGTCCTATACTTTCTTCCTCAGTACGTTTTACACAAGAGGTCTTCTTTGGTGTCCCTGGATAGCATAGTGAGGTGGTGGTGATGATGCTGTTCAGCTGTTGATCATGGTTCGTCATGTGTTGTGTGAGTTTTGCATGAGAGGGGGGGTGTCCGTGCTGATGTGGGCTTGTTGGGACCAAACTGCTCTGAGGGAATGGCTGCTTTCCCTGGCCTCTTCCAAGCTACCAGCTTTAAGGGGTGATGGGGCCCGTTGTGCCTGCTGCTGCCCTTAACAGGGAATGGCTTACTGCCTGCAGTCGTGAGTCTAGATGGTTTTTGGTGTTCTCAGAAACTTGATTAGTGCTATTTTATTTTTAAAATGCCATTTTAAACTCTGTCCTTTTTAGTTGAGTTCAGGAGTCTGTGAGAGTTTTATCTTTTTGTGAAAGTAGAGCTCTGCCTCTCCCAGAGAGAACACCCCAAACTGAAAGAATGTAATGGAGGTGAGCCTCAAAAGCACTGGAAGAAATTTTCGGTGCCTCAGTTTCCTCAAAGAAAGAAAGGATTTGGAGGATAACTTTCAATCTTCTTTCTGAGGGTGCAATGAAGCTTAAGTCATTATTGTCCATGAACCATTTTTTGCCATACTATGCTGGAGGGCACTACAGAAGTACCAAGTACTATTTATTTTTATTTTGATTTAATGTTTTTGATTAAAAAATTAATAAAATTGTTATAGACCAGATTGTAACCCTGTAGGCACTCGGAATGGAGCATTTGTAAATGAAGCGTTTACTGCGAAGTTTGAAATTGTTGTTCATGTTGACTTCAGCAAAACAAATTGAGCAGACAACAATGAAAAATGCTGTAGTATTTTTTGTTGTTAAAATGGTGGATTTGTTTGATGCCTAAGGTAAAATCCATGTTGTGCAAAAGACCAAAAAAAGAGAAAGTGCTACAGAATAACAGGGAACTCAATTGAAGCAATTTTAGTGGAGTTTCTGTGTGAAGAATGAGGTGGAACCCAGGAAGTGGCACACAGCGGTGTGATTCAGTAAAAGAAAAGTAGAAGATAAAACTGAAAAATGGTAAAATCTCATCACTCAAACTTTGCACAGGAACCAGGAGCTGACTTGAGTACCTTGTGGCTCTGCAGTGCGGCTCGGTGTCCTGTGCTACTGTCGCAGTGCGGGGGCTCCTTAGGGCATCTTCCTCCCTTGGGACTCGGAGCTGGGAGCTTGCCTGGCTTTGTTCCTTTAGGGGAGGAAGAGTCAAAATGGGAAGAATTAACCTTAAGCTCTGCAGCTTATGGATCCCTTAGCTCAGATGTGTTTGTCCGTCTATGTGATGTGTAACACAAAAGACTGTTAAAGCAGATAAAAGGTATTTCTTCTTTCCAGTAGTAGGAATTTAAACAAAAAAAGTCATAAATCAAAACTATATGTTAGCAAATCCTAGCAGATGCAAATCAAAGATAAATCATTGTCTAACTGAGGGAAAACCCATGTACTTTTCTTTAAGTAAAAGATAAAATAGTAAAGTAGTAACGGGCAAAATTAACAGGGTGATTTATAGTAACAAAACCCAAAGCTTTTGGGTGTTGTGTTTCCTAAGTGAAATGGAATTCAAAGTTTAAGAATACATGCTAACTTTAAACTCCCACCAGCACAGGCACTTCTGTGTTACTGGAAAACAGGTATTTTAATTAAATTTTTTAAAAAAAAAGTCCTTAATAAGCTTTCTGATGTCGTCTCTCAACAGTCCTGAGCCATGCTGAGAAAAATATCTGGAATTGAATTTTGTTATTAAGGTGCCTGTGTGAGTAAAATGTAGTTTTGTGTGACAGAGAACAGAGTGCCATACTTTTAGCTTGGTTCTAAATTGACTCATATTCAGTACTCAAGGGGATTGAACTGTTCTGTACTTGGCTGAAGGTAGTGAAATCCTCATGTGCTTATACAGATCTGCAAATCAAGCAACAAGGGACTATTTCAGATTAAAAAAGAAAAAAGAAATGAAAAAGGATAAAAGAGGTATGAGACCTGTTTGAAAATTGCCTAATGACAAATTCAAGTTGCTAAATAAAAAATGTGTTTTGTATCTTAAAAAAAAAGAAAGAAATCCTCAGAAGGATGAAAACCACGGTCTTTGAAAAGGTGAGGTGAATAATAATATATGCAGGACTGTTACGGGGAAAATATGAAATGATTTATGCAGAATTTTCCCCTTTCCTTTGTCTTGATATCAAGGGGAAACTATGCGTCTCGTCTATAATACATCCCTGCAAAAGTCTTTCAGATCTCTAAACTTACAGGTGGAAGCATATGCATTTTCTGCAGGGAAATAAAAGTGTCCCAATTTCATGTACCCATTGTCATTTTTGCTTTTAAAAATCATGCAGGGCTTAAATACTTTTTAAAAAAAAATATATATACACACACAGAATCAGCTAACTTGTCAGATTAAAGGATAAAGTATTTAAAATTCTGTTTTTCAACATTAGTTCCAAGCAGGTAAATGCAGTATGGATCCGTTTATAGGAGAACTAATGGATGTGCTTTACTTGACCTACTTTAGACTACTTAATGGAGAAAAACAAACACGCTGAAGTTGTACTACTGCCATTTAATTTATTTTTTCTTACTTTAAGAACAAAATAATGTCTTTGCTGTTGTGACCTTCTGAATATATATGTATATTTAGAAGCACATATATGTATGTATTTCCTGGATTCCATAGTAACGCTCCATGTTAGAAGTGTATTTTGGGTAGTCTTTTATTGCCATAAACTTGAACTTCTCTATGTAAAATGAATGCTAGGTTTTTATTCTTGCCGGTCCTGAAATTGCAGGTCTGTATAATCTGGAATTTGAGAGTAGGAAATCTCAATTTCTTAAAAGATTAGATATAATTTTGTTAAAATCACTCCTGTGATAATTCAAGTAAATTCATCTTCTGCCAATTTGGGTGCCACTTTCTCTATGTATGTGGATATTACATGAATTAATCAGGAGCAGTGGTGGTATAGATAGATTCATCCATGTTTATCACTTAGCACGACGAAAGAGAAAATGAATGGTATATGAAGTCATCAATCAGAAGTGTGTTTGTTACATGGCATGCACCACATTCATGTTGGCTCACCGTGTGTGGGATGTCTCTGTAACTGAGATAATTCCTGCCTTATTCAACGTAACTGATAAAAGTGCCTGTGCAAAACAAAGCCTGACCTTTGGGCTAAACTTTCGAGGGAATTTTATTATACATTTACCCATAATTGAGGCCTTATTTCAAATAAGGCTGGTAAGTGTTTCTGTTCAAAATATTTTCCATGACTGACGTAAAAGTATGATTATGAATCTGTATCTAATATGAATTCTAACATTTTTTTTACACTGGCAGAGCCTGGTGGTCTATATGTCAATCCGTGAATCATATGACAGGAGTATAAAATTTCAGAGATTTGTGCATGGAAACAGTCTGCAGATAAGCCTTCTTTAATACAAACAAAGAACTTAAGACTTTTGCTTGTGAAACAGATATGGTTTGGATCCTGAGGAAAAGCAGAAAGTAGAATAAAAACTGTAACTGCACAGTTACACAAAGTGAACCCATTTTGTTTTTAAGGCAACAATGAATTTGAGGTAATTTGATATAGTTGTACGTGGGTCTATGAGATAAGCAGTTCTCTTTGTAATACAATGGACCCATCTGTAGTTTGGTTTTGATCATATCTTCAGAGAGCTCTTTGGATGCTTTGGTTAATGCTGAAAGTGTAGCAAACCATGTTTTGTATATTTCAAATATTTGACACATGACAGGTTAGTACTTCCTTCGTGCGTCTAATCTTTTAGTTGACCATCTTGTTATCGCATTGCTTTTTAAAAACTCATTTTGTGTCGCACTATTAGAGCTGGGATGCCCTGTTCAGTCCTGCCAAAGCTTTGCTGGATGTTCCTGTTAGCTGTGCTTGATTTTGCTTATATGTCTGTGAGTGACCTGCCTCAGAAATTCATTTTGTAATGGAATGTCTTGAGTTTTGTAATCCTTCAGATACTTAGCATCTAATAAAATATTTGAAAAATAGATTAGGGACTGCAATGTGGTACGAAAAGTAGGAGAGGAAGCTCATCTGCAATCTTTGAGCAAGAGGCGGTGTTTTGTGGCTCAGCATCCTAAGATGCTGATGAGACAATTGAGATCCATTTTAATATTACTCCTATTCAAAGTGTCATAGCCAAATGTCTTATCATGCAAACGTGGAGTATTATCCACAGTATATTAATAGAGAAGTATGCTTTTAAGTGATTTTTGCTACTGTTTTATAGCAAATCAGTGTAGGAATTAAGAAAGGACTTAAAATTAAGTCTCTCTTTGCAATGAGAAACAGATCATCAAGATGTTATCGGGATCAGTTTGTCAACAATGTACCCATTTATCAATGAACAGAATTTTAAGGCAGCGAATTATCATCATTATAATAATTTTCATGTGCTAGGAGTATTATCATGATCCATATTATTGGCAGACTTAATCTCTTGCTAAATAGCTGACCATTAAATACTTGTGCTACAATAACAGCTGAGTCTTCTTTAAAATGTCCCTTAAATATGATGTGGTAGGAACAGCTACGTATTTTTTGATATTTGCCTTCTATAGAGGAACCTTCCTGTACAGGTTTGTTACAGTAGCTATCAGTTTACAGCACATCTCGTCCCTCTACCTCCCACTTTGGACCGTCGGTAGTCCTGGAAAGGTCATTGAAATTGTCTGGAGTGAGATGTCTTCAGCCTGGGGAAAAACAAGTGCTGTAGTTTTCACCCAAACAGCAAATACAGTCTATGAAATATGATTACAGTACACTTTGTGAAATACTTGAGAATAAGCATTGCTTTAGACTTTTTCTTTCTTTCTCAGATTCTGTTTTGTGCCATTTCCCTTGTATGGTTTTGTTGAGTTGCTCAAGGATTTGCAGTTTCCCCCCCCCCCTTTTTTTTTTAAATTTTTCCTCTCAATATCCTTTCTCTGATGGTAGGCACAGACCATTTGGCTACATTAATTAACAAGCATGTTCGATCAAAAACAAAAAACCCCTGTGAGTTCTAATGCATTTCATGCTGTTTGTTGGCAAGCTACCACTGTAAGGTCATGTCAGATTTTCTTTACTGGAAAGAAGTAGAACCAGCAAAATATCTCAAGTTAAATTCACTAGCAAGAAATCGTTTTGTCTAACCTACTACTAAAACTCTTAGAAGGCTCTCATAGTCTTTAGTCCTGTCTGGAGTGCCTACTGTAAAAAAGAATTACCTGCAGCATCATCTAGTAAAAAGCTTTTTTAGTGCAAGCTGTGTTAAATGGTCAGGCAGTGTTTGTGTTGTGCTCCTGCCATTAGCCTGGCTACCTGTGTACAGAGGTGTGTGCCACCTAAGTGTTACACAATAGAGTGTGTGATTTCAGTGACATATCATGGGCTGAACACTATGGACAAATAACTGTGACTACAAAATAACTGAGATAGTACAGACCTTGTCCAATTTTCACTAGTGTTGTAAGGCTATAAATATATGTTTTAGGGACAGTCATGAGGCATGAAAAATGGTAGCTACACAAAACTGAATTCAGTGTCATATAGATTTGTCAAAGGAAGATTGTATCATTGGCTATCTAATGTTCTACATTTTGGAAAATAGGAAATCAAATACATTTCAAATCAGTAAAAACATTTCCTTTCAAGGTGCTGCACAACAGAAATAGTGCCATCATGAAGCCAACTAGTTTTAAGGCTTAGCTTGATCAGTGTATTAAATGGGAAATAAGAGATGGCTACCTGTGATAGCAGGGGATGAATTTGATATTCATCAGAAACCTGGGAAATCCCTTCCATTCTGTGCCCCTCTGTGTCTATATGATGTCTATTCACTGATTTGACTGAGCAAGGTGAATTTCATTTTAGAGTAGTCAAGCATATAGAAACTGCATGAACATTGCTATTTCTGAGTGTGCGATGACCATCCTGCACAAAAGTGTGAATAACATGGGGAGGACTGAGATGTAAGGAAAGTATTAACATATATATACATATGAGTTTTTATATATAAAATTTTTTTTGTGGCTTTTTTTGTTAAAGTGTATGATGGTTTCTCTCTGTCCTCTCTCCCCCTGGATTAGTGATAATGGCAGTTAACCTAGCACAGGGTTGATGTGGATTACAAAGGGCTCTTAATTAATTATTCGTGCATATATATGTTTGTATTCAAGAGGGAGAAACCCTATTTTTTTTTTTATTCAATAACTTTTGGTTTTCCCCCATGTGATCTTTCTAACTGCTCTTCAGCTGTGATTGAAAATTGCCATTCTCTGGAGATTTGACCAGTTAAGCAAGAAGTGAGAACATTAGCACAAAAGCCTGATGCTGGTATATTTGTGCTAGTTAAGACAGAGGAAATAGGTCCCTTAGGAGCACTTTCCTATCAAGTCTGATCATACGGAGAGAGAGAGAGAACCTACTTTGTGTTGCAAGGACCAAACAAACATTTATAAAACACGGCTGCCAGGAGAGTAATAACAGATACATGTCTCTTCTTCCATAATCATTACAGAGAAATACAGGAGAATAAAAGGGGAGAGATGAAGGGTAGGACATATTTTAATAACATGAGCATTATTTGTGTTGTGTCCAGAGTGGGGAGTAAAATAGCTTTTCTTTATTCATAATGTGTCCTTCTCTGTATTATCTGTTGGGCATCATATGCTGTTCCTCTCTGTTTGGTGTTTACAGTATTTTCACTCACTAGGCTAGAATTAAACAAACAAGCATGAATTCTTCTTTCAAAATGCAGAAGCTGTTTATTGAAAGGCTTTTATTTGCAGAGGGTTGTATGTCTGATATATTTATTATATGTTGCTCACACTGATAGCTCTGCTATAGTTGCAGTCGCTCCCCATTTCCACACTTTGCTTTGTGTTCCTAATGCTAGTAAAATGCTGAGTGTTGTATAAGAACATCTACACTGTGTGAAAATACTTTGCTGCAGTTACTCTGCGGACTAGTAAATACGCAAGACAATTTAATTACATTTTAGAAGATGGTTCCTTTCTATAGCTCTTGTGTAACTGTGTCATTCCATCTTTCTGCTGAATCTGGATCTCTTTTTCGTTAACAACTTAACAAGTTAGACAAAAAAATTTATTTGTGTACATTATGAACAGATTTACAACAATCTACAGCTTAATTTCCCAGACTTTCGTTTTTTCACTGATTATGTTAAATCTTGGAATGGTTGAGCATGCTTTCCCAGGGAAGGGCACTGTGGTGAAGCTGAGCCAGTTGTGATGCTGGCTTGTGCCTGCTGCAGGGTGGTTCCCAGTGGGGATGCCGAGCACTGGTACTCTGGCTTTCCATAATCCCTTTCCTGGCACTCAAGAGAAGGTGAAGGATTAAGCTCTCTAAACTGAGTGTAAGTTTACAGCTAAGTCAGGCCAGGAAGATGTGAGTTTGGGAGAAGGTGCCAGTGGTGGTTGTTGGAGATGTACATAGAGACACAGAGGAATGGATACAGCACTGTGGGTTGCAGAAGTGAACAAGGAGGACATGCAGGGGGGAGGTCAAGGGTGAAACTGTAGTACAGCTCCATGTACATGTGTATTGCAATAATGTGTACTTACAGCTTCCCTTTCCTTAATGTTAATTTGGATGTATTCAGTGCATAACATAGTTACTGTTTACATAAGTGACCAGTCAGTTTTTTCTCTTGTGTTCGTCAGTGTTGCTGACCTTGCTGTGGAATGCTCAAGCTATTTGAAAGCAATGTTATGGTTTTTCATACAAACCTTATCACTAAAATACCCAATCATTTTCTGGACAATAGTGGAATTATTATTATACCCTTCTGAACAGAAATAAAACCCAAACCAAACGTGGGAGCTGATATTTTGATAATGAAGATAAAATGTCTGAATAATAGGGAAGGCATAGATGGTTTTGAGCTTTGGAAATGGAATGAGGCAGTTCTCACTCAGAAAAATTCTAAGAGAATGTAATCAAAAGTCGGTTTGGGTTCATATACGTTGAATAAGCTTGTGTTGGCAAGTGTAATGGTAGTATTTCATAAGTCTGAGGATTTTGTAATCTAAGGGATGATAGGGAAATTTTCTTCAAAAATACAAAACAAATTGGCAACTTTTTGTATGTTTTTTATTAACACCGTGCAGGTGAGCTGTGAAATGAACATTTCTATATACAGAACTGCTGGCATTAGTCTGTTTTGAGCAGTTGAAAGTTCTTATGTTGTTAATTCTATTATGGAACATAGAACAATAATGCAAAAAAAAGTTGAGTTTTTAGTTGATTATTTTTGGAGATTTTTTGGTGGGTTTTTTTATTACAACAATGTCTTGACTTGCACCTACATAAACTCTTTTTTTCTGTAATATTTACAAGAATCTGCTACTGTGTACCTGTGTACAAACTTAACTCTTCTAAGACACAGTATTTTTTTTATAGATCCATTTAAAAATATGAATAAGTCTTTGAAATCCCTAATTTTCTTAATGAAAAAAAATATTAAGAACTTTACTTTCTTTTTATACCGTTGCATTGTTTCATCTCTTTATAGGTAGCCTAAATACATGATAGGTGACATATGTGCTTTAAGGACAGTTACATCCGTGGCTGGTGGCACAGTGAGGCCAGAAGCTCCAACTGAGCCGTCTCAGGCAAAGGGAATTGGGGAATTTTACACTGAACACATTAGAGTCTGTAGGAGTACACTGGAACAGGTGCTTTAAATTATGCTCTGTGCTGTAAAAATGAAATGATATTTTAATTATTTCAGTTTTGGAAAAAAAATTTTCTCTGTAATGGCTTTACATTAAAAGGCACAGGAATTGGTCTTTTTATAGAGAGAAAAGAAATCGTACAAGTTTGGAAGTTAGCTCAAGTCAGTTATTTCTGAGTAATATCTGCAGTAATATCTGTCAGGCTTCTTAGAAACTTTCTTGGTCGTCTAAATGTCCTTTTCCTTTGTTTACCTCATGTTAGCACCCAGGTGGAATTTGCTTTTCAGAAGAAGGCTGCCTTCCAAATAAAGAAATAATTGCTTGATGCAGAGATTTTCACAGCTAGTTACTTTTCTTGGTAAATCAGAATTTTAAGTCCAATCCCTCTGCAGGTGTCCAATTTTTCTCTCTGTTCACTTTGATGTAAATCAAAATCTGTGTTATTCTGAGAAGAAAAGAGTGCCTGATTAGTGTGATATTAAAGATTACGATGCATCATACATCGGTTGATTATGGCAGCAGTGCTTTCGTTAGGGTTATGATTCCTCCTCAAAGCACCTACTTACAGGCACATGCTTATTTTTTATACGGATCTGTCTGCTGTCCGGGAAAGCCAGACAGAGGCATGTGGGGGCTGCTGTTTCTTAATTGCTTGGATAACTGAAAGTGGGTCTGGTTCCAAAACTCGCTGTGTTTATAATTCTTCATACAAAAAGCACAAAAAGTAGATGGGATGGTGCTAGACAGCATCTGTTTTACATAGCTTTTGGTTTGCCGTTTCTGGTGTGTTACATCATAATATTAAAAGATACAGTCTAGACAGGTGAGTTGGCTGCTGCTTTTGTCCTGGCTGCACTCAAAGTCAGGCAGGAGGATGCTCCTTCCCTTGGCAGAATAAACCCTTGGACCACTAGGCAGGAAGGAAGGAAAGAAAATGGGATGTGCAGAAAATGGAAAGACTCAGGTGAGAGACTTGGGTGTCAGCTGACATTAGGAGTAAAGACTCTATTCAGGGTTGAGAAGTGATGGGAAGAAGGATTTCCACAAGGATTTAGCCTGGGTTGTGCATGTAGGCTATCTCTCAGGGCACCAAAAGTGAGTCTGTTGAGAGCAAGTGCAAAGGACTGCTGCCAAGAGCGAGTGGGGCAAGTGGAGGACTTTTTACAAACATAATTTAAACTAGTCAAGGGAAGAACATACGGGTCCGAACCAAGGTAAAATATAGGACATGGGTGGTACTAGATGAATGATGCGTACACATACAGATATCTACTAAAATGACACAGCATAAAGCCAGACAGCTTTTTGTTAGCAGAGCCATATATGCTGGTAGGGGGCATGGCATTTCAGTCTCTTCTTATCTGTGAATATACTTATTGTAGGTTTGCTTGAAATGACCACACAAGGGAAATTGCCAAAAATATTGTATTGACAAAGTAACATCCATTTGCAATGACTTCTTAATGTAGCTGAGATTAAAAATTGTTTGCAGCTAATAGCTTCAACACTGTATAAATCCTTATGTAGTTTTCTATGACCACCAGTGTCCCTAACTTCAAAACAAGAAACCCATGGCAATAATCATCTGTGAGATGCTATATCACAGAATCACACAGAATCACTGGACTGGAAAACACCCACAGGATCATCAAGTCCAACCATTCCTATCAGCCACTAAAACGTGCCCCTGAGCACCTCATCCACCTGTCTTTTAAACACCTCCAGGGATGGTGACTCAACCACCTCCCTGGGCAGCTTGTGCCAGTGCCCAACAACCCTTTCTGTGAAAAATTTTTTTCTAATGTCAAGCCTGAACCTCCCCTGGTGGAGCTTGAGGCCATTCCTTCTTGTCCTGTCCCCTGGGGAGAAGAAACCAGCTCCCTCTTCTCTACAACCTCTTTTCAGGTAGTTACAGAAAGCAATAAGGTCTCCATTCAGCCTTCATTAGGCTAAACAACCCCAGTTCTCTCAGCTGCTTCTCGTAAGACTTGTTCTCCAGTCCCTTCACCAGCTTTGTTGCTCTTCTCTGGACTCGCTCCAGAGCTTTAACATCCTTCTTGTGGTGAGGGGCCTGGAACTGAACACAGGATTCGAGGTGCGGTCTCACCAGTGCCAAGCACAGAGGGAGAAATGAAACAGGGTGGAATGTTACTTTTAATATGAAACAACTCCAGATGTTCTGTATTTTCTGTATATTCCTTTTTGCATGTAATATTAGAATTCTTATGGGCATTTGAATATTCTTTTATTTTTAACCTTCATTCAGTGGTACGTGTATAACTTTTGATAAAATTATTAAATATAGAGATGTAAATACCGTCTTATGTCGTAGGTACAAATTATGTGGATTATCCTTTATATTTGGTTTATAAGCAGCTTTAACTGTATGGAAAATATTTTTTTTGAGTTCTTGTTTTCATTCATAATGCAGTTTTAGGCAGGTTCAAGATGCTGGTTAACCTTTGAAATGTATTACTTGCCTAGTGCTTAACAGAGATGGATGACGAAGAAGTGCGTATTAAAGCCTCTCAAAATGCAGGATCATCAATCTTCAAGTAGCTTGACTTCACACAGCGTGCGCTATTCAGGATGCACAAACCATATCTACAGCCCATGGAAGCTTGATGCATCCAGCCTCCTGCTTTTGCAAATTCTCAGTGGAAATGTCAATTGGACATTACCAGCTGCCTCTGCCTGCCTCAATATCTCTCCAATAATTTAATATGTTGTCTGACTCTGTGTGCTAAACTCATAACCTATCACTCATTATGTTACTGACCTGATGGCTCTAGCTCTAGAATCTAAATCCATGTTTGAAACTTGCTGTTTGCACTTTGTTTTCTGTTTGGTCACATGGGTAATGAAAAGCATAAATTTCTAATGAATAATACGTGTATAAGGATGGGTTTAGATATTCTTACTGATAGTCCTTGAATAACCTTGATCTAAATTTGAAAGTACAGCATTCACAACTTTGACATTAAAATTATACATTTAGTGAATAATGTATGTACTTTTTGGAAAGTCAAATTAAAAATAAAATCAATTGGTTAGCATTAGAGCCTCACAAAACTCTTTGATGTCAGCCTTTTTTGACATGCTATTAATAAAGGCCTGTGATAAAATGTTTAAAGGGATCTTGGTACTTTGTGGAATTAAACAAGCTGCATTTTCTTATACTATTTTTAACTCCTTGCAAATGAGCCGCAGTGAGCTGCCCTACGAATTTAGACTGCTGCCCAGTAACTTGCCACGAGAGATCTTGTATGGAGTTTGCCCAAACGCTGCTGCCTATTGCATAATATTATTCTTTTACTTGAATACCTACCTACCTTTTAAAAAAACGCTGGCTGTGATGTCTTCTGTAGTAGTGCTTTTACAGCTGCAGTAAAATTATAATATAAAACTGACTAAATTATAAATATCATTAAAAGAATGTCTAAAGTGACAAAACTAATTTACAACAATTTCAGAGAGCAACAAAAAAAAGATTGTTGTAGTTGTGGAAGCACTTAGCTTCCACTGAAGTGGTAACGCTGTAATATGAAAATGGTAAAATGGCATTATTAAATTAAATTGAATTAACCTCTTAAATCTACTTTTAAATTTTTTTCTTTCTCCTCCCCCTCCTCCCAAATATCTAGGATGAAGATCGAACAGAGGAGGACAACAGCAGAGTTGAGCCTGTTGGACATGCAGACACTGGTTTGGAGAATGCGACCAATTTTTCTCTGGAGTAAGTTGCTAGCAGAACCCATGTTAATGATGAGTCTTGAAACTGAACATAGGCTAGCAAAAATTTCAGAATAATAGGAGTGTTACTGCTCTTAAAAAAATGGGGCAGTCTTTTTTAGATCGTGTGTCATTTTGGTTTTAAACAATATGCTTCATGGACCTTTTTAAAGCAGATTTTTAAACAGTTTAAAAAGCCCATGTTAACAGTGAGCATCAGAAACTTGACATTTATAAGTGCAAATGTTACAGTAGATTTTCCTCCTCGAAGAAGATGCTTATTTAGTGGAACTCTGAAAAGCTGACAGAAGCAAGAGGGTCAGTGCTAGCACAAATAGATCAACAGGCAAAAATTTCAAAGGGAAAATCTTAATTTCTGTCATCCTTTACAGTCTGCAGTGTGTGTGTGTGTCATATAAGTTGTGTGGTCAAAACACTCATACTTTGTGAATGGATCAAAACTGATTTTCCTTAGGTCTAGGAAGCCCCTCCTGATTTAAAAAAAAAATATCAGTAAAAGCTATTCTATTTCATCAAGAGATAAGAGCAAGTTTAACCTTTTACATTTCATTGCAAAGAGCTGATCCATACTTTACTATGGAATTAATGAGAAAATGGCGTCTTCTATCCTTAAATTAAACCTTGTAAATTGATTAAACATATATTTTAAATAAATATTCTGCTCCTATTATATTAGAATTAAATTACGAATTAGGTAGAAAGGGTTTAAATGTTAGATAAAGATCATGGTGACATCTATTAGGCAATATATGCTGAGTTTTACTCCGTTCCATTTAGAAAATCTGTTACATTGTAAATTCCAAATGCTGTTTGCTAAATACAGTTTGTAGAACTTCTGTCAAATGTAATGTGTCTTGGCGTTGCCTTTACGTAACTTATTGACTTTTCATCATATGCTACTTCATTCATTTCTGTTTTGATGTCATCTTTCTTTGTATGTATGTATGTCTGAAGTAGTTGGCCCAAACTTATGAAAAAAACAAGAAGAAAAATTGAAATAATATCTCTTAGAAGGGATCATTTCCTTCTGTTTTCCAATTATAGAGTTTAACATTTTAGTTTGTGATGACTTTTTTTTGAAGAAGAAATAAAAGAAAAATGAGTGCCTAGATTTTAAGTGTGTGTTTTGGAAAAAAAGGAAAGTTACAGACTCAAGTGGTAGAACAAATTAAACAGTGTGGGCTGGATATGAAAACTTATGACAGTGCCAGGTGAATCACACTGATTTTCACATGTTCTCTTCCTGAGCCCTAAATTTTCTTTTACGCTACTAGGAAAGTCAGAAAAAAGTTGATCATAAGAGACTATAAGGATGCAAAGAGCAAAAGATTCCTTTTAGAGTACCTTTTGGAGGTCAAAGGTATTGCTTGATTCCCATGAGCTGCCTTGCACTCTAGTCGATGAAAAGGTAGCCTTAATATAAAGTGAAAATGGAATGAAGTTAGCCTTAGGAACTGGGATAGGGGACATTACCAAATGCTATAATGCTGTCAGTCTTAAAACACTGGTCCAGGTCTGCAGAGTAATACATTTTTTGGCTGATGTCTCTCAGCTCTTCTATTGTTCTAATACTTTCTTGAGGTAAACATTGGGAACACAGAGAGACCTTCCATTTGTGTTGTTTAAAACATGAATTAAAAAAACAACCAGACACAAATTGAAGCATATGATTGTAAAGGCTACCTTCAAAATATATTTTAAAAAATTAATCTGGAAGAAATATGAAATGAACTGTAATGTTGAAATTTAGTTGACTTCCTAACAATATGTGATCTGGTTATTCTCATATTCTGGATTAAGTGCTGTGAGCTTTTGTGATAGGCTGCCATGTGATCAAGAGTTTATTGAAGGAAGTAGAAAAGCTTTTACTGCTGTCATAGGGCATTGGTCTTACTCTTTGCTCTGTTTGTAGATTAAATTTGATTTGTGCACTTATGAAAAACAAACTTCTCGTGTGTGTGCGTATATATATGTGTGTGTAGTGCCAGGAAATATGGAAAAGGCATAAGCCACAAATTTAGATTGTGGCTTTCATTCAGATCTGTCACTTCCAGATTTACTGAGAAGTTTGGCCTTCATGTATTATTTTCTCAGTTAGGTATTTATAACTGTGGTTTATAGGCTGTATTCTACCTTCCCAGATGTGGGTATGTTTTAAACACATCAGTAGATTTGGTCCCAATCTATTTTTAGGATCTTTGCATGTCACTTTCTGAACCTCTACTTTCCTCTTTCACGTTTTCCCTCTCTACAGCAAAGCAATTATTTGAAAATTAGATGCATAGTTGCTTCAGGAGGTTGGTTTTGAATGTTGTGGTTAAATCTTGTTTGGAAACTTTGCCTAGCGAGCAGATATGGATAAGGCATGCTTCCAGTATAAAAAATAGGATTACAGTAAAACAAACAAATGTTTTTTAAAACTAGAAGAATTTAACCTGTTAAAATTTTAATCTTGTTTGATTAAGGGGTGGTTATGTAAAAGCTAATGATAAAGCTTAGAGTGAGCTCTCTGTAAGATGCACAAGTAAAGCATGCTAGTGCTGTGATCTGCTTATAAGGAAACGCTTTTAAGGAAAAATTTTAGGTGATTTAAGATATTTCTGCTCAGTAGACCAAATGGTTAACTGAAACTTTAAATTTAACTTTAGAATAAGGAAGAAATACACCAATATGCATGTGATGCTGATACCTACTTTAATGCAGCCAACTAAGTTTACAAATAATTTCTTTGATTTTTTATTAATTGATCTATTTTTAATGATTCATCTCCTTTCATGCCATCAGATTAATCTTCAGGTATGTAGTGTTCAACAATGCTTTCATCGCCATGACTTGATTTCTGGAATGGTTATGTTTTTCTGTGTATGTTTGTGTGGGGTTTTTTGGTTCCTTCACAGTACATGTTCATATTCCCTCATTCATCATTGTCTCACAGTGATATGGTAAAGCTCGTAGAAGTCTCCAACGACGGCGGGCCTTTGGGAATCCATGTAGTGCCTTTCAGTGCCCGAGGTGGAAGGTAATGTATCGTGTAGGATTTTAATTGAATCATAACTTGCTGTGTTTGTCTTCGTTGTGTTAATTTTTGTATTTTGTGCCTTTGCCTTCTGTAGCATATTGCATGTTTTTCAAAGGGCAGCTTCACTGATTAAGAAAGGAAGAAATGCAAATTTACTGACTCTGTACTTGCAGTGGTCTTTATGATGGTAGAGCTCTGCTTAAAAGGAGTTAGAATTGTGGTGTTTGAATTGAGATTCTGTTGTAATCTCATGGGAAATTCAAGTATAAGGATGTTTCTTTTTGGACTTTTAAAAGCTACGATCTGCTACTTTAATTCAGATAGATACTTCTGCAAAGTTTCACTGCTGACTGTTGAGAGCCACAAATTCCCAAGTAACAGCATGAGTTTAAACCAGAGGCATCCTATGCTTGCGCTTGATAGAGTGGGAGAGAAAACAATAATCATGCTTCCTATATTTAGTGTTGTCCCATCTGCTGGGGTTAAAACAAAGTAGCAAAACCAGTTGAAATATTCTAGTTTTCAGGAAGGTGTGCCTATTTTATTGCATGACAGGCTGGAACTCCTAAAGTTGGATTGTTTATTAAAAAGTGTATAAAGAAGGTACTTTACATTAAAAAATACCATGTGCAGGATTATGTTAGTGAACAGAATCAACTCTAGTGCTTGCTTTGTTGAACGAGAGTTTTAGCATTAAGGATCATAAACATAATCTCAGAAAAATACCTTGACTTTTGTAGTAATTAGTAGTAAATTTGAAGCATTTACGTATGTTGAAAAACAGTAGTTCTTCATGAATATAGGCAAATTTTATTTTGGTGATGCATATTCTGAACATATACTGTATTTTTCCCTGTTTAAGGAAAAGGGGGAAAAATACATGTTTTAAAAAGTAATCTTTGATTATATATGAAGGGGTGTTATGTTCTCATGTCTATTGACCCAGAAGAAACTACAGTTTAGTTATTAAAAGCAAACCAAACTATAATATATATATGTGTATATATATGTATTTCTATAATACTAATATCATCTTTTCAGAAATGATAAATATGTATTTTTCCTTCTCTACCAAATACCTTCACAGGATTTTAAACACAAGATAAGAGCATTATTTGCAGTTGTTACTTCAAACCAAATGCTTTCATAGCCATACGGACATGTGTTATGAGAAAATGTAATTTATTTTAATTTAAGGCTACTTTTTCTGAGGACTACAGGTCTTACGAATGAACTTCCATAAAGTGGTAAATTCTTCTTTTCATAATCTGAAATTTAGTAAGTTCCGTGTGGGAATGGAAAGGGCATGGGTGAGCGGTACTTCAAACATAAGCTCAGAAGTAAATCCTATGAAGCTGGAAATGGTTGAAATGTTCACACAGTTATCTGGGATTTAGACAGAGTAAAGGCCAGGGAAAAGACTGGTTTAAGAATGTTGTCTGCCTACTAAGCACTTGTTTAATAAAACTCATGTTAGAAATATATATTTTGACATTTTGAATAAGAATTTTGACTTAAGTAAAATTCATTTACAGGGTGTTAATGTGGTTGTCAAGTCTGAAGTGAAGCTTAAACTCTTTATACTTAATGGGAGCATATAAAACAGAAAAGCCATAAACATAGAAATAAAATATCTCACTTGTTTTAGAGATGCTAGCTTTGTGAACAGCTACAAAGGACTTTTTAACTCATTTTTTATCCCGAGTTTGTGGTTGTATGATAAAGTTTTATTACAGGAAACACAATTTTAAATAGAGATGTTAAGATACAGGATGTACCTCAAAATGAAATTCTGTTACAAGGGAAATAATTTATGTATTAAAATTTATCTGCTTTTTCTTCATTATATTAGAATTCCTCTCATTGAAAAGTGGATAGTACATGCAATTGCTGTCTGAGTTTTTTTTTGATCCCCCCTGATGCTCTCCCAGATAATCTCTTGTTGGGGAAAGGTACCTGACCCATGTCTTGAAAGTGTGGAGGAGCAGTCAGTTGGAGAGGACCGCGGATATTTCCAAAACATTTCTCCCATCTTGCTATGTTGTAGTGGAATTAAAACAGAATTAATGGGCAGGGAAAAGAAAGCACCCATCTTCAGTTTTGGAGCACTTGGTGGGAGTTTTTAATGGGTTTAGGGTTTGTTTTTTTCCCTTCTCTCCTGGTCCCCAGCTCTTTTGAGCAGAAAAGAGATGCTTGGTTCTACTTGGGCTAGATTAGAGAGGGAGAGCAGATGCTTGGCAGGGTTCCTCTTCTGCCTGCTTTTTCCTCACTTCAGCACACAGGTGCTCTTTGTTCCTCCTCTGGTTGCAAAGCACACTGCTTCTAGCTATGGTGAACTAAGTTGTCTGAGCAGCGGATCTGCTCAGCAGAAACCTAAATGTACAAAGCTAAACACAGGACTCAGTGATGTCTTTGAGTCATTAGGCAATGGAACGGTCTGCCCAGGGAGGTGGTTGACTTGCCTTCCCTGGAGGTGTTTAAGGTGCAGGTGGATGAGATACTGAGGGGCATGGTTTAGTGTTTGATGGGAATGGTTGAACTCGATGATCCGGTGGGTCTCTTCCAACCTGGTGATTCTATAGTTCTATGATTCTATGCATTGTATAACTTAGTCCATTGGCCCACCATTGTTTTATATTAATATTTGCTTGGTGTTCAATTCCAGTCATGCTGTGTTTTTCAATTATGTTTCTTTCAGTTCCTTGCTTTTGCTTTTGCAAATGTTACTTAATAGGCCATCGTTATTAAATAAATAGTTTTAAAAAGTGAAAAGGTGTAAAAACATGCTAATGTAGTTCTCCCTTTTTTCCCCTATGCAATAAGCAGGGGACTTCTCCCACCAAAAACATCCCACCTCCCCCAAAGCAAACACCCCAAAACTCATAAGATTTTTATGCCATAACTACATGCTTTATTTATGTTTTGGAAATATTTGACTTTTTTGTGATCTTTTGAGGGTTTATGTTTGGAATAAGAATCTTTCTTCAATATTGACTTTTGATCTTGAACAAAATCTGTAAAGATCTCTATGTCATTTATATAGATGCTACCAATAATTTCTGTTCCTCGTAAAACTGCCATTTTTGTTAATGAAAAAAAATCTCTGTAATTGTCTGGTATAAGTACTATTGATTTGTACAGACATGGTCAAACTTTCTTCTATGCATATGTTTCCTTATTATCCTTCTGGTTTTACTTCTAGTATTTTATCAGTCCTATATTGGCCTTTTTGATCATATGCTTTCGATAAGAGTTTCTTCCCCTTATCAAAAAGATGGAGAGGTGTACATAATTATCACCTTCTGGTTGTCAGCTTTTTCAAGATAAAAGGTTTGTTTGCAAATTCATTTTTGCACTGGCAGAGATGCAGTGCTAAGCAGAATAGGAGGCATGAAAATGAACACAGAAAGGAGGAGAGAACAGAAAGTAACAGGAGAGTGTTTAGATGAAGAGTAGAGCAAAGAGGAAATGAATGACAGGAAAGCATGAAAGGAAAGAAATTTTTAAACCTCTCTAAAATTGCCTTCAGCACCAATTCTTCCTTCTTATTAAGTGCTCCGAAAGAAGGTCAAGCACTCAGTCCCCTAAGAATACTATTTGATCAATCCTGGCTGATGGAGGATGTTATGTTGATGCGAGCTTAACAGTAATTATAGCATAAATTATTGTTAAATGGTCTCTTCTTCTTTTAAGAGTCTTTGCAATCTTCTCAGGCTCTGTGCCCTTCCTGCTTTTCCAAAATCCTGCCATGTCTGTCTTTGGAAAAAGATTCAATTGACACAAGGAATAAATGAGAAAACATCAGAAATCCCTGTGAATAATCATGTAGAAGTTAAAGTCTTGTAGTCCCAAGACTACTGTGAAGTCTTCTTAGTAAAACAGAACAGAAAAGGATTTGGATATTCATATGAAAACGCCATAAAGAACATCCATTAATAAGTATCAGACACATTTCTTTGATGCAGAGCAGTAAGTATGCAGGGCTCTGCCAGCCATAAAATCCATAATAAACTATACAGCTAAAACCTGGCAACTGAAAAGATTTGATCTCTGTTTTTATGTTATGTATCCTAAATGTCTTGAAAGTATTAAGGTAATCTCATAAGAATGGGAAAAATAGTAGGCTGAATGTTATTACTTTTATTTTTTTGTTTAAATTACAAATTTAACAGATTTTATTAAAAAATATGAAAATCCTCAGATGAAGGTAGGTCTTGAAGTATACACAATCCCTGTAAGAGAAAATAATTTATATGTTTTTCTGTTCTGTAATTCTTGTCTTTTTTTTTGCTTTTAGTGCTAGTGCCCTTCACTTTCCAGAGCTTATAAATTGCTTCCTAATTCACTGTAAAAGTTTGTCTTTTGCTCAGGATACAAAGGAAACTAAAGTAATATCTAGTGACCATTGTCTGTAGTGAGAGTCTTTAATACCAAGTTCAAGGTGCCTCTCTAACAATTGTATTCTGTTTGATCATGTCGGAGGTATGTGTTATTTGCATCTCCATCTGTTCTTCTCCTCTGTTTCCAACCTTTTAAGTCTCAAAGGCAGCCATGTTTTTCAAAAACATGTGCTTTAGGAGAAGATTCCCTGTGGTGTGATTGTACTGATCCCTCGTGAGCTGAATTCAAGACTTTGTCTGATATCAGCCTTTAGAAAGTTATGTAAACTTAATTTGAAGTATTATTCAAGCTAAAAGGCTGAGGAGTAGTTACCAAAAATTGGACATTGGTTCCTGACTTCAGGCATGAAAGCTGATAAAGTTACTCTAATGCTCCCGCAGCAGCACAGTGACGTTAGTGTGTTGTGAAGGTCCCTTAATGTGCAATTAGCAGTGTGCAATGTCCAATTTAGCATTGATCAGCCACGATAATTTAACTTGAACAAACAAGCTGATTTTCCTTCTCTGACCTCAAAATCTCAGGAAATTTGTACCACGTTTATGTTCCTATGAACTTCTCAGAGATCTTTCATTGCATGGAACTGCTACACTCCTGCTTTTCAATCAATCCTAATTTTTGCTCCTTAATCTAGTTCTTGCTTTTTCATGTTAGCAACTTTACATAAACATCTAAATGAGTTATTTTGTGTTCTGTCTGATTTGATTATATGACAGTTAGCTTGCAGGTAATAGGTAAATAACTTCAGTGTGTCTGTACAATGGGTGGTGGTGGCCAAATCATATTCTAGGTGCTCAGTGTAGTATTTTTATGACTGTCATAGTATTTACACTGTCAACTTTTATTAAGACAAATTATCATACTTTCCATACAGCTGGGTGGCATGTGGGGAGTTCACAGTTTCAAAGAACTACCCAGACCGACTCAAGCAATTTAGATGTCAATAAAACATTTGCTGCTTATTTTTAGTGTTGTCATTGGTTGTCATTTCTATTGAGAACTGAAATGTTCACACATGTAGCTGAGTTTATTTTAATTGTATAATTAGAGCAGTTAACCTTGTGGAAATATAGTGATGCAAATGCTAATATACTTTAAGCTGTTTACATTCACAGTTATGTATTGAAAAAAAAGCCAACAAAGATAGAGCTCTGTGCTTTGATACTGTTTTCCTTCTGTTGCCACATAAACTAATGTTGTCAACTAAAACAGAACAGGCACCCAGTATCCGTTTATAATTATTGATTCTATAGAGTTACAGATTTTCAAAGTGTTTTGCAGAGTTTTACACAATATTTAATTCCATTCTTGAAGAAGTTACAGTTTAAGACCTTTATTATGGAAGAACTTATGTTAGCAAATGTGGTGACTTACTTTAACTCGTCAAGATTAAGCAAATTCAAATGCACCTGTATATTCATATGCCACGTTGTTGTGTTTAAACGAATATATATACTGACTTCTGTATTTTATACTAGGTTAGTTTACAGGCTTTCAAAATTTGTATGTTTTCCTAATCTAAGAAATGTAATATTGAAATTGTAGTAGTGCTACCTCTCCGCTTATCAGGATTAATGGTGGTGGCATATGGCAGGGAAAAAAAATCCAATTAGTTTTTAGGTTATTGCATATTTGCAATATCAAGTCTATTCTGTTTATCTCTAGTCACTGCAACAACAAACATGAATTCCCATAGTGTCTTTTTTTTTAGAGTCATATTCTTGCATCTAACCATAATATACAGAAGAAATACTGTAGGAAATTGATAGGCTTTTGTTACTAACATTTTCAAGACCATAACTTTCTGCAAGTTCTACTGGAGTTTACTCTGCTATGCAGAACTGTACTCAGGAAATTGTTTCTGGAACTGTCTCTAAAGGGATCTTTTGACTTGTGTTTATATTAAAAAAATAAATATATTAAAAATAAATAAATTAAAAGGCACTGTGAGGATCCATGTTTCAGGTTTGACTCAGGCTGTTCATCCACCCTTGAATCTGTTCTCAGTAATTTTAGCTTTATATGCCTTGGTTAATCTAGCTCTGGCATTTGTTAAAAGTGAGACCCTCGTGAGCACCATATGTTTTGTCTGAGATGAGCAATCTTGCATTAATACAACTTGTAGCCTTTGTTTAATGATATTATTTGCAATTTTGACTGGTAGTTTATTTATTTATTATTTTACTGTTGGTTAGGATTAGTAAAATTTTTACTAGATTTGAGAGCTTAAATGAAGTAAATCTAAGAATGACAAACCATGCATGAAGATGCATCTTATGTTAATAAGATAACTTTAGAATGAGAAACTAGAAATCAGTGTTTCAACAAAAATGCTATAGAGAAACCATTGATAGAGCAATTACTTTGTGTAAGTATGTGGAGACGTTGGGATTAATATTATTTTGTGTAGTGTATTGTCATAGTATTAGATTGGAATGTTGTACTTTGTGTAGAATATATTTTGCTGTGTAACAGATCAGTTGTGACATATGTGGCATATCAAATATGTGACATTTTTCATATCTAACCATATAGGGAAGACAATTGTAGCAGTTCTTGTATATGCTGTCGCGCAGGCATTGCATGCACATCCAAATTCTGAGTTGTCTTCGGGCGTTGCAGACCATCACACATGCATCAAAGTGCTGGCAAGCATGAAGTGAAAGAAAGGAAGAGTAGATACAATTCTTTCTTCCCCTCTTAAAATATTTGGGTTATTTTCTCTTAAAGTTAGCATCACCGGTTTTTATATGCTTGCTATCTTTTCCCCATTTAGAGATGTCTTCTTAAATAACTTTGCTTTCAGGCCCAAAGGCGTTGTCTTCCCAGAGAAATTCAACAACTCAGAAGTGAAATAGTCACAAACTTGTTTCTAACCATCAGCTTTATATGTATTAAAACTATAATTCTGATAAAAATCAAGTAGTGAAGGCTTACAAGTCTTCTTCCTTTTTTATCATTAACTTTGATAACATCAATTTTCATGCTTTCTATGGCTAACAAACAATATAAAATGTTATTTCTTATAATTATTTATCTGTTTTAAAAATCTGAGGCTATGTTCAAAGTGTATTTTGCTGAAAGGAAGGAAAAATTGGATTGATATTTTTAATATTTGCTTTGTTTTTCTTCCTGTGACAACATGCCTTCATAATTATCAGCAAATTTTGGAACAAAATGGAGCATAATGTGGTCATCGAGTCAATGTGAGACTAGCATGGACTTCTAGGATTATTTTGTCATGCAAAATATTAGAAGATTGTGGGAAAGAATAAGAAAACCACCTAAGATATCTAGATAGTACAAGGTATTTCACCATCTTGGTGATTAGGAAAAAAAAAACAACCCAAAAACACGGAAGAAGAGTTTTCAATTTGGGAAATTTGGGAAAATTGGTTTTGCTTTTTTTTAATTTTTTTTTTTTAATAGAAGATGCTGGGTTGTTGGAGGAGATCTATGAAAGGTGAAACTTTCCAAACCCAAAGAATATCAGCATGGGATGGAGGGGGACAGGACTAGGTACACACTTGTATTAGTTGTGTTTTTCAGTTTTGGTTTTTTTTCTGAAATGCATGAGTCCAGGGGGAATAATAGCTTAGCTTTATAGAATCTTACTGTTCCTTGTACTCTCCGGTGTTACTGGAAAGAGATTACTAATCTGGGCTAAAGCCCAGTCACAGTTAGCATCAGTGACTGCACCCAAGTGGTCCTCTGGGGACTAAATGAGGTGGGGAAGGTTTACCTCTGATCAAAGGTGCAGTATATTAGGTATTTGCAAGATACTCTGTATCAGATGGAAACTTAAATGTTAATGTCTGACTAAAACCTCATTTAATGATTTGTGTTGTCAAAATACTTTATGTTGTTTTTCTTCTCACAGTCTGTTTACATGTATAGTTCCTTTCAGCATCGTATCTTAATGTCTTTAGGTGATTCCAAAATGGAAATAACTGCTAGGATTGTTTCTCTTACTCCATCATCTGCCTTGTAGAAGAAAATGTGTGACTGTTCTGTAAAATAAATGTCTTATTTGCATGTGTGTATGATAAATTTTTTAAAAAAATGAAGATTTTAAAGTAGAAGAAATAAGCTAAAGTTAATTTTGCTTTTCTAACCCATTTGATGAAGTGCATTTATAACTTTTGAGCACATGAGGAGTCCTTTTAAGCATTGACTGCTAATTTACTTTGAGGTACGTGTGAACTGAAGTGCTGTGATCGTTGGAGGTTTTGTGCTAAAAGACATATGTGGTCTTGCAATTCCTGCCACACAACCAAGTGTTTTCCATGCCATGCCTTGAAATGAGTTCTGAAAAAGTAATGCTGTTGACTTGGATGATGTGAATTTGACCCACTCATATGACCTGTGGGATTTCAAAGTAAAGCTGATCTTTAAAAAAATCAAATGCAGTGTCGATGCAAGAATAATCCTGAAGGTTGAATCCTTCTTCAAATCTAGAGTTCAGCTACAGAAATGTCATTTTCATGCTATCCTACCAATACCTCAGAAATCCAATCTTCAGGATCCATTTCTTAATTTCAGGTTGAATATTTGTTTACCTTTTACCTCTAAGTATGTCCTTAAGATGACACTGTGAGTAAGCAGTAGACAGAGATGATCAATTCATTGCACAGAGGCTATTGAGCATTAATGTCTTCAGTCATTACCGAACTGGTAAATTTAAGATAATATGCTAAATTAAAAATGGCATTTAAGTTTTCAATTTCCACTTTGCTGCTTGGTAAAACCTAAAATTTAAAAAAGAAAATTATTTGGTTTGCATGAAGTTCCTGATTCCTCTATTCATCCCGTCATTATAGACTGGTTATTATGTGAAGTGACTCCATATTTGACTTGCAGAAAAACAGTAGTGATGGTTGTGGTATTCTCTGCTAATTCAGAAATTCAGCTTCAATTAACTAGCAGAAATGATGCTGGCTGCCACATGTGCAGTGCTTCTTGGGTCTTTTACTGCCCAGAAATCTCAGCCTTTTGTAAGACTGGATGTGCTGTCATCATGCTGCCTGTTTGTTCTTACTTTTAAATGTTGTGCTTGTTTCATGGATAAGAGGTAATAATTCAGGTAACATTTATAAATTATTTGTAACTACGGTACCCTGCTTCAGGGTAAAGATGGTTTAAGATTAGTTTCTATAGTGATTACAATAAAGTATTAGATTGGTAGGATTTTCTATGCTGCAGATTGAAAGAACAGTAAAAATCTGTAATCTTAATATTCCAGAACCCTGGGGCTCCTAGTGAAGCGATTGGAGAAGGGTGGAAAAGCTGAACAAGAAAACCTTTTTCGTGAGAATGATTGTATTGTCAGGATTAATGATGGAGACCTTCGTAATAGGAGATTTGAACAGTAAGTATACTTACGACATGTTATCTTGCATTATTTAATCTTTAACTCTGTGCCTTGCAGTCATTTGAGGAAGTAAAGTATTTAAGAAAAAATTGTCTAAGTTTACCTTTTTTAGTAAAGAAAAGATACACTAAAGGTCACTTGTGTTTTAGTTAGCCAAACTACAAAAAAGTCAAGATTATTATTTTCTTTAGAGTATATGCACTTCTCATTGGGTTGTTTTTGCACGTTATGGATTTTTTCATCTTGCATTGATAAACTCTTTATCTTGAAAGCCCCATATAATTTTTCTACTCTACCTGCGATGCATCATGTTCAATATGTTCACAGCACAGAGACTTTATTTTTACCAATTTAGAAATATTTGTGGTTTTATATGTGTGAGAACTACAAGCAGGAACTATGTGGAGAAGTCTGTGAGATCATAAATATTTGTTTACTGGAAGCCTAGACTTGGTAGTATCTTGAAGTGGTAAATCAGAAGGACTTGTAAAAGTGAAATAAGGTTATAGTTAGCATGTAAATGATTGAAAGAGAAAGCAGAGAAGAGGTATGCATAAAACAAGTGATTTCAAAGATGTTAATATTGTTCTGAAAACTCTTAACATGTTGAGAGCCAAAGAACTATAATTTAGGCTGATTGTCCTATATATAATATGCATTTGAATTGTGGGGTTTATGTCTTTAACCTTTAACCTGCAACATAACCTTATAACGTGATTGAAAGCAGTTTGTCTCAGCTTGTTCTGAATTACAATTTATTAAGTGTTGGAAGCGACTCCTTGGCTTTATGAACTTAGGATCACAACCTGAAGCCTGGTATCTGTCCAAGATTAAGCATTTTTTTACTATTCCTTAATGTATTCTGAAAGACTACTGACTTACAAAAGTAAAGTGTAGACCAGACTTTCTGCAAGACTGCATATACTCTAAACAAATTATGGAAATACACCATCTTTGTATAAAGTGTAATTTTCATTCCAATAATTCTAATGTGACTATGACTCCTATGCCTGAAGAAGCAATCATCAAGGTTCAAGACAAAAAGCCACTGCAGCCCTGCTGTAGAACTGTCTGCAATTCAAGACTGGTTAAAATTTTTGTTTTTCTGAATCCAATATTTGGTACATTAGTTGTTAAGCACATTTAACCGTTGTGTTACCCTAAGGCAATAAAACCTGACAAAAAGCAGACCAAGCAGGCTAGTGAACAGATTCAAGTTTTATAGTTTATGCTTGAGTGCAATGTGTCTGTCAGCTTGTGTTGTTTAATTAACATCAGTAATTATGCTTATAATGTCTTGTAGTTTGCCAGCCCTCATTTGCTAATTTTCTGTTCATTCTGAAACCTAGAGCACAGCATATGTTTCGCCAAGCCATGCGTACGCCATTCATTTGGTTCCACGTAGTCCCTGCGGCAAATAAAGAGCAGTATGAACAGTTGTCCCAAAGTGAGAAGAACACGTACTACTCCAACCGTTTCAGCTCCGATTCCCAGTATGCTGATGGCAAAAGTATTAACAATTCTGGACTTCACACGTTACAAAGAATGTCTCGAGCGGGTAACCAGTCCGATCAGACAGACTCCTACTCGCAGCTACCTCATAGTTTGAATTCATCAGGGAAACCACCTTCAGGCCTGGTACCGTCACCTCAGAAAGTTCTCACCTCTACTGCAAACAGTGGGTATAACACCAAAAAGATAGGGAAGAGACTCAGTATACAGCTGAGAAAAGGTAAGGCACTAGTGCGCTCCTCATATAGCATGAGGTATGGGTGTGTAGTGCATGTACACGTGTCCAGTGCCGTAGTACTGGGCAGGACAACTTGCAGTATCATGAGGGATGTGATGGGTTCATTTTCCAAGCCAAGGGACTGAGTTTTCCCTGATAGCAAGCCTCGAAGTCCAGCTGTGCATTTGATATGTGCAATGTGTTTGTAAAAGGCCATTTTGAGGAGCGCTTAAGATAGTTTTCTGTCTCTCAACTAATTGAGAATTGCAGTAAGTACTTCAAATTCTGTTGGGCAAGACCCAGGGAGTGGTGAACTGTTTAATATAAATAAATAAGTTAAACTGGCCCATATTCTGTAATTTAGTTATCATGACTTTTCAAACTGAGTAAGTGTGGTTTGGCCATTAGATCTTGAGAGTGTGTTGCATCCAGTCAGTAAATTGGAATTTCAAATTTCCACCTAAAGCTTTCCTTTAATCCACTGGGATGTGAAAGTCTTTGTTTAAACGGTTGAGATGTAACATGATACTTCCTGTCTTAGCCCTTATGCTAATGTAATTTGAGTGGGGGCAAGAGACTATTTTGGACAGAGGAGAAAGCAGTGCATGTTTATCTCAACATCTGTGTTGCATGTGCACATGTAGATGCATTGGTACACGCACAGAATTTTTATAACATTAAACGTGTTAAATGTATTAAGTGAGAACATTTGGTATGTTTGTATAGTTACCTTCTGCTTGTTTTTAAGGTAGTTTGAAATATGAAAAATGACATTCAGATGCAAGTATGTCTTAGCTCTTTGGATTTTTTTTTCTTTTTAAGGATTATACATGTTGTAAGCTTTATGGTAATAAAATTAGCACATTTAAGGTTAGATACAATTTGATCTCTATCAGCAAGAGTAAGATTTATATTACACAGTGAAAGGTTTACTCACATGCCAGTATTCTCTGTGATCTCAGAGTATTTTCACTTAGGATATTGTCTGCATAGTGTTAATAATTTTTATTAATTAATCTTTTTATCGAAAGGCATTGAAGAGAATGCATTGAATTGTAGAGATTTCACAGTTTCACCGGTAGCAGGCTACTTGTCACATTATTGTTATACTTTCCTTTCTGTGAACTTCACATGAACCACCAGATTGCTTCTTTCTGGTTGCTGAATTTTAAGCTCTACAAACTTGGATGACATAAGGTTGAGTTGACAGTTTGCTTCTGTTGTTGATGCTCCTTCAAGAAATTCTTTAGGCCATCAGCTTGGATCAGCCTGCTTGGAAAAACTTACTGTTATTGGCTGAATTAAGGAGTCACGGTGCTTACAAACATGCTCTCAGTCAGCTCAGTGATTTTTACCTATTGTGTTCTCTGTGGAAGCCTGTAGATATATCGCTTGGACATTACATAAAAGAATTCTTAGCCAGAAGTGGAAATAGACATTTCATATAATTAAAAAGCACTAACAAATTAATATAGAATGTGGGAACACCATATTTTTGCATAAAATAATCATGGTGTTATAGCTGCTCATAAGATGCAAGAATATAATTTGTGTTATGGACTTTGATTGAGATGTGAGTTAAATTTTTGTCCCCTTGCACTGGATACTGTTTCATAAATATTCTCGCCACTTCTCTAAAGTAATTTAGCCTTGCTGGCACCAATATGTTAAATGGTTTTGGTGTGAAGGAGATGCATGCCACCTGATGATGGAAGGTGGTCTATAAGATAATGTAACATCTAGTTCACACCAAAGAAGTTTGACGGCTCCTACACTAGTAAAAGCTTTGAAATCCATATCTAGAATGTATTTCAGAAGTTCAGAGGAGATCTCTGTTCCTAACAGTTTGCTAATTGTGTGAATAATAGTTACCAAGAAATGGCACCTAGCTCAGATTATAGTCAGAAAGACAGAAACTGTTTAGTGTAACTGTATTTTATACGTGGTGACATTTGTTAAAAATGTGCATAAGGAAGGATGCCTTTTTATCATTGCTGTCTTTCATTTGTTAATATTCACTATAGAAGGAGGTATGTCCTCTCATGTTGGGTTTCATTTGATCACTCTGAGAACATACATGTGGAGAAAGAAATGAAGCTACACTCTTAAGCATGGCCTGAAATAGTTTGTTATAAATATGAGTGCAGTGGGGACGTTGATTGTCTTTGATAATGTATCATGAAGGATGTTGTAATAATACAGACTTTAGAGATATTTAACAAATGTGGCAGAACAGACAGCAGTTATTTCACCAATTGTGGTACTTGAATTAAAAACTCTTTGTTGGTTGCATTAAGCCACACAAGCATTTAAGACTTAATGTTGAAATTCACTTTTGATTTAATCCATGCTTTTTGGTTAATGATGTAGTATATGAGAATTGACTCTTTTTCAATACAGGCAGACCTTCTTTATTACAGCTTTGTTTCTATATATTGCATGAGCTTTATTCTATAAAATAACACGGTAAGATAACCCTACAGTATGTGCTTCTGTAATTATGATTTCTTATTATTTATTGCTGTTTTGGCATTTTAAAATAACCTGAACTTTCATAGGATTTAGCTGTTTAATAAAGTCAGAAGAGAAGGTCAGTCATATGTTTCAGTCAATGCAGAATGTTTGTTGGCTTCTCTAAATGAAAATGGATATCTATTTATCTTTCCTTAAAGGTCAGGGCCTGAACTTTTAGCATATAGATGTAGGGGTTATTGTGGATATTCTAATGCCATTAAGGCTGTGTAACAGTGTAGCTTAATAGCTCACACAAATTGAGATAGCACGAGACATGACAGCGAGCCTATATTTATATATATTTTGGTGTAAGCTGATACGCAGTTAAGTATAAATAAAAAAAATAGATCTTTACAGCACCTATATAGAGGAAATAACACTGACATAATAGCCAGAGTGTTAGGACAAATTCTGACTTCATATACACCAGGACAAATTCTGGAGTGTTTTTTCTTTGGCTGCAAGCATGTGAGTCAATGCAATTGAGTGAAATTTGGTCTGGCACTTAAATAATAAATAACCAATTATACAACAAGTGATACTAAGGCTTAGTCTTTGAGCACTGAGTAACTCGCAGCATTTATCCTAATACTGTGTTCAAAAGGATGCTTTTCAGTTGGATATTGTGTTTCTCAGATTTCATATGTACTGTTTTTGACACCATTGTACTAAGACAGGCCTGAAGTATTCAGCCTTCAAATTAGCTTCATTTTATTTCATTACCCATAAGTGTAATACTCATTGCATTGGATCATTTCCATCTATATCTACACATTTCTCTAGCAGAATTAGATATATAATTCACTAGATAATATGTCAGATCTGAGTTCTTGTTTTCTAAGTTAGTCCTAGTTCCAGTAAATATTTTTCCCTCTTTTTTTTTTTTTTTTTTTTTTGCCTGAAGTATTCAGTGGATCAGGACTTCTGTTCACGTCCACGTGTCCCTCTTCCAGAGAGTGACTGATCTACTGGTCATGGGAATTACGATCTACACTTCTGTTTTGGCCCAAAGAATATTTGCCTCTTGCAAAATAGTATAGCTTCCAGAGAAAGGAGTGAGTGACACAACTGCAGGATACCCTACAGAAAGAAAGCTGTAGGAGTCAGCTGGTCCATTGCAGAAAGGCTGTAGCAGCTATTTCCTAGAAGATGGAGAGGAAGGAGGTACTTTGTGCAGTGCAACAGAGAAAATGATTAAATTGTAGATATAAGGAGAATTAAGAGACTTGTTGCTCTTAAGAGTTCCTTGTTGAATTCCTGTTTGGCTTGCTGGCCCTTCTGCTCCATCTTACATACAGAGCTGATCTTAAACACTGCAAGTTCCACCAGGTGACTTGATGTTCAGTGTTGCATTGCGCTAACACTCAGCCTTGCTGCACCCCAGCTCCTTTCTGCAAGAAGTCATTGAAGAAGTAGATAGAGAAGGTGTCATGGGTAGTTTGGGAGTATGGTAATTTAAAATGTCATCGTATTTGCTGTGGATTAAAGCACCTTTATGGATGTTGACTTGTTTCACTTGGGTTTAAATAGCAGAGTGCAGAAGAGAGGACCCTGAAGTTGTCTGTGAGATATCCCACATCATGTATCCAAACTGTACAAATTTAGATGCATTTTTCATCATACTGTTTTCCCACACAGTTTCTTGAGCCAGACTTTGAACTGACCTTTTAAGTTTTTATTTAAGTGATAAGTTCTCTTAGACAGTTTGTAGAATTCTTGTTCAGATGCAGTAGGGTTGTTTGTCACTTTTGAAATGAAGCATGTAGATTCCTAAATTCCTTAAGTGACCTTGAGAAATGAGGTTCAAAAGCGGAGCAAATAATTTTGGACGTTATTAGCCCCTGAAGAAAAGTAAAAGGCATCATATTACATCTTTAAATTTTTTAAAAAACACTTCTGATTAGTATTTATTAGCAAGCTGCAGCAAATAAGGGAAGAATGTGTCTGATAGGTGGATCAAAGAGATCTTGAGAGGTCTGAACTTTACTTGGTGAAAAAATATTTGTTCCAAATCACTCAATAAAAATGAGCATGCAATTAATTTGTCTTGATTTTGCATGTGGCTGCAGAAATTTTATATTTATAGGCATCTGAGTAGTCAGGCTTCTAAGCTATTATTTGCACATACAGTTACCCTGAATATACAACACAAATGCTGAAACTATTGGGCTTAAACTAGGAGCAGTAAAATAATTTTTCAGGAAGTCCCTGTAATGGTCTTGGTTAGCTTAGTGAAGGCCCTGACAGCAAGGAAAACATATTTGCTGTTTGTGTCCAGTCCTTAGTAAAAACTGCTTTCTAGCATAAAACAGTAAGATAGTTATTTCAGCAGTCACCCATCTGTACATGGATCTCAAGAAAGAGTCTACTATGAAAAAGCAGGAACTCGAAATGCTTAGAAATGCTCAGCCTGTGCTGATTATTGTCAGAAAGAATTCGGCTCCTTTGCATGGTTTTGTTGTAATGTTATCTCTCTCTCCTTATTCTGGATCACTTTATAATCTAATACTTTCATTAGTTGAATATGCCTTATTTTGTGATTTGTGTGACTTTGTGTCACAACCTGTGTATATGCATAACCAACCTCCAATACTGTCTTAGGAAAGGGAGAGTGTGTTCATTTTCCCTCACAAAGAGTCTGTACTTACCCTTAACCATCCTTTATTCCATCTGAGGACTGTTCACCCACATGGATTTTCTGTATTTAGGTTGCTCTGAAATGTTCTTTGCTTCTCTTGCATAAGTACTAACAAATGTGGTGCCAATTGTCTAATCACCAAACATTTTCCATTGTTTTAGAAATGATTTTTTTTTACAAAATAAAATTTAGGGAAGAAATGTATTGAGGTAGAGGAGAAAGAAGAGCATAGTTTACTTCTAGCTCTACTTGCAGTCCTGAAAGGGAAGATAGCTCTAAGGGAAGTATCTTGAGAAGCAGACAGTGTAGGTACTTCAGATGTTTCTTATTGGGTGCCTGAACTAATGTCCTTTTAAGAGTGAAACAAAAATACTGAAAGCAATGTAAAGGTGATACTTACTTCTCATCTGGTGTTCTGGCAGTGGGTCTACCCAGCAGCACATTTTGCTGTTGAAAATTTAGATTTATAGTTGGTGCTGGATGAGGAATACATAATTTTGCATGCAGAAGAGCCTTAGAAAGACAGAAGTGTTATGCCAGACACATTTTTCCACAATCAGGAAGATAATCCTGGCGTTATTGAGAAATGAGACACTTCTTCACTGGGAGATAACAGAAAACCTAGTGAGCTCTAGTAAGATTTACTAATTTTTTAGCATCCTATCAATTTGTGATCAGGCAGATTCCAAATAAGATGATGAAAGTGGAAGTTCTTTACCTCACCCCATCTTAATGCTACGAGAACTACGTTCCTCTAAAACACCAACTGAAGCAGCAAATCTACTTCTTTTCTGTTTGTAGAAGGTAGTTCTTTTTATTCGCTAGAACAACTTTGTCTTCAGTTCTGAGCTGGCTGAGCTCTTGATGGTAACGCAACTTTAGAAGGAGTGTTTAGGATCACATTCAAGAGAAAAGGGGAGCTCTAACTTGTCGAGAGAGCTGCTGATTTATCAAAGAAGCCTAAGAATTTGAATTGCACAAATTAGTGGGTAATTTTTAAATGTTATTATCACTTGGTTTAATTTGATCAGTGTCAGAGATGACAGCTATAGAAAGAGGAAAATGTTTCCTACCCTCTCTCTTTATAAAATCTATAAGAGATTAAGTTGAACATAGCTCACATAATCAAGATGTTGCAATGTAAAGCTCCTAGCTTTGAGTAGGATGACTCTCATGGAAATTCCTTCTGTTTTCTGACCTTGTTTTATATTTGCCTGTATGTAAGTCCAGTTTCTTGCATGTTGTTAGTATAAGTCAGAGAGTCTGGAGGAGCCTTACAGTATGTTTGCACAGTTTCCTCATTATTATAATGCAGTTTTACACCCTAAGAACTGAAAACATTTTAGCAGAAGGAATATATCGATAAGTTATATGCATTGCTATATAAAACTGAAATGCCTGGAGTAGAGATAACTAAATGAATTTTGTGTATAAAAATAATAATAATAAAATACTTAAAATCAAGCTAGTCACATAAATCATATTTGGTTTTGGCCTTGTTTTAATGTATCCATTTCTTTTCCAATCTATGAACTTTCTAATGCAATAACCTTAGAAACCTATAAAGCTCTGTCCTGCAGCTAAAGGCAGCTCTAGTGCATGAATAGTAAAATGAAGCAGGAAAAAGAGGAAAATGACACCTAAAAGCTGTCTCATGCAAAGCTATACAGAACAGCATAGCAAAGTGTAGCCCTGTTAAGGCTCCTCTTTCCACAGAAACGAGTAATTAGAATTTTATTCTGCTAATATCTGAGCTCAGTGTGGATTTGTGGCATTCTGCTGGCTTTGGTAAAGCCTGAGATTTGACAGCAGAAAATGCCATAGTCCAAATTTGTATCCTGTGAGCATTTGTAATGTGAACATTTCAGCTTCTGTTTTATTCGTGAGGGCTTAAAGTAGAGTGTTTGAACCAGACATCTGTAATGAAGCTGTAATCAGGCTATGGAGGTTGATCTTATTAATAATGAAATATTGTCCTGGGCATGCAGTCATGTTCTGATATTACTTTAGAAATTTTAGCAGACAAAACCTACACTCAAAGAGCAGTATTCAACATAGATTCTTAAAATAAGAAAAAGATAAATTCCATGAAAAGCTGAGAAGTGTGTTAAAAGAACCGTACACCTATACAGATCATCTTCACATGTCGCAAGGAATTAAAGAGCTCTGTGAACCTTTGAAGCATCATTAAAATTGTGAGGTCTCCAAAGTAAAATATGGATGATATGAGATCTAATACTTTTTTCATGTCTATGCAATAGCACTGATAAATTTTATATCAGCCTGAAAGTGAATGAAGACTTTCAAATTCAAATGTCAGTTCTTCAGCTATCTTGAATGCTGCAGACATATGAGGAAGGAGGGTGCATCACAATAGTTAGCCTAGAGGAATTGATCCAGATTTCCTGAACAAAATGAGCTCCTTGCACTTCCTGTGGATACATGAGGACTTACATATTTTCAAGATGAAGATGTTAAAAGATTATGTACCTCCCAGCCCTGTCACCTCTGTCAGCTTTCTTCTTAATATGATTAGCATCTTGATAATAAAATACATTGTTCTAAATTTTAATCATATGTAATTGTGCAGATTTCAGAAATCTGCATGTAGACTAAGGTTGACTCTATTGGACTCCTACTTCCTTTTCACATGTGAGAATATTAACCTGCTTGGTAAAAGAGCAGACCCAGCAAACAAGCATAGGGAGCAGTAAGACAGAAATTAATTTAGGCTTTAACTTCAAATGGTTATATAGTCGTGTGTTTCATAGGGGTTGTGTTCAGCCCCCCAGGACTTAAAGCTGAGGACTGTTGCAAAAAGATTTGGCTTCTGTCTCTCCCTGAGGTTTTATGCAAAGGGATATTTTGTGCAACTTTTAGGAACCTCACCTGATACTGCTGAGTCTTAACTGCAGGTTGCTTTAGTACATGAGATTAAACGTAGGGTGGATGTGCATGTGCCTGGCCAGTGAACTTGAACTGTAGACGTATCTTGACATCCAGAGATGTTTCAGATGGAAGTTGTAGATGCTGACACTGTCAGGGATGCTCACTGCTGAATGGCTGTCCATGTTCTGTGCTAGAATAAGTGCTCCGAGTAGACTTGATGTGCAGTGTTGGGGTGTGTTTCAATGTAGATTTTTAAAGGTTACTGATGGCACTGGACAGACTGCATCAAAAATTGGATCACAAGTGAGCTTTCTGCTGAGTAGGAAAGGCTTCTGTTTGTTCTTGGCTTGTGAATCCCAGAGCTGTGGGATCCTATGGTATGCTTCGATAAACAGTTATGGGCATAATTTATATGAAATATGAGCAAGTGTCATTTGCCTTATTGTCTGGACCCCTCCTCTGGATTTCTCCAGGTCATCTTAAGTGTCTCTGTTTTGCTTCAGTCAGTCTTAGCCTAGTGTAGTCAGTGACCTGGATGCGCAGCAGGGCCTCCAAAGTGGCAGCCTGCCTCTGCTCCCTGCTTGTGTGGCAGAAGGTGGGGTGGAAACCAGCGAGAGCTGAGGTGAGGCCCTGGGGCGGAGGAGCTGTTGACAGAAAACAGCTGGAGCTTCCTCAGAGCAGAAAAAATGAGACCACTGAGCTCCAGCTCTGTCTGTCACCTGCCAGTGTCCATAAGTGAGCTGATGAAGCCCTGTGGCCAGCAGCGTCAGCCGACTGCCATTGCCAAAAGAGTTGCAAAAGAGGATGAAAGGATCATTGATGAGATCCAGATTGACAGGGGGGAAGGCAGTGACAGGATATCAGATGTGTTTTGTTCTGATTCCTTGTCACTCAACTTATCTGAAATAGAAAGTTAGAAATACGGCAATGACTTGGAAATCATCAGAACACTGAGTTGCAAGGAGGGTCTGCTGAGGCACTTTTGCCAGGAATTGGTGCTTCAGCTATAGCACTCCTATATATGCCTTTTTTTTCCCTTCTTTTTTTTTCTTTTTCCCAAGCAGCAATTCGTATATCTTGCATTGTATTTTCATGGGTTGTATTAGAGGTGCACGTACATTCTGCTGGATAAGAAAAAGTCTGATATAAAATACACGTTTTAACAAGTAATATTCTACATCCTTTATGCAGGTACAGAAGGCTTGGGATTTAGCATTACTTCAAGGGATGTCCCGATTGGTGGCTCTGCTCCAATTTATGTGAAAAACATCCTTCCGAGAGGTGCAGCTATTCAAGATGGGAGGCTTAAAGCTGGAGACCGATTAATTGAGGTGATGAAGTGTTACATGTTGTTTGTTTGTGTTTTGGCATGAGTCCATGCACTATTTCAGCTCAAAAGCTCTTAGGAGTTCATATTATAGGAGTGCTTTTTGGGGTATTTTTGATGCATTTTCAGTACATAACTGTTTTAAGAGCTGAACCCAAACATACTACAAAAAAGATATGTTTACATGGCTTACGTGAATATAATGCTGTGGTCTTGCATTGCTGTTTAGGAAAGCAAAGCAATTGTTACCTAATAAGTGACATTAAATCAGCATGGAGTGACAGATCAGAAATTATTTGAGATGTTGCCAAGTTTGAAAGACAAAACCCTGAAAAAGATGTAGTGAATTAACTGAAAGGGGCAATGTAAGAGCAGCATAGTGCTACAGAGAATCAAGGCCACTTTTCTCCTGGAGGGAGGATGTTCTCAAGGGAATTGAATTTCTCTTAGATAGGCGCACAGCAGAGATCTTCCTGCAAATCTAGCTGGAGTGATAGAAGATGTTACCACCCACAGCTCTTCATTACTGTCCCTAAGCCAAATGACACTGAAAGTACAGCTGAGACTAACTGCCTCTCAGTGCCCTAACTCCACTTTACTGCAAAATTGGCAAAGTCAGCTTGAATTGTTGCTGGAGGGTAGCCTTCTGTAATTACTGTCATTGCTGAATGTAATTCAAGGTAACCCCGATGACTTGGGTAGAAGGGGACTGAGAAGCACTTAAGATGATGCTTATGGCATCTCAGCAGCATAATCTGTGATCTCTTACAAGGGAAAGGAAAAAGATGGTTTGCTGACTTCTAAGCACCATGCTCTCTTGCTTAACACTGTTAGTTGATTTGCCTTACATTTACAGAATGTTTCTGAACAGGCAAGTCGTAGAATACCCTGTTCCCTTACTCAACTCATACAGTGGGAAATGGACCTGTATGTATCCCATACTTGTCTGTCCTGTTATGTGGAACTGGATGGCTGAGCAAAGACAAATACACCAAAATTATTTGGAGAAAAAATTATTTTCAACTTCTGATAAAATTTGTTGTGCAAAATGTATCTGGAAGATATGTGTAACACCAAGGCATGTGGAAACAGGACTAGTTCTGGATCATACCTTGATTTTACCAAAGAATTTCAATACCAAAATTCTTGTTAAAAAAACCTCATAGATGGTATTAGTTTGCTTTAGAGTAAACTAGAGTATACTGTCGCTGCTGAAAAGGAGGGAAATACAGCTGTCCTGGTTTTTATTTGTATTTCTATGTAAAGAATTCACGTTTAATTAAGTCTATTGGGTGGAAGCTATGCTGAGCCAATAAGCAGATTGCTTCAAGTGAGATTTTTTTTAATGCTGTCTCATATGATTCACATGACTTTTCAGTGTGAATTTGTACTGTTTTTCCTGGTTATAGTGTTATAGATTTCACATACTTCTTTTGTCACAGGTGAATGGAGTTGATTTAACAGGCAAAACTCAAGAGGAAGTTGTGTCCTTGCTGCGAAGCACCAAGATGGGAGGGACTGTCAGCCTTCTAATATTTCGACAGGAAGAAACATTCCATCCAAGGGAACTGGTGCGTAAAATAGAGAGCAGCTAAGAGGTTTAGATGCATATGAGCAAATTATTTGATCTTGTCACCTGCTAGTAAACATGCATGGCCAGCACTGAATGTACGGAACAAAAACCCTAATCTGCTTTATTTAGAACACTTTACATGAATGCTTTTTTATTCTCTTTGAGATCTGCTACTGGAATTAAATATCTTTTAATAATGTTTAATTGAGAGTTTTATTTTAAGTCAAAATGTTTATTATGGAAGAAGCTATTGGATGCGCCTTATTTGGATGAGTGCAGTAGATTATGTTATATCTTTCACATGAAGTAATCTGTGTTCGTAAGCCTGCCATTTGTCCCACTACCTGCTCACTAAAATATTTCAGAGCATTTAATATTGTGCCAAAGCAGGATATGTAAATACGTTTTTTTCAAAAAGTGGAATATTTAAGAAATAGTAGCATTTTAAAAATATAAATGCAATCTCTGTGGAATGGAAACCTTGAAGTTATTAATTTAGCAGGGTATTTCAGAAAATGTTTCTGAGAACTTTACATGAAATTGAAATAAAATGATGCTTCATAGTGTCCCTTCTCCACTTGCATAGTGTATACAGATATTTCTCTGATAATTGATCAAGATAAGTTCTGTTATGAACAAATAGACTGAATGGAGCAGTCTTACTTTATTCTGTATTCATTTTAATTGCTGAAGTTATTTATTATTTGTATAATCATAGCAATATATATCTCTCTAAAAATAACTTATTTGGCTGCATTAGCACGAGAAGAAATACAAATATAAGTGACAAATATCAGTATGATAAGTAGATTGCTTCATTTTTCTATTGGATTTGTGTTACTTTGAATGCAAAGAGAATGAATTTGTTCAGCCATTTCAATACTTTTAACATTCCCCTTTTACTTTTCAAATTAAATCTTGGAAGTCAAAGTAGCACGGAAGGTTGCAAACAAACCACGCTTTTACCTTAATATTCTTGGAACATGACTTCAGGTACTGAAGTGAAATTTGTCATAAAATGAAGAGAAATGAACAAATCGAAACCATATCATGCCCTACCTTATTGTTGGAACTGTGAAAATAATCTAAGTTCCTATGGTGTAATTTTCACTTCATTGCTATCTTACATAAATATGAATGAAAATGCCTTTTAAGTTTTCTGAATAAACTTAGAAGTAATAAAATGTCTTAATTTTGTGTATATTATTTCTGTAGTAAAATGAGGAAGTTATAATGAATGGTTTAACAAGATATTAAATAACAGTAAACAAAGATATGACATCAGCAAAGATATGACGAATGCAGAGATATCGTAGTAATGCTTGATGTAGTTTTGAAAATAACAGCAAAACAGCCACTTTAAATGAGTTTAACCTCAGTAGCCTCCCTGCTGCAGCACAGGCATTACTCTCTGCTATTTTGGCAAACACCAGCACAGAGAAGCCAGATCTCATTGTGGCTGTGTCAGGTAGTAGGTGGGCTCTGTGCTGTGTAATCAGAGATTAGATCTGAACTAGTGTGCTTTTTGTGTAGCTTCAGTTGTACAACTGATATTAGGAGGATCTGACAGTTCATGTGTGCAATGATCCTCTATTGCATAAAGATTTGTTTGTTTGCATTTTGACACAAAGAACTGCTAGGTGTGCTCTGCTGACAGCTGTCAAAGAGCAGGAGCAGAACTGCTGGGGAAAGTGTTGAATTAAAACCCATCATAAGGGCTATTCTTTCTTCTCTGGTAAGAAATAAACCCAAGTTAAAAAAACAAAAAAAAAGATGTCTTCAGCCAGCTCACCTCCTTGACTTACTAACTTTATGTACCCAGAAAGAAAACACAGAATCAGTGTTGAAGGAGGGAGGGGAATGGTCTGAAATCATGCCAGTTCATCTTTTTCATATGCAGACCTTATTTGGCCACTTACAAACAATTTGTCTTTGCATCCTTCCCCTGTTACTGTCATACTTTCTGCATTTGTATGCCTTTATGCTTTAAATATTAACTGAATGAGATATGTCTCAGAAAACATATGCATAAAATCATGTTATTTGATATTATCCATAAAGGACAGGACTTGCTGCTGCTTGCTGAGCAGCACTCAGTGTTAAAATCATTTTATGTTTGCCAACATTTGTACTGATAGTAATCCCAATAAAAAAGGTGTTTAGATTTTATGGCTTAGGTTATGGCTTGTCGAATGACTTTTCAAAAGTCGCTTGTCCTTGAGTTTCTTTATAAGTAAAATGAAGATAATAAACTTTCAAGAGAGCTGTGGAATTTAATATCTTTGATGTACGTTGCCTTAATTGTCTGGAAGGGACCTATGAAAATGTGTAGCTGTATCTAAAACTTATGGGAATGCTGAGCTGAGCCCATTTAGGGATCTTTGTAGCTTGTGTGGTCAGGTTGGGGGTGGGGGTGGAGGTGATGGAAAGCCATCATCCAGTGCAGCTGATCATGGTAAAAGTGACTAAAACATTGAAGCAAGGAATAAAATCAAATTGGCAGGAGTTGTCGAACTAGTGAGATCTGGAAGAATGATTATATTTCTCCTGAATATCAGGCATTTTATTGCTTCCAGAGTTACCTAATGCCAGATAGGTAATATACTATGGCTTGTCTGCATCAGTGTTCAGGGTGGATTGTCTTCTAGAAATCTTCCCTCCTTGCCCCTTTGTTAAAGGGTTGAGGATTAGGCTGGTTAAGTAGAGCTCTTGTTATTCTGTGGTTACCTCACATAACCAAACATACCTTTCTGTGAAGGATTTTCTTAGAGCCTTCTGCTGCCTCTGTGAATCTACTGAAGTATTGACTTAGGTTATTTAGTTTTTGAGCTAAAGTCTCAGTGCAGCAGAGATTGGTTGGCAGAATTAGTGTCCTGTGCCCTACAAGTTAATACCCTAATCGGTAGATGTAGGTCCTTTATGTGTTCCTGGTAGTTGGCTCCTTCATCTTTTTTTACTGTTGTTCGTTGGCTGTAGGTTAAAGCTAAATGGATGATTTTGTTACTACTTCACCGCCATATTTTTCTACTTAATCATTTGGATCTCCTGCAAAACAGCCTAAAGCAAAAAATGTCCAGTAAACTCTAGCATTTCATTTTGATCCAGCTGAATGGAAGGCAATATTAGCTTATTAGCACAGAAGTGATCATCCAGCCAGCAGGGACGTACCTCCTGGGTGCTCAAAGAGGTTTTAATAGAGGTGGACGTGGGCTTCAAAGAGCAATGGTTCCTTTCTTGTGTTTCCAGAATTGTCTGGAGGATGCAGAAAGGTTTTCCAATGATGCATGTTTGCCTTTTTTCACCCTGAGTGACAGGTGAGGAATGCAAGGTATAGTAGGATCCCATCTGCGGTGGTCTGAAAGCATCCTCCTGTCCTTGGGATATTCAGTGCTGTATTTCTGGTTCATCCAAACACACTCAAAAGGGGAATCCTTTGTTAAAATGAGAATGGATGTTTTAAAAAACGGGTACTTGTTTGAAATATTTGGTAAGGTTCACCTGGACTGCTGAAGTCATTCTTTGAAGCCTTCAAATCAGAAGGGAGAGAACAGCTCTGAATGAAAATATTCCACCAGCCAGAAAAAGGTGCAAGCAGCTCTGATTCTTCCTTGGCCAGAGAGCCACCTCCCTTATAGCCAGATGAAGTCAAGGACACTGGCCTATGATCACTGGAGGTCCTTTTCATCCATCTCTCATTTAGTACTTGGGTAGACAAATTTGAACCAGGGAGTGTCACAAGCACCCTTCATTTTTCCATTACTGCTTCATGTCAGATTTAGAGCTCTTTGTTATCCCCCTGCTGATAGATAGTACATGTCATATGTAGTCGTGTTCTTATTTATTTTTTTTACTTCCTTTAGAATGCAGAACAAAGCCAGTCACAAATTCCAAAGGAAACGGTAAGAGCTTTGTCTTTTCCATACTGGAAGACTCCCAAATGTTTTTAAATTGATATGGCACTTCTCCATCAAAGTTTCACAGACCCTTCTTTCACCTTATATACTGTAGATGGCTCTCTCTAGCTTTACATTTAAAATGCATTTTTACTGTAATTCCAAACACTGTTTGAAAGTAATACATAATTCAGTTATTATATATGTTCAAGTGCTATTTGAAATTACACCGTTTATACACAGCCAAAGGCCTTAATTGGAATGGTAAGGGTAGACTGGTAGCTTGGGTTACTTGTTGAAACCAGTTGTTTAAATCGTGATTGTATGACTGAAACCTGAGATACCAACATAGAAATTAAGGAGTTTGTATTTAAGTCTCAGTTGTATCCTCATAGCAAACCTGTGTTTGTTAGTTATTTTTAAGAAACTATAGGCAAGTGGTATCAAATTTAGCCATTGGAAAGCTGTAACAGATATATGATGTGTCAGTGAGGCTGTATATTGAGGTTGTATACTGTTTATATACCTTATTTTAGTCAGTGGGAAAGGATCAGTTTTAATGCACTTTATTTCAGTTCTGGGCCCCTCACTACAAGAGGGATGTTGAGGCTCTGAATCGAGTCCACAGAAGAGCGACAAATCTGGTAAAGGGACTGGAGAACAGGCCTTATGAGGAGCGGCTGAGAGAGCTGGGGTTGTTTAGCCTGGAGAAGAGGAGGCTGAGGGGAGACCTCATTGCTCTCTACAACTACCTGAAGGGAGCTTGTGGAGAGGAGGGAGCTGACATCTTCTCCCAAGTGACAGGGGACAGGACAGGAGGGAATGGCCTCAAGGTTTATTTTATGAAATATTAACAGATGATATAACAGTAATGTATTACCTTAAAAATATATTGTGTTTTAGTTAAAAACATACTTCAAGAAGCTCCATTAGGTGCCTGTTTCAAAATTAATTATTAAATTAGATTATGGAGAAATTAAGGGGGACTCATGCTGGCATTTCAAATTAGTTAGGCTGCTGAAAAACAGAAAAAGCTCGTCTAAATGATTCAGAATTCCTTACCAGCAGTGGAGAGATGATGTCTGGGATAAAAAGAAAGTCAAGACTAGATAAAGAGATGCAAGGTACAGTCAATGTAACTGCTAAAATGGGCATTTTAGCTGAATGTAGCAATATTGACCTTTATCTCTCTAGCGTTTGATGTTCTTCTAGTTTGAAAGCCATCTCCATAAGGGTTCTGCAAAATCATGGATGTATCATTGTTTCAGACGTGTCTTGTAGTATTTTTGTGTTGCATCTCATTAGAGCATATGTGTGTTTATCTTCATAGTTTCTTACCATGTACAGCTGGCATATAAGGAGATCAAAGCCCAGGACAGTATTTCTGCCTGTAATTGAAAACAATTGAGAAGCATTTGTTTGTGCAGCCTTATAAAAATGTCCAGGGTTTAGGAGCAGAATTTCTGCCCCCAAATCTCATTAAGATTAGGCAGATTACCAACAAGGTGTTTATATAAATCAATTGCTCATCTGTTGCAAAGTTAATATTTTGTAGCAAATTCCACACTGAAAGCCTTTCTCTGCCATTTTTGGGACCAACACCCTAACTTCATCCAAGGAAAGACCAAAGGAAGATAAGCCTCTCTTATTTATTCTCTATAGATGTGAGCTGAAAATTGCTTATTAACCAGGGGATTATACAAAAGGGACAGAGAGGGTATGGGTTGCTAGGGATTTCTGAAAAAACAGCCAATAAATCCTAACAAACCTTGGAAATAAGGAAGTGAATACAGAAACCTGTGGAGATGTATTTAGTTAGTGAGAGAATGAAGCAAGAAAGCTGGTCAATACAAAGCTGTTTATTTTGCATAATGTCTAGGGTTTTTCATTCATTATGGGATGGGATATTTTTGTTACTTATTTGAAGGCTCAGAGCAACCGTAATCAATAGTAGGAACAGTATGTCTCTCTAAATTTGCCTAAACCTGGGTGGGAATAAAAAAATGGACTAAATGTGAAAGGATTTGGTGTGTATTTGTAATGCACAATGCTTCTGCATTTACCTCCCTTCTTCCAATCTACTTTGTTTGGATACGTGTGATGCTCTAGTTCAACAGAACTTATTTTCCTCAGCTGCACATTAATAATATGGTCACATTATTATCATTGTCATCATCATCATCATTATTATTATTATTAGTTGTTGTTGAAAGTATTTTTCATTGCTTTCCTTTATTCTTACTGGTTCCACCTCAATCCTTATTTATTCCTCCATTGTCTTCAGGTCTTTGAGATTTCTAATCTTGCAATTTCTCTTTCTGTGCCTGCTCTGATCTTTGTGTGGTTGGTCATGAAGTGTTAGTCTTACAGGTGTCAAGGACATGATAGTAGAAAGCAAATCAAAAAAACCAACAGCAAAAACGCTGTTGCTGTTGATGAAAGCAGTGAATCTATAGCAATGAGAAGTGAAATACAAGTCTGGTTTTAATTTAAAGGCAAATTTGTTCTGGGGATTTTTTATTGTTACGTCTTTGTGCAGAGACAGAGAAAAATGCACCTTTGAAATCAGAAACATTAAAATCTTTGAGAATGTAAGTCCTGAAATAAAATTGCATGTATACCCCAAAGTATAAAGCCTAATTTGTCAACACATTATTACCATCAGTGATTGCGTTCATGCAACTGTTTCTTTGGAATGTTTTGCACTAATACTGTGGCTCTTGGATGCATTATTTAGAGTCTTCACAGGTATAATAAAAGAAAACATGTTAAATTATTTTTTCTTAATTATATGTGATTTGAAATCCATGAGAAAGTTATTTCTTACTACCCAGATAGAAAAGCGTATGACTTCATGTTTTGCACACCAGCACAGAACACTCAATTCTCTTTATTGAACTTCCATGAGGAGATTTAGTAACTTGCTAGGCACATGGAATTTAAGCTTTTGTCTCCAGTTATCCATAAGAAATACAAATTGCTAATGCAGCTTCAATTTCTATCCAGTAACTGTGCCCTGGTGAAAACAGTACTGCTGTTTTTACCTTCTGTTTTGCTGATGAATGGAGCAGGTGCTCCATTTACTGTTGAAGCAGGGAAATCTCCTGTATATTGGTTGAAAGATTGTTCCACCCAGCCACGAGTTTGTGCCATTCGCCTAGCTGGTGGCAACATGGAACAGATGCACCTATTTCTAGACATAGTGATTATTTGGAATGTAGGAGATTGACCGTAATATGAAAACTAGCAATTTATCATTATTATTTTTCTGTTTCTAAGCATAATTATCTTAATCTTATTGCAGAGCATTGAAATGAACTGTTAATTATGCTATGTAAAACATCTGCCAATTATTTTTTCCTCATACTCTTTGAAAGTCAACAGTGTTTCAGTAATATTTTGCTTTTATGATTGTCATCCTCTGTTTGTTTTCTGAATTCAAACTGGCAAGTTATCTTTCACGTAAGCATAGTGTTAGAAAAATAATTATTATTTTTATTAATAAGAATGACTTTGTAGGGTGTGTAGTGTGTTGGTGAAAAGAGATTGTACGTTAGGATTCAGGATTTCATTTCATGATCCTCGCACTCAGTAGCATGAGTGCAAGTTTTCTGTTCTCATTTGTTTTTCTGTCAAATTGCTGTAAGTGAGTGGAATGTTATGAATTTTAGTAAGTGCAGAATTTGTAACAGTGATGTAACAAAAATAGTTGGTGCATTGGAACAATATGTGGATGTTTAGCAGCCCTGATAACAATTGCAAATGGGATTGCTTTTTATTTTCTTCTGAACTTGAACATCTGATACTCCTGTTATTATCTAAGCTTCATTTTGATAACTGTGTTTTTTCAGAATCCAAGGATAATGTCATAGCTAAGCCTGGCAGCATTTTCGGGTTCAGTTGCTGCTCTTGCCATAGACTTTTCTGTGTTTCTGAGAAAATTAGGTACACTTTTAGTGCAAGAATTCATCACCTATAGGACTGTGGTGATAATACCAACTTAGGCAGAGGCATTTTAAATGAATTAATGCAAATTTATTCTTTGTATACTCTTTATTTGCAACTGTTCTTGTTATGAATATGAGAGAGATACTAGGAAATGCCTAGAAAGTTGTAATTTATATTGATTAATGGATGGAAAGTTCTTGGAGCTTAGTCTTGTGGGGGAAAAAGCACTATTGGTGTTGAGCTTTAAGATGGTGTTCTGAGCATGTGTGTGCTTTTTACTTTTGGTGAAAAGCTGTTTATATTACTTCAAAGTAGGTAGCCACTGTGTATATATATATCCATGGCTGTTTTTCAATATCTGTAAGTTAGATTTCCACTGATTCATATTCAGCATTTACACAGAACTTGAGCTTTTATAACAGCTTTGTGTCATTAAGTTCATACAACTCTTCCTTCACACAAAACCTTTTTTAGAAAACAATTTAGAGCTTCAATTTGTATTGCTGCAGTAGGTGATCAAAATGTCTTTAAGTTAAGCCAGGATTGTATGTTAACTAATACTGGCCTACACCACCAGCAGTGCTGATATCGTTAGATACAGAATGATTTTATCAGAAAAGGAGAAATTTGATGATTAAGCTAGTGCTGTTATTTCTTCCATGGTATTTTGGAATACGGCAAATAACTGATGCTTATTATTTTTATACCTTTTTAGCTTCCTGATGTAATGCACAGGGGTGTTTACAATGCTTTTTTAAAACCATAGAATCATGGAATAGTTTCGGTTGGAAGGGACCTTTAAAGGTTACCTAGTTCAAAACCCCTGCAGTGAACAGAGACATCTTCAACTAGATTAGGTTACTCATAGCCCCATCCAAACTGACCTTGAATGTTTCCAGGTAGGGATGGGGCACCTATCACCTTGCTGGGCAACCTGTTCCAGTGTTTCTGCAGGATACTATTTGGTTTAGCGTCTTTTGCCACAGTATGTACTCTGGCATTGAATAGCATTTTACAGAAATCACACAGTACCAGGATGGTAGGGGTTGGAAGTGACCTCAGAAGATCATCTAGTCCAACCCCCTGCAAAAGCAGGTTCACCTGCAGCAGGTTGCACAGGAATGCACCTGCCTGGGTTTTGAATATCTCCAGAGAAGGAGATTCCACATCATCTCTGGGCAGCCTGTTCCAGTGCTTTGTTCTGGGGCATTAATTCCTAGTGAATAATTAATACAACGGTTGAATGACTGTCTCTATGAATGCTCTTTGAGGAATCTGAATTTCCTGGAATGTTCAATGGTAATACACATGAACTTCTGTGTAAACTATGCTTGGGAATGATCCTCAGGCTCATAGTTTTGACTTTGTCATCTGCAGGTGATTTTCCTGGAATGTTCAATGGTAATACACATGAACTTCTGTGTAAACTATGCTTGGGAATGATCCTCAGGCTCATAGTTTTGACTTTGTCATCTGCAGGTGATTTGCCTGGGCTGCACTGTGCCATAACCAAGCTGGCTCTGTACAGCACTATGGGACAGTTTTAGCCATTTTCTCAAAGCTTGTGTTGATAACATTTGCTGGCCAGTTACTGATTTTGTGAAATGCAATGTACCTTACCCTCCACTGGGGTTCTGTAACAGAGTTGCCTTAATGCCATTGTTCAGGCTGTGAAGTCACCCTGAAGCCACTCTGATGTGCCCATCTTTATTCACCATTATTGCATTATTTCCTGCCTAACAGCCTTGTGTTATTTTGCATAATAGGAGTCGACTGTGTTAGGCATTTGCAGTTCAAAAGACTGATACAGGATGTGAGACTGAAAGGGGAACTCAGGTCTTTTAGTTGGTCACCTGCTAGCACAGGCAATAGGGTCACCAGGTTCCTTCAAACACTTGGCCCAATTTGGGTGAGTGTGAAGTTCATGTTGTTAATTCAAATTCTTATTTAAACCTCTGAAAACTCATTGTCTGTGTGCAAAGCTTGTTTTACTGCACTGTTGACATTAGACTCCTGGTGTTGATTCTTCCTTGATATTCAAATCCAGGGAAAATAGGAAGTTGAAGTTGTTTGTCACAGGTGCCTGCAAGGCTGAAGCTGAAGTAGGAGTAAGACACGGGTCAGTCCCAGTGCCGTGTATGGGCATTGTCTCATGTGGAACACATTCCTTGCTGCAGACTTCTACTAGGGTGTCATTTCCCTTCAACTTCATTCTTCTGCTGGCTTTCCCAGACACTCTCTTTCTTTAGTCTTTCAGGTTTTGTTTATCTGGTAGGCCAGTGAGAAAAGTATAAAGACTTTTAGGGAGCTGTGTCGTCAGTGTGTTGGGCATTGAAGTTTGTCTTCAACAAGGGATAGTGCAGAGAACTGTAGCTTTATAGGCTTCTTTGGCAGTGCAGACACCTGCTGTGTATCTAATCCCCTTGGTTTTCACTTCTCTAGGATAAGCATCTTGTAAAGAAGTGGAGATAGCATTACAATTGCATGTTTGTTTCAGAATGTATAGTAGGAGCATGAAGTTTGAGTAGGAGCAACTTTGGAAGAGAGTGTTGGCCTGGATAAAGTACAGGCATTATGGTAATGATGACAGATTGGTCCCTATTTGACATTCTGAGATGCATAACCAACAAAATATTTTTAGTGGTCTGATCTGTTGACTTGAAATGTAGAAATCTAAACTGTTTAAACCAGTTTCTGTGGCAGCCCTGATCAGAGCGTTAGTATTGGGGAGAATAATGTTAGCACAGACAAGCAACGGCCTTCTCATAGATATAAATAACATGTGGACGCACTTAAATGTGGGCTTTTGCAAAGCTTTGATTTTCACACTAAATGAAAATCACATGCTAGAGTTTTTGTCCTTTGGAAAACATTTGATTTTTTCCCAAACCATTTTTTAATCTCTCAAAAACATTAAACTGAAGACATTTTGGAATGTGGAACATGGTTTTTTGATATTGATCTAAGTCCTTAAAATGGATATAACTGGAAATGTAATGGGTCTGTTTTGCAGTATTTTCCTGAGCTAGCATTTCTGCGTATAAACGCGTACCAAAGTTAATCCACATATAATATGCAAAAAACTTTTCCTTGATGGGATTAAAATTAAAACAGACCACATTTCCCATAAAATCTCAGAATTAAAATGTAGTTTTTGATATTTAGCAGCTGCTGTTTGATTTGAACAAGAGTGCAGTCTTTGCCAGATGTGGCATATTAACTTAGCTGATATGAATAATGAGTCTTGGTGTATATCTACAAATAAGATTCAGTAGTGTTGATCTAACATATGTGAGATATTAAAAAACTTAACCTAGGAAGAGTTAGAAAAAGAAAGCAAGCATAAGAATTTTAGTTGGCTTAAGTCTTATATAATTTTATAACTAAGTAAGTAGATAAAAGGCCTTGTGTTTCAGGAGGAAAATAGGTTGGAGTGTGCGTGTCACTGTTGGGTCATTAAGCAGGCTTTTCTCTGACAGAGGTCCAGTTTGAAATCTGAATGAGCTGCTGTAGTTATATTTATCTTTAATATCTACTCATGGCAGGGTGCATCATCTCTCAGTTTTGACTCCTCCGAAGGGGCCTGAGCTGAAGTAGGAGAGGTCTGTTACAGGCCACCTACTTTGCTCTGTTTTCAGTGTCTCCAGCAGTAACTTATCTATATTTTTTGAAGTACTAAACATCACCTGCCACAAAACAGTTGTTAACCACAGATGCTGTTTTGCTTCCTTCGAGCTGCTCGATTTACATGTTCTCCGTATGTATATGTGATGGCATATGATAAAAGTGAAAGTCATCGTCTTTTGGTGTATCTCAGTTTAGAAGGTGGTCTGATATGACAGCAATGCCCCCCACCTAACCTGAAGAACAAAACAATTTGAGTCTTCTCTGATTTCAACGACTTTTTTGTACAATAGCTAAGTGAAAACTCCTCTCTTTTGTGGCTATCATGCAAGTTTTAAAATAGGAATTGTATTTTGTTATAATTATGCTGAGACAAATTTTATTGTTTTGCAATGTAGAGGAGTTGTGATTTCTTAGTATCATGTGTGCTTCATGAGAAAGAATAGTGACTTCTGTATTAGTATCTTAGAAAGACTGAAAGTAACCTGCAGAGGCTGTGATGTTCAGTTAAAATTCCCCATTATTGGAAGCAAGCATTGCAAAGTCTAGGTGTTTTACTATTCTAGCTTACACTTCTTAGACCTGGTGGGTGCTTAATATCCATAGGACTTCAAACTCATCTTTCAAGAACTTGGGGTTTCAGTCCAGATAAATTCACAATAGAGAAGATGCATTTGTGAGGCAAAAGCTTGATAGGATAACAAAATAATAACTTGGCAGAGTTAAGGCTGTGATGCTAAAAGGCTGAACACAATAGAATTAGGGGGCAGATAGAGTGAATAGATGGGGTCATTTGGTTCGTTAGGTAGGGCTTGTGCTATGGTTACATAATTTATCATGTGATTTTCATCATCGTCTAAGAAGGGTGTGTTGGTACATGTACATGCGTACATGAGTGCAGACAACAGCCTTGTAAGTATCTTCATGTCTGTTACATACATAGCCTAGAAATTAAGGATACCCTCTAAGAGTGTGGATACAGAGCTTTATTAATTGCTTTTCTCAAAGAAAGCAGGAGTATGCTGGATTTTTGCTGATGGTCCTGTGATTAATTTATTTCTTTTCTCTATACATGATCATAAAGTAACTTGCAGACAGGTTTCAGTGACTTAATAGCTGCTGAGAAGACGGCATGTCTAATCTTGCAAGGGAATGTTTGCTGGAGAGAGTGCAGCCAGATTTGTAGCTGCAGCAAGCCACTTCAGAAACTTGTCCCAGCTTGACTGAAAATTGCTTCCCCTGTTAAGTGGGAGGAGATTTTTCTTTGCTCTTAGGTTTCTTTTTTCACCCTTCTCACGCTGCTTACTCACCAGTTGAACCCTAGTGAGGTTTTGTAAAGAGAAGTCTCAAGTGAGAAATTTCTTCATAGTATTTAAAATATAAAAGGATAAGAAGGAGATGCTGTTACTAACACGATGAAATAGACTTATTGCACTTTTGATGTCAAGGTCCATTTAAATGTTGTTTATAAAATTATATCAGGTTTTATGATCAGATCAGAAACCAATGCTACGTAGAAGAGAAAAATAATTTCCCTCCTGTTTATCCAGTGGCTTTTTAAAATCTCCATATGTATCAACGCATGGCCATAAGTTTGCTCTAGTCAGGAAGTTTATCTTTAAATTCACAGTATATTTTTGTTGTGGTTAAAAAGTGAAAAATTTATCTCAAATGTCATTTAGCATAAATCGATGCCAAATATGAATTTGCAGCAAAAAGTCACCTACATGTTTTATTACCAATCGAATTTTTATTACAGATTCCATACTTGAGCAGCTTCATTCATTCATCCAACTGAAGATATTTCAGATGACCTTTTCCTTAGCAGACTCTCTCTGAACAGAACATTGTTTTGCTGTTAATTGTTTTGGACATAGTGTGTGGAAATTCTTAAGGGAGTTGAATTTTGTTATTCAGGGTTCATGGTACATCGTTTTGCTTCCATGTTTACTGCTGGCTGTCAAAATATAGGAAAGAGTAAATTTCTCCCGCAGATCAACTAATCATGAAAATAGTGTTGAGGTGTTTGATTGACATAGTGAACCTGATAATTTAGAGTATAACAAGATCAAAAGGAGGTTATTGCAATTAGGAAGATATTGTGTTCTCAGTTGAAAATTTTAAATGCTGCATTTTAGATTTCTGTGCATTTTTATGCTGTCATATGGATGTATTAGGGGATTTCTATATATTTTTACATTTAGATACCTAATATTCAACACAATTTCAGTGCCAGTTTTACCATTTCACAATACCTGCTACTTAATTGATTGAGGAGAATCATTCTAAAGGGCTTTGAGGAACAAAGGATTCAGCCTTTCTGAGGGTTTTTTTGTTCAAAATTTCACAGTACCATGCTGAAATCTTCCTCCTTATTTCTCTGAAAATGGCTTATATATGGCGTGCTTAGAGGACCATTCTATAGGTTTGTATGCATGAAGCTGTATTCAGTATATCATATATAGTAAGACCTTCTTTGGTACTATGGTGTGGCACAAATGTTATGTCAGTACTTTCTTATCCATAGTCCTTGAATCTCAATGCTTCAGTTATTCTCAAAAGCCACATTTTTCTCCTAAGTATTCTTAGAACAAAATGTGGGATATAAAAAAAGAAATGTTTGTTCTCTCTATTGCTTTCTCTTTTTGAAATCTATGTTCAAGCATATGTTGCTGACAGATGACACATAGATTCTAGAGGGTGCAAAGCTCCTTGTGTCCTTAAAATTGTGGACGCAGGTGTGGTGGTGCAATAAACTGGCTTAGTTAAAAAAAAGCTTTGGATATCTGATCAAGTTCCTAAAGCAATTTAGCTTTAGCCCAGTAATGATTTTTTTTCCTTTGGATGGCTTGAGAAGTTTTCTGATGGCTTCAATAATTGTGTTCCAGTGCTGAGGCTGCTATTTCTTATTTCTTCACTTGCATGATCTACTCACTCATGTGCAGCTGCTAAGGAGTATTTTCCTTCAGGTGTAGGCTTTAAGTTTCACTTCCACATTCTATAGCAAATATTAGCACTAGATCTTTTCCTTATTTAAGACTGTAGAAAACAAGCAAGCAGAAGCCTCACATTAAGAACAGTGGAGAGCTAATAATGCAGCTCTTTGGTCTCGCTGAAGAGAAGGAGCCTCAGAGGCCATTATCCAAATCTTTGGGGACGCTTATGCTTGCTGAGATGCTCTCTCCAACTGACCCCTTGGCAGATAGAAGTGCACCTGATGGGAATGGGCTGTGCAGGGAAGAGGTTAGGTCTTTGCCCTGAAAGGGAGATGGCCGTGGCTGAAGTTTTGGCACATTTTTTTAGAACGCTAGAAAATACTGGGGGAAGGAGGAAATTGATGGTAAATTTATGATAACAGTAGTGAAGAAAAATCCAATAAGCTTATGTACTTCCTTTGATTACCCATACATCTGCTTTGACCTTATCTCCTTTTTGTCTTACAAGCTTTTATTCCTACTCTTTGTTGAGGAATGCGGAAGTGGTCAGCGTGCATCTGTCTTGGATTGTTTTATTCTGTAGCCACTGACAAAAGATGCACTGAAATATGTGCTCTAACTAGTGATTTTGTGACCCAGACAGGAAAATTATGTGATCCAAACAAAAAATTATTCTGTTTTTCCCAGAATTTGGGAAATATTTTATTCAAAGACACACCTTTCCGTTCCTGACAGCACAGATCATGCTGTTTTGTGTGACTGAGAAATGTATTTGGATAATGGGATTCATAAGTGACCCAGCTTCGCTATGGCACTTGGATTGGGAACGTTAGCTTATTTTTTTAATTAATGAAGCATTATGATTCGTTACATAAACAAAAGATGGTTAGAGGCAAGCAAATGGTGTCTAATGCAAGGGAAGGGGTTGGTGAACATGTTAAGGTTTGTGCTTTTAACAAGTGGGAAAAGACAAAGCTCCAGCTTTTCTTTCCTTGGCTGTTCTGTTTCTCTCAGCAATCTGACTGCCCTTCCATATGATGTTTTCACATTGCATTTCTAGGTCAGTGATGATACAACCAGCATGCTTCTGCCCAAACTGATCATCTCAGTTTACTGTACTCCACATGGCTTTCACAACCATCTTTGACGTAGTCTGTGATTGGATTTCAGAAGAGCTTGTCAGCTTTGCATTTCTTCAGGTCTTAAGAAACAGGGATGGCTCAGCAGGCACACATTAACATCTCATATGTTTTGTCCTGTTCCAGGTTTCTGGGAGTAGGAGAAAAATGGAGAGAGCAAGCTTTGCAGATAGATGAGAGTGTTATGGGAAAAGATATTATAAAATCAGTGTCAGTAATGGAGGTGACGTGTTTGCTAATATTATGGCCAGATTAATTCTTTCAGAGAACTTCCACCTGTTGGACATTAATGTGCATTCTGGTGGACATTCTCTTACTCTTTCTCCTTTATGTGGGTGAGAAAAGACCAGGACAGTTAGATACATGAACATCTTTCTGGAGGCCAGACACTGCACCCACTGCAGAGTAGTCTTTAAGGGAATGAATTTTTTTTTTCACTGATAAAGTTATAATCAAAAGTGGTTATAATAGCTTTGTTATAACTGAAAAATGGCCAGAGACAAGTGGACAATGTCTGCCACAAGGAATTGGGCTGCTGAACAGATTGGTCCTTGTCCTTGCCCATGGTGGGGAGGTGGATCTAGATGATCTTTAAGGTCCTTTCCAACCCAGACTGTTCTATGATTCTGTGATTAAGCAGCCACCTCCTGTGTGTAAGCAATGCTCCTCAGGGCCTGACTGTTGGCTTTCCTGGGTGCTTTGCCGATGTCTGCTGCCCCTGTGAATGCCACTAGGGCACGTGCTTCCAGCCCACCACCACTCTGTGCTCAGCACGAGGTGAAGGGAGAGGCTGTTCTCCTGCACACGCCTGGCTTTTGGATACAGGGAAGGGTATCACTGAGCAGCTCCTTGCCAGGGTCAACTGGCAGGTCTGGGACTATAATTCCATTCGTACAGAACCTGGGATTGTCGCAGCCAGGCTAAAACTGGGAGTCAAGGGCAGCAAAGAACCAAAGGTGTGAGTAAGAGGACAGTATTGAAGAGCAGAGCTGAGAAAGACAGGATAACTGGCACTCAGAGCTGGATTTGATGCTAAGCCTGGCAGTAGCAGAGAGATGTACTGTTGCAGATCTCAGTGGTGTAATTTTCTGGATTTCCTAACACAGCTAGTTTTAAATGAAATGAGGTGAATGAGTAATTTTTGAATTTTAATATTCTTGTACTTAATTTCTCCCCATGACTGCAAAGCTACCATAGATGATGATGATATTGTAGAAATTCTGTAGGTTTGCAAGTAAAAATATATTTTTGATACAACTCTCTTTTGGATAATGAAATAGCAGCTTGCTTGTGAGTTGATTTTAATGGCACATTCAATAATGACACATGATTCAATTATTTTACTAGACAGAGAAGCTCTTAAACACAAACATAAGATATTTCTGAATCTAGTCATCAGCTGGAGGTGATAGAAAATACACAGCTTGTGCATGTTTCTTCAAATAATTACTGTGTAAAATATTGTGGCATTGTAGTTAAAAGCAGGGGTTTTTTTAATGCTAATAATTGTAGAGGGAAGTGAATTCCTAAATAGAAATGCTCTTCTATAATCCTATGCTAATCTTCCCAACAGAAAGCAGAAGAGGAGGAGCTCGTCCTCACACCTGATGGCACCAGGGAATTCCTGACATTTGAAGTTCCACTGAATGACTCTGGATCAGCTGGACTTGGTGTGAGTGTCAAAGGTAACCGGTCAAAAGAAAACCATGCTGATTTAGGAATCTTCGTCAAGTCCATTATTAACGGTGGAGCAGCATCCAAGGTAAGAGGGAGCATCTGTGTATTTTGCTATTCCCTAATTTTCCATAATAAGGCAATTTTGAAAATAGCCACAGATTCAAGGAGAATAATATTGCTCTGTAAGTAGCTTTTTCTAATTATACCATCAGAAGTAACATTTAGATTTCTGCTCAGATTCACATGTTTGTGCATCCTAGGATTTAAACAGCCCCTAAAGATTAAGGGGAAGGATACGAGCTGTCTGTGGTACAGTTCGATTAGTATGCTACTTGTGCAGTCAAGTTATGACAGTAGCTTGCAGTGCAAATCTATAACTGGAACAGACATTTCCTGCAATGGCTGCAATAGAAGCTGTTATACCGGTGTTCATTTGGCTTAAACTATTATAACCAAGTGTACATGCTTGATTATTTTTCTTTTGTTTTTATTTTTTCTTCTCTCCAGCAGATGAAACTTCTTTTGTGCCTGTTGCATGTAACTAGCTATAATCTTTCCCTTTCCAGGATGGCAGGCTTCGAGTGAATGATCAGCTAATAGCAGTAAATGGAGAATCGTTATTGGGCAAAACAAATCAAGATGCTATGGAAACCTTAAGGAGGTCCATGTCCACTGAAGGAAACAAGCGGGGAATGATTCAGCTTATTGTGGCAAGGCGAATAAGTAAATGCAATGAGGTAATACTCTTTTGATATAGGGACTGGAATTTTTCACTTCTGAGGTATTTGTGTTTATAGGAAATGTCATATTTCCTCTGAGACCTGGAAAATAATATTGGAGAAGCTAAAGAAAGAGAGAATTACAAAATTAACTGAATGTCAGTGGTAGACATGTTAACCTTATTACTGATCAATAAAGTATTTCTTTTAAGTATTTTCATCAATGAATAACAGGAAACACTGAATAAAACTATATTGATTTTGTAATTGGATCCTAGTGTTTATGTGAGTTTTGTTCTTTGATGTTTTTTGTGTGAGTCTATTGAATCTTTTCTTTATAGCCAGTGTTAACTGACTTGTTTCTTTGTCACTTTTGGTTATTTTAAGAGTAGAGCTCTTATATTTCATTATTATATTTCATCTAAGCAATTAAAAGTTCCACATAAAGATTATGTGAAACTTAATGGAAATAGTTCTGTTATTTTGGATTTTAAATATGTCATGTCTTGGCCTGCATTGCAGGGAAATATGAAATACTGAATTCAGGGCAAAGTAGTGATGCTTTTTCTGGTATTACTTGCAACTTGTGTCCTCCAGTGCAAAGTTAACGTTGATATTTTGAAACATATTCATGATTTCTAATAGTTTATCTCTTAGATTAATATAAATAATGTTAAATTGTAGGACTGTGTGGGCATGTGATACTGAGGAGGACTGCAGATGCTGTGTAGGACTGAATTAGACTTCAAAATGATTTTGACAAATTGCAGGAATCCACTGAGTTAAAGGGGGTGCAGTTGAATGGCGGGTCAGGGAAGCATCTGTTGTTAAGAAATGTAAAAGTCATTCTGTAATTCTCATTAACACCGGTAATGTTTTATTGGGAGTGTTATTTCTTGAGCATCGTACTTCAGAAATAGTGTGCACAAATTGGTTTAGTACAGCTGATCTTGCCTAAGGAGAAAAGGAATAGTTTTTTTTCATGCATAGAATTGATCTTTGAAAAAATCCAGTCTGTAGTGTATTATAAAAATCAAGTTTGAAAAAGTCACTAGTGAAAGTGTTAAGCTTCTCTGAATTAACTGCTTTTACACAGTTTTAATACACATACAACTCTTTAGTATATATACACGGCTGGAAAGGCAGCTTGCATGTACACAGCTTCTCACTTGGTGTTGAAGAAATTCTGACTTTGTTATATTTGGTGATGTCCTGTTCTAGCCCTAATTCTAAACTTGGACCCCAGACTGTCCTTTGGAAACTTTTCATTATTCCTACTCAATTGCAGCTGCATTTTATATGTTACTACATAAAAGGGTCAAAGTATTTTAGACTATTTCTGTGTTTAGTGGGGTTTTTTCAGACTGAATGTAGAAGATAGTCACTCTTCTCTTGGTGAAAGTCTTCTAGATGAAATGTTTCAAGACAGTGTTTGTAAACATGATGGAGGAAATCCAGCCATGATGAACCAACAACATTGCTCCTTAAATCTGATAGAATTTATGCTTGTTCAAATTAAGAATAGTTTGGTGCCCACATTTAGTTTGATATATTTCGCAGAGATCACATGGCAAAAATGGCACAGCTCAAGTCTACGGAATCTACTGTACATGTGCTCCAAGATGAAGGAATTGATATTAGAACCAGCCTTTGATACACTGAAATGTACCTGTAGAGGGAGCAGGATGGGGAGGTGGATCTTCTGGGCCTACTTTACATTTTTTTAAGCACTTTTCCAACTCCATAAGAAGCTAGTGAGATGAGCCATTATGATTGGGAAAAGCTATGGTATGCAATTATTGGTGTAGTGATCATCTTCACAAAATAATTTTTGTAACTGTTTTTTCTCAGGAATTATTGTTTTCATGACATTTGTCCAAAGGAAATACAATGTCAATCCTGTTTGCATATTTTAATATGACGAAAGACAACTTACATCGGCATAAAGCTATTTACCTGCTGAGCTGGTTGTATTCAAGAAGCTGTTTTTTTGAAAGTCTTAAAATGCTCAGACTTCGACAAATGAAATGTGAAGAGAGAATTTTTTTTCTTGGCATTTTGCAATTATACCCTGGTTCCATGTTCAAGAATTGGACAAATTTAAACTTTAAATATCATCAATCAGATATAATACTAATAAGCTGTGATAACATTATTTATGTATCTTGCATGAATTGTATATATATTTCAGTTAGCTTAACCCCTAAGTAATGGATGTGTGAACTGACACCCAGCTGGACAGCAGCATCAATGTAAACTATTAAACACTCCGGTACACAAATTGTCCCCTTATAGTAGTCCTGTAACTGCCACCAGCCTAGTATACAGTCTCAGCAAAGATTTTTAATATTAGAACAAAAAATAAATGACATCTGTCTGGCAGAAAAATCAGGAGCTTGTAGATTAGAAGTAAAAGCATCAGAAGAGCAGACCCTACCTTGTTAAATCCCACCTTATAACAGCACTGAATCATAAAATCATAGGTTGCAAAAGACCTTTAAGATCATCGAGTCCAACCATAAACCTAACACTGTCAAGTTCACCACTAAGCCATGTCCTTAAGCGCCTCATTTCCACGTCTTTGAAATACCTCTAGGGATGGTGACTCAACCACTTTCCCAGGCAACCTGTTCCAATGCTTGACAACCCTTTCAATGAAGTATTTTTTTCCTAATATCCAATTTCAACCTCCTCTAGCACAACTTAAAGCCGTTTCCTCTTACTCTATGCCTTGTTACTTGTTAGAAGAGACCAACACCCACCTTGCTACAATCTCCTTTCAGGTAGTTGCAGAGCATGATAAGGTTTCCTCAGCTTCCTTTTCTCCATGCTAAAAAACCCCAGTTCCTTAGGAATGTGATTTTACCTTTTTTTTTCTTAAAGACAAACCAAAAAGTTTAACTTTTGAGGAAGTATTCTCCTGATGTTTTCGATGCTTTTCTCTCTTCTTTGGTTCTCTAAAGGACTCGCCATAAATTAGCAACAGCAACAAAAATGGATCCTATTCAACTTATTTATTGCCTGTGTTGAATCAGTGTTGTATGAGCCGACTTTATGGACAAAAATATAGCTTACACCGTTGTTAGTCTTGCAGAACCACAGTTCAGTGGAATGAGTTTGGTTATATTCCCTTTTGTGTACCACCACCAGTAGTGTTCATTCTACACCATTCCAGTGGCGGGGTCACTCCTGCACTGCAGTGCGAGGACAGGAGTTGGTGCCTTGGGATTTCCTGCTGTGCCACAGAGCAACCACATGCATCTTGGAAGGAGGATACGTACAAAGGGTGATAATACCAATGCAAAAAAGAATTATACTCAATGTCTGGATAATAAAAACATTTGCTGTCTGGGTTTTCAAAAAACGATAGCAAACCCCCCCAAAAATAACAAGGTTTTTTTTTTTCCTGGCTTCAAGTCCAGTAGTTGTTTACATTTGAAAAATAAAACTGACTTGTTTTGAGGTAGACAAGCAATGCAGACCACTTTTTTCTTCAGTAATAAAAGAGTCTGAATTGGATTTCAACAATGTTACTAGTATGAATATGTTTCTTTTGTTTTTAATATTCACTTTCATTATCAGTCCTAAGAACTACAGAGGAGGGAGAAATCATTTAGCTCCATGGTTCTGCAGAGTGTCATTTCTTTGTGTTTCAGTTCAGCCCAGAATTTTCATGTGCACTTTGTATTTTGCTTGCTGTCTAGAAGAGAGGATAGCTCAAACCCTGCTGTCCTGGGTTAGAGAGGCAGGGATAGTTACCTCCAGTCTGCTCAGAGGAGGTATTTGTTTGTCAGAAAAATTTCTTAGGCTTCAGAAGTCAAATACTGCTTAACTTGAGCATGAAACTGTTTCAAAACTTTGTGAAGTGACCTCTGATGCTCCTTTTTCTTGCTGGCATTATTTTCAGCTTTACCAGTTCTCCAATTGTGGACTAAGCTTCCAAAGCAATTACTGTAACAGTAAAAATATACATAAACAATGTAAGAGTATTATTTTGTCTTTGGAGAGGCAGCGAGGAGATCATTTACATCATCATCTCTTTCATAACTGTGAACTCAAAAGGCACCTCAAACTTCCCAGGAGGTAAAAAGCATTTTTATGCTGTTGTGGTTTTACTGAACTGAAGAGTAGCCTGTAGAAAGAATTTTCATTGACTCACCAGGAGACAGAGTATAACCTATCCAGATTTTCAAGTGATTTATCTTGTAATTAATATTGATATAAACATACAGTGAGTGCTAGTTATGAATGAACTTCAAGCCAAAACAGTATGTCTGAGTTTTTCTCCTGTTTGCATTACGTCCAGTACGTGCAGTACGGTAATATAGTTAATTCTATAAGCTACACTATTGCAAACCTTGCAAAGCTTTGTTTAGTATCTCAGCCACTCTGAACAAAATCACTCAGGGAATATTTGATGGATGCTGTTAGATTATTGTAACAAAAAACATTTAGTTTAGGATTTGGATATATGTAAGGTTGCGTCCCGCTCTTTAAAAATTGTTAAATATAATGTTCAACTCTGTATTTTGAACATTCTGCCTTTCCCTTTGTGATCAGCATTGTGTTTGGATTCTGCAACTTTTTTTTATAAACACAGAGAGACTATAAGGTGCATTTCCAAAATTGTGTGGATAGGGGCAAAAATGGAAAGAATAACAACAGCAGTGCCTTGATATTCATATACAGCCAGTATTTAACACCCCAGTTTTCAGAAGGCGTAGTCATCGGCTTTATGGAACTTCAACACAGGGTGGACATTTTTCTAGTTACCAAGGAGCCTAAGATTTAAGGAGAAACAATGGGGTTCCTTGCACAGTGTTCTGATAATTAGTATTATTATTATGATTAACCTGTATGGGCAAACAGCTGCTGTGTGGCCATAATGCATACACAGCGTTTCAGCACGACTGTCAGGCAGATCCGTGCAGCTGGCAGCAGTATGTGCTGATTCAAGAAAATGAAGGTAATTGTTACTTTTGGAATCCATCTTTTTTCAGTCCTGCAACCTGGACAGCTTAGAGGCACAGATTGCTCGTCTGCACTCTGTTCATGTCACACGCAGGCAGCACTTGTCTGCCATTAAGAGAGAGACCATCACCATTTTCCTCAAAATGAGACATTTCAAGGGTTTTTCTTGTCTGCCTCCCTTTTTTTGAGAGAATTAATGTCTTGCCAAACCTCCCTGAAACATAGGTTTGCAAATGATTCACAGATCCCCAAATTTCTTTCTGCATGCCTCTTCATCTTTGCTCCAGTTGCTGAGTTGAAAATGGAACATACCATGATGCGAAGAAACAGTCGCGAATCCACTGTATAAGAACCTCATCAACTGTTTAAATAGACTGATAGGCAGATCAGTGAGAGAGACTTTTCAAATGAGTGGTTTCTTTATAAAAGCACAGAAACAAGCAAACATCTATTTTATCTTTTTTTCCAGTATGTGTAGTAGTATAAAAGATTCAGTATCATTTTTCCCTGTGTGCATTACCCAGTTACTTACTTTGAAATAGATATGACAGGTTTTTTTTTTCTTTTCTCACTAGATTAGTTTTCTGATGATGTTCTGAAGTTCATTTAAGTGTTGAAAAAGGCTTTAGTATCTTCTCCAAACACAGGGATTTCACTGTTCACTCTCCTTGCCAAGTCATTGATAAAGCTGCTGTTCCCAACCCTAATTTCTGTGGGAAGCTACAGCTGAGTCTTCTCCACCCTGAAGACTGACCTTTGTTTCTAGTCCTTTAGCCAGACTGCCAGAAAGCGAAAACTTATTCCAGTCCCAGGAAAAGTTAGCTTCTTTAATGTCTTTGATATGAAGCCTTGGTAAAAGCTTTTTGGGAAATGTGAATGTCACATCCAACACATTGTCTGCGAGCTTGGAGAGCCTGCTAGCACTTTGTGCAGCTCCAGCACACCAGCCTGGCAGGATTCCCACATGGATGTCTGTCTTCCCGGTAGACCTATGTTTGTCATACGCAGTGATATACTCTTTATGGTAGATGCCACTGTTTTATCCAGCAGGAAGTCAGACACCTGGTCTGTAATTCCCAAGATCCCCTCTAGATATACAGGCAAACCACCAGTCCTTGGGCACCATGGACATTGGTAACAGTATATCGAATATTTTGACCAGCAGTTATGCAGTCCTTGGCTGAGTTCCTTCACGGATTTTGGGAGAATGCCATCCAACCTGGGTGATATGTAAACTTCTCACGTACCAATTCGGCCTAATGCCCCTATATTTTCTTCTGCCTGATCTGTTATTTGTTACAAAGAATGGGGTCAGGCATGGAAATCTCCCTGATATCTTCAGCAACAAAGACTGAGGCAGAGAAATAGAGATTCCCTACTGCAGACTTGTCCCTCAGTGTCCCTTTCACTCTTGCCATCAAGTGGTTCAGCTGATTCACTCTGTACCTTCTTAAGTCTGATGTCTTTCGTGAACATTTTACCTTCAGTCTGAGCATCCTCTGAAGGGTACTGTTTGAATTCTTCCTTACCTCACTTTTTGGCCATATTTTTGTGTATGATTCTATGATTTTTAATTGTGGCATGTTCTACCAGAGTTTCTAATACAGTGCTAATCAATAGTCTGCTTTTCGGCTTCTGGTGGTCTTTTTGGTGCAAGATTTCCACTGTACTTAGGCAAACTTCAGATAGTAAACATCCCAAGAATATTTTAAAAAGTTAGTTGTTCTGAAAGCTTGCATGTGGTTTTGTATTTTGTAGTCTCATAGTGTCTTGTGTTCTGCACTTCAACCAGCTTCTCATCTAACTACATTTTACAAAACTATGTGGGTTCCTTCCCACCATTCTGAAAGCATTCTTTTTTCTTCTCATTGCTTTTTATATTTGTCAGAACAAGAATGCAGCATTTCTTAGAAACACTGTACTAATTTTACATTTACTGAAGTGTGATTGGTGCATGTAAGCCTAACGTGATCATTTTACTCGTTCTCATATTTTTGCATCTTTCTAAGTCTGTCTCTAAAGCAGGATCCCAACTTGGGTGGTAACAAAGGAAAACATGTTAAATGTTGGTAGTAGTGTTGTAAAAGTATCTCTCTTCAAAAAGGAAGCTGAAGCATTTGGGACGTCTTGATCACAGTGCAGAGATAGATAACAAAGGAAAAAGAAAGCCTGGAGAATAATTCTGTGTGACAGAAAGAGCTTCAGTACCCTGGCTGCAGTGTAATATGTAGTTAAATTTGTGTACTAGCTTCTTTAAAATCTATAATACTTGCATGCCAGTTTATGGATAATTTACTTTTTGAAGGAAAAAAAAGGGATTTCTTTTTTTTTTTTTAAAAAAAAAGTTTGTTTATGGTTTGAATATTTTGGCAATATTCTCATGCATAAACTTTTTCAGATTTATGTGCATAACTTCAGATAGGATGGATGGTGGTGTTTAAGTAAAAAGGACTGCATTAATTGTCCTTTTATCATCTAGATAAGCAGCAGCTGGGCTAGTTAGTACAGACAGTGCTTAGCAAACAGCTGGTTCTTATCTGAATGACAAAGGGCCAGGGTAGAGACCTTTTTATTTAAAAAAAAAGGAAGAAAATTTTTGTTTCTATTTTTATTTTAAGAGAATAGAGAGAAAGGGAGCTGCAGATAATTTGCAGCATGCAAGATTTTATAGCACTTCTATGATTATGATAATTTATTACACATCAGTGCTAGGACCCAGAGAGGGAACTCTCTCTTTTCATCCTGGAGAAGAGAAGGCTTTGCGGGATCATACCAGTGTCTGTAAATATCTGAGGAAGGGAGTGAAGAAGACAGATCCAGACATTTCTGAGGGGACATTTCTGAGGGGACATTTCTGAGGGGTGCCTACAGCCAAGACAAGAAGCAATGGGCACAAACTGAAATTCAAGAAATCTCTAAACATAAGAAAAAAGTTTTCTTCTAAGATGGTGGTCAACAACTGGCACAGGTTGCCAGGAGAGGTTGTGGAGTCTTCATTCTTGGACATATTCAGAATCCAGCTGGACAAGGCATTGGGCAACCTGCTCTTGCTGAGCCTGCTTTGCGTAAGAAGTTGGACTAGATAATTTCCTGAGATGCCATCCGACCTCAGTTGCTCCGTGTTTCTGAACTGTCACTCCAAGATATGCTCCCTCTAAGGGCAGTAATTTATAGAAAGTATAGGGACCAGTTGCTGTCTAGCTTGCTTTCCTAGCTAGGCCTTTAATGAAGGTCAGGAATTTGTACATCTTTGTTTATATTGCCTACTCTCTATCAGTTAATCACATTAAATTATACCGGATAGCACTGACAACTGCTAATGGAAGGAATTGGAATGCGTAATTCAAACTTTTTATTGGAAATGCATCAAAAAGAGCAGGTCTTTATGTGAACTGCAGTCTTGCCTTGGACTGTTGGTTTCTTTGTCTTGCCAACAGCACAGTTTCTAAATTAAATGTATTTTTTCTTACGCAAGCTTACACTTCTTTTTGTGAAAGCCAGTTGTGTAATTCTTGTCTAGTTTTTTTCTATTTTATAAACACATTGTATCTTTTGTAAAATATTTGTGTAGTTGGCTGTTGATGCCTTTGTTTAAATCCATCTTTTGAGATGCTAATTAGAAATGGAAAAAGTTTTCCCCATGAAAATGATAAAATACGTGATTCACTTTACAAAACACAGACATCTAAGCACAATGGTCCTGCTCTTTCTTTTATTTACCCTGTTCTTTACTGCATGGCCAGGAGAGAATTTCAATCCATTTCTCGATTCAGAGCTTTCTTCCTCTTGGTATTTTTGTGAAAATCTCTTGAGACCTTCCTACAAATGAGTTTGAAAGTTGATGGGTTGTCACATGAAGGAGGACTGTGTGATATGTCTCACTAAAAGCCGGACACTTGTTACATAAAGTCATCAATATAGCACTGGGAGAATAAATCCCAAAGCACTTTGGTATTTTCACACCTTTTTTAAAGGCAGTGAAATAAAGGTTAGTTTATAGTGCAAGTTTAAGCTCTCAGTATTGCTGTGCTTTTTTTCCTTAGTGTCTCAGAATTTAACTTTTCTGTTCTTCATGAATTTAATGCCTTAGATTCCTTTATAACAGAGGCTACAAATATTGTTTAATTTACTTTTCAGTAAAGCTGTCAGTTGTAATCTGCAATTTAAAAAAACTAATAAAACAAATCCTCATTTCACAATTTAAACCTTATTGAGACTAATTCACTTGCACTGCAAGTTTATTATTCTCCTGCAGCTTGACGTGCCTCCAATTGTAATTGTGTTGACCCTCCGATGCAGTAAATCTCCCCAGTGCTTATCAAACTGGGAGAGATAAGTCTACAATTTGAAACTTCATTAAATATCTCATTTATATTAAACAGATGATGGCTTTGAACAGAAATAATAATTTCTACAGACTCTGCGACCTCCCAGTCGTGGTCTCCTCGATGTTGTAATATGGCATTTTGCAAACCTCCACCCCTCGGTGTACTGGGCATTATGCCAGCACCTAAATGTCAGAAGTTGTTAGTCCATCAGACTGACTTCAAAGCCACCGCTGCGGAGACTGCAGCTGAATGCTTTGTAGCCCTTGAAGCAGAATTTTAAAAATCTTTCAACATTTCTGAGTCATCTGGGAATTGTGGGTGAAGTGATTAATAATGGGCAGCTGTTTAAAGAAAAAACAACGAACAAGCATGTTGCTTGTTATTGTAATTCCTGAAACTATGAACTACTCCTCTCATGCTCGTTTAGAGCCTGGTACTATGGAATAAGTATTGCTGGTTCCCAGTGGCTTCAAAGAGTTTGCAGTGTGATCAGTATCTTGCAGTATCTGGTCCCTGCTGTATTTTAACACATAAAATATGTGCTTCGAGATTTCTGTGAAGGTATTGTTCTTGAAATTTAGCTATACACTTCAGTATGAAGAGGTGTGTTGGTAAGAACAGCTAATGCTTTCTTGTGGGAGTTCACATGACTGCCTTGCAAAAAGCATCTATTTTATAATATTGTTTACTTATTTAATAAAGAAGAATTCAGTTTGTGATATTGAGGTGGATTGGTTTAATGGTCTTGGTGAAGCTCCTTTGGTAGCCAGCAGGGTGCTGGAGAACTTTAAGGGCAGGAAGTCTGGATGGTTCAAGGGCTGGGTGGCAGCATGAGGAGTCTAATCTCTGCGGTGAGTGTCTGGGTGCTGACAGGTTTGGCATCTAAGCTGACTGTCAGGTGCCTGGGCACTCATTTTCCTCGGTCCCAAGAGCTGTGTTGGCAGTGGCAGGAGAGCTGCTTGTGCCTAATAGTGGCTTAAAAGCAGGTTGATAATATCCAATTGTTTTCTTTCTTTGCCTTGCACAAGCGCTGCTTTCCACTGAGCTCTAACTCTTGGGGCCTTACTTGGGGAAAGTTGATATTTTTCCTCTCTTTCTGAAAAAACTGAGAGGCTTATGTGGGAAAACAAAGGGTGACCAGCTTCTGCTAATGAAGGCTGAGCTAGGATATTGCTCAAGAGGAGCCTGTGCACCTGGCCAGGCAACCTGTCTCCATCGCTTCTTCCACCACTTGCTTTGTCTGCCTCATAATGCCCTGGGAAAGAATGTCCTGGAGTTGTGGCAGGGAGCACCTCAGGTCTTGCCAGTCCTGGGTTTTGTGGCTCTGCCTGAATGTTGAAGCAGTGCCAGGGATCAAGGAAGCTTCTAGACTGAATGAAGCATGTGAGGTTTCTGTATCCTGTGACCAGGGAAGGCAAAGCACAGAATTAATCATAGGTAGAAAAAATAAAATAAAATAAAATATTAATGTGAAGCCTGACTTCTTTTTTTCCTTTCCCTGCTAGCTACAAAATGACCATTTATGTATTGGTTACTAATACGCATGGTGGAGTTTCCTGGGGATTCTCATGATGATTATATTTGAAAGCAAATTGCAGCACTTCAAAAAAGTGCCAGCAACCCAATTCCAAATGGAGTTTGTGATCCATGCTCCTGACAGGAGCCGTGTTCTGACAGGCTGTCAGTGTGGGAATGATGGCCCAGCTGTCTGCCCTGTATGTTAAAAAAAGCCCAAACTGTCTGTTTAAGAAATTATCCAGCAAAGAGACACCAAAATGCAATGTTTTTTTTCACCACTTTTCTCCTGAAGGATTTGAAATTAGACAGGTCACCGTGGGAGGTGCAGTGTAAAGTGGCTTAGAAAGTTGGTCATTAGGCAGAGCTGTCATTGCAAATTATATTTGTCCAGGCTGAGAAGTTCTAGCTCATTTGGTGCCCAGACAGGTCTAGGCCTTAGGCAAGTTGTTACAGTTCCCCCATGCTGCTCAATAGACCCATGGCGCTAATTTTCATCTCTCTGTGTAGTTGGAATCACCTGGGAGCCCCTCAGGGCCCGAGCTGCCCATTGAGACTCTGCTGGATGACCGGGAGCGAAGGATTTCCCACTCCCTCTACAGCGGGATTGAGGGTCTCAACGAGTCACCCACAAGGAACGCAGCACTGAGTAGGATAATGGGTGAGTCAAATCAGCTCTGCTAATCAGGGCATGTTTATATTCCTCTCTGTGATTCATTGAAGGGTGATTAATGTACTATGTGGAAAGCAAGGAACATGGAGGTTGCACTGACCAACTTAAAACATGACTTAAAATTGTTCTGGGCTTCTGGATAGCTAATATGAGAAAGAAAGTCAGTAAATGGAATTATAAGGTCAATTTTGTATACCGTAGCAGGTTAATACAACAAATAATGGAAACATTTAACATGGTGTTTCCATATCTAATCTAGGACAATAGATTGTTGGTTGGTCTGATCTCCATGTTGATTCTTCATTCCCATGGAAGTCAATGAGTCATTGGACTTTGTAATTATTTTCAACGTTTCTTCTCCTCTGTTTCAGTTGTATTGAAGTACAAAAATAAATAAGGCAAACTTGCATCCATTAATGCTTTGGGCATTTCATTAATTTGTTTGAATTTTTGCTTTGCAGGACACCTATTTTAAAGCCTCATGACTAATTTTAAGCATCCCCTGTGTAGATTCTGTGCCATACCATCTGCATAGCCCCAGTGGGTAATGAGGTTAACAGTTGCAGTGCATCAGTTCAGCTTCCAATGTACAGAGCTAGGCAATGAAGACTTGCCTTGCCACAGGAGCGGTAGGATTTACTGACTGGGATGGGATTAGTTTGAAGGGATTTTCAAATTTAAACACAAAATCAACTTGATTAAATAATACCTGACAGAAGATGCGACAGTTGTCTGCTTGACTTGTGAGTTTTAAACATAAGATATAGCTGTATAACCTGGGACTGTAAGTGTACTTGACACACAGAGACTGTATTAGAAGATGCTTAAATAAAGTTGATACAGAGCAAGGCTGTACTTAGCTTTTAATTCCTGGTGATTTATCTTCACCTTTGAAAATAAAAATCTGCAAATTAGGCTTTTCCTAGCCAACAGTTTCTATATGTATTTCAATCTGTTTGGGGCTTGTGGTGTTGTAGCGGGTTTTTTAGCTTTTTGTTTATTTTTTTATTTTTAGGTTTGCTTTTTTCTTTTGGTAGCTAAGTAATGCTGTTGTTAAACTCTGTGAAAATCCACAAATTTTCTACTTAAGATACTTTATCAGTTAAGACTTTTATCCTTTTTTTTGTGCATTTGGACAACAGTAGTTAGAAAGAAATCATATTCTGTTCTATCACTTTACATTTCATGCAACTCAGGAAAAATTATAAACCTCAGAATCAAGAAAGCATGAAACATTTTCACCCAAAGTCATATGCTCTAAAGAGAACAATTTTGAAGAACTCTATATATTTATTGAAAAATATAAGGACTGATAAAATCATTTGAAGTCTTTAGCACTACTCTTCTGTAGAAGAGACTACTTGTGGTGTCAGGGCTTTAGATAAAATGCTTGCAAAGCTCTACCTTCTGCTTTTTCCATCAGTGTTGCAGAGGATTTAGATGTAGAGCTCATATAAGCGTTAACGAGTTATCGCTTAAGCACCTTGTCCAGTGATGGGAAAAGAAACCCTGAGAGAGTCTGTGTGCATGTGTGTCACCATTGCAATTGCAGTTTACTTCCACATCAAAGGAACACAGGACTTGCCATGCCAAATCGAACTAGTGCTTAATCAGTCTGGTATCATCCCTTTAGCTGTAGCCAATAACTGATTTTCAACAAAAGACCAAAAATCTTTCCAAAGCTCTTAAAATCTAATGCTTTTGAATACCTCTGTGGTGCAGACATAGGGGGAAAAATCCATCCTGCATTTGTAAAATTTTATAACCTAAAGCTGGTGTTTTGTTTTCCCCTGGATCATTGGGGGTTTTTTTTGTATTGTTCTCAGAAACCAGGAATTACGTGGAAAGTTGTTTGATTGTGACTTAAATCCATTGATGCTTTAGTTGAAAGCACATGGCAAATCAAATTGTGCCTGAACCTCATAGTAAATGTGATCTAGTCGAGTGTAACTGAAAACCGGTCTTGCCCAGACTGGGTTATTCCCTTCTGCAGTCATGGTAGCTTAATGGAGCCGTAGCAGTAGGTTTTTCTGATATGCTATTTTTTCTCAATGCAGCAGCACCCTGAAGTTAATACTGTGGTGTTTACAATCTTTTGTGATACGATCGCATGTGCTTTCTTGCAGTGTCAGACAACAGAGCAGTACTGTTACCTGTTGGCAGAGATAGGTACACATGCTTGTGTCAGAGTAGCTGAAGTTTGTGAGAATCAGTTATTTATAATGCAGTGGGCTTCCTGTCCTAATAGCATTGATAATGAGAAAAAAACTCAGAACTACTTCTATTTTCCTGGAAACATGTATGTGATGTTACATGACTCTTCCAGACTACTTCTCCTCTTGAAAATTGGCCTAAAAGCAGGGATTAGTCCTAAGAATAGTCTGGTTAAGAAAGACTGGAGGTCTGTACCTCCACATACTGGTCCTGACCATAAAAACAAGCTGAAAGGAGTGCTCTATGCCGTGCTGATTCCTTTGAGTGCTTGCCCCCTATAGAGGAGCCCTCTGACTTATGGGCTCTCTTAACTGCCCAATATCTTTTTATTTACCCCTCAATGGATTTAACTATGTAAACTTTAGTGCTTTCAGTGTCGTGTGGTGGTGAGATCACAGTTCGATTTCATTTGTGAAGGAGTAGGTCTTTCTGCTTCTTTTGCTATTGGATACAACAGATAGATTTTGAGTTTTCTCTCTTCCTAAGTTAGACTTTTAAGAGAGTTTTGTTTCTTTTACATATATCTCATGTAATTTGCAGGAAAGGTATTTAAGATAATTTCCTTAGTCTTTCAGTCCATAACTGACAGCAAGACCTGGTTGTCAGAGCCTTGCTGTGAGAGTGGGAATAAAATGTCAATTTTAGAACATGATTTAAATTGTATAGAATAATGTTTACTTACTCCAAAAAGGCTACACGAATATTTGAATGTTTTGGACAATTCTTATGTTGATCTGCTTTTTCAGATTATTATTGCTGTTACAGATTTTTTTATGATTTTGCTCTTGATAGCATTTTACTGAAAATTTCTGATGGAGAGGAGATAAGCTTTCTGTATTCAGGGAATGATATTTTTGTTCTGATGAGGTGTTTTGTTTTTATTTATACGTATTGAGTCTTCCCCAGTAAGAATGAGATGGCTGTACTGTTTATTTATTTTTAATGTTTCAAAATTGCATGTAGTTAGGACATTCAGAATAACAACTGCGTTATGCTGGTTTGCTTGGCTCTATGGTTAAAAATTCAGGTTTCTTCTTCTGATAATACATTTTTGTGTATCATCCTTTATGCTCCTGCATTTTGCAATACACAAATCTGCTGTCTCTCTATAATTTATTCTTATTCAACAAACAGCTTAGGACAAACTCTTCTTTCATCTCTTTCTTCAAGTTGCTGATATTTTTTTTATGAACACGGTGAGGTTTGTTGCTAATGGTGACTAAACCGGAGTTATTTATCAGGGGTTACACAGAATAACAATATCTTGTAATGAATCTGCTTTTCATCCTGAAAGGTTCCTTGGAACTTTGTAAAATTTGATAGTTACTACATACAGGAAATAAATAATTGCTATCTTAAGGATAGGTTTGGGAGGAAACACTACTGAGAAAAATTTAGCTAGAGATGTAGAGTGTATGTGTCAATGAAATGAAAATAACCCTTTACAAGCAGAATGTTGTTTCCTAGCCAGGAATCTCATCAGAACATGGTGGTCTGCTGCAATAGTCTTGATAGATCTGAACATTCTTTTGAGGTCCAAAGCCTGGATATAGTGGAGGCATTTTTGTCTTTAGACATTCTCCACACATGTATTCCCAATCCCACCTCTGTTTAGCTTGGAAAATTTGATGATGCGAGTATGTATGGGAAATTTTGCCAAAACTCAGTATATTGCTGGGGACAAATATGCTGTTAGTGAAAAGTAAGTAAATGAAAATCTGTAGAAATTCTAGTTTCTCCTTGCACAATTTTCTGTATCCCTCCTTTATGAAGTCTCACCACTACTATTATCATCATTAACACTATTTTCTTTTATTTTTATTTCTGTTAGTTATTCTGTTTATTACTTTGGTTAATACTTTGTTATTCATCACAGAGTAGCTGTTGTTGATTTCTTGGTCAGGTATATTAGGAATCACTTGTCATGTCAGAGCAAGAAAAGCTCTCTACTTATGGAAGAGTTTTGAAGTGTGCTACTGGTCTGGTTTATTTCTGGCTTAGTCCCTGACTGGATTTGGGGGCAGATGGGAGCTGGTCTCAGGAACTAGAATGCAGCACTCTGGATCAGAGGCAGACTGACAGATGAGGTCCTCACCACACGTTGGCCATGGAAGAAGAGGGCTTGGCCCTCATATTCCCTAAGCTTTATATAAAATATTAAATATATGGGATGGAACTCTGGTCAATTTTGGGCCAACTGTACTGTCCACTCCTCCTGGCAGGTGTAATATATGCAAAACTGAACTTGAAGTGTATTCAGTCTATATTTCATAGCGCTTCTAGCCCAAGGGAAAATTATTGTCTTGGAGAGATTTGTAGACAGCCATGTTTCCTTATAATGTTTCTCACAACATTTGCAGAGTTGCTTTCTCCAAGAGTATTTTCCCTCCATTTCAGCTGAGTTCTCTACAAAAGACTAATAGAGTCCATTGTTGAGGTGTGTCTTACAGTCTGTGGAAGGTGAAGCCTTTCACCTGTTTTTACCTTCATCTGCAGTGAGAAGCATAGGCATGTCAGATGGGTTTTCTCCTTAATTTCAAAGCAGCTATTAAAATGTCAGTCTTCACCCTTGTCAGATATAAAGAAGGGTAATGAAAAGTTTAAAATGTTACTGAATTACTGTAGCCCCTCAAATGGGAAGTTCAATTTGCTGAATGCCATGAGGTTATACCTTTTCTCAATCAATTCTTTGGAGACATTATTAACTACAGAGTTAACAGTCTTGTGGGCATTATGTTTAGAAAGAAGTACATTACCAGGCTAAACATTAACTTGTCCATCAAAGAATCAGCTGCTATGCAAACTAAACACATTAATTTCTGTTTGACAGTGATGAGATATTCATCATACAGTGCCTTTTTCTTCCAGCCACTTCTTCAGCCTTCTCCAATGATCTCTTTTGAAGTTAGCTTTGCCCCCTTTGAAAAGCTGTACAAAATGTATTATCTAGTGCAGTGATGATTTTAGCCAGCTTTTTATGCATAAATTTTGTTTGGTTGACTTTTAATAATTGCATGCAAGGGTAGTGACGGTCACTTTCCAGAAAAGAAGAAAAAATTCTTTTCCCTCTAATTCTACACAATTTTTCTGTATCTGTAGGAAAAATAAGGTGTTAAAATATTTTATGTGTCCACAGCAGCAATTTTATGTTATGGAAATGAAACTTTCAATAAGTTATTACTATATTATTACTGCAGTGCATCATAGTTTTAGAATAATTTCTAGTTTGTTGACAGATGAATGGTTGATTAAGCTAGTGCTTTTCTTCCAACAAGATATGACTGTATTATTAATTATTCTACTGGGATAATACATTTCTAGGAATAAACTTCATGTGATGTCCTGATCATTCATTAGAAATAATGTTGACTTAGCACTGAGATAGGACCAAACTTTTAAAATGACAAATCTTTTAAAATTGAGCATCAATATCCAGGAGGATAAAACTATTTTTAAAGATATTCTATCAATAAAAAATTGCATGCAGCTAATTGAAAGAATCACACTTAATAATTAGTCATTGCTTCAAATAACTGAATAATTTTCATCCAGATTTGCAAATCTTTATTTTCCTTAAAGCAAGTTTGATCTTAGTGTTTCTAGACATAGAAATAACCTCTCTTCATTCCAAGTTAAAATTTTAAATGGTGATAATTCTGTATTTCTACTGTTGTCCAAATACTATTCTATAAACCCCATCCTCTTAATTCTGTAACTCATTCATGTGTCCAGAAAAACAGATTTATTCAGTTTAAACCATAGTTATGTTACAAAGCTTTGCAATGAGAATATTCTTTCTGGCATCCTTACAACTTGTTAGTCTGTTTTGGTGGCATAAAGATTTCTGTACGTTTGAAAGTTGCTCTTGCTTTTTATAAGCAGTTTGAGGATTGTCATACTAGAAATGATTGCTAGAAAATATAATTATGTATATATATTTATCCCTATAAAAGCAGTGGTAGTGGGTTTGTGATATTTATATGCACATTAAAATGGTTGAAACAGTATTTTACTAGTTTGTAAGAATCCTCTAAATATCTTGTTTTAACTGCTATGCTCACAAATTAATCTAATGAAGTCTGCTCGTAAATGAAGTGTAATGTGTATTATGTCTTTTATGTCTCCTTCATGTATGTGATGGCTCCAGTTTAAGCATTTTAACAACAGTGTTAAAACTTATTTGATTTTGATGGTAATAGAATTAGAGATTTTTTTTTTTTCCAAATTTTGCATGTATGCCACCAGATTTTTTTTTTTTAAAGGAGGGTATGAAAATATGGAATCATTTAGCTTGAGCCCAGAAGTTCTCATCACCTTTCACAATTTTTACCTTTGTGGGGACATTATTAAAGGGTTACGAGTTCCCAATAGCAGTGAAACAATTTTCAGATTTCCTGAGGGCAACATTGATCAGGAGAAATTATGAGCTCTGTTATTTCCTGTTGAACTCATCTGTTGTTTCTACCAAATAATTTGGGGCAAGAGAAGATACTCTCTTTTGGGACTGATGCTTTCCAGTGGTTCCTAGTGACTGGATCTGAGACAACTGGCACAGGTAGAAACACAGGAGGTTCCCTCTGCATGTTATAAACCACTTTGTCAGTCTGAGGGTGACAGCCCTGGCAGAGATTGCCTGGGGATGTGGTGGAGTAGAAATATTCCAAAGCCATTTGGTCAGTTTGCTGGGCAGCTGGGTGAAGATGTGCCTGCTTGAGAAGGAAGGCATTGCACCAGATGTGATGTCCTTTGCAACCTCAAAGCTTCTATGATTCTGTGGTCTTCTTGCAGTAGACCACAGATATAGCTGGTGTATATTACTTTTCAGACCTCTGCCTAGGAAGATGTGTATGAAGTGAGACATAGTTAATTTTATTTTCTGTGTTGTGTTACTCTTATCAATAGCATTGCAGCTTAAGGTAACGTTGTAGCAGCTGTGATTATATATTATTCAAGGCACTCTCTGCCATTATTTAGTTTTTGAGTGTTTTCTCCCTTTTGTTGTTCAGGTAAATATCAGCTGTCTCCAACAGTGAACATGCCCCAAGATGACACTGTCATTATTGAAGATGACAGGCTGTCGGTCCTCCCTCCTCATCTCTCTGACCAGTCGTCATCCAGTTCCCACGACGATGTTGGGTTTGGCACTGTTGATGCTGGTGGATGGGCTAAAGCTGCAATTAATGAGTCAACAGACTGGTAAGAGCATGGTTTAGTGGAAGGAAAAATGGGATGCAATTGTGTCTTTTCCTTTAGCTTAATTTTTGGCTACTGCTAATATTAATTCTTTCCCACCCCCCAATCACGTTTAGATTTCACTGTTTCCAAATTGGTAGTTGTTCCTTTTTCAGGAAGGAAGTCTGTACAGATAATTCGTTAGACTTTCTACTTCTGCTTGCAGGTTTTTGCTCTGTCAAAGCACGTTTGTGGAAATGTTGCTAATTGTGATTAAGACCAAATCGGCATAAAGCTGTGTTAATTTGATCTTTTAATATTAATTTAGTTGCCAACTGAGCTAATTTCTTTGAAAAAAGAATTTTGCAAAATTTAAACACTTGAGTTTATCAAAGATGAAAGAATAATTTCAATTGGAAATTTTGGGTTAATAACCTCACCGTAAATATTTCTAAATGTACAAACCAAATATTTTATTTTTATATTGCAGTATATATCTAGGAGCCTATCAATACTTTTGTATACTTTCTTGATGTTCCTAATAAGGCATAGTAATTTTAAATCTACTTAGAGGTCAAAGCAGCTCTTTGTTTTGCCTTGGTGTTAATTCTTATGCAAAAAGAACTGTTTAAGATTTCTTTATTATGCATGAAGAAATAGCTTTCATATCATTTTAGGATTTGTAATGTTCAAGAAAAGGCAATGTACTGTAATAGCTGTACAGTTAAAAACATGGAAAGTAGTATTTCCACATTTAAAACTATTGAAAGTCAATTTACTTTATACATTTAATCTATAGTAGAAATAATTTCTGTGACTCTTAGGTTGACTCCCTAGTTACGTTTATACTAGTCTAGTATAAGACAAGACTCTTAATGAAAAATGCATTGAGCTCCATTATTCACTTACTTAGGCTTTTGGCAAAGAAATACTGTTTATTACTTAGTTAGTACAATTAATATGGATCTAAGATTTAATTCGCAAGTCATGTAATTATCTATAGTAATAACAAAATAAAAACCCACCCCTGCACACTGCCACTTCTTGAAGCTAGATAATTACCACAAATGGTGTGAAGTATATGCATTTTCTTATTTTTCTTGTCTCTTGAGCCTGTTATGAATGTGTCAGCAATAATAAAGCAGCAGTAGCACCTGCCAGCTGATATGCACCTGTCCAGGAAGAGAGTTCTGTTTTAAGCACTGTTTTAATGATTGTTTAAAAAGGTAATTTTTTTATCTTTATTTGCATTTTTTTAAGGCTGCAACTCTTTTCTTGGACGAGTTATACGTGTAATTTGTGCCCTTGAAAAGTCCATCTATCTTTTGTAAAAGCTTTTAGACCTGAAAATCTGAGGCATTTAAATAAAGCAGTAGTCAAGGCTGCACATAATAGCTTATTACTGAGGGAATTTTTTTAGCTGATTATGAGCATAAGCAGCATGAAGTAAGAGCCTAGTTGAAACCTGTAGATGCTTTTACATTTACTTTTGCAATGTACTTGCTATTCATGTACTTCTTTGAAAATGAAAATAACAGTGAAGAAAACAGGGATTAGATTTTGTGGAATTGATCATACTTAAAACCTTTAAACATATGTATGAGAAATTGTAAATGTCGTCAGATGCAATTGCACTTAAAAGAGGAGATTGCTCCAGTGCCTTACTATCTAATGTGTTCTATTAGTAAAAAAAGTAAATAGCAGTAGAATTAGATCGTTGCATTAATTTCCTGCTACTAATGGATGAAGGAAGACTTGTAAAATGAAGGTGCATTGTGTGATTTTGCCGGAAGGCACAAAGGGTAAAACTAAGAATATGGATGAAGGGTTATCCAAACAAGAATGGCAGCTGTTCTGAATCACAGAAGAGAATGCAAGCTTTTCCAGCCTCACAATATCTCCCTAATCCTTGATGAAAATGTTATGAAAACAAAGGGGCAATAAGACAGGATTAATAAGTGGAATTTTAATAACATTGAGGGTCAGAAGACGGTTACATTCTTTTAAGGATCAGCTGTCATTTCAGAAATCTTATTTGTTAAGTGTGCTAGAATATAGTAAATTGGATTTGGCATTGTTTAATGACTTTCACAAAACTCACCTTCTGTCTTTTATTAATGTAGTTAAAACATATTCAAATGAAGCATTTTTAAGGGCATTAGTTCCTCCTATGTGCTCATTGACTTTTCCAGTTGTGAATCTTCATGAGGGCTTTTGAATACTTCTAGGCAACGTACACTCATTGAAACTCCTGTTAGCTGCTCCTTCCTTAATTACTAAAACTCACTTGAGTGTCATAAGCAATAGAAAGAAACCGGGACATGAAAACTGATGACTCTATGTAGGGTTCAGATATTTGTGTTGTAAAAAGGTACGAGATCTCTTGATGTCAGAAAGCAGATAATTTTTGGTGCGAAGTAGCACTGTTCTTATGCAGGGTACTATGCAAACATGTAATGAAGGGAAGAGTGTGGAAGGTAGGTGTGATAAGGGCAGATAAGGGAGGCAGAGAGAAAGCCCCTACAGGCCATGTCAATGGAAGTGCTGGGATCCAGTCTGCAGAATTCTTGGTTTCTGACTCTGTCTCCCGACCCCACTTCTCTCTCGGGGACCTGTGGTGCCCTTTTTGAATTTTATTTAACTTTGGAGTTTTAGTCTGTTCTCAGGACTTCAAGTTGGATATATATGTGCATTCTGTATTCACATGAAAATGATATTCAACTTTATTAGAAGCTCTGTCTATATATTTATGGATCAAAGCAAGCCCATATGAATAAAGGAGCATACAGCCAAAACAAACAGAAATTCACCCTTTCTGAAGAAAGTGGCACAGGTTACATTTTGGTTTTTTTTTGGATACATTTGTTTTTTGGTGTGCTGGAGCTGATCATCTTTAACTAAGTGAGCTGCATTAACAAATGTTTCTAGAGGAAATTCTTACTTGGTAAAACCACGTTTTTCTGGCCTTCAGAGACAGAGCTGGCTAGCAGTGAGCCAGAAACTCCTGTGTGGCCTTGGGAAAGCCATTTATGATCTGATTATGGAAGGTGTTGAAATGCTGTAAGTTCAGATGTGTCACATGGAGGATGTTTTTAGACTTAGGTGGTTCTTGTTCAGCTATGTGTTGTACTGCCATGAATGCTGGAAGTGTATATTGGCCTTGTCTGTTTTATCTTTCTATCATATGGAGGTAGTTTTTTCCCCTATTTTATGGGAATGAGTGTGAAGACTGAATAGTTATTTTTGCGTTCAGACTCTGATTTATCAGAGCTTTTAAGCATATGCTTCAAAATGTTATGAAATTGTGCAGACATCTCTGAAATAGTTGCAGTAATTAAATGTAAAACATTATGAGCCTGAGGCTGAAACATTAAAGTCAAAAGGCACTTGACATTGACTTTATTCATATAAGCTCAGATCCTGCTCTCACTTAAGTATTATATGCTTGTCACATGCACATATCTTATTGTTTGTAAATCTGCCACTACTAGACTGAAGTTCTTCTAGACTGGTTGGTAATGTGGATAGTGATTTTCATCCTTTAGTGTACTTGATGCCTTTGGACACTTTTCATTGCTTCTCTTTGCTGTTGTGCATAATACCCAGGTGTTCCTTGATCAGAGATGCTTCTATGACGTGTATTATATGGCATAGATAAACATGTGCATGTTACCGAATTTAAAAGTATAAGCTGGTTTCTGCAGAAGTTCACTATTTACCTGTTACTCACTAGGTATGAGATGTGCATTATACTTAGCCCCTAAAGTAGAAAATAACTTTTGAAACATGTTACTGAACAGTAACATACATGTATACAATATTTTGGATGGCATATAGTTTATTTAGTGATCTCAGCTTTTTTATCTAGAAGTACAGCAAGAATCAAAGGATGGATGTGGAGGAATCTGTTTCCTATAAGATAGATAATAACCTGACTCACTCAGCTGAGGTTATGCAAGAAACCTGCAGAAGAGACTGAAACTCAGTCTCATTACCCTCATTTCTGATTGTGACAAATGCTTGCTCTGTAGAGAAGTAATGAATAAAAATATGTTTGTCTGTCACAGCCAGCTTAAAACCAGGCGATGCTGTGAAAAATTTACAAACAATTTCACATATGGAGAGAAATGTTGATGCAGAAGCTTTAAATGAAGAAGTTTAAAGCTCTGTGTGCTTGAAGTGGAAGAGATTACCTTTATGCTTTATGAAAAATATTTTGTGATGAAGATAAAATCTGATAATTTGCTATCAGCAGAATATGAGCATACAGGGGGACAGGTATAAACTGGAGAAGGACAGATTTAGACTAGACATTAGGAAGAATTTCTTCACCATGGGAGTGGTGAGACACTGGAATAGGTTGCCAAGGGAGGTTGTGAATGCCACATCCCTGGAGGTGTTTAAGGCCAGGTTGGATGGGGCCTTGGGCTGTCTGATCTAGTGGGATGTCCCTGCCCATGGCAGGGGGTTTGGAACTGGAGGATCTTTAAGGTCCCTCCCATCCCTAACCATTCTATTATTGTATGATTATATTTGTCTTATTATTCTTTTGTTGGGGTTGTACATTCTGATAGTATATATATAGTGCCTCAGAAATGTATATCTTTCATTAAATCTCCTAAATGAAATTCTTGATATTTTTTAACTAGAATTACTCAACACAGTAAAAGAAATCCATTATATATGTAACTGTCTACTTGGAGTGGTTTATTTAAAAATGTGCACTTAATTGTTGGTAGAAGCCATGTGGTAAATTAATGCTTTTCTCTGCAGAGTGAAAGCTTATGCGATCTTGATAAGTGTTTGCATGATTTTTTTCCCTTCTTACAGCACTCTTAGTCCAGATGTTGATCCAGTGCTTGCCTTCCAACGAGAGGGTTTTGGACGCCAGAGCATGTCAGAAAAACGTACAAAGCAATTTTCAGATGCCAGTCAGTTGGAGTTCGTTAAAACACGAAAATCCAAAAGCATGGATCTAGGTAGTGAGTGATATTTTTTCAATTGTTTTATCTGAACGTGATTTCCATGTTGTAAGTATATAGATTTTGTAATTCCAAACACACTGTTTACATGCAGTACTACTGCACATAGTATCTACTGGTGGGAAGTAGAATATTCTTAAGGTGAATGGCCAAGTGGCCTGTGTATTGTTTGTACCACTTGTAAATGTCCATACGTTTAGATATCGTAGCCCTCTGGATTTGTGGTTGTACATAAATATTAAAAGTATTTATTAAAATGGAGGTGAAAAGTGCATTTACCAATCCAAATAGAGTAACAGCATAAAACTGTACCACACTGTGGTTCTGGGTAGGTGGGATTATTCTCAGTTCATGATTATAATGCAAATAGCCTTAAATATCCTTCATAGTCTTTCATTTTATAGATGGATTTTGAGTAAGGTATTAAAGACAGGAGTGGGTTTTTTAAGAGTTCATTCAGAATTAGAACATGAGGATAGTCTGACATAAGTTTGAGACCCAAATTTTAATGTTTATATCAGAAGCCCCGTAAAGTATCAGTGGCTGAGACAGGAAGTAGACTATAATAATTTTAACTGATAAAAGAAGTGAGAATCAGTAGTCACTAACCAGCCCATCTATTTTTCTGCCATTGAATTTAGATTCTGAAGTGCAGACTCTAGTAACATTAAACACAGAGTTTTAATTGCTTAAACGCACAGAGTTCCCTGCTCAGAATAATGAAAATGATTCACTCCTTTACAATAATTGTGAATATCTTAACTTCAATCCCTAATCCACCAACTTCCTCATGAGACAGTAAGGTTGGTGGTCATGACTTGTCTTGACTAGTTGTGATGTGCTAACGTGTAAATAACATATTGTACCTGCCTGTGATGTGAAAATGACTGACATTGCATGAAGGTTACTAGTTTGCTGCCATTTCTAGCCAGAATGTTTGCTTACTGTTGCAGTTTATTTGCATGAGGTATGACATTGCTAAGTTCCCCTAACTTGAAAAAGAAATATGCAAAACAGAAGGAATGTTGAATGCATGTGGGGCATGGGCACTAACTGGGCTAACCGTTATACATTTACCTTTTAACAGTAGCTGACGAGACTAAGCTCAGTACAATGGATGACCAGAAAACAGGTAAGGATTGACAGTAAGGCTGTTGCTATAGAAACCTTGGTCAAAGCAGCTTACCACAATTACAGAACTGCCAGTCAAATTGCATGAAAACATGAATATTCTAGTACTTGCATGGCTGCTTTCTATTGTTGTGAATAATCAAGTCATACATAAAAAGAAAATTCTCTGTAGAGATAAGTATCTAGGGTAGGATAATTCAACCAGGTCATACATGTGACTATCAGTAGACACCTCTTCCTACACTTTGAACTCATAAGTATTCACGGTTGTTTGGATTTTCATCCTTTCAAAACAATCTTGGAAAACCTCCTCCTAGATTCAGACTCTAATGTACAGAGAGTTGACGTGCAAAAGTGGAATGTTTGGCTATTACAGTGCTCACACAACTTGGAAATAATTATTGTAATTTGAAAACTGCCACCTTTGCCTTAAGTGGGCACCAAATACTTGTTGTGAGTTGAGTTGAAGATTAATAGTACAAGTTGATTTTCCTTTGGAGCTGAAACCCGAGCATCATGACAGAACAAAAGAATATGTAAATAGAATCTTTTCCACATAGCACCAATTGTAACATTTCACACAATGATAATGAGAAACAGCTTTCAAAGCATATTTTTATTAGTAATTAAAATAATGCACCAACTGCAATTATGAACCTTTATGATTTATTAATATAAGTTAACTTTTAACCTTTGGGGTGCTATTTTAATTGGGCTAGATTCAGGGGGCACTATAACATTACTTAGCTCTAATTAGGAAGAATTCACCTTTTTAACCTGAAAATATTATTTATTTTATCGGGATCTGGGGAGTAGGGCATTCCATCCAGAATTGACAATTAGTATTTGACAACTGTATCTCTGTTTAACCTAATCTTGCTTCACAACCTGAAAAGCTGTAAGTAATCAAGTGATAAAGTTATAATTTTTATTTAAACAGCTGAAACTTCTAGCTCTTAAAATGTTGCAGAATATGGCCACAGACTTGCAGCTTTACAAATTGAGATTAAGTACACAAAATGAAAATGTATGAATGTTCTGAAGGATGAAAGCCATCAGAGTATGAACGGGTGAATCATATTAAAGATTTTAGTAGAATCAGTTCTTAGGAACCATCTTCACTCCTGAGCTTTATTCGCGTAAAAGAGAGTTACAGATCAAACTCAAAATTGTTGTAATTATTTTAAATTTTCTTGGTAGCCTACCTATTTGAATGAAAAGAGATTAGAATGGTTTAAAACCTGTGTGTTTTTGTAAAGTGTGATACTCTAGGTTTTAAAAATGTGTAGGGTTTTTGATATTCTCATTAGAGGGTGGTATAAATTGAGTGTAGTTTTTCTCTGTATGTAATACCTGAATTAAATTCCAAAACAGTCAGATAACTGGTATGAAAGAACATGACCATAACAATCTGGACTAAGCAGTTACATATTTTGTGTGCAGAAATTTCAGTGGCTGTAAAAAATGAAAAACACCTTTTACTGTACGTTTGTTTTATTTATCTTGCATGCTTTTAACCAGATTTTATATATAAGCACTGGATATCTCCTGTTACTGAAGATGGATGTTGTCATTAAACAAACCACTTACTGTAGTTTAGCTTAAAAATCATCTGGTTCTAAGAAAAAAAAAATATGCTGCAAATGTGTGGTGAACTCTGTGTTTTAATGAACTCTAGAAACCAGAAAATTTCAGTATATATTTACTTTAGAAAAAAATAAAAACAAACTCACAGTTGTCCGACAGTGAAAGCTGAAGTTAATAGTATTGGCTGAAGAGGAGAGTGTAGAACTCACCAGCACTAGTTACTATAATAGATTTTTAATTATTTTTCTTTCTATAGTTCATTTGAAGTGCTTAGTCCTTGCAGTGTTTACAGTTCATTAGAGGTTAGATGTATATTCAGTAGCAATTGAGCATGGGTCATTTAGTGAGTCCCAGGCATGCTATAGGTCCAGGTAATTATTTTTCCATGTACATAGTGTGAAAATTAAAAAGAAAGAAAAAAAAAATCAAAGAACATTTGCTTAAATTGTTTATTTATTAGTTTTTACCAGTGCTTTTAAACTAAATTCTTTTTATTAAAGGGAACAAAATTTTGTTGGAATTGCTTGCTCTATTCCTCCCCTGTTCTCCTTAGCCAAAAGTTGCTCTTTCAGTGTATGAATTGAACTAGAAATAGTATTTCTAGTGGAGCAGATGTTAATAAGGACATAGACTTACTGCTAATGTCCTTTAAGAAAGAGTTTAGAAAGTAGACTTTGTGCCTTTGGAAAACTGGTTTAATCAAATCAAGGGAAATTTTTGGCATTAGTTTCTGGTAGCATTTAAGATGAAAGTTAATGAAAATATTTTGGAGGGAAATAAAATTGTCATTTTAAATAATTGAAAAGAAAGTGGTGATGAAAAATTTTCTGGTAACCCTTGAAATTAATCACTGAAGGAAACACTGAAGAAAGCATCATATATCCTTTCACACCATGCTTTTTGCTTTTGCAAGTGGCCCAAGCAGATTTGTGGCACTGTCTAAATACTTAACACAAGACGAGAGAAGTGGAAGCACGATGAGTTGTTGAACAGCAACAGTACAGGGGAGAAACAAGGGACTTGGAGCAGGGAGCAGCACACAGGCTTCATGTGATCTAATGTGCTGTGAAGTTATGTGGTGGGGGCTGTCGGTGCTCGGTGAGAGCAGATGCACACGCTGCCAGCAGTCATGCATGAGTAGAAGGTGATTGCATGGCCTGAAGGATTAGGCTTGGCTGTTGTCCTCAAGGGTTGGCCAGCTGGGGACACAGGCAGCGGGGATACATGTGTGTGGGCAGGGGCTGTGTTTGGTGGGGTAGTTTGAGCATGTTACAAAGCCCTTGAGAGATGGGTAGGGGTGTGGGACATGTAGAGCAAAGCCATATGGCCGATCACCTAAGTGGAGCGTGCAGGGAGGCGGTGCACGTGGTGGCAGTCAGAGTAGAAGCACTGCTAGTGTACGGAGACATGAATCTACCTCAAAGGATATTTCATAATAAAACTGTTGGAAAGGAAAATTTTGATAAACTTCAAATTTTAAAAACGATAAAAGAATGCCTTTTATCCTTTAGTCATATAAATCTGCTTTAGGTAGATGCATCTTTTTCTCTTTTTTTTTTCTACTTTAAATTCTGATGTCAAAATAGAAGTAGAACTTGTTCTGAGCAGATAACATTTCTGATGATTACCACCAGCGCTGTAAAGGCTGGAAGAAAATGCTGACATTTTTGTATTTAGAAAACAAGGTTTTGATGTGACTTATAAATTTTAAACAGAATCAATTTTAAAGAATGTTTGCTGTTCCTCACTAGATTATGGGTAAGCAACTCACTTCCTAGCTGGTGAATTATAGTAATAAATTCTGAACTCACTCAAATTTACAGGGAGGTTTAACTATATATTTTGAAAATAGTAGATTTTCTATGAAGTGGCCATAGAAGATAGTGAAGGTATTAAAATATACATAGCTTTGTGATCACAGTGCTTAAATGACTTGAGAAAGGACATTTCCCTCTTTCAAATTCTACAACCTGTCCACATTTGTGGCCACCTCAGTTCAGTTAATATTCCTATCATTTCTGTACTCTGTTATTAGTTTTACAGTTCTCAAGGAACATTAGGTCATATCCCATCTAGCTTTTCCTTTGGGAAAGCAGGACTTACATAAATACAGTTCTCGCAGAGATCTGTATTGGGTGGCAGGAAATGGAATTTTTTTTAATGTCCTTTATGAATGTAAATGGGCGCATAAATGCCTTCTTTATAATTACTGTTTACAAAAAGAGCCACTCAATAATTAGGAAAAGTTATATGAGCATTTTATTTCAAGGTTGCAAAGCGGAATCTGAAATAAGGAAGTTTACAGTAAGTTGCCATGTAAGAGGATACCCTCTCCTTTTGTAAATGAAATTGAATCTGTCAAACAGATGGTTTATATACAATTGTCCTGTTTCCTCTTTTTTTCCTTCAAATTGCATTAATTTTTCTTATCTCATGGACTGCTTGTTTTTTTTAACAAAATGCAGTCTCAAGTAAAAAACCAAAATCTCATTTATTTACTGCAAGCACTAGTGGAAGAATAGCAGATTTTGGCACATGCTGGAACATGAGCGGATAGTTTTATAGGGAACTGTCCAACTTAGAGTTCTTTTCCTTGGAAAAGAGAATGTTGTGTTTAAATACTTGCCTTAGGCTTTAACCCATGTTCAGAAGTTTGGTGAACCTGGACGGCAGTTTGTTTGCACAGCTGGGAAGTCCTCAACCCCCCTGTCCCAGTTGGCTGCTCTTGTTCACCTCAGCAGCTGCGCTGTACCCCCAGCCACCGTCGTGACCTTTGGCAGTCCAGCCAGTACAGGCTGTGAGTGAGAGGAGCTGCTTCTAGGAGATGTGAATTCATCAAGATAAAACTTCTCATTTATTGGGATGTGTTTAGTTCTGACCAAGGGTCTAAGCAGCAGAACACTGGACTTCTGGGGGAGCCAACCTGCACGAATTATGTAGACCTCTGAAAGAGGATTTTTGTTTTGTTTCTAATTACAAGTTCATCTTATCAATAAGGCAGCTGAAGGGGAATAGTTTGACAGCGGCTGTTTGATTTTATTTGATCTGAGGGATTTCAGTTTAACTTAATTGCTCAGACTTTTAATTGAAAAAGTAGAAAAAGTTTCATTAGTAGAAAATGAAGGTGTTTTCTGCCTTGCACCCTCTCATACCAAGTGGATAAATGACATGGAGAAGGCTTGTCATGCTGTTATTCCACATTCCTTGTGTAGGTCCAGCAACCCTTCTTCCTTCCCATACAACAGTAGTAGTGGAAGAAGCTGGATTTAGTTGTGTAGTAGTGGTTTTCCACTAACTACTTTTTAATGTACTTTTTTTAAAGAACAGTGACAGATCCTGTCTCTCTTCTTCCTCATAATATTCACCAGAATAGGGATTGACTCCAGTGCTTTGTATTATTCTGAGTTGTATACTTTAAAATGATAATTTTCCATTGTTGCATTACTCACACCAGACCTTGATTACAAATGTATTGTTCATCGGTTTTGTATTTTTGAGGGTTCAGTTCTTGGCTCTGTCTTTCGGTGCTGACTAGCTTCGAAATTTGTTTTTCTGTGCCTGTGTCAGACGAAGGCAGTATTAGCAGAGTAACAGCCCACCACCTGGGACTATGGTGGTGCCACAACACTCTTGGTTCTGCTCCCTTTGGGTAGAAAAAGTCATGTTTTCATCTTCTAGGTGAGGGCTCTGGTCTCATAACTTTAGGAAATATGGCTATGATGATGCTAATGTCTGAACTCATCTTGCTCTCCAGCCCCAAATCCTATGGAAAATCTAGCCAAGACTATACTGCACTTTTGAATAAAATGAATTACAATAAATACAGTGATTTTTTTTCTTCCTTGAAAGATTTCTCCCAGTTTTAACTATAATATGAGTTCAAATTGTGCAATTGTCATCTGATTTGCACTGTGAATGTGTGTATCTAAAACCAGAGGGTAGACATTTAGTCCACAAACTTGAGAAGAAAAGTCTGGATAGGGAATACTGTCTGGGGCTTTCTTGGCACACCTCTGGACGTGTTGCAATGATAACAGCTGCCCTCAGCTCCAGCTGTAGTGCTGCCCAGATATCAACCTGGTGAGAGCCAGAAATATATTTCTTTTCCAATTGGAGAACTAGTATTGCTGACTAAAATTGAGCCCTTTCCACACATTATTTTTGACCAACTTTCACAAAATCCCAGCAAAACAACTGATATTCTCGGAAACATTCCATTATGAAATCCTCAGCAATTTGATGCAAGTTTTTAAAACTCTATTAAAAGCAAACGGCATGTTCCTTGAAGCCAGAAGTCAGGCTACTTTGCAAGACTGTTACTCTGAACACAATCAGATTTGTGCCCATAATTTGCTATTTGTCAGTGGCTGGTACTGATTAAATATTCTGCTCAAAACAAAAATAATTAATAGTTTTGTTTGATGCCAGTAGATATCTATCTCTGCTGATTTTACGAGCTATATTTTTAAAGCTCTGTAATTACTTTATCATTCAAATTGTTAAAATAATAGTAGTGGATGTTGGTCTCTCTTCACTGGTTTGAAAAGCCAGACATCACTGATGTTGTCGGTTTCGTTAACTGTGAGTTGACATACTCATCCACTTGTGAGACCAACAAATCTGCAGAGAATTCCCTACAGGGTATTGAGAGATGATGTGAATAATGTTAAGTGTGTCCCCATAGACTTTCAGGATAGATATGCATAATCGAGCATGCAGTTCTCAATACTAATTCTAATTACTTTTTTCCTCCCCTCTAAATCACTAAGGTTCCCCAACCAGAGATGTGGGGCCTTCATTAGGTCTGAAGAAATCCAGCTCGTTAGAAAGTCTGCAGACAGCTGTTGCTGAAGTGACTCTGAATGGTGATATTCCCTTCCACCGTCCGCGCCCGCGAATTATCCGAGGACGAGGCTGCAATGAAAGCTTCAGAGCTGCCATAGACAAATCATATGATAAACCTGTAGCAGATGATGATGATGAAGGCATGGAAACTTGTAAGTAAACCATTACTGTGCACAAGGAATGTTAGCAATGTAGGTTAATGCCTTTAGAAACTTATTGAAAGTAGTAGAAGATAATTTTAGGATTTGAAAAGAATAGCCGTAGCTTCTCTTCATCAGTTTTTTTCAAGCTTGTTCCTTTCATATGCATTAACAGATTGCAACACTCTGCAGCTTCCTGCCTTTCTAAAATAAGGAAATGGGATTATTAGGAATGTGTTTACTTAAGTCACTATGAAAATTTTCTGTAAGACAACTGATTAATTTACTAATGTAAATTAGAAGAAAATTATGCAGAAAGACAAAAACCCAATGAATTTATGTTACAGAAATATGTGCATCTAACTTTGCAACTACATTTATAGTATCTGGCGCGGGGGGGAAGGAGAAATCACTGTCCTTTAATTAGAGTGAGTGAGGCTGGCAGATCTAATAAAATATTAAGTTAATGATCAGCTATTACCCACCTTAATGGGTATTCATTTACATTTTCAGTTCTTTAACCCAAAGTATGACCCAACACATGGAGAATGTCATTAACATAAAAGAATCACTTCAAAGCTAACCTTATCATTATTGAACTATGTAAGAATGGGCTAGTAAAATGACAACTCGTATTGAATGAAAATAGTATGAATGGTAAATTACTTCAATCAGGGATTGTATTAAAATCATTGAATTTTTAACCTTCATGTTATACTACTTTCAACTTGTCACACACCAGCAGAATTTTTTTTAATCAACCTACAGCTAGTTAGAAGTTTATGAATGAAGGTGATGGTGGGAAGATTGAAGTAGTAAAATATTAAGCCTGAATGCTGAAAGAAAAAGCCTGAAATAAAATTTTTCACTCTGCTCTTTTTAAAAGTTTTTTATTTCAGAAAATCTGTTTCATAAGCATCACTCCCTGTTATTCTTTTATAAGCTGCTTATGTTGCCACTTGTTTAATTTTTTAAAACTCTCCTTTTTAAAAAAAAAAAAAATCTGCCTGTTTCTAAAAGTGTTCTGACGCTAGAAGGGAGGTCATTTTGCCAGTCACTTTTCTCAGAGGTAGTTACAAACAGCATTAATTCTGCTTCACTTTTTCAGCAACCCAGCAATTTCACGCAGCAGGGAGGCTAAATGCTTATCTGGTGCTATCGACTATCAATCTATGTCCGACCAGTTGAAGAATAGATATGAGAAATGCAAAGTGATCCTGATCATTCACTCAGACCGCATGCCTGTGGTCTTTTGGGACACAAGACCATGTTTTTCTAAAAGGCCTTGTTTGGTGTGAGTCCCTTGAGAGTAATGTCCTGTTTTGAGGATTAGGTATCCAAGGCTTATCCAGAAGTTACAGGTAGTTTAACTTCCTATGGTAAAAAACATAGCAAAAATGTTCTCATTATAGTTTTATGAGATTACTGCAAGAAGTTTTGAGCTTGTTGATGCAATGTGCATAGAGTAGCAAGGAAGTGTTTGCATCATTTGCTTGAGAGCAGCAGAAATGAGATGAAGCCTTCTGGCTGAAGTTGAAATGCCATGGGTGAGTCTTTGCCCTCATCTCTCTGTATGGATGAAGTCGTCTGGCTCTGGTGAACTAAGAGCCATCTCAGAGCTCTGGGAGACCAGGAGCGAGGCTGTTCTCAAATCTCACAGGATAAAGAAGTGCTGAGCAAAGTGTGACCAAGTTATGTGCATAGAACTGTTCATTCTGTTGATTTGTGTTTTAGTAGCTTTCTTACATTATAAAATAAGCATCTAAAGAGTAATTCAGAAATCTGCAGTGCCAGGTTAATAGAAGGACATGAGTAGCAAAGCAAATATAGTAAGCTAGTTGGATAGAATTGAGTGCTTGAAGTCTGTTCCTTCTCATGGTGGCAGTGGGAGCTTAAGAGCTGGCCCAACCATATGTTGCCTGGGAAAAGAACAAAATGACAGGTCCTCAGCCTGTCTTTCTGAAAAGGTCTGTATCTGTCTTAAAACTGTAAGCACTGCACTCTGCTTCATTTCATATAGATTATATGTGGCCTCAAGTTCCAGAGAATTTATCAAACAGAGCCTTCTTGGCCACCTGGGCACACTGCTGGTTCATATTCAGTCGGCTGTCAACCAACACCCCCAGGTCCTTCTCCTCCAGGCAGCTTTCTAGACAGATTTCTCCTAGTCTGTACCTCTGCATAGGGTTGTTGTGCCCCAAGTGCAGGATCCAGCATTTGGCCTTGTTAAACCTCATGCCATTGGACTCTGCCCAGCAGTCCAGCCTGTTCAGATCCCTTTGCAGAGCCTCCCGACCCTCCAGCAGATCCACACTTCCACCCAGCTTAGTGTCATCTGCAAACTTGCTAAGGGTGCACTTGATGCCTTCATCCAGGTCATTGATAAAGACATTGAACAGGGCTAGACCCAGGACTGAGCCCTGGGGAACCCCACTTGTCACTGGCCTCCAGCTGGAGTTAACTCCATTTCCTACCACTCTCTGGGCCTGGCCATCCAACCAGTTTTTCACCCAGGAGAGTGTGTGCCTGTCCAGGCCAGGGGCTGACAGTTTCCGTAGCAGAATGCTGTGAGAAACTGTGCCAAAGGCTTTACTGAGGTCCAGGAAGATACATCCACAGCCTTTCCCTCGTCCAGTAAGCAGGTCACTTTGTCATAGACGGCAATCAGGTTAGTTTGGCAAGACCTGCCTTTTGTAAACCCGTGTTGACTGGGCCTGATCACCTGGTTCTCTTGCATGTGTTCCCTGGATCCTCCCTGCGACCCTTCTTGTAGATGGGCACAACATCAGCCAGCCTCCAGTCCAGTGGAACTTCCCCAGTCTTCTAGGACTGTTGGAAGATGATGGAAAGGGGTTTGGCCAGCACATCTGCCAGGTCCTTCAATACCCTCGGGTGAATCCCATCCGGACCCATAGACTTGTGAGTGTCTAATTGGCCAAGCAAATCTCTAACTGCCTACTCTTGGATCATGGGAGCTTTGTTCTGCTCCTCTAGCTCCTGGGGATGCACACACAGGGAAGAACTTTCCTTACTATTAAAGACTAAAGCAAAGAAGGCAGTAAGTACCTCAGCTTTGTCCTCATCCTTTGTCACAGTTGTTCCCTTTGCATCCAGTAGAGACTGAATATTCTCCCTAGTCCTCCTTTTACTATTGATGTATTTGTAGGAAGATTTTTTAATTACCTTTCATGGAATTAGCCAGTCTGAGTTCTAGCTGGGCTTTAGCCCTCCTGATTTTTCCTCTGCATGATCTCACTTCCTCCCTGCAGTCCACCAAAGATGCCTGTCCCTTCTTCCAAAGCTCATAGACATTCCTCTTCTTTTTGATGTCCACCCAGGTCTCCCTGCTCAACTAAGGTGGTTTTTTCCCCAGCAATTCATTTTCTGGCACATGAGGACAATTTGCTCCTATGCTGCCAGCATTTCCTTCTTGAAGAGCACCCAGCCCTCGTGGGCTCCCTTGCCCTTAAGGACCATCTCCCTTAATTTAACAATCTGATCATAATTTAACTAATGCCTCGCTGCTGCCATAATGACATTGTCTAAGTTTTTTTTTAATTGTATTTAATTATTCCATAATTGTTTGAAATTAAAATGTGCCTTTCTCTCATTAGAAAACTCAGGCAAACATGTTGATGGTCAATTTGCTGATGCCCTTGAGATTGGATCCATTTGTCATACTTGAATTTTTTCTCCTCCAAGTATTTCAGTGCTAAAAGTGCTTCTTTCTTCCTCTTTTACAGTAGTGTATAATGGCGTTGCAATATACTGTATAGAAGAATTCTTAATGTGTCATCACCTCATATACAAAAGCTATAAAAATAAAGGTAGCATATGTGGCAAAGAGACTGACTAACTTCTGAATGTACTTGCTGTCCTTGGAAAAACGTGCTATTAAATTACTAAATGTAGGATGAAAATCAGATAACAGTGACCAGATCTGGGGTAACATTTTAAAAAGTATTTGAGAAGATGCTTGTGAGTTTTAATGGCTGTAAAGAAGTAATATTTGTGGAAACGTGTGGGTGTTCAGCTTTTACAGATCATTTTTCCTGCTTTTTTGTTTTCCTTAATACTTGAAATAGCTGACTGGAAGCAAAATGTTTATCTTTAACGTCTTGAATGAGAACAAGGCATTTGGGTTTGGAGAAATCGACAAAGCTTTCTAATCTTTTGCTGAATCTTAATTGCTGGAATCTAGGGCTGTATTAAATATCGCAATAAGAGGCCTAGAAGCTTAGTGGCAAAATAGCTTCACATTAAGTAGCTTTGATTCCTCATGTGCATCTTTTCCATTTTATGGCCTAATTAAGAGAATAGCTTCATAATACCTGTTTGTGTAGTTCTCCATAGTACAGTGTGGTTCATGAAATGACACTAGTTTTCAGGTTTAATTGATGTTTAAAGTATACTCCAATTTAATTTTTTTGGCTTCAGCATCCTGAATGGGAGGCAAGAGGTTGCTTGAAAGAAAGGAAATAACAGTACCAAAACAAATACATCCTGCGTTTTGCAGTAACCTAATGTCATTACTGCAACTCAACAAAAATTAGAAGTTCCATTTGTAGCCTGGGCTTGAATTTTAATTGAGCAGCATTTGCATTTGTTCTAAACACTAGTAATTAGGTGTATGTTAATTGCAGAATGACTGCGCTGCATAAAAGTGAAACAAATTTCTTCATGTTTTGTCCTTATAAGTAAAACTGGAAATCTAGTTTCTCCAGTAGAGACACTAGTGTTTATTCAAGGAGAACAAGCATCCTGGTTCACAAAGCTCAGTCTAATTTATGGAGTCAATTGCAAGCAGACTGAATATGACAGACAAATATTTATTGAAGCACAAATGTGGAAAGGAGACAATATTATCTCCATTGAATATACAGAATAAATAAGAATAGGAAACATTATTACGGCAAGTTGTTCAACAACTCAGCATAGCACAGTGCATTTAATACTTGTTTAGGATTAATTTAATGAATTGTTAGATAAATGTGAACAACCATTGGTCAGGATTGATTCATCTTTAAAAGTCTAGCAATGAAGTACCAAGTAAGCATTTGACTTCAGAATTTGTCAGAAATTTAGTACTTTTTTTTTACTAATTATATTCATTTGCAAGTACGATCTTTTAAATGTTTAGTTGATTTTAACTGGAACAGATTGTAGCTATAAATTAGCATGCAAAAAATTAGCATTTCTTTTCCAAAGTGGTTTTCAACTACTCTTTTAATAATAACTAAATATCATCCCAGACATTGATTAAGAAACAGTGTGACCAAAAAAAGTATGAGTACAGCTAGTACAGCGCACATATAGGAAAGGTCTATTAATTTTCTAAAACAGAGTTAAACTTTTGCCTACAATTGAGAAACTGTATTATCTGCTTAACTCATAGCAGTCATGAAGACAAGTTAATATGAAATACCAAGACTTGGCCTTTTTTATTTTCCTTTTTTTTTTTCTACTGGTTTGTACTTCTGAATATGAGTTAAGATTAAAAAAATAGTTATTAATGTTGATTTATTTGATATTTTGTTTTTCTTGAAATATATTTATGTGATATTCCAGGATTGGAGAATATTTGTAGAAATCTTGGGATACTCAGTGAATAAGCAATAAGCCTATCAGACTGGTCAGTGTATTGTAATATTGATGAATAGATAGTATTTTGCAGGTAAGTGTCTGAGGGAGAGAACAGACTATATCATATGTCTTTTAGTCAGTGATTTCTAGACTTTTCAAATTCAATAAATTACTTGTAAGGCGAATTTGAATGGTGATTAAGAAAAGCAAGTTTATATTCTATAGTATATGTCTAGTTCTGAAGCATTACATGCTACTGTTGTCTGTAGAAGAGCCACTGAGGTCTAGAAACAACAACGTTAGTAGGAATAGTAAAAAGAAGTAAGTAAACATATGGTAAGCTAAAAAATGGCCATGGCCATTTCCAAATCTTATTGAATACAAAAATTTATAATGTAAAACTGTATTATTCAACTTTTACTGCCAAAAGTTGTTTGGAGTCTTTGTGTTTATTAGAACTACAGGAGAAAGCATGAAATATGCATCTGTGATCCTAATGCTTTGTGGTGTCTGTTGGAAAATTTGGTGTAGACGTACTTTTAATGTGATGATATAAAATATTACAGCTCCTGGGGGTCACAGCTTAACCAGCCATGCAGTGTAATTTTTTTGTCTTGGCTTTGAATCGAAATGGTGATAGAATTCTGTTGCATGAGCTATTGGCAGAGTTTTCAGGTTTTGAATAGCTAGTTTCTTCTGCTAATTTTTCTTTCAGACTTTCTGAAATGCATGTGCTAAACCTAACCTTGATATACTTCAGTATACTCTGAGTATTGCTCTTGGAATAGAAATGGAGAAGAAACGTATTATCTGCCCTTAAAGGATTTTATTTAATCCTCTTCATGCCCCATCTCAACGAAGAATAAAAATCATGGTGCATGTTGTGTTTTAAACTGCTCCAGGAAGTGAAGTCGTGTGACACAACCATTATGTTACTTGCAGCAGAAGAAAAAGTTTGTTGAGGCTTGTGTTGAAGGTTAACAATCCTTAATGATTTTCATATTTTTATGAGAGTATTACGAAGAATTTACTGACAAGGAGAGCTGCACTGCTGTTGTTTCTTCTTGAAGATTTTTCTAAAGCTCTCCTCAACTGATTTAAATACTGAAGCTAAATGGTCCAATTAACATTACTTTTCTAATCCTCTGTTAATCCATATATTATTCAGAGTACCCACAAAGCATGAATCCTCTTTTACAGAGTGTTCTGCAAAGGTGAATTCCTTGCTTTGAAAAGTTTAATAGTGCAAAATGAACATTCCAGGAAATCCCCATGTGAGCTGATACTGATTATGGGGAAAAAAGGAGTATTTTGTGGTTGCACATATATTCTGCTTCAAAATACATTACACAAAATACCCCAAAGCCTGCCTTTGTTTGTTCTTATCTCACTCATGTTTCATAATTTGTGCTTTCAGTGGAGGAAGACACAGAGGAGAGCTCAAGATCTGGTAGAGAATCTGTGTCCACAGCCAGTGACCAGCCATCCCACTCATTAGAGAGACAGATGAATGGAAGCCAAGATAAAGGTGACAGGAAAAAGTCTGGAAAGGAAAAGAAGAAAGATCGAGATAAAGAGAAGGATAAAATTAAGGCAAAGAAAGGAATGCTGAAGGGCTTAGGAGACATGTTCAGGTAGGTGATTTGCAATGGATGTATGAATGAATTCTGAAATGGAGTTCCATCTTTTAGATATTCATTTAAATTGTGACTGTTTGCTGAGGCCATATTTTACTATACATAAACACACGTGATATATGTAGGCTGATCTCTTAGTTTTTGAGCCCTTAAGTGGTGTCATGGAAGGGAAGGAGCTCAGAATAGAAGAGAAGGAGATAACTGGCAGGCTAAAGGGGCTGCAAAAAAAAAAAGTGATTTTAAGCAACAAAGTGCTTGATCTTGGAAAGATTTTGTAATGATGTCTAAGTGCACATATCTCTTGACAGGTCAAGGAGTTTTGAGTGTTTTTTTTTTTCTTAAACTGTGCTGTTCCTAATACTGTACCCAAAGTTTGTGTGTTACTAAATGTGTGGTTTTTTTGCTTTACTGTTAAGACTGCTAATGAAGGCATACAAAAGAGATGAATCAATTTGAAATTGAAAACCAGCATGCTCCTCTCAAGGAGCACAGGATCTAAGTTAAGGCTGTGTGCGCTGAGAACCCATAGTCTGGAGAAAGGGTCAGTGAAAGACCCGAGTTTTACTAAGCACTGAAGTTTTTTGAAAGGAGTCATCTTTTCAGCAGACACAAGTGATCTGAGAGGGGCAGACTGTTGAGGGACACCCTACTCTTCTGGGTAAATGTTGAAATGTGACAAACACCTTTGATCACTTGTGGGAAGGGGTGAGAGAGTAAAAAAATCAGTCTTTCTTTTAGCTAGGTAAAGTAAATAAATGTATTTCCAAGAAAAAAGCATTAAGGTATTGTTTGTTTTCTTTTGTATGTCCAGTCATTTATTAATTAATTTTAAAATGAGATACCAGCATTATTTTAAAGATTTATTAACAGTTATTCTCCTCTGAAAACATGCAAGTGGAGCTTTGGTTAACTTTCATTCTATTATCTTCTTTATCCTGTAAAGCGTCAATGGAACCTGTGTTGCAACTGTGTAGATTCTTGAGAGTTCTGCTATGTCTGAGAATCGTAGTACAAAATTAATTAATAGAAAAAGTAGTTAATTGGGGGAAAAAACAGTAATTAGAAGGTATTACTTAGAGTGTGTTTAGATAACACAAAATAATACCAGTTTGTTAGACAGCATGTGCTGCAGAACACCCAAAGTGTCATAGGAGATGATCTTACTTCAGACATGAGGTTGAACAGTTTAGCTTGGTCCTCTTTGAGTCCCATAAGGATGCCCTCATCTTGTGGGTGTTTGCCTACCTAAATTCAAGCCTGGAGCAGAGATTTAAAGAAAGGGAAGGTTAAAGATGCAAAGCGGTGACTGGTTCTTTTGCCATTTTTGTACAGCAGAAACAACAGGTCATATTGAGGCACTTTATACATGATAAATTCTGTGTGCTCAAGGTAGCTTATTGGGTAGCACTCACAAGTACTAGCTTCTGAGTTGAAGTCAGAAAGTGTTTACAGCATCTAGAAAGCTTGGGCAGCTCCATGCTCCTCAGTTTCTTCCTGGGTAACATTCCTAGTACCCAGAAAACCTCTGAGATAGCTGCTTGCTGCTTCATTTTGCAAGCTTTGGTACGCAGGCAAAGGGCTGATTTACAGAGGATACAATCCAGAGGGAGGAGCTGTCATGTTCTGGAGAGCTAGCTTGGTGCAGGGCTTCTTGGCTCCTTTCTGCCCTCCAGCCTTAAAGCCTAATGTCTGGTGTTCCTGCGTTGTTTTGAATTGCTCTACATGGAACTGAGTGTGAAAGTGGAAATTAATACAATTTTTAATCAGATGCTCCCAGCTAAGTAGGAAGTCACTTTGTCTGCATGCTCAATATAATGCTTCTGAAAACTTTAATCTGGAAACAACAGTAATTTGACTGATACAAAGATCTGATAATGACTTTGTTGTTTGCTCTTCATAACAGTCAACGTTTCCTTGAGTTACTTTTTTCCCTCAGTACCATTTCTCAGTGAACTTCATTTTTCAGTCTCCTCTTAATTAATGTGGGAGCAGTGCTATCTAGATGCAGTGGAAGAGTCCTGGCTCTGTAAATTAGCTTGCACCTTGTCGGCCCACCCAAAAGAGGTGCTTCTGGCAAGCAGGAAAATGCTGATTGAAGGAATTAAGCAGTATGTCTCATTTCTACTCAGTGCTTGATTTGCTTTGTTGACAGGCTTCTCAATGATGTTTGAGCCATGAGCTTTATTATGTCTGCAAGATAAGCTACTACTGCCTATAACATGCTTTGGTTTTCTGTACATCTGACATGTATCACAGACATCAAGTAACCACTGAAAGAAGAATGATGGCAGTAACATTTAAAATTCAAGCCATGATCAAAGCATAATTGGATGTTTTGGTTCTGTGCAACATTGTGATTTCTTTGTTGCCCTTCTTCTTTTCTCCTTTTTCACTTATTTCCTTCCTTTTTTTGTGCTGTTATCTTAAAGTAATCTTTCTTATTAGCTTGTATGGGCAAGATCGCTTGCAGGGTGAAATTACTGTTAACTGACACTTTATTCCAATGTCTGTATTTGGCCAAGGGGCTTTTTGTTGGCTTTATGCAAACCAGCAGCTCATAAAGTGGAGACTATGGGATGTATAAAAATAAGTCTCATTGCCTTCAGTTGCAATCTTAGGATTTGCTACTGGGATCTTCATTAAACTGTATTGTGAGATGGAAACTCCCACTAGAGAACCCTAGGTTACTTTTATCCTTCAGCATCTCATCATCATTTCCACGAAATCCCTGGATGATTCCAGTAGCATGTTAAAATCATAAGTAAATCTTTTAAGCACTTCCATTGTTTTACTGCTTGTATCAAACATACTAAAAAGGGTTGGTGAAGAACTGCAAAATGCAGGGTGCAGCCTGCATGGCTCTGACACGCACAACTCTTGTTATTTCCAGAGGACCTTTGCTGACATTGGGCTGTGGACAGTCTGAAAGTTCAGCCTTCTCATTGTGAAATAAATCTCTCTGAGCATGTGTGTATTTTTTCTTTCAAACTGACATTTCAGGGCAGAACAGAATAATTTATTTAAATTTGTCATTTGTCTGAGAAATTTCTTTCTCTTCTCAGATGAATATAGGGCAAAAGTAAACCTAGATGAGTAATGAACGAAAGTATTGGTCTGTTGGTGGAGGTGCAGATGCTGCAGAGCTTTGCTTTTACCTGATATTTTTTTTATTTTACCTGAATAGTTGCATTACTCTTGTCCATCTTATCTCTTCAGTAGGTTCATGTGCCATGTCCCATGGCTTTAACCCCATACCAGGGAGAGGCTGTGCACTTCCTCCATTGGTGGCATTTAGGGGGGGCCTGGAGGGCCAGCACAAGCTAAGCAAGTAGTTTTTGGAAAGCGGATATGAAATTCTGCTAGTTTCTGTGTTGCACTAAGGCAGGTTTAATAGGTGTGTTTCAAGATCAGAACATTATAAAAATCTGTAAACGTCTCCAAGTGCAATCTAAAATGTGTTACTCACTTCTGAGCATGATTTTGTTTATTTTTAATTAGAGATTTTGCTTCATGGTAAAAATCAACCTGACGAAACCAATCAGTTGATAAATATGTCGTAGTGCTGCCTTAAGAAAGAGGCTTCACAGTTTCAAACAGCGCATCTGTGATTAGTGCTGGTAGGGATACAGTAATTTGATGGGCTTCTACATTGTGCAATTCTTTGACATTCCTCCCCTAAGAGGGAAAATAGCATATACCACCTTCTTGTCCTGTCCTCCTGCCCCTGTCATATACAGGGTATTTTCTTTTATGAAATTGGGTGCCCTCAGGATGTAAGATAGGGAGGTATGAGATCTGCAGGGTTTGGGTGATGATGAAATGACACTGCTGTGGTGCAGCTGATCACTTAAGATCCCTGTACTTCATTCATGCTTATTCTTAGCATACAAGCTTGGATATAGTTTCTAGGTGGGTAACTGGGACTGTGAACTAATAGGTGATAGGAAAATGAAGTCAGAGTTTGCATCTTTCCCCAGCTTCATCAAGGCATATATAATTTTCCTCTATGATATTCCCTGAACCATGGTTCTGTAAGGCAGTGACATCACAGTTGTTATGCTGATTTTTGCAGAAATTATTTATCTCGTTTGCAAGTAGACAGCCATGTCCTTACTGGGGAGCTTGTATAAGAGAAGTCTCATTGAAGACTTTTATGAACGAGAAATTTTATCCAGCAAGTGATCAGTTTCAGGAAATTATATATCTGAAGGAATAACATCTTTAAAAGAAATGGAACTACCATGATGTTGAGAATAAGGAGGGGGAAAGAGCAAATTGTTTTCCAAAGTGAGGAATGGATTATGGAGGCCAAGCTATCTAGTCATGTCTTGCTGAAAATATTGGAGGAACAGTCACTGTTTGATAGTAAAACAAGGAGACATCAATATGATTGGATAAAAATGGATTTACAAATACAAACAGTGTATTTGAGTTACGTGGGGAACTGCTGACGACAGCAAGAGGTAGGTGGTATGCACATTGTGTCTTAAACTTCAGTTTAAGCAAAAAAATATCTGCATTGGTTTTGAAGTTTGCTTGTGAAATGGTTGTAGTACAATTTGAAGTATCTATGGATAAATATGTGAAATAAGCAAATTTTCTGCTGTAGGAATTAATACCTCAGTTCCATATAAACATAACTTTTCAATAGAGAACATAAGCACTGTGCATTGAAATTCATGGAGCAAGACAGTATGTCTAAAATTAATCATGTAAATAGGTGTTTTAGTACTGGAGGCTGTGTACTTCAAAATCTGGCCTGTAATGATGTTGGAAATGTGAAGCTGTAGCATGTGTTAACTAAACTTTGATTCTTCTCCTAACTACTGTAGCATACAGGTGGGTAAATTAGTGCTCTGGATTGCCAATGCAAATGTAATATTTCCAGATTACAATTAAAATCTAATCCTAATTAGATTTCATTACATTTAAAATGATTTCTGGGAGCTTTTCGGTCTACTATCTTCCAGTTCTGTAAGAGAAAATAGATAGTTTAGTTTGCAACCTTGTTTAGCTGAAATCAGATACACTATTTTTTTTCCCGCCTCACACAGCTGTTTCCAAGGTTCATTGGACATGTCCAGGTTCATAAGCATATTATTTGTAGCTAAGAATTACACATTTCAACCACATCAGCCATCTGAGGCCTCTGATGGGCATTTGGGAGAATAACCTACATGGATTTCTGTTGCTTTTTACATGACTTCCTTGTACTGCCTACTCTGGTTTTCATTTAAGTTTTCTCCCTGTAATATCTGTGAGGAGATGAAAAGCAAATCACAAGGGTTCTACCATTGATCTAATAATTACCTTCTTTCTCTTTCATTTAATAACAACCTTCAGACTTTTAAGCAGGCACATGACAGAGAGGTATCTGAGTTGTGTAAAATACTGTTGAATTATACCCTAATCAACAGGACTGGAAACCACCTCAAACTCAATAAAATAAAATCCATGGCCTGATTTTCATCATTCAGTATCTTAAGAAGAGCAATAGTAGCATTTTCCTTGGAAGCATGACTAATAAGACTTCATATTGGTAAATGACACTTAGTGATGTGTCGACTTAATAGAAAACATGGGAATGAGCTCCTTTTTTCCTTACTTCTCTACTCATGGCACAAAGCACTATAAATCTTGAGCCTTAGAACACAGAGGAGGAAGTCATTGCCTAAACACCTGTCAGCTGTATCATTTCAAACTTCAAAGCTCGTTGCTCACACACTATTGAATTGTTCCTGGGTTTGCTAATACTCACCTGAGCACACTGCTGACAGCTTGTGGTGCTTGTGCTGAGACTTTCATCAGAAACCCAGAGCTGGGTCATTGCACAGGTAAATGGAATCTAGGGCTATTTGTGCTCTGTTTTTTTGCCTGCTACTACTATGAACCAGCTGGCACAGCTATCATTAAGTCCACATCTGCTTTCTCTCTTCTGCCACCAGCTAGAAAATGTGCAGCCAGGTGCAGTCCTAGATGCAGGGTCTAAGCATGATGCTTTTGCGAGCTTCAGAGAAGCACGGTCCTTGTCCTAGCTGCAAGCTGAATACAGCTAATGGCACCTTCTTTTCTGTACTACCTTGTCCAGATCCATTTGCAGAGTTTCATCAAGCCTCTGGGATGCACAGAATCAGAAAAGACTTTCAAATGAAATCAACTGTGTAGCAAATTGTCATCTTTGATGCAGACCATTACCCAGGACTTTACTAAGCATCTTTCAGAGCAATTTCATGTTCTTCACTTCCTTCTTTCCAATTAAAAGTAAATAAGGGATTGAAAGAGATAAGCTTGATTGAAAATAACTTTTCTGCTTTGGAAAGGCAAGCTGTGGCCATGCTCCTTCCTCTTTACATTTTTTCACTTTCCTGTTTATTTCTGCTTGGTGGAATCAGTTGCTTTGGGGAAATGTGTTTCGTTGCCTGCAGCGCCATTTGACTAAGATGTCATTTGAGTAGGGGCAGTGAAATAGCAAATCCATGTTTCTAAACCAAACATCTTCACATAATCTTTCAGAGATTTAAGGAATGCAGCTTCATTAAGTGGTTAGTATACTCTGTGACTTTTAAATAAAACACGGAAAGCAATGCTGTGATTGTACGAGGGAGATTGGAAGTGAGAGATTAACATAATTGTGTGTGGCTTTCTAGTTTGTCATTCTGACAGAAAGTAGGGCTTTGCTCTATGTACTCTTAATGCTGGATTTTCCCAGAGTTAATCTTGAACTTGTAAATCTGATGGGGGTATGTTGTATAGACTTCCTTTCTTTTTTTTTTTTTTTCCTTTTTTTTTCTCCTTCTTTTTCAATAGCATCAGGGCTTTTGTTTCTAACATCGAGAAATAAGTGTCAGGATGACCTGATACTAGAGATGAGTTCATAGTGACTGCTAACATATTCTCCCAGTATTCTTCCTTTGCTTGTCAGCGAGTTTAAATAGAGAACCTTTGACACCTACAGCACTGTCTCTGCCTGCAAAGCAAGTGAGGGAGGCAGGCGGTGTGACAGCTGAGCCCTCCGCCATCCTGCCCGATGTTCTGTGGCACTTCTCTTCCAGGCCTGCCAGATGAATATAGAACACAAGTGTCAAGGATGACACCTACTTTATAATCTCTGCAAAGCAAGCCTTTTCACAGAAGAATTGGTTGACAGTTCAGAGATTCAAAGTCAATTTAGTTTTAGCTCATATAGAAATAGGATTTTTTCCACCGCCTGATGTGATAATTGAAGACTAACAAGGTAGTGTGCTAGTCCATAACAAAGTATGGTAAATAAATACTGTCTCAAGACATGAAGGATTTGTTAGATGAGGAGCTGTATTAATGGTTGTTCCATTGTCTGAAATATTCTTTAGAGATGTAATTTGCCACAGATATACATTGGTATACACTACAGATGCTGTAGGTTATGTTTTTTAAGCTGAGTCTTTTTGAACATCCTTTTTAAAAACAGGAATAGGATAATGACTTAGATGAAATTTAATGCAACTTAATACATTTTTATAGCTGAGGATGACATAGGCTATTAAGTCATAGTTACTTGAGGTGCTTAAGTTGGCAGCTGCAGGACTGCTGATCCTTTGCTAAAAGGAAGAGTTCCAACTTACTAGTGTGTTTCATTTCTTGGGAGCAATGGTCTGTATTCATGGTAAGTTGGCAGGCTGATGCCTCCTTTTAAGGTTTCCATGTGTTCTACTGTTGTGTAGTGAAATAATCATTAAAGACAGAGTTATAAAACACTTCATTAAAAATAGCAAAATGGCTATTAACCAGTAATATTTCTGGAATAGAATATACCACAATCAAAATCTTTGAGCCCCTGCATTTCTCTGAATATAGTAAGAAAATAATAGATAGTGCATACTCTTGTATTTCTGTGAATGCAATAACAAAATAGCGGGTATATGACATTCAGAGGGCTTGTAGAGGCTTTTAAGTTGCTGTTTCAGGGAAAAATAAGAGGAACAAAATTTTTTTATAAAGGACAACAGAGAAGGAAATAATAGAAAAACAATGACAATGGGGTGTGCAAGTAGTATTTTCCCCACTTTGAATCTGTTGACGGCTTCTGGAAGGGAAAAAAAGATAGAATTAGAATGAACTGAGGAGATATTGAAAATACTGCTGTGACTCTTCTTTGTTCACAGCAGTCCAGCTTCAATGTTTCACCAGCTGAGTGTCACACCCAGTTGAGTTTCAAATACCTCCAGTGATGGAGACTCAGCAGCCTCTCTCGGCAGCCTGTTCCAGTTCTTAACCACGCTCCTGGTGAAAAGTGTTTGTCCTCAGTAAAAGGCAATAGGAGCAAGATGCGTTGAATAATCACTGGTACAAAAATCCTGAATCAATCAACATGTACTTGTCCTTCTCCTGAAGCAAGAACATCTGGATGTGCAGTAAGATTGTAACTCAAAAAGTTGAAATTTTAAAGGGTTTTTGTTATGTGTATACCCTTGGGGACTTGCTGCCCTCACAGTTTCTCGAACACTAAGAATAAAGGAAATAATGCAGCTAAGCAGGCATTTGTGACTGTGAGCCACCTGTTGCATGCTAAATATTAAGGAAGAAGTTATCTGTAAGCAGGTTATTTTTACTGTGCTTCTAAGCATTGTACTCTAAATTGTCTTGAACCAGCATCTATTAGGCTTGATTGTCTGATTTTCAAAGCATAGATGTCAAGTAGCATCTCAGGCATTTGTAGTTGTCAGTCACAAAAGAAGAAACTTTGTATTACTTTTGGACAGGCAGAAAGCCTTGTTTTTAATTCCTTCTATGTTTGGTAAACGCTCTAGAGTTTAACATAAGACCATAAGAATACAGCACGCAGAGTTGAATGACCCCTGCTAAGTCCCTGTACCCCAATATTTTGTGTCCGACAGTGGTCATCAGTAGATGCCAAGAGTGAGGTTCCAGAATAGAGTAGCACTGTGGCAGTTCTTTACAGTTCTGCCTGCCAGGCTTTCAATAATGTGCTGCTCAAGGTTGTCTTCGGATGATGCCTGTGTGTTGAAGTACAAAATAGTGGCGTCCGTATATTCTGTTGTTATGAATTTGTCCAGTTACCGATGATTTACTGTATATTTACCAAATGCCAAAATACTAACACAATTTGTAGTATGATATACAAAAATGTCTTTCACAGATTTTGTAGAATTACTTTTGTCTCAAGGAGCTGCTATTACATTACAGGTGAGAAGCTGTGATTGCAATGCACTGCAGTAGATCTGACTCATTATGTCAGTGTTTTATGGCACTCAGGTAAGCATGTTTGCAAAGTAGCAGTAAACCTTTCTGATGTGCAATAACGTTTCAGCAGTTACTGTAGCATTCCACTGCGTATTAACTTTTACTGCTTCTGTGCAAGCTTACAATAAGCAGGAGTGCAAGAAAAGGCTGTACAAGTTTGTAAAATAGGCCCTGCTGTAATGCTTTCAGTTCATGAACTAGTTTTACAGTGTATGTTTGGGCTAGCTGATGATGTGATTAACAGTAAATTTTGAAATGTTTGCTTCTGCAGAAGATAAATTCATAGTTTCTACACATCCTAACACTCTTTTTAGGGTTTTTTGATGTAACTCATGTAGCTCCCAGTCTGAAAAGAAAAAAGACTATAGTATGGTTTCATAGAACTATTTGGTGTTCTCAATTATTTTTTAACAAATACAATAACATGCTACCGATACAAATGTTTTAAAGAGTGTGTGCTATACATTTAAAGTATGTTGGTAATGCTGTCTTGGTAGAGAAATTCTGTTTAAAATAACTATTTCAGTAGTTATATTATCTTCGTAGACCCTACTTTGTCAATGTAATTCACAGAGAGTTAGTCCTTATGTTGTTATTACTTGTAGTACAGACATCTCCGGGAGTTTGGCAAGTTGCTTAAGCTTTGAAGAGGAACTGTTTTCTCATTTTAAAAATGGGGTAGTATCTTGTCCGTGCTTGTGTCTCCAAGGGCTTTGATGTCCTGTGGTGTTTCCTGTGTTGTCAAAATATGTAATATTTATATGCTAAAACCATACACTATCTAAGGCTTCCAGATGCTACTGTTGAGTTTAATTTGAAGGTGAATGGATGACTAAATATGTATGTAGATTTCCTTTTTTTCTGCTGTGCTGTTATATGTGGTACTTAGTAAGAAAATACCTAATCAGAAATGAATTTTATAGATTAGTTCTAAAAGTTCTGAAACAGAGGATCTAATAACAAAAATACATCTAGAATCTCAGCTGTGTCAGCATTTTTTAGTATCACAATAAAGGAAGTAGTATATTTTTATACCAATTGCAATTGCTTCTAGCATATTCAACACCAGGTGTGCCAGCATTATTTAGAATGCAAGTTGAATTGCTGTTACACATTTCAGCAGCAACGTACCACAAATAAATCTCAACCATTTCACAGTGTTATTATAGATGCTATCTTTTTCTTTAACCCATAGTGCTAAAATCCTGAAATTGAGAGCGTGACATGCTGCCACAAGCAGGAGTTTCAGGTGTAGCATTACAGTTAAGGTATATTTTTTTTGTCTGATGTTGGTGAGGAGGTAACAGTACTAAAAGTACCATCATCTGTAACTGGTAGGAGTCCTAATATAGTCTGTGGTGCTCCAAATAATTTGCTAATTCCATTTGACTTTTATAACTGCAAAAGTAAGAAAACTGTTTGTGTAAGATACATAAAGTGTGAAGACTCAGTGCTGTTTTCATCAGTATTTTTAAAAGATTTACTTAAAAGATTCAGTAGAAGTATTGAGATAGCATTGATAATTACTATATACTGTGTGCAGCACCCAGCATGAGTAGAGCTGATCTCATTTGGAGAAGATCATCTCAGGAGCCAGATATCTTTGATGTCAGGATAGGATTTATTTTAAGCATCATCTGTCTAGTTTTCTACATAATTATAGATGCAGTAACTCACTTTTTATAATGCCTAAGCATGTACAAATGAGTACAAAACTGTCAGGATGTGTGGGGCTGGTCCTTTTCTGAGATCTTCTGTGCTAGGAGCTTATTTATGTGGTGGTAGAATACAAAAAGGCTTGCCACCCCATGTCTCTGCCCTTTAATTAGTCCGATGCAAGTCTTGGTTTGTACACCTTTTCAGTCTGAAATACATCTCTGCTCCCATCTTGGCCCTGAAACAATCAGCAGTGTAAATCACAACTGATATAGTTATTTCAGTTTCAGTTACCATGAAGACAGCTGAAACTCTGAGCATTGGCAGGTACAGGATGCATGGTATCTCCAGGGCTCCAGGTAGCTCTGGGCAAGCCCCTGCACCAGCTGCTGTGGGGACTTGCTGCCAAACTGGCTTCCCAGTGATGATCCACCTGAGTCTTTTTGCATCCACTCCAGAGATAGTTTATTCTGTGGCACAGTCTCTCCTCATTTTCCACCCCAAAGATACTGTGTATGTAAACTAAATTTTCATGCTGGAGGGCAGAATATCTCAGCTAATACAATAGGCAGAGGTATGTGAAGCCAGCAGTGGCATATTAATATGTACTAATCAGAGCCTTGGCTCAGGCTAAGTCCTGTGCCTTAGCCCTGTCTTTGTAGCAAACTTTTGATATAAAGTACTTGTTATTTTTTGCCCTCTGTTCTTTATGATAATGTAGATTCAGGGGAATTCAATGTGACTTAGTTGAGTTGTGCTTTAGAGCAACTTGTAGAAGTATTCTATTGCATTATTCATTTGTTTTCAAAAGTTCATTTTTTATTCCCAAGGAGACTTACTTACACTGTGGAACCCAGAATTGGACAGGAGACTAGGGTAACCTACAGCCACCAGCAGTAGGCTACTGCAGCTCAGCAAAGGGAATTGCTGTTTGGAGTTGTAGGTATCTGCTGAGAAGAGAATGGCAGCTACATGCTTGTCTGGGGTTTAAGGATATTTTGGTTAGGTTTGTCCCACATATCCTCCAGCATTGTCTGTTGTCCTCTGCTGGAAATTGTCTGTGCCATCTGTACCTTCTATAAGTGTAAATATGTGAATGAGGCTAAAGATACAGAGACATCACCTATTGCTTAATTTACCCTGGAGATATTATTTTCTAGGAGATATGCATCAACAAAGATTTTCAGTAATTGACAGAAAAAAGTGCTGACTGACTTATTAAAATTTCTAGGTAATGAGATCTGTAGGGAAGTTTTAATCTTTGGAAGGTTCCGGATGAACTGCCACTAGTTTGATTAACTTTTTGTGTGTCTATGTTAACCTTTGCTGATTTTATACAGTGTAAATTCAAGGCTGCAGGACTACATTGTTGTAATAATGTTAGTGCAATTTCCTGGCCTAACTAGCTGGTGTATTACATTTATGTGCTCATTTCTTTGCGTGTTGCATGTGCTCAGAGAGCATCTTTAGTGATTTTCTTGTTGTAGCGTGTGTTGACGTAATGCAGGCCATGCTTATATAAATGCAAGCAAGTATTTCAGTGGTAAAATGGAGTTATGAAGACTCTTAGTATTACTGAGGGTTTTTTTCATCTTCTGCCAGGCAAGTTTCCCTTGCAACTTCTCTTTTTCTTTTTTCTTTTCTTTTTTACCATCTCTTGAGTGTCAGTGAAATGGGTGGGTTTTTATGTTTCATTAGCATTTCTCATAAGGTCTGCCTTTAGACCAGTACCCATTTTCTAAATTATACTTCTGTATGGCTGGAAAAAATCATGGTAGCCAGATGCAGTATTTGTCTCTGGCCTGGCAAAGTGTTAGATTTAACAAAAGAAGCTAATAGAAATGTTCAAATTGACCCTTCTCATCATGTGGACTTCTTGGAGCTCAATCAATTTCTCATTATTATCAGAGTTATTCACGCAGAGGCAGAAGTGCTAGTATTTCTCATAATCAGCCCTTGAGCCAGATGTAATTTGCAATTTTGAAGCATTGTATTTTGAAACAATAATGCATTAAAATGAACAGAGCAGGAATTAGAAGTATAGTTTGGGAGAGAACATGTTGAAGAGTAGCCATGGTTTAAACGCTCTCCCTAAGTGCTCTTAGTGGACACTGGTAATTAGAGGCACACAATGTACTATTATTAATAACCTAAATTGTCCCAATTTTTGAAGTAATCTGTTGAGTGGGACAAATGCAACAACAGAATTGTGCCCATCTTGCTGCATGGTTGCAGGGCGGCAGTTGTCGGTGGGGAGCGCTGGGTAAGGCTTTGTCACTGGCTCAGTGCAGTGTGAGCAGGAAGCGGTTGGACTCGGCAGCCAGCGCACTGAGGATGGTTTTATCCTAACTCAGAAAAGAAAAAATCCTTATGTTATAGAAGAATAGCTACTTTGTACTTTAAACTCAAAACCAGTCAGGCAGCTGACTATTGATGCTCAGAATTTGGGATTTTTTTTTTATCCCTATATATAGTATAAGTAGTATAGCATATATAGTATATATAAGTATATATATAGTATATATAAGTATATATAAGTAGTATAGCATATATAGTATATATATAGTATAAGTAATATAGCAAAGTAGAGAGTTGTATGTCTATTGTTATGTATGAAGTCTGTGTACTGGAGACCTTCACTCAGACTTTTTGAGGAGCCTGCTCTTTACTTTGTAAGCGAGACCTTTTTTTGTGCAATTTGTATTTACAGTTTTTCAGCTACTGTTTAGCATCTTGTAGCTCAGTAGCTAACAGGGCACTGCTGACTTGCTGGACAAATTCTCTCTGAGAGAGAGGACAGGAGCATTTGTAAGTACATTAAATGACGGTAATGAAAGGATACGTTGCCCATTAAGATTACATTATCTATTAGAAGACTGAATTAGCTTGGCTGTGTCACATGTATGAGCTGCTTTCTTCACTAACAAATAGTGCACACTTAGTGTATCAAATCTGGGGCAAGTAACTTTGTGGTCAATAACTACTCTCTTTTCTGAATAGATGCACAACATTAGAGAATTTCTGCCACAAAAACAAACTTTAAAATGCTTAGACTGTTATGAAACTTCCATTAAAATGTCATATACTGCTTCTGTGGTTGCTCTCATCACTGATGATTGCTAACGTAGTTGTATCTAAGCAGAAGCACTTTTTTTTATTCTTAATTCCTTCGGGGATGCCACAATCCACAGTTTAACAGGTTATGGCTGACCACCATGAAAATGAGTTATTTATGGTGACTTTTAGTCCATTGTGGTATTACTTGCTGGGTTGACTCGGCCATACAGCAGAAGAATCTCGTCTGTTTGCTGACTTGCTGCTGTCTTTCAGCAGCAAGTAAATTTTGTAATTGTAAAATTATCCCTACTTCCTTTGACCTTCTCAGCCTGTTTTTAAACTGAAATTGTTTGTATTAGTTGTTAGATTTTTTCCTTATTTCTTGTGATTAATTAATTAATTAATTTATTAGAGCTGTCAATGGCCTTAGCTAGCTTTAGGCAGTCATGAGAGGCAATGCCAGAAGATTATCTTATGTTTAGAAATTTGCAAACAGATGGTCTCACCATAAAAGAAATCTGTTTTTTAAAGTTCCACCATTTTATGCTAGAAGTAAATATTACAAATGATTAAGTTGTGAAAAGAGAGCGACTTGGTGCGAATAATATTCTGCTTGTTGTGTCATGCCTTTCAGGAAATGTTATCAAAACTGTTTATGAAAATAATTGAATGAAACCTCATGACATGTCTCTTCCTTTGGCATCATACCCATATTCTGTGAAGTTAGGATACTAACTCAGAAAGACAGACAGATTAAGTGGCTGGAAACGGTTACCAATCCCATATGTTGTTTCCACTTCTTTCCTGGAAGTTGTTGGGAATGTTGCGATTTGTGTGCCGTCCTTGCTGTTGTTTTTTAATAGCCTTAGTTTGATGAGATGTACGAAAACCCTCACCTAAACAGTGCTGAAAAATTGTTTTTAGTGTTTGGAAAATGAGGCAGATGATGGTGGGAGAAAATGTATGAATACATGATGGAAGACCTTCATGTGCTTTATACTACGTAGGCACAGGGTGGCACCTTCTGAGGAGGCTGATAATTTGGAGTGATAAACACTTTGATTCTATTGGTTTAAATTTTGTGTCCGTGAGTTTCTCTACTGCTTGAAGGCAAACTTTATTGCTCTACAGAGTACAAGTTACCTCTCCAGAGATATTCTCTGTTTTTCTTTTGTAATGTCCCTTTTCTTGGGTTGGGACAGCAGAATTCTCTGGAAACCCTTCTTGGAGCAGTTTTCAGCTGAATGTTGCACCAGAAGAATTGCTGCTTTATCAGTTCTAACATAGACAAAGAAACCTGGGAAAAATGGAAAGTTATGAATGTTCATTTTAACTGTGCCTGCAATCTCCTACATCAAAGTGCTTCACTCCTGTTGCCTGTACATGAGTGTTTCTGTATCATGTCAGAACAGTACTGCTATTGAGTCACTCCAACAATTATTCCCTTTTGATAAATGGAATTTGATCTACTAATTTGATTAGATGTGATAACTGGCTATTTCTAGAAATACATTGCACATATGTCAATGTTTGCACTTACAAGCATATTTTTAAAGATAGCACTTGATAAATTTTGCTTTGAAAGGAAGTTTTTGTAAACCCTTGAGTCATCACTGGCAAAGGTAATTTTTGTTACTATGCTATGTTGAATCCTTGCTTATGCTTATTAAATTTTATTTTAGGAACAAGATGTTTTTGCATGTCATAATCTTTTGCAAAATAAATCTTATGATTTTCCTAATGCAGCAGGGTGAAAAAGATTGCAGGAGTCATTGTGAAATCCTTTGAGTAGCGTTAGGTTGTGTGTGTCTGAATGTTGTTTGCTACTATGGGGAAAGGAGCATGCCTTGAAGACAGAAAGCACTGACAGAATATCTCAAGACACTTACCATTTGTTAATTTTTAATGATGGCCTTTTTTCTATTAAGGAACATAATGCTACTGAGCTTCTGTCTCAATCAATTTTTGTGTTTTTTTTTCATTAATCAACTAATGCATGTTTCTTCTATAGCTCTTTATTCTAATGAAATATGTGGATGATTTGGCAGACGACAATGATTTCATCAGTAATGCATCAGAGTAAAATCCATTTAGGAGATGATATGTATATTATTTTTTTTGGATCAAGGATGCTGATATATATTCTTTTAAACAGAAGCTATTTTTGAGATGGGTTGTAAATGTGTAATTTCTGTTACTACCACTCACACATTTCCTTTCTTCATTTGTTCCATCTATATATTTATTTAGGCAAAATCATTTACATATTCTTTATGTCTGCATATGAATTTTATATACATTTCACATATTTTATATATATCGCATCTTGTTGTAGCATCAGCTTGTTCTTTAAATGTTCTGCTAGGCTGTCTTCTCAGTTGAGTCTCACACTGTTTATTTCTGATGCACTGGCCCAAAGCCACTGAAGGCACTTGCTCGGCAGTGTCTCTGTCAAACCCAGTAGGCTTTGCATTAGGCCACCTTCTAGCTGATGACAGTTATTCAAGCAAGTAAGACAACGAGGGACTGGTAGAGAGCTTTGGGTTGCATTTTAGTTTGATTAAATTATCCAGAGTTCATGGGATTTCCTACTTGATGGTCAAGCTTTGGGCATATAGGTGTGTTCTCATCTTTTTATTAATAATTATGATAAAGTTACAGGGTCTGAGGATGGTCCTTTCCTTTGATGTGACTTGGCTGTTATATTATAGAGATCATACTTTTAAAAAATGTCCCTTTTGCATTTTTTAATTTCTTAATTTACTGCGATTGCAATTGTTGGCTGAATTTGAGAATTAAGTCTGTGGACCTGTGAATATGACTTTGAGCATTTATATTTATCCTGAAATTTTCTCTAACCCTTAATGGCGAATGAAGAAGCTATAAATTAAGTAGAACCCTGGAGTATCTTGGCAATTAGAGTGAACAAGATTTCAGCTGCTCTTCTTCATCAATTTCTCACACTCTTGGATAGACAGCGTATTTTTAATTTACAACCTGTATTTCAATTAGTCATAGGAGTTTTTTCTTTACGTTTTTGCTTATGCAGTTGCAGAGTAAAATTAAACTACTTTTTAGCTGTACTTTTTGTAACTGATGGGTTTAGATGAGAGAGATACTGAATAAAGTAGCTGTTGCGCAAAGTAGTGTTCCTGTATTTATAAATGTTTTTACTATTATAAAGAGATTATTCTATACCTATACAGTTTGCGTTCTCAAAGAAATATTGAACTACGTCTATGGAAGAATACATCTATGAACAGAAAGATAATATTTTTTGATATTTGGGATTTGGAGGAAAATGTGCACTTCCCTTTGCTCTTTGTTTTCCACCTTGAGTACTCATATTCTGTGCGCTGCTTCTTAGGATGCAGACTGGGGTAGCAGTGGCCACAGGACAGTGTTGTGCTGCTGTGGCTGCAGGTGACCTACAATATCTGCTGTAGCTCAGGCTTTAGCATCAGAACTTTTGTCTTCGTGAATATATTAACTTTGTGAAGCAGTAGTGTGCACTATTTTGCTACACACCATGTGGTTGCTTGTGTCTGTGCATTGGTATCTTAGACACTGATTTAGGTAGGGCTTTTATAGCTCACAGTCAAATTGTTGGCACTGAATTTAGCAGATGACAGGAGTTGGAATTAGATTCCCAGGACAATCTGCACATCAGTGTCACAGATGCTCCTTTCTGCACCATTTTGTTTTTTAATTCTAATAGCAGTTCTTACCTTTGTTTTTAAATACTGTTTTCCTTTTCACTCATGCAAGGAGCACTGATGGTGCACAGAGCTTGAGCGGTGGAGCTCTCATTTCTGCTTCAGAAGGCAAGTTGTAATTTCATTTGCATTTGTAAGAACTCCAACTACTATCCCAGCAGCCAGCCTAACAGCAATGAGAATGAGACCATCGCAGGTTCAGACAAGTGCTTGGAAATCTCCGGGTGCTTCAGGCATTCACTAAGCAGCTGCGTGCAGCACAGAAAGTTCCTGCATCTGGGAAATGAACAGTGAGGACTGAGATCAAATCACTTGACACTATCCTCAAGGCCATGTCCTTGCACAAGTCTAGAGTCTCTCTGACATGGAGGGCAATTGCTGTTTTACAAGGAAGATATCTTAACAATTGTGCTTTGGGATTTACAGCCTTAGGTTTTTATCATTAAGTGAGCAGCCTCTTCAGTAGGGAAGTTTATTATGTGGGTGTGCCAGGACATTCAATATATGCATTATGAAAGAAATACTATCGGAAGTGGTGAAGCAGTAATGTTCCAGTGTTGCTATGGGTCACCTGTGGGACATACATCCTAATTCCATCTTCCCTCCCTTTTGATTATCTGAGCAGCAAAGAAGCAAGCTGCACAATGATGCAAATACTGGTTCAGTTGTGTCATATGAATCAATGAGGGGGGGGCCAAGTCAGGGACTATACCACTTGCACTTTAACAAGGTGAAACTTTTACAAAGGTAAGCCAGATCTTTTCCCTGGGCTGATGCATTCAAATAGGGGTCTTTTAAATACCGGGAGTAATTCTGGGGACCTGACCCAAGATTTCCTTCTATTGACTATATCAGCTACTTCTAGGCTGCTGGGAAGGGCTTTACGACTGGCTCTGAGGAGAGCACAGGTTGGTGATAGGATGTACATTTGATGTTTGAAAGGATATTGCATAGACAGCATGAATTTCAGTTGTGCAAATACTCTTCAATTTTATTTCTAAGTATCCTGGTTTACCTAATATTTATGAATCAGAGTAGGAAACATCTGCCTGAGGAAATCAGAAGGACTGGTGACTGAATAGTTTGACACCGGCATAGACACCACAGTACAGCTGAAGGAATTTTAACAGTTCACTTTACTTTATCAGTGTGTTTTGGAAATGCTGAATGTTGCTCTTCTGTAGTTAAACTTGGCTGGAATATGAATGTTAAATAATTCATAAATGTCTCTTAAAAATTGGGTGGAAAGGATGGTGATTTGGCCTAGGGGCTTCTTCATGCTTATACAACATACTTCATGGAGTAACAACTTTTAATAGAAATAAAAAGCAAGCACACTTACTGTTAGCAAAAGTAATCTTACAATAACCTTTCAGTGTCATTTGGAGTGTTGACTTCTCGTACAGAAAAAAGGAGTGTGTGCACACATATGTATCCCCACTGCAGTTCTTTGAAACGCCTTTCTCAAGTGTTTGGTGTAGCCTGGAAAATGTTTTTCCTTTGTTTGTTACCTCTACTATTGTAACCTGAAGCTTAACAGAGTTGCTGTTAGACTGGTGATCTCAGTGGAAAAGAGAAGTCTAGAATTTGTGAACATTTTTGTACAGAGGTCTTACTAAAAGTATGCAGATGTGTTCAGAGCCAGACTTACTTAGGACACCGTATTTCCAAACTGTTCGGCAGCTCGTGGTTTAGTGTTTGATAGGAATTACTGGACTCGATGATCCGGTGGGTCTCTTCCAACCTGGTGATTCTATGATTCTATAATTCTATAACTTGTTAGTATTGTGGAGGTTTTGTCTGTGCAGGTGATCTTGTTAAGAAGTGGAAGCCACAGTGGGGGCTGGAGGAGGACGGCATTGACTGTCCTGGGTTTGAATGTAGGGACAGTGAAGTTAAGGTTGCTGAACTTGTTACAGGCAGTGGTGATTTTGGCAGATATATCCCTCTGAGGGTGACAAAATCCAGAGAAGGCGACTTTGTAAGACCACTGTGGTTCATACTCTGCCAGGCTGTCCCTTGCTGGGATGACCACGAAGCTTGTTAGAGGCTGGTACTGGAAAGTCTCTTGTCAGAGTGGGGACATTATAGCCAGCCTTTGAAGAGCCTGGGAAAGGACCAGAAATGTCTTCTTGCATGCTTTATCAGGACTGTCCCCAAAGGCAGAAGGAACGTTCATTCTCATGATCAGAATACCTTGAAACAGAAGAAGGGTTGCTGCCACAGCTTGCTCCCCAGTCAAAGAAAATTGCTTACAAGGATTATTAGAAGTCTCCTGTGTACTTTATATTTTTTAATAAGCATTGATTTCGATATTGTGATACTTGCAATGAATTGATTTCTGGTGGTAGAAATTCTGTTTTGCTGCAATTCTGATGGGTACTAAGTAATGTGATTTTTTCTTTTCTTTTTTTTTTTTTTTTACCCACTCATTCTTTTCAAAAATAAACTTGCTACTCCAGAATTTGGTTCATTCACTTTGCTTGACATTTTGAATGATCAAGAAAGGACAGGATACAGAAGCAAATGCAGGCATCCCAGAGATGCTGTGCTACAGTACCACATATGTTATGCATCTCCTTGCAGCTCTCTGTGTTCTGTCAGTCAGACCCCTGCCACCCTCAGCACTCTCTGTGTATCAGGATAAAATGGCTCAGTTCCACTGGTTTTCTTCCAAAACTCTTCTCTTGTCTAGAAGGTTTAGGGCTATTTTAAATTAACTGTTTTCTTTTGTCTGATGTCCAACACCCAGGACTTGATTTGAATCTCTCGTGTAGTATATGTAAATGTTTTGTATAATGATTTTGACCACTCTTAAATAAATAGATGGATGCTTTAAAAGATGCATGCTGGTATTTCTAGTCACTGAATTTAAGTATGTCTGTTTTACACATAACATCTTATGAAATGAGAGACTTTACTTAGTACCTTGTGTTTCTTAACCCTGTCATGTGTTATGCCATTCCCTTTTCAGATAATTATTTATCAACAATTTGAGTTTTTATATCCCTAAATTACTTTGGAAATGAGCAATCTGGAAAATGTGGAGAACAGCCACATACTATGAATCTTTCTGCAGGGTTGCTATGTGTTATGTCTTCAACCCACACCATGACTTTGTACTAGAATCAACAGGAACAAAAAGAGAAATATTATAAATGTCTGGTGAATTCTAAGTGTTTTAAACTGTTTATTTATGGGTCAGAAGAAAGTTTTAAGAACATTTGAGATGTCCTGTCTAACCATTGCTAGTCTTTACACGTTTCAGTGCTTTCACTTCACTTTTGATTTGAACCTGAGTGTGAAGTGTCACAAATGTCAGTCTGGTCTCATCTGAGCATTTGATTAAAAAAATAAAATTTTCATTGCTTTTGGGGTGATAAATGATCCCACATTTAAGAGGTATGTATTATAATAAGGTGTTGTTTAATTGATATGTGTTTTCCCTTCTGACTTAAATAGAAAATTATTACCTAAATTTTATTTAAGGGCTATATGTAAGTGTTCATTTAGTTCACTCTTTGCAAAAGTGATTCAGAGTAGGTCTGAAATATCTTAGAAATACATGCAATTTTTTCCTTGTAATAACTGAGTATCTCAAATGCTAAACTGCGCTCTCCCTGAAGGTTTAAAAGAAAACAGCAAAATGTTCAGATATGAGAGAAACCTGAAATACTTGAAATGTAGCCAGTGGAGGGGAGGAGGAGACATGAACAGGGCAAACACTGGGTTGGCGGCATCCCTCTCTGTCTGGGACAGTCTAGCCAACTCCATCCCTCCACTCAGACTTCTTGCAGTAGAACACCCTTGGGAGAAAAGAGTCATGAGTAATGAAGTTTGAAAAAAAAAAAACAATCTTGGTGCTGAAAAAAGAATAAATTTATATTTTTGGATGGCATCCACTGTGTGGTGAAGCTGCGCTCGTGGGATGGGTGGTACTGTGTTCTGGGTAGTTCTCAGACATATTGTGCCTCTTGCAGTTCATACATGAAAGCCTTCACTTAATGTAAACTTGAGTTGTGTTCTTTGGCAGTGACAGTCTTGAGCAATTTCTAAAACATTGTTTTACTGTGTATTAAAGAACAGTGACATCAAAATGTTGGCAGAAAAAAGGAATGTGGTCCTATCATGTTTTTGTTTTGTTCAATTCTTTAGTGAGGAATTCTATAAAGTTTAAAAAAGAGTGAAATAGGAATAAAATTTTTAAAAACTACACAAAACCCTCAAAACCAGCTTGAAAATATTAAAAATTGAGGTTCTGAGGTCTTTGCACATTCCCTTCCTGGTTTCCCAGCAGCCCTCTTGGAGGACTGTCTTTGTCATAGGAAAAGGAAAATACAGTTTTGTTCATTTCACAAGTTAGATTCTTTTTTTGTGTGTTATTAACAGGTTTGGCAAACATCGCAAAGATGACAAGAGTGAGAAAACTGGTAAAATAAAAGTGCAGGAAGCTCTTACTTCAGAAGAGGAGAGAATACGAATGAAGCAAGAACAGGAGAGGTAGACTTCAGTATTTGCTTAAACCTTGATAGAGAGAGTTTGTTTTTTAAATTAAATAACTGAAGTTCAGTTTTCACTGATGAAATTCCCAAATGTTGGTATGTTTATATACTTTAAATAACAAGACAAAGCTGCACTTATTTTGGACATCCACAGTTTCTTTGGCTGTGTTAACCATCTTTTATAGACCCAGAGATCCTTTCCTTATTGAGAAGGCTGAAGTAATAAAGTGAAATGTTTTCTCTATATTTTCTATAACTGATTTTATTGACATTTTCAGAAAACAAATATTTATAGAGAATGAAGTATGTTTTGTATTTTTCTTCAAAGTCTTGCATATCTAGTTTTTTCATTGATATATTTAGAAAAATCCTAAAAATTATGCTCACCAGTGTCTCTGTCACTGGAGTTCAGATTATTTGTGTGTCTGTTTGTGGAATGATATGTATATTAAACTGCTAATTGTAAAAATGACTGGTGAGTACCTCTACTTATCTTTTTCAGTTTCCCTTAACATTAAATATCTATATAATATGTATGTCATATGTTCTTCTCGATATTTGTAACTACTTCTCATCCTGTCATAGCCCTAGATTTTTGGGGCCTGGACTCTGATAACTCAAATCAATTTAGTCAAAACTTTGAAAGCTTAGGTCATAAATTAACTAGTAGTCAGGTATGTGTATGAAGAGAAGACCTCTTTGAGTAGACATCCCTTCAGTATGGAAACAAACTTTAAAGGGATATTTAAAGTTTGAATGCTGAATGGTAAATAGATTCAGTTGCATTTAGCAGTGAAAGTGAACTGTGAATTGGAATGATTTATCTAAAAATTATGCTATAGCTCAGCCATAAATTGAGGATTGACACAGGTATTATGGAGGGAATTTTTTTTGTCCTTGTACAGGGAGTATGACTAGTTAGTCCTTATTATCCTTTTAACCATCATCTCTATGCACCTTGGTCTTCTACAAGTAAAAAGTTTATAAATGATGGCTTCATCACTCTTAACAGCTCACCAGAATAGTAGATCCACAATATCTCATGTGGTCTCAATTGAACCTAAAATGCTTTGCTTTCAGTTCTTTTTGGGTTGAATGATTTATATTGCAGTTAAGACAAGCTAGGGGGTACACATTTATTGGTTAATGAAGATCAACAGTAACTTGTTAAACTGCAGAAATTTTATAATTTGTGACTATCTGTTTGGATTACATTATGGATTTTTTTACACTTTAGCAGATATACTAGCATAAATTGATGTTAACATTTATTCATATCTTTCTCCATCCATAATGACTGGCTGGATCACAATGCTTGGTTGTTTTTAACTTGTCTGAATGTTTTTGATTTTCTCTTTTTTAACAAAAGTGAAGCAGGGTTATTAAATTTTTTTCCTGCTTTTAAGTGTAAAGTGCTTTCAGATTAAATGGCAAAGGGAACTGAAGGGGATAAGTGACTTTGTATACAAGAGTGTTAGTGCAGTCAACTTCCCTTTACGCATGGGCAGACTGGCCACTTTGTGGATAAACTCATGCCAGGGGGCAGAGCCATTGAAAGCTGCCTCCGATGCTTCAGCCAGCTCAGGGCAGGGGGAAGGTTAGGCACATGTGCATAGTGCTGATCCCTGGCTTAAATACACTCTGCTGAACTCAAGCTTGCCCAGCATGGAGGGTTTCTTAGTAACCTTAGAATCAGCCATATGCATTTATTCAAGGAAGAAAGACTTGAGGTTTGAGTTAGTAATGTTTGCTCTCTCTTCATTCTCTCTCTTTGTCTCTCTCTGTCTCAGTAAGAAGGGTGAGAGTAAAAACTGTCGATGTGATGATGTAAGAGAGGTTGCAATAGGCACGCTGGGTACCAAGGTAGAATTATGAAATTATTTGTATAGCCTTCAATGCATGGAACAAATTCCTAATCCCTGTCCATCAAGTTATCCTAACAAATTTGAATCTTTCCTGGAATCTTGCTCCTCGTGTGTCATAAAAACAATTATGTGTGTTCACTGAAACTGCAGAAAATGCATGTGCCAGAGCTTCGTAATAGCTTGATGTTATCATAACACAGGCCCTTCTCCTCCTGTTACTCTCTTTCCCTAATCGTGTATTTGCTTTTCTTTGTGTTGTAAGAGAATGCAAGTTCTTTGGGGTAGTGGCATGTACAACTAATAAAAGACAATAAAATAGCAACCAAATGTGTGAGGTGCTTCCTTATGTTTCTGAAAAATTCAGCTGTTGATTTGGTCCATAGAGACTAAATATTTTTGCAGTTGGATTGCAGAGTTTCCTTTTGATCCTGTAAAGTAATGATGTTAGATTCATGCTATTAATGAAAAGTACTCTTGCAAATTAACTGAACAATCCCTCAAAATGCTTACTAGGAGAGAGTAAAATGTACCATCACTGTTGATTCATAATGGCTGCTATTTTAACTTTGTTTTCTGTGGGGTTTTCTTCCTCCTTGATGTTTTTAGCTGTACAATTCACTTGTGCTATTTTACTTGGTATTTGATAGTATGTACCTCTGTAATGATAATGATGCAATACTTTGGGGAAATAGGTTGGATTTAATGAATTTACTATGTATGAGAGGCTAGGAGCAAAAATCCTTAGGGGGTCAGAGAATAAGTGAATGGTCCATTAAAAAATCAATCATGCCCACAATTTTATGGAATTATTATGCCTTGACTTGATAATTTTAATAGTATCATGCTTACGGTAGTATTTTCTTTAGAATCTTAGAGGTAGTATTCATATTGATTGTGAGACAAATAAGCAAATTAATGTTCTTCAATTTACCATGATGAAAATGAATAAAATTGTCTATTACAAACATATTATTAATAATTTTTTTCCGAGAAGCATATTTCTTAAGATGTGTATGGTACATGTTTACTGACAATGGTAAAGTAATTTTCAACAGAAAATGCAATTATGGATTTGAAAATACAGACTGCTTTCAGTGAGATAGAATCCTGGAACGTCATCTGAGGAGACCCACCAGTCTTACAAAAAAATGCTTTAAAATGTTTGCTGTTTGTAAATTCTCCACATTTTGGAGTAATCCCAGGCCATAGGACATTGTTTACGTCACTATCTTTAACACTGGTTTACTCTGGAAAAAAAGAAGTGTCCTTGCGTTATTCTTGAGTATCTGCCAAGCACTGATCTGAAAATCCAGATGGGCTCTGGTGTGCTCTTAAAAAGGGCACTTCTCCCCAGCACTGGTGCCAATCAAAACCTTAAGGCAGTAGGTTTTCTGAACTTGGCCTTGTGTCTCCTGAGCAAGAGTCTATACTGAAGAGTCTTAAGGAAGTCGAACATGGCCTGAATTCAATTAGCTCTGTTCCTGTGCCAGATCACAGCTGTTTTATATACATCCTCACTTGGAGCCTCTCTTGCCATGCTGTCATTCCATCCATCACTGGACTACTAAAACTTAGGTAACACTGAAATGCTATATTTACTAATATAGACTAGGAAAAAAACCGCCCTAAGCCCTTCTTGATTTCATTATAGAAAGTCTTCTATCCATTCCAGATTCTCCTGATGCATCTGTAGTTGGCCCATCTTCCCAAGAGTAATGTCTTGGATTTTACAGATTGGAGGTACATGGAATAACCTGAGCTTTCAGAGATGCTTCAGACTACTTACAGTCTTACACGGACATGGCTATGTAGGATAGACTTAAAACCAGATTTTGAAACTTTTGTTGGGAACTAAGAGGAATTAGTGTTACAACCCAATTAGTTTTCATATGGATGGTTGCCATCTGCTGTGCTAATGGATCTAAGCCTTTGGAAGCCCACAGACCTTTAGAAACTCTCTGCATCTGGTCTTTGAGGGCCTCCCAGGGCAGTTTTCTTGATATGTAGTCAATGTATCCATGGATGTCCTGCAGCCTAATTGCCCTGAGATAATTTCTGACTTCTTCAGGACCCTATAGTTTAGTCTCTTTCTTAGGAGATGTGAAGAACTGTTCAGAAAACCTACTGCTTTTATGTTCTGTTTTTTACTGTTGGCTCTTGCTGGAAAGACATCCCTCTAACAGCAGGTTCTGATACCTTCGTGTCTCTCTCTTTCATTCTTGGATTTTTCCTTGGATTTCTTTTTCAGTTGTTTGTTTTGGTGTCCTTTCCCCTGCCCCCAGTAGCTCTACATTCATTGCAAAATAAAGCTTCAGCAAATCAAAACTATTTGCCTGTGTTCTGCCCTTCTTCAGCTTGGGCATGTGCTGTTCTTGACAGCCACCTGCCAAGGCCATGTGTGCCGTCCCCGTGTTCAGTCTTGGGCTTCCTCTAGCAACACAAGTGCTGCCCAATCCAAACAACTTTACTCCTCATACCTGGGTAGTAGATAATGGAGGAAAGAAATAAGCATACTTCTTTGTGACGTTTTTAAGAACCAGCTGTGGTTCACTGCTAGATAATGCTTAAAAGAGGAAAGTTGCAATTCAAATGTAATCTCAAGATTCAGGGTATGTGATTCCAGCTACGGGCGAGTAGCACTTATGCTTTATTCTGCCTCTCGAGGCACTTTCTCCTCTTGAAAGAAGAGTCTACAGGATATAGATTCTGGTTAATACACTGACTTAAAAGCATTACTAATGTTATATAAATCTTTGGGTTTCTGTAACAGTGTTTTAATCTTAGTATTGTATTCTTCCTCGACTTCCACTGAGATGGATGCAAAATCAGGTGCTTAAGCCCCTGTGTTGCAAGGATCAGTCTTGAGAAGATAAGGAGAAAACCACAAGAGATCGAGAGCTGTTCTGGTGGAAGGGCTATGACAGAGGCCCCAGATATGCTGGGAGGATGTTGGAGCAGTCAGATGAGGGCTTTTGAAGCCAGGGGCTTGCTCCGCTCTGAAAAAGCGGCTGTACAATTCCAGTCTCTGCTATACTTGTTGGAGGACAATTAACACGCGGCAGAGGAATACCACGTACGTACATACGTAGGGTAATTGTCTGGAAAAGAAACCCATTTCTTTGCTCGTTCGCTCCCTTTCTGTTTTGGAAAAACATAACCTTTGGTCCCTTCAGCACACGAAGGGAATGAAATTGGCACAACCCCAATTGTCAGTGCCCCCGCTGGGGCCGGGAGGGGGAGCTGGAACCGCACTGGGCTCGGAGCCGCTCAGCCTGGGGACCAATCGATAGCCCAGCAGCGTCTTTTGGTGTGAACGTAAACAAGGCTACGGTTTTAGTTGGTGTCATTCACCTAATGATTTTTCCTAAAGTTAGAGTGAAACATTCTGTAGGTTCATTAGTAGTTCAAATAACATATATTGTTTTGGTTTTTTTTTTCTTGGAGGATTTGGACGTTCTATAAAATGCTTCCTGTATTATATGTTTCCTAAGGATGTAAAGGCCTTTATCTCCAACATACAATAAACTTCTCTTCATCTTTCTCTTGTGCCATTAAAGCCGCAAGCCCTTTGTTGTAAAAGTATACTAATGAATAGAAATGTTACAACAAGAACAGAAGTCTTGTGTTTTCCCTTAATCATGCATCATCCATTTTAATTAGACGAAAGGGTGGTGAGTACTGTGACAAGAGTCTGGAATTAAAATCATTAATTGATGTCAAGCTGATGAGAGACTGCTAACATGAATTTACTGACAGCAGGAAAGAAATTAACCTTATTACTTTAGTTAGTACTTTGTGGCTATTTATTATATTTTCCTATGCAAGTTCAGTGTGTTCTGTTTGTGATGATAGAGAAAGACAATTAATAAAACCCACACAAAGTTTTATTACCTCCCATCAATGAAGTTTACATGAAAACCACATCGATAACTTACAAAAAACAAACCTACCACATCCTCCTAATCAATGTAACTCATCAAAACTGTAAGAGCAGTATTTTTGATATTTTAAATGTGTGTAACATGCTATGCTTTCCAGCCAAGTAGAATTGCAAAAATGATCTGATTTAAAACCATGCCTTAGTTTCTTAATGTCAATGTTGCAAAAACTGAGACATATTTTCTCCAGCAGTGACATTGATTGGAATAACTGTCTGCTTCGATCATCACTGGAAGGTCAGCCTAACAGAGATGAGTTTTAGTGTTGGGCATCTTTATTCTTTAGATGAAAGAGTACAACAGTGCCTTACAGAATGACAGCAGCATCCTATAGATAATTTGTGACCTAAAGGTCATAATAAAAGAATAGAGGGGAGGTCATCCTGTAGTAAAGGCCATCTGGAACTGTTAAAGTATCAGACGGAGTAGGGGGCTGAACAGCAGGACACTCTTGGTGTCTTTCCAGATTTCCCAGAGAGACCATAATATTTTTATTGGAAAACCCCAACTTTTTCCCCTTAAGCAAAATATTTTCAACATGCGGTTTCATCTTGCTTTTAGGAAAAAGAGAACATATTGTGATAGAGAGAGAAGCTGAAGCGTTATTTGTGTCTTTAAAATAAAGCAAAGGTTCTGCTTTAGTTTTGTTCCTGCTATATTTGATGCCACTTAACAGCTTTCACAAGAACTATTAGCTCTGAATCTGTTATTGCTGCAAACATTCAGACTGTAAGTATTTTCTAAAATGCTTATGTAATATCTTTTCTGATAGAACTTCCACTCATTTCTCAGACAATAAGAGGGGAGAGAAAAAAATACTCTGTGAATCAGAAAATCAGAGCAATGTGTTTCTCATTCTCAATTATTTTGAGATGGAGTCTTCTTATCAAGGCATATTCCAGTTTTACTGAGGTTTGTAGCATTGTTGGTGGCAGAGTTTTTTACATAATGAATCAGGGTGCAAGCAGTGAAAACAAATCAATGGCAGTAATTTTTGTAAGAGAACAGAGAAATGAAGCATGTGAACACTGAGCTTTGTAAAAACATCTCAGACTAGTTCCACTTCATAAAAATACTGACTTTGGGAGATAAGTAAATTTAAGCTTTTCAGGAATAATAGTTGCTGAGGTAGTTTGTTTTCTTTAAACAAGCTTCCTCACATTCTTTAGCCACATATTGTAAATATTGAGATCTTAAGACATCATGCTGAAAGTTTTTCTCTGTTATGAATCTGCAGTGATTCAAGACATTTTACTGGGTGAGGTCTGTCCAAGTCCCTTGCCATACATTTAAAAATATCATTTACGTGATATTTTACATGGTAATGAACATCTATAATGCTCTCAGTTACAAATTTGGTTTAGGTGTCTTGCAGATCATATGAGCTCAGCAATCTCTTAAAAATCTCAGTTCTAAGTAAGAGCACTAATGTGTTTTCAGTTTTGAATGCCAAGAATTTTAGGTTAAGTCAGCAGCGTGTCCTCTGATGTCCCATGAACTCTGATGTTACAGGTGGAGTTGCTGTAGCAAATACTTGCTTGTTAATTTAAAAAAGTTGTAATAGAATTACTAAATTATTGAACTTACTGTTGCCAAGTTGAACAGAACTGAAAACCGATCAGATTTTCCAGGCTGCACTACAGGAATCTAACAGTAACATAAAGCACTAAACCAGTTTTTTTTCTAGTTCTTAGATAAAGAGGCAAGTATTTGACTAACCAGAAAAGTACCTAATGATGCTTTCACAACTGGTAGATGGGTTCCCCATGCACCCCGCCCCCCCCCCCCCCCAGCTGGAAGTTTTATTTTGTAACTAATTACTAGAACAAACATTTTAATGGGTTATAAGAAACCTAGCTCTGTTTCTGGCCCAGGTTGTAGATTTATGCTCTCAGCCCTGTGACCCAGCACAGTTTTAGAAGCAAATCCTCAGAGATGTTGCGTGTGCTCATTGCGGATCCTGAGTAAAGATGTTGATTTATAAGCTGTATTATGTATTGGTGGTTGGTTTGTTTTTGGTTTTTTTTTTCCTTTTCCTTTACTTTCAACTTCAGTGTATGGCATTCACATAATCCATTGCTTTGTTGTGAGATTTTTTCATTGTATTTTTCTGATACTTCAGACTGTTTCATTTTCCAGATTCAGGATTAGGCTACTTTATATATAGCATTCTAGAAAGACAGAATAATGGACCTGAAATAGAGCTAGCAATGGAATTTCATACCCACTTTTGTTACTGGACTTTGACTAGAGGACCGCAGATGCTGGACAGGCTCAGCTTAACAGACTGATGACAGTATTGTAGCTGGACCTCCAGTTACTGCCTACAGTGTCTAGGAATGACTGATTTGATGTATGGTATGATATATGGTACTGTTTGATATAGATAATGCCTGTGTCATTTGTTTCTTACACATATGGTAACAGCTGCTCCTTACACATCTAACTGTGGAATTCAGATGTTACCCACCCGTGCTGCTTTCTGGCATTGTTCTCCAGTTGGGGGGAAAAAAAAAGAGTAAAAAGAAATGTTTCAAGAAAGCCTGTGTGCTCTTAAGTTGAGGAGAGATGGAAGTGGACGCTCTCCTAAGTTTTGTTTAGTAATAGCTGAATCTCATGATCTTCTTCCTTTCTACTTCAGTCCAACAAAAGAGCTAAATAGCAGATTAGAGCTAAATTTATCTAATGATCAGGGATCTGTTGTCATAGATGTGGATAGCAGCTCTTCTGGCCAGTTTTGTGATGCGAAAGAAAAGCTAAATTCCATTTTGCTTACAGACAGCAATGTCTTTGATGAAAAGTAGTTCCCAGCAGTATAACAGTCCCAGTTGCCCATCTGGGTGATCTTCTGCTGCTGGGGTCACTGACCTTTAGATCAGACATGAAAATAAGGACGGAAAATTTCAGTTGTGTTTGTTTTGGAGACCGGACTTTGCCTACGTACTTGATACTTTTGGCTTTGATTGATTTGCCTTTGGTTGAAACATATCCTTAAAGAACCAAAACAGATATTCCCCTCTAAATGCTGCAGACCATTAACTGAAAAGTAGTCTCAAAGCACCATTGAAATGTAAGTAAGGTAGTAATTTAAAGATTTTTAAAAATCAAAATAAGCAAGGATATTTACTTGTTTTCTCCATGATTGAAGAAACCAGGTTTGAAATACTCTGCTAGTGGAATATATCTTCACTCTGGAAAGACGAAGGGTGAATCAAGATGGTCAGGGGATAAGGAAAGGTAGGGGTGAAATGTATAAGACATTCCATCAGGTAGGAGGAAATAATTCTCATGACTCCTTTAGTTTTATCAGTGTCTCTTGATGTCAAATAGGTGTTTGCACTTCACCTGCTTATAAGTGTAATATTTATTTTCTCTCCTGCATTTTTTTCATTTCTTTACATCTTCATTTGCATTTTGCTGCCTTCTTTAATAGTCTTCTTTATAAAGTCCTTATGAAAATGAGCATGTTGTTCTCAGTGTATTAGGGCACTTATAGTAATCACCTTTATCCTTCCATCCCCTTTTTTTTTCAGCTACAGCCCTCCTGGGTTGTAGCTCATTAAAGGTTTTTGAAATTCTCATGCATCTCTTCTGCGTGTGGGATTTGAGGAGGGGGGAACTTCAGAGACACAGTAAGTGTTATCACATAGTCTAATTGGCAGATAGGCAGTGATTGTGGAAGGAGGGAGAAAATTAAGACTATCTGACTGTGTAGATTTATTTCATTAATTTTGAGGTGGTGGACAGCTTTTTTTTTTCTTTTTATATGTAGTCTCTATTATGTTTCTTTGTTCTGTAACCAATACGTAGGAAATACATTTGTGTAAAATTACTCTCAGTTGATGTTATTGATGTTATTCTGTTTTAGAAATCTACTGTGTCTATCTTTCAAGAACATTTAAAGTGTTAATCTTTTCCTCCAAAGTACTTTCATTTGGGTTTTCTGTGTATTTAATACTTAACTGTTTAGTAATGAAAAATCTGAGTAAATTCAGAGAGAAATCCCTGTGTAAAATGTCTCTGTCATCTAGCATGACTGATGTTTTTCTTAGCTTGGGACACACTGTTTCTGCTCTGTTCACAAGGCTTTTTACTGTGTTTTAGAAAGAAATCCAATTGTCTTGACCACATCTCCTCTTGACAAATCTATGATGGCCACTGCTTGTCCCATTATCTTATCTCTGCTTACCAACAGCTTGTTTCAAAGGGGATTGAAGTTAAACTGATAAGTCTATAATTCTCCTCCTCCTCCGAGGGATGTTTGACTTTTTCTAGTTTTTCAATACCTCGGTTGTCCTCAGCAGGTTCTCCTGTTTGCTGAAAAAGGCCTGAGACTTCCTCAGATGGTTGTGTGTGTTGGATGAAGTAGTTATTCTAGCTACTTCTTCTGCTGTTAGTTTGGAGATCTTTTTGCTGTTGGTGGCAGTATCAATTGTGCTGGCCACCTGCTTGCAATCAACCATTTCAGTGAAGACAGATGCAAAGAAAAAAACTATTAAGCCTTAGGTCTCCTCAGCATCATCTGTCAATATCGTTGCCTCACTACTGAGCAGGGGAGCAACCTTTTCTTTGCTCTTCCTTTTACTGCTAATGCAATTACGCAATGATTTATTGCTTTAAAGCTCCCTGCTACTTTTATTTCACATTTTGCCTCAGCCTTTCCAATTTTCTCTGTATGTTTGTGCTTAAACATAGCAAAATGACCACACTTATATTTCTGAGATCAGAGGACAGTTATACTTTAGCCAGCTGGCCGTACATGTACGTACAAATGAGATAAGGCAGAAGTATTCAATTTTTTCTTTTAATACCTTGAAAAATGTTGGCCTCCAGCCTTCTGTTTTAAAAGTTATATTTACCTACCACTATTTTCTGACTTTTTTTTAAATTATCTAAAGTTTTGAATGAATAGAGGGACACATGCAGAAGAAGAGATGTCTTTCCTATTTATAAGCTACCTCTGTTGTTGCCCTTGATTATCCATTGCCCACAGTGATCCTTTAGAGTTATTTTTCCAGGAAAGCAGATGGCTTTGCTAAGAGATGGTTATAACCGTGATAACTGACTAGCTCTAACCATGATAAGAAAGCTAAGTGTCATATGCTGGTTCAGAGGGAAATCACAATAATGCCTATAATCATGGTACTCTCATTAGAAGAGTAGTTGTCAGAGAAATTCTGCTTGGGTCCAGACAAAGGTCAAAGAAAAATACAAGAGAGGACAAACTCCCATATTGACTTGACTGCCAAAAATTAGAAAAAGTACCATTAAAGTCCTGAAGGCAGCTGAATAGAGGGGGAGGAGGTACAGCAAGACATGGCTTACTTGTTGGCGTGCTGTACCTGCAAGGTATTTTTCCCATGCAAAGGAGGAGGGAACAAATTTGACAAGATTTGGCTCCTGGCCAACACACCTCCTGACTTCTTTATTAGAAAATATATCTGGCAAAAATTGAACCAAATGTGTTCATCCCATCTGACTAACTTAAACAGGCTGACTGGCTTTATAACGTGTCATTGTTTTTCTGTTTTCAATCCATCATCCTAATGCATGCCAGTCCGATAGCAGAAGAACTGAGAACTGGCAGTGGTGAATGGCTTGTCATTTAGCTTCTGTCCTTACACAATGCTGTTTCTATCCTTAATAAACATTGTCAGCCATCTCACATATGTGGAACTGCAAGCGTTCAATACTGATTTTGTAAATGAGTGAGCCTTGGTGGAAAAGATGAGCTTGTGGATTATCACTTGGGCAGTAGCTGAATCCTGGCAGCAGCAGGAGGATTAATTGAATTGACCAAGCAACTGCACATCAGAAGCAGCAGCTGCCAACTTTGTTTATGCTCTTACGGGAGGACTTTGCTGCCATTGCAACAGCAAATGTATTATACAAGCCATGAATATTCTTCCCATGCTGCGTTCATCAATTAAGATAAGTAGGCGATATTTTGCAAGGGTCTAAATCACTAGTATGAAAAAATCCTGTGAAAGGAACTGAAGCTCCTAAGGGATTTGGAATACAATTATAGTTTCATGCCTAACACTACATGAAATTAGGGCTGATTTCTCTTCTTTTGCCAGCTTTGCTTATTCACTTTTACTCACGACAGCTATGCCAGAACCACAAATTTGAGTTCTCTGTTGTTGGAAAAAGTTAAAATTTAGTTCAGACAGAGCTAATGTAAACCTTTGGCTCAAGGCGGGATTGTGCTTTCAGACTAAATTGATTGTTTAGTATCCACATATGAACTACATGGCTAAATGCCCTTTCTGATCAAGGGAGGGGTACTCAACACTGTTAGTAGAGCCTGGAGAAAGGTTTTGCTTCACCTTAAAATGGCCCTGTTACAGATGTTCACCTGAACCGTTTTCTAGACCCTGCAGGCAGTTGCCTGATGTGACTGAACCCTGACCAGCAATTCTGGGAGTCCAAAACATGTCAACGCCTAAATTTAGGTGTTTAGAATGGTGCTTACCTTCATCTGGCAGCTGAATCTCACTCATAGAGTTTTAAAGAATGGAAAAAAGTGGAAGCTGTTTGCTGGGAACAGCTGCACATAAACTTTTCCCTTACTTTTGTGACCACCATTTTATGTTTATAGAAATCGCTGTACAATGGATATGTCTATCATTGCTGGATTAGCTTGCAATGAAAAGCTCTTGTAACAATTATAGGAAGTTATGCAGCTAACAATATTGTCATTTGAAGCAGTTATCATTAGCTTTTGAATTGAATGGCACACAAATGCGTGAGGATAGTTTATACTTTACTGAATGATATAATTTGAGTCTCAAAAGCACGACAGTAAGTTGTTGACATTTTCAGTATTAACACTTCAGCAAGAAGGGTTTAGAAAGTTCTTGGGATGGCTTTTGTATTTTTCAAAGTTCAGTTTCAGTTAAACACTGCAAAATTGATTAGCAGTTTTTGCAAAATTCTTTGAATATGTAAAGAGTTATGCGAACGCTAAGCATTATTATTATTTTTAAACCCACACAAAATCCGTAGGAAGGCCATAAATCCTCAAAATTAGCTGATCTGAAATTTCAGACACATGCATTTTTATTGTGCTGTGTCATGAAGGAGTACAGTTCAGTGAAGGCAGCTTAATCCATATATCCACGTTGTGAAACTGAAGCACTGTGGCCAAACGCTTCTCCAGATTCTGAATTTCCATAGCATGAGCACTGCTGATTACGGCTGAAGTACAGAGCAAATTCCAGGTTCTTGCCTGTGCTGCACAGTGTATTTACATAATCATTTTAATCTTTCCTACAATGGTCTGCACTGGCATTTCCTATATGTATTCTTAGTATAGTATGTACTAATAAATTATTTAGACCATATCATGTCTATACAACCGTGCATACACGTGCTTTCACACGCGGACACACAAAAGGAGAGGAGTCAACATGGCAAAATAATGTAACATTATTTTCAAATTCTTATATAAAAAGATAGTCAGACTTAAACGCTGTTATAATCGCAACTGATAGCTGCTATTCTATTCAAGAATATACCTACATATTTTTCACCGGTCATTTGGTTCCTTTAAGTGTGGAGCCTGGAGAAGAGAAGGCTCTGGGGAGATCTTATAGCAGCCTTTGAGTACATAAAGGGAGCTTACGGAAAAGCTGGGGAGGGGCTCTTTATCAGTGAGTGTAGTGACAAGATGAGGGGTAGTGGTTTTAAGCTGAAAGAGGGCAGATTTAGATTAGATATTGGAAAGAAATTTTTTACTGTGAACATGGTGAGACGGGTTGTCCAGGGAAGTCATGGCGCTATCCCTTTGCAGGAGGGTTAGAACTGAGTGATCTTTAAAATCCATTCCAACCCAAACCACTCTATGATCCTATGATAATGTTTAAATGCTGTGTGTTCCAGAGAAGACAAAACAAAAGTAGTATTTTGAACAGTATTACAAAAATATGTTAAGTGATCAGAATACCTGTACTTTCATCATGTGAAAATGATAGGACTTGCACAAGAGTTTAAACTTAAAGCATGGAAAATTAATTAAGAGAAAAATACCAGAACATTTTGGGTGTTAATATATTCAGGTATCTTAAGCGTTTTGCTTTCGGGTTAGTTAAATGTTACTTACTGCAAATAGTTACGGGATACTTTGGTTATAATTAACAGTAAGGTATATAATACATTTAGACTCTGATTTTTAATACTATGTATGTGTATTAACACATTAGCAATTGCAGAAATATTCTAATTTTTTTTCTGGTGGATATGAGCATGCTTACTTGCATAGCACTTCAATAATCAGTTCTTTCCCACTTGAACAGGAATAAGTATCCTTCATTGAACCATGCATGGGAAAATCTTAATGTTCATGCTGCATCCAAACATATTAAATAGCTGATAAGTAGATATATGAGGAAAGTTGGTTAAAATGAAATGGGGGCACTTATGTCTGCACCTGTGGACAGACATGTTATATTCACCGTCAAAAGTTAGTTAATCTCACTGACACCTCTCATACCAGTCAGTGTATCATTGAGGCTAGTATCACCAGTTACCACCAGGTAATTCTGTTTTATAAGTGCTTCAGATGACAGGGTTTTCTTCTGACTGAATTACTCTATGCCACATTATTGCTGTACTCTCAGATTTCATACACTGAAATTTTGGTTATCTAATATACATGGATTTTTTTTCTCAAATTGGCATCAACCAGTGTTCCAGTATGTGATAATACATTGTGCATTGAAATTAAAATTAAATCTACCAATGCTGAGGAAATTTCTGATTTCCTATGCTTCACCCATTGACAAATATCAATAGACAAATGCATTTCCTCCACAAGGTAATTAATCCAATGCTACAAATTGAAAGTGAAACCTGTGGAGAGAGGAAACAACAACCACAGGTCATTTTCAGGCATGTTTCTCCTTCTGTATAGATGTATTCCAAGTGATTAAGGCCGTAAGATTTCTGAATTATAGCTTCGGAGTATAGGACAATATAAAACATATATTTTAATTAAGAAATAGCCATGGAAAAGCGCAGTTCAAATTTGAAATGGGTTTTGGATTTAAACACAAGTGCCGCTTCACTGAAAATCAAACAAAAAAACAATTCCAGCTTGATGCTGCTGAAGTTGCAGAGGAACATGCTGCCAGCTGAGTAGTGTTACAGTTTCTATTTCTATTTTTCCTCATTAAAATAAAAAGTAACCAGTAAAGAAAATAATTTTGTATTTGTAAAATGGCAAAATTAAAAGTTTAACTTCCTCAGATTTTTTTTTTTTTGTATGATTGTTTTTCTTTCCACTGTGACTGAATATGAATGAGCATTCTGGTGCACAAGCCAGTGGTAGAGGAATTATGTTCAAGTATAACTTGGGGCATGTAAATGAGTCACTGAACCACCAATATAGATGGTACTGGCTGTCGAAGGGAGTTCAGCCAATCATTTGTATCCCAAATCAATATCCTTATTCAATACTTGTAGGATTTTGGAGGAAGATAAATCTGCCCCTTTGTGCCATCATCCTATTGCTGTCTTTTGTTATGGCAATCTTTGTTAGCGTAGAAAGAACAATTTGTTTGGCATTTAATTTGGTGAAGACATGTATTTAGATGGTCATATACCAGCTCAGGGCTGTATTCGCATGCTTGAACACAGACTTGTGTCACTTGAGTTATCACAGTCTCTGAGGTGTCAACTCAGGGCTGCAGATGTGACAGGGAGTCCTTCTTGCCCAGCAGCAAGGTTACCTGGGGATGTCAAGTGGCCATATCTGCTCATGTTTGAATCAAGGCTGGGTATCAAAGCTCCCAAGGGAGACTTCAACAACTGCATTAAAAGTGTCTATAGAGTGACTCTTTTCATCCTAGGACACACCAACTAGCATGGCAACTGTGGAACTCTGGAGTCTGCTGTCTTACATCTCCCTGGCCTGTAAAGGGAATCTGCAGATGTAGCTGGCATGAGCTCACTGGCTATGGGCATCTAAATCCTGAAGGCTCTATCTGAAGCTTGAATCCCACCCTTTGTGCATCCCCTTTTCTCTTTGCAAAGATTATTCTTAAATAGGGCTAAGTTTAAAATTTCCAAAAATGTCAAAGTTACCTAAATTTAAGGCTTTTCTATTTTCAAAAGAGGCAAGACTTCCTTTCAAAAGGGACAGGCTACTGTTGTTCAAAGTTGATGAAGAAGGTGTCTTTGGAAATGGCATGTAACAGAGGTGCACAGAGCTGGAGTCTCAATGGATGGATGCTTTCACGCTGTAGCTGTACTAGAGATGGAAAAGGAGCACATTTTACTAATGGAAGGGAGGAGATAGCTGAGTGCCTCATTTTGCAATGATGACAGGGCATTAAATAGGTTTTGGGAGACAGTGTGCATGTGTGTGTTGAGGGTTCAGTTCACTGTGCATGTGTGTGTGATACATCAGATTTTCCAAAATGCCAAAGAAACTTTGAAGACCAGATCAAATTTTAGTAATAGCTTTGTGTGCTTTTGAAAATATGATCTATGCTCAATTTGTGTTTGTCAGAGTCCTAAATATAATCTGGTTTTATCTGTCACTTTTTATCATACAGCTAAAGAAGACCAGCTAGATACAAACCCCTAGTACAGCATCACCTTTCATTTGTAACTTTAACATAAGGCATGTGTTACTTTCTGAGCAGAAACTGCCTACTTTTCAGAGATGTTAGATTTAGTTTATTTACCTTTTAAATAAAACATGCACATTTTAAATGATTCATACACAAATCTACTTCTGCTATTTACTGCATGCATGCATGCATAAACATCTGTGTATGTGTCCTAGTCTTACGAAGCCTTGAATTCTGAAAGAAGTGTGATTTTTGTATTATTGGCCAAGAAAATGCATTAAAATTCCTCTCTAAATTACAGGCATTAGAACCATTAAACCTTTTAGGTTTTGATGGAGTACAAGACAATATGAACAGTGATAGGCCATTCTCAGACAGGTAAGGTAATAGCCAGGCATCCTAAGGTGCATAGAAAAACAGGTAAATTCTGTTTATGAACAGCTATAGCTGGTCATTATTTAACTGAATAATGAAAGAAAAGACAGTGGATAATCAGACCTCTTCCTTAAAGACCAGTGTTGGTTGTAGCATTGCTTCGATCTAGGCTTCCATATCCAAGGTAAACCTGAGACTCCGTGACAAACTGAAACTGAAAATGTCAGTGGTTTACCTACAAGTTACAGTGGTTTACCAAAATTGTCTACTAACTGCTACTTTCAAATTATTGGGGTGAAAAAAATTAGTTTCAGTCATCTTCTACTTTTTCAGAATTCAAGCAAAGACTCGGGAATTTCGAGAGAGGCAAGCTCATGAACGTGACTATGCAGAGATACAGGAATTTAACCGGACGTTTGGCTGTGATGCAGACTCAGTGTATGCTGGGATTGCTTCCTATGACTCTTCTTCAAACAGCGGCACAATAACGCTGAGCACCCGACCACAGAGCCCGAGAGAAGGGCAGACAGTGGAAGCCTTGTACGCCCAAGTGAAGAAACCACGAAATTCAAAGTCTTCACCTGTAGACAGGTAGGCACCAGCCATTAATTAATGTGCTTTTCAAAATCAGCCCTTGTAATGCTTTTATCATGGAAGATGACTATACATCAATTGGAAAGTCAGAACTGTGTTTTATTAATGACTTTGTAAAAGCCTTTATGTAGAAAAGTATTGAACTCACACAAATCAAGCTATAACAGAATGGGACATGAAAGTGTTTTTCTGCAGAGCAGCTGCTTTTCTTCTCATCCTTCAGATGGTTTGGAATTTTGGAGTCCCTGTTTGGTGTCATTCAAATTAAACTTAGAATTACAACATCATCTGGCTTGTTTATCAGACATGATTGTGGAACACAACATTTCCAACCTATTCACAGCAGTTACAAAATCTCTGGATAACTCTTATTGTTAGAGCAAAAGTGGGTTAAAGCTTAGGATTCTAGTCCTGAACTTCAGTCTACAGGGCTGAGCTTTTTGTTAAAACACAGTCCAAGTGAGTAAACTCCAAGCTTGACTCCTGAGTTACTTTTTCTTCTTGGGATGTAGCTTATGATTTGTACAATTCCTGTGGTTACGTTAGCTGAACTGTTGTCATGTTTGGTTTTGTGCTGAAGCTGGGCAAAATTCCGGTTTCTGTTGATGGAGTTTGAGTTCATTTGAAAACCTGAAGCTAAAACAGGCATGTAAACCAAGATAAAGTAGAAATAACCAAAGGCAAAATTCACAGCTTTTGTATTTTAACAATGAAAATACATCTGTTTTCTTGGCTTACTTCTACGAACTTGTAGTTCTGCATTTTCTCAGCTTTACAGAAACTAACACGAAAGTCCTAGTGCAGGAGCTGTTGTTAACTTGTTCAGAGGTTATTAATTTAGCTTATAGTAAAACCACTCATTATTTTGTTCTCTACCTCATTCTCCCCAGAAGAAAAATAGTGGACTTTCAATCAATTTAATATGGCTACAGTGTTTGAGAGCTGTATAGCTCTACACTAGCCTGGTGCTCCTCTTGCATATTCTGTTCTAGGTGTTAATGGAGTAATTTATATTTGATCTTAAGGAAACTAACTGTCATATAGAGTTCAGTTGTCTAAAACTCTTTTTAATTGAGAATTGAGACTGTTGTATTTAACCCTTTGCTAGATCTTGTTTTAAAAGTTCTTTTCCATAATGTTGGTAAAAATCTAGCCTTTAACATGAAAAACGAGATTTCAGATGAATTGATGAAGGCATAAATTTTTACTAAAATTCAGTAGCACAACTGCCTTTTTATTTTCTCAATGACACTGCTCTTCTGCATTGCACTGTATAAAAGGTCTACTTTTCATATTAAATAAACATAATTTATATATTGTGGATATGTGCATTATTTTAGTGAAGGAAGAAAATATTTTTAACAGACAACAGTTTCATCTATGCTCTTGAAATTTTTATATTCCATGGCCTTATATTGACTGGTACTGGTATGTCCAAGGGCCTGACATTTCAGCACTTTTGTGCCTCTGGAAATTAGGATAGATTGGTTGGATACAGCTGCCACGTGGTGACTCTTGCAGCTGTTTTTGTTAGACTAAAGGCAGTGTTTCATGCCTGAATTGAATGGCATCAGTGTCACATCAACAAAAAAAAAGTTCTTTGATGCAAACCTGGCATGGTGAAATGTAAGACCTATGTGACCTAGCTAACTCTGTGTGATTGCTGATAAAAGAGCTGGGAGAAAGTGAGTAGAAGTGAAGATAACAGAGTACCAGGGGAATCTGTTGTTAATCATAAGGGTAGGACTGAAGAGCAGTGTGGAAATTCTGCACATTCAGGCTGCTTCTGACTCACAGAGGGCTCCATCTATCGCTGCTGGATCATGCTGTGACAAAAAGAAAGACCTGGTACACATAATAGGCCTGAGCATTAGGAAGAAACAGAAGTTGGGGGCTAGAACTGGGGCAAGAAGAGCCACCTATAGTCCCATGAAAAAGGGAGGATGTGTTCCGCAAGAAAAACCTGGGAAGAAATGGACAATTCAGGTGAAAAAAAGTATTTGCTCTAAATGTGCTTTGAGGTACCTGCTTGGATGTCTAAAGCACGATGGTGTCTATTGTATGGGGTTTTCTTTCCTCTCTCCTCACATCTGAGTTTAACAGCCTTACTGCAGAGCTGGTGAATCCCACCTGGCTGTGGGAGACCTTTTGGGGAATGTCGCAGCAACTTGCTCTATGTCAAGTTCAAATTTAACTCTCCCAGAAGTCAAGTCTGTAATTTGGGCCCAACACAGAGAGTAAGACACCTGCTTTGGGCATGGAGGAGATACAAGAGCTGTGAGCGAGCAGCTTGCAGTCTTCCTTGAGGTGTATGATGGACATCCAGGAGCTTGACTCTGTGTAATGTTCAGCAGGAGAGCCTGGATTGTGATTCAGCTGTCTTCCCTAGGCTGCTCTGTGTTTTGCAGACTTTTTCTTAGATTTATTAAGAAAGTTTCATCTGAGCATCAATTTAAGAAATAATTGTATCCATGTGGGCCAAAGACACTTGTTACCTGAGTTGTCTCCCTATTTAGTTTTTCAAGCCATGTTCATCACAGCTTGTTTCTTGCTGTCTTTTTCCAGCAGTGAGACCTTCTCTCTTCACTTGCTTTCTCCCATGATGCCCCTCTCCACACCAAGCACCCAAGTGCATCTTCCCAAGGCTCTACTCAAGTGAGCTCTCTTCTCTGTAGTCTCATTTACCCTGGTAACGCTACAAGAAATTTGAGGAGAAATAGTTTGTTACAGTTCTGCATCCTTAAAATATTGTTTACATTTAACGTTCACCTGTAGTGAGCGTTTTTTTCACTGTGTTTTACCCCTTTGCCCTGCCATTCTTTCCTTTCTGCTAGACATTTCAAAGGTTACCGAGATAGAAATAGTTGCTTCCAGCCTTTGTGGATGGGAAGGGAAATCACTCCCAGCAGGTTACTCTTGTTCTGAACTGCCAGGATCTGGTAATGGCCACACAATCTCAAACTTAGCACATTCATATTAAAAGCAACATTGTTTATATGGGAAATGTTATTCCTATTACAGTTCAGTGGTTAGTGCCAAATAAAATTTGACATTTAAGTATTTCCAAAAGTTTATTTAAAAGTTTGTTACAAAGGAGCCTATAACAAAATGTCCCATAATAGTTTGCATACCATTGCTGAACACTTCTGACAGACTTTTCCTTAACTTGCAAGAGAATTATTGTGCCTATGTGTGAGGCCTTGTCAGGGTTTGTTTTTCTTTAATATTCCTCCAACTTCTCTCTTATTTTCATCAACACGTGCCACCAACTGATGTAAATTTAACTGTGTCATGGCATATGAATGAAAACAAAGTGGAGGACAAGTATGTAAACTGCTCATCAGAATAATGGACAATATTTTTTTTTTTTCAAGTTTAAAGATATTATGAAGACAGCTATTATAGTGCTTCAACAAATGATGATACTGTCAAGTTGTCAAGCAGAGTTCCTCCAAGCTACATTATAACCTGTCTTGAAACCAGTGTTAAAAAAGGCCTGTTTCTTCATTCACCTCCTTAGATACATTTTGTATTTGCATGTGATCAAGCAGTGCACTCAGAGAGATAGTACAAAACAGTAAGAAAAACGTAGTTATACCTTACATAGCTTGTCCATCCATTTCTCTGATTAGAAAGTGGATTGTGTAGTGCCAAAATACAGCAAATGAGAAATAGATGTTTGCTCACTCATTGGAGACTTGCACATATATATCCATGTAAGTGGCATTGCTTTACCCATCTTGCCAACAATGACTGTTAAAAAACCCCTCTATAAACAACAAATTTTACTCAAAAATATCCTTACAGGACTCGAAACTGTTTTAGAATTCCTTTAATGCAGGTTTATGTTGTATTGATGGATGTTTCTGGGATTTCGGGGGGATGTTGTTTATTTGTTTCATTTGGTTTTTCAGTGATAGTTATTATCTGTTAAGTGTGTAGTTGAAGTGTGTGAGGTTCTTTATTTTGTGCTTCTTACACAGTTTTTGCGTATGAGTAGCTCCTGTGAATCTTGAAACGCTTTAAATTCCAGTTATAATAGTCGTAGCAAATCTGTCCAGTGGCGCTAAAATACAGTTGTTTTCTGGTTTTGCTCCTAGAGAATTAAAGCAGGTTCTCTTTCCTAACAGAGGAGAAGTTTATCGCTCAGAAGAAACAAAGCAGTAACAATAAATAAATAAATAAGTTGGGAGACACTGGCAATCAGTATAGCTGCACATACATCAGCTGCCCTTGCGATGTGTACTCCATCCTGTGTATTGATAGCTTACAGAGACAGACTACTAAGTTTTTCACTTCTTGTGTTAAGAATGACGTGAGGATGAAGTGGAATTTATAATCTATGTTTATTTTACAGTTCAGGAAAGAAGTGTCTCAAGAGCTGCGTTCTTGTGCATAAAGCTTTTAGTTTAGCTGAAAAGTATCTAGTAAGTTTTGCATCATACAGAAGAGAAACTGCACTACTGATCAATAGTGTTTTTCATATAGATGACAATGATAATATACAATGGGGTTTTATAGTGATCACCTGACATCCATAGTTGAGCAGTATGTAGAAAGACAACTTCTAATGGATCTTTACTGGCTGTCATACTGTAATCATTTCTCACCAAGAGTGCATTGTCCTGAAATATAATTGAAATAAAATAGGCACTGTACTGCTGTAACTCTAAATAGCTTGAAAATAGTAGGCTAGACTCCCCCAGCTTGCTGAGGACATTTTAATGGAAACATAAATACCATAATCATATGCTTTTTGCATGCATTTTGCCATTAAAAAGATGTTCATTTTAGAAGGGAGACCTTTATGAACTGTGTTCTTTTCTATCAGAAGTGGAATCAAGTTATGTCAAAGGAATATTTGGGAACTGAAAATAACCCCACTTGCTTTATCTGTCATCTGTTCAGTGCGAAGAAGCAAGATGCTGTTTTTAAGGTCAGGCCACATACTTTGCTTGCTGCTTTTCAAGAATGAAAGGGAGAACATTTTATTTAGATGTTAACTTCTATTTGCTCAGTAGTATCTTTGTGCTTAAGTTGGTATGAGAGTAATGAATCCTGGAATCTGGAAAGAAACACTCTAATATAATATAGGAATATGTAAAAAGTGAAGTAAGCAGACCTTGTCTTTCTAGTGTGTGTAAAATAACTCTTGGCAATAGCAAAATGGGCCATGAAAGTTATGAAATACTATATTGCTATGCCTCGACAAATATTTGTTATAAAACCAAGGCTCTTGTGCAGCTATATTAAACTTCTTTATTAGCAGAGCCAGTCACAGGAGTGTTCTTAAGTCTGTGGGATCATTTATGCATAGGAATCTGAGCTTATTGCCAGGCCCACCAGAGATGGAGATAGGAGTTATTGCTCAGGGTGATGCATCCTGTAAATGTGAAGATATTTCTTGTTTCTTAAATGAAGAGGTTTTTTTGACAGTTCTGGAAGTTAACTTGAAGAGTGCTTTTATGAAAGGAAAGACCAGCACTGTAAACCATCTAACCAATGACATTTAAAACCTGCAAAGCTGTGCAGAAGGCTACCAACCTAGGCTGAATAAGATAATGAGTAAGCTCTTCCCTCCTACCTCTGTTTACTTCTGTTCGCTGATGTGGAAATGTTTCCTTGTTCTTCGTTGTTTGTCACCCTCTATCATCAGAGCCCTGTGGATAACCTGCTGCCAGGCAAAGGTACTGCTCATCTGAGTAGGTTGCAAGCACTTCAGAGAAGGTACCTGTTTGTTATCCAAGCTCCCTAAGTACTCAGTAATGTTACTGAAATTAATAGTGTTAGATTTTAAATCCTTATTTTCCAGTGAGTGTCAATCTTTTGTGGCATTGCAAAGCTTAATTCCTGTGAGAATTTGACTTGAGGAAAGACTTTCTTGGCCTAGAAAATAGCACATATGCCATTATGGGATAATCAAACAGACTTTCCAAGACAACCTAGTGGAGAGCAGAGGGTTAATGAACTATTTGCAGTTCTCTAATGTGTAAAACTGAAAATAATACTTGGAAGTCACTGTGGTATTTTTCCTCTTCTGTCTGTGATAACCCAGAGAAGGATTAGTTAGAGCCTCTGTGAGACTCTTTGTGGGGTTTAATTTCACTTTAGCGCTAACATATTGGGTTTTTTTGTTCGGCTACCCTTCATCCTATAAGCCAGTAATCCTTGCCCCCAGGACTGCCTAAAAATTAGCTTGGTCTCTCATAGACCTGTGTATTTAGAACCCAATAGACACTGTTAGCATTGGCATTTTATTATCTTAGGTTGGTTGTTTTCTTTTGTTCTTCCATCTTGATAGAATATAAGACAAGTTTTAATATAAATTCATGAGGATTTATGTAGGCTCCCTATTGTGAAAGTATGCAATTGCTCTCCGTGTTTGGGTTACCACTTTGGTAGAGTAAATGGCAGACTTACAGTGAACTCTATTCAGATCTCCCATTTTAATTACTTGAAAGTCCTGGTTTCTTTCTGAATAGATACCAAGCACTGATACTGTTGTGAGAACCACGTCTTTCTCCATTTACCACAGCTGCAGACTCACTTAAACCCCGGTGTTTTTACTTCCTCTCTCCTCTAGTCAGCTCGCCGTGTAATCTGAAGTGTGACAGCTATTTGTTTGTTTTTACAAAAGCGATCTGAGTTGGTACCTCTACAAATGGCTGCAGTGGGAAAATGTGCAGAAAGATAAGAGAGAGATGAACTTCCCACTCCGGGTTACAAAAGGAGAGGGTGAAGGGAGGCCCACTGGAACGTGCCTTTAGTGTCACTATTCTCAGTGACTACAGCTCCCTTTGCTGAAAATAAGGAGTATCCATTTAGATTTGTGATTTTTAATTCTCTAAGTGCAGCTGTTGCTTGTGATGAGAAACTATACTTACGAAGGGTAGATCAAACCCTGTCACTTTTCATCCATTTAGGGGTATAAGATATATCAGGATTTTAAATGCATCGTAACTGCATTATTTGTATTTTTCCTTGATATATTAGTGCAATTTGACACAGCATTTCATTAATAAAAAAAAAAGAAAAAGAATATATCCTATTATGAAACAGCACATGATGTAAAAAATTGGAAAGGCAATGTTTCAGGCATCAAGTGCTTATTTTATGGCTTAAGACTGCAGTCCAAAAAAAACAGCTGTGTGTGTAACATACACATCTTTATTTCCCACTAATTCTATCAATACAATTTGGAGTTCTTAATCCTGAGAAAATTATGGGGAATATTTGACTATACAAAGCTGAAAAAGCAAAGGCTCTCTCATTCATTAAATTAAGTGGTTTGATCCTACCAGTGCAAATTGTTAAAATGTGTTCTTTCCTAGTCCTGCTAACCAAAATTTGGATTGTGAACTGATGCTATGCAGCACTTGAACACCATCATTTAATCAGTTTAATTTGTTGCTGCTGTTGAATGTGGCCCTTTCTAAACAGAATACAAATTTATGATTCTTCTATCTCTTATGTCTCTCCAGCCAACCCCTCTGTTCCTCTTTGGTGAAGGATTCGTACTTCTCCATTCCAAGCAGTTAAAAAGCTGGGGGTTTTGCATTTTAGAGTGGATTATAGGTACACAAGCTGAGCTTGGAGAGAGTGTTGTGTTTCATTGAATCCTATCTCTCTGCTTGCTAAAACTAAATATAAAATTTGAAGTTAGATCTTTAAAGTAATGTAAGTTAATGGATGAAAAATAAAATAAAATTTTTTAATGTATTCTCTTCTAATGTTGGAGAGTTTGGGATATTTTTATTGTTATTTTATTTTTTTTTGAATGATTTCTCCCTCACAGATGAGACAAACTTTATTTGACAGCATTGTTTATTGTCATTGCCAGTCTTGTTTGTTAGAAAGCATCCTGCTTACAGTTGAACTAGTTTGTCACTGGCAGAAGGAGTAGAGTCTAGTTGTGGGGAGGAATCCTTTGCGGTAAATGCTAGGAAGGAAAGTAACATCACTACATGTACATTGGGGTCTGGTGGCTAATTCCTTTTAATTTCTTGTAAAGTCATCAAATGAGCACTTATGAAACATATCACACTGGATACCCTGGAAATTGAAAAATTGCTGAAAGATCTCATTTCAGCTTGTTCTTGGTTAGAAAGTTGAAAATCAGTGTTTTTCCACTCGTCACTCAGAAAACAGCATCTATTACTGGAGCATTATACTTCATAGTGTATTGTTAAAGAATTTATAAGGTGTTTCCTTAAGGCTAGAACATAGTGTGAGATATTAAAGGTGAGATATTAAAAGATTTCTTGCATGACCTATTTTGTATGATTATGTATTTCTGAAAAATATTGTTCTAACACCAAACTTATTTACCTGACGTGATTCTTTTTTTTCCCTTCTTTACAATACTAGTGACATTTAAATAACTCTTCATTCTGATGCGTTCACAGAAATCATTCTTACATGATGGATATATGAAATGTTATTACAGTAAATAGATGACATGTAATGGATAGGTAATTTCATCTGCCTGGAGTTGAGATGGTGATATAATGTATAAGACTTAATTTATGAAAGAAAAAGCAAAGCAGCAGATTTTGCTTCATTTTATTTTTTCTGTATAGTTTTGTAACAATAATGCATGGCATGCCCGAGTTGCAGCACATTCTGTAATGAAATGTCTTCTGTGTGCAACAATTCAGTCTCAGTTACAGCCTGCATTCCTAGATTTCCCTTCAAAATGAAGCCGTTTAAGAACTGGGATGAAAAGAGAACGCGGAATTACTACTACTACTATATTTTAAAAAGCAATTAGAATCTGTATGACTTCAAGGGATATGGGAACAAATGTCCCTCAGACTTCTCATTTCCATTTATCTTTGGGAAGGAAATTTATTTGCAGAAGGCTGCAGTACCCACAGTAACAGGCCTCCTAGGTAGTAGGAGCAATTGTCCTAAAAGTGCTTAGACCTGGCAAACAAAGACGACAGAAAATAGTATCGGTCTTTATTTCCTGAGACATATTTCATGGCTCATTAATAGTTGTAGTATATATTACTGACTATTGTATGCTGCAGAGAAAACAAGCAGAAGCTGCTTGTCATTACTTCATTACTTTGTAATTGTACTAGTATATGTAGTGTCAAAAAAAAAAAGAGAAAATGGAAAAAGAAAGAGAAGGTTTAGCTATGTGTTATTTTGCACATGATCTTAAACAGTGCTGTGTCTGCTTGCTTAAGATAAGCTATGCATATTTGCTAAAATGTTGTCAAATTAGCCCACCCATTTCTAAGGATTGCTAAATGCCTATCAAGAAATGAAGGGATGCGTTGAAGCTATTTTAATTAGCAAAGTGTGATTTAAAGGTTGCTAAAATCAAAAAGAGCTTATTCATTTTTCATCAATAATCATTTTCCTTAATATTTCATCAAAACCTGCTGATTTGGAGACCACCTTCTGGGCTTTGATTCATTATGACTGCAGACATAATTTAATTTTCCCCCCCTTCCTTCATTCTGTGATATGCTCTTTCATCTTTGAGACATTGTTAAGATGTTTCTAACATTCACAGTTTTCTAATTGATCCAACTTTTTCAAAACTGTACTTAAGACAGAGGTGGCTTTTCTTGGAAGCAATCTTCCATGCATTTCCTTTTACTAATGTTTTTGACAATGTTTGTGTCTGATAAAGTGGTAATTCTCAAATAGACATGTTAAAAAATGAGGATATGTATGGAAGTTAGGCAAAAATATTAGGTGATAGAGGGAAATTAAGAGAGTTGGTACAGTCAGTAAGATTACACAGTCACTAAGTTAAGCCTTTGTAGTTCATATAAAACTAACTCAGAATTAAAATGGTACTGTAAGGAATATCTTTTTTTTAATCTACATCTTTGGGGAATCATGAAGAAAAGTAGTTATGGGAATTTATACAAAGGCATTTTGTGAAAGGATGTACCATTTAATGAATTTGCTCCTTTCACTTTGGTAATTTCTAGTCCCAAAATTCATTTGTATTACTATTTTAAGTTGAAATTCATAAACTGTTCCTTCTTGCAAAGTCTCCCCATGGAGTGGTATCCCAGAAACTTTCCATTTAGGTACTGTGTTAGAATAGCCAATGGTTGGGTTGAAGCAGTCCGGGTGATGTGGACTCTACCCTGAGCTTTTCCAGGGCTGACTGGAGAACACTCATAATCCTCATTTTCCTTTGCTCATCTCTCACTTGCTGGATGCTGTTGCTGCTGTACATGCACTGTGATTTAGGGCAGGGCCATCTTTTTCTTTTCTTTTTAGAATTTCAAAAATACCTTCTATGTCTTGTTTAGATGTTGTTGTTTCTCCTCTTAAGCCACATTAAACAGTTCATGCAGACTGAATTTTGTTAGCTTTTGTTAGTTACACTATTCTGATGTACTTAGAATTGCTGCAGCTTGAGGTGTCAGAATTTAACAGGAGAATAGGTAAAACTAAGACAACATTCATTGTCAGGAATAATCCTACTTTATTTGAGCTCATGCTTATGATTCTTGATATTCCTTCTGAGACTCAGATGCCTGCATCACCTGTGTGGGATGTCATATGTGAGTGTGTATCCACATTCAGTAGAGCACATGCACACGTGCAGAATAAGATACAGATACATCAATGTGTTTAGGTATTGCAGAGTTATTATGTGTGCATATTTATTTCTGTCTATATATATTCAGGTCAAAAAATCTTCTCTAAAAAATACTCTGCTCCAGAGGAATTGACCTCCTGAGCTCATCTACTCCACCTCCCTGCTCAAAACTGTTTGATCAGGTTGCTCAAGGCTGCAGTTGTATCCTGAATATATCTGAGGATGGAGATTTTATCCTGTTCCCTGTGCACCTTTTCCAGTATTTGACTAGCCTCATGCTATTTAAAAAAAACCCAAGAATGCAACAACCCAAAAAAACCCCAAAAAAACCTTCCGATGTCATAATTTCCCATGCTCTAATTTATGTCCTTTTTCTCTCATCCTATTACTGTGCAACTCTGATAAGAGTTGGGGAGGGTGAGGGCATGCAAAAAAAAAAAACTCAAAAAGCTAGTCACTTTCTGTGAGATTTGGAATATGAAACAACAGATTCATCTTTTCCAGGCATCAAAAGGAATTTTTAGAATGATAAGGATTACCTTTCAAAATAATACTTCATTATTAAGCTTTTCCTAGAATGATTGCTAACGTAGTTGTTTTTTTTTTTTCTTAAGTCACCTGTTGTATTCCCATATTTCAGAGTCACATTTAGGTACCTGACTTGTTTCTCACATATTATTTCAGATACATACATTGTTTTTTATTCCTCTACACTATTCGAAACTTGACAAAAAAGTTTGAGGACAAAGTGTAACTCTTCATTCCTCTGGAAATACAGAACACTGCATTTGCTCTTTTATTTCTCAGGTTTTGTATCGTATATACAACTTTCAGCTCCACCAAAAACAGTGCATCTGAAAGTACCTTTAAAAAAGACTCAGAGTTGTGTGTGCTGTTGGATTCTGTACGCTCCTTACATGTAATTTCGTTCTTGCTTTTCAGTTCTGCCTGCAGAGAATTGCATTGCTGTCCTGCATGGGTAGGATTTCTGCCTTGTGGGACTTACTGCTTTGACAGCCTCTCTTCTGCTGCTAAGAGATTTTCAGTGTTTCTTTTTGAACACTGAAGTTCTGCATCTCATCTGCACAATTTTCTGGACAAAAGAGATTGTAATTCCTGGAGAAATCATACTGTGTTGGCAGGGAATTGTGAAACAAAGGTTTCCAAGCATTTCTCAAAGCTCTACTGACCTACACTTGTGAGCTAAAATTTGCAGGTGGTAAGGGCTGTGGCATGGCAGGAACTGAGCCTGATGAGACATGTGCCTCCTGGAGAGCTGAAGGGCTGAAACAGAGGAGAGTGAGGGGGAAAATGAAGCAACTCTCCTAAGGAGATCAGGAGTGCTGCAGGACAGTAATCGGTGAGAGGAAGCTGCCTGCTGAGCTCGCTGTGATGAAGGGGAGCTAGCTAGCCTCTCACTCTTGGAGGAAAAAAAAAACAACTACCCTCCTCATAAGCACAGATGAAGCATAGGATGGTCTATGCAGCGTTATTGTTCATCTAGACAGTATATCTGCAAGGATCCTAAAGAACTTCATAATCTTTAATGGGAGCTTGCAGTCAGTATGACGACCATTTCGCTCCACAGCTGATCCCCTCACCGCTGCCTGCGCTGACAAGCAACCACCTGCACAATGAAACACGGCTGCTCTTTAATTGCATATAAATCAGGGCCAGGGAGTGGAGACAGGCCAGGAGTCTGGAAGGAGGCTTTAAGTGAAAAAAGGTAATTACCTGAGCTGGAACATGGCCAGGGCACCGAGGTTAACACCTGTACTCTTGTGAGAAGAGTCTGGTGATATACTTCCAGAAACCATTTTCTACTGAGTTATAGAAAATACCTTGTTAGTAACTTGGTCTGACTCCCTCTGTACAAGGAATTGATTCCTGCTGTGGTATATTCCATCACTTGTGTAGTGCACATTCAGTCATTTTGAAATGGGGTTTGTCCACCAACTTTATGTGGAGAGATAGCCTATACTTCTTCTTTTATAGCTCACTTGAGAAGACAGTTACCTGATATTTAACCTAAATTTTTATTTTATCACTTCCATGTTATCTTGAATAGACTAGGGTCTAGGGTGGAAGAACATGAAGTGTCTGAAATGCCCAGTGCCTACACGAGGTTGTCCCTTGAGATCCTAAGGAAAGAGGAAAAAAAATTATTTTAATGTGTGTTCCTCAGTCACAAAACCTGATAAATTGCCTGCTGCTGCAGAGACCTCTGTTGTGTTTAGACTGTTACAAAGACAAAAGCTAGCTCAGGGATCACCACATCACACCATAGAAGAGACAAAGATTTACAATCTTTCTTTCTCTGTTTGGAGACAAATGCAGCATCTCTCCTTTTGTGAGCTTAGTTTAATCATATTTTTCATATTTCACCCTCTTTCATTACTCCATCTATGCTCTCTGTGCAGAGAACAGGAGTACTATTTGAAGCAGCTCAACAGTCATATCCTCCAGTATTCTACCTGAGCTACTCAAACCTGCCTTTCACTGAGGAGGTATGGAGAGCAGAGCTGCATGCTCCCTCCAGTCATACAAGAGCTCTGAGAAGTATTTTTCAATTATTTTTCAATAAGATATTTATCGCGTCTTAAAGTCCCCCATACTTTCATCTGAAGATGGCTAGCTCTTGAACACCCATGTCTCTAGTAGTGGGAGAAATACATTTTGGGTTGCTCTTGACCTTGTGTTTGATGAATGTTCTTCATTTGTAGGAAAACTACAGCATTTCACAAGGTTGTGCACAGTCCGTTCTAATTTTCTATTGCCTGTCAGTGTTACCAGAGCAGCTCTTCAGAGGAGGTATGCAGAACATTGTGTCTGTTTTCTAATGTGAGACTGAATGTGGGCATCTAGAAGGAAATGTATCTTTCCTACAGGTTGAGCTAAGTCTTGGTAGCTGTGGCTGCAATATTTGTAGTCCTTACAGATAGGCACTGAAAAGGACTTTTGCGTGTTCATTAGTAGTTTACACAATCTCTACACTTTTAATCTCTACACTTTTAAACTTATTAAGTTTAATATCTGATTTTTGTTGGTATTGCATTTTACAGCTGATAGCATAGCGATCATTAAATATTCCACTAACATTTATTATAATGAAGAATTATTTTGTTATGTTAGAGAGAGATGTTGAAACTTCCATGTGATTTTTAACTAAACTGTGTAGCCAGACTGACAGATTATGCTACTGTACAGGATATAAAAGGATGTAAGAGAAGTTTAAAATCACAAGAGCGGAGGAAGACAGTTATGTACAGTAAATAAATAAGATATCAGAAAGGATGACATGAGGGAAGTGGCTGATGTGAGAGGAGCATGTTAAAATAGAAGAAAGTGAAGGTTAGAAGCATCAGGCTGAGGACTAAAGAGTGAGAATGAGGTTTTGTGACAGAGGCAAAAAGAGCTCCCAGACTGGACCTTGGAGATGACAAGCAGTGGGAATGAAGGTAGTTATAGGGGGAAAAGAAAGGTAGTTACATTTCAGCATTCCTTAATCTAGGTCAGTAAGCTCCTTGGCACACAATTCACCAGAATATAACCAATTAAAGTCTGCTGTAATACCTTCCCCCCCTGCACAAGCTTTTGTCCAGGATTCACCTGAGATTAGGCAAAGACATCTGAACTCATTTGTTCCCTCCCTGCAACTTCAGCAACACTGCAGATACAAAAAATGAAACCTTGACTGCTATATCCCATCATCTAAATTCAGCTGCTCTTCCCTTTGGTATCACATCAGAACAATTTAAAGAGGCATGAAATAGCAGGACTCACGATGTAGGTGTTTAAGTTCTTGTGGCTCGGTCATGTTACTATCTTGCTGTATCTGCAAGGGTGTTGCAAACTTGATTAAAAAAATTAATGATGAGAAACAAAGAGATGAGCAAAGAGAACAAAAGAAAAAAGTGAAGGGAGCGTGGAAGAAGTTTATTGCATGCAAGTCATCCAATTATCCCTCAGAGCCCAAATCCCTTGTTTAATTGCCCAAGTTGATCCTTCAGGACTGAACGGATTAAATGAAATAGCAGGGCTGGTGGAAAGCAGCCTGTGGGAGGCATTTTGTGAATAGACTTGCATGAAGAGCAGAACGGAGTTTCTATTTGCGTCTGTTTGTCTGTGCCTTCTGTTATCAAAAGAGAGCAAAGAATGAAAAATATGAGGGCTTTTGATTAGAAAATAGTCCCTTCAGCTCAGAGTTGAGGCACTGGGGGGTGCTGGAAAACCTATCCTGATGCTTTTTATGCTGTGCTACTCTGTATGATATATCTCTCTCTGGGATCATAAACTCTTATTTTACACTATATTGAGTTCATTTGAAAAACTAAGGGAAAAGAAAAACTTTGCTAGAAACTGGAGCATGTCAGGATTGAGCTGGCATCAAAACAAGAGCAAGCTGCAGCCCACATTGTTGTCTCACAGCAATTGCATGTGTCAAACCCTCAATGGCGGAAGAAGACTGTCAAGCTTAATGTGCCTTAAAGGACTTCTGTTTTAATACATTCCTCTACAAATACACTAGATAAGGAAGAGTCCTGTCTAATAGTCTAATATCTCATCCTGTCATGCAAAATATCACCTGCCTTATACCCTTCTAAACAACATCATCCTCTCTCCCAGCATAAGAGGGGTGTAAAAATTAGGAAGCGAAAGAAAACAAGAATCTCCTGTAAAAAAAAGGAAGGTACAGGATATCAGACTTCTTCCAGTCTTGTTTTCTGTTGGCCAAAACCTCCAGTTTTGCCTGTTACAGTGCTCTGTGAAAGGGGACTTTCAGGACATAAACATATCCTCAAGCAGTGATGCTATCTTACTTTTATTTATATAATGCCACAGAGTGTGGTGCATCACTTTATAGAGTTTATAATAACATCAGGTCATCTCCCATAAAAATCTCAGTTGTTATGTGAGATGTTAAGATGTAAGACAGCATTAGAAGGAAAAAAGGCTACAGAAATGTTAGGTGGTTCATTTGAACGTCCTTAGGTGACATCCAGCTAAGAAATTAATTTCCTGAGAGAAACCTGCAGCAGAATGGAAACATTATCTGAATTAGAAGAAGCTTAGCAAGGAGGACAGAAAAAGAAATGCTCTCTAAGCAGTCCTAAACATGACGTATGCCTGCTTACACCTTGCCTACTTATACCTCAGATTTTAGTTGAGACTAGTTTTGTTGGGGTTTTGTTTTTTTTTTTTTAAATTTCTACTCAGTTATTTCATCAAAAAGTTTTTTCCAAGCTGCTCCATGGTGAACACTGAAATGATTCATGCAGTTAGACCTTTCTGACTGAATAATTGATACATTTTGACAGGCTGAATGTACAATGGATTACATTTGCTTCTCAGTACATGTATGATGATTAACGTAACTAGGTCTTACATGTACTCATCAAAGGGAGAAAGTGCCCCAAAGAGAATATTATTTGATGGTTCAATGAAGTGAACTTTGATACTGCACTTAGACTGTTGATAGCATTAAGATAGTCATGATCGTTTATGGATCTAACTGTCAAATTAGAAAATTTTGCTTGAGTTAAAGAGAAAATTGGGTGAAATGTAGAAAATTTAAAGAAACACCATTGATGTGTTTAGATCCAAAATTCCTCTCTCTAACTCCTGGTCTTAACTCCTGGAGGATGAATGAATATTTCTGAAATACTCTGATTTAATATGGTTCCATTGGACCTAAATCTGCTGGGATGTGTCCTAGCCACAGAGATTCCAAGAAAGATAATTCAAAGCTTTAAAAAGGAGCTTATTTGTACCTAGTGTAGAAAGCTGAGCTATCTATATAGTCAAAAAAGAGAACTAGTATCCTCAGGAGGGCATCCAAGTGAGATAGCTTTAGGCAGAGCTGTAAATGCTCCCTACCCATACATATTAATCCTGCCCTGAGGTCATTTAGTTACCAAGTTTATAGGAACTCATTAAGTCCGAATTTAACTGAACTTTCTTTCAGTACATAGTGCAAATGGAAGTCCATTCATGAAAGGTTGGCCATCCATAGCTCTCCAGGGATGGTCTGTTTTGCTCTTATACTGTTGTATGCCCCGGCGTCACAGTGAATGAGCATCACTTTTGCATCTAGCTTTACAGTCTCAGAATGAGGTGTGGAAATGCTGTGATTCTCATAAAATGAAGTCATTGTGGAGAATTTTCACATACAATTAGCAAAGGTATTAACAGAGAGAGATCCATATATAGTGCATACATAGAGATACCTTCATGGGCTAAATCAAAGCAGTCTAGAAACATGCCTGTCTCTAATGTCTTTCTCAAAAATCTGGTTTTCATAACATACACACTGAAAATTGGACATGTGACTATCCCATGACAGGTAAATGCAATGTCTAAATGTGAATGCCTAAGGTAACTTGAATGCATTGATGTCTCTTGTATCTTACCAGTTACTTCTCTTTGATGGCTATTCAAATACTACAGAGACAGAGACATGATTACCAAATTAGTAATTAACTGGGTTTTGTTTTTAAGTAAGATATTATTTCCATATTGTATTATACAAGTACAGTGAAAATAATGCCTTAATTGTTGAATAGTGTGTATTTGTAGCTTTTGAGTAAACTCGAGTTTGAATAGCAGCATGTTGTTTATGGGCATTTCCTCAAGCAATTTCAGTTGCATATGGTAGCCCGAATTTGTAAATGGACTTCTAAATGGCTACTAGAGAAGAATTTGTCTTTCAAGGGCAAAATAGCTATTGTATACAGCCATCTACTTCTACATGTTCCATTAATACCATTTATTCAAGCAAGATGAGAACCTATTTTGTAAGGTATTTTTAGAATCTGTAAGACCATAAGAACTTTTGCTTTCCGTAGACAATACAATAGAGTATATGATAGTTTGGGGGAGACATTGTTGAAAGAATATATTGAAACAGCATATAAGAATTCTGATATCTCAGAAACTGTAAAATTGTTAAAGGAATCATTGCACAATGTAGATGATCCCTTAAAATGCAATAAGAGATTATTTTAAGATTTGTAATGGAATTTTTCTCACTTGGTTATTATAATTGGCTCTATAAGTAACACATTTTAAATATTTTATGTTGGCAATGCCAGTGTAACAAAGGACTTAACATGAGAGAAATGCAAATAGACTTTTTTTTACTTCATATGCATTTATTAATGGAAAATTGGTTCATAAATGATTTTTGCAAGGTTACCCATCTTTTCAAGAGTTGGTCTTTGCTGCTATCACATTCTGAGAGCCACCCTGATATGATGTAATAGGTTTCTCAAAAGAAGGGAATAATCTATTCTGCCTATTAATACTGCATGGAGCAAAAATTTACAGTGGAAATTTAAAAGGCATTCTTGCCTAGCGATGAGGAGAATGAAGCACTGGAAGTAGCTTGCCCATAGATGCTATGCATTTCTCCAGTGTCAGAAATCTTTACGGTCAGGTGAGACTGGCTATAGCTGATCCTCTTCAGAGCAGAAGATCTTCAGGTCCCTTCGAGCTCTGCTCTTCAGCTAGAGAATAACCATCTCAATTCACTGAGCATTTTTATGTTGGCTGTTACGCGATACTGTGTAGACTCCTTGATGGAAAAGTTACCAATTCACATTACTATTTTTTCTGCTTGTCATGTAGGATTAGATGATCTTTTTAGGAATATTTGTCCCAATAAAATAATTTTTTGTGTCATGCTAACATATTTACATACTAAGTTTTGAAAGACATTTTTCTAGGTTTAAGGGGAAAAGGAGAGCTGTTAGAAGTGATAGCATTTATTTAAAGGACTCAGTACTAAGTAGTTCAACACAAGTAAATTATCTTGACCTTAATGTAAACTCAATATATAATAGAAACTTGCAACTTACTTTTCTAGAGAGGCAAATGTTTAGGTTTTGTATATCTAAAAAATAAAAGCTGCAACTGCTATGTTTAAACTCTTCTTATAAATATTTTTAAATAAGTATCTTGCTTTGGGTTCTTTAAGAAACACCTCATTATTACTGCAGTGGTCTTCAGGGTGCTTTTAATAAGCAAAATCATGTAAATTGTTAGAGTGGCTGGCAGCTAATAGACTTCAAGATTTGGATGAATTATTTTGTGCTCATACAAGTAATAGGCATATTAACTTTGAGCATTTCATCATCAAATCTCTAATACAAGTGAAACACACTGAATAGTGATACTTAGCACTTGTAAAGTGCTTTACTACTCTGAAGCATTGCATAGACAATTGTTATTGAAACTCTGTGATCAGTAAGCTGTTATCTCTGTTTCAAGACAAAATATCAACCCAGCTGTAATGCAAATTGCACTGACTGGAAGTGTGCAGTCAGAGAGGTTTCTTTATAGGCTTGTACTCCTCCCTAGATGTTTGCCGTTGATCACCCTTAGAAGATAGGGAACAGATGGACATTTTCTGTGATCGACTCCAGCTATTTTTGTTTCTTTTAAGGTGGAAAAGTTGTCAGAAAAAAAACAAAACCAAAAAAAAAAAAAAACATAAGTAAGAACTCCATAGTTTTGTGAACTTAATTGTATACACAATTTGCTGGTTTCTTGAATCCATTGGCAGGCACTTTGCAAAGCAAATGGAAGTGGTTCAATTAGATGCAAACACATACTGAACAAGTCACCCGAGTTCTGCTTATAGAAAATCAAAGCCTACTTAATACAGTCAAAGGGATCTACAGTGCGATTTACCTCATCCTAAAGGAAATGGCTAAATAGGTCAGCTAAATATGTCCTGTCTTCTTTATGTTAATTGACTAAGACAAATTACACAAATATAGTTGTCTTTATTTTATTAAGTGTATCCTACTTGCTTTCTGGCCGCTAGTACTCAAGAAGTTGCCATTTAAATCTGGGACAGTATACCCTTTACTGACATTAGTAAAGAACAGTGCCCTAAATCTGTGTGTAGTTATCATGCAAGTACTTACTATTTATTTTGGGGGCAATGGATGAGGTGGTGTTGTTTTGTCATTTCCACCACTAATGGAGACAGGTAGTAGAAGATGGGTATGAGTTTTCAAGGCGACGCTGGGAACAACCACTTCCAGCAGCCACAGTGAGAGTTACCAGCAAGCTGTCTACTATTTTTTAGCACCTCACCTACTACTTAGTGTAGCACATTTTAAAGCTGTGAAGGGGAATAGGAATTGTGCTCAACTTGTGTTCTAAATTTGTCTGGCCAAGTTATTGTTTGCCAGTTTTCTGCCTGTTCTGTATTTAACTTTTCTAGCCTCATTTTTAACTGCTTGCAGCACTTTTCTATGTACTGTGCTGCACCAGGGAAATACTCTGGAGTCAAACATGCAGAAATCAGGGCATTCAAAAATATAAACCATAATTTAATCTTTTTTCCCTAAATTGGCTGTCAGAGTGTTGCTCAAAGGCTTCATTGGGAAGGTAGTGCTCTGCATGGCTGCACGTGCAAAGAGTGACATTTAGCTGGGTGTGTTGCTATTCCTGCTGCTGGATTGCACTGAAAGATCAGGCCTTATGGTGCACACATATTTTGTAGGAGAACATAAGTCATTTGTGCTGGTTTAGATTAAATTACATTCCATCAGTGCTCTAGATTTTATTATCACCAAAATAATTCAATTCACCTGCCACTTAATATCTCCTCTTCCTCTTTTTCTGCTCAAGACTGAGAACAAATGTTGAATGAAGTTATTTTAAACTTGTAATTTTGAGACATATTAAACTACATCTTTCTTGTCATAGGCTGTTTGAAGTTGTCTGCTTTGTCAATTATTAACACCTTGGCTTCTGCTGGACTTCCACTGAGCACTCTTCTGTTTCATTATACAAAAGTAAATCAGAATTGTGGTTTTAGCACATCTTTTCTCTCTTTCTATGCAGTCTTCCTGAGAAATTAAATGTTATGTTTTAAAGTATTGAGATTTTTCATCTTCAACCTAAACTTTGTCTTCAGAATGTAGTTACAAGAAACATTTGCTTATGGAACTCCGCAATATCTCTTCAATAAAATACAGCCTATACCCCTATTACTTTCTCTTGATATCAACTGTTAGGTATATTTATTTACTGCTTAAGAATCATTTTAGCATTCAGTTTGTTATTGTTTTTTAAATAATGTATCTAACAGAAAGCAATGTTATTTTTCTTTTTCTATCATGAGCTTTGTGCATCCACCCACTTCCTTTTTACTATGATAAATTTCCTTTGTAGTTGATTATAGTGATTTTCTGGTTTGACATCCCTCAGATTCTGCCTACTAAATCAATATCATCTTTCAGTGAATGTTGTTATTGTGATGAACTTTTTTCCCAAATTTAAAGAATACTTTAGAAAAACCCAGGTGAAGATTTTTTATGGTGTGTCAGTTTGTGTTCTTCATATGCTTGTTTCTCAGTCAAATCTAAGTCAGTTATTGTCTAAAGGTTTCTCATTTTCTACTTTTATAAATTGCTATGGTCCAGGTTTTTGTTTCCCAGGCTGGCATTTATCTTTGTCGTGTAGCTGTCCACATTCTGAAGTATACAAATACCATAGAGCTCTGATGTTCTTTCGTTAAATATATTTGAGGTATTGACCAGATTACAGAACTCATCAATTCCCTCTTAAGACACAAAATGCGTCTCAAGTTCTGTGGAATGGGGTGTGTGTGTGTTTGTAAATCTTTGTTTGCTTACTTATCTGGGAAACTACAATCTGTTGCCAAAGCTGGTTATCATGAGCTTTGATTATAAATCAGCAAGGACAATTGCTGAAAAACATAGTGAGAAAAATTGTATATGGTTAGAGAAGAGTTCCTTTGACTTTGGAATAGCAAAGGGACATTGCCAAGGGAATAAGAATATTCATTTCTTTTAATATGTATATGTCTATGGATGTAGATATTCTATTTTGCAGTGTTTGTTGTTATTGTTACTACAGTGTCACTGTATCTCTTGAGACTTCTTTATGACCTAAGGGTTCTTTTCTCTTTAAGTTTAATTTTAATTGTGTTGCATCCATATGTGCAGGCTTTTAGTATATGAAATTTTGTAAAATGTGCCCATGAATGTGTTTGGCTTTAGCTGAGTGATTTCTGGTTTCCTAGTATAATCTTCCCAACAGAAGGCAGGGGGAATTCTGTACTGTTATAGACATGTGCAGTTAGTTGCTTCTACTAAGTGTTTTTGTCCTTGCAATTACATTTATCTGGTAGCTTCTCCTTATCCAAACAAACTTTCAGCAACAAATTGTTAATTCAAAATTTCAGACACTATACTGAAAAAGCTAATTATCCTAAGAAGCTTTTTGACTGCAGTGATTTTGGAGGTTCCCCTAGCTTTGCAGTTTTTCAAGGATGCTGAAGGATTTTGTATACAGAGGTATCACTGTTGTTGAGACGGTGAACCTGAGAACATCACCACGGATGTTAATATCTCTGTGTAGGACGAGTCCACATTCCCAGAGGTCTAGTGCTCTTGCTTCTGTAAACAACTGAGCTAGTGTGGTGTTTCACAGCCACCGAAATAGAGGAATGTTGTGTTGCCCTGCTGCTTTCTCCATTTCTGACGGTCTGACCTTCTTGCAGTGCCAGCTCAGGGATCACAGGGCCATTTGCTGAGCCAGATCTGCTCACTGACTGCACAGAAACTTTCCACTCAAGTTCATTATCTGCCAAGATAGTGGCATCATTAGTCTCATGAGGATTCTGGTGATTACCAGAGCTGGAGTTATGTGAACGTGGTGTTACGTTATGAGCACGGGGGTGGGAAAGGGAAGAAGGGGCCAAGGCCATGGAAGGGACATGACTGGAAATTCTGAACACTTGGATTGCATCACTCTTTTTCTTTTTTTTTTTTTTTTTTAGTAAACTGGCAGCCTGGTATGAATTTGTGTCAGGCTGTGCTTTACCCTAGAAAGATATAAAGTGCTTCAAAGTTGGGAGCCAGACCTGGCTCCTTTCTGTCATATTTTTGTAATATTTATATTTTTTTTTATGTTAATAGCTGGCCATTAGGTGAAATACAGGGGAATATTATTTCAAAACCTGTCAATTTGTCTTATATTAAGGATTTTGTAGTTTTTTGATATGATTTTAATTTTCTGTCATTACTGTAATTGACTAACCGTGCTGTAAGGCTTGCCTCAGCCTTTCAATTTAAGAAGTCCATACCTAGGGCAATATTTTCCAATTCAAATACATAAATTTGGTCTGTCATCCATTTTCTGTAATCCAGTAAGACGTATTTTCAATGACATAATACCCATGATTCTGAAATATCGTATTTGGGGTTTTCTGCACTGAATTAATGCATTTTGATTTTGGTGCCTAAGAGAAGGTCTGAGCATTGGCAAATGTTGACCATATGACATGTAAACATTGCTAGAGCAAGTTGAATAGACAGGGGCATCTGTTTGTCCTAGGGAGCAACATCAGGTGTTTTTAGCATTTGTGAAAGTGCATGACCTGAAAAGAGAAAATAAAGATGGCATAAGAAATGCTGCAGCAACTAATCACAAGTCTTCTGCCAGTGTTACAAGTACCTGATACAATGTGACAGCAGCGAAATACAAATATGAGGATCACTTTGACAGAATGACTAGAAAGGAGCTGTGAGAAGGATACAGAATTGCTAGATACTCCAGCCCAAGCAATATCAATGACCCCAATAGGAAAAGTTAAAAAGGGAAGCTTTTGGGCTCCTGTAGTGAGTTGCTCAGACAAAGTAGATACTTCTAGTTTCTCAGCTGCCTTCTGCTCAAGATAGGCAATGTCTGTGGTGTAGATGCACAAACTCAATACTAAGTAGATGTAGTTGACATATTTTTCTTCTTTTATTGTAATTGCTTGATGTCCTTCCCTCTTCTGTTTGAAGCAATGTTGTTTAGAGCAGAGCAGCAGTAGCTCAAATTGCATTTTTAATTTGAAAGCAATAAGATTAAGTTACCTGGCAAGAATTCAGTAGCCAGAGTTTGACACTTACAATAGTTTATTTTACAGGATTAGACAGATTTCTTTGTCATCTCTAGTGGTTGAAACAATTAAGCACATGCCTTGCATGAACAGAAAAAAACAGTGACTATAGAGAGTGTTTAAGTAATTCTCATTCTTTCATGGTATTCATTAGTTTTGTAGTTCGGAGGTTATGATCCGCTTTATAAAGAAACATTGTTTTCAGAAATTGAAATTATTTCTTATGAAAGTGTAATTCTATTCTAATCAAGTTATACTCTGCCTTGCAACAACATTGGCAAGAGGAAACATAAAACACTTTTCTTTTATGGTAGTGAACAAAATGATATATGGGACTGTGCAACACAGCCATGAACGCAATGCCAATGTATATTGAATGTGAGACGTGGTCTGTCAGCTACAACTGTGACTCATGGGGTCCCTCACTCCAGACAATAAGCTTGTCAAAAATCCAAGAGCTTTTGGAGAAGAAAAGATGCTAAGAAATAGAGCAGTATATGTACCACATTGGGTCCCCACATCCTGGTACTTGAACTTCCCTGTGGGTTTATTTGTTTGGTTTTTTTTTTTAATGCCTTTGCCTAGACGCTACCGCTGTTTGGTCTTTGGTTTAACATGCATATTGGAAAGCACCATGCAGGTCAGGCCCGGGGTGCTGGGTGTAACTATGGCAAATAACTAATCTTGACCCCTCTCTGCCTATAACTATAGTACAGTTGCTCTCAGTGGATGAGACTAACAGAAGCAAGAGTAGAGCTAGAATAAGAGAGATGGAAAAATATCAAATAGTTACAAATATTAGCAAAGTTCACTTAAAGGAAGATTATAATAACATGTTTTGTACTGAAGTATATGCGTCTATAAATAGGGATTCTATGTATTTTGTAATTATAGGGTGTGATTATGTGATGCATTTTTTCCTTACAAGAACATATTAGGCATTAGGTAATTATACAGCAGTGATACCAAATCTGACATTAAAATTAGTGCTTTGAGATTTATACTTTTTTTTTTTTAAAAAAAAAGACCTTAAAACAGTAAGGACTTCAGGTATTTGCAGTCTTTACTGACTTGTTAGGCATAAAGATGGTACTGTACCCCTTTCCTGAATCTACTAATTTTAAAAGCTTAATTCTTTGAAGTATTCTGTTCAGCTCATACTGTAGCAGGCGGTGACACTTAAACAAACCAAAGATAACATTCTCATATGAACAAGTGATCACAAAAGATGCTGTCTTTCATCCTCACTTCTGACCATCTGTTTAGAAGAGTCACAGGAAGCCAGTCTGTAATCTGTGGTTAAAAGTTTCAAATCACATGCATTTTTTGTGACACATACAAATAGAGTTCTGTAATAGTTTGTAGTACCTCTAAAAGTTGGGTGAATTGACCTAGACGTCTGCCAGATATACCCAGTCCTTGCACACAAAAAAAGGAGCAGGTAACTTTTTTGAAGCTCACGTGTGTTTATGATTTCGCTTCCCTTAAAACTACCTTCCCCTGGTGTGCTATGTGTTTTACTGCTGTCTTAAACCATTCACATATATTTTAGTGTTATTTTCCTATGTGATAAAATTGTTACATATAGTTTATATGCATATTCTTTTCTTTTTTAATAGTTTTGATCAGAGAAGTAGTATTTTCACACTGATTCCTCAATGCCTTCATCAGGTAGCCTTCAAACCTGGAGGGATGCCTTAACTAGTACTTTCTAGATAGCAGCTCATCAGATCTCATGCAAAAATTTTGCTTGAAATCCTGAAACGTGTAGAAAGAAGGAGATAAAAATGTTATACGAGACTAGGCTGCAATACTTATAAAAAAATAGTGAGAGGCTTGTGTTAGTTTCTGTGATAGATTAATGTGGTCTCTGCAGCATTGTTCTCCATAGCATCATCACCAGGGTTATTATAACTAACCTAAGATTAAATGCCTTGAATAATGGAATATCCACTCTCATCCAGGGAAAATTTTTCATATTAGAATGTGAATGAACCACCTGATTCTTTTTGCCAAAGGTAGCTGTATCTGGCTTATTTTATAAATCAGTGTAAATACCTGCAAAGCTGCACCAAGCCCAGTAAAGTTATTTAGGGGTTCAGTAGTTAGATGTGTACATTCTGTTCAGTTTAGCATTTTGCTGTCTGGGGAACATTGTTTTCAACTTATTTTATAGAGACAGAGGAAAAGGGAAAGATGTCTGTAAATACTCTAGGCACATTCCAGGCAGTCTGAAGACAGCATGTTGACCCTGGAGAATATTCACTTAAAATTGCTGGTCTTTAACAGTTCCTTAAGCCACTTCTATTTCAAGAATACTTAGTTTCTCAGATTTATGTGTTCATGTAAATTTTATTGATGGACTATATTGACCCAGAAATCATAGGGTAGTTGTTGGCTTTTTTTTACATATGATCATAGAAAAAAAATATATTAACTCTTAGGACACATCTAAGAAATTTCAAGAAGCAAATGCATTAGAAGAAACTGATTCAACAGAGCTGTGATTTATGGATCACCAGTGGGACGTGGCATGTTTAATAGTATATAGAAGTATAAGGCTCTTATTGTCAGTGATAGTTTTTGAAGTGTATTTTTTCTTTCTAAATTTGCAATCCATAGCTATGGCAACAAATAAATATAGCAGTCACATTTACAACATAGTTATTGCATTTTACATTTGCTATAAAAGGTGTGTTTTAAAATAATTCTCAGAAGATTGATTATAGCAGTTTTACATTAGGGTTAGCTTTCTAATAGGTCCTGAGAGTGAGAATGTGCAGCTTTTACTGTTTACTAAAATGAGCCAGTAAGTTTTCTAGACTTAGAGTAAATGCTGTGACTTGCATCAGGGATTAGATTTTCAAAGTATGCATGTGATTGTATTTGAAAGTACTCTGCCCTTTTTTTTATATCAGTTATCTCAGGAATTCCATGGTTAACTACAGTTTACCACAGTTACAAAGCAGGAGCTCCTATTTATCGGTCAAGCACTATTTTTATGTTTGAACAAAACACCTATTGTTTTGCTTTGCTTATCAACAAGCACTACTGTTTTCAGCAAAGGTTACTTTTAATAATTAGGTTTTCTAAGGCCAAGAAGTCAACTATATCTTTAATGACTTGAGTGACATCACTAGGGCTGCTTATGCTCCTTCGCAATAGTCTGCTTTGTGTGAGCAGATCACATTAACTTTAAGAGGAGTAGCGCAGATGCCGAGGTCAGGGCATTGGTAAGGAAGAGATCTTTGAGTAAAATAAAGACCCAAAGCTAAAACTATCCAAGGCGAAGGAACAATGAACTGCTGTTTAGTAATATGGTAGCTGCTCTTAAGTTAATTTTTTTCATTTTTAAGTTTTTTCTGTGTATCCTCTCCCTGTAAAAAATTGGATGAGGAGCAAGGAGAATCCTCAAGGTCTGTGCAAGGAGTAGTAAAAACCCAAAAAGATATTCTGATGCCATGGCAGTAGTGTTTTTTCTGCCGTTTTTTATATTTCAGCACTCTAAACATAGTGGCACCTTTAATATATAAAGTGATTCTCATAATCAAGTGGAAATTATTATTATTTTATTATTATTAAGCAGCATAGACTATATTTTTTTAGTAACTGGTTGAGAAAGCCTATTGTTTACAGTTGGTCTGTGGTTTGGCATTGATATATATAAGTATAATACAAAAAGGCTATTGTTTATCTCTGCTTGAAAGATAGGATAGGCAGATTCTCACCCATTCCTACTTAAGAATACTCCTTTAAATTGTGTATGGAGGAAGAACAGGAACTGCTTCTTGTCTTGAATCAGAGAGAAAAAGAAGAGGGAACAGAATTAGTACATGGAAAATGGAAAGGAAGGCAGTGAAAAAAGTCACTTATTGAAGAGAGTGAGAGCCAGTAATGGATGTTACTACAGGTAGAGAAGATGGGAGAAAATGCTGATGGCAAATAGCCTGAACTGGAAATATCCTTCACCAAAACCACAGGGAGAAGTGGTGGAATAATATGTAGACATTTGTATGAGATTTAAAAATTGCACATCCCATCAGGCTGAGTAATATTCATCCATGTGTTGCGTACTGTTGTAAATGTTAGGATTTTTTACACCACTTACCAGCTTGCTCCCATAGATTCAAAAATGCAGCCTCTACTGGTTGTGTTAGAAGTAGCTGAGGAATAAACATGCCCCATTATTGAAATATGTCAGACAAAAAAAGATTCCGTACATAGAATGCATGAAAGGGAAAGATTGCTCTTCTCTCAAGGGGATTGGCAACAATAACAGTATAAAGTTAACTGCATGGATGTGTTCCAAGTAATTTTAAAACTTAAAACATCATATCACATTTTTTGTGTGATGGCTTTATCTCATTGCTAGGGCAAAGTACCTTTCCTGTTGGGATGTAGAGTTATGAAAACACAAATCCACAGCAAGACCTTCCAACTTGGAAGCTGCTTAATGACTGATGCCTAAAAAATGAGGTGCCTATACTGGAGATGATGCTTAATTTAGATCCTTCGGGTGCCTTGAGCTCCACTTCTGTGCATGACCAAAACTGAGCTAATCCAAATAGCTTGACATTTCTCTGCCTACTCCCATCTGTGTGTGTGGAGCACATTGAATATGCAGCTGGAGGCCTCACACAATGTGTCGTGGTGGCTGCTGAAACAGAGGAGCCAAATTCATCATCCTACACCAGAATGGGTATGACGGCTTTTAGCAAATGAAAGGCGAGAATCCACTTCTCACCTTTTTGCACTGCTTTTCTCCCTTTGTTAAAATTGTGCCACCATAGAGCAAAAAATACCAGAAGAAGAGACTGTGACACTTTCCCTGGAGGTTATGGTATCTTGCTGAGGATGTGCAGCTGTTTATGCTCTTGCCTTCCTTTATTCTGCCCAGTGACTATTACTATAGGTTGTATAAATAGATCTCCAAACTGTTTAAACTATATCTTTTATTGCATAAGTCCCAGTTCTACAAGGCAACGAGGTGGCGGAACTGAAATGATTTCTCCTGTCATATAATGTCATGCTCACTTTTTCAGATGCTGCTGCGTTGTATATTTAGAGAAACAGCTGCTTTCTAGGGAATGGGTTGGAGGCCTGAGGAAGAAAATGTTTTCCTCTATGCAGGTTTATAGGAGCTACTTTGCTGTGATTGATTGTGAGAGTCTAAGTGTCTGAACACAAAACAAAAGCAGGAAAAAAAGATGGGGGAAAAGGAAGACAAACTGAGATGTGAGAAGACAAATTGCTCAATAAATACAAGCCATAAGAACTCCTTCATTCTGTGTGCAGCTTGCTCAGGTTTCCATGAGAAAATCTTGCCACATCTCTTTCCAGTAGGAAATGTCAATACAGATTTTAATGCTGCAGGGAAAAGTGAGAGTGTTAGTTTGAGTACGACACAGATGCTGGCAGGTTGTTCTCTCTGGCTTAGAGCTTTGGTCATCCCAGTTGCTGTCTTCAGCCACTGCTCCTAGGTTAGTCCCCTTTATCCATCACAGAAGCTCATGCCTTCCCATGAAAAGTTTGCAGTCAGTGCTTTCCACTCCTGCAGAGCATCTTTGAGATCCAATGAAGATTTGATTAGCATTATTGACCAAAATGTAGTATCTCAGGTAGTCATCTCAGTTATTCTTCATGACCTCTTGGGACACTTTCCTGAAACTTGCCATGCACGAATGTTTTCCTGCACGACATTGTTTATTGCCAGGCAGAACTCTATGCTCTGTCTCTGACCTTGCTCTTGAGAGAAGCATCATGCATGTCACATGCCATGGGATTAGGACAAAGCCATTTCTGTGCTTCTCTCTCTTAATATTAGTGTCCCAAATACTCGGTTTAGAACTGTAACAGTTGGTTTACTGGACATCTTGTTGATGCTGTTGTGTTCAAATAATATGTCAATGGGATGAATAAGGAGCTGATCCAGCATTTAATGAGAGCTTAGTGCTTCTCTGTAACTTCATATCTCCATAATGATTGTGTCATCAGACACTGATATGTTATCAGATGTTAAACAGTGTAGTATTGGCATCATAGGCTCTCTTGAATGCCTGCTCCTGACTGAGGCTGATGTTTTAACTCTAATTCAGGGATTCTGTTGCTGGAGAGACAAACGTCTTACCGCTGCAGCATATGTGCAGTAACTTTGTGCCAACCTAGCAGACCGTAAATGTGCAGCAGCTATGAAATCCAATGAAAACTGAAATGCAGCAGTTTACTTGGTTTATTCTGTTTTGGAGTATCAGGAGCTTAGATCTTGAAAACTTGAGGATGGATCATCCTATACTTTGCTGCTGAAAAGCAGCACTAAGAAAGTTGTTGTTTACCAACTTTTCAGAAATATGCTGTCAAAAACCCCCATATCTTAGATAAGATAGACATTGCATTAAGAACCTTAGAAAAATGTAAATTAGGATTTGGCTTCCTTCTAGATAGAGTTCATTTCTTAAAGGTGTATCTTCTCCCTCAGAAATATGCACTAGAGACTTTTATTAAACACCTTAATCACGGTTTACCACCCATCTTCCCTTTATGTGTCCAACTGCCCAAACAGTGTGGGCTCTCTGGTAAATGATTTGGTGCTGAGTTTGATGGATAATCTCAGCAAACCTGTGAACTGTACAGGTTTGAGCTGGGAGAAGTTTGAATTTGTCCATACAAGCTGTGTGTCGCAACACTTTTGCCTGCATATAATGCACCAAATGCAGTTATGCAACGGAGGAGAATATCAAAGATGTTTTGAAGGTTGCAAATGGGCTTTATGAGTGAGAATCATCCTTTTTCTTGCTTCCAAAGATGAAAGTGCTCAATTTTTGCACACATGAAAAAAAAAAAAAGTCTGTTAGATGTTTTAAATGTAAAAACTGCATAATGTGGCTTCTTGTCATATCTGTGGTTCCCTTGTGGATGAACATTTTAATCAGATGGTTTTGTACTTTAAAGATTTTTCATTTGATTTACAACTTGCAGGAGTGGAGTAGCAGTAAGCAATCAGGGAGAATGCCATGGAGAGGACAAAAGGAAGGTGAAACACAGCGTTAATAATTTAGTTTCAATAACTTTAAAAGGTTTACCAGTCACTTTTAACCTTGTATCAGAAAAAGGAAAAGCACAAGAAGAAAGCTGCTGCAGTGAATCATAAAAAGGTTTCTTTTAATTTGTTACTCATTTATCTTAAGTCCAGATAGAAAGCAAAAAATGCATTTCTTAAACAAAAGGGTCAGAAAAACAACTACCCATCAATTTGACTTAGTCCTTTTGGAAGAAATGCCTGCAGTTTCTTGTGGGTCAGTAAAGTGATGAAGTGACAGTAACTGTAGCTATGAAAATCATAAAATAATTGAATAATTTGGGTTGGAAGGGATCTTAAAGTTCATCTAGTTCCAACCTCCCTGCCATGGGCAGGGACATCCCACTAGATCAGGCTGCCCAAGGCCCCATCCAACCTGGCATTAAACACTTCCAGGGACAGGACATCCATAACATCCCTAGGTAATCTCTTCCAGTGTCTAACCACCCTCGTTGTGAAGTATTTCTTCCTAATTTCTAGTCGAAATATTCCCGTCTCTAATTTAAAGCCATTCCCCGTCATCCTATCACTACATGCCCTTTTAAGAAGTCCATCCTCAGCTTTCTTGTAGCCCCCTTCAGGTACTGGAAGGCTGCTGTAAGGTCTTCTCGGAGCCTTTTCCAGGTTGAACAACCTCAACTCTCTCAACCTCTGCTTGTATGGGAGGTGCTCCAGCCTTCTGATCATCTTTATAGCCCTCCTCTGGACCCATTCCAGCAGCTGCATATCCTTCTTATGTTAAGGATTCCAGAACTGGACACGATACTCCAGGTGGGGACTCACAAGAGTGGAGTAGAGGGGTAGAATCACCTCCCTCGACCTGCTGTAGAGGTGATATGTGGAAGTAGAAGTTTAGAAGTGTTATTAGTATTTCGGACTAGCCAAAGCAACATTTTAAGCATGCAGTGGGGTTTCACTGCTTAAGCAGCCTAGGCATCTAAATGTTTCTGATCTCAGGAAATTAGATACCAACTGAAAGCTTCACACACTTTAACAAAATAGGCAAGCACCTATGTTCAGGTTTCTTGCCTCTTGGCTTGCAGGGTCTGAATCTGTATCTGGTCTCCTGTGAGCCAGAGTCACATAAAAAGTGACATCTTCAAGATGGTTGTGTGGGAGGTTTTTTTTAAAAAAATCTAGTTTTGTTTTTGTTAGGAAGGATTAGGGTATCATAAAAATTCATGTGGCATTTATATACATCACTCCTCAGCTGAACAGTTGTGCTTTGATATTTTGAATGTGTACATTTTAATTTTTTCTGCAAATGAGCTACTTGTATTTCAGTTTTTGGCACAATACTTTGAAGCCATCTTGTAACTCTCTGTCTTCATTGTATTAGGCACTTTGTACAACACTGTTGAAACTGAAAGTGTTCCTAAGTAAAGGTATTAAATGCCTGAGATTCTAGAAAGAGAACCCAAACTTTGGGATCTGCTGTGATCTAGTTTCATAAAAATAGTCTAACACTTTAATGTTCAGATATCTGGACTATATCTTGGATTATGGTATATTTTTGTATGTATTTGCCAAATATGGGATAATAATAGTATTTTGTCAGCTATAAAGTTCTCCATAATATTTATACAACAAACATTAAATACCTATTTATATATCTTCTGTGCAACTCTTTTCTGTACAGCAAAATTTTAAAATTGTAGAGCATTAACTACTCCACTCAAAACTGCAAGATGTGCTCTCTTTATGGAGTAGTCTTGTTACCATTTAACAGCAAGATTCTGTATTTGCTTTTTTTGCAATTTTATATTACAGTTTGAAAGACTGTGCTCCCAGTGTACTTTTTTGTTACATGTCAGACTGAAATAATTTATTTGCATTGCAGAAATGATCAATGACTTCACTTGCAGATATAAAACAAATGCATGTGAAAACAGAAACCCTCCTCTAAAGAGATGACTTCTTTATTTATATTGAGGAGCATCATGTAAGTGCAGAAAATAGCTAAGAAGCGAGAGCATGATGATTATATAATTTTCACTGCTGCCCAACCTGATGATTGTAAAGACTCAGATTTTTTTTTTTTTAAATATATGAGCTGGTAAAATGAATTATTTCCAGCCTGTGCCATTGTTGATTGGCTAATTACTGTTTACCAGTATATCAGAAATGTTTCTCTGAGAAGAAGTTGAATGGAAAGTGAGGACAGAAAATTTGCAGTTTAATCCAGAAAATGGACAGGCTGCATTAAAACAAAGTTAAAATTACAAGCAGTAAAACCTCCTCAACTGAGGATCTCTCTGAGCAGGTCACCAGGTTTAGAAATGTGCTCGTGTTCTTAGCTGCTCTTTGGCATGCGTATTTTGCTGAGATGGGAAAGTATGCTTGTTCTTATAGTGGTTTATGTGGGATTAAAGTAAGGTCTTTCTGATTTGTTTGCATTTTAATGAGAATGTAATTTCTTAGTCTTACATCCATGTAAAACCCCCACACTGTCAGATTTGTAAGGATATACATGAGTTTAAAAGGAACAGTAGTTAATTAGCATTTGCAATATAGTGCATCTTTGAAATGTGGACAGGGGGTGGGACAAGTCTGAAACCAAAATAGCCTGGCATGCCATAAGTTTCTATTTGAAGTGACCTAATTGAACTAAATCAGTGCTTTTTGTATTCATGGATAGTCTGTTTCCTCTGATTTTTATTATTTTTACTAAATTGCTCCTTATTAGAAATAGCTGTAGTTGAGTCCATGAATTGTTGACAAAAGAATCTCTTCAGCTCTGCCTTTGATTAATTGTGGTATGCTGTTGATCTTTGGAATAGTATTCTGTAGCTTCAGCTTTTAGAACAAAAGGATAAAACTTTTATAACAGAAAGAATGGAAGTTTGAAGAAATTTTAGGAGAGCTATGCAAACACTTTCCATATGAGTCTTTGTCCAAGAGAGTTTTGTTCATGGTAAATGAACAAATAAGCCTGTTGATATCAAGTTGAATTTTTAAAAAATTTACTGCAGGGAGCATCTGTAGATACTTTTTTGGAAAATTTCCTCATCTGAGGTATGTGGTGTGTTGTAAGACTTCCAGTAGTAAGCTCCTTGCTTGTTAAGTAATGCACAAGTATCTAAATTATGATGGTGTCTTTACTATTTCTTAATCTTAGCCTCAGCTGTGTTGTTCCTGGAATCTTTGCTAAATTTATTTTGAAGGCACTAACTCATGGGAGCAGTCCCATGATTTCAATTTGAATGTTTGAAGTGGGGTTTTGTAACATTTTATTTATGGAGTTCATTTATTGACTTTTCTGCAAGGCTCAGCACTGTAGTGTCTGAACACCTCATGAACACTAATTCATCAAGCATCTCAGCACTCCATTGCAGTTAGGGAAGTTTGATTTTATGCATGGGGAGTTGAAGCACTTAAAAACTGGCTGGCACAAGTGCCTCGACACTTTGTGGCAGGGTTGAGGAAAGAATCTGTGTTCTCTGATTCCTGCTCCAGCATTTTGAGTGAAAGACCATCTTTCCTCTCAAAGCAAGTTTGCACTTGTTTTCTAGTGACAAATAGACTGTCAAAGTAGTTTAAAGGTCCGTGATGATTGGAAGCCATCAGCTGTGATTCCAGAGTTAACTGGGAGCCTTCATTTCCCCTCTGCTGGCAGTGGCCACTGCCCCTTGAATTGTGTGGCACAAAAAAACCCCTGGGGCTGCACCACAATGTCATTGTAGTTCACATGAAATTGAAAACTCTGAGTGATTCAGGACATGGAACAGACACCAGTAAATTGTGAACTACATATATATGTACATGTCTGGTTTTGGTGTGAAGTTGTTGATAGCCCTGTGACAGGTGCGTGGCTGGAGTGGGCTCGCGGGACGATAGGGAGACCAGTCTGTGTTTTGGCTGTGACAGGAGCACTGCCATCTGCCCAGGCGCTTGGCTGAGGCTTCCCCATGGTGTGTAGCTCTGACATGTGGGGAAAAACTTTGCATTCCTTGTTTTTTTTTCCTTCAAAAGGGAACATAGATGTGCTGTCAATGCAGTAGGGAGATGAGAAAAATGTCATCTGTTTAATGTCTTCCCTCGTGCTTTCTGAAGGAGAGCCTCTGTCAGGGTTTCTTATTACCAGATCTTAATTTATTGTCAGAGATTGTGTTATACCAGCCTAGATACTGGATTTACTTACAAAGAAACATGCAATTTTCAGGTGCATTGAAAAAAGAGAAAAAACAAGAAAGAGGAGGGAGCAACATAATTGCCAAAAAAGAGAGAAGTGTTTCCATGTGGGAATATCATCAGAGTAAAGGAAGGGATGTTAGGAAAATTATTCTCATGTTCAAAGTTTATTTTAGTTTGGTACATCTGTACAAATGCAATTTACCTTTAAGAGTAATTGGCTGTTGCGTTAAGCTCCTTGTCCACTGTGAGGAAATCACCATTATAGCTTTCATATGGGAAGGAATTCAGGAGCGCCTTGTTTACATTGCTACCATTTATAAAACATTTAAAGCAGCTATTCTGCTGAATAAACATTTGAGAGCCTGAAGGATAAGCATATCGCTTAAACTTCTTAAGACTAAACTTTCCAAACCATTTCCTGCCAGAGGGACCTAGCAGTAAAATTGCAAACTCTGTGCTCCAAGATGAGATAGGCAGAATTAGATTAAGCAGCTTACTGTTGACATGTCTATTGATCTGGGTTCAGCGCCGTTTCCTGTCTCTGCTAGCAGTTAGATTGCTGTATACAATAACACAGTGGCCTGGTTTATGTGAAACTGGGGGACTCCGAGCATCAATTACTCCAGGAAGGCAGTGGCACTGGGAGATAAGGTTAAGCCGCTCACAGCGTTTAAGACTGCTGAAACCCAAGCAACGTATTTGCTGTCTAAATTGCTGCTTATAAATTTGACAGTGTTCCATTTATGCTGTTGATATTTTATTCCCCCTCTCCAAAGAAAGATCATCCTGTATTATTCTCTGCAGGTAGCAGTTCGTTTCTCATTATAAACACACATTGTTCATTAGTCTTCCCTTCCTATCAGTCCTTTGTTAAAAGTTCCTAAGCATCACCTGGATATTTGAATAGAAAATAGACAGGAGGGAGAAAAGCATGGAATGTTATAGAAACTACTCATAATAAATTAACAAAATGTTCATGGCCATATTGATTCTGTTGCTGCATTAAAGGAATTTCTTTTCCTTGCTATCTGGGAACATGGCATTGAGTAACAGTGGCAAAGAGGAAAGAAATCTGGTACCCTTGAATTTCTCATTTAGTCTTTTGTTTTCTCCATAAGCATTTCTCTCTTATGCCATGTTATTTTTTCATCTTTCTCGGAGACTGTTAAGAGAATCACTTGAAAGCAAAATGATGCCTTTCACATTTAAAGAAGCCTGGAGAGAATTGTTTCAGGGTGCTGCCTGTGATGAACTCAACCTCTTCTTTTTTTTTTCCTCTGGAAGAGGGTCATGCGGAAGATTTTTTCTCCAGGGGTTATCTTTTAAGCCACTTTACAGGTGACTGCCTCAGTTTTATGCTACACACATTGTCACTGTCTTAAATTCAACCTTCAAAAGGAAATTCAGTTTTCCCATAGAAGTATTAGCAAAGTTAAGTCAGTTCTGACATTGCAATGAGAGATCTGTGCTGTGAAACTGATAAAAGGAAATATTTTAATGGTGACATTTGAGTTCATTTATCACAAAATTTTTGGGTCTTGGTGGTACATATTTTTATCTTTGAAGAATCTATCAGCAGTCTACATCCGTTAGAGTGGGGGAGGGTACTCCTTCCACAAAGAGCACAATGCTATGAAAGTCCAAAATGATACAGCAGCCGGCTGTGATAAACAGAAGTAGGAGTTCTAACTGGTATGCAACAAAAATGAAACTAAGCCTGTTTTTATTAATTTATTTTTTAAATAGCTTGACATACTGTAATTAACATTGCCCTATGCTAAAATTACTACAACATCTGAGCCTTTTTATATTGGCTCACACCTTGGTGCTATAACTGAATATGGGAATATTGGAAAGCTAACAGAACATATTTCAAATATGTTTTAGCATTTTGCTGGCATGTTTTTAGTTTTATTTTAATGAGTTGCTGATTGATGTTATTGTTGGCTTTTGTATATGGGTAATACTAGAGTAATACCATCAGGTGAGCACTAATAAATACTTTTTATTGCTTAAGATTTTAACTATCAATACAAAACCTGTTCCAATTATTGCAAGTAGTCTGAACCCATGAAGTCCAATGTCACTGAGATTTATAATTCCATCCTAATCTAATTCTATTGTGCAGGTACATGTGTGATCTTTACGGGGAGTATCCACTTTCAGACACTGCACTGCCTCATCACAATAGGATTCTGTCATTTAGTGATTTAAATTACATCCTTTTATTTTGTTAACTCCTTTAATAAGTGTTTTAAACTGCCACCTTCTGCTCTTTCTTTCTTGCACCTTCTCCCTCCTGCAGAGTCTCCTTGCAGGCTTGCTAATTCTTTGGGGTTTTCCTGACACCTTCCTGTCTGTCAGTCCTGTACAGTTAATCAAGAAAACCAGTGAGCATGCAGGGGTTAGCCTGGAGCAGGATTAATCGGGTTTGCTTTGACTTAATTGTGCCTATTGTTACAGGGGAAATAAGTGCATAGTGCGGGAGGCCAGTGCTGCTGATTGCTTGAGAGGCTCAGCTTGCAATATGACGTCCAATACGATGTACAACCCTGGGGTGGCTTCTGGTTTTTAAGAATCAGTTCTAACGTTTTTAGCTTAAAAGTAGATGAAAGTAATACCTTTAAAGTAGTTAACCTATTGCCCTGGGAAGAAAAACAAAGAGCAAATTAATAATAACTAAAGCAGATACTGTTTTGAACTGTTAAAATTAGAAGTGAATTGATTGCAGTACATATATACTTAACTATGAGCACTCTCTAGTATATCTGTACATCTTCTGGCATAGCCGTATAGTAAGAAGGAACTATAGGAAAATGATGGGAAGGTGCACAAATCAGTGTCTGAAGACATCAACCCCCCGCTGTGTTTTTAAGGACCAGTACAGCTTTATCACATAGCGCTATTGATTTTAATTTGACTCTTTTCCCACAAAAGCTCAGAAAACTGTATACCTTGTTTAAATGCTAAATTCCAACTGAAAGTGAACTCATAATACATGCGAATAGTTGCATTAATTTTTACTTTGCTTAAAAAGAGAGCTAGGAGTAAGGACATTCAGACAAAATAAATCGTATGGTTGTGGACTTGTATATGCTTGTGACTACAGACTTATCTCTTTCTCTCTACAAGTGTCTCTTTGGTGATGTTGATATAACAAAATGAACTCTTACACAGTAAAATATAAAATAAGACGTATCAAACCATTAAAATCCAGCAAAAGACAGTATAAACCCCACACAAATTAGTAAAGAATAAAAATGGTTTGCAAATGCTGTCAGATAAGCTTTCACCCAGTTGTGTATCAACAGAATACTACCAGATCAGCCTGGTAGACTACATTTTTATGCCACATTTTTTTTCATAGTTCCTAAGTTCCCTGGTGTCCATGTAAGGTCCAAAAGCTATAACATCTTCAGCTGCACATGAAATACCTGTAACAGTGTGATAAATAGCTCACTTACGCTGTGGGGTTGATGCACTTTCTTTATTCACATCAGAATTATCTACATTCGTATAATTTCAAGATAGTAAGAAAAAAAATCCCACTACATTACACTGTTATTTTCTATTTTCTAATGTTGTTTTCCTAGCTCAGTATGTAGGGAATGAAATCTTTCTGAGATTTTCCAGATGAAAAACTCCCAAATGGTGTCAGGGCTCTCAGCATTCAAAGGAATGTATTATATAAAGGTAAACACTACTTTAATAAATCACTGGATTTTATAAAATAAGTCTAAAATGAATTTATAATTTCCTAAATACTGAAAAGAGATCTCTAAAATACTTTACATTTTCTTCTTGTTAATTTCATGTGACCACAGCTTTACATTGAATTAAAACCTTTCCCTTTCTCCTCAGTTAGGCTCTCTCCCATATGTTTTGATAGATCACTGTTTTGTTATATATCACAGTTGAAATCCATTTGTCATTTTTCCTGTCTTAAATAAACATTTTATTTTATTTTACGTTTGTTTTTAAACCTGTACTCAAGGCATTCTGTAACTTTTAAACTATATATATTTAAAAAAAAAATCTAATTATTTTTCCAGTTGAAATTGAATTGTTTCTCCAGAGGGCAATTTGGTGTTTTCAAACCATTCTGACATACATGGAAGACTAGCACATATGACAATCCGTTCATGGTAACTTTGCACCTGGAGCTTTCATGATGGAGTTATTTACAATTTCACTTCTTTGTTGATTAACCATTTCTTTACACGTTTTTTGTAGATACAGGGGTTTGTACTTTGCCACAGAAAAGTAGCACTAAGTTCACTGCACCCTGTTTCCCTAATTTCTCCATAATGCACCGTGACCTTTCCCAGGATGGTATTTCTTTGTAGAAGGTGAAAAGGAAGAACAATAAAAGTTTGCTCTTTTCAACTAATTGACCAATGTTTTGTTTTAAAGGTAGTGACACCTTTTAAATGCAGCTGCTAATGACATAATTTTGTTATTCCTTTGTTCTACTGAATTCTTCAATATTCTGGAATGTACCATAACTGCAGTCTAAATCTTGTAAAGTAGAAATTACAGTCAGACTTATATGCAGTCTGTAGTCATGTTACTGTCCTTGCAAGTGATACCATTGGTAATGTTCATTACAATAGAGTAAAATGCAGTAATTGTTTATTATTTTGTTCTCCTAAAATGATTTTAACATTTTCATCTTTAAAGGATGACCTATAGGAGGATGAGTAGTTTTTCAAACCATTAGTTTATTTATAGTTAATTCTTTTTATTCTTTCAAGTAAAACAAAATTCTATGAATAAAAGTGAGATAAGCTATAAGAAAACTTTTTGGTTCTTGTGTTTTTCCAAGGAAAACTTATTTTGTAAAATAGTCTCTGGAAGATCTGCAAGCTGGATTGCACAAGCAGTTATAAAGTGACACTCAATGAGGAAATAAGAACTTTGCATTTACTGATTCCTTGCCCAAACCATGTGTTTTAACATGCAAGGGGTTTGTTGTGCTATTTTAGGGTGGAGAAGCAGTAAAAGCAAATATTCACATATACACGCACAGCAGACTCTAAATTCAGCTCTTTCTGAACATAAATTTGCAATCTTCCAAGCAGGAATGGAAGGTTCCCTGTGATGTGGCAGAAGCCACAGCACATAAGGCATCATCATACGCTGGATAGGCAGACATTCTCAATACGTCAGTCTTCTCCATGCTCAATTTGAAAAGCTATTAAGCAGTGACTGCAGGGCACTATTTTTACTTTTTCCATGTCTTGGCTTGTTTATGTTAAATCAGACTGCAGGAGGTCTGTTGCGTTTCTCTGGCAGTTATTGCAAGGCTTGCTGTGGCAAATTCTATTTATGACACTTTCTGTATTGTAGGTGTAGTGAATCTTGGCAGACAATCTGGAAAATTTCCCATCTTTGTACTTGCAGAGTATAATATCTCAATAATAGTGTGACTGTGGTGACTCACTGTGAAGGTCCTAAGTTCAACTATCACAGTAGCCAAAAAATCTAGACACACTTTAATGGCTGGCATAAAATGTAAAGTGTTTGCTTGACCACTGGACATAAAATATCAACTTGAAACTCCTCTTGTTTTGGCTAGAGTATAGTCACATTGAAAATAAAATCCAAAAGTGGCATTTCAGAGGTAGGATAATGGCTTGCATTTTTTTACCAGTGTGATGGTCATGTCTATTAAAAGGAAATAAGCTAACATGTGTGTATTTTGTTACTGCAGCTATTCTCACTGATACTCTATCAATCATGCGATTATCCTACATAAATAACATATTGGTTATTATGTCGAGATCTAGGATTCTGTTATGGTTCTGCATGAGTGCAGACAAGTTGTCAAAATTCATTTATCCATAGAATAAATGTTATTTTTTTTCCCATTGTTAAATTACACTTTAAAATTAGTGAACAACATTTGTTTATGCAAAAGTATTTCTTCCTTATAAAACCAGAGACCATTGTAACTTTTGAGGAACTAGTTCATATTTTTTTACTGAATCTTAACTTCTGAGAATAAATGCAGTTTATTTATAGAGCAAAGTGGCAGTAAATTGAGCTATACTGAATAACTTTCTTGTGGGGGTTTTAGTGTCTTCTGCTCATTTTCTTTTAAGAATCTGTATTTCATGTTTAGGCAAGGGGAAATTAGTCTGCCTAGTTATAAAACAAACCAAGGTGAGGTCTCAGGACCCTGTAATCCAAGTAAAAATTATGGTTATGTAGGAGGCTATAGAAGAGCCAGTGCTACTATGGCTGCTGGGTGAATAATAAGATTTGTGTGGGGGTGGGGTGTCTTTTGGCTTTTTGCTAGACTTTTGATGTTATTGATAAATGTGTACAGGTAGACGATCCATGGGATAATTGGCACAAGAGCCTTATATCTCTGGGAGGTTGCAAGGAGCATCTGCCCATAAGGCATGGCTCTCGAGCTGAGAGCCTCAGCTCTGGCAATACCACAGGCTTATTTGCTATCTTACCATTAGCTTCAACATAATGACAGAGCACATGGATCTGCACAGTTGCTCTGTGGAGGCTGCTGCAGCATGGTCTAACCTTTTCCTGGCTTCTCTCTTCTTTTTTCTTTTGTTTCCTTTTTTTTATTATTCTTTTTTTTTTTAAATGCTGTATCGTGTTTCCAAATTCTCATACAGTTTCATGTGTCTGTCATTGGCATGGAAGAGTTGACAGCTGCCACATGATGGCAAAGCAAATGTATCCTTGCCTCCTTGCAGTCCTCCTACTTGTGACTCCTAGTTTTTCTAAAGGAGAGTGAAAGGACTTTAAGGACAAAGAATCTCCTTTGGCACTTTGGTATGATTTTTCTTTCTCATAGTAAGAACCATCAGAAAAATACATTTTGCAGCAGGAGACATACCTGCTTTTTAAGAGTGATACCTATGGAGTACCATAATTAACGAATGAGTCTGGAAGTGGTAGGAAGACAAAAGAAGCGAAAGATTGCTCAGTCTTGTACTTCCCAGCTCCTGACACCGGTGACTTCAGTAACAAATGCCTATCATTCCAGAAATGTGAGCAGCATGTGGACAGGGTTTGTTTCCATTGTAAAGAGATAGCATACTTAATTAATTTCATGAGGCCTCTGGGCTGCTGTTGACAAAATGTGCTTACAAAGTTAGGTTGCGGGTTAAGGCTAGGGTTAAGGAAGGTTTAAAGCACTGCTCCCTAGACTCAAATTTGTTTTAGCATTTTCTTTAATGATACAGATACAAGAGTTTTGCTTAATTACTCTTTGCTGTCTTAAGCAATCTTTCCCTTGAGTCACTGAAAGTTTTATTACAACAACTTAATCTGATTAGGAAAATTAGTGCATTTGTGCTATCTTTTAATTTGCAAGAGTAAAATCTCCTTTTTTCAAAATGTCAACCAGATTAAAACTATATAGTAGAGGAGAGTTGTGAGTTTGGAAGTCTACAATCTTGCAGTGTAAAGTACTACAAAGACAATGTATTAAGAAACAACGTGTTACTGACTTGATGCAAATCGGCACACAAAATTGTTTTTCAAAATAGCAGTTGAAAAACTTAAGTAAAATTTAGGAACTGTATATCTGGAATTGCACAGGAATATAGAGACTATGTAGAAAAGCACACACATGAAAAAAACAGAAAAACACCCCATAAAATGGTCATGAAAGCCTGAAAACACACATTTTCTTTCTTACCACTCATATGTTTTGGCTTAGTTGAAGCAGAGTGTATAAAGTATGTGTTCCCTTTTACCATTAATGCAGAGCAGCCCTGCTTTTAGGAGACTGGCTGCATCCACAGTAACCCTGGACTTTTACCTCCACTGCATACACCCTTCAGAGAAGGGAGTGTCCCCTAGTCCCACTGCAGAGGCAGCAGCTCTGATTTGAATGTCTTATCCTCTCCTGGCCATTGCAGGGATGGGGTCACCAGAGGCTGCACAAAGCATATGCTTCTGCTGGCTTTCCTTGGGTTATGTTGAAGTCTTTTGGGTGTAAGCTATCCCTGATACTGTGCTGTGAGTTACTGACACCAATGATATGATGAAAGCAAGATAAAATTATCACCGTGGCAGACAGTAGGATTGGTGCATGTTTTAGCTAAACACACCCACGATGCTTTCCTGAGACCACTTCTGCATTGCAGAATTTCCCAATGTGCTTCCTTAGAAAGTTCAGCTGTAGCGCAGCATCTGTTCTGCGTTTCATATCTTTCTTTGCCTTTTTAAAGACGTTCCTGATTCTATGTGTGTTATGAAGGTATGGGGAGGTAATGGGAGAGAAGCTGGATGTGATGAAGAAGTATCCTAAGAGAGTTAAACTATGTGCAGTCTCTAAGAAATGAGAAGCCATTGGCCATCTTCATTCTGTGACTAGGTATGATTAGTACCAGGTAATTAGAGATACAGCTGGCAGCCAGGACTGGAACTACATATGGAAATCGTAGCTTTAAAAGAGTAAGAAAATATGCTGAATGTAGGTGTGAAACTGCAAATTTATTTGAACACATTTTATCATCTAAGAAATAATCCACAGATAGCACAGGACCTAAAAATGGCAGCATGAACTCTTGAATTTGTAAATAGGCATTACACCATTTTTTCACTAACAGACCTGTTACCCCACATTACCTGACAAGGATTGAGGCCTATTAAACTTAGTAAAATATGAATTTGGAGAAGAGCCAGAGCATATCAGGTTGGTGATTTACTTTTCTAGGAAACTAAATTCTCTTGGAGATGGGAGTGGGGGGGAAGAAGAAATGTTCTATTTCCCATCTGTATACATCAAAAAATTGCTGGATTATTTTTATTTTAAACCTACTAGGTGAAAAAAAATTGTCAATTCTGAGAAGCCCCATTCAATACTTATGAAACTATTAAAATCATTTCCTAAATAAATTAAGAAAATAACTATTCAAAATGTTTTTTACTGAAATAATATTTTCATTTAAAGTCAAAATGATGGATTTTCTTACTACCTTTTTTCAGCTTTTCCTGTAAATTGTATGTAAATGAATGCAAATAAGCAAGCCTCACTACTAGGTTGCCTAGAAGTGTAAAAATGCATAAAATTAAGATGCTTAGACAGAGCTGTGCATCTTATTTATATAGGAAATGTTTAAATTTAAAGTTGACATTACAGCTAGAAGTGTTATTGTTCCAGGTCATAAAATGTTTTCTGTGCATTTCAGGGGAGGTGCATAGAAATTTTGTTATCTTCTGAAGGTCTGGTAGTATGTGTGGGGGTTGGTCCCATGCCAGCCAACCTAAGAAAGAAAAAAAAAAAGAAAAGAAAAAATCTAGAAGGTAACTAACAGATCACTGTGCCGTTTTGAATATCTTCCACCAATGTGTGGACTGAATTCCACCAGATTTCGTGACCGGTTGTCTGTCTATCTGTCTGTGCATTAAAGGCTTCTGCAGTAAATAAACCTGAAAATTAGTGGAAAAGAAACCATGAAAACCAGAGCCACAAAAACATTTGTAGTTCAGACCTGCGTAAAATCTGACTCTAAAGCCAGCAGAATCCCCACCCAGCTCTAATGGTGCTATACGTCATGAGAAAGGAAAATTCTCTTTGATTTTCAGTAAGATACCAGGCCTGAGTAATGCCTGTGGTACTGCAAGCGATTAAGTATCTCTGGGCTGTTTATAACCGTGCAAACGAAACTGTAATTTTTTTGTAGAATTACCATTTTTATTGTGCTGCCCAGACAAATTCTGCAAGTAGGACTCATTAGTGTGTAAAACAGAATTAATCTATACTGAGTATAACCCAACTTTGGATAGATAGCTCTGTGTAAATCATCAACTCTGGTCATTAGTTTAGGCTGTTTGCATTTCTTTTGCTGTGTGAGCGTAAGTATGAAATATTAACTAAACTTCCTTGGCAAAAGTGCCCCCTTATGCTTCATACTTGATGTGGAAAACATTTGCTCTTCTTGTAGACCTCCCATGTAATTTAGGGTGAGAGCTGTATTATGTAATTTAAACACCTTGTAGTAATTTCTATTTAAAACAAATTTCTGCAGCTCTAGAAGCAGGAAGCCAAGGTCTCTCTGGAATGCCATTCAATGAGTGCTTCTGCAATATTGGGAAAATTACAGTGAATCTTTCAATAGTAGATTCCATCATGATTGATCTTACAGATTTTCGATGTAATTGATGGTATTGCTTTAATTCAGTCCCTCAGTACAAATAATTATTAATCAATATGCACTCAGCTCTTACTTTAGAAGATAATTTTAACACATGATTTATTCTGAACATTTCAATTGAGCTACATTTACAAGGAGAAAAATCAATTGGCTAGTGGTTTAAAGCACTTTAATTATCTGAAGAGCTGTGTTCTTTTTTAGGCTTTTTTGGGGGAAGGTAGTGATATACATCATCCCATTGTGATAAAACTCTTGTGCTGGATGCTACTTTGCTGTCCTCATAAACACACTAATTCTCTATTTCAGGGTATTTTTTCTCAGAAGTTTTCAGTTAAATATTGCAAACATACCAGGATTTCAACTTTGGAAATTAAATTATATACAAAATGGAGAAAAAAAAAAGAGCTTTTTCCATATGAGGAAACAGTTGCGGGTTTTTTTCTGAATGTGTCAGCACATTTGTAATTTCTTTGTGTGTTTGTTCATTCATAGTGAGCGTAGTAGTGGAAAATTACAGTTAATTTGAAAGGATAGCGTGATGCCGGAACTTAGATAGAGATTTGAAACATTATAGGACAAAAGGTGAAATCATTAATTCATTTGCTGTGGATATTAAATTCCTGAAATATTCATTACTCTCTCTTTATATTCATATTTACGTGTTTAATATGCCTGTAAATATTTTTTGTGTGTCTGAATCAGTGTTTGTGCAGTGTCCATGAGCATGTCAATGGATCCTTTGAAAGTAATTTGCACTTGGACTGAGGCATAAGGTTATGGAGCCATCTGTCATCATGAAAAATCATTAGAATAAAGACTGTGATATAATTTCATTCATGTTCATTATATGTTTTGTTTCTTTCAACTCAGATACCCTTGATAGTCTTAACAAGGAAACCTGAAAAGTTTCTGTGCCCAGATAGATCAAATGACTGTAGATTAACACTAAAATAAGACTTTGTCCTGCAGAGAGTCCTGTGGCTACTCTTTGGGATGTAGCGTGGGATGCCCTGGAAGTACCTGGGTAAGAGTTTTTGTGTATAATTAACCAAAGGATCTCACATTCTTGATATGGCCTGGATTTAATGTTTGGCTTAATATACATTCTTTGTTTTATTTCTTGCATTTCTCCCAAATTAGACAATGAATGTATAATCATAAACACTCAGTTTTCTATTTAATGAGATCATAGTCATTGTTTCTGAATTCTCATCGGTTTCCACAATACTGCAAGAGATCCAATAGTTTTCTCTTTGGATTCATATGGGACGTATTTTTGAGGGTTTTTTTTTCTATCAAAAAAGCTGTATATCTTCAAGGTAGGAAAGTTCAGATTTTAGGATTGTATTTTGCTGGAAACAAAACATTCCTTAAGAAGATTCCTTAGAGGTTGTTGGTAATATAAGATTTTTAAAGAGTCAAATAATAAAGAGACAGCACTACAGTCTGAGGACCCAATTACAGAAACACTTGTACATATGTTTATTTTTAAGTCATTAAGTACTGTGCATATGGAGAACATCATGTCCTTAATTTCTGAGCCTTGATCTTCAAATATAAGTGTTGTAGAAATACTGCTTTTGAACCGTATCTTATTAGATGATGAGTGCCTTATTTGCTGTCTGAGCTAGTGAGAGATCTCCCAGCCTGATAGCTTATAGCAGGTAACTCTGTTATCCAGACAATTAGAAATGAAGGGGTCGTTTTGCTTTAGGGTGTAAAAATATTTTTTATTGCATGTTAATTTCTACAGCTGACTAAAGGATTGGCTCTGAATGACCTCCCAGAGGATGTCTTGGAAGGAATGTTATGGTGGTGTGTATTTTTCCTGCTAGGAGACTGTGACTGATGACCATACTTTAAATTATGTTTTAGATGAGACAGATAGAAGCAATAACAATGTGAATATTAGAATAAATCTTTGCTCATTTCAAGTGGTTGATTAAGGTCTGTCAGTGGCTTGATTTGGGATCAAGATTTCTATAGGAGCAAGAGAGGGGTCAGACTTTAGATATATTTGCTGCTCTTACTTGGTGTCTGACAGTCTGTGTGCTGTTGCCCTTCCTTCTGCAGAAATAACAGCTCTCTTGTTTTTGTCTGTGACAATGCTTTTCATCTGAACTTTTGCCTTAGTATATCTAGCTAAAATTATTAAAGAGAATCCTGACGTGGTTTAAATCAACTGGATATTTTGCATTCAATTCAGTTAATGGTCTTTCTATTTCACTCAATATCCTTTGAGAAGAACAGCTTTGAAAAACCTGGGATAGGAAACAGTCCTATATCCTCTGCCTTATGAGAAAAATAGCATAATAAGATGTGTTCATATATATAATAAATAGGGTTTTTTAACTTGTCTGTTTTAACAATATCTATTTTTGGAGGTGATTATCTCCATCACCAGATTGTCTGTCTAATGGGAATAGATAGTAAAGGTGATCACTTTTAGCCTATTTAGTTCAACTTCCAACAGAAATGAACTATTCAGGAAGTGTATTTAGAAAAGTCTATTTTTAAAGAGTTCTAACACTGGAACAAAGGAGAGGAGATCATGATGATATGCTGGTAGGACTGCCACATGCAGAAGTACAATAACGAGCACCTCTGACTGTGGAGGAACTGTTGAAGCACTGTAAAATCTAGTTGATATGTGTGAAAGATCAAGCAGGTTAACTTCTGGGATTTTTTTCTATCAAGATCCTTCCTTCCTTCCATTCTATTGCCTGCTGTCTTCAGAGCACAGTGGTATTGAGGCTCTGCAGATTTAAAACATCTGTCTTTCCACCTCCAGTGTACTACAGAAGGATAGCTTTCAAATTTAGCAGTGATAAAAGTTGTAACTGACGTGTTAGGCTATCTTGGTTTTGAAGAATTTTTATCCTAAGTAAGGCTGCATACCTAAGTAGGTATGCCAATATTTTATGATATGACCTTTTTGTTATTTTTTTAAAAAGTCTGTTTGTAGCCATTGTTATGGAATTCAGCTCCAGATAATTAAGTCAGAATTAGGGACCTACATTTTTTTTGTGTTTCCCAATTTAGTTTTTGAATTCTATTCTTGTGATGAATGAAAACAATAGGAAGCTTGGTATTATTGTAAGGAAAGGGTTCATACTGTTACATTAAAATGAAGCTGGAAATAGATTATTTTTTTAAATTGTATATAGTTAATAATGTACTTCTATAAACCACTGGAATTTTCATTTTGCAATGAATTTGATGGATTTAGTTCATAGGGTACAAGGAAGTATGAACTAAAAATTCATATACATGTCAAATGAAGAAGTTTGCATTAAAACCAGGTCTTGAAATTAAATGATAAATTTATGTTTTCAGGTTATACAAGGCAATGACTCCTTCGTGTTGTATTTTGGGAGTACAAGACCAGAGACTCGTGGCTTATTTCAGTGATCGTCTGCTTCCCCCTTGCTAACTGGGTGTAACCTGAACCAGTCTCTTAACTGATTAGCATGGTATGCTATTCATAAATGACATGCAATTAGCATATTCTAATAATAATCAGTATACAGTTGAAGTGTCAACATCTAAGTAGCTTAGACAATATCTGTTTGAGCAAGACATGCAATACACATTATATCCTTACTTTAGAGAACACCACTTAACCAAAATTCTTGTTAATGAAAGTTTGCTTATATCCCCCAGGGTTCTACAGTGTACAGACACTAGTCAGCTTAGCTGAGCACAGTCCCTGTAAAGCTGGCATTTTGAAAGCCAGCTGGCATTTTTCTGTTGTATTCTGGGATTGAGAACATGAAACACAGCCTGTTTGGAAGGAAAAGAGTCCGGTGAGTGTTAGTAAAGCTGAGGAAATTTTTTTCCTTTCTGATAAAATAAATGAGATTTTAGCTGAAGGTTTTGATGGTCCCTCAGGTTGTTTAACTACGCATGAAAGGGTCATTGGGCACTGGAACAGGCTGCCCAGGGAGGTGGTTGAGTCACCTTCCCTGGAGGTGTTTAAAAGATGGATGGATGAAGTGCTGAGGGGTACAGTTTAGTGACTGATGAGAATGCTTGGACTAGATGATTCAGTGGGTCCTTTCCAACGTAGTGATTCTATGATTTTATGAAGTTGAAGGTGTAGAAAGGTGTCACTATGGCATATCTGCAAGTCTTTATAGATCATACATGGATATGTTTCCATATAAATACTAACATGTGGGTGAATATAACAGAAGAAACTAAGAATACATTTCTAAATATAATATTCTGCTAGAATATTAAGTCCCTTTTCCAAGAAGACCATAAGCTTCTTTGCATTGATAATTTATTTTATAAGTTTGATAACTGGTTCATGTTTGTGGTCTGCAAACTCCCCATTTTTTGTAGAGCCTGATTTTAAAAGTCAGCTTTTGTCTCTGATTTAAGTCCTCCTTTCTATCCACTAGTAAGTGTCCAAAGTAACTTTTGTTTGTTCCTGTTGTTCATGCCATGTTTCTATGGAGTGATTATTCTTCTGCAGTCAATAAAACAATTCTTTTTATTACCAAGCCGATTTTTTCTACTATTACATTGACTTGAAGACTGAATTTGCTTCATTGTATCAGAGAGAATATTTTCTGACAGCTTTTGAGTACAGATCATTAAAAAATTATCACTTTGAAATGTTGACTTTTGTCTCTTTCTTTGTCTCCTCGTATCTCAAAAATAGCTTATCACATCTTTCAACTTTCTAAATAATTAAATCTCCTTGAAAACTCATGCATATTCTGTATTGGATAGAACAGGTTGTAATTAAGCAGAGATATTAACGATTTTGTTGTTGATAAATTTGGGCCCAACTCTGCTGTTGCAATTATCAGTTCACTTTATTGGTCTGATCTTTCTCCACGGAGGTTACTGGTGTAAAACCGGAATAACAGAATAGAAAACTGTATCAAAACCATGTGTTTGCTATGGAGGTAGTAGAAGATTTATGATATCTTGAACTGCCCATTTCTTTATATTCAACACCTCCTATTCTCTCCATGGAGAAAGATCAGACCAATAAAGTCCTAAAGGACAGGAGAATCTGAGAAATTACAAAGGTTTGAGCCCCTTATAGTCATAGTTTTACACTTTGTTTTTCTGACAAGGTAGATCCAGGGTGCAAATCAGAATTACTGTATTCTTTTTGAAAGAAGAGCTATTATGCTGTAGAAATATGAGCTGTGATTAGAAGTGCACGCTTATCAGCCAGATCAAAAAGGTAAACAGAGCTTTGTTGTAACACTTGGGGCAATTCTTTCATCCTTAACTTATAGTACTAAACACTGATGCACAAGCTAGTCTTCCCCAGCTGTTTACTCAGTAGAGAGAGATGGTCTGAGTTTTGCTTACCGAAAAGCCTGATTTCCCTTTAATTCAGGGCAGCCTGCTGAGGAACCAGAGTTGTCTAACCTGAGTCACATATGTGTTCCCTCTCCTACATCGTGCTCTCCTTATCCTGAGGCAGTAAAAATAGTGTCAGTGTTCTCAAGGCAATAGTGTAAATGCTCTGGCTGTATCACTGTGAGGGCAGAGGGAGTCTATCAAAGCACCTCTGATGTTCAGTTGAAAAGACTGACTTCCTACAATTTTAGAGGTATCTTGTTGATTGTAACATGCTGTTAAGGAGGGAAAAGCTGGATTGCAGTGCTGTGGGTCAGTTTCATTGCCCGCTAGAGTAAAACTTGAAGAGAATAAATGAACAGGAGAGGAAAGATCAAGATTAGGGGAGGAGAAGGAGCGACTGTGGACTCTTCTAATAATTTTACCTAAATTGAAATCCATATGGTAGTTTTAATTGTTTTTAAATATATTAGACAAAAAAGAGCCTGTTTCCACTTTCATGAATGTTTTTTCTGCTACAGGCTTGTATTCAATTATTTATAATGATGTATCAGTAGCTGTGGAGTGTTCAGACCTAATATGCTAGTGGCAGTATCATGTCAGTGTAGGAGCTTAAAAATGAGGTGGAATGAAACATTTTAAAGTAATATTTTAATCTTTTCTCTCCATTAACCCTTAATAGCTTCAGTTCTTTTGTGCAGATGTAGGACTTTTTGAGTTGGTTATGAGTTTTTAAAACTTCATTCTTTCCACAAATGCCTTATGAGGCTCTTGGACAGAAATTCATTAAAATGGCACACTTTTTCCATGAAAATGTTATATGTAAACATCACAAATCCATGTCTCATCTCTTATGTGTGGTTTGGCAGATATCTTTCTCATTTTCGATATTTTGTAGTGAATCAAGACACAGTAGTCCAGGGTAAGTCAGACCCCATCCACAACTCCCTGTTCATACTCCCTGTCAGACCCCATCCACAACTACCTGTTCATACTCCCTATGGGGAAATTCTCCTTCTGCATTTCTCTGAGCATTGCATCTCAGGTGTCTTCCACTTTTAAACAAGGATTTGGCCCTGTCATCTTTTTGATGTAGCGTCTTACAGTATTATCGATGCTTGTCATCCAAAGATCATGAGGGTGCCTAAAGAAGTCTTGAGATTAATTTTTTTCTGTTCTTTAGACTCACTTTATTGATTTTTGAGCCTTTAGAGATTTAGTGGCTTGTATTTGCAAGTTTTTCTGCATCAGCCATATGAGTAGGTCTTACTTTGAAGGAGGAAAAATTATTTTTGAGCAGCACAACTGCAAGCTGCTTGCCCAGCTAGATGCCCACAAGTCTATGGGGCTGGATGGAGTCCACCCAAGAGTTTTGAGGGAACTGGCAGATGTGCTGGCCAACCCCCTTTCCATCATCTTCCAACAGTCCTGGATGACTGGGGAGGTTCTGCTTTACTGGAGGCTGGCTGATGTCGTGCCCATCTATAAGAAGGGGCACAGGGAGGATCCGGGGAACTACAGGCCTGTCAGTCTGACCTCGGTACCGGGGAAAGTCATGGAGCGGGTGATCTTGAGTGCGATCATGAAGCACTTGCAAGAGAACCAGGTGATCAGGCCCAGTCAACACGGGTTCATGAAAGGCAGGTCTTGCCAGAGTAATCTGATCACCTTCTATGACCAAGTGACTAAACTCTTGGACGAGGGAAGGGCTGTGGATGTTGTCTTCCTGGACTTCAGTAAAGCCTTTGATACAGTTTCTCATAGCATTCTGCTTCGGAAACTGTCGGCCTCTGGCCTGGACAGGTGCACACTCTCCTGGGTGAGAAACTGGTTGAATGACCAGGCCCAGAGGGTGGTGGTAAATGGAGTTAAATCCAGCTGGAGGCCAGTGACAAGTGGGGTTCCCCAGGGCTCAGTCCTGGGTCCAGTCCTGTTTAATGTCTTTATCAATGACCTGGATGAAGGCATTGAGTCCTCCCTTAGCAAGTTTGCAGATGACACCAAGCTGGGTGGAAGTGTGGATCTGCTGGAGGGTAGGGAGGCTCTGCAAAGGGACCTGAACAGGCTGGACTGCTGGGCTGAGACCAACGGCATGAGGTTTAACAAGGCCAAATGCCGGGTCCTGCACTTGGGGCACAACAACCCTAAGCAGAGCTACAGACTAGGAGAAGCCTGGCTGGAAATCTGCCAGGAGGAGAAGGACCTGGGGGTGTTGGTTGACAGCCGACTGAACGTGAGCCAGCAGTGTGCCCAGGTGGCCAAGAAGGCCAATGGCATCTTGGCCTGCATCAGAAACGGCGTAACCAGCAGGTCCAGGGAGGTTATTCTCCCTCTGTACTCGGCACTGGTGAGACCGCACCTCGAGTACTGTGTTCAGTTCTGGGCCCCTCACCACAAGAGGGATGTTGTGGCTCTGGAGCGAGTCCAGAGAAGGGCAACAAAGCTGGTGAAGGAGCTGGAGAACAGGCCTTATGAGGAGTGACTGGGAGAGCTGGGGCTGTTTAGCCTGCAGAAGAGGAGGCTGAGGGGAGACCTTATTACTCTCTACAACTACCTGAAGGGAGGTTGTGGAGAGGAGGGTGCTGGCCTCTTCTGCCCAGTGACAGGGGACAGGATGAGAGGGAATGGCCTCAAGCTCCGCCAGGGGAGATTTAGGCTTGAGATTAGGAAAAAGTTCTTCACGGAGAGGGTGGTTAGGCACTGGAACGGTCTGCCAGGGGAGGTGGTTGAGTCACCTTCCCTGGAGGTGTTTAAGGTAAGGGTGGATGAGGTACTTAGGAGCATGATTTAGGGATTGGTGGGAATGGTTGGACTCGATGATCCAGTGGGTCTCTTCCAACCTGGTTATTCTGTGATTCTGTGAAGTCTTTTGTCCTACAGTTTTTTGTACTGTATTTTCTAAACTGTCCCCAACACGATACCATGAGCTCCCTCCCCATTATATCCCCACCAGAACAGAACCACCAATTGTACAAAGTTCAGCTATGTTTATGCTGAGTAGCCAGGACAGGTATGTTGGTCAGCCAGCTGGCAGCTCTGCAGCAGTGTCTCAGGGCCCCATTATGACCACATTTCCAATGGAGGGGCCAGCAATTCCAGCTTCTGTCCTTGACCCAGGTGGTAATTTGCATAAAACTCTTAGGAACTTAATTATCTTTGAGACTTTTATATCTAATTTCAACTTCAATCAGCCTGTAGGTTCAAAAGTTATTAGAAAGCTCTTCATAGATTGAAATACATACCAGTGTGATCATAAAATCCTCCTTTTCTTAGGAAACTAGATTAAAAATGTAAGGGACGTGTAATTCCTGTCAGTTGGTGCTCTGGGAAAATACATAAATGTCATAAGACTAGGGCCTAAATCATGAGACTTGAGTAACAGAACTATTATATGGTGCTCATAAACTGATGTAATTTTTCAGATACAAAATGTGTGAGCAGGCTGTGCAGCTACGAGAACAATTTTCCTGTTTACCATGGCAGACTATTGGCAGGAGGCATGATAAAACTATACTAAGTGGAAACTGAGGTGGAAACCCCAGACATAGGGCTCTCATTAGGAGAATAACAGCCTCAGCATTGCTAATCACTTCCTATTGGTGATTTTATAACCACAGAAAACTCTGTGAGTTTAAACGCTGGAAGTTAACTTTTTTATTTCTCTTAACAGCATCTAAAATTCATGCTTAGGGACACCAATCAATCAGGAAACAAATCTTTGCTCTGAATTAGCTTTTGCAGGTGATGTAAAGAAAATTTAATTCTTTCCCACTTGGCCATGTGCCATACCTTTATCCTCTTAATGAAGGCAAAGCGAGAGTCTCCTCTGAGCTCATTCAGTACTGCTGGAGTTGACTAGTAAACCTGGACTTCTAAAAAGTTTTGCAGGTGGCATGCTTTGCCCTTTAAACAAACTATATCACCTTTGTACCTGTTATTTTGCCTGAAAATATGTAACTGAACTTTTCCCAGAAATGGAAGCAATAAACAATTTTACCTCTTACACTGTCAGCAATTTTAAATGCTAATTGTATGTGCTAATGGGTAAACATAGGGACTTTTCTAACAAGGACATAATTTATCCTTTTTTTCCTTTATCATCATGTCCACAGTGCTCTAATTATTACTTTTACTTCATGTCTGTTGTGTGGTAACTTTATAGATTTTCTACTGTGTGGTGTATTTCCTACACTGGTGTGCAACTTTGCAGTACCTCCCTCGTTTTTCTGTTTGTTTCCTCCTGAACATGTGTCATGCCATTTTTCAAGTTATTTAATAGCATCCCTTGACCTTAAAAATAAAATAAAGCTAGATCAGTGTATAAAAATGTGAAAAATTTTAAAAGCAGCCTCTACTGCACCTTCACTCACTTAATCGAAGAGCTATCAGGCAGCATCATTCAGTACTTGCTGTTTCTGAAGCAGATGAAATGACATGGCATAAGTCTCCCTATTTATAATACTATTTGGTGTATATAGTGACAGGTCTAATTTTTGGTAAAGAGATGCTATTAAAGAAAGATACAAGAAGAGTGATCTGTTACAGTGCTGAATTCTATGTGATATACTGAATGTTAGCCAGAAACACTGACTTCTTAGTCCATTGCAAGCACCTGTACCAGTATTTTTGTGAAAGATACTCTTTATCACTGAACTGAGATCGCATTTACATTAGTGCTTAAATTCTGTGGAAGAAAACAATGTGGAATGAATATGACAGATGTACCATAAGAGCTTAAACACCTGTTTTCTATTTAGTAATTTAAGAGAGTTGGAAAGCACAAGTACAATGCGGACGTAGGGCATGTGCAACGAATATAATTTTTTTTATCAAGATTTTCAGTCACCACATAAAAGAAGTGATTGTTTTAAATGTTATTTGTAATAGTGTGATTTCTTTTTTCTGCTGGTTTAAAACTGATAGTTGTTAGTGATATCTTTTAAAATTTGAGTAATTCCTCTATCATGTATATGTGAAATATTGCAGGCTTTCCTAGCTCAGTATTTTTGCAGATGGGGGTTGCTCTATCTGCTCTTCAAAGAGGAAATTCTTTAGACAGATTTGCAAGTGTGAATCCAGAGTAGTGTCTCAGAGGTCAATATATTGCCTCATGGAAGCATATTTCAGTTTACCTTTCATGCTTTGTGATTGTTCCAGCCTGTTCTGTAGATGAGAAGTGAGAGTAGGAAATGTTAAGTGGAAAGGGAGAAATTATATGCTTACCATTTCACTGATGAAACAAGAGATTGTAACATATACTGCATAATTTTAAGGAAGTATACTCTGCTGTTTGTGTGTAAGTGGGCTTTTCTTAGCATCTGAGGGACCCTAGAGTAAAACCTGCTCAAATTCTTTGTATTCTTCAATTACAATGCCACCGTCACCTGCAACACAAAGTTTTTAGAGAAGAGTTTTAAAGAATGTTACATGGTCAAGTTCAAGTAGTTGTTTAGATCTGTCTGTGGGTCATCTTATTTTTCCAAGATTGCTGTCAATAAAAAATGGAGGCAAGGGTTGCTTGGGGCCAGCTGTAGTCCCTAAGTTCCTGGGACAGCCAAGAGGATTGCATGCTGTTCTCCTCCCTCTCCTCTCCGCAGCTTGCTCCCGAGAAGAGGAAGACTCAAGGGGAGTGCTGGCCAAATCAGTTTGCCTTGCTGAGGAGGCTGCCACACTAGACAAAAATTTCATTTTACTAACGTCCAGCACAAAATGGAATAGAACTAGAGATCTACCTGATGCCAGCCAGAAAGTTCTCCTAACTCAAAAGAGAGCTTTAAAGAGCTGCTTCAACTGGATAGACTTAATTGTGTGTGTACACATATACAGCCAAACACATACAAGCATTGAGGGAGGCAATTACAGTGCATAATGAACATAACATTTTAATGTATGTTTTTTGAAGTATTCCTTTCAGCCCTGTAGTTCCTTCCTTCATCTAAAATAATACATATATTTCTTTTTGTAATGAGTGTGTATTGTCATGCAAATTCCATGACTATTAGTGAATCTTTCAGTCAGGAGAAAAATTTAACTCTTACTTACCTTGCAACTACTATTGATTTGTATATAGATGAAGTAAATAAAGAGGGAACTTGCATATCTGAGTTTCTCTTGACCCCAAAAATACTATAGTGCATTCATCTACCATAGCTGGGAGCTCTGGGAGTAGTCCAAACTAGCTCATTTTCAGAAGCTAAAAGTGGAGGGTACACATCAGTTCACTAACAGAGGTTACTTAGGTTTGTACCTATTGTTATAATCTTTCTAACAATTTGGGTTTCAATATCTCAGTGAAGCTGCAGGCTGAGCTGGTCCCTGATGATGTCAGATACTGTTTGAACATAGTCTCATTTGAAACACAACAGAATTAATGAATAATATTGAAATGCAGAGATAAAATTGGTAAACACTAGAGAACATGTGTTTATTCTCTTATTTCTGGCATCAAAATAATTTAACAAAAAGCATTAAAATTAATATCAACCTCAAAGCTCCTCTGTGAATAGTTCCTTATATTATCCATACTGAAGGGTTAACATGGATGATATTTATTTCTGTGGCAAAATATGTTCCCTGTGCAAAAAGGAAAATGGTTTACTGATCTTTTGAAATTACTCCATACTTTTCATCTGGAATTTCTTTGTAAGCTCCTCTCTGTCTTGTTCAGTTAGGTATTTTTAGTCCATCTAATTTCAGTTTAAGGTTTCAGGTGAAAGAAAAAATAACCATGTGTGTTGTAAATTATTCCAGAGGTTAATCACCCTTATTGTGATAAAATATACTGTTCTTTTAATAGGCATCTATTTGAAAGTGTGGTGACAAGAACTGCAAATTACTTTCTTTTAACATTATCAACGTCACATGCAGATATATGTGACTTTTCCATTACTACATCGCACATTCAGATCCATGAATTCACAAAATATGCAAGTTCTGTGAGCCGCTGTGCTATAATAAGACTCCATTTTCCATTGGTTATTTATTAGGACTCCTGAGATATCTTTACTTATCACTGCTGTCCAGTAATTTGTTCAGAGATATTTAGATGTTTAAATGTATCTTGAGTCTGCTGCTCAGTCCTATTGACTGTTTATAATGCATGTCTTTACAATATCAGCAAAGATATTCCCATTAAGTATTGGTTCCTCATTTATAATTTATTTTTCAGATTGTCAGTGTTCTTTAAAATTTGTAATATATAAGCTGTGTTGATTTTGTGCAATGTTACTTCATCAGAGAGATAATAGGGAAAGATATTTATACAGAAATTAAAGCAAGTATTTTCAAAAGTTATCTTTAGCTACTGAACCTGTAATATCATCAAAAAAAGATAGGAAATTTCCTAAGAAGACTAGTTTTCTATTAAACGGTGTTGATTGGTATTAATCATGCTGTTACTCAATACAACTGATTGCCTCTTTTAACATTATTTTCACAATTTTTCATCACTACGATGTCACGTTGAAACGATCCCACTTACTTCCTCAAAATGTCGACATACTGTCGCTTTTCTAGATTTCAGAATTACGTGTTACAAAAGTTATTATAGGAAATCCTCAGACCATTCCTTAGACATTGTAAAGCAGAAGGAATCTGGTCTTGTAGACTGGAAACTTATAAATGTTTTATCTTCATCATCTCCTTATTTACTGTTGAGTTGATAACGACCTTTCTTCCCTGATATAAGAAAATAACATTCATTGACTTTATTACCAGTAATTTCTACCTAGTAAGGGGCATGAAGATATTTTCCATTACATATCAATATATGTAACAGATGTGTCTGTAACTTACTTTAAAACAAAAATGAAATTGTATGATCACAGAATTATCTTTTCTGTGCTTCCATGATGTGGGATGTGAGGGGTATTGCCATGGACTATTCAGCCCATAGTAGAAAGCCATGAGAGTGTATTATGAAGTTTAAAATTAATGCTACCTTATCATAATTTTTCTGTGTTTATTATCAACCATTAATGCAAAATTGGCCCGAATAGATATTACTTCATATCCTTAATAAAAGTATGTCGACATAAAGAAAATGTTTCAAATGCATTTTTAAACGGTGCAGTTGAATGTTCGGGAACAATAGACTCCTAGGTATTTCAAAATATATGCGCCTCATATTGTGGGTATAGTAGAGTTTATTTTAGTTTAAAATCCATTTGGGTTTGTAATTCTGCCTTTCTTTTTCCTTACATCTTAAAAATTTTATTTTATTTTGACATGGGTAAACTGAAGGTAAAAATGCCAACAGAATTCTCATACTGTGTTGAGAAGCTTTTTAGTAGCCCAGGGGACTGTATACCGAGAATCTGAAATGCTCGGGGCTCTTTTTTTTTCTGTTGAGCAGAGACACTATTTGAAAAATCACAGCATAATTATTACTTAGTTTTAAGTAGCAATCTAACATGTTTGAAGTTTGCATCATAAATTCAATTCACTTTCTCTAACAAAATGACCAACATAAAATATTCTCCTGGCCTAGGTTAGAAAATAATATTATCTAACTCTTGCTTACTTTGAAGAGTGTCTGGGTTTTGAAAAGGCAGCACTTCTGGATTGCTTGGTTTGTAACAAATGGTTGTATGGTCTTGCAGTATTGAAAAAACAATCAAGGGATTACTAATACTTTTATTGTTCCTGGGTTTGTTACTTAAAAGGGAATCGTATCCATACTTTGCAACATTTTGCCAGTTTCCTTAAGGCTTTTTGCAGTATGCATTGATTATTGCTGCTAATCAGAAAAGTAATTGAAACATGCCTGCCTCTTATGTTTTACAGCCATGCATTGTCTTTAGCAAAAGCTCTGCCCTCTGACCCCAGCAGCTCTCAGGGGCTGAAACATATAATTACATTGGAGTACAGTATTTCATGACAAAGGCCATAGTTAAACATTCTTGGTTTTTTGCTAGTCAAAAGAATAGCTTATCAAGGAAAAGAATGACCTGCTAACTATATTTATCTTACACTTTGAGTAACTGCTAGCAAAATACAGAGCCCTGAGATGTGCTGTGTAAATATTTTATGAAGGAAGCTTCTCCAGCAGAGATGTTAATAATTTAAAATATGATGTACTACATACTGAGTTTTAGGCATAGACATTTAGTAATAAATTTGTATTTTGTGTGAAAGCCTAGTAAATGACTCCCTTGCCACATATTTTGTGTTACAATTGTGTTTGCCTGCCTTCCTTCATAAATTATGCCTATGTATAAACATGTCACAATAAACTTGGATTTTTAAACCAGACATGATTTCAGGGTCCATTTAGAAAGTATTATAGGTCACATCTAAAAAATATGTAGCCTCCAGGTCAATAGTGTGTGCCTCCAGGAAGTCAGTATTTAGTTGGAGTTGTACATTTGTTTTTATTTTCCTACCGAAACTCCCTATGCAGCTAACAGGGTGATTCAAGGACCTCAGAAGAACAGTCCCCTAGAAATGCAACTATTGTTTTTAAGTCAAATTTTATTCTGTTAAGAATGGTTGCAGTGAGGCTAGCATTCATCTTTGGTTCAATAGTAGTTGGTTAGAGAAGCTGGGCAGGAAATATGAGATTTACCTTGTAGAGGTTTTCTGCCTGCACCCCAGTCTGGGCACATAAGCCTGGGCAGAGGGCATAAAATGAATTTTGTTTAGAAAACTAATTTATGACATTTTGCATACTATTTGAATGCTTTGGATTGTTTCAAAATAATGTTGTGATGATAAATATTCACATTACATTTCCAATTTTCACAGGATTCATACTAGGGAAGCAAAGTAGATAGAACAATAAATCAGTGTAAGGAAGGCCTTATAAATGTGCTAGTCAAAATATCTTTTAATTCTTTAGGATTAAAATTTTATTTGCCAGTTCTGCTGTTTGCAATGCACTCTTATCTTTTTGTCCTTAGTTGCACTTGCTGGTTTATTATCCCATATTTTTTTAATAGGAAATTAAGTCTCTGCTCTATATAGAATTAACCAGAGAAAGCATCCAGAACAAGCGTCTGTGTTCCAGAATGTCAGGATAGGTTTGTCATTTCATACATGCACGGTATTTATGACTGTAATATAATAAAATATTTAAAGTTCAGATTATATCTCTTCTGCACTGAATTTCAGAACGTTTTTCTGAAAGGTAGGAGTATTACATGTCAGCATTAACTTTGTCTCCCTGCATCAGATAATGCTACCTATTTGTATTTGTTAATGAGTGCAGACATTCATATTTTACTAGCTGATGAGGATGTAAGAGACAGAATATAGATTTTTGCCCCCTAAATTAGAAAATTATCTGAATGGATGGTTGATTAATAATCGTTCTTAATGAAAGTGCTTTCATAAGCTGCCATACAGAACCTCACTTTTAAAAAATCAGTCTTTCAAAGCTGTCACTTAAGTCACTGGTTAAGCATTTGTTGAGAAGGAAAGAGAATATTTGTCCTAATTCTGAGCTCCCTAAGCTGTGCCAAGGAAAAGGAAAAAAGAAATGATCCCGCTAATGCAACAGAGATTAAATTGATCAGTCTGCTTAGGTATTTCCAGGGTCCCTTACTGTAATATCTGGGATCTGTGTTGATGTGCTGTGCAGTGCACTAAAGAGAAAATATTTGAATAGCTAGCAATATATCTAGAATATAAGTCTAGAATATATCTAGAATATAAGTCTAGCAATATATCTAGAATATAAGTCTAGAATGACTTCTACCATGGTGGGTTTTTGAAATCTTAAGCCTGGTGCTTGAAAGAGCTGAGATTTTGGTGAAATGCTAAAAAGAAAGGAGGAGCATATTTGTTATCTTGCATTATCGTTTTTTGAGGATGTGGTGGCTCTGAGCCTGCCCAGTGAACTTTCCCACAGGCGTTTATTGCAGGGCTGGGACTGAGGCCGAGGGTGAGAGACAGTAATTTATAAGTACTGATCCTGGATCTGTCATCTCTTCTCTGAGTGGTTTTAACACAGAATTCTGCTGCAATTTCCTCTTCCTAATGAGCCAGCGAGGATGAATCAGTTAATGTTTGAACATATCTTTGAAAATGTTACAGGCTGTTCTTGTTTGACTTTGATTAAGCTCTTATTTTAATCTTGGAAGACAAGTCAAACACAGAAGATATGCAAAGGACTTCATATTTTGGCCAAAGCCTAAAAAAAAAGGAAAAGAAAGAAAAAATAAAGAGAGAAAGAGCGCACAAAATTTCATAAAACCTTGAGTGCATTCACTGAGCTCATGTCTCCTGGTAGAACTGACCTAGAATACCTAATGCTGAAGCTTCTTGCAAAGAGTCTGATCCTGGGTCTTACACAAGGCCCAGCACACTCTGGGGTAGGAATTAGTAGTTTTGCTCCAGGTAAACTTCCCATCATAATGCAAGTGTTCAATAAGCTGAAGTTATTGAATTTAAACACAGAGTCTCAATTCTTAGAGTAATTCAAGGAGTTTTGGACACTGAGACCAAACAGATGCCATTTTTGACCTCTTAATAAATTATAAATACATGGCTTGGAGGCTTAGAGTATGGATGCATGGGATTTCCTCTCTCTCGAAAACAGGGAAACAAACTTTAGGAAGGAGTGCTCAACTGGGCAGCATTGTTCTTTGTTACTTTCCTTCTCTGTAGTTTCTTTTATTGCCTTTGGACATGCTGTAAACAAAGTAAACAAACACCAATCTCTGCTTTCTATCACATTAACTTGCGGGCTGCTCAACAGTCCTCAAAATCTCAGAAAGGTCGTAACATTTCTTTAATCATATCTAGCTTACTTTTCCCATGACTGCCTAGTTCCCATGCTGTTGTGTCGAACTAAAAATGTATGAAATTAACCTTTGTGTATTTGACTTGTTGGTATCCCCAAGAGGAAGTTGAAAGCAGACAAGATCACAGTTTTTTTTATTATATTTGTTGTTCTGAATTTATATTGTATTTAATTAATCCCACGCTTCATGTCATCCATTAGTCAGCTGTGAAAGGGCCAGAAATATTTTTACTTTGCAAGGCAGGTGCTTGGAGAACAGGACCTTCATGTGAAGTTAAGGAGCTTAGTCACATCTTAGGAAGTGCGTATACTCCTTGTCCTACTGAAAAACACTGCTTTTGTGCTTCACACTTATACTCAGGGATGAGCTGGACAAACTCGTTTTGAAGTCAGGACACTTTTTCCTAAGGTCTTTTTGGCAGAAACATGTATATGAAGGGGTAAGGTTTGTTTTCTTTATTATGTGAAATGCAGTCCTTAAAGGGCTGATCTAGGCACTTAATGTAGCCTAAGTCTTGGGGATGACTGAACTCATGACACAATGAGTTTCTTATGCTTTTGTTGTCTTTCGTAATGAGAGTTTTATTTTTTCTTCTTAAAGCGTTTGTAACTTTTGAGCTGTTCCAAGCAAGAGGGTTGAAAAGGAGGACTCCCCTGAAGTGTTAAGCCTGAGGCTACAGGGAGCAGGCATTGGTGGGTTTTGCTGGCTTTCTAGTTCCATGCACTTTCCATGCACTTCCGCGAGACTTTCACCTCCTTGAAAGGCAAAACTCCCTTTATGTACCTGCTTAGTTTTCAGACTAAAACCAAAGAGACACTGTATTTCCAAGCACAAAGGCTATGATCTCAGAGGTCAAACTTTTGTTATTTCCCTGTGTACTAAAAAGTAGAATGAAACAAACTTTCTATTAGCACTCCACTCCCAAAGATTTATTTCCTCCAGTTACTTTTCCTTCTCTGCACACATGTGATTTCTCCAGGCTTTCTTCTCATTCTCATATGGTTTTATCTCCTCTGTACTTCTGCCTTCACTTGCCTGTGTCTGTCCCTCAGCTGAAACACTGGACTTCATCTTCCTAGTCTCATTTTTTGGAATATACAAGTTTGACTGTAGTCAAAGTCCCCTTATATCCAGTAGAAATGAAGAAGACTCTGTAGATCGCATATCCTCTGGGGTCCTTAGGTGTTTAAAGTAATTTTTACAGCTATTTTTCATCATCTGAGTATATTGATTTCTCTCCCTAGATTAAAAACTGACAAGCTTTCACTCAGACATTTAACTTTAGATGCCTAAAATGTGAGTGAGGTGATTGTCACCATTATTATTTATTTTCCATTGCTTCACTGCAGATTTTCTAAACGCCGTTCTTCTTTCTGTCTTTTCCCACTATTTTCTCCAGTAATACTATCACATTTTCAGTATCATATTCTCCTTTTCCCCTCCAGGTTTGTGCATAAGTACTTCATCAGCCTTTAAATCTCCTGACATCTCCATAAACATATGTTTCATCCTCTTACTTCCCTCTCAAAGTTCCCTTAGCTCTCCTGTAATTTAAATTTACTCTTGCAAAAATTATTTTCTCCTGTATGAGATCTGCACACTCCTTTATTTCTTTTCTAGATGATCTGTAAAAGAAAATAAGGTCTGAGAAGCAGAGATGTCTTAGATAATGTCTTTCCTACTTTTTCATCTGCTAATACACGATTGAGGAGTTCTCAGCCTACTCATCCTCCTCATTCCCTCTCCCCAGCATCCTAGAACACTGCTAGGAATTTCCCAGCTCCATTGACTTACTTCCTGCAGAAGGCAGGTTTTGGAAGCCGTGGAAGACAAAAGCATGTAACTAACCCATGAAAAGCAGATGTGTGCATTGGCCTGCAATAATAACCTAAACCCCCTAGAAATCCTTTCCCTTTACTCAGAAGCAGCTATTTCATACTAACGTTGTTAACATCTGCCTCCTGCAGTGGCCTAGTATTGTTTAAAGTCTCTGACACATAAAACCAAAGTCTTTATTTAAGAGGGAGCGAACAGGGGGAAAATATACTTTCCATCCAAAAAAAAAATTTGCTCTATTGCCATATGTTCTTACTCTGCAGCTTCTTTCCCTGATTTGAACCACCGTGGTAGCAGCAGCAGCACCACCTGCCTCTCTGGGCTTTCCCACAAGTGCTTTTAATTGGCTCTGCCTCACCCTCTCCACCTGTGCTGCCCTGAGGTTGCTGCTGCAGAGTGAGGCGGGAGGCATAGCCTTCCTTTCTTGTTTCTCATCTCCCTTACATGCGTTTTACTTGTACAAAACTCTCACCTTGTTGGAACAGAGGAGTGAAATGTCCTTGTGAAGGGATTAGATCTTAAACAAATTTCTTCTTTTAAATTCTGCTTACTGGGCTCCCAGCTTCATGGTGCTTCATGCCATCTAAGTTGAAGGTTGTAGTAATTTAATTGTAACACTGTCCTTTGACCAACTTTGACCAATAACTGAATGATATGAAGGGTCGAGGTTTACAAACTGGTGAACTTTGCTCTTGGATACTATTGTTCTTCTACTTGCTTTTCCCATTGAAAAGTAATTGCTTTGCACACCAGAAATGATTGCAGAAGATTACACCTTTTAAAGCAGCCTCAGGATCTCGTTCTGAGGAAGAACACAGTCTGTAAAATGTTGTATGCCTTGCCCAGCAATTATTCACTTTGTTGTAGCTAATTTCAGAAAGCATGAATTGCTCATTATTTCTGAAGAGGGTTTGTTTTTGACCAGATGTACTGGAAGTGTGTGCTTTTCCAAGAGATTTTTATATGGCTTCCACATAGTTGCACAGATGAAAAATAAAATATTTTGTTTCCATATCTCACATTCTTTTTTATAATTTACAATATAATTCTTTTATAGTAAAAATTCTTGATGAACAAAATTTAATAAAACATTGGAACTGCCTAAAAGATAAGTTTTAATTGTGCCATATTAGAAGTATGTCATTGTGAAGATGTTAGTGCAACATATTATTGCAGGTCTGGCAATTCAATCCGTAGTTAAATATTTTAATTTGTTAAACAATGTTTTTTCATGTCAACGTGTTCTATGATTCTGTAGTTCTAATATTACCATGCAGCATTGATGCTGTCTTCTGTAGCAACTCATTACTGAACATTATCTCTCATGAGACAATATATTCCTGCTTCTGGCTGAATTTTTGTGGTGTGCATCAGGAAATACCTCATTTCAGTGGAAAAATCCAACTTGAATTGGACAATAGCCACAGAAAGCACTTCAGTTGCAGTCTGTGAGAATCTGTAGCAATTTGGGGGAGAGCAGAGGCAGTTGTTGAAGTGATCCCAAATTGAATATACAGTGTTCAATATGTATATTCATATATGAATATACATATATGAATATGTATATATGAACTGAAATGAATGTTTTCACTTAAGGCATAGTGAAGTATTTTGTTTTTGTAGATAATTTTAGAACAATATTTTTCACCATTTCCACACCACGTTTTTTTCCACAGCTGCTTCTATCATGGAATAATTTAGTATTTTGACTTTTCACCCTATCTGACTTCTGTATCCCATACAAATTTCAATTTTTTAGCTGGTTTTAGAAATCATAGAATCATAGAGTAACTAGGTTGGAAGAGACCCACTGGGTCATCGAGTCCAACCATTCCTATCAAACACTAAATCATGCCCCTCAGCACCTCGTCCACCCGTTCCTTAAACACCTCCAGGGAAGGTGAATCAACCACTTCCCTGGGTTGCCTGTTCCAGTGACCCTTTCTGTGAAAATTTTTTTCCTAATGTCCAGCCTAAATCTCCCCTGGCGGAGCTTGAGGCCATTCCCTCTCGTCCTGTCCCCTGTCACTTGGGAGAAGAGGCCAGCACCCTCCTCTCCACAACCTCCCTTCAGGTAGTTGTAGAGAGCAACGAGGTCTCCCCTCAGCCTCCTCTTCTCCAGGCTGAACAACCCCAGCTCTCTCAGCCGCTCCTCATAAGGCCTGTTCTCCAGCCCCTTCACCAGCTTTGTTGCTCTTCTCTGGACTCGCTCCAGAGCCTCAACATCCTTCTTGTGGTGAGGGGCCCAGAACTGAACACAGGATTCGAGGTGCGGTCTCACCAGTGCAGAGGGAGAATAACCTCCCTGGACCTGCTGGTCACGCCGTTTCTGATACAGGCCAGTGACTGTTTGTGCTTATTTCAGAGACAGGAGTTATATTGAAAGCATTGTCTTTGGGAAGATGGACCGTTTGTCTTTCCATATGAGCCTCAGTATAATGTACTATGAATACAATGTAATTTTAAGAACCTTGACTGGATCATGCAAAAGAAATTCCCATATATTATTATAAACAACATAACTGAGTGTCTATGAAGAGGCTGTGGTAATGTATGGAAATGCAAAGTATTCTGCCCTCTTGCATGCCTGTGTGAGGATGTAAGGAAGAAAGAGTTTCTCTTATTCTTTCCTAGATGTTGTTCCTATTTATACTGCTGTGGGATGGTGGTGACTAGCCCTTAGAGAATTGCTTTGTTCCACAGGGAAATGGGCCAGATTTGGGATGTCCTGGGGTATGTTCAGCCACACAGGCTAAAAAACCACAAGGCAAGCTAATTCCATTTGTCCCTGTTTTCTTAGATCCTATCTGAAAAGGTCTGACTCAGGGCTTGTGGCAAAGCAGGATTTTGAGAGAATGGTAGATTATTTGCTAGATATGCTCATTTAGATAAGAAGCACCATTGAATCCTTCTGTGTGGAACTGGAATAGTTGTGATGGTATTTGTCTTACTATTAAAAGTGATTGGTCTGTCTTTCATGGAATATTAAAGGGGAAAGACAATCAGTCAATTTTAGAAGCAGGTATATCTTGACAGTGAAAAGACACAGCACAGTTAGATCCACAGTGCTAGGAGAACAAGAAAATTGAATTGCAGCTACCTCTAAGGGACCATTGTTTTAACGCTAGAAAAACAAACAGTGTCTGAAATGAATTTAAGAATACGAAATTCTCGGATGTCTGAATAGCTGAACAGTCAAACACAGTGAGAGCAAATAGTTTGGTGTTTTACACATCAAAACCTGATTTTATTTTAAAAAGGTGCAATGTTTGCCCAAGACTTACCACTATCTCCTCACGTTGCAGGGGGGCTGTGCATATGCACACATATGTAAGGCGTTGTGCATTTCCCACATAATTGTTGAGATCATCCCATTTGTTGGATCTGTAACCTTACACTTCAACATAATAAAAAGGGCAGTAGTAATGCGTAAGTCTCCAGGGAAGCGGGAGACACAGACACACAATACTAAAAGAAGTTTACTCATCTGCTCATAAAAATAAACCTACGTAAGCTCAATAGTTTTTTCGTAACAGGCATTATTAGGAAGTGGCTGATCAGCAATACTACCCACTTTCATCTGGCATTGAATTTCCCAAAGTTATAGCTTTTTCATTATCTTAAAGAAAAACAAAGGGCTGTGTATGTTTATAGGATAAATCCCACTCCTTCAGTGGCTGTTCAATATATAATTTTCTCTGTCAGCTCTCTTCATTACAGCATCAGATAGCATGGATCTAAAAAGTAAATGCCTAAACCCAGAGTAACAGAAAGCTATAACATATAACTTTAAATGTAGCCTGTGCCTTATGGAATAATTCAGTTTTCAATTAATATATAGAAGACGGATGGACTAAAAATAACTAGAATTAGTTGTACCACAATGACTGTGATGTCCAGAGCAACACTGACTGACAGCAGCTGAGATCTGATTTATCTAGTAAGGGCTATTAAACAGAGGGGACAATGATTCCTGATTATGGAAAAAAAGCACCAAAATACCTGCTGCTTTTCTCCCTGTTCCCTTATGGAAAAGGGAAGAAGCAAGCAGAACCCTTAAAAGGTGACAGCTTGTGTGAAGTCTAATCCTGCTGGTTTGTCACTGAGGATAATTTTAATTTCCAACTGCCAATGACATTTACTATTCTGTATATAAAATCACCCTTAGCTGGAATTTTTTGACTGCTGATGAGCTTTATTCTGTTACTTGCTGGATATTCCCAGCTCCTGTTGACTGCCAGGGGCACTGGGGACATTGCAGCAGTTAAAAAGCACTTCTCAAAACACATAAATGCAGGGGTGTGAGTGCTGGTTCCTGTACACTGCTTGAAGTCAACTTCTAGCTAGGTTGGTTACCTGGGAAACAGCTGTCAGCACAGTGGAAAGGAATCTATTTAGTGTTGTGGATAGGTGATGATTTAAAAAAAAAAATGAGAAACCATCATCGCTCCATAATTTTTTATAACAACAGTAGTGAAAATAACATAATTTTTGCTAGTTATTTTCAATTTATATCCTGCAAGTATGCCGTAACCGATAATTATTAACTTGTTAACTGGTTTTATCTTCAGGGTTCTTCCAGAAGCATTAGGCTTTAGGGCACCCGTCCAATGAAGGTAAATATTGTTGACTATTTCAGATTGTGGTTCCTGCAGGGGTGGCAAGGGAAGAATAGCTTTTTCTAAAGTTTTCAGAATTAAGAATTCCTGGCTTCTGTTCCGTGCTCAGACTCATTGACCTGCATCACATCTCAAAGGCAAAAGCAGAAAAGGCAGTGAAATGAAAAAGCTGGTTGTCTTGGCACCAGTTAACAGGCGTTTCTGATGATGGTACCATTGAAGCTCTAGTTGTTACCTGTACTGTTGTGCAGTATTTTCCTTTTTAGAATGGGTTTCATGCTGCTGTTTTGGCAACAAAAGATTACTGCATCCCTCTAAACCATATCAAATATGTGTATGAAGTACATGTCTATCTTCTGAATTCATAAATTTCTGATTCAATTCTTGTTGATATTGCAATTTGAGATGAACTATGCAGATCTCACCATGTTTGACATCCTTATGTTGCCAGTTGTGCTGCTGTAGTTTCCTTGCAGACTTACTTCCTTAGGTTACTCTTCTATTTTAACACAGACTTCCTTTAGGCTGCCAGAAGAGTTTAGTACACTCCTTTCTACTGGTGAACAGTGGCCATGGGACACTATACGGGCGAGTTTCCATTGAAAAAGTCAGACTCCTGCCTTTTCCTCTGCCTCTTGTTGTGTGTCCCTGCCAGTGCTAGTGCTCACAGAGGAATGAGAAAGATAATCTTCCTGAAAGCATATCCTGTAGAAGAAAAGAATAGAAAATAAGCTAAAAAAAAAAAAAAAAAAGATTTTCATTCAGCTCCTTTATTTGGATAACCCTGTGACTTCATGAGTGCTTTGTGGCCTGAAAGCTGGGACAGGAACATTCAGCTGTGGAGGCAAGGATTCTCCACAGCAACCAGCTGATACCAGATCAAACCAAGTGAGAGATGCACTGTAGTTGTCTTAGAACCCTAGCCTAAAGAAGTCATGCAGTTATTTTACAATAATAATCTCCCAGTTATTTAATTGAATTCTCTAACTAAAGAATTAAGAAATTACTCTTCCCAGGCATTACAGATAGTGGAATTCCAATTAAATGATGTGAACATCACATTGATTAGCTGATAGGTGTACACATAAAGACAGACATGGTATAAATGTATTAAAAGGCAGAAGGAGTTTCAGGTATTGTGTAATGTATATATATTTGGTCATGAGCAAATGTGGCAAAATTGAGCATGGAACAGATGTGAGTTATTACATAGAAAGGAAATCCCCAAGGATTTCCCAAAGTAAAAGCAAATGACATATTTGTTCCTCTCCATATCATGAAGTTCTGATTTTTTTCCCAGAACTTTCTTTTTGAAAACTCCATTTAGTCTAACTGTTACTAATTGTTTACTCCATTGACTGGAAAATTATCATCTCTATTGACCATGTTTCCTTGTTTCAAGTTCTATTATTTCTCTAGCCTCCAAGATTAGAAAAAGTATCATATACCATTAGTATGGAACACCACTGCTCCATAGTGTTTCGTTTCCATTGCTAGTCTTGCTGATCAATACCCTCAAACCCACAATCCTTAGCTTAAGTTAAATATAATTGTCCTGTAGGAAAGACAAGAAGGAAGGGAAAATATCCTGGAAGCTATTTGGTGGCTACAAAAGTTAGCTGAAAGCAGGCGATGATGGAAATGATACTGCGCAAACACAGTTTATCTATCGTATGAGTTCATACTTCATGGTTCTAGAAATAAAGGTGCTTATCCCAAACACCATGTGTATGGTTTTCCTTTTGAATTTTTTTAAGCAATCTGGTAACAATATTATTGTCTCCATTATCCTTTGTGTGAAAAAAAGAAATTAAGCCTGCCTAAAGCTGGTGAAGGGGCTGGAGAACAAGTCTTACGAGGAGCGAGGAGCGACTGAGAGAGCTGGGGTTGTTTAGCTTGGAGAAGAGGAGGCTGAGGGGAGACCTTATTGCTCTCTACAACTACCTGAAGGGAGCTTGTGGAGAGGAGGGAGCTGGCCTCTTCTCCCAAGTGACAGGGGACAGGAAGAGAGGGAATGGCCTCAAGTTCCACCAGGGGAGATTCAGGCTTGAGATAAGGAAAAAATTCTTCACAGAAAGGGTCATTAGGCATTGGAACAGTCTGCCCAGGGAGGTGGTTGACTCACCTTCCCTGGAGGTGTTTAAGGTGAGGGTGGATGAGGGCATGGTTTAGAGATTGGTGGGAATGGTTGGACTCGATGATCCAGTGGGTCTCTTCCGACCTAGTGATTCTATGATTCTATGATTCTAGGCTGTGTCTATTCCAGCAGAAAGAGAAGCCAAATTTAGTCCAGAGTTTTCTATGAGTAAAACAACATGGCATGAAAAGGTTCCTCCATGGAGCCACAGAGGAGGAACATTTCATGTGACTATAAGCATACGTTTATGTTAATTAAGAACACATCTAGGGCTGGAGAAGCTTGATAAATGGATATTACTGTACAGAATATATATGATCACCCTTAAATATGTTGTGCCTGTTACTGCACATTACTGTATGCTCCACACTATACTTAGCAAGTCTGTCTGTCAGAAAGCTCTAATTGCTTTATGTGTGAGAACATTAAGCTGCAATAAATTTATATACACAGCTGTTCCATTACTGTGGAACAAGTTTTATCTCCTAATAAATTGATGTTTCTTTTTAGTGTCAACTCAACCCAAAATTTACACCCGAGAAGGTGAACCTTAACATCACATAATTAGTTCAGTGACACCAGTGGTAATAGAGGGTACACACTGTACATCTCTTAAATGTATTGATGGAAAAAAGTTTTGACGTCTGTTAATTGTTTCTTGAAAGCTTAATTGTGATTAAGAGCAGCTTTAATTGGAAAAGGAAAAAGAAACATGACCTTTAAACATACACTGCAAATAGCACATCTGCATTTACAAGTAGTTGCACTGTAACGTACGAAAAAAAAAAAGCCTTCTTTAAAATAGGGTGAGGGTTGGGGGGAAGGCATTGTGGTTCTGTATGGAGTCACATTTAGGTTAATGGAACAGAAGCTTAGACTGCCCTGGACTTTTGATTAATTTTTAATTAATCTTCTGTAGAAGACTCTGATTTGAATTCAACTGGATACTAATAAAGGAACCAATTCACCAAAGAGTTCACATAAATTTGACCTGCCATTATAAGGATTTAAATTAAAATGGCTGAAGTTTTGTTTGCTGCACATTTTATGCCTGCTCTACATCAAGTGCAAGTAATTTACTACTAGTCATAAGCTGGGAAAAATGTGACCTGAATTGGGCATCAGTAATAGAGCCATAGCTGTAATATAAGACATGCCATTTGGTTTGTTTTAAATAAGTACCAAGAACTAATGACTTGCATTGTTCTCTCAATACAGGCTTTTACAGCCTTTGCAAAAGAAGCAATTACCTGTACACAAGGGGAAGTATAGTTGCTTCTATGTAATCAGATAACCAGACTGCTGTCCCTGTCTTTGGTTCAGCTGACAGGAGAAGGAAAGGAGGAGGCCTTATGTGAATCTTGTGCCTAAGGTTATTTAATTAAAATTATGTTGTTTGGAAAAAATTCCCCAAAATGGTTTTGGGGAGCTGCTTATTCTTCTCAAAGTGGTGGTAAAAATGATGCAAGCGAAGACTGCCCTTGTGTGCTGATTTCCTCACCTGTGTAGGGTTGGCTGGAGTTAGTATTGCCTGCTGTGAAGACTGGAAGAGGTGAAGGGGCTCTTGCAGGATTCTTCTTTTAACTCTAATGATGGATATTTAGCATCTACTTGACCTCAACATAGGAAAAATGAGTTTGTAGTTATTTCACTCACAGCTCTTTTCATATTTGTGATAGAGACCAGCCCCATCTTGCATGCAGTCAGCCAGTAACCTAGTAAGCATCTTTGATGTGGCCTTCTCCATAAATCTGGATGATATCTAAATCCCACAGAATTTCTGTGTGTCATTTGTAAGGTGATTTTTCTCATTTGAGTACTCTGACTTCAAAAGTCTGCTGTGATAACTCATTCATCTTGTTTTAGATGTCTCCAGTGTAGCCCCATAATACTTCAGTTCCCTTTGCAGTCAGTGGAGATGCCAGTTTTGATCACCTACCGCATACATTTGTTGTGAAGAAAAAGACCATTTCACAAATGGATATGTGCTGCATTGTGCAAGCACAAATCTGTTCTTAAAATGTAAAATCTTTGTTTAAGGACTTGTTGTAGGCAATCTGTGCAGTGTCTATTGCAGACAGAGTCCTGCTATTTGAGTAGTGCTTAATGATGCAGGAATCTGGTGAAAATAATAGAAAGTAAATAACAAGAGGGCAGCAAAATGAGATCTTTGTGGGTCTTGCCTCCTAAGGATATTTATCATTCTTGTCTTACATAGCATCTGATTCCTGGTTTTGTTTTCCTTGAAAAGCAAATTACTGTGCAGCTCAAATGGGAAAATTCACAGGAATGGCACTTAGTTCACAGCATAGCCATATAAACTTCTCTCTGGAAGCCCTGTCTTGCTTTAGTTTATTTTGAAAATTCCCATAAACACTCATGAAGTTTCTATTGCTTTTTGTAGGGTAGCAGTAATGTTCGTAGGAGGCTTGGACTTATACAAATGTCTTATGCAGTGTCTTACACAGCTGACCTCTTTACAGCATCATGACAGCCACACATGATGAAAAATACAATGTAAACTCTTACTATATAAACTTTGAATTACAGAGACAATACTACACTGTGAGTTTATTTTGGGGATTAATAATAAATAGCAGTGCAGTTTTGTGTTGATGTTTCATTAGTCTGTCACTTAACAGCTCATTGCATTAATAAGCCTCATTGTATTGAAAAAGATTTTTAAAAAGCATTTAATTTCAATCTTATTTTTTAAGGTAATTGAAGAAGGTACACCGAGTTTTTAAACTCAAGAGGCAGAAAAATGTTTTAAAACTCATTTCAATAAATACATTTGTTTAAAAATAACATTATCTTCTATATTGGCCTCTGAGACAGTACAGCCTATTTGGTTTCTTGGCTTGTGAAGAATGGACAAAGCCAGTAGAAACAAGTCTATAATTTGCATTAAATGGAACTGCCTCTGCAGTATTGCTTGTGTTATTTGTTTGTAGTGTTTCATCTTGTCTTATGGGAGCACAAAGGAGCATTTTGTAGGTGTGTATCAAATTCTTCAGGTCAGCTGGGTTCATAGTTATGCAGGCTTACTGCTCTGTAGCTTCATTTTCATCTGCTGGCAGGAGTTCCTGTTTGGTGGAAATACCCAAAGGAGACTCTTAAAGATGATGTTGAGAGTGTTAGAATGTCAGAGTACAACTTAGCTGTCTGTCATTCGTTTAATAATTATATATTTACTGATGCTATAACAATTAATTCATTTTCCTGGAGAGTAGTTATGTATGGGCCTTAGATGGACTTCTTAGCTGTTTCCCTGGAATATAAAGTGCTGCCATCAGTTGTTTGAAAAATTCCATTTTCATATCAATGTGGTTCCGTTATTCCAGCAATGCCTTCAGAGTTCTGAAATAAGAGAGGAAGGGAAAATAACTTAAATAGTGAGTAACAATGGCAAACTTTTTGTTGGGAGATTGTTTTTCATACACATTTGTTTACTGTATAGATCAAATGCCTTGTGTGTCCTTTGACAAGTGCAGTCCATTAAATGCTTTATTCATGTGCTGGGATCAAGGGATTGTCTCAGTTCTAGTCTGCTCTCTGAAATAAGATAATACAAGCAATTTCTATTAAGTATTATGCTTTAGGAGAGTGTGGGGGAAAAGAAGAAATTCTTTAATCTCTTTGATCAGATTTGAATGGCAGAGAAATCTTATGCATTAATGTTTAAAATTAGAGATTTTATCAGCAATCATTTTAGTAAGTAGAACTTGAGATGCTGTACTGAATAAATATACTTCTTAGTACATGTAATGCGTTGATTTCCCTGAGGTTGCTCTTTAATTCATTGTAGAGAAAGAATGAAAAACTAGTAAATAACAAAAAGAAGAAACTGTCTGATATTGCTGTATGTGGACATGTTCAAATTGATGTGACACGCATCTTTGTGGTAGACCAGGGATAATGTACCAGATTATTTTTATAGAAAAAACTTTTCAGAATCAATCCCTGAATTTCATACTGGTAGTAAGAAGCTTAGAGCTCAAAAATATTGCTTATTTCTTCCCCTAAAACCTTTTCAAAATTCTTGGTCAGACCTTCAGATGCCCATAAACTCTCAAAGCTCACTTGGATTCAATGGGTCTACACAGGTTTGTGCTAGTTGAGGTTCAATCCTAGCACTGTAGTTTAGAGCCCTGTATGAGAACTGGCATTGCTGTTAGTTAGAATGACATATGTGGGAATTTCCATTTCAATGTAGCTTAGGAATTAGAAATCTCACTTTTTTAATAGCTTTCAGGAAATAATGTCTAGTTTCTATACAGAGACTCATGAAGTGAACGCACATCAGATGCTCTAACGGCAGCAGAAGGTTCTGGTTTGCAGGAGTGATTTTGCTTCTGGGCCTCCTGCCTAAAGTGTCTGAAATAGAATTACAGTAGAATTTATTACATTTATTATCATGCTCTAGAAGAAAAAGCATTTTCATGTTTTTATGATCAGACTGAGGATCTGTACCATGTGACTAATCTATTATATTTTGGGATCTCTGGCCAGTACATGTTTGAACAGCAGCAATGCATGCTACGCAGCTGTGCTTAACATCTTCAAAACTTTTTTTTAGCGCTTGCCACTTGGACTAATTAAAGATGTCAGAATAAAGCGGTATCTTAGAAATTCAACTGAAACTAGGTAATGATGACACAATAAAGTGATATCAGTTTGAATATATTTTAACATGATGTCAAAACACATTTTCATCAAAATCCCCAGAGGCACCATTATGGTGTCAAAATGAAACGTTATCAGCCTAAGACTACAAGAATAACAACATGAAATAATACCATTGTAACTTTGTAATGTAATGCCAATATCATGCAAAATAAATTTGACATACTAAGTGGAATTACTTATTATACATATATCATGTCTTTCTATTTACTAAAAACATATGGCAATTATGTTACTCAAAAAAGCCTTATAGCATTTGCATAGCATGTGCTGAAGTAATGTGAAAGTTGAGATACAAATTAGCCATACTGAGGAGATCTTAACTACAGAAGCTGTTATGTTGCAATCCTTGGCTTATCTCAGAGGTGGCTATACATGTCTGTATGCTTCAAAAACTAAAAATCTTACTTTTTTTCTGTAAATGAGAATTGCAGACAGTAGTGTAAAATACTCCGTAAAGAATCATTAAAATTATAGTAAACAAGAACCTGTTGTTTTATAGACTTTATACAGGTTTTTAAGGAAACAGTTTTTAAGGAAAGCAATTGTCCATTTGTGAACATGTGAATCCAAACACAGAGAAGCTAGGTGACTTACTTAACCATGAGTAACTGATGGAGAGGCAATTTTATTCTAAATCATTTTGCTGCCTAAGAATTACACTGCTGGGTTATATGGTTATATTGCCATGCCAGTTGAACATCAGCTTCTACCAGGCAGTAGAAGTGTGGGATTTATCTGTGCTAATATAGTCATCTAAATCTGCTTAAGACTGAGCTTGTCCCTCTACTTTTCTTTGTTGATGAAGGGAAGTAATGTGCTCTCAAGGGTAATTAATTGCATTCTAAGACAGGTGTTCTGAATTGTCCTCTGGAATAACTTATTTACTTGTATTTCCCTCAGCAAGTTTGGTAGTTTTAACTTTCAGATTATTAAAATTTTTTGAGAAAAATCCTGCCTTAACTTCTCCTGCTAAATAAATTAGCTTTCCTATAGCCTTTATCAGGCTAACTATCTTGGTAAATCACTGTAGTGGTGTGACACGTAAATATTGTATTTCTTCTGCAGCAAGAGAAGTACACACTTTGGGGTATCTGAAATCTGCACTTGTGTTGAGACTAGGCAGCCCAAGAACAATAAATATTAGAATTCAGAATTTAATCCAATGTTTCAAAACAAAACAGGACCTTCAGCAATTACTAAGCATCCTGCACAGTACCTCTGACAAAGAATTCCTGATGAAAAGACATTTTTAACACTTCCAAGACAAAATATAAGTCAAATAGTTTGAAAATACCTTATGTAGTAGAAGTTGAGTGCTAGCTGACTCACTAAACTGAGTTTTTTGACAACAGGTAAGTGCTGCACTTCTCTGTCCTTGCCCAGGATTGATTATTTTCTTAGTATAACTGCCATTTTATGGCAATTTCTAGTTTTAAAGTTAATCAAGGAAGTCTGATGGCAATGTGTGATTAAGCCATCTATTTATTCAAATCTTCTCCTCTACAGTAAAAATATTGAAAGGATTTATCCAGAAATCAGTTATTTTGCAAAATATCATGTTAAGACTTTTTAAATCTCCATATGCAAATAATACTTAATTTAAAATCTTAATTGGGTTTTGTGCTAATCGGTATAAATCTTAACAATCAGCTTCATACGAAGGCAACAGCCACGTGAATTTAGGCACCAATTCAAGTAATCAATCTTAGCTTTGATTTTTGTTTTTTCTTAGTTGAGTCATATGGGAAGCTGTGTACACAGACACTAAATGATGAATGCCTAACACTAAGCTCAGATTAGGGGTTTCAGATTATTTAGTGGTAGAACTAAAACAGTGATTCGACACTTCTTTTTGTGTTATGTAGAATTTCTGATCTGTTACTGATGCTTCTAGCAAAGGGACTTCCCTAAGTTTCAGATTTTGAAAACCACATGGAGCTTTGACCTAGCCTTGGTATCCTTAGACCAGTAATTTTTTTCTGTTTGTTTTTAATGGACAACTTCTCACTTTGCATTTGAAAATTAGACTGTAGCTCGATTAATATATAATGTAAAATCAGTCAAAGTATTATTTGGATATTTATAATGCAATAGTTCCTCTGTCAAAGAACAAAAGTAATTATACTGTAATTATGTAGTGGTGGTAAGGACTGTGGGAGCTATGTGAACTTTGCGTAATGTGTTATCTTTTTACATGTTTGGGCATTTTAAAGAGATGTCTTTGTATAGACATCTCTGTGTGTCTAGCAGTGTACTGCTTGATGCTGTAGTTTTATTTGTACTTAAAAATAAAATGTTATTTTTTGTGAGGACAACTGTTCATGAGAGTAAAAAATATAGTTTTGCTAGTTGCAACACCCTGGTAGCTATTTCTGAAGCTTTTTCGGTGGTTTAAAAAGAAATAAAACAACAGAAGATTTTTTTTTTATATTTTGCATATAACTTATGTTGATGCATTAAGCAAGACCTAAGTACCTTTTAAAGAAGTTTTTTTGCATTGAAACAGAGCTAAATCTCACCATTTATAAACACAATGTAATGCTGCATTATTTGAATAAAAGGGTGGTGTGTTACTCACACGCTTTTGATGATCCTTTCAAATCAAAGCACAACCTGGATCTTTTTTTCCCTGTCTTTTGTTTGTTTCAGGGTTTTTGTTGATTTTGTTTTGTTTTGTTTTTTTAATGTCTCTAGACTCCTTCTGTGAGAAGACGCAGGGGCTTTTTCTCCATTTTCATGTTGGCTAGAATTGGACTGTGAAGCAGATTTTATACTGTGGTGCCACATGGTAGTAGCCGAGTCATGTAAGATGTGCTAGAGTGAGATGGGTTATACCTACCTAACAACATTCACACTACGCAGGTGGTGTTGGCAATGACAGATATTCCTCTTTGCAAATTGCTGATGTGCTTTCAGAAGTGACTGCTCTCTAGCTGCTTGTTGCTGCCCCTCTGCTGAAGACTTTTGCCCCCACATCTCATCCAGAGAGGAGATCAGAGGGAGCTTTTCCTAAATAGCTTCAGCAAAGCAGCTGGATTATCTTAAACAGAAATGATGGCTGACATTGCCTGAAGCCCACTAAGTGTCTCTCCAATGATCCCTTCTGCTCGCACGGAAATGGCCACCTAGGTCCAGAAGATGATTTATTCTCTGTGGTCTTTGTTAAAAGCCTTTGTATTATTGTGCCAGGCGGTCCTCATGTTGACACAAAATAGCCTGTGATGCCTAATGGTGGATGTTCATCGGACCTAACAGCACTGAAGCCATCATTCACTGTTCCAGCTATGATAGGAAGATAATTAGATGGTCAGAGCCTGCTTCTCCCCACCTGCCTTTGAAGTAATTTTGTATTTCATTTAGAATCACAAATGTAAATTTCTCCTTTCCTTAATCATTAGGATTTTTGTTTTGTTTTTATTTTCCATGATTTAATAAATCCTTGTGTTGGTATTTTTGCCATTTCCTTAATGCTTGCATAAGAAATTCACAGTTAGATGTCATATTTTCTTTTAGGTTGCATGGGGCATTCTCTTTTTTCTTTTTAACTTGGAAAATGCAATACCCTGTGTTGATGGCTGTTAACAGGTCGTACGTGGCTGAAAATTGGCTTGGCTTATATCTGCAGAATCTAACAGCTCCAAAGTTAAGCTTAGAGTGTGTGATATCCCAGTAGCTGAGTGTCTGTTTTCAGATGTTTATAGCAAGCTCCTAAAATCTCTGCTTTTCTTTTTAGTAGAATTCCCCTGAAAAGTAAGACTGGATTTCTGTCTCTGGTGTGCAGGCTCTGACAGGCTAATAAGGAAGAGTGATGGTGGCAATAAAAAGGGTCTTGGGTACATTCTTCAGATTTCACTTATTGCAAAATGATGGCCCTGCTACAGAAGGGCCATAGAGGGACTCAGTGAAATGTAGTCTAGAGAGTTTGAAGAGATTGTTGCAGTGAAGTGACCCCCCTATCAGCTCCAGCTCTCCACATTGTTTACTGCCATCACATCAGAAGCAAGTGCCGAATTGAGACCATTTGAGACTACCTTTTTAGCCCAGAGACTAGAGATGTATGATTTTGATTTTTAATCATTTACTCTGTTGAAATTGGTGTAGAATGATGAACAAATTGCAATTTGAAAATTTGGAAATAAATTTCATTCACTGAAGAAAGCAAGTGCATTTGAGGACTTACATAACTTATTTGTGGTATTAGAGATGATGACTTCTGCTGATAGTGACGTAATACTTCCCGATGAACTGATTTTGCAGTCCTTGTTCTGATGAAATTAAAATTCTGAAGCTTGTAGGTATGTATGCAGGTAACATGTTAGATCTTGCCTGTCATATTAAGCCTATCATTGAATTTAGCTGCCTCTAAAACCCGCAGACTTTAAAGGATATGTAATGCTCTGTGTTCACTTAGCAAATATGAAATGGCAAGAGAGAAGGATATTTATAACTTTGTGAACAGTAGAAATAAGCCAGGATTGAAAGAGATCTGGGGGGGAAAAAAATATTCAGATAGGATGCATATTCTTCAGCATGCAAGAAGCTGTCCTTGTTATAAACTAACTTTGCATGCATAATTAATTCGGGCAGCACATTCCATTTCTTACAGATAGAAGTGAAATTGAATTCAGGTGTTTGGTGAACATATGGGGGATTTACTTTGAATTTATGACCTGTGGTTTGAGTGTAAACCCCCACGATATTAGCTGATAAAACTTAATGAAGCTTGTGCAGAGAATCTATTTTTATTTGCATTTTTGTAATTGATGCATTTTTGAAGTTTTTACACCACTCTCCCACCTTTTAATGCCTTATTCCCAATATTAAGAGAAATGTGAACAGTGTAGGAAAAACCTTTACATGCCTCCTTTCAGCACCATGTTACAGGTATTTTTGTAGTCTAACAAATTTGATCCCTTGCTCAGATATTTTTTTTCTCAAACTGACTGTAGTAATTTGGTAATTATACAATGACTCTTTTATATGATGCCAGGCATAGTTCCTGCCGTTTGTGTACCATGCCTGTATGTGTTAATATTTGTGTGTTCATGGAGAGTCTATTCCCTGATATCCTGGAGGAGGACCATACGTAGGGCACACTAGAAGAGGACCAACCGAATCAGTTACACTAATGTAAGCTTGAGGGCTGGCATTTAGAGGTCAAAAAATAAACCATAGAACAAAATAATAGGAAAAGACCAACCTAACCTAGCTGGCTGGTGGCAGGAAGGAGATGGTGCAAATTCTGCTGCTGCCCAGCTGTCATCAACCCCACGGCATCCAGGAATGGTCATCTGAGTCACTGACAATTAACAAATCTGTTTAAAGTGAGCAGACTGTCAGAGCATGCATTGGAGTACGGTGCTATCTTTACACCTAGTAAAGGGCATACTCTCATTTTATTTTACGTTCATGACTTTTTGCAACAGCTTGACAGTTTCTGCTTATCCACCCTCAAGGACCATTCAAAACAGACAAATCCATCTGCTTGGGGTAAGCACCATGGCAAGAGGGTGCTCAAGTTTCAGCAAATGTTGCAGAAGCTTTTATATTAGATTATCACTACTTTGGTTTCTGTTGGGCTGTTTTCATCCTGCACAAGCCATGAAGGAAGCAGACAATTTTGTAGACAATCAGCTAGTTCTGAACTTTGGCAAGGATGTGTGCTACCAACTAAGGCACAGCTGCCAGAGCAAAGACATCATTAATCTTCAGTGGGACAGAATAAAGTCTTTTTCTCCTCCTCTTTACTAGTAGACACAGATAAATTGAAATTGAGCTTTGTATTTTTAATATGACATGAGTAATCTGTTCAAATGGAAAGGAATTTATTTTATACAAATAGGTGATAGTTACTTGCCAGCTTGAAGTAAATAAGAACCCATCTGTGTTTTATAACTGCTAGCCAGAGATCTAAGCAGCTGGTCAGACCAGCAAGTCCCTGGCAGTTCAAATCTGTGTTAAAAGAATTCAAGGTGTAAAGAACACTGCTTGCTTACTAACCTTTTGGTTATTCTAGTCATGTTGCAACTGCCTGGTGATGTTGTTAAGGCCCCTTACCATGCTTTTTCAGGCCAATAATATTTTTTTTCAAATTTTAGTCATCCCTGTTCAGTAGCATGTTTGTATCTACTTTATCACACTGAAAATCTGTCTGCTTTGAAAGGATTACAACTGTACATCAGTGCATGACATCACACTGAGACATTGCTTAATGATCTGAGACTCTGATGGTCATTGCTGCTGCTGCTTGTTTCTGGAAATATGTGACAGCTCTGGTCTATCTGAGCCTTGCTTACAGTTGCTTTTTTAGCCCATGCTGGCGGATGTTTTAGAGCAGCGCTCACGAAATAGCTGATGGTGAAATGTGCCATCTGCAGATGGAAGGCAATGGGGTGCCAAGTAGACATGTGATACAAGGAGGCTCGGAGACTTTGCAGCCCAAGTTAACTTTGACCTTAAATGCTTTTCCTTGATTTTTATTTCTTTTAAGAACATTTAATAATGAGAGCACTTTGAAAAAAAGTACATCACTTGCATCCAATGCTAGGAGGTGCTAATTGTCTTCCATAAGTTCACAGCCATCCTGTTATTAAGTAGGCATAGGGAAAAGCTGTCTGGGCAAGCTGTGGTTGTTGTAGAGAGTTGTGATTCCTGTTTTGCTTAGAAGTTTAAAACTGGCGTAGGTCAAATCTTCAATAAACTTTGGATGGTTTCAAGTCAAACTCTTTCCTTCCTGTTAGTCCTGAGTTCTTTGAAGTGAATTTGCCTTCAGATTTTCTGTTCATTTAAATGAAAAACTTAAACAAAACATAGAGCATTTAATTAAACTTTTGAGAAGTTGCACCATACATCTGCAAAAGTCAAAAGGGAATTAAGCAGCAGGAATGCCTGCAGTCTTGCATCCTGGTAGTATGTTGATATGATCCTCCCTCTCTTCAATGAATTAATCCAATAAGTCAAAATTAATTCTTCTTTAGTCTTACTAAGGACTCTTCACACTGTATATATTGTTTAGATCTGTCCCAAGGGATAATGATATATCTTTTCTAAGAATAGTTTTAGATAAAACAGAACTTCTTAGAAATAAAGGAATAAAGTTAGGTTTGTACTTTTGACTCAAAATGTTATTTGTGACAGCTTGTTATTGTGACCTGACTTTTGCATTTCCCTCCTCCTGATAGTAGCAATTGTTGGCTGGGGGTTCAAAGAGCTACGAAGTGGGTATACCAAGTGTTTCCTGAGTGCAGTGGGAGGCATAAAAAACGTAACAGAAAAGCGCTGATGATAAAATTAACTGGATGAAGAGAGGCATGAAAAGAAACAGCAGACAGCATGGCAAGCCAGGAGGAAGATGTGCAAGCCTTTGCTGGTGGGAGAGTTAAGGCAGCTGGATAATTTAACCTAGAGAATAAGAATAAAGTTGAAAGGAAATGGAAACAAAACAAAGCCAAACTGAGGTATAGTCTAAGCCCTCAATTCAACTTTTCTTAAAGGTATCTTAGCCCCTCCCATGTTGCCTGCCTTTTCCTCTTCTAAGTAAGAATGTTAATAATAACAACAACAATAATCATCAGTTTTTTACTTGACCTCACTTTCTGTGTATCACAGACTTTCTGAGCACAAAGAAATTTTAATAGATACAGAAGTGGGTTTCTTTTTTAATTTAGCTCTTTCTTTTTCTGTGAAATAATCCTTTTTTATAATTCACTTCTTTTGCAATTTTATAAATTCAGGTCATGTCACTTGCTTTTCAGATAAAATAGAAATATTGTTAAAAGATTTATCTTCTCTGCCATTATCAAACATTTTAATAACTTGGAATAACTTCTCTTAAAAATCAGCTTGACTTTTTTTCTTTACTTCTTTTTTTTGTCATAAGAATAAGTTCTCATTACGTCTAGAAACAAATTAGTCATAAATCCCAGCATCCTCCTTGTCCTTCTTGTTCCATCTCTGCAGCATAAAGAGTGTCAAATTCATGCATTTGTTGTTCAGGAGGAGGCATACATTTTTGGCTTCATGACATGGACACTATGCATTTGCTTGCTATTCATCTATTGAATGTAATTGTTTAATGAACAATCACAAAATGTGCAGAGGTCTTCAGAATCCTCTCAGTAGCCCATTTGGGAGTTGGTAGAGTGTGTTTGTTCCTTATAATGCACAGTCTTTAGTTCAGTACATTTTGGGTTTACCTTCTGTTTTTCTTTGACACTGCATAACTGCTCCAGTGTCACTTTTGCACTTTGAGTCTGAAACAACCTTGACAAAGGAAGGTTGGTTACTTACTGATTATCTTGATTACTTAAAGTTGTCTCTATATGATGCTTTTCTAGTAATTTTGCACCAAAAATCAATGGCATTTGTCTTGCAAATATATGTTCATATACCTGAAATAATAATACTTGCTGTATTTTGCTACATTTAGGTGCAACTTATCTTACAGAAAACACTGTCTGTGTAGAAAATATTGGACTACTTATTTGTTAGATTAACAACACCAATTTTAAAAATCAACAGACCATTTAAAAGTATTTTTATGTCTGGTACTGGATTGTGATGATTATATTTCACATGTACAGCATATAGTAATGCATGGGGAAAAACAAGTGGTTGTATAGTGAAGCTAGACAGAATTTGACAATAGGGAATAAATTTACATAACATAAAACTGCAAATGGAGATAAGCTGTTCCACAAAATTAAGTTGAATTAAGGAAAGAGAATTAGCAGAACACCTACAATGAAGTGAAAATTTTGAAAGTGCTACAATGTTTTGTTTCAATCTAGTCTAAATAAAGTTTCCTTTAACTGTATTTTTCAAAATGGCAATTTGCACATAGAGGTTGTCCTACCCTCCAAATAAAGCATTTATAAAAATAAATTAAAAAAAAAAGAAAGAAAACATTTTCCTAAATTACTTCATTTTTTCTTTGCCTTTCATTTCAGAGGAAATTTTAAAAATCCAAACCTCTATTAAAAATCAGCCTTTGCTAGAATTATGGTAATTTTACTGTTTGGCCAATGAAATAAGCACCAATAAGCTCCAATTAATGGTGCTGAAAGGATTGGGAGGTAATGTCTCAAACACATACGGCTTCCAATCCACTACACCTACCAGTCCCAAAGACATGGAAACCAGTCACAAATGGACTCCAGAATTGTCTTTTTTTCATATGAGAGAAGACATGGGATATAAATTCACGGTGTTTTATTGTACCCTTTGTCCAAGAACAGGAATCTGTGGAATTGCTTTCTGTTGTCTCCCTGTGGATTTCTCTTTTGAAACAAAGTAATAACTGACGGTTTCTCATCAGCTCTTTTGAAATAAACAATAAAACGCAGGGCTTAAGAAGGCCATAATAAGAGATTAAAATGCTTCTGGTTAGTCTTGATATAACATATTTGTTTGTCAGGCTTCTTGTGATTCCCATATTAACAGGTTTGAAATACGGTGGGGTCGTAGGGGTCAGGTGCAAGCTGCACAGCTGGAAAAATGGCAACAAGATTAATAAATATCCACTTTCCCTGTGCCCTGTAAAATAAGCCATTCCTGTGCATATTTAATTATGTTTCATATAAACCTGTGCTGTGCAGAGCAGATTATCTGTGGCAGGCATTGTGGAAAAATGGATGGTTTTGAAGAATTCCAGGTTCTGAGTGTGATGTTTTGTGGCAGTACCTATGAGGCTGAGCCTTCTCCAACCCACCAGTGTTGGCAGGTTCAGCCACTGCTTGTCTGCTGCCTGGATGCATTTCTGCATTTCTACACTGTCAAATGGGTTACTTTTTACTGACGCTCAAAGCTTTTAATGCTTTCAGACTGATCAGTTTAAAAGACTTGTTAAAAACAGAACTAAGGGATGATAGGCTGTTATTGATTGGGGAAAATAATATATATAGGCAGGGCCTTCAAGCATTGCAATGAATTTCATGCAAATTAAGATCTGACAGTACTACAGTTTACTAATTGGGGAAAAGTGTCTTTAATGTTTTTTCAGTAGCATAGATTATTAGGACTTTTCTCTTAATTTCCCTTTATGTTAAGCCTGACACTAGCATATCTATTCCTCTTCATTTTTAGGGGTAACATATACTGAAAAGATGCCAGTAACTTCTGATGAGTTTTAGGCACAGCCTCATTTCTCTTATCCTTACACCATATGAGGTTTCTTTGTAAGTCAAACAAATAATCTTTAAAAAACTAATGATCTCTGTACGAAGTGCTTTGGAATTATTTTTTTGTCTGTACTCCTGGGCTCCAGTAGCAGCCCCATGCTAAGAAATTACAGTCATAGATGGCAGTTCCCAACTATATTGATCGTTTCCTTCCTCCCTCTTCTAGCAACAGATCAACTCCTAACAATCATGATCGGATACAGCGCCTGAGACAAGAGTTTCAGCAAGCAAAGCAAGATGAGGATGTGGAAGACAGAAGGCGTACTTACAGTTTTGAGCAGCCATGGGTAAGTGTACAGAGCCTGTCAAATCTGGAAAGGTTGACTGACTCCTGCTGCCCCTGGGCTGGTCCAGAGCAGATTGATAGGGGTGCAGGATCCTCTGCCTCCACACTTCTACTCTTTCTACTATCCCCATTTTTGGTTCATTGATGTTTATTTTGGTATTAAATTTCTTCAGTCATCTGTCGCATGTGCATGTAGCATTGCTTGCTCTGTGTTTACGCCCTTGATTCTGTGAGTTACTACTTAGACTTTTTTTGCCCCAAAGGCAATATCAATTATTTTGAAATTCCCTAGGAAAATTAGAATAAAAACCAGAATAATTTAGGCAGAACATTTAACTTTGTAAACACTATTTTTCTCTGTAGCAATATCACTGTGATTAGTTCTTTTCCTTAAGAGGAAGAGCTATGTATTTTCACAGTAACAAAGGAAAAATATTCATAATAACATGCTTCACAATAGTACCACTTTGCCACTTATATTAACCGAGACAGTTCTGGCTCAAGATACACATCCTAATTGATCATTTAAATCCTGTTCAATCTGATTAAGAATGTGATAAAATTATGTAAGTCCATGTGATCATCTTGTTTAACATAATTGAATTAATCAGTGTTGCTTTTTAATCAGTTACATGTCCTAAATTAGGATCCTTTAAATATGGGGCAAATATGTTACTGTATTTTTGTTTAAAATTCCACAATAAAGGCAGTGAACAATCTGCTTGCATTCCCCAAAAGCACAGAAGCCGTGTGATGACAGCAGTAGAATCACTCACGACTTCCTCCAAAGTTGTTGTAGGCGATGGGTTAGCATTAATTAGCTTTATGACGCACATGAGGCTGAGGTGGAAATAGCCAAAGGTCCCCATCTGTGTTTATGAATTGATTGACAACAACCTAGGTAACATCACAATGCATCTGATATCTTTGTTTGCCTATTGTGGGTGGATATAGAAGATTTTTTGACTTTTGTTCGGTCTTTGTATCTTTGTCCATCTTAAACTAACCAATTGGAACCTGTGGTATTTATGACATACAACATAAAGAGGTACAAAGGTCAATATATCCTTAAATGACCTAACGCTGCTTAACACACTATATGGGGATGTAGGCCTCGCTTTTCTCGTGTCAGAAAACCTCTAATCTTCTCTGAAACCAAATAAATAAAATAAACACTTTTTTAAATGACCAGATGTTTTCAATTTGATGTGTTGAAGATAATGTGATAGCTCATCACAGTTATAGTGTAGCATTTCAGGGGTGAAAAGGGGCTGGGTGTGGGAGGTACTTTCCATTACACATATCAACTGCTGTTTAGTCTCCAAATGAGAGATTTGAACAGCATTCTTGGGAAAACTATTTATGAGAAAAACTTGCACTCTTAAAGTCTTGGGAACTTAACAACTGATGGTCATGGGCCAAATTGTTGTGTATCCAAATGCTATAGCAACTCTAGGCAAGCAACTTGGCTTTTATTATAGTTTCTTGTAGTGAGCAAGGAGGGAATTATTTGGATGACAGGCTGATTACCTTAGGAATGGAATAATTTCCTAAATTGTGGGTCAGAACACTGACCTTTCTTTTTTCTCTTATTCAAAATGGGATCTCTCTGTTTACTCCCCTTGTATAGGTGATGCAAATGAGCTTAAATTGACTAATTCAGCTTAATGTATTAATATTAATTCTGAAACTTATTGTTGCTTTTGTAGGAGCTGCTCTGTTATTAAGGATGTAGGTGACCAAATGTTTTATTTTAGATAAGTATTTAAAAAAAAAAATACTCAGACTATTTTTAAATTATAATTTTTTCCCACTCTGTACTTTAGCCTTTCTAGATCACAATGCCTGGAAAGGATAAAGCAATGATCTCATCCATTTCAGCAGTTCACAGTGTTGAAGAACCATGTCCCTCTCTCTTACAGAGTGTATATTACTTTAATGTATTAGTCTTAAATGCTGGACTCCTTCTCAAAACTGATGTAGATGTATTATTAAACACTAGTGATACAAAAAAATGCAAAAGTGGTTTACAATACATACTCAGGAAAATACTTAGATACATTCATCAACATCTTTTCTGTCTTCTCCATGTGTAAGTTGTTGGTTACAAACCACAGCAGTGAAAAGTGCACCTGTATGTGGGCCATCGTTGAAAAGTGTGTTTGCACGTGAGGGAGATGGTTTGTTCAGCCTACATAAACAAAAGGCTTTACAAACCAGAGAAGCCTCTGAGCTGTGTGACAGCAGACAACTCTAACTTGATTTGGATAAAAAGAGAGGAAAAAAACACTCGCAGAGGTGATAAGTAGTTTGCATTTCTCATTAACAAGATGTTGGGAAGGTTGAGGATTGGGAACAAAGTGCTGATGTGATGTGGGACTATTGGTTACTTTAAGGAAGTGTAAAGCAACACCAAGTTTGCAGTGTAAGTAGTGGATACTGATGGAAATCTGGCAGCTCTGAGGATATTCAGAGCTCAATAGCTCAGAACTCCACTAATATATTATCAAAATGTTCCTGTGAATGTCACCAACTCAAATCCATCCCAGGCTATTAATGGTTTGTGACACAAGAGTCCAGTTACCTGTGACAAATACCTGCAGCCTCCTCCACCATTTGGAGGCAGATCTCTGTATTGTGGAGCACTACAACAGGCTCCCTTTGAATGATACCCGTGGTAGAGAGACCGATGCTTGACCCCATCCCCTGTGACCCCTGGCTGTGACCATCAGGTGAAGGTTATTTCTCTGTAGATGAACAACGTGACAGAGCTAGACATTTTTTTGTCAGGCTGTGGTTGTCCTGCCAATAAACAAAGTACTTGACTGCCTATGAGTGTTTATACAGCAGCAGGCAGCTTAAACACAAAAAGTGCTAGCGTTGGAATGAGATGACAGTGTCTATTATGCAGCATAACATTTCTGCTCAAGGCCATTTGAATGACAGACTGTTAAGGTTTAATAACCAACTAACTATTGCAACATCAAACCATCTCTAAAACCCACTAGTTCTGCAACTGAGTCAAAGCTCCGCGGATAAGATTTTCGCATTTGTTTATTTGAAGAGAACTTTCTCAGGCTTCATATTTTTTTTCTCTTCCATGGCTTTTATATTTTTGATGTTTCAAAGCACAAGGTACAGGACGTTTTCAAGGCAATACTGTGTGCCTGATGTTACATGGGAACAAAAAAGAAAAATAACATAAAATATGATTAAGCCATTTTAATCCTGCTGATGTTAATTCCAGGCAGAATTTTCAGAAATATGTATCTGGGCATATGGAATTGCATGGAATCACAATATGTCTGCTAATATTTAAGACTCTTGCTGTTGCTATGACATTTTTATACAAATGCAGTATTCTTTTGAGGCTGATTTTTCTGTTTGGAACCAAAGTTGAATCTCTAGTTTTTGTTCTTTTCTGGGTAGTACTGGGTCTGCTGAGGTTTAATCGTTGCCAGTCCTGGGTTTAGGAGATTTTTGGTGATAATTTGTTCCACATCTTGTATTTTGCCTAGTCACATCTTAATTAACAGATCCACACCTTCAATAACAAAGTCACAGCGTTGTAGCTCTAAATGTCACGGGAGTGAGCAATCTAATTAAATAAAAAAGACCATATTAAATCTGTTGAAAACACTCCAACTGCTTGCCAGTCCTGCTTCTAGAAGCACAGCAACAATCAAAAAAATCCACAAAGATGCAGGATCTACAAAAGTTGGTGATTTATTTCTTCATCTTTAATAAAATAAAAAAAAATCAGTACTAAAAATTGAAAGTGTCAAATTTCATTCAGAAAGAAATTCTCCAGTCATCCCAGGTCTGTTTGGGTGGTGGGAGAAAGTAGCCACCAAGACAGCAGCTAAGCAAACTCCACTTTAAATATTTAAAAGTCAAATAAAAAGATTTTTTTTCCCTAAAAATAACAGCTAACTGGGTCAAAATAAATATACTACCTGACTCGTCTGAGTAAAGCTTTAATTATGTCCAAAATTTGTGAAAGGTAAATAACTGCATCATTTTCATAGAGGAAAGACTCCAGAGGTCCTAATAATGTACTTAGGCATAGTCTGATGGATAAATGCTCAGAAAATTTAGGGACTATGCTTGTTTTTTCTGCTGTTTGTTGGTGTGTAGGTCTTTTCTCTAAGACATATTCAAAGTTTCTTTTTTATCTGTTTATGGTACTCATTTCTTAAACCTGTATTCAGATTTGTAACCTATTCAAAGTCTTCTTTGAATAAAGCCATAAAGTCTTCTAAACAAATTAAAATTAATTTAGAAAAACAAAAGCCTAATTTTTGTCACTGCAACCTCAACTGTAGCGTATTTTACCTGAAAAAATGAATAATGGACTATATTCAAAGTAAATATTGTAAAGTTTAACTCAGGCTGTAAATTATGTGGAATTACAAAACACATTAACGAGAAAGAAAAGTAATATATTAGTTATTTCTGTAATGAATCTGTTTCAGGAGTGTCTTTCAGGATATTTTATTCAAGATATTAGGCAATATCTGATGGAGCATTGCAGCAGACAAAAAATACCTTAGGAGCTAAATTGCTTTTTCTGCTGTCCCAGTCTGTATCAGAGAGGAAACCAAGTTATGCAGGGCAGCCTCTCCACAGGTAGTTGCTCTTCAATTGTGTAGTTAATATCCATTCTGTGTCCAACCTGGAAAGGGTTTAATGAAACACCTGCAATTTCTTGCCAGGATTTAGACTGACTTTAAAATTTTATAATTTAGACTATTTTTCCCCCTACTATTTTCAATCTATAAATTTACCGAAAGTAAAGATAGAAGATTTTTTAAAAGAAATTAAATAATTTCAGTTTGTAAACAAACATGTTTATAGCTCATAGGCATGTAGTGCATGTAAATACCCTAGACAGAATTTCAGGGCTCTCTGAGTGGTTTGTTTCTTCCATATGGAAGATTTTCTTTCTGCTGCTGCTATACACACAATAGAAATCTTAGTCTCATACCACACCATTCAGCTTCCTACAGATACACCATAGAAAGATACACAAAGAGATGACATTTTCTTATTGAATCATGTTTGAATTAATATACACACCTGTTGGCAATTTTTAAAAGAAATATTGCTATATGTTTTCTTCACCATAGCAACATAAACAAAAAGATGTAAAAATAGTTTTCAAGGACATCTCCCAGGACCACTGAATGTTTTTTATCACTCTGAATTTTGATATACACTCTTACGGATTGTCTGTCGTCTGTGCCAAGTACATAGACACTTAAAGCAGGCAAGGTCATTTTGTTTTATCTATTTCTAATTAGTACTGAACCATAAGAACCATGGACTTCTGGGCAGCCCCGTGTCTACCACCTTCCCTAGTGAACTCGATACTTCTTGGTTAAACACACACCTTAATCTGGAAAAAATAGCACATGCATTTTAATATTAAATAATGGTCTTTTTCATAACTGGGAAAATACTAAGGGACTTGTTCCTTTAGGAATCTCCCTATAAACCATTTCTTTATCAGCACAAAAGCGTTCTATGAGCTTGCGTAAGCATTTCTCCCAGCTCCTTCCTATGGCAGTAGGATGAGAGACATGTTTGTCACCTCAACTGGTGCAGCTCATCTCACCTGAACTGGCTGGATTTCCCTGAAAAGCCAGTGCCCCGATAACTGCCATGATCTCCTTTCTCTAATTCTGTGGCAGCTTTGACCTGTGACAGCCCTAGAGCATACATGCTGCCATTGCAGGCAGAAATGCCATTCCACAGAGAAGCAAACTACATGAGTACCCACTCTTGTAGCTAGGAAAGAGAAGACGGATCTTTATCCCTAAAATGGGCTGCGATTTACTGCTGATAATGATCAGTGCAACATGAGCAATGATATCTTCTCTGTGAAGTGAAACAATGTTGGCATAAGGTGAGAAATCTGTAGAAATTTTAAACTTGACATCTCTGGTTTTAAATTAAAGCCTCTTTGAGAAAAGAGCTGTGTAATTTCATGTATCTTAAAGCATAGTTTTACCCACTGAATGTTGTTTAACAGTGCTGAATGCCATAACTATCATTGCCACTTAAATGTATTGTGGAAGACGTGAACATACATTTATTTGTATAATGCAGCCTTGGTTGTTATTGTGGCCTTGACCGCATCCCGATTTAAAAGGTCAGTGCTTGTCATACATCTCATTGCAAACAAGGCCAGAGTTCTTATCAATCTCCTGTGAAGACCGAGCTGTTGCCAGGTTTATTGGATGATGTCAGGTTGTTATAATTGTACTTAGCATTGTGCTGATATCAATGTTAAAATACACTGTTATGTGTATTCCTTGTACATGTTCTTTTGTTCCTTTGGAAAGGTGTGAAAATAGTTCAACTTTTTGTTTTTCAATTACCTCCATTTCGTGCTAACATAAATGAGATATGCGTGTATATAGATGTGTGTTTGTGTATATACTTTATATATGTATAAAAGTATACTTTGGGGATTGAGACAAAATTACCAATTAGCTTTGGAAAGCTACACTTTCTCATGATATAAATATTTTGGGGGGTTGATACTTAAATTAAGAGCATATTGAAAATGTAAGTGAAAATTTGTATTTTTCCGAACAAGTTAAGGATCTACAAGGGAATATTTGAAGTCTTTATATCACCATAACTATATATCAAGGGTGTTCACTATGGTCACTGAAGTTTTTAAAGAAAAGAATTGAAAGAAAGGCCTTCTTATTAATAATATGGTTGAATGTACCTCTCTGTGTGTATATATGTTATGGAATATGTGATTACATACACAGTATTTTTATGTCTCATTGCCATATTTTTGCTTGCTTGAAATCAGATAGCAGATTTGATTATGTGAGTAGCTTAGTGTAGATGTGAACAATGTGCAGACAGGACTCTAAATAAGTATCCTTTTTAGCTTAGTTAAGTATTGAAAATGCTTTTAATTTAGCAGGACATACAGGTAATCATACCTTCAGATAATCAGATAATGGATTTTGGACATTTGGCTTTAGACGCATCGAATTATAAATGTCATCCATTAGATGAAATTCTTTGTGAGCTACTGAGAATCCAAACCTGACTCCTCAGATCTAATCATTCCGGGCATGCTCTACAGTGGGCAGACAGGGGTGATAGTCCCTGTCTCTATTTAGCCATTGATTCCTATGTGCATTGGAAAAAAAGAAATCTCTGAAGTTGTGTTTTTATAGTAATTTATTTATTGTCTGGTAGGGCTTACAAAGCCATTGTCTCTTTAGTAAAGGCTTTTGTGATAACTTCAGCTCTCTACATATACTTGCAGTCATGCTTTCTAGATGATGCTTGTTAGCATCTTGCATAAACCATAACTGAACAGCAGCTAAGTCTAGCTCCACCTGTTTGATAATTTAATTATTCCCTGTGCTGTTAAATGTTATAATATGTTATATTTACTGTAAACAGGGAAAAAAGTGAAACTGTTTTCAAATAAAGAGAAGTGATTCTGATTTTGTGTCTGATCTGTGGCAACTACTTTCTCTCATATGACACAACTGTAGCTTTCCAGCTATATGCAAGCTTTCCAACACTGTTAAAGTAAAACCCATCAAATGAGGAGGTTGGTTCTAAAATCTTAGTTTAAATGTTTTTACTCCTTATGGAGAAGTTGAGATGGGGACTTCTAAGTTTTCCCCAGATTCTCTGTAAGCTGCTTATAAGAAGTCTGGAGAGAATTCACAAATAAATCTTGTGATTTCTAGGTAATCACTTGCTTTCATAACCTGAGCCCTTCAATAAAATGCCAAATGTCAGAAGACTCTCAATAAAGTCAAGAAAGTTAGAAATGTTGACATATGCAATAACTGAAATGCTGCTCTGTATGCGTTGCTCTTATTTAATATAGTAGGAAATCTCCGTGGGGGTTGTTGGTTTGGACATACATATGTACAGCTTATTCATCTCTTAGAAAATTTCCCACAAGGCTGACATGTGATTCTGTTTTCTCAAATTGTTGCTTCATCATACTGTTCCCAAAGCACTTTTCATTACAAATATAGTTTTACTGAGGTTTTTACAGAGTAAATCTGTTCTGAAGTAGGCATCAGTGTTGCACTAAGGCTTCTCAAACAAGTTCTCTATTATTCATAATCTATTAATTTTTTTTTTTTGCGCAATAGTCTTCTTGTAATGGGAAAGGCAGTTGTTCACCAAATTGTATCTGTTAAATTTTGAGCCAAGACTGATGATCTGTCTGAAGTGTATTGTTATTAAAAATTATGCTTCTAGGAGTTGTAAACCTGTTTCAAATCTGTTGTGTTTCAGGCTACCTGCAGGCACTTGACTACACAGTGAGACAAAGGAGAAGTTTGTGTCACAAATGACAACTTTCTCATTTCTAAAACTTGTCTTCAGTGTATGAAGCTTTGAAAAGCCTTTTATCTTTCAGATATTTGTCAGACATTATGATATCTTTCTGCTGCAGAAATTATAATAGTGAAAAACAAAAGACATGTTCTCTATTGAGGGAAGGCACAGATAAAAAGGCAGAAAGTGCTTTAACAAAAAACACAGGTCTTAGACATGCTGTTTTAGTCCTAGGCTCAGGCAAGTGTTTATGTTCCCTAACTTCACAGTGATTACACTTACATGTTTTGAATAGAACTGGTAATTTTAGGAGATAAAATAATGTTCTGTTTCTTTTTTAGCTGAAACATTATTATTAAAACAACAACAAAGCCCAAAGCATTCTTTAACTTCTGTGGCACCCTATTTTGCAACTTGAAATCACAAAATCTGAAGAAAGTAGTTGTGTAAAATGAAAAACGACATCTCTACAAAAGTAAACTTTTTAGTAGTCCAAAGTTTGAATCCAAACATTCTGCCGGATCTTGACCAGTAATGCTCTGTATTCCCGGAAAAGCCATCCATTGCCACATTCTCAGAGTACTGGACTCAAATTGTCACCTCATTAAGATGTTATCTACAATCCTTCTCAGAGATACAGGATTCCCTATTGCCCAGCAGAGACTTGCTGTAATTTATGTACCTAATAATATCAAACCAGAAAATGTTTCCCTGTCCCTCAAAAAAAAGCATGCAGTGTGTGTCAGGACCAACAGCTAAATAGGATGACTCCACTAAGGGAGAGCATCACTTGGTTGCTCTGGTGGTGCTTGAGAGAGCTGCTGTGCTCTCTCCTTCCTCAGATCCTCAGTGGAGTGTAAAACTTAGCATTACCATGGCTGAAGATTTATTCCATTCACTTAATTTAAATTGCAGTGTTACTACAAAACCCATTCTGGGCCAGTATTTTCCTGATACATCTCAGAAACAGAATCTGTAGAACAGGCCACTGTTGTGGGTCAGGATTTAAATTAATTATTATGAAAGCCTGAACTGCATGTTTAAACAAATACAACTCTATGTGTACAATGGCAATTTAAATAATAACCCTTTTGTTTAAGACATTTTAATTTTTATTTTGTAGCCAAGCACCAAGACGTACTCACAGAGTGGCAGACACTCAGTATCAGTAGAGGTTCAAATGCAGCGGCAACGGCAAGAAGAAAGAGAGAGTTTCCAACAAGCTCAGCGGCAGTACAGCTCGCTACCCAGGTATGGTAACTATTGAAGCTATTCAGTGCATATAAGCCTGAAGTTAATTTCATTCATGGAAGGAAAATGTTGAACCTAGTGCAAGCACTTTTTTTTAGCATTGATATAAGGTGGAATGTATTTAGTGTGGAATAGGCGTAAAATTTCTTAAGTGAGAGCATGTGGAAGCTGTTTATTTTAGGAGAATTACTTCAGAGCTGATTTCAGTGGAATTTGATGACACTCAGCAAACAACAGTATTGAGACATTAAAATAAAGCTATTCTTTGTGGGACACCATCCAGTTTAATTTTCTGCAATTACAAAAGTCTCCTGAGCATGACAGGGGTTGTCCTCTTTTGACATGTCAGAATACTTTTTTTCTGTAGCCTAGTACTTTACTGTATAGAAATTCTATCTTTGTATTGCTGATAAGAGAAAATACTTAACAGAAAAAATCTCAAGACCTCAAACAAAAGAATACGGAACTGAGAAACTCTATCTAAAAACTCAGGGGATTCCAATTTTCTGGTATATACATTTATTCTAAGTTATTGGGTCATTAACAATGGAATACTGAAAATTAATACACTTTTTGTCTAAATAGATCTGTATTTTAAAAAAATGTTCATTTTTTTTAAAATTAACTTTTTGGGCAAAATTTCCTTAACTTGATGTTTGCTTCAAGATTTATTAGAATTTTACCCAACTTGTATTATAAATTAGATAGCTATCGTAGTTAAGCATTATGCAAATGATCCTTGCACTTTTTTTTTCTGTTAAATCTGGAAGATGGGAAAGGACGACGTATAGTTACTGTGTTTTCTTAGGCTGTTGGTCATTTTGAAAATCTTTATATTCCCTTAGCTTCTTATCTCTATCTTCCTTCTGAAGTGACCACACCTATTAATACTGCATTGGTTTTTCCTGAGGAATTCTCTTTCAGTTTTGCTAGTTCCAGCAATCCACAAATCAAGTAGAAGTGCACAGATGCCAGCTTTAAGTTGAGAGGTTTGGGGTTTTTTTTTAATTTTAAAACTATGATTCCCCTGTTCAGCTCAGTCACTGGTAGCATTTAAAAATTGGGAATCAGTTGTAATGCAATTCCAATGGCATAAATTAATACCTGTAAGGAGAAAATTAATCCGCAAGAAATTTGGAAAATAGTGTTTTGGATCATAGAAATGCTTGTTTTGAAAGAAGTGGCTGAGAACTTCACTCAATGTGGTTTTCAGCATGAGAAATGACCAGTGAGGTAACAATACACGTTACTGAGTAATTAATGATAATTTAATGACTTTGTTTGAGGACTGTGGGTATTTGAACTGACAGAGCAGACAGAATTTCAGAACCTTGGGCTAAAATTGAGTGCTGTAAATACCACAATACTCCTATAGCAAGCTGGGACATCCAGTTCTCCAGCTTTACAGACTGTTCGTAAGTCTGTGACTGATCTTTTTAAGAAATCTTACTTTTCTCTGAATCTTAGGCCCCAAGCCTTGTGTTGCAACTGTGGCTTTGTAATTATTAAAGTTTGTGCACTGGCTTTGTTCCTGAGCTTTGTTGCTTTTCATCTTGTATAGTCTCTAGAGGCCTCCTTTTTTTCATTTTGTACATTTAAATCATCAGTACTGAAGGCAAATAAACTCTTGAGTCAATTTTGAAGGATCTTCCCAGAAAAATAGTGAAAGTGGGCCAACTAGTTTTGAAAAAGTACCAGAAAACAGTCAGTAAATTAAATCAGTTCAACCAGTCATCCTTGTCCCACGTGAAACTGTAAAAGCAATGTTTGACTCCAAGTTAATTTTCTAGTACTTAAATTTTATCTTACTCTAGATCAGAAACCTGACAGTTTCATAGCCTACAGAGGTTTGTTCAATTTGCTCTTGTTCCAAGGAGTGATAAAACATGGCTCAGAAACATTATTTCTTTGGCAAAGCTGGGTATGTGAATACCAAGAACAGCCATAAAAATTTGCATAAAAATTTACATTGTTATAATTTATGCTGTAATAATTTACATTCATCCTGAATAAAAATTTTCATCAAGAGGTCTCAAAATCTATTATGAAATAAGTTGGTTATAGTAATTTTCAAGTTATATGTGTGGAAGCAAGATTGCAAAAACATTAGGTGACTTATTTTTACTAATGGCAGAAAAATTCTCCCGGTTTCGTTTGTATTCCTTGAATGAGGCCACATTGAGTCATGTGTGTTGACATGAAAAAACAAGCCATATATAAACGTTTAAATTATTTTCTTATTGATTAATGTCACAACTTATTTTGTTTTACTGCTTGCTTCTCATACGCTAATTTTAATCTCAAAGTATGTATCTCTTTTGCTGCAGCACAAAATTATTTTACCACCAATCTTATTTTAAATTCATAAAAGCATCTAATAGCTTGATAGTAAATTAAACCTTTTTCAAAACCTTAACCTGCCTTCCAAATAATCTGATGATTTATTGTGAAAAGAGATGAGAATTCCTATATGTGTGTGTTTGATTTATTTATCCCATGGAGCCAAAAAAATGGAACAAGAAAGGTTACCTCTGCTTTTTCTTTTATGAAAGCTATGGGAAATAGTCCTGATAGCATGAATTTCCTTCATTCTGGAAATGGGAAGAAGAAACTCTCATCTGTGCTACTGCCTATCAATAATGAGCTTTATCTTCTGGCTTGTGCAGTGTTAGAACAAGTGTTTTAGAGGTCTGCCTGTTGCATTTCTAATAAAGTATGAGTCTAGATTAAAATCTCTCAGGAGTGACTTTACAAGTGCTGGCTGTTACCTGACTTTTTTGGAAGCACACCAATGTCTATAGTCTTTCCTAGTCTGCAACTGAATTGTAGCACCTTTTTCTTAAGACATAATGGTTCTTGTGGCACTGGATGGGCTTTCATAGCATATTCCTCCTGGAGAGACCTAGAAATGCAATTCAACTCTTTAGGAAATGTTCTTCCAACAAAAGAGGCAGGATAGCACCTTGAGGCAGAAGAGAACGTGACTTCTGGAGAATGCTATAGCTGGGAGAAACCTGATGGCATTGCAGAAGCACCCTTCTTTCCAGGACTGTTGTCAATAACAGCAGAAGGGCAACCTTAGAACATTTGTCTTAAAAGCCTCTTTCATTTTTCTTTCCAGGCAAAGCAGAAAAAATGCCAGTTCTGTATCGCAAGACTCCTGGGAGCAAAATTATTCCCCTGGCGAAGGATTCCAGACTGCGAAGGATAATCCCAGATACTCCAGCTACCAGGGATCGAGGAATGGCTATATGGGAGGACATGGCTTCAACGCCAGGGTAATGCTAGAAACACAAGAACTGCTCCGTCAAGAGCAGAGGCGGAAAGAACAACAGCTGAAAAAAAAAACTTCTTCTGAAGGGCATAGCAATTATGACTCATATAAGAAAATACAGGACCCTAATTATACTCCTCCTAAAGGTCCTTTCAGGCAAGATGTACCGCCCTCACCATCTCAGGTAGCCAGGCTGAACAGATTGCAAACACCAGAAAAGGGAAGACCATTTTATTCTTGAAGTGAAGAAAATGAAGATCAACTTGTTGCGCAATAAGGAATATTTTCATATAAAGACTAATATTTTGAAAACTTTTTAAACTGACGGTACTAAGGAATATATCTGTTTTCTGTTTCAGTGCCTTTAAAAATACAGGCAAAGCATTGGTGGGCCTTATGTCTTTGCCGTTCTGTCTCAAGTGTTGAATTCATGGAAGGATGTTCCATCTTTTGACAATCATAGTGGAAGTGAGCAATGCTGCCCCTGCATACTGAGTCCTGTAGACCAGTCCAGTAGTTGTCAATGGCTTATTACTAGGATCTGTTGTAACGTGTTTTACTTTGCAGTGACCTATTACACCAACATGCGGATTTGTGGCATAAAATTAATGAATTTGAGGTTGAAGGAAGCATTGACATGTCCTTTTTCATTTCTCTTGGGTCAGGAGGAGGGTTACGTATCACTCTTGAGTGGCTAAGGCTTAGCTCTACTCTGGATGACAGTCACAGTTCAAAGGTGTTTTATGGTGGAGTCATTACCAGTCTTACCAGTTGATCAATATTTATGTGTCTATATGCTGAAAAAACTATCCTTCTTCTGTTATGCACGTATGCACTGTTTTTCTCCCTCTGTCCCCACTCTGAGCTTATTGAAGAAGCCTTTATCCTGACTCATGAGGAAAACGATATTAATCTTTCAGTTATCCTGAGAATCCTGTTACAACTGCCTTATAATCTTAATGCTCAGTCCATTACAAATGAAATAACTGGAGAGAGGCTATTTATACAGTCGCAGCCGAGACCTTGATAAATATATTTTACTATTTTATTAAAGGTAGGAATTTATGAACAAATATACAACTGAGTTCTGCTTTGCTTTGTTTCTAAATTAATTTTGTCATGTGACAACTGTGTCTAGGAAGAGAACTAGGGAGGGTATCATCCCATGGTCATCTGATACACAGTTGTCTGAGCAAATTTTGGAGACAGCTTAAGCAAGAGCAGAAGAAATCAAAATTTTTCTTTGGATCAAAAAACTGAAAATAAAATAATTCCTTCTTTTTATAATTAGTGAAGCTTTGCGGACAATTGCCTTTTGCTTCTGTATCCTGTATTGTTGCATCATGATGCTACATTAAAAGTAAACCTTTAAGTATATGAATGAGAGATAAGTGGAGACAAACTGTTACACATCATCCTGAAAACATGTCAGTATCCAAAAATAACTAAAGCAAAAACTATTGCTCTAGCATTGAGTAATATTTGAATGTGCATATGGGATATGAGAATTTCTTTTGCAGCAGCTGTTTTTATGTTTGTTGGTCTGAACTTCATGTATTGTAAAAAATATAGCTGGGTTGCTGAAGTGCCTGCAAATCCTGATGTGAAAAGGCTTGAGAATGAATCTCAGCATATCATGTACAAAAAGGAAAGAGAGAAAGCAAGAAAGAAAAATCATGTATTGTTTGATTTTAAAAAATGCCTATTTTTTTTTACCGGCACATTTTATTTTTGCGCCAACTTGTTTCTAGAATATATGTGAAATATCAGCACACATATCTGTGTCTTTTCTGCCTATTTGTTAACATTTTTTGTTGTTAATAATGTACTCCATGTTTAAAAGTTGTTACTAGTGTAAACACAGTGACATTGGATGACAATAGCTCTTTTACGCAGAATTTACAAAACTGTATAAAACGGCTTTCAGTGTACATATGAAATTTAGAATAAAAGGCTGTTTCCATCCTTGTCTTGGTATTGCCTGTAGACGCTTATGAGAACTGCTACAGATGTTGATTTTAAAAAATATTTAACAGATGTTATTTTATCGTATTCCTAATGGTTTGCGTGTGTCTATCTGTGAGCTCTCATAAACATTGGTAAGAGAAAAAAGAAAAAAAGAAAAGATTTACAGCCTAGCTGAACACCTGAAGACTATTCTAGAGGGGGAAAAAACACTGTCTAATGTCTTATGTTATTTTAAGCATGCTAGTGACATTTAAAAGGTGCGTTCTTAAGACTAACTTCTGTGGCAAAAATCTTTCTGGCCATAACGTGGAGTCATCTCCACAGGGAGAGTGCCAGCAGGAGAAGGGCACCCTCTGTGCTCTAGCCAAATCTGGGCATGTGTGAGGAAGCCCCCTCTGCACTGAGTGTGCATTTTGGGCTCTGGTGGGAGCCCTTCACAGGAATGTTGACATGGTGAAAAATGGGAGAAGGCAGATTTATGAATAAAGCAATATTTACATTGTCAGTGATACTCTGTTTCCCCCATTAGTACTGGAGCTGTGTCTGGTTTTTCTCTTCCCCTCATTCCTCCTATTGTTGGATACTGCAGGAATGTCAATCATAATTCTGTATATGCATGACATCAGGCTGTTGCCATGGCAACAATAGTGTCAAATTATTCACCGTGACTTCAGTGTGGGATCTCAAGGGGAAGAGCTCTCAAGGAGCTCCAAGGTGGACGGGCAGCCTTTGGTGCCCAAACAAACTAAAAGAATGATATTGCAAAAGAGTTGCAAGTGGGGAAATAATTGCATTTGCAATCTTGGAAGTCTCACTGTCTCGTCTCCTGACTGCATTCCCAGATTACATAGTTTGATGTTTCTATGGAATTATTTGGACAGGCAAATAATTGCAAGCACTAAAATATGCATCCACAAGAATGGAAAGTAGGTTGAAGTCCTTATCAAAATATGGTCTTTGATAAACTGTTGGAGGAAAAAGAGCATACATTTTTGAAAAGTATGAAGTGCAGGATGTTTTATGTGCGAAGATGGCATATGTTTAAGTTTACCCTTCTATGAATCTCCTCTTCAAGGTGTTAACAATTAGCCATAATTTCATGCATTTGTGAAAGAAGGCAGATGTTCTCTTTGGGCCATGTCTGTGTTATGTTAGCAAAGAACACTGGCTTCACCATCTTGTCTTCTTCCTGACATAGCATAGACACGATTTCTAATATTAACTCCCGTGAGTTGCAAAGGGCAATAAGGAAGTGGGAGGGAAATATTTTAACAGAAAATGACCTTTAGTTCTGCGTAGTGAATAGGCTCAAAAGTTAATTGAGCTAACTACATTACTGCAGTAATTTGTTTGTGGACGCATTACCATTATGACATTAACTCTGAAACTTTAGTGTATTTAAAGAATGATCACAGGACAAACAGTAAGGGAGCTTACAACATTGAGGAGTGGGTGTAAGGCTTGCACATTTTTCTCTGCTGAAACTCCCAAAAAAACATCTGCAAAGCCTGCTGGTTTTTTTTTATCAAAATAGCATGTTAATACCATTGAAATTCTGTGGGAAAGTTTAATATTACTAATGCAGAAGACTGCTGCCTTTCTGAAAAAAAAAAACCCAAACTACTTCTCTTCTTATAGGGCCTCCTTGGAAACAAGAGTGTAACCCTACTGAGTTATTGCATGGGCCAGATAGTTTTAATATATGTCTTTGAGAACTCTGCCATCAAAACCAGCAAAAAGTGGCGTAGAGCCCAGCTGAACATGGTTGGAAAGTACAATTGCCATTTATGGCTGGCAAACAGCAGGAAGAACAGCAAAACAAATTTTAAATGCATCATGACTGTAGATAGATTGCTGCCTTTCAAAGCTGTGCTGATGTTTCGCTCATATTCGCTTTGTTTATGAGTGTCTGTAACATTACATTTATCCGTGCTGGGGATGTTGAGAAGGGAAGGGATGAAGCCTTGGCCAGACAAGGAAGAGATGTGCCAGATTAACAATGTTGGCTAAATACGGGATATTCTTGAGTAATTAAACCATTTGAATTTGTGTTGTTGAGACTTAAAGTGAATTTGGCTATTGCATGTCCTGGCTTGCAAGACTCTCTTTAAAATATTTCCTAATTCTATTTGCTGTGCCTGACTATTTCTACATCTTTCTCTCCTGAGTCCTCTGTCTAGTTCACAGGAGTTGCGAGAAATCTGTCAGGAATGCAAACACAGTAAAAAATCTCAGCTATTATTTATGCTGTTGTTGTTCCCCACACCCTGGCCTTCCACGCTAAAGTTCAGCCCTAAGGTGGCAGAGGAAGAATGAGGGTCAGAAATCCAGCATGGGGGACTGACTCCTTGAAAGTACATTGTTGTGTGTGCATGTACATGTGAGAGAGAGAGGGACACAAATTGGATTCATTTGCCTTTAATTCATATCCAGCTCGAAACCATCTTCAAAATATCCTTAGCGGTTTTTTTGAGCTTTTTCCATCTGTGCAGAAACCAGCTGATGATTTGATGCATGTGATTATTGTTTCATGCCCTCTCATGCATCTTTTCTATTTGGTGTCAGCATCATACTCTCCTTTGCATCTGCTGATTAATACTGTTGCACTTATTTGCGTCTCTAAACAACATGCAGTTCATTCATATCCTAAACTGATAGGTATTTCTCTCTTAACTTTGAAAACTTGTTTTATTATTTTTCTGTCCTTGAGACTACTATTATCTTTGTAATTTACACTTTAATCACATCTTAAAAAAAAATAAGACTGGAAGCTTGAATTGGAATTACACAAAAGCAGAGCAAAGAACATGGCTTTGATTTCTATTCTGTGTGCAGTACCCACTTCCCAGGCATTTGTAGGGACTGGACAGAGTACTATCTGAGTGAGATGAAGAAAAACATCAAGCCCAGGAGCTTTGGAGGAAAAAAAAAAAAAATGAAGGGAGGTTTTGAAAATATATATGCCCACTGCATGCTGTCTACTGTGAAAAAAATAATAATTCCTTAGAAGTATCACTCTCTGTCTGAATAGCTGATGGTTTCAGAGCTCAGACAGACGTGACTGGTTTAAAGATGGCCAGATAGAAGAGGAAGCTGCTTGTGCCATTCCAAAGGATGCCAGGACTCTCTGCCCTTGCAAATTGACTCCTGAAATACTATTTTCAGCTGCACATCTTAGAGCAGCTAAGATCTGGAATGGGCTTCCATTCACACATTGAGCTAAAAACTGCGGTGACGTGTCAAAGAGAGGAATGACAGCCGTGTGTGATAGTAGCTTTGGTTATCCAATTTTAATCCACTTGTTTGTTGGAGTAATCTTTGTCTTAAAAAATAAGGAAAGAAATGAAAACTGAGAGAGAGGGGTAAGATGAGAGCAGAAGGGTTCTCCCCTTAGATTATTTTACCATTACAGCCACCAATAATTAGTAATCATTTTTTCCTCTTAATACACCAAAGGCATAAAAAGGGATAAGATAGTGGGCAGTAACCTCAGTGCAAAACACATGACCCTTCTAGAGATTCATTCCACACTTTAGCCTGTAAGATGTGAATTTACAACACAAGTAAAACAACTTTATTATCCCTCTGTTACTTCCTCTGTGGGTTTCCCTAGGATGTGTTTAGATTGTCGGTTCTTAGGGACTGTGTTTGGTTTTTAGCCTATATACAACAGAATATTATTTGTCAGTTAAAATGATGTCTTCATTTACCTGAGGGGTTAGTTCTTTAAAGCTTTTGTAAAGGGAGAGAGAAATCTTTTCCTCCTGTAAATAGGAAATACATTCCTATGGTCACTGTTGGAAGCTGAAGAACTATCTAGTGGAATTTTAAGAGACTTCAAAGAGCTGCAGCCTTCAGCCAGGAGCCCAGAACTGTTATCACCTTTGCGTTCAGCAAGCTAAAGGAGACATTAGTTGTCACTGTTCCACCATGTATTTCTTATTCCCACTTAAACTTGCTGAAGTCTGAGACTGCTCCCTTCTAGGTACCCATCACTTTTTATATTTTCCTTAGGGGCCAGCACAAAGCTTTGTAATATTTCAGCTGTAGCCAGGTTATTAAAAGCCTGTAGGCTCTTAGGAGCAGGAACGCCTTTACCTAAAATTTTGTGTCTAAAGATGATGTATGTTTCGTTTCATTCTTCTAACCATCTGTTTATTCCTGTTAATGCCACATTTTCCTCAGTTTTCTCATTGTATGGTTCATTCAAGCACTGCTGTGTAATCCAGCCCAAACTGAAAGAACCATTTTAATAAATGTTTATAAACAATATTCATGATAATTTATTAATACCTGATGCATTAGTTTTGGGACTACAATGAAGGCAAATTTATGCTAGAGGAACTAGTTTTGCATTTGCAGAGGATGTTCAAGAAGTTTTCTCATCAGCTTCTGAAACTTAGCAAGGGTTAATCTAATCAGCTGCACCGTAACAGGGACTGGAAATGGCAGTATCTTGTTCTAGTGCCTAGTTGATGGTTTGCAAGAGTCTATTTTAAAAAAAGTCAGTCTCTGGACTGAGTTCATTGTAATCTTCCACATATTGTTCCTTACTTTGAGAATTGTATAAAATCATATTAAAAATAGAAGCCACTAAATTATGCAACCTGTTGCTACCCAAAAGCTCAGTTAATACCACAGGCAGCAGAGAAGAAATAATTTGTGTTTGAATATCCCATTCTTTGTTTAAAAAATAATGCACAGAAAATTTTATTAATAGTAGTATACAGAATTTTACAATTCTTGGGTTTTTTTAATGTCATTTTGCATGAATAATTTTCTCATCTTTATGCAGAAATTTTTCACATTTTTGTTGACTAAAATATTACTAATCTAATTTCCTATTAAAAAACTCATTTCCAGCATTGCAGAGCTGAAAGGTGCTACCAATCATTTAGTCTTCAATTTACATACAACAAACCTTGTAATCTGATGGGGGATTTCACACAAGGATGACTGCATGCAATTACATGGGCAAAGAAAAAAATTCATCCAAGGCTCTACTCTACAGTAATTTCATCTGTTGGTCTCCTATTGAGAGTTTTTCTATTGTTAAATTGCTTATTGATGTGGACTTAAGAGCAGAAAAACCTTTACAATATTTTCGTAGTAGGTTTTCAATGTTGTTTCCATTTTTTTCTTTTTTTTTTCTTTTTCATTATAACATGAGTTTGTAAAAACAGATTGGAATAATTCGTTTGAGTAAACGCTCATTGAAGAGAAAACATTAAGCATGCTCCAGATGAAGCATCAGTCATGAAAGACAGAAAGATAATCCTAACATTACAACTCAAGTAAATTAATTTTCAGATATATATCCCAGCGTTGCATGAACCTTTACCAAGTCTTAATAGTGTCATAATAATATGCACTTTTAAATGAAGCCAGAAATCATCATTACAACAGCGAGAGGATTCACTGTTTGTGTTTATTAATGTAGGAATGTTGGAAGAGTATTTGATATTAAATGTCACAGGCTACACTGATTGGAGCTAAACAGCTGTAAAACTGATTGAGAAGATTTGTACAGATAAATACAGATGGCAAAGAGAGCTCTACATGCTACTATGATGGAAGCACATCCTGATGTTATGCCTCTGGAATTGCAGAACAAGCACAGCCCTGTTGACCTAATGCAGACCCTTTGGAAGGGTGTTGAGTGAAGATGGAGAATACTGGATCATGGTGCATATGAGCCTGAAGCATATTCGCTCTTTCTGAGAACAAGGGAAGCATTTGTATCTTAGCTGGCCCATATCCTTCTTACTTTTGAAGATCCACACAACTTAGCCATGTCTGTCCGTAGGTGGATGAATGAGTTGTGTTTTTCCTTAACTGCATGAGGATGAATGAAAAATTCTGCCCCGTCACTCTGTGCTAACAGCACCATTGTACTTTCCCCTCAAAAGCTTTGACTTAAAGTTGGTATCTCAGTGTCCTTGAAGGCCAGGACGACTTTCCTCCAGAGGAAAGCAGGGCAGAGAATTGCCTTGCTTTGTCTGTATCATAGGCTGCCCTTAGCGCAGAAGAAGCTGTTGCAATAATGTTATTTTAAATTAACTGTTACATTTCTCCTGAATTAACTGATATGTTGTGAATTTCATGTTAATCTCCTCTGCTATAGAAGGATTAATATGTGGGACTTGGGCTGGTAAGAAGCATCTGGAAATCTGACTTGATGCTCTGCAGATCTTAAAAAAAAAAAAAAAAGAAAGGTGTGTTACAGAGCAGCTGATCTGTCTCCTAGTTGTACCATGTGTGTTCTCCCAGTCCACACTAGATCATAAATGAAATGTGATTAAGGGTTTATCTCCCTATAAATACCATGTATGTGTATTAAATGGTAAGTGATTTGCAATATTATGACATTTGATCGGTGGTATTTGAATCCAGCTGGTAAAGTTTCAACAAGGAGCTGGGAGACCAACAACAGTCCTTCTATTGTCTTCAGCTGGCGTTCTGAGGCAGCAGTGAAAGCAATACAGCCAGCGACGCAGTAATCTAATACAGAATAGAGGCTGCTCCTTTTGTTAAACATCTTCTCCTAAAAATACTGGCAAGTACACATTGTTTCCTTGTTGTTTTTTTTTCCTCTTGAGAGATTTCAATTCCATCTACCCCACAGGCCAAAATCCTTCCTGAAGGCGAGTTAGACAGCAAGGAGGATTACTAGAAATAGTGCAGACAATGACCAAAAGCCATCTTGCATGCCTTTTCTTTCCAGCCAGCCACCCACCTTTCATTATCAAGGGAGAGAATACCGTATCTGGCTGCATAATCAAAATCCAGTGACCTGTCAGAGCAGGCAGTAAAATAAAGCTCTCTTGCTGTTTCCCTTTGACTAGGCTTCAGTTCTGGAACCCTTTTAACCCAGATTTTCTGACATATTGTAAGTTGTAGGCATTTGAGGATGCAACCGCTGAGCTAATACATTTTAGATTGTGCCCTTATAGTATATATGGTATATTTAGTGTCGTGATTTCTTTTAAAATTGGAGCACCCTGATGCCAAAATAATAGCCTTTAATTAAAAGAGCTACAGCAGAGCGCTGTTGAACAATAGAAATCCCTGACCAGTTTTTCTAGCAATTTTTCACCCGGTGATACTTGCCAGCACATTCCTGATGAATGTCGAAGGTAAAAACGAATGCTCATGTGGATCTTGAATGCCACTCAACATATGGAAAGAACCATTTACTTTTCTTTAAGTACATTCCCATGTAACCACCAAAAAAACCAACTTTTCTTTTTTTCTTTTTTGCCAGTAATTCATTACAGGGAACCTAGTGGATTAATGCTGGGCAAAAGTTCAGAGGAGGTCATACGAACTGCCAAAGGGTCATATACTCCAGTTGCAAAGTCTAAGCCTAAACTCTGTCTGTTAGCGCCAACTCTAGATTTTGTACAAAATGGAGGAGAAATTGAATTTTAATATGTTTTTCCATACAGTACATTTCCCTTGTTACCTCTTAGCTGAGACAAAAAAAAAAATAAAAAAAAATGAGCACAGCTCAACACAGGTGTAATACTCCTGTTTCTGAATTGGTGAAGGAGAACAGAAGGGCTGGTTTCATAATTCCAGGATAGAGAGAATGACTAGGGAAAAATGTGTGTGATTTTTTTTTTTTTTAACCTCCTTTCACAAAGACATTAAGGTGGTTCCTCACCCAAACATTTTGACCAAACAGGATGAAAAATGGATCCTCTTGTAATATAGATTCTGAGGCTCCAAAAATGAGAAATTCTGTTTGTCCTATTTATTAGCAAAATGTGAAAGTTACAGTAGTCAGCCTATTAGTGTGATATCAAACTCATCAGCACGCAGCAAACTGCCTGATTGTATTGTGTTAACACTAGACCTAGATCTGTCTAAAAGCACTTGACAAACTGTGTCTTGGCATCAAGCCCCGGAGTCTTTAGTTATCATTTCTTTATCTTTGAACTGAATGAGAATTTAAATTTTTAATACTGATCGCCTTCTAAGTGGCTGATTCTTTGAGTTTTTTAGGATTAGGCAGTCCTCCTAGGCAAGCAGACTTTTACAGACAATATCTTCACAGCCAGAGATGCACCTTCACTTAGTCTGCAGAAATATTTCCTAGACATGTATTTTGTGTGACAGAGAAGAATCACAACCTAGTGGAAGATATTAATTTTTAATATTTTATTTCAAATTTTAAGGTCTACAGTTGCTGGATAATGAAAAATACTTGGAAGCAAGCATTTTAGGGGAAATGTACATGAATCAGAAGGTTGCTTATTTTGTATTTTCACTTCCTGTGATCTTCAGAAAATGCTGACTGCAGCCAGCAATGTTGGCAACAGTCCTTTTTCACAGAACTCTTGAAGTATTGTAATACCTCATTGGCTGCAACAGCCAGCTGGGATTTTAATAAATTGGTCCTGAATGTATAGATAGATTCTGGAGAGATTCTGAGGTCAGAAGAGACCACTATAATAATGTAGTGTATTAGCTAACTTCCTTTTTAACACCAACTGTACAATTTTGCTCAATACTTCCTACTCAAACCCAGTAACTTGTGAATGTAATCAAGAAAATCTTAAAGAAAGACATCTAGTTTATATTTAAGATTGTAATAGAAGGAGAATTCACCACATCCTTTGGCAATGTCCCTGTTTTTTCATTGCTTGCACTGGTAAAAATGTATGTTATCATCAGACTGAAGTTTTCTAACTTCATCTTTGATGATCTTGCTGAACCTTTTGTTTGCTCTTTTAAAAGCAATATTACATACATATAGTTTTACACACTGGACATACCATGTCTCAATAAGACCTGGGTGCCAAATGAGAAACTTTAGTCTTGAGCCTCAGAAATTCATGAGTACCCAAATCATATGAGAGAGGGATAGAGGCTGAAGCCCAGAATGATGTTATGTGCTTGATTTCCATCTACAAACTGGGCAGAATCAACAACAAAGACCACTTTTGAAGATGTAGCCTGTAAATACCACAGCTCAGGGTCAGAAACACATTTTCAAGACTATCTGCTGTCAGGTAAACATTCTCTTGATGCTTCAATATCTCCTTTTTTAAATGAATTTTGTTTCTGTAACAAAGCCAGTTTTGTTTCACAAAGAGATGTTTTTCAGATTATTAGCCAGAACTGTGACCTAGAGATAATTCTTGATGCTACTTCTGTTTGGTATAAAATCATGATGCATTCTCACCTTGAACCTGCCATCCTCTTGTAAAGGGCTTTAATCTTATTTTCACATTGAACAGAGGCATTCTTATATCCTTTTGTAGTCAAATCATAGGATCTGACTGAAGCTGTTTTCAAAGAAACTAATTTATTTGAAAGCTGAAAATTTAAATTTGATTTGAAAACATAAATATTTTTATTATAATTTTTTTTTTTATTTAGGACAAAAAAGAGAGCAGGAATGTCAGCTTCAAGATAAAAGTCTGCAAGAAAGCTGAACCCAAAACTTCTACACCAAATCCATATTTTTCCTTTTCTTTGCTGACAATTTTTTTCGCTACTTTTTCCCTCTAAACCCAGAGGGATATTTGCCGTTGCAGTGATAAAATTGTGAGCAACATGGAGTTCAGTCATGCCAGGGAGAGAATATGATACTTTATATGAACACGTCAAGTTAATGTCAATTAAAAAAAAAAGGAAAGAAAAAAAGAGGCACAGAGTGACTTTTTAAGTCTTTCACAGAGATGTTATCTATTCATAACCCAAATCAAAGCAACTCTGATTGCTCTATCAAGTGTAATATATAATTAAGGCAATTCAGTCCTAAGGTTTGGGGTTATCGCAGTTCTTTTGATTTGAGTTGCTGATTGTCTTAGTAAAAATGCTGGCTGGAATTTTTTTGACAGAGGTTTTCGTCTTAAGGAAAAAAACAATCTTTCAAAAGGTAAACTTTTTCCTGAGGACAAAGCCAGCAGAATAATCGGTTGCCCAGGAGTTAGAGCACTCACAAGAGTGTGAGGGTGCAATTCCCTGGTCTCAGCCAGAACCACTGGGCTGCTGGCGAGCTGAGCCTGCACCAGGCACCCTCTCCTCATCTTCGTTTAATTTGTGTTGCTATAAATGCCCTGACTACTGGGTACTATAGTCAGTCCCTCCTTGGCTGATTTTGATTTGGCCTTGTATGGGACTGAGAAAGTTTGAAATGCTAAGAAACCTCTCTCCTGCGCTGCACATCCTAGCTCTGAGGTCTTTCTGAACTGCTCTGCCTTGAAGTTTGACCTCCACAGTCTTTTTGGATGTTCATTATAGCAGAGACCTGGAACACACCTGAATTTCAGCATTTGTATAACACCCGTGAGATGGAAGGATCTGTGCATATGCTTGCACTTCTCTATACTCGTAAACACCTCCATGAATTTGGGTGTGAGCAGCACACAGATTTTGAATACTGTTACGGTGAGGCTGCAGACATTTTAAGGAGGGGACTGTGCTTGTCTGTGCATACACAGACCACACTTAAAGCTGCACATTAGCAGAATGCTGTTAGGCTGAAAGGTGTTAGCGGCTGCCAACAGAGATGTCCTGGCTCCAAAGAAAATAACAATCCTCGTTAAAAATAATGGGTGTGCCAAGTAATCGCCCAGGCTCAAAGAACAAAGCAATCAAGCCCCTTTATGAGGTAAAAGCAGCTGGTGGCTGAGGAAACACCAGCAGCGCTTGCATGTAGATTTATGACACAAAAGCTTCAACAGCAAGGACCTGAAAAATTTCCTTCTTCCCTCCTGCCATCCTCTTGCTCACAGTGCCCTGCCCCTCGGTTTAGGGTCCCTGCAGGGAGATCACCTGGAAAAAAGAGGAGTTAGTGGTGGCTGGGCAGGACAGTGTGTCCCAAAGCAGTGGCTGCTACCAGCACCCCAATCAAATGAAGTAACTTCGAAACTGCAAACTTATTTTGTTCTGTTGATTTTCTTTTTTTTACCTTTCCGATGATTTAATATGACTTTTTTTCATTGTGACTAGAAAGGAATAAAATAACGCACTTTCTATATTATCTCTAGAATAAAAAATTAGTGCCTCATTATACATTTTACTGGATGTAATACTGAGAAACAGGAACTCATAAATTCCTATCCCAGCCGTGCTGCTTGCTAGGATGTGTGTCTTTATCATGTGAAATCCACTCAGGGTGGGATTTACATTACCTAACTTCAGCTCTCTAAAAGTTAAGTGTCTAGGATAAGTTACCCATAAAAAAATATTCCTGAATCAGCTGAGGGGGAGCCACCTATAAAACATCCTGCATATCCTGAAAAAGGGTTCAAAGCCAGGTGCTGAGCCTGGCCCCAGACTTAAAGAAAGTCTAGATCATTGGCAGGTGATTTTTAGAGTACTGGTGTTAGGTGTAATGGGTTCTACCCTATTAAAATAAAAATCTTGTCTCTCTGAATTTTAAAACAAGATTGATACGTATTTCAGTAAGATGAGCCTATGTCCTTTGCCTCATTCTCTGAGAATATTTCTTTCTCATATTTCAGTAGAAAAGCAAGTCCCTGAGACACCAGATCCAGCTGAATACATCCTTCCACATCCTATGACATGCTACACTGGGAAGTGCTATATCTGCGGAAAATTACCTTATCTACCTCACAAATCTGGTGCTTTGGAAATTTAATTAATATTTGTATAATACTTGCTGAGCTGAAGACATGAAAGCCTCTTTGCTTATCAATAACAGGCACTCTAAAAAGTGAGCACTAAATGCTTAGTCCTAATCATATATGCTACTGCTGTATTATAGAGGAGATGAGAAATCCAGCATAACTAACTCCCAGCCTGAAAAACCATGTGGCATCAGTCAGAGAAATTGCACAATTCCAGCAGGGAGCTGTCTTTTTAAAAAAATAACAGTAAATATAGGGTTTGTTCAAAAAGTTATGTTAAAATGCCCACCATCTGCTTTAAACTCACAAAAGCAAGGAAATCCAGTGTCTGAAAATCTCTCCTTAAGTCATCCTATTGTGCCCTGTAAATGGAAAACCTATCTGCATCTAATAAAACAATGTATGCCAATTGAAATCTCATCTCTATTGGCAAGTTGTGTAATTCTCTATAGCTATATACTAGATCCAGATGCTTTGGCAAGAGATATCTTCCTTCAGGAGTACTACTTGAGGGAGCCTGTATTGATTGCCTTTGCAATTATAGATCAGACCATGGCAATCACTACAGACAGGGAAACGTTTTGTGTCTGCATTGTGCAGGCTCATTCTTACCTTTAAAAACAAACCAAAAAATCCATTTATTTTTTCTGTCAGTATAGTTTTGGCAGTGCATCATAAAAAAAGAGATTAAATGAGCTATTAAGGAAACTAACCAGTATGTCCTGTAGATATTTCCAGTCTTCACATGAGGCATTCAAAAATTAAAGTAGTACGAGGATGATCCAGCCCAAAAGTCCAATAAGTAACTGAAGATCAAGACACTGATTGTCATTAGGCAGTTCCCCCAGCCCTTACTAATGACTCTGTGGCTGCCTAAGGTAATCAGCAGCCCGTGTGCCACTTCCAACAGAGGAAGAAATCTATGGGGGCACATGTGGCTGTTGCTCTACCACATACACAGTTGCCTTTGCACTCTGAGAGTGTGACTAGACACAAGTCAGACTAATTTGTCTTAATTCAGTTAGGTTAGATGTGAGCAGCTTGTAGGTGGGCTTATATTTAACATTAAGCAAATCGACTTATCATGAGCTTGTAGCTTTAAAGGCACATCTTAAACTGACAGGAGTAGTTTTGCCTCAAAGTAAGGCCCATACTGTGGCTTCTTCTGGCACTCCCAGATCCAATTCAATACAGCAGTGTAAAGTCACATCTGGAGATATTAGTAATCATCTCTTCAGTTTTAGGTGGTGCTTATGATATTTAGTAGTTTTTTAACACAAAGGTTGAGGTTTCAGTGTACAGGCACAACAGGACTGGCCAGCAAGGGAACTGTCTGGGGAACTGGTAGTTAACCTTAGCTTAACAGAGATGGACAAGGAAACCAGGTGATCTTCTGTAGACATTTTCTATCTGTTGTTTTCTCAATCTAGTCTACTTCATTGATGATTTATTCAGTAACTCAGATGCATGCATTGATGGTGATGAGTTTTGTACCCATGATTTCTTTAACTTTGTTCCGTGATTTTTTTTCAATAGTATAATTAATATAACATGTTTAAAAGCTATCAACCTGACAGTTTTGAATTATTTACCTTCAGTAAGTATGTGGCTGACACAGGACAATTTTGCTCTAACTTGCAAGTTTCGCAACAAAAAAGCACAGGTTAAGGGTAATGTTCCCAGTCTCAAAAGAATATAGTCATTGAAAAAGTGGCAGAAGGAAAACAAAACTGAGGCTGTTATCTCCTTCACTTAGATAAAAACTGAATTCTACAAATGATTACAGAGTGCACTGGATACAGCTTACCAGTTTGATCTTTCTTATTTAATTGATGTTTTCTGTGAAAATACAGTTTAGCCAAGCAGGAGGAGGAAAAAGTGTGTTGTGCCACATTAATTTTACTTGTACAAGCACATAAATGGCCATGTGATAGTTCTGCAGGTTAATTTCATACCCCTTGAGAGAGACTCAGTCTGTTTGGTTTTTTCCCTCATTAACACTCCACATTCATAAATAAAATTGAGGTTTTATGCTTTGCTAGATGGCCAAGAATCAATGAAAGACAGCTACTACTGCTTGTCTTGACCACTCTGCCTTCATTTTCCCATGGGTACCTTTTAGGAAAGGCTAAATATTGTGTCCCTGTGGCTTGAACTCCCGTTCTCTAAAACAGGAATGCTTTTCAGGTACAAAGATGATTGCGGTGCTGTGTTCCATAAAACCCCCCACAAATAGCAGCACAGAATCACAAAGAACAGCTCCAACAGTATCTGACATAAAGGAAAGTCTTTCAATTCACTTCAACTTGCTTTAGTCAGACTGGTATTGCCTTATTTCCTAGTATTGTTTTGAAGTATCCTTTACACTTAGAGATTAGAACTAAACCATTCTCCCCCTCCCCCTTCATGTTTATGATCCAGGCTTTTGTAACAGTAGCATTTTCCTGCAATGCCTGCAGAATAGCAATGACATATTACTTCCCATAGTGGCACATAAAATCATCCTCAAGTGGGAGAAACAGTAGTTGTGATATCCTACTAGACTCTCTCTTTAGGTCACTAGGTTTGTTCATCTGTGCCTTATGGTTTATTACCAAATACTCTGAGAACACTAGGTGCACCTACACATCACTAGAAACACAAACTGAATGGCTTGAAACACAGTCTTTCAATGACTGACTCATAAATTTTTATTTGTAGAATACAAACTTTATTGCATCTACACTGTTGTGCCAAATTGTAGTTGATGAAGAGACATAATAGATAAGTTTAGATGAAGGTATTTACAGGTAGACAAGCCAATAAAAAATTGTGGTGCAAGTATTTTGAACTCTTGAACCTTTTCCCAACTTCATTTACTGTTCAAATGCTCTGCACGGCCAAGTGATTAGCAGACAGCCCAGTTGTAAATGAGACTTTTTTTACGCATGTTTGTTTTTAAGCATTTCTAATGCTCTTAGCCTGCTAGCAGTCAGTGTTTCTGGAAATAATCAGTGAATCCCAAGTCAGAACAAAAGTGCTAATGTGGTACCAAGTTCCTGGGTAAATAAACAATTGCTAAACAAAATGTTTTCAACAGCATAGTATGTCTGTGTCAACATCAGGTTTCCTCTGTGAGTCATGTGGTCACCAGCACTTCAGCTACATAGAAGAGGTTATCCACTTCCTACAGCTCTGTGCCAAAGACTGAAGTTTTGTTACAGAATATATACTACTTAAGGTTTTCTGTGCACTACAGGAGTTGCATTTTTTGGCAGGATTAGAAACAAAAATCAGAAGGCAAGTAAATCCTGGTGAGCATATTTGAGGGGATTAAAAATGACATGAAACAAACACCGTTTGTGTCAGTCTCAGCGGCCATTAGCTAGCAAGAGACAGAACAACATGTTTGTTCTTTATCGCCCAACCATATAGATAAAGAATTTTAATACATGAGAATGATGCCTCAGACCCTTCATATACTGCAGATTAATAGGAAATAACTAACAAGAGGATGATGGTGATGAAGATATCCTTACAGGTACTCCTTTGTTTATTGCAAATATCCAATGCTTCAGTAATAAAAACTGATTTAATACACATTCAGAGCTGAATCCAGAAACAGGAGGCATCTACTTTTTAGCTTAGGCATAACCACGTAGCCATTCTCCTAGGATACTTTTGATCAAACGTGGGAAACCCCACAGAACTCCTTCATTTCATGTAACTGATACTAATTAAAAGATGTAGAAAGCTTACGATAATCAGTTCATCTGACAGGATTTTTGCCAAGGCAGTTTGAAAAAGCTTGCAAGAATTTTGCTGTCTGTATGTTGTTCCTGATTCAGCTTGAACCTGAAATGCAGGGTCTGTTTTTTTAATATTTCCCTCTACCTGTGGCTTAGTTAAGCTTCTTATCTCTTGTTGTAGTGATTTTCAGAGGCCAAGCTGAAATATTCAGCCTTTTTCTAGTACAAATGCAGTAAATCTCTCTGCTGACATTATAACATAAGATTCTTGGATGAATCATTTCACAAATTTCAAAATAATAACATATTATTTTTCACCAATGTAACACGTAGGTGGATAACATTCCATCACTGGTGACGGTAATCACCTTTAGACCCAATTCAACATCCCAAGTTCTGTCTTGATTAAGTATTTGTCACTTCTATTTTATCCTCTCCTGACAGAGATAACTTTGTTTTAATTCTAACTGTCACACTCTGGAGTTCAGAAAGGACATGAAAATGTCAGGTAATAAGCCCTCCTCAATCTTATGAGTAGTTAACACTGCTAATATGCAGAACCATTAGTATGTTGGCATGATTTTAACTTAATCATTTGCAGCAGCCCAAGCTTTATTGAGATCCATTAAAGCTGATCTGGATAAGCATCGTCCATCTTCATATGCTTTACTGTGCTTTCAGTACTTAACAAAAGACGCTTAATCTTACAACTTTTCCTGAATCTCTATAACTTTCTTTTAAGTGAGTTTCATCAGTAGTTTGTTCATTTCATAAAAGCAAATATACAATTTTATCAAGGAAATAACCTTTTAGAAAGTAATCCAGTCCAAATTACACATATAAATAAAATCTGGTTTTATGTGCCTACATTTCCAGCTGTCTTTGTCATTAGTAGGGTAATATTTGGTACCTCATTCTATCATTCTCTCTCAAAGTGGAAGCACCATTAGGAATACACTCTCTCCATGAGTTAAAACTACAAACAGGAAAGCATTATCTTTTAAAGAGTTAAATACTTGAAATGTTTATACTACGAAGGAGCTCATTTCGAGTCCAAGGCATTTGTCCTTTTGAAGATGAAGTTGAGTTTCTGTCTACCTCTTCTATTAGATGATTGCATCATTCTGTTTTAGAAGAATTGGAAGATTAGTGCAGTATAACCCTCCACCCTCCTACCTGTCTTCTCTGACTTCCCTTACCATTTTGGGGTTTTGTTCTATAGCTTATGTCTGTAGTAATATGCAGCTCTAGTTTACTTTCTTATTACTTAAATGGACTTGTTTGAAATCCATGACACCTGCCATCTCTATGTGTTTAGTAATGATGAGTAAAACCAGTTGAAGGCAGTTCTGTAGCTGATGAGTCAATTTATCAACAGGAGTAAGTGATACACTCTTGTTCATGAGTAGGTCTTTGTAGACAGAGCAAGCACTTCAGAGATGAAGAAATTTTCTGGGCTGGACTGTAATTTGGTGAATGTTACCCAGATCCTCCATAATGTGGCTAAAAACATTATATAGTTTCTACACTCATTCATGGGGCATCTACTTTTATTTCTGACGCCCTTTAATCTGCATTAGATCTGTCTTGAAAATTTTGATCTTCTCTCTTCACTTTCCCTCATTATGTTTGTAGTCTTCCTACAACAGCAACAGATAAAAGCAAGTATTTTACTTTCAAGCTCATAAGCCAATAGCAAACTAATGGTCACTGACTCATAGCTTGGCTGGATTCAACTTGTTTCCATGAGTTCAGGTAAAGACAGAATTCATGAGATGATAAGTTTTCCTTGTGCGAAATCAAACCAAGGTCATAATCACCTTTCTCTCAGTAACCTATCAAGGTGAACCAAGGTCCTGCTGAGGGTTATTTTCAGCTTGTCATTCCTGAGATTTTTGTCACAGTTATTTGATTTCCCACTTTCCCACTGGCTTCCATGTCCTTTGCCTGTACTATGTGGTGCCTTTATTGGGATCAGCAGTTACTGCCTGCTATTTCTTTCTTTCATCATTCCCCATGGTTTTTTTCAGCTGTAGCAACAACAAGGAGATCCTCTTCAAGTCTTTGACAAAAATAGTCATGAAAACACCTTTGCTTAGTCTTTTCCATTTCTGTATGTCACAGTTTCCACTTCTCCTGACTGCAAGTATTTGGATTCTGTGATGCACTGAAGCCTGCAAAAGCTGCCTCCAACAGCATTCTACAGATCCCATAGCATTAAGTAGGACCTCATACTCAAGACTAATCTTCACTCTCCTTGACACACTTCAAATTCCCCATGCTAGGGGGAAAACAAATATCTCTGAATATTTCAGAATAAGCTGAGGTCCACTATGAGTGACTATTGTGCCTAAAACATCATTCTTTGCAAAATATGTCTTTAATTTAAAAAAATGCTTTTCTGGCTATCTCTTTGAACAGGTCCCAGATAGAGTATGAAGTAATTATCTCCCTCCAGACCAGGCAGAAGTTAGGCTTCTTTCTCAACTGCTAAAATTCAAAAGTTAGGAATCTTTGTAAAAGCCGGAATTAATTTATTTGGTGTTTCTAGCATGTATTTTTTTCTTGAAAGGACATGTTTTTTTCCAATTTCCTTTTCAGTGCCACAAGGTCATTGGTATTTATTCATGAAAAACTATTTCAAAAATATTAAGTCTCTGGAATTCGTGAAGGATCTGGTTATGAGGGATCAAATTTAGTATCAATGAGATTAAAAGTTTACCAAGAACTGATTCTAGCTCCTTTGACTCTAGCTTTATCAAAGAAAGCAGATGAAAGGCCAAATTCTCAACTGGTATCAATTGGCATTGCTTCATAGAATGAAATGGAGATGCATTCCAATAAACACCAGCTGAATGTCTGGATTTGAGATCATCAAAGCTAACATGTATTAACCCCATGTGGTTATTTGCCACACGCTTTCCACTATGATGGGCTGATGTGAACGTATTAAATATCCCATTGGGAAATTTACTATCAATATTATTGGAAGAAATGGAAGTACACTTAGTTCGATCAGTATATTTGCTTTCAATGAGGGTGATGGTTGTGCATTTTGCTTTATTAATTAGTTTTCAGGCATGTGTTTGAAAGCACAGTTGGCTGAAATCAAATGCATGTTTCACAGCACCAGAAATCTACATATATGTAATCGTATTCAGTATAAGAACAGAAGTAGATGAATCCTCAGTGGTTAATGCCCTCGGTGGACTGTGAGTATGAGACTCAAATATACCAAAAACTTTTGTGGCCTCCATAAGGGAAAATTAATGACAAATGAGAAGATAAATGGAAAATAAAATGAATGTATTTGCTTTTGCTCTTCTTCCTTTTTTTTTTTAATTGCACTTTTATTTCCTGCTCAGATAATCAAAGGAAAACTACATATAGCTTAAAGCAAATTTTATGACAAAAGAAACTTAGTTTGAGGTTGTCTTTTTTACTAGCAGCTTTTTAAAAGTAATCTTGAACGTCATGGAGTGGTATTACAAAAGAATTTGAAACAGTGCAGATGAAAGACGTTTGTTTATTGCTATCCATGCATAACCAATTTGTTATTAGGTTTTTTTTTATTATTCTTCATGTTGTAATGTTCCTTGATATCAGCTGAGTGACCTGTAAGTTCCTGTATTGCAGTGTGAACTCAGGATAGCTTCAAGATAACACTGGCTAAAATAATTCAATAATTCCCTATTGCTTCTACCTGCAATTGATCTATTTTAAGATAAGAAAAGGAAAAACAAAAGAAATCTTTAACCTGTTTGCTAAGTCCTGATGAGTAGTGTGAAGCATTGTCACACGTGTCTATGTGCAGTGGTTGGATGTCACCTTTATTTCTTTCTCTCACCAAAGCAGGTAACATATTTAACAACTTAAGAATGATGGAATTCATGTAAGAAGCATTTCTGTAGGAACTATCAATGTCTCATATCAATGATTCAACTCCATTCTTACTAAACTCCAGTTACACAAGATACCATGTTTCTTATGTAGTATTTGGTTTTCACACTGGTAGAAGCAGTATTTAGAAAGAAGAGCTTACAGAGTCACCAAATAGTCACCAAAACAAATGACCCAGTGTATTCCCCAAACAAAAATTTTCTAGACTGTGTTGATGTGCTATCCTACCCTTTTCTAAAATGGTGGTTTATAAGAACAAAAACACTTTTTCACTCCAAGAGAGTTAAGTCTATTTTTAAAGTCATAACCGGTCCTAGCTCTTTATAACAGATTTATTCTGCAGTAGATGTCCCTTTTCAGGGAGCTCTAATAATTAATTTGGCAGACTTCAGAAAAATAAAAGACCTATTTAATTACTGTCCTAGAGATGAAAACATTTAACCTGAAAGTCATATGACAATTGTCAGGGACTGTGTTTGCAGACACGGTGAAGGAAGAATTCCTTTAGGAAAAAATGAGATTTTAATTATTGACTTCTAGGAAGTCATGATTAACAAGGGCTTCTCGTCCTCAGTTATCAAATCCCAAGGGTCTGCTCCTGCATCTACTGTTTCTTAAGTAAAATCTCCAAAGTTCATTCCAGTTCTCGGAGTAGCCTCATTAAATCAACTGTAGTTAAACCTTCAGTAGATTAGAACTTGTTAGGGGAATGTAGATGTAACACTTGATTACCTTTCTAAAGCTGATGACATGAATTGATTTTTAGAGATTGGTCAGCCCTGCCACAGCCAGCAAGCCACCTCCTCCCCACTCCCAATTTTCCCAAGCACAGGAGTTAATCCATTGCATTTAACAGGCTTGCAGTAAATGAGCTCTTCTGCCCATAGCTAATTGCTGAAGTTTTTACTCAGAATAAGAAAGTCCCACAAGTTCTGTAATCCACTGATACTCTGTCTTGTTTAATCCTTAGAAAAGACATACTACCAGGGAAAAAGGTTGTATATCACCACAGCAGGAGACTCAGAGCTGTGTAGCATTATGTAATTAGATTGAGGACTAGGTCTTAACTTTTTTGAGGCCAAGAACAGTTACACCACTGCTATTTCTATCATTATAATGACAGACAAAGGACATAAACACACTGTATAAAAACTTATTGTAAAGGACTGGATATATTTTAGTGTCAAGTTTTGCTTCAATAATATCCTTTTCAATAATTCTTTTTTTCTTTTGGTCAATACACGTATGGTTTCTATTATATAAAACATGTAGTAATTGATCAAAAGTAATAAACAAAAAATGTCCTGAAATAATCGTGTTACTGAATCATGATGTGCCTTAGATCAATTTTGTAATAGTCTGCCTTGGCTATCAAACAGATGAATAAAGGGAAGGCTTACATCAAAGTGCTGTCTGCTGCTTTAGGACAAGGTAAAACTTTGTCCACCTTGCAGAATTTATTATTGGTATTGGGCTTCTCTCATTGGCTGCTCTTCTAACACTTGTAGGATAATATTTTTAGGTTAATTTGCTGCAGGATTAATTGTTAGGTTGGTTTTAAGATTCAGTTATGAACAAGTCTTCACATCGCTTAACTCATCTTTTCAACACGGTTTTTTGATTGCTCTTCACAAGTTGTTTTCTTTGGTCATCTTCCAAGTTTTTTCATTTGTCTTATGTGTAGGCTAAAAATATTTTCTATGTCATATATACATTCACACAGTACATGCCTTTGGCAATGAATATTCAGTACATATTTAATATTTTCTGAATCAAATATGCAATTTCTTTGCTGAAGCTATAGTTACAAAATCTTATTGGTAGTTTATTTCATTGTAGAATCTTCACATAGTTACATGAATTACTTGCTTGAGAAAGAATGCATTTAAAGATCCTAGTCCTTTTTTTTGCTTGTAAGCATATTTCATACGAGAGAATTCTTAAGTTACATTCATATATTAGTTTTCTTCACCCATTCCTGAAATAGAATAGCAATTATTCGGCTTTGACCAAAAATGTCTGGAAATATCCCTTTCCCCAGTAAAAAATGTCATGACTTTGTATTGCCTGTGAATTGCATACACAACTCCACTTTATGGAAGATCTCGCTTATGAAGAAATCCTGCCCTAAATTTCACAGAGCACAATTTGTCTCACTTGGAAGAGTAAGAGGAATGTTACTAGACTCTGCCAGTTTTGAACCTACAGTTCAAGGAAGTCTAGTTTTTTCAGACCTCGCTTGGAGCACTAGAACAGCTCTTCCAGTATTTGAAGTGCCAGTTTAATAAATCACTCCCCACAAAATAGTTGCTTCTGACATTTCAGCCAAAGCCCTGCTGCTTTTGCAGGAGCCTATGTGCTTTTATCTTGCACATTGGTCTGAGCTACAAAAATGTTCCAGTTTATCACATACTGTTCTGTACTGTCGCTTAGAAATATGCTTGTGGTTGCTGAGTGAATATTGATAAGATACCTTGAGACTGTGATAAAAATGGGGCAAAGAGAAGTTATCTTTCAAATTTGATAAATCAAGTCTTTAAAACACTGATAAAAGACTTCTGAGAGTCCATTATTGAGAATTAATTCTCAGAGGTGCACACTGTGTTGGGGGCTTATTGTTTGGTCATGCTCTTTCGAAGGTTTAGGGCTTTTGCTCTGTGTTTCTAATAGAAAGCTCTTTGAAGGTCATGTTTGAATTTGAAGCTGTACTTATTGTCTGTTTTTCCATGCTATCTACATTACTGTTGCATATCGCATTTGGAAGCCCTATAGCTCCTGAAGGTAATATTTTCTAATTCCACTTATCCTACCCTCTGGTGCAGCATTTGTCAGTGCAGGTTTGTGTCTGCAGGTGTTGATAAGGTAGAAAAAGCTACCTGACTAACATTATTATACTGCTTATTTTTTTCCTAGGTAGTTTGAAACGATTATCTCTGCTGGACTGTAGTCATGTGCTAAAAGATAGCATGCCTTCCTTCTGTTATACCACCCTCAGCACTTTAAAGCGGTGGTAGCTGTGCAGATTACCTGGCAGTGAGAAGTCTTACTGTAACGGAGAGAGGGTGGAGGGAAGGGAGTGGGAAAGAGGGCACTGGGGAGGAGCTTCTTTTCACTGCTGGTGTTATTCGTATGTTGAAGGCCATGTGGCTCCTTCTTAAGGTATCCGAGTGGGCAATTAATCTTTTGCTTAGCATAACCACAAAACTACTCATGACAGTGGTGGCCACAGAAAGTGAAGGGAAAGAGTAAAACTGAGCTACAGAACCCTCTGCAGTTGCCTTTACTCCACAAGACACTGGATTCTCTAGCTGCGATCCTCAGCAAGCAAAACATGGGTCCTTCAGCTCTTAGGGAGGTACATCTGGGCAAGGCAAGGGTAGAGGGACATGCCAGGCTGCCTGTGGCTTGTGTGCCTCTGTAACTTCTTAGCCTCAAAATTATTTTTATTCCATCAATATTTTTCTTTGAATACACAGAAGGAAAAAAAAAATTAAAAGCACCTAACTGAAATAAGAATGGAAAAAAAAGTCCATTGGTTGCCACATGATCTTGATCTGGCACTTCTATGAGAGGTTAAAAAAATTAACTGTGTGCTCAAATCATAACAAAGCAGAAGATGTGCTTAGGAGCCTCTTTTATCTGCACAGACAGTTCATCTCACCACCGCCACTGCAGCTTTCCTCAGCAGAGCATCAGGCCAGTTGTAGGCATAAATACCACTTGGCATGTCCGACCAAACCTGCCTTTCAACACCTCCCATGTGAGAAAACATTCTTCCTCTCTGTTTCTGTAATAGAAACAAGCTCCCTGAAACACATTTAGCACTAATGGAGATAGCTTACTGCAGTCTTTCAAATCTGCTTTTTCCCCAGGCTCAGTAATAACACAGCACTGGGATCAAAACATGAGCACATTGGGAAAAGAGCAAGTTTCTACATCACGGAAGAAAGGTTTCTGTAATTTTGTCCCTGTTTTTTTCCCCCTCATTTTTGTTTTGTCTTTTGTAAAACTTTCCTACTCTCTCAAATTCTTATCCATTTACTCTGCATAACGTCATGATGGCCAGCATAGCAGCACGTAGGTTGGCAGCTAGGCCAGTCTACGTGGCTTGTCATTTTATGCCATGAGAATTCAGTATTTCAGTCAGCCATGTAAGTGTGAATAGGTTTCTTATTCTGACATTTTCTAACAAAGGTATTTAAAATGTTATCCCTGGATACATGCAAAATATATGTTTGTTTGGGTAAATAAATACACAACATTTTTAGCAGCCAATTTATGTATGTTGGTCTAATTCTTTCTGCCTCAGAAATCATAAAAGAATAAAATCACATTAATAACAATTCTGGCCTGACCAAGAGCCTTTGAAGGTTTATTAGGTAACATGAAAATAGTAAAGAACTCTTTTTGTTGGTGCTTTCATTGTGATTTTGGAGCACAAATTAAACTTTAGTAAGCTTACTCTCAAAGCAACCCTACAGTTTGGGAATTATTCTCATCTACATGCCTAAATTCCAATTAGATGGAGATTTCATCACACTTCAGTGGCTCAGTGCCTAAACACAGGCACCCAATACAGGTATAGCACCTGTAAGGGACCTGTATTCTCATTAGAGCAGCATCTGGGGACAACAGTGGACACCCACAAAAGTTGCTAGATAGCTTTCTGGAAGCAGTTCAACTGAAATCTCAAGGAAAATTTCAAACTGCTCTCTAACACTCTGCATAAAGCTTGAAAGTGCCTAGGGTCACTTATATATTCTTGGGAGCCAAAAAGAACTCCTCAGGCATCCTAGCAGCGGCTTCTGCATCTGATCAGAAGCCCTGGCGAAAGAAGTGAAGCACTATGCAACGTGCACAGGCTTTGACTGACAAGAGTGACCTTAAAAACTAGTCATCTTGAGCTTGTGTTGCACTTTTCTGAATAATCAAATAATTTCCCAGAATGACTTGAGTGGTTAGCTCTGCTGAGCATGAGGACAGTTTGTTTCCACAATTTCCGTGACCAAAAAGATTGTCCTTAATACCTTAACTAAAGTAGGGCATATTCTGCTATGCACAGCCCAAAGCTAGCCAGTGCTAAAGTACTCATGCAGTGGAGTCAAGGAACTTGTACAGTAATCCTTGGCCATTCTGAAAGGATCTGATCTCATCCCAAAGGAATGCACAATGAAGCTCAAGGCAAGACTATGAAGGAGCTGTTCCCCCTTTGAATCTGGTTGTCATGACATCAATGATGCAAGAGTAATTGGACCAGAGAAAAAGCAAGAGTAAAAATAAGTAGCGTACTCTGTTGCTGCAGTGATGTAAGGAGCCTACGCAACGAGAGAAACTTCAGTTTGGGACCCATCTGTGTTGTCTGCTTTTGCATGTATTACTGGATGAATATGCCTATACAGTATTGTGAACAGGGACCAGAAAACAGGACTCAGCTTATTTTCAGAGCCATCTAACTTACATACAGATTCAGGCATCTTGGGTCTGTAATGGTTTTGGGTTAATGAATTTTACACTACAGTGTCAGCAAAGGGGTATGATTGGGAGTGGGATAGAGGTTTCTTTCATAATAAATTAGCATAAAGGCAGTGGCCATGATTAGGGTCCCATCTATATTTGGAGATCTTCTGGAAAGAAAGTAATAGTAAGCAGGCTTTTGAAGAGATGGGGTTATTTTTGATGGGCCAGATCAAGCAATGGACCACAGGCTGGACATTCTTGCTCAAGTGCATGGCAGAAGAGGAACTGACTCCTTGCCATCTTGGAACTTCAAAAAATATCTAGATTCAAAATAAGCACAGTGCTTTTAATCTCTTATGGATACATGTTTAGCTGAGGACCCTTCAAGTAGGTGCTTGGTCAGACACTTGCAGTACTCAGCTTTCTTGTTGGCTTTAGGCTTCCTGCTTGACATCCTCCTGCACCCAGGACAAGTCTCTCTGATTTCTGATGAGAACAGATGGTTCTCAGAAAACACACCTGATTGCTGGACAGGTTGCAAGAGAAAGTAAGGCTCTTTACACAACTTGTGAATAAAATAGGGCCAACTGCCCTGGCCTGTGATACAGTGCATGAAGGGGGAGGTATGAATATGGATCTGTCAAAGTTGTATTAGAAGTATATGGTGGGACCTGAAGCTACATCTGCTAAGCTTGGATCTTGGCCTGAGGATCCAGCAACCCATGGTTTTGCTATTTAACTTTGGCTATGACCAACATTCTTTTTTTGTCAGCTATAATGCTTTTTTATAATTGCAGCTGTAGTTGTAATTCTTAGTTCTGAACTGAATCAGACCAGGGAGAAGAAATGCTGTTCCTTTGATTTCCTACAGTATTTATTGTCCTAGGTCGCTTTTCAGGTAATTTGCAGTAAGTATTTGTTTAATTTTGCTTTTTAAAATTTCCTCTTTCTAGTATCATTTAAATTTTATTTTTAAACCTTGTTTTGATAGCTTATGGCATTTTTTGATTAATTATCAAGTTCTCTAAAGTCCTGCTGCTTCATTAGAGTATCTAACTCTTACACCCCTCATAATAAGCACAGATATAAATAGAAAGTGTGTTCATTTAAGCAAGCAACGGTAAATTTTTTATTAATAATCATCACAATAATAAATATTTGATTAAATTATTGATGTTTCAAGATAAACAGTACCTTCAAAAGATGTGGAACTAGGTATTTAAAGCTGATGGAGGTGCTGTTTTTACATTAGATCATAAGACTGAAGGTCCATTTATTCCAAATATTCTTAGCAATATTTAGAAAACTCAAAGTGCATTTCTTTCATCTCTGACACAGAATTATGCATGACACATACGGATTTTTTTTCAATGTTTTGAACACAGGTAGTACCTACTCTACTGCAAAATGTACAAAATTAATAGCGTATAGCTGGTCATTGGAATTCAGAACTGATGCATGGACAAAACATATGCACTTAATCTATCAATATAAGCCATTAAGATTAACCTATCCTGTACCTCATTCTCAGTGTAAAGAGGTTTTCTGCTGTGATAAGGCAGGTAAATTATTGTGTGGTACTCCTCTGGCTCCCAGAAAATGCAATAGCAACTCAAATAACAGCAGCTTCTATGCCTATACATCATTACTTTCCACTGTATTTTTGTATCTGTGTAAATCCATACTTTATTGCCCCTGAATGAACTTAGGCTGATAGAGTAAATCACTATTGCCATGGCAATAATAGCAATCAGGGAGTGAAGGCTGTGTCTTGGTGCTTTAGGCCAGCCACAATAATAAGAGTATTTCACCACTCATTCAAGCTATTTGGTTTTGAGCCTTTCTAAAATGCTTTTAGAATCATTTGAGATACAAATTGGTCTACTTATTGGATTAAGTTCTTGTCACTGGCTTAAACTATTAGATATCGTCATGATTATCATGTTTGATAAACATCTGATGATATGTTTGTTCCCTCTGCACCCACAAATTTTGTTGATACTTTAGAATATGCCTTCATCTTCTGAATCTTGCTTAGAAAAAGTTTAACTTGCACTAGGGGTTGGAATATAAAAACAAGTTGAAGCATTGATTTCCCCATTTTGTCACCTCTAGACAACAATTCATAAAGCACGGAAGTTCTAACTAGTCAATCAATAGTTGCTGCTTAAATGAGAGACACTGCAGATAACCTGTTGTTATTAAAAGTGCTCTTCAGAAAATGATAATAAATGAAAAGAGAGGAATTTTTCACAGAAAGGGTCATTGGGCACTGGAACAGGCTGCCCAGGGAGGTGGTTGATTCACCTTCCCTGGAGGTGTTTAAGACACGGGTGGATGAGGTGCTGAGGGGCATGGTTTAGGGATTGGTAGGAATGGTTGGACTCAGTGATCCGGTGGGTCTCTTCCAACTTGGTTATTCTGTGATTCTGTGAACCAATTCAACCTCTGAGCAAAGTTCAAGACTGACACGTCAAGGGAAGGAAAGCTGTACTTGCAATTTGTCCTTTCTACCATGGGTAGATGGGAAAATCATGTATCTATAAAGACTTGCCAACTCTTAAGAGCAAAGATGACCTGAAACATCAAAATATTTTATGGAAACATCCTGACTGCAGAACGGCATGGAGATATCTTCAGAGCCCTGGCAGATTACTCTAACCCTTGATTTCTTGAGCCAAATTCAGAGGTCTGGATACTGCAATGCAGCCTGCTCCCAAGTTAGACAACCTGATGTTCCTGGCAGCAGAGAACAGGTCTGAAAGCCACAGCATCTAATAACAGACCTGTCTGGCGAGATGGTCTGAGCTGGGAGTCTCCAAGTAACCTTGGAGCCAGGCAGTGTAAGTATTTGATGCTTCAGGAGCAGACATTTCCATTTCAGGAAGGCAAGATAGTTTATAATTTCTCTGGAAGACTTTAAAGATTGTTATTTCATTATAGAAATGCAGGGGTTATGGTTTGAGTTTTAAAAAAAATCATATGGAATGGGAATTTTAAGCTTCGAACATTTCAGCTATAAAAGATTTTCACAAGACTCATGCAAATGGTGCAGCTGACAAACGTGTTCCTCCATGTGGTGGCAATGACTGAAACTAAAATTACAACACAAGATGCAGTTCTGTGTGATCTCTTTCTGAAACTGAACTTTAGAGTTGTGAATAATGCACGATTTAAATTAAGCTGATTAGACTGTTTATCGGATATATAAAAATCTTAATTTTCCATGCCCATTATATGTATGTGCTTCTTGATATTTGTTGAGGACTTGCACACATAGACTAACAGAAGAGTAGGAAAGGTGTGATCTTGCTTCCTTTTAAATGACAGCATTCAAATTGCTTGGGCACACAAGCAAGGTTGCCAGCAGCCAGGGCCATAGCGGGCAGGAGGAACCACCATGGGACAGCCTGCCCTGTGACAAAGGGAAACAGTGGAGAAACCCCACCTGCAGCAAAATTTAACCATTGCATACATAAATTAACCATTTAACCATCAAAGAAGCACATGGAAAACATGCTCAAACATGTACGATAAAAAATCAGTGCCTGGAGCACAGTCTTAGTACAGCGCCCTCAACACTAAAACCAAAGTCAGGCACCCTCCTGAGGGACCACAGCCCATGGATGACCTACAATGGGGCAGGGACATGCAGAAATTGTTTTGCATTCACAGCAGGACACTACAAAATAAGAATGTGCATGCAGGGGGTTTTCCCTAGGCCTCAAATATATTGCAGACCCCCATCCTACCTTACGCTGCAGTGATGCAGCCATGTGCTGGGGTACCTGTGTCCCAAGAGGGAACAAATCACTTTTCCCTGCAGTCATGCCTTAGCCATTAGGATGAACTTTGCTCATACTGTTCCGTCAGGGAGAGCTGTAAGGTGAGGAGCCTGTGCTAGTGTGAAAAGATTGTAATTTGAACTCACTACCCAGCAATGTTTGAATATTACTGGATGGTGAAGCTGGACTTGGTGCCTCTTTGTTCTTTAATAAATGGAGAGGAGGGAAATGGGGGAAAGAAGTACCTTTGTTAACCTATAGACTGAACTGCAAAATGAGATTTAGTGTTTAAAGATATTTCTACAGTTATTCTTAGATTCAGAGACCTCCATCTATATCAGTGCCCATATATAGGCGGTAGAGTCAGTGCTGTGCTGTTTATCCTGCTTAAGAAAACATTATTTTTAGCCAATACAGTTTCTGAACTTGTGATTCTTCCTCTGTTATTCATCCCAGCATACTTCTGTTCTGTTTAAACCTTATTAGATTTACAGTAAGATGCCACTAAGATGACTTCCAGTGACCTATTTGCATTGGCAATCTCTCATATGATGATGTAATAGTGCATGACCTACCAGCAAGACATTCAAAAATGCAAGACTGATTGGGCTAAGCATTAATTATTCTATTAAAGAAGGAACAACATGCCTGACACCCTCCTTCTGTTAACCTCAAGTCTGTCCCTGATACTACCTGTCACAACTCAACATATCCTTCCTACTTCCATACCTGTAAAATTAGCCCTAAATAATTACAGTCTCTAATGGACCCAACATGTCATGTTAAAATCAGATTCTCTGAAGAGATTTGATAAAGTAGGTTGAGGTAATTCTGTTTCAATGTGGCAAATGAAACATGCATTATTATTAGAAGATATGAAATGATGCTGAACATTTATAAAGCCCCTCTGTCTGAGAGAAGCAGAGATAATATGTCACCAAAAGTAAGGGCAGTGTGGTAATGCTTTTGACATGAAAAACTTATTTTAAAGAATGAGTGTGAGACAGAATAATTGCCTGGCTTGCAAACCTGATGTATTGGCACTGGACTGAGATTCCTTTGAGAAAGATTAGTCCTGAAAGTGTGTTACACTTACAATATGTCCAAATTTCTTCTCCAGCGGGTAGATTACATACACTAGGTACAAGATTCTCCTCAGTAAAACGCTGAAACCAAAGTCAGAAGCAGCATTAATGTGCTAGGCACAATGAGAAACAACCAAGTAGCTTGCAATTTTTAATTCATAACTATCTGTTTTTCCTGAGTTTTCGGCACTTGTTGTGCTAAGCCTTACAAGACATGTATGGGATCAACAACAACCCAACAGGTTAAATTCAGCAATAGTACTAGGAACAGCATGAGATGTCCTGAGCTGGTACTTATCTAAACCTCAGATTATTTCTTAAGCATGCCAGATATTCACAGAAAATTGATCATAGTCAATCTTAGTATAGTATATATGTCAAACGGGAGATTTGATCTATTGCCAAATACAGCTGTTTGAATGGCACCCTTCTCTGGATGTGCTTAGTGACTTTGCTGACCATCGGTGGTCTATTCACAGGCACCAAATCCATTGGATTTATATTGTCTGAAAACAGTGCAAGGTTCCATGGAGGAACTGAAGATACAAAGGTGAGTAGAAGGAAATCAGTAAGTGGTTGCTAGGAAAGTAGGCATCAAAAATGAACATATAGCTCGACTTCACATTGTATGAATTTCACCTCCTCTGCAGTCATTCTCTCTTTCCTGAATTCGGGTAATTTAAGGCTTTCATAGAATGTCTCCTAGAAATACAATGTCACATGGTTGAGGGCAGTTGTAGACAACTGTCAGACACTCTGAACGGGGAAAAGTAAGTGGTGGATTCATTCAGCTCCTAAATTACCGCTTGAATCTCATGCTTTTTAATAGATGTAAAAAATTCTCACAGATTCAGCTATATTGTTGACCACATAAAAGAAGCCTAGCATTAATGGTCATCTGTGTGCATCAGCTCCCTTTGAAATTGCTTCAACATAGAACATATTCCTCTGTGTGAACCTACACAATAGAGTACAACAGGAATACAACTAATTATTTGAAGACATCATTCCTTCCAGTGTAACATGAACTTTACCCTTAAAATTGTATCTAATTTGCCAAGCTTTTCATGGGAAACAGACTTGGGGACATAAGTAATATTTTACCTTGGCATGTGTATGATAGTGTTGGTTTCTAACAGTGTGTGTCCTTTGTTAAACTGAATAGCTAGGTCTTAGAAAAATGTCCAGTGTAGATGAAATATTTAGAGGGATGCTTTAACTCTCTAACTTCATTCAGGTTGTGAAGGCATGTAACTGCTCAGAAAAGCAGCTCCAGTAGTCCAGTCAAAGTCACTTCTGCATCAGGGAAAAGAATTTTTCAGGGGAATGAAACTTTAAAGGCACTAAAAGGACTCAAGAATACAAATTACATTGTCTGTCAGTGGTTCTTAAATGCTCCATGACCCAATTTGCAAAAGTATTTAGAAATCTAAAGTTTAGAGAAGCACCTCCTGCCATTTCAAAAAGCATCCATTCTACTGCCACTGAAATCTGCATCTTTAAGTGAAGAATTACCTTTGAAAACATGTCTGAAGATGCTTTAGAAAGGATTACACTCTTGCCAGTTAGACGTTTGGAAATTTTACAGGGTCACGTATCATAAAAGTCAGGAAAGTAAACCTCTCGATTACTCCCCAGCTCCACCCACAAATTAAAGGAAAGTAAACCATAAGCTCTATAAAGTCACGAATTAAAAGCACACTGTATTCAGATAAAGTTTAAATGTGACTTTTTAAAGCTGACAATGTCTCTTTTAGGTAAATACTTTCAGATGAAACTGTCAATTTATGGAAATTTTTATACTTAACAACCTTGACAGTGTCCCGTTGATTAGCCTGTAAAAATGAGGTTGCTTTTGATAAGAAGTTCAGTCACTTATTTAAAGTCTCTACATATTATCCTGGACAATCTGAACATCAGCATTCTGTCACTGGAAAAAAATGGTAATGCAGTCAATTTTGAACCAAAATTTAACCATGTGAAACAAAGATCTAAGTTGTCTTCTCTTTTAGGCCGTTCTAAAAGACCTTTAGATTCAAGTAAGGCCTTTTTTTTGTGCTGGACATAGCAAAAATTATATAGAAAAATTAATGTCATTCAGGTGGAATAACACATGTTGATCTCTTACAAGAAGGGAAGAATTCAATTTGCTTAAGGATATAAAGCCATTTTGTTATTTCGGAATCGAGTGTTTCATTAGTTCCCATAATTCTAGCCAAAATTAAACAGGTAAAAAAGTTACTGCATATAAAACATCATACGTAGTTAGTCAAAATAAATGAATTATAACTACAGAGGGATGATATAAGAGTGGAATAAATTGTAAAGATCAGATTTCTTTAACAAGTAAAGAGGTGTCTGGTAGATACAAAGATATGATGTCTGATTTTAAAATAAATTTAAAAGCCTTGTTCTGCTGTCACTAAAGAATTTTTTTCCCTATAGTTACATTTAATGCCTAAAATCTGATCTTTATGCAGACTTGGCTACCGGCAAGCTACCGAAGGGAAATTATGTCCTTGTGAGGACCAGGAAAGTGCATGCTGAGTGACTGAGAGGACTTTCAGTCTAACATTTTGGGGTTTGGCCTGCTTCTTATTCACTGACTTCATTGATGAAATAGCTGCTGCCCTTGTATAAGGGGTAGCAATTTTCAGGCTAGTCTTATGCTCCATTTAAAGAGCATAGTGGAATGTTATAGAAGCATGTCTGGGACTGACACTATAAGGTCTTTTCCTTCTGCTCATAGAACTCTTGTATTGCTCTCCTTGCTACATTGTTTTTAAAAATCAAAATCAGAGTTTTGAGCAGAGTACCATCACCCTTAAAGCGAGAAAACATTATTTCCCTGAAGTGCGTGAAGGGCTTTGAAAAAGCTACTACTCTTGGTACATATTGTGATGAAACGCTCATATCCATTCCATGTTAACTCATCATCTCCTATTTTCTCCTTCCTTTTTAGTAGGAGAGCTGTTTCTATGTTCTGAGAAATTACCACAGTCGTTTTTGTTCTTTCTCTCTCTCTTTTCTATTCTATTTATTCCTTCTTGTCACTTTTCTCTTTGGTGACTCACTCCTCTGTGATTTTCAGCCCTTGTTGTCCTCTTCCTGTCCCATGGCTGTGTACATCGCTGGCACCACTGCAGCCGGTGCTGAGGGGTCGAGGGGCAACAGAGGGAGAGGATGACTGGGGATGTTCTGCTGGACTGGAGGCTGGCTGATGTTGTGCGGATCTATAAGCAGGGGCGCAGGCAGGATCCGGGGAACTACAGGCCTGTCAGCCTGACCTCGGTACCGGGGGAAGTCATGGAGCGGGTGATCTTGAGTGCGATCATGAAGCACTTGCAAGAGAACCGGGTGATCAGACCCAGTCAGCATGGGTTCATGAAAGGCAGGTCTTGCCAGAGTAATCTGATCACCTTCTATGACCGAGTGACTAAACTCTTGGATGAGGGAAAGTCTGTGGATGTGGTCTTCCTGGACTTCAGTAAAGCCTTTGATACAGTTTCTCACAGCATTCTGCTTCGGAAACTGTCGGCCTCTGGCCTGGATGGGCGCACACTCTCCTGGGTGAAAAACTGGTTGAATGACCAGGCCCAGAGGGTGGTGGTAAATGGAGTTAAATCCAGCTGGAGGCCAGTGACAAGTGGGGTTCCCCAGGGCTCAGTCCTGGGTCCAGGTCCTGTTTAATGTCTTTATCAACGACCTGGATGAAGGCATTGAGACCTCCCTTAGCAAGTTTGCAGATGACACCAAGCTGGGTGGAAGTGTGGATCTGCTGGAGGGTAGGGAGTCTCCAAAGGGACCTGAACAGGCTGGACTGCTGGGCTGAGACCAACGGCATGAGGTTTAACAAGGCCAAATGCCGGGCCCTGCACTTGGGGCACAACAACCCTAAGCAGAGGTACAGACTAGGAGAAACCTGGCTGGAAAGCTGCCAGGAGGAGAAGGACCTGGGGGTGTTGGTTGACAACTGACTGAACATGAGCCAGCAGTGTGCCCAGGTGGCCAAAAAGGCCAATGGCATCCTGGCTGGTATCAGGAACGGCTTGACCAGCAGGTCCAGGGAGGTTATTCTCCCCCTGTACTCGGCACTGGTGAGACCGCACCTCGAGTACTGTGTTCAGTTCCGGGCTCCTCACCACAAGAAGGATGTTGTGGCTCTGGAGCGAGTCCAGAGAAGAGCAACAAAGCTGGTGAAGGGGCTGGAGAACAAATCTTATGAGGAGCGGCTGAGAGAGCTGGAGTTGTTCAGCCTGGAGAAGAAGAGGCTGAGGGGAGACCTTATTACTCTCTACAACTACCTGAAGGGAGCTTGTGGAGAGGAGGGAGCTGGCCTCTTCTCCCAAGTGACAGAGGACAGGACGAGAAGGAATGGCCTCAAGCTCCGCCAGGGGAGATTTAGGCTTGAGATTAGGAAAAAGTTCTTCACGGAGAGGGTGGTTAGGCATTGGAACGGTCTGTCAAGGGAGGTGGTTGAGTCACCGTCCCTGGAGGTGTTTAAGGTAAGGGTAGATGAGGTGCTTAGGAGCATGATTTAGGGATTGGTGGGAATGGTTGGACTCGACGATCCAGTGGGTCTCTTCCAACCTGGTCATTCTGTGATTCTGTGTGAGGAATGTTCGACCTGGAGCTGCAGCTGGGTTTGTGTCTCTGTATGGGTAAGGTATATCTCTCTGACTTGCATAGGGAACCACCAGCGAAGAAGACAAGTGAGGAAGAAAAGAGATATTGAAGATAAAATTATGGTCTACAGGAATGGTTTTGCAGTTGTTAGTATGTCAATGACTTGAAACGGAATGATGTTAAATTAACAGCAACAACAAAAGATGGACTCCATCCCCTAATGAAGCATGCTCATGGAAGTCTTTTCTAGGATCCCAACCTAAGCTTAATGCTTGTTGATAGAACACGAGGAGGTGTTATACTAGAGTATAGTTCTCGAGCTAATATTATAGATAGGACTGATATGCTAATCCTTCTCTAGCACTGTTCATACAAGATATGATTTTTTAAGTTTGTGTTATTTTTCAAATATTTTTCTGCAATTTGGACTTAGAGAGTTACTTATTCTCATGATTTGCAACATGTCAAACTTAGAAATGTTTTGATCAGCTATTATTGTTTAATTGTTTATCAAATAGAAGCTTAAGCTATGTCCAAACTGAAAATGCATAATTTAAAATGGAAGAAAGGATGTTTCCTTCAGAAAGGTTTTAATGGAAGTGTTAAGATTATTAAGTCCACAGGGTCTTTTTCAAAAAAAATTATGAACGAGGGAAAACAATGAATCATATTAGAGACCTAACTGACACATTAAATATATTTTTTTCTGTCATGAACACTATAAAATGAAACTAGGCACTTATCTGCCTAGAATATGCAGCTCCTTTCTGGATAACATTTTTATAGGGAATAAAAGTAGCAACAGTAACATGCAAATTCAGTCTCACTTCTTAAAAAAATGCTTTATGATTGCAGCCATTTAAAATGGGGATTATACACTGGGCAAAATAAGCATATTTAGCTTTTTTACTTTAACATATTGTTTTATTTGGATGAAAAGAAGCCAATGGAAGAGTATAAAAAATCCTTTAGTCCCTTATGAAGACGACTGAAATTTCAAACCAAAATAAATAATTAAAAATTAAGATGAAAATAACCGTCCACATGTAAGGCACTAGTGAAGAGAGTTAACTGTGCATTCAGCTGAGCACATTTATCCTTCTCTGCTGAGACAGACTGGTAGGGTAGAAGATTTTCAGCATTTGTTCATTTAAAGATAAGGATAACTCTGTGCACAGAGCACTGCAAGCAGAATGCAAAGAGACTCTCTTCAAAGTCTGCTCGAGTCAGTAAACAGACTTCTTCAGCTTTGTAAGAATTCTTGCCCATCTTCTTGTAATTCCACAGGCAAACTCTGCCAAGGCAGCTACTTCTAATTTCTGTTAAATGAATGATGTCTTATTCAACTCAGACTGATAAATAATTCTCTCCACTATGGGTCTGAACTTGCTATCTCGAATAGTCTCAGATGCGTTTGGTATAAGAATCAACATTATGACTCATCTGAATTACGTTACAGCAAAAAATTCATTTGACAGATCCAGATTTTTTTTATCAAAAGGAAACACAAAGTAGATCTTCTCTTGTTTTCTCTCTCATCCTCTGTCATTCATTTTCTTGTGTACATTTTTAATACAGAAACCGATATTCTGAGAATGATATGATTTCCTAGGGTTCAAGAAGTGACAGATGACCCTACCTGTCTTTCATTATTTCCTTTACAGAATTCTTTATTCAAATATTGTTTCAAAACACGTGCTTACAAAGTAAGCATACCAATATCAATACTCTACCATTAAGGCAATCGTTTCAGTTGGGAGGAAAATCAATTTTGGGATCTGAGAAAACAAAGAGGAACATATTCTTTTTGCCTGTAGTTTTGGAAGCTTGGAAAGTCCTGTTATCCTAAGAATTAAATTGGCTTTACTCTAATGCATGCAGATGGCAGTGCCTTGTGCTAGGTACAGATGCCATTTTCCTTTTTTGTCCTCAAAGGAGAGAGGGAGAAGTCTAATCTGTCTGCCTGCAACAAACAATGGGTTTTTTAACATACAGGTGAGCTCAAGGATTTATTTTATGTAGTCTCATATGTATGATTCCAGACATCATTTTGTGCATTTAATAATATTTTCTATGAAGTTATACTGGAAGCAACATTTCTTGGGAGGAAAACAGAATTAAAATGCCGTGCCTGCTGAAATGTTAAACGATGTAGCTGCTAAACCCTGTGGTCAACAAATAATATTTTCAAAAACCACAGCAAAATCATTTTTTGGAACACATCTATGCATAATGTAAAAAGGGAATCACTATAGTCTTCATTAGACAATCTTTGAGAAGCCTAATACAGGAAAAGAGGAATTTTCATTTCAGTTCTTTGACTAATCATGCAAATACATTTCAAACTTTTTCTTTTTTGTGCATGACAGTTGGTGATTTTTCTTAAATTGCTATTTTGCACTCTCAAGGCAAACACAGCATTGTTTTCAGGCTCAACACTGACTGCAAAAACTGCTTATGAATAAAAATTCAGATTTTCAACTCTGATACAAACTTTGTTTCCAGTGAAAATATGTAGGCTAGAATAAATACTCACAGGATGCTCATAGAAAGCACAAGTTTCAAACTCATGAACAAATGCTGAAAAAACTGCACAACAAATTGAAATTCCTATGATGTTGCTCTCATTTTTTAAAATATAAACAATTGTCATCCAGTTAGAGAGGTGAACTGGTGTGCATCACTGAGGTGAAGGTGCTTGTTCTTAGGAAATGAGAGGGACATAAAGGTCTTAAATCACAGTGAGTTGGTGGTCACATAAAATATTGAGCTGTTCTTGAGATAAACTGGCTTCATACACTGTATATATATTGTCTGATTTACATGAAACTTATACAGCCCTTATATTGTACCATAAAGGAATATTATTATCCTGGCTCTGATCCTGTAGGATAAACATGGAGGATTGTCTCTTCTTTGGAAAACTTTACAGTCACTAGCTACATATGATTCATTGGAACAAAAAATCAACCTGAAGTGAAACAGCAAAGACTTTGTTAAAATAAAAAAAAAATAAATCTTTGCATGTTAAATAAGAAAAGACACAGTTTTCTTCAAATTATAATGAATGATAAAATGGGTTCCAAATCATGTATTGTCTGACCTGTGGCATTCACAGTTTTTCTGTCTGGATAAAGCTTAGGCAAAGCCCAATACTCAAAGAGAGGACTTTGGGGAACAAAATGGAGGAAAGTTTTATTGTCATTGGACCTAGGGAAAACAGGAGTCTTGAAGATTGTATTTCTTTGGACTTCTCTGAATAATCTGTTGCCAGTCAGATTTGAAAACAACTTTCCATGTTTTTTTCCTGCCTTTCAAAGTACATATTCATACTTCTTGCATGTTGTGAATGAATAAGACAACCCTCAAATAAAGTTACCCTCTGCTTTTAAATCCTTCTGGTCCCTTGACATTTCTGACTGATGGAAATTGGATGTAGAGGCATGGTAAAGTACTCTGGCTAAATGCTGCTGAATAGGATGGTGGTCTGCTGCTACATAAATCCTGTGTACTGTCAGATCCCTGGAGCATTCTTTGTTCTGGCCTTGGAGAGCTTTTTTGTCAGCCCACCAGACGGCAAGAAGAAAACGGCAGTTGATTCTGTCAGAACATCACACTAAACGAACAAAATTATGATTCTCCTTACATGTACATTCAAACTTGTTTTTCAGAGCTACCCCTGGTTCTAGCTCAGTTAGAAAAGGCTCCAGAACAAAGAGAAGTCACCTTTTAATTACCTAAATGTTCATTTTTGAGAGCAGCAATCAGTGTAAGTTTCTTGAATGATGTAGTTTTTCTCTGCAGAGTATTGCAAATAGGGAGAATGTAAGACGGGAAGGAGGAAAAGGTAATAAAATAGATAGAAATATTGTGCAATAATTCTTCTAAATCTTTCTTTCCTGAGGTACTGTGTTGTGATCATACACAACTCTTAAGCTTAACACTTGAAACTGCAAGCAGTAGAGATTAAACAATACATCATTATTGAGGAAGTAAAGAATGGGGTAATAAAGTTTGATGATGGGACTTTTATTCAGGGTAGTAGAAATGACCGCCTACATGGATGAAGTGTTGTAGAAGGACCTTTTGATACTAAGTAATTAGACAGTAAAATGGCACATGAATTCAATATAGGTAAAGCAATGCACACAGGAAAAAATATCTAACTTCACCTATAAAGTGATGAGCTCTGAGCTGATGGGGAATTTAGGAGTGAAATTGTGGAGTTCTAGCAGACACTTCTGTTAAAACATCAGCTCAGTTTTCATTAGTAGGGAAAAAATAAATCAAGTGTTTGGAAGAGCTAGGAAAAAGAAAACAAAAAAGAGAAAATTACAGTACTGCATCATTTAATTATTTACCTGCAGCTTGAATTATTTGGGCAATTCCAGTTCCCTCATCTAAATTTTAGCTCAGTATCCAGCCCAAATAATTCTTTGGACTGAAATAAAGCCACTTGAGGGGGAGTGTGACAAATGTGTATAAAATCATGGGAAATAGGGAAGGCAAGCATGAATCTATTGCAGCACAAAAACTAGGAGACCACCTATATCTACAACTGAGTAGTTGAAAAGCTCAACATAAAAGAAGAGAGGGTCCCCATGGCATGTAAGCAAGCTGTGGAATTTCTTGCCACTGGATATTGTAGACACTTAGAAGTTTATGGAGTTCAAAAAGAAGTTACAAAACTCTATGGTGTGACAGCTAATAAGTTCAAAGACATCATCCTTAGCTAAGGAAGCCGTGTGCTGCACATTGCTGGGTTGCATTTTGGGGCTTGCCTTGTTGTTAAGCTGCTAGAGGAAAGATGCTGAGTGAGATAGACCTGTGGTCTAGTCCTGCACTGTTGTTTTTACGTTCTCTTGTGACAAATAAGTGGGAGGTTACCAAAGAGAAAAGGATGAAACTCCAATTCAATTAAAACAAAAATTCTCCACTATCTTCAGTGGGAGCTCAAAACAAATGTCATTCAAAGCTGTTTTACCAAAAAGACCTAATTGAAATATACATATATTTGTAACTAAGGTGTACAGACAGTCGTATATACAGATTTGCATATAGATTTCAACATTCCCAGGGAGAGCTGAATTGATTCATCACATAGAAATGGAGGGGAGGCATGAGAAGTTAGACGTAGAGGTACTTTGATTCAGTGGCTTAAAATCAGGACTACAACTTAAACAACTTTATGTTTTTAGTGGAGCCTGGACCATGGTGTGAGACATGATCAGGTCAGGTAATTTGAATTATTTGCTATTGAAGCTGCAGTATTGATTCAGTTTGTCTGAGAAGAAAGGCATTTGTGGGGTATGTATCTGTAGTGACTGTTTATATCTTCTGTTTTGTCCAGTAGGGTGTTCTCTGCCTGATTTCTTGATGTTATTTTACTGCAAGTTTGTGAATCTAAGATATGAGGTTTTTTTCTGACATTTTAACAAGTAAAATATGATTCTGAGGACTCAAAAAAATCATGACCTAACCTTTCCCAGCATAATGATAATAATGATACCATTTATGGGAAAAATTACTTTAAATTGGTTGGAAAACACTTATGTTAAAAGACACCTTACGAATATGAGGGAAGAAAACTCAGAGCACATTTTCATAGTTAATTTTGGTTAAATAGGCTATGAATGTTTTCTGCATGGCAGCCAAGATTGCCATGTAGCTACAATCGCTGCTGGGAGAAAATGTGGCTTGCTTTTCCTTTTCAGTTTGTCCTTGGAGTCTGTGTCTGGCTTTATATGGATCCTGTGGATGATGTCAACAAATTAAAAAATGACTTCTCTGATGCCTAAGAAACAGACCTCCTATTATGGCGCCATGTGCCTTGCCTATTCGTAATGCAGATTTGCATTTTCTTCACAGATTTTTGCATGTGATTTTCTTTGTTTGAGCAGGGCATTAGAAAACATCATCATCATAATCCATCTTTGCAAATATTTGTTTCCAAATAGCAAAGACCTAGGGTGAAATTAAAATCTGGTAGTACCCTGCCCTGCATCATCCTGTGGTCCAGGAGTTAACTTTGAAGCAGACCAAGAGCTGCATGAATTGATCATGAATGTACAAGCGACTGTGCCAAAACATCTGTTTTCAGCATTGAAGGAGTAATTCTCTGTACTCTTGGACTTTTAGGCATGAGATTTATACTTTGCTTCGTTCCTTGTAGGTGCCTCTTTGTAGACTAAAGTCCTTCCAAAACCATGAGCTATGCATAGAATTAGGTTGTCAGAGAAATAACTGCTCAACCTTTTTTCCTTGCCTCCTTCTTGAAACCCTGCAGGAACACTTCAGTCACATTTACATTACTTTTCTCTGTAATTGTCATTGATAATAACTTTTTTTTTGGAAGAAAAAACAATTTGGCCTTTGCAATCAACTGACAACAGGAGCTGGGCTTTCTGACAAAGCATCAGACACAGCGAAATTTGTGATAAAAATCTGCCTCAGGAGAGCTACTTTCATCTTTTACTCACTCCATCTTTCTCCTTGCTTACAGGTTGCAGCAGTAGAGCCCTGAATAAGCCTCAAATTGTATTAATAAAAAAGCTTTGAATCTGACCCACTGTCACTGCAAATAATACCATTGGGGCGGTAGCAGTTTGTCTATTTCTACTGCAGTGCTTTCAGATGTGAGATGTCCTGCATTAGAAGCTACACATGCTGTGGGGCAGATTTTGGTCTGAAACTACCGGGGCTGCAATTAAACTTCAATAAAACTATGTCTGTGAGACAGAAGGACAAATGTCTTTAGGAGCCTTACCATAGCTGCATCTCTTCTGAGTAAAGACAGCACTAGTGAAGGGAAAATAAAACTCAACACCAGATACTACGGGTAAGTTAATGCTATGTAATGCCCCACGTTGTACTGCAGGAAGAATTTATGGTAGAACTATAAAGCTCATGGGGTTTTTTTGTAAATATAGAAAGCTATAAGGACGAATAGTAGTTTTAAATATATGTATCTCCTTGCTGTTGGTTCTTTACAGTTTATTTCACTATATTTTTATTGCTTGTGTCTAGCTACAGGGAGAAACTGATTAAAAGGTATAATTTTTCCTTAGCTCTTATCTTCACTGCTTGACCTTCCTGTTTGAGTGTATTGGGTATTCCAGCTGTGTTTCTATTACAAAATCCAGATTGTCTTCTGGAAGTACGTTGTTTTTCATGAACTACAAGAGAAACACAGGTGGGTTTCTGATAGAAATGTGCCCTAGTTTCTGCCAGCTCATTTTATGGGCTGCTAGGGGCTTCAAAGCAACCGTGTTATGCAGAATCTTCCATCTTGAGAAACTGCCTTGCCAGTGGCCTGTGGCTAGATATTTTGTGAGTCTGCAGGCTCCCTGCCATATATGAGAGAACCACAGGAGCCCTGGATCAGTTTTGCAGGTGGGTTTTGAAGTCCTTAGGCTCATCTTGCTTTTTGGTCGAGATTCTTCTGTCTGCAACGGCTCCTAACAAAGAGCAGAAATCCCAGGAGATGCAGGAGCATCAGGGGCTCTCTCCCATCCTAGACTGACAGTAAACAACCAAACTCAGAACCATGGTGTTGTTCACTGGACCTTTTGATACTGTTGCAGTCAGGGAGAAAGATCGAACTAGAAGTAACAGGGAGATTCTAGCACACTGTGAAGAATTATTGCTATGAAAAAAGGCATATCATGATCTTGCTGCTGTAGTCTGCTGCTTCTGTAGCAAGGAATCTGGAAACCCTGAGTATTTCTGTTTCGTTATTCAGCTCCTGGTCCTGCAATGCTCTGTCTGGCAGCCTCAGATGTCCTCCTCCAAGCCGGTGATCTCACAGCCTCAGACCTTTTGCTGTGGAAGATCAGGGAGCAATTTTTCAAACTCAGCTGTAAATGTCAGCACTCCTGCAATCAAAGGAGCCCTGCCAGGTACTTTACTTCTTCCAAATAGTGTTACGGTGTCTCAGATAGCACTGGGCACATACAGTTATGCAGCAAAATTTCACCCCAATTTTTCATAACAAAATCTTTTCTTTCAAGCAGAACTTTAACATGATTCGTTTTCAAGAGAGATTTCTACTTTCTGTCTAGAGTATCTGAAATAAAAGGCCATTCTCCCCAGAATTTCGGAAGTCTCTGTAAAATTGAAATGCTTCCCTTAGACCAAGTCATCACTGGCCTTTGAACAGATCCCTTCTGAGTCCTTCAAACCTCTGCTGATAGAATCTCCTTCTTGTCTTCTCCCAGAGTGTCCCTAAGAATACTAATGCTCACATACACTTTCTCAGACTCAGTTAATCTAGTTCCTTTCTAAGACGCTTCACAAATTATTGTAATATTGCCACTGAGAAATAGTGTATCTAGTTATGCTAACCCTGCAGCATTTGTTTCATTCATGAGCTCAACTTCTATCTGATTCATTCAAATTATTTTCCTCAGACTGTCCCTTTGGGGTGAAAACTCTCACCAGTCCAGTCTTCCCTTAGCTGTCTCCTCACCAATCACTTCCATACTGACATTGCTCACTCTTATTGTTTATCAACTTCTCAGGTAATTATCCTATGATGTACATTTAGAGAATTCACGAAGTCTCCAGCTGTGTAAATGTTTCGTTTATTTAAATGCAAGTCATCACTACTACTTTTCCTTTTTTATTTGCTTGTGTCTTACCTACGTGGCTCCTAGGAGTAATTGGACTCCCAAGATTTTCAGGGTAGGGAACTCATTTTCTGTATTGGCACAGTGGGTCCTAATATTGACCAAGACTGGGAGGCATTGCTACAACATAAATAAATAATAACATCTCTAAAAATCTTTTCATCACCTTAATGGCTATGTGAAGTCTGCATTTTTGTGATTGCAGTAAGTAGTTGTAGAAAGCATTGTGATAACGTCAATGGAAGGCATAGTATGGTAATGTAAAATTAATGAGCTAGATGATAATCTTTTTAGGCAAATTGTATTCCGTAATACAGCACACCCTCTCAATTAGTCTGTTCTCAGGAGCCAAGGAATTGGTGTATTGTGTGTGAAGTGCACAGTAAAATTGACTGCATTGCTCAGGAAGATCAGTGCGGCTGATAGTCAAAGTGCAATAACCTCATATAGAATGTAATCTTACAATGATGATCATCATAGAAGCAATTCATGTTTATGTTTTTAATGTCCCACAGGTATTTGTTAGGAAAGGGAAGGAGACTTTTGTGACTTTTGTTGTGAAAACCAAAATAAAGAAGCTGGGCTGATGATCCGGGACCCTGCCAAAGCACATATCAAGTCATTAATGAAACATATGACTAGCAGAGGGTATGAAGATCCTTTTCATACTCTCCATGGCAATTACCTTTCACATCACTAAGGTTAAGAATCAGACTTTCTTACCTCGTCCAATTGAAATCTGAATCACTCTATAATAAACACTATGGAGCATAGTATCAACTAGAAAAGTGATGTGATGTGCAGTCATGGCAACTGAACTCCCACTAGATTCTTATCGCTGTAAAAAGGCTGGAGAGAAAAGTTCCTTGGTAAAGGTAACCCTAGGGGTTGTGCAACACTGACAAGGAGTAAAATTATACTGCCTTATCTGATACTTGCTCAACACCAAGAAGAGTTTCTTTCATTTTTGCCTCTGTTGTCATTTTTACCTGTGTGTGGTGTGCTCTGAACAACATGGTCTTACACATTATCAACAAGTTGAGGTATAAAATTCACTGCAGCAGCAGTGATACAAAGAATGCATTTGATCCTATAGTTCCCTCAGAGAAATTTCCAATTTCTTAAAAGAGCTTCATGAGAATTTGATTAAAGACTGTCAGATTGGGTTCGTTACTTCTGACCAAGGGATAGGGAAGATATCCATTAATAGAACAATTTCTGGAGGCTAGGAATTAAATCTGGTTTACATCATGAGAGAGATTAATTTGGTCTGAAATTACAACTCAGTGGACATTAATCTATATTACAGTTCCTCAGCCAGTGAAAGTAGCAATTTGTGTTTGGGATTAGAAGACTGACAATATAGCCAACTGTGGGTCAAGCAACTAGTACAAAAATTTTTCAGTTTTCAGAAAATTTTGACTCATGTTGATTTGCTGAATATTTCAACTTAAAATAACAACTACAATTTGGAAAGTAGGTGGATTGTGTTGTGTTTCAGTTTTTAAACAAATTTTGAATATGTCCTGGTTCATTTGAATACTTGCAGAAAGACACCACAACTTACAGAAAAGAGAGACTGATGTTGACTGTAAAGGAAGATGATTTCCTATTTTAAATCACTGCATGTTAAGATCTCATTCAATCTCTTACAGAAGAAGCATCTCCACATGGTCAAAATAGTAATCATGGCAGAACATTAAAGGCATTTCAACCCGTATTTTTAATGCTATGTTCCCAAAAATACATGCTTTGTTTGAAAATTGCCAAAGGGGCCAAAATAATGCATTAAGTTTCCCTATATGTTCTACAATTTTGTTCTGTTTTCTCTTGCATTATGATCATTAATTCAAAACCCTGTCCTTCTACACTGATAAAATACAGTTTACTACAGAGACATTACTTGGAGATTATGTAGTATTGACCATCCATGAATGTGCTTTCATTCGTTTCAAATAGCAGGCATCTCTACCTCATAAGCAATTCTAGTCTACATTGTTAATGGTGTCTACATTAATGAAGTTCACTTTATCAAAAAGTTACTGGACTGTGATTTATTTTATTTATTAACAGTTTTATGGAGTCTATTTTCATTCAAGTCTTCAGCAGTGGATAAATAAAAGAGGTATTGATTGCATACAGAAAAGTGTGTGTGTATATATATATGTGTGTGTATATATATATATATAAAGACAGGTTCAATTAGAAAAATCCTCCTTTGTTCAAATGGCCAATCATATTCCTAGAAAATGTCCTACCCCTTTGGGTTTTGTCTGAAAGTTAATTTTTCAGTTGGCTTACTACTGTGTCCAAACCTGCTTTTACTAAAGTAAGTGGGAATTTTGCCACTGGCTTCCACAGGAGCAGGTGCATGCCCCTAATGATGTGTGTAATGCAAATGGCGTACACACACAAAAAATACCTGGACGCAACACAATAAAATACTAGAGAAGAAGAAAGACTTCTCAGAATCTCAGAGCATGTGAACAATGTGTTGCGGTGACATTTAAGCATTGACAAGAAAAGTGAAGGGATCAAGTGGAAGAATAGAACTAGACAAGAAGATATTGTCACAATTGAGGCAATTCACCTCATGCTTTTGAAAAGTTTATAAAAACCCTGAATCGGGAGGGAAAGGGCATCATGACAAACAAGAGCACCTAAGCCACGTTAGATCAGCTGATAATATAGTCATCTTTGCCAAAAATCCCTGAAACACTGATGAGAGAATTCATCACAAAGAGTATAGCTTGAACTATTAGAGGAGGAAAAGCTGAGTTGTCCCATGTGAAACTTGACCTCAGCCATTTACTCTGTATTGAAATCAAGTATGACTCAAACCTTTGCTGAAGTAGGAAAAAAAAAAAATAAGCAGAGGAAGTTTTTTCATAGAATCATAGAAGACACCAGCCATTCCTATCAAACACTAAACCATGCCCCTTAGCACCTCGTCCACCTGTGCCTTAAACACCTCCAGGGAAGGTGAATCAACCACCTCCCTGGGTAGCCTGTACCCAGTGCCCAATGACCCTTTCTGTGAAATTTTTTTCCTAATATTCAGCCTAAACCTGGCAGAGCTTGAGGCCATTCCCACTTGTCCTGTCCTCTGTCACTTGGGAGAAGAGGCCAGCACCCTCCTCTCCACAACCTCCCCTCAGGTAGTTATAGAGAGCAATGAGGTCTCCCCTCAGCCTCCTCTTCTCCAGGCTAAACAACCCCAGCTCTCTCAGTCGCTCCTCATAAGATTTGTTCTCCAGCCCCTTCACCACCTTTGTTGATTTTCTCTGGACTCACTCCAGAGCCTCAACATCCTTCTTGTGGTGAGGGGCCCAGAACTGAACACAGTACTCGAGGTGCGGTCTCACCAGTGCCGAGTACAGGGGGAGAATAACCTCCCTGGACCTGATGGTCACGCCGTTTCTGATACAAGCCAAGATGCCATTGGCCTTCTTGGCCACCTGGGCCACTGCTGGCTCATGTTCAGTCTCTGTCAACCAACACCCCCAGGTCTTTCTCCTCCAGGCAGCTTTCCAGCCAGACTTCTCCTAGCTGGGAGCTGCACAGGGTTGTTGTGCCCCAAGTGCAGGACCCGGCATTTGGCCTTGTTAAACCTCATGCCGTTGGTCTCAGCCCAGCAGTCCAGCCTGTTCAGGTCCCTTTGCAGAGCCTCCCGACCCTCCAGCAGATCCACACTTCCACCCAGCTTAGTGTCATCTGCAGACTTTCTAAGGCTGCACTCGATGCCTTCATCCAGGTCATTGATAAAGACATTGAACAGGACTGGACCCAGCTCTGAGCCCTGGGGAATCCCACTTGTCACTGGCCTCCAGCTGGATTTAACTCCATTTCTCACCACTCTCTGGGCCCAGCCATCCAACCAGTTTTCCACCCAGGAGAGTGTGCGCCTGTCCAGGCCACATCAAATTCACTTCGTTATTTTTCATTTAATTCATTGTATCCAAAAAAGTGTGCTGTGGATAATCTCAAACTGCTTATCAACTAAAACAGCACCAGAACAGCAAGACACTATGACTTTATCAGCCAGTATTGCATCCTCAGTAATTAGCACTGCTTCTCAGTAGTGAGAAAGGGCATGCTAATGGGGTCAAGTGCAATGTTGTGTTAATTCTGCAGAGCTGATTCTGTGAACCAAGCAAGGCACTTGCTTTGTGCTGATATGCTCCTTGGAGAGGTTTAGATCCTGTGCTGTTAACTGAGATGTCTCCAGCATAACAAGGTCTAGCACAAAGCAAGGCTGATGCATGCATATCCTGGGCAATGCATGTGCCAGGATGCTGCAAAAGAAGGTGTGCTTGAAGGAGCTCCATGGTATCTCATGCTCAGGATGAGGGGCAAAGCACAAGAAAAGGACTGTGTATGCCTTCATGCAGCAATCTTACTGCAAATTATGTGTTTCACCTTGGGTGAGATACCTTATGCAGAAGACAGGAGAAAAGAGGTATAAAGACTTGTGGGTACTCTTTTACTTGTAGATTGGCACAAAGTTTATTTCCCAGTTATGATGAAAGGACCAGGCTTGTTCTCTCAGAAGGCACTAACAATCCACGTGATAAGTGCAAGAACCACAAATGTCCTGTGTCCTTGGCTGTCTGAGGTAGGAGTGGGTGTTTGCACTGCCAGAGCCAAGCTGTTGCCTTGTGTGGAAAAATGCATTCTGTGGTCTGGGCTGGGAATGTGTTTTCCATATATTTGATGGTTTGGTTTTTCCCTCCAAATGTGACTCTGAGTCTGGAAGGAATCCTAGAAGGGCATCTTTGTTGGACACCATTACTGTTTTCCTATCCACTTTCAATGTTTTATCTTGGCTACAAACTGAAGCACACATTATGAGGAAAGGAACACCGTTCATTATTTGTCTTCTTGATTGACAAAGTTACATGGGTGAAGGCAGATGTGGGTGTCTTGGGATGCTGTAGCTATCATGGCAGGAAATTTTTCCAGTCAGATATCTGAATGAGATCTGGGAGATGAATGTTATTTGTCTCTAGTTTTATTTTTAGTGATTTCACTTTTCTGGCTTAAGTATTTCATTCCCTTTTACTGTCAAGGTTTATTACCAGCTCTATTGCGAAGTGCAGCCAGTTCCAGTCCTCCAGCTCTTTCTTGCTAAACTTATTTTTTGTCAATGGAATAGTTTCCTGTAAAACATCTGATTGTTGGCTTATTGGCAGATTACATCCAAGAGCTTTTTTAAAACTGACTAAGGCTAGCACCATTTGAGTGGCTGGTGCCAAGTTCCTTATTTGCTGATGGAATATATGAGAATTTCAGTTGTTTCAGAGCTGACTGGGTTTTTGGACAGTGAAAATTTGAGAACATTAAGTACCTGGTTCCTAGCGGCACTATTGCTTTGACGTCTTTGATACATTTATTGACACAACTTTCCCATTGACAGAAAATTTTGTTAGGACTATTTGCACAACCTTAAGAAACTATAGCCAAGTTTACATTAAAAAGAAATCTCCCAAGAGGGGACAGTAAGTTACATAGGAGTGCTTTTTGTGGTAAAACCTGTCCTGGGTCCACCAAGAGATAGGCTAGACTGAAGAAAGGGAAGTTTGTGCTTTATTTTTATATTTATACCAGAAAATTTTGTTCATAACAAATCCCTAGAGGAAATCATACTTCTAGCTCTCTAATCAAAATAGCTTGTCCAGGCTTTGATATCTGGATGGAGAACAAGAAAGATTTGGCTTGATAAAAATCCCTGGAGGTGAGCCCTTTCCCCCACAGTATTACTAAGCAATATCTTCCCCTGTTGCATGTGAAAAAAAAAAAAAAGGCTGCAAAACCAATTACTACAAACATTTTTCTTGAGAGCAGTACCTTCTACTGAGTGATATTTGGATCCAAAATACTGATAGGAAGATTCTTGTCTTCCTCTTCACAAAGACAGCGTTTCTGGGACCTCTGTATTTGGTTTCCTGTCAGCTGGCATATGCTTCTTTTGTACATAATCTTTGAAAGCAGGGAACACATCACACTGTAATTAAGAGTAGACTGTGATGAACATCTTAACTCTAGACACGTACAGTTTCTCTGTAATAGACAAAAAAAGTCACATCCCTTAAACTATTCTTTAGGGAGAGGTTCAACTCCTCACCTTTACCTGAAATTAATTGCTCAAACATGTATTTAACTTGAACTTTAAATTATCTTCTAGTTGGAAGAAAAGGAATAAAGAAGCAAAACACAGAGAAAAAAAATATGGGGTTTGCTTTAGTTGTGAGTTATGTCTAAATATAATGTTTTGTGCATTATTTTCCCTGTTAATGTACAAAATGCCATCTGATTATTTGATGAAAGCTAATTTTAAGTATTTATTTTCATACGGATTTATTCTCCTACCAACAAAATACAAACAAAAAAGATAAGAATCAGAGTTTCATTCTGTGTTCCTGAGTTTTCTTTAAAAGTCATGATAGTGCTGCCAGGATTATGAGATATTGGTTGTCCATAGAGTAACTATTGATTGTACTCTTCCAAAAATCATCCTTCATATGTGTGTAAAACCAGAATATGCTGTGAACTGCAGAACAGAATTAATTACCTTGTTCCCAACGGAAAAGCAGATGATTACCAAGTAACATTTCTATCAAAGCTGTAGCTAAGTCCCGAGTGTTATATGAGGTAAATTCCACTCTCATACCAAATGAATAAACTTCTCAGTTCTTTCACACAAATTAAACCTCACAACATTTCAGTGAAAATACTGTTTGAGATGTCCTAATTTTTATAATGAATTTGAGTGTCTTTAAGTGTAAAGAAAAAATAGGTGTTAAAAAGAGTAAGCATATATTTAGAAATCTTGTGTTTCCCTGTGGATATTCTTAACAGATTGGTTTTGTAGTGTAAAGTTTTAAGGAATTTTTTGTCACTTGTCAGTCAATATAGTTTTAAAGACTTTTATACTGCTGAGAGCCACACTCATGGTACGGATGGTTGAAATATAAATTTTGGAAAGTAGCATTATAGTGAAAGGATAATTCATGCTTTGCTCTAATTCCTTCCTATCTATTGACATAAATTATAGCTTTGAGAGAAGGAGATGCTTGAAGCTCTCATTATCTTATGTTCCAACCTATGCTTAAAGGACAGGAGAGATTTTGCAGTTAACGTTTTTCAGGACATCTGAACTATTTTAGCAAAACTTATGCTACCCTCCAGAATTCAGTGGGAGTGGTTTCATCTAGTGAACAAATACTGCATTGGGAATCATTTGTGCAAAGCCAATTTTCTGTTTTAGAATGCAGAACTTGTTATTAGAAAAGGCTGAATTATTTATTGGAAATAAAATATCCAGCAAATGTAGCTTTTTTGCCTTGATTGCAAGTTAGGATCTGATTTTGAATTCCATTAATGTAGTTGTTATTCAGAAGTCTTTTCCAATAAAATGAAACACTGTGCAGTGCAAACTGCCTACTGGCTGTTTGCGGTACTAGACCAGTCACTTCTACAATATCTGGCATAGTTACTGCGTAACTATAATTCACTGAACAGGAGTGTAAACACACTTCCCAATCCACATACCTCAACTTGTCTAAACTATGAGATTCAGAGCCCTTGTCAAGCAAAAGAAACTTCACTCACAACTTCTCAGGATGACCTTTCCTTTAAGCGCTTTAATGAAAGCAAAATTGCCAACAATGCAAGCAGCTGAAGTGACATTCACTTGACATTTGAATGACCACTTAAAGGCTAGGTTATAACGACACTTCTTTTGTCTTGACTAATGCTGACCTCCTCAGCTACACCTTCCTCCTGCCTCAGCTGGTGAGGTTTTGTGGTGAACAGGCTGAAAATGCATCTAGAGGGGAAGGTAAGAGGACAACTGAGATATTTCCTGCTGCTACAAGAGAGAGAAGTGATTTCCCTGCCCTCTTCCCTGCCCTCTTTGCTTCTGGGTGCTTAAGCCTTGCCTGTGCCCTGTGTGCTCCTCCCTCTCTCCTCCCGAGCTTACACCAGCTCTGGCAACCACTTGAATCTTCATTGAGACGATTTAACTCACAAAGTCTAAGCAAAATTATTGGTTTTCTTTGGCTTACCTTATTTTCTGCTTAGTTACTAAGTAGCTTCTGTGCTAACGAACCTGCTAAATGCCAGTGGTGGCGCAAGACTCAGAAGAGCATGGCTTCCCCATTTAGGTAGCAGTGAGTTCCCTAATATGCAAATATTTAACATTGGTTTTGTTCAATAGTGAACTGAAACATATATGCAATGACTGGAGAGACTCTTCCAACACACACCTAATGAAGAATATCACGAAATAGAGGATTGCCCATGCAATTGTGCCTTCTGAAAAAGAAGAGTGTATTAGGAATAATATTCACAGGGAAAAGTGGCCATAATTACAAGCAGGCTACAATGAGGAAAGGCTTAATTGCCAATTTTCAGAGCCTTCCTCCTTCCTGAACCAGAGGACTCCAAGCACCTAGCAAGGCCATTTCAGTCTCTAAGCCATGGAAATGATGTTGTGGACAGGTCCAGAAAGTGGTCTGTAGGAGCTAAGATGTGAGGGGACCATTACTATGAGTGCAATGCTGTTGGACTAACAGCTAAAGGAAACAGCTCTGAAAAGGAGAGGAACGTCCATAGGTACACTAAAAGATGTAGCATCCTCCAATTTCTGGGACAGATAGACATTATGGATGTGGCAGTCTTCTTAATGGAGACTAAGTTTCATAAGGTCAATTGACTGCTTTGCTTTAAAAAGAAAGAAGCTAGTGGAAGAAGTAAAACAAAGCTCTGGTCACTGCAAACCTCTGAAACATTCATCACTGATGCATTTCCAGGGAGGAGAAGATTTTATTTGTTAAATATTGCCTAAAGCAAAGAAGTGTAGAAAAGTCTCTGGACTTTCATAAACCTATTTATTGGTTTGTACAATATCTGGGAAAAATACTGGAGTTGGAATCAAGGTCTGAGGACTTGGGAGGTTTCCCACTCAAGAGTTACGAAACTGCTAGGAGAAAAGCACATACTGAGAAAAACAGCATGGGAGAATGAGTAGATCAGAAGGATACTTCCAGAATATCTTTTGCAGGTCTGTGGGAACAAGCTCTGCTTTTGCTCCAACACAATTTTAAACTTTGAGGATGTGGCTAGTCCACTGCTGAAGCCAAGCAAATACGTTCTGCTATAAAAACAGACAGTAGCAGCAGCAGCTGTCTTGGAGTGCAGACAGTGTGAGCTAATATCTGATCCCAAAAGACTGCAGAACAGTACCATGGGAGCAGTAACGGTGTCTCTTTGGTGTAAACAGAGACTTAGACCAGAAGGTGCTTTCCCGTGTGCACTGAAAAGGTGAATTATCATGTTGGAAGGGTGGAAAAGGACCTATGATTCTAAGTTTGGTTCAGTATTTTGAGAGCTTAGAGAAGCTGGAGGAACAGAACAATTTTTTAGTCCTCTGGACTTGACTCCTACACTAGAATAGAATTATTTTTCTGTAAATGCAGCCTTGGTGTGGAGGGATGTGAAAGATCTATCAACTGTTTCCATTACCAGGATCAGTAGCAGGGATGTGCTATTAAAATAATAATGATTATTTCTAGGATGGGTTAGAGGAAGGGAGGAGGACAGCAAAGATTGTTCTCTCCCTTTCATTCTTCTGGTTGCAAGACTGAAAAAAACAAGAAAATCCACGGCCTGTCCAGCTGAACGTGGATGATTCCTGGGAGAAGAAAGGGCGGAGGCTGCAGGATTTTTTCTGGAGGCAATTTTCACAGTCAGTTCAAACTGCCTCCAGCACAGCTTTTTAGTGAGTTTGTGTTGTGCAGCAAGTCTAAAGTGAAAGAACATGAGAAAAGAACTGTTTAAAGAAAAGTATTCTTTTCCTGTGGACTGCTTGGCAGCTATTTCTTCTGAGGGTTAGTAATAGTTTAGCCATATTATATGGTAGAGTAACATAACCTAACCTAAGGACACTGAGTTTTGTAACACCAGAAATGTTTTAGACATACTCATCTTAGAAGGATTCGAGAAGAGAAATATTTAATTACACAGGCGTGTCATCTGAAATCTACAGCAATGGTCAGATGTTGTAGAACGCGATGTTAGAGTTCTCAGGCCACTGTCTAGTCCAAGCTCAATCAAGAATATATGAGATAGTTACTTTTGGCTGGGATTTTTGGCAGTGAGGTACTTGTTTACGCAGTAGTACAGCTACAGCTAGGAAAATTGAGAGCATCTTTAGGCAACAAAACATACTGTTTCAGAATTTTATGCATCCCAGATGGAATGATGGATATAGAGCAAGCAGATCTTTATTCTCCCTTTATTCTCTCCCAGGATATTTACATACAGCAGATTACAGTCAAATATCATGTGAGAGAACTTTCTAGCAAGGATCTACAAGCCAGGAATGCATGGAGATGAGGGTCTTTAAGGGCATACGGAAGGAAATAATGCCATCTTGAAGGAGAAGACTGGGAAGCAGACAACTTTGCAAAAAGCTTGAAGACCAAACCAAGGGCTTTCTTCTCAGCTGTATGTGAAGGTTGTAATGAAAAGCGTTACAGAGAGGACATTGAAGAGCACACCAATTTGCAAGGCCCAGTTCACCAGTGGGACCAAGCCACTGAGCTTCAAAATGAGGGAAGAAGTTTTTGAACCAGGAGTTTAGCTAAACATAAAGACAATTTCCTTCCTTGTTTTGGAGCTCCCATCATTATTGCTGTTCCATTTACAGGATCATTGGTCTGGCAGATCCACAAAGACTGTGCTGATAGGCTGAGGACACTTTAGGACTATTACAGCATGTTCTAGGAATAAGCCAACTCAATTTTCTGAAGTCATATCTTGCAGTATCACAGGACTGAGAGAGAGGATCAAGACTCTCGTGCATGACTGACAGAGTCCTGTGGTTGTGTTGTGAAGGATGCAGTTTCCCTTGCAGCAAACTGTTGACAGCAGAATTATGCTTTTCAATTATGTCTTTAGTAGTGGCATCTTACCTTGAGTCTCCAGTATTATACCAATATAATGACAATTAATGTGACTTAGAACCACTTTTCTGCTTTGTTTGTACTCATAAAGAATGGTATTTTCATGGACTCAGATAGAACGAGACTTTATTTGCAGATTTGATCAGAAAGTATTGTAAAACTCAGTGAGAATAAACACAATTATTCGTACTTGGTTTCAACGGCAATTTGGAAAATCTCTACTTTTTTCTTTCATAAATTAATTGAAGATGATTATTATTTTTATTGGGCAGGTTGTAAAAGGGAAATATGAACATTCCCACTATATAAAGCTTTGGCCATACAGTGGAGAAGATAAACAAATGCCATCAACCTAAGGTGATCATTCCTACTGTATAAATAATATTATGATAAATTCACTGGGTGTATTATTGCTTATGACTGATTCAACTAGCTGCAACTACATATTGGGTTTGCATGGTTTTGGTAGTGGGGCAGGCTACAGGGCTTGCTGCTGTGAAAAGCTGCCTGAAGCTTCCACTATGTCCAGTAGATCCAGTGCCAGCCAGCTCCAAGATGGACCCACTGGTGGTCAAGACTGAGCCAATCTGTGAAGATGGTAGCACTACTAAGGTAACATATTTAAGAAGGGCTAAAAAAGCTGTGAAAGACTAATTTTAGCTGGATAGAGGAGTGATAACATATAAGATAAACAACCTCGCAGATAGCAGATAACAAAGTCAATGAAGAAGAAGGTGGAGGAGGTGTTTCAGACACTGGGGCAGAAGTTCTCCTGCAACCCACAGCGAAGATCAAAGATCGTGATCAGGCAGGCTGTGCCTCTGCAGCCTGTGGAAGTTAATGGTGGAGCAGATAACCATCTGTAGACCATGGAGTCCCCATGCTGAAGCAAATGTTTGTGTCTGACGGAGGTTGTGACCCTGTGGGAAGGCAGGCTCCTGGCAGGACCTGTGGACCCGTGGAGAGGGGAGTCCATGCTGGAGCAGGTTTGTGGGCAGGACTTGTGACTCAACAGAGGACCCACACTGGAGCAGTCTCTTCCTGAAAGACTGCACCCTGTGGAAGGGATCTATACTGAAGCAGTTTGTGAAGAACTGCAGCCCATGGGAAGGACTCACGTTGAAGAAGTAGATGGAGGATTGTCTCCCATGGGAGGGACCCCATGCTAGAGGAGGTGAAGACTATGAGTCCTCCACAAAGCAGGAAGAAGTGGCAGAGATGTACCATGAACTGACCACAACCCCTGCTACTTGTTTCCTCACACTTGTCAGGGAGAGGAGGTAGAGAAAATCAGGAGAAAAAATTAAGCCCAGAAAGAGGGTGGGGGAGAAGGTATTTTTAAAATTTAGGCTTATCTCTCAGTATTTCACTCTAATTTGACTGGTAATAAATTAAATTGATTTCCCTGAGTCCAGCCTCTTTGGCCCATGATGATAATTGTTGATTGATTTCCCTGTCCTTATCTCAATCCACAGTCTTTCATTATATTTTCCATCCCACATCCATTTGAGGAAGGAAAGTGATAAAGTGGCTTTAGTGGGCACCTGGCATCTAGACAGGGTCAAGCTATATTGAAGCCTGTAGTGGAAACTCATCTACTGAACATGTATTTTGTGGTGTCTCTTGCAACACCCTAGGCAAAATTTTACCAATCAAGTTTTATTCCTCAGGGCTTTCTTTCAAGTCATATAATCTTCAGTATTTATTTATATGAGGAGGACAGAAATGGAATTGGTTGATTTTTTTTCCCAACAGACATTACTCTGCATCATTTACTTTGACAGTCCAGCATTGTGAAGAATGATACACTTGAAATATTAAACATTTTGCCTGATGCCCCATCGTGCAGTCCCTCTCTGTGCTGAACTAATTCACTTTGATGTCCATGTGATTTTTGCACACAAAATAATTACATGATCAGAGCCTAAATATCTGGTGATTTGTTATACCAGTAAAAGAAAACCCACACTGAGATAATTGACCTTGATACCATGTATAACATCCAAGATGGTTAAATCTGTTCCCTTGCAATAGCAGCAAGAAAGCTGATACTTGAGTAGATGCTGGAAGCAAAGTGATTGCAATAGCAAAAGTGAGCTGTGAGTCAGTTGATAACATACAACCTATGATAAGAAAGGCATGCTTGTCTTATTAATTATTTATATTTGGAATGTGCTTATAATATTCTAGCAGAGGCAAGATTTGTAGAGCAATCTAATTGGGAATCAGTTGGGATAATAAATGACATACCAAAGCGAATTTTTATTAGATTAGAGAAATATCCAGAGAAGTCATAGAGAGGAAAATTATGAATAAACATACACAATCTCAGCTGTTCTTTTGCACCATATTAGGTTGATAATAGAAGCTGAGTAGCTCTTAGCACCTGTGTAGTAGGCTGCTCCTTCTGTACAAATGCAAATCTAACATTCCCAAGGTCTGAGGGTGGCCCATTGTGAACTGCAGCATCAATAAGTTGTAATGAAAATTTGAATCCTTAGTTATGTTGGGGCAGTCCAATTGTTCTGGAAAAAAATAAAGTCTAAGCTGAAAAATGAAGGAGAGCAAAAAAAAGAAAGTGGTTTTTTTTTTTTTGCTAGTACCATGGAAAGGTTGCAAAGTCCACTCCTTCTCATAATGACATTGCAAAGTGGTATAGGAAATGTGAGCTGGCTACAGCTGTCAATCACTGTTTAGAAATGTCACCAGTAATTTGTACTCTGGAAGTGCTCAATGTGTGGACCCCTGTCTTTAATTGGATCCACTGATTTCAACTAAATCTCATCCTGTCAGCAGCTCAGCAGTAGGTAGGATATTGAAGCTCTAATGAATCCAGTAATAACTTTAAATTGCCAACCTGGATTACTTTAAATTTTTTTGCTGGTGAAAATGCTTATACTTTGCTAGTGAAAAAATATCTTGAATTAGGTCTTAAATAACTATGCTAAATTGCTGACCAATTACTGACTAATGAGACATACGCATGTTATGTGTGTGTGCACTGTATGGTTCCTTCAGTAGAGGAGAAGAAAATAAGGAGAGAATGATGTCCAGATAAGTTGGATTAGAGGATATGATTTCATACTTTGGTCTATAAAGCATAGAAGTAATTATGAAAAAAATTTTTTTCTTTTTCTTTTTTTCTTTTGCCTGAGAAACAGGGATGAGGAAGCCAGAAGTCTCTGCAGAAACCTCAGAAATCTCCTATATAATTTCAGTAGCTTCTTTTGTGAGGTAGGGGTAGTGCTGCTGTATTAACTCCTGGGCTCCTACCCTGACTGTTTAAGGAAAGGAGATGTACAAAAACAGTACATCAGTGTCCATCTGTCTCTCTGTCACCTCATATCTTGTCCTAGGGATTTTAGAAGCTATGATGAAAGTTTAGCAAATTTGACAAGGGATTATATGTCTCACAGATATCAAATACATACAAATTTTATGTTTACCAATGCAGAAATATCCTATTCGGGAGAGAGAGTTCAGCTCCCACTGTCCCAGTCAGCCTGCTCACAGCAGCGCCTTGGGAGCCACGAAGCCAATCTACCTGCCAGAGAGGTGGTGACAGTGAACAAGTACGAAGCTCTCCACTATCAAACCCTCCATGCCTTGCGTAGTGGCACCGTCTGGCAAAGGCTTCATAGTGATAAGAGAATATATCTCAGGTTGTTGTAGTTGGGATAACAAAGGCAAATCCCTGCTTTGTGAAGCAAGGATGGAGAGACTCATAAGCATCATAGAGGGCAGGGAGGATAAGAAAATCTGTATGCACTACAGAGCTTGGTGGGTACAGCAACATGTAAGGCAGTTGCAGCTAGTGTGAGCACATGGAATGGAAGTATTGGAAGATAGTACACTAGTGATTTTGGTCTGGCACATATGGGGAAGATTTAGTGTGACCCTGGAGAACATAGGATATAAATCCAATGCCAACAAAACTTCACTAGCTCTGCAACACTTGAAACAGTTGAATTTGGTTTGGCTTTTTTTATATCTGACTCATTTATTCCTTGATGTGTCTGTGCTGAAATGACGCTACCTTAATATATAAGGCAGCAGGAGCTATCACTCAGATGTAGTATGAATACTTGCAAGAACACCTGAAAGTATGTTCTCATGAATCTTTCTCTAGGCTAAAGTAAAAATTGTTTTTCACAAATATGATGCATCTTTTTATTATCCAACTACATAAGTGTATATCATGTATCATAAAGGTGATCAAGTTTTATATAAGCTGTAACTATAGTATCATCATGGCTTTCACTTCCTAGAAGCTGAACATATACGAGGTCTGATGCCAAAAAAATGAGACTAACCCTATAGCTAGGGAAACGAGCAGCAATGACAATGAGATGGTTATAGAACATGTTCTAACCTGACACAGTGAGACAAGGCTCAGCTTGATTCCTTCACTCAGTATGAGTGGACGCATGTTCAAATATATACATTTTTGTATCCTCAGTCAGAAAATGTTGGTGTGCAAGCGTGAACAGTGAGTTAATAATGTTGTATCTGTGAAGGAGTTTTTAGCTAATAAATTTAGCCTTTTTTTTTTTTTTTTTTTTTTTTGGTAGATAACATGAAAGCAAAAATGACAGATTCTCAACAGCCTTTCCGAACATGATCTGTGGAATTGCTTTGAACATTGACAGCATTGTATGCAGCTGTGCATGACCTCAGAGGGGAAGGGAACTGTTTAGAATGTAGTCATAGTTCATTCTTCTAATTTGTTAAAAAAAAAGAGTTGCAGGCATAGTCTCAAGCTTTTTGTGTGGTACCTCATATATCCAAAAAATATATGCTCTATGTGAAGACATAAGTTTCAGCTATTTTTGCCCCAACTATTTTGCATTCATAATAAAATCAATGAACTAGAACTAAGAACAACTTTTAAGGTATTGACTATGTCCTTTGGTAAATTATGGACCTTATTCTGTATGGTATGGGAAGTAGTCATTTGCGTTATCATTCTAACCTAATGTATTTTTCCACCCTGCCCTCTCTTTGTGCTTTTAAAAACAATAGTAATAAATCTGAAGTAATAACAAATGCTGCCTATATTTATAATTCCAATTTTTCTAGTTTAAAATATTTTCATGACAACATATAACTTTGTTTGATGATTATCTCGTTATTAAATTTAAGGTTTCTCATATTCTCATGAGATACTGTTTTCCTTTAGTCTAGTCCCAGCTATACCTTCATTTACTAGTTTCAATGTTTGCTCTCCCTTCCGAATGCTTGCTGTATCCAAACAATAATACATATAATTTTCCTATCACTTGAAATAGTCTGAATTTGGACATCTCTGGCTATATTCAACAAGACCTGTTTGATAGGATTTGTAAAAAGAGATTTGCATGTGTTTCCTAGACACTGGAGAAGCAGATGGAAGATTCTGTATATGCCTGGTTGACAGAACTCTCCTGAACTGATAGCTTGAGTACATCTGTGACACAGTTGTAGTGCTAATAACATGTTAAGACACTGAGAGTCTGAGTAGAATCTTCCAGTTGTTGTTTCATGCCAAATAGATGAATACTGGACAGATATTACATTCCCTTATGTCATAACTTCATCAGATTTTAATGTGACTCCATTCAGACTCTTAAATCCTTCAGCTTGTTTTCTCTCAGTTCCCTCTGATTCACTCACATCCTCCTAAAGCTGAAGTATCCAAAAGAGAGGAGAGGAAAACAGTTGCAGAAGCAAGATAAACTTGGAATGTAGGAAGCTGCGGTTGAATTGAAGCTGGGTTGGAAAGTGCAAGCACAGTACAGAAAGAATATATTCAGATTTTGGCTTGCAAGAAAAGGAAGTAACTCATATGAAAAATGACCACAAAAGGAAATGGGTAGCTGAAGAACAGGAGGATGTAAGCCTGCCACCTGCCTCCTTTGGAACGAAGTAGCTGGTGTATGCATATTTTGCTTGGATTTGTTTCAGTCCAGCCTTCTAAACTTCTGCTTTCCTTAATCTTGGCTCTTCTCATGGTGGAAACTCCCCAAAGATCTGTTATTATTTTACTTCAGGTAAGTTATTTTATACTGCTGCATCAGCTGCAGCTGCATTCCTGTGAACAAATGTTGCATAAATTATGAAGAGGGGAAAGGAGAAGGAGAAAAAAAATCCATTAGCTACACTTAGATTTTAAGTGTCTGATAACTGCTTTAATAACTGTACATTTGTCTTAAGGATCAAAGACTCTGAAGACAAGTATGTGGATTTGCAGCTTGTTTTCATTGCTTTGTATATCTGTAGGTGGAGAAACAAAAATAAACATAGATAACACCAAATGGAATGAGTGACTGGAAAGCTAAACTCCTTAGCCCCTTTGAATTTTTTTTATCCAACTAGCAAAGTTTTGCTACAGATATGCAGTAAAGGATAAAGAAGTGACAGTATTTAATTAGCTAATATTTGTAATGTAAATATTGATAAATTAGTTAATGGGCTGGATGCCTTCTCTGCAGAGAACTGTTAAAAGGGACAGTCTTTGGGGGAAAGGAGAGATTGCAGTATAAGGTACCCACAGTTTCCCTTGTGCCTTTGCTGGAGATAAAGAGGACAGCTAACATGACATCAGTATTGGCTGAGGGAAGAACAAACAAGAAACAGTCTTATCTAGTCCTGTGATCTATTGCTGCTGTCAGTCTTCCCATTGACTTACCCCAGTAGCAAATTCCAGGAAAATGGAAAGCAAAAGTGAAGAGAGAGCTTCCTCAAGGTGCATCCAAGATTTATGCATGAAGTCAAGCCTCTCACTGGGGTTGTGTCAGGATTTGGGAAGTACAACACACATGTCAAAAATTGGATATTGTGAGCCTACAACAAAGGCTCTTCAAATCAGAGAGGTCTGAACACAAAATGCTTCCCTAGCCATGGTTGATGTCTTGGCTGGCACCTTGCTAGTTGGGGAACCCAAACAGGGAGGTAAGGCTGAAGACAAGGTTCTATTAGAGCCGTGGCAGAAAAACAAACCAGCATGTAGGACTATGTGAATGACAGCTCCTGTATCTGTTGTCTGAATGATTGTCTGTGGTTGGGGATAATAAACATGTCTGAGTTGATTTCTTCTGCTGTGCTGTAGAAAAGGTTCCATTGTAGGGAAAAAATGCTCTTCTGTTTGTATCTCATCCAAAATGCAAGTGTTAAAACCAAAAAGCTAGGCCAGCACTGCAACAGAGTGATGCTTGGGAAATTTTAACTGAATGTTCAGTACTAATTTTCCTAGGGTCAGATTTTCAGCACTGAATTCCCTTCCTGCAGATAAAATGTCATGACTATAAATAATTAAAACCGCATTTTTCATATAAGTAGTCATGGTGTTTTCATTCAAGTTTTAGAAGCTAAATACTAATATTTACAACTCCAAATCAAAGGTCAAAGCTAGAAGTACCTCTACTAGACATTGAGGTCTACATATTTTTTGCTAAAAGTCAACTCTAGGACATTTGCTTGTCCCATTTAAACAGTGACAAAAATTCTCACTATTTTCACAGCAACAAGGGCAGGAAAGAACCTGCGTATTATTTTCTAACTAAAATTAGCAATTATTTGAAGATAAAGATGTAAGTTGGACAAAAATGAGAACATTTTTGTGAAGAGATGTTTTCTCAAATACTTTTTTTTCAATTTTTTTGGCTTGCAAGCCTACCTCAAAAGATTTCTACTAATTTTACTTCAGTGTTCTTGCTTTCAAGCTTACTTCAAGGGACTCATCTGTTCAAGATGTTTTAGTACCTCTCATACACAGAGGAATAACTACTGCTCTCTCTCCCCTATATATACATCTCTCTTACTGTGGGATAATTCTCTACCTCTTTTATATACACCCTATGCCATTGTGGCATCATTTGTGTCTGACAACAAATACACAAGCACAGCAGCAACAGTTGTTTTGAATGGCTGATTGCTCAGTAAATCTCTCTGTAACTGGGGATACTGTAATAACTTTTTACTGCAAGTTCAGAGTGCTTAACAAAGGTTGACACCTTCTGCAGGTGATGTGAATAGGTTCACTATGCAGAGCACAGAACTGTGTACCTTTTATCTCCTCCGTGGTTTTGCAGTGTGGGTTACATTTCTCATATGTGTTATACCCTAAAGCTGAAGATGTAGCTCTTCTGCCATTCAGATTATTACAAAGCCCTGAGCTGCTTCCCCATGACAGCTGGTGGGGGGTGGCAGGGACAAAGTTATGCTGCAGAAAGGGTTAAGCTGGTCTTGCTATCACCTCCTTGCCTTGCTTCAACTAGGACTTTTCTCTACTCTCCTGTCAGCTGCTTTTACCCACGGACAGCGAACAGGTCTCTTCCTCTGCAGCACTCACCTACCACCTCTCAAGTTCACAAATGACTACTCAAGCCCTGGAAAAACACAAAGTGGCTGCTGAGTTTTAATTCAGGTGTTCACAGGCAGCTGACAATTAGCAATAACCTGCCTACCGCTGACTGTACAAAGACAATGAGAACTAACACTCCTTCTGCTTGATTATGATTGCTAAGAAATGCTGGCTAAAAAGTATCCAAGCTGTTCCCTCCTTCTCCCTCACCCAGCTGGCTCTATAATCATCAGCCTTTTCCACTGAGCCTGTAAAACAGCAGTTAGCTGAAGAGCAGAGGTTAAAAATGCCAGTCACTTCCACAACCATATGGTAACCACACTCATTGGGTACCTGGGAAGGGCTGTGATGTTGCCACACATGTGCAATTTTTCTGTTACAATGTGAACAAGCCCAGGTACAAATTTAGCTTAAGCCATAAGCAAGTTTGAGCATTTCCTCTGTCTCAGGTCATAATGTGAAGTAGGAAAACAGAGATGTATTCCTACTTGTAAAGCAGTGCTGTGAGTCGTTGCAGAAAGGAGGTGAGGTTGATCTAAGAAAAGATTCTGCCATTCTAGGTATAGATGGAGCCATCACAGAAGTTTTCCGTTTTACTGTTTGTTTACTTCCAAGTAACACGCAGTATAGTGTATACAGTAAGAAAAACAAAGCATACAATGAGGCCTGAAAGGAAAAGTCTCCTCCACATCACTCTCTTGGACACTTACTCTTGCTCCTTGCCTCTTGTTGGCACTAGCACCTGTGTGCTGGCAAGTTAAGAAAAATAACCCTACAAACAGAAGTTAGGTTTTTGGGGATAGTTACATGCTCCTGTGGATGGATGCATGTGATAGGGCAAAAATACCTGGGACAAGAGGCAAGCACTGGGACTGTACCTTGGCCTCTCACACTGGACATGAGAAGCTGGTGATTAGACATGAGAAGCTGGTGCTCTGCTGAGAAACATGGTATTTTTCAAGTCATCTTCTGTATTCAGTTCCCTCGCTGTCAGCAGTTAGTTGTCATGTAGCTGAAACACTTTAGAAGAGGTGTTTCTCAGAAAAGGGTATTAATCCTTACGTGGGCATTCAAAGTTGGTGCCATTAATAAACAAAATGTTTACTTGACCTGAACAGAAGCAATAGGGTGAATGTAGTATTGTTGGGTTTTTTTTAAATAAAGTATGAATCATCTACTTCACAGTAGAAAATTATATTGTTACGGTTAAACCATTTTCCTATTCGTCAGCCTGAGCTACACACTTGAGGTTTTGGCAAAGTCAATGTATAACTGGAATCACAGAGCTACATATGCAGAGATTTTCATGCTGAACTGTGCAGCATACATAGTTTGAGAGGTTTCATGGAAAAAAAGTTTCAAAATTCTTTCTGGTTAAATATCCCTAACAATGAGGTAATAGTGGTTCAGAAACATGTTGTAGTTAAGACTGCGCTGTAAAGACTGTAGTTAGCTTCCCAGGCTCTGCAACGGGGCCAAGAAAAAGTAATTACAGTGATTAATAATCATGTCTGAACTGTCAGTCACACTGTCCATTTCTCTGGACTGGTTGGGCTGGGGGAGGAAGAAGTAAATTTAGGAAGGAAATTAGAGCAACAAAGTACAGTTCTTGCAATGTAAAATCCAAACACTGCTGGAGCCAGCCTAACCTGGCATCAGCTATTTTTGTACAGCTGTATAGTATGTCTGTGGTTTTGTGCCATACAGCAGGAGTTAATTGCTGTATCTGTATGTTACTGCTATGGATGTATGCAGTACAGTATGGGATAATTCATGTACTGTATACTACAGCTGTGGTATTGTGCTGTACAGAAGAGACTGCTTTGTGTAACTGAACACCATACAGATGATGCTGTGCTTTGTAGACAAGCTATTTTGTAGGTTTGGACACTACAGCAAAGAAACATTATGAATTTCTGAGGATGAATAGCTATGAGCACCTCACCTTTCTAATGGGGAATTCTAGGAATGCAGCAGTAGCCAGTCATGTGTAACAGGGCTTGAAAAGGGAGCTTTGGCTGTAGCAATAACCATAAAACCCTAATAAAATCCCATAGCATACTTCCTGCCCTTGCCTTTGCGTGTGACTGTGGGAAAGTGGGGTGAGCAGGATGAAACATTGGTGCCACTGGGGTCTGCTGTGGCAGAACCAGGGGGAAAAAAGGCAAAACCTTGGCAAAGTTGGGCTTCCTGATTACAGGAGTCCTTGGTGGCACCACAATGAAGAGGAGTTGCCATGGAAACCATTGCAAAAGATTAAGCATATCAAGGAAACCTGATTGTAAGAGAATGGATGGAAGTAAGAGAATTAAATTAATGTAGAAATTATGTTTTTGTTTCATTCCACAAGTCATGGTAAAAACCTTTACATCCACAAACATCCAATTAAGATAGAAGTTATAGTGGAATCTGCAAGCCCTGTTTTAGAGGAGCATGATTGCTCTATAATTAAAGAAAAATAAATAGTGTTTTACTATCCAAAATGAAAATCAAGTGGTGCAGGCTCTGTTATTCTTCACTTTCCCACTGTAGAATCTGCAGAGTTTTTTTGACATTTTGAGGCAGACAGGCCACAGTGACCCCCTGGGATGTACTCACAGGTGCAGTGGCTTCAAGCCATGGAGTGGCCAAATAAATTTCAGATATTTTAGAGGGGAAAGGAACACTTAACTCCTCATTCCCTTTTGTCACATGCTGGCCAGACTCCTGGACCGGCTAAGCTGTGCTCATTTGCAAGTTATGAGAACAGAATGGCAAAGGTCAGCAGTTTATTCTGCCTGTGCTGGGCACTGCCTATGCCAGCCCTTGGCATGAAACAAAGCAGGCTTCAGGCTGTTTTATAGTGCTGAGAAATAACTAACACAGCTGGTTTAGGCAACTAGGAAGAAGGTGATCATGGAGGTCACGACCACTCCTCCCATTCCTGGTAATGACCCAGAGGCAACCAGGGCCTTGGCATCTGGGCCCTACAAAGAGGACTAAAGCCAAGTAGCTAGTTAAAGCTTTTATGCAGTGCCAGAGCAACACAGAGCAGAATGGATGGACTGGAGAATACAACCCACTGACTCCTGTCCTTTCACCAGCACTTCCATGTGCCACTATCAGCAAGGGATTCACTTCAAAGAGGCATTTCTGGCATAGTATGAAATTAGTAACAGTGGATTCACCCTGATGCTATGGGAACATTTCTTGGACAAGTGGAGATTATGCTTCAATAAGGCAAGCACCCAAACCTCCATCAAGAAAAATCAATGAAGTATTTTGCAATAACTCAAGACTGAAGTCTGACAGTGTAAGTGTGTGCAGAAGTTTTTTCTTGATTTGTAATGGATGCCTTGGACTTGTCTTGTCATCATTCAGGAAATACAGGGTTGTTTTTTTTTTATTTTCAATGGGGTCTATGTGATGACGCCTGCCTTTTCCATTTGCTTGAGGCACTGCCTGAGGTGGCAAAAACTGACACCAGAAAGACTAACATGGTCCTTTTTATTACTGAATGCCAAAACTTTCACCTAAAGTGTTCTACATTGCACTAGCCCCTGTGTCTTCACACACACAAAAAGCCTAAGTTACTGCCAGAAAGCGTTTATGGTATAAATAACACACCAGAAGGTGGTAGGTGATAGAACTTCATGAGCATGCCACTGAATGACAAGAATGTTGGTTGTTCCTCATCAGGTCCAAAAGGTCGTGTGTTGAAGATGGCTTTGACATTGCAGCTGGCTTCTTTTCATTTACAACTGTCACATAAAACTATGACACTGGGTAATATTTGTCTTGATTTTGCAAGATCCCAGGCCTGATTACTGCATGGTGCTTTCCCTAAGATACCTCTGAGAGTCCTTTGGAAACTTGAGTTGATGCAGGTGATTGTTTTAGATGCTGTGAGTAGAAGTGCCCTGATATTTGGATGATGAATGTAGAAGAAACCCCAGATAACTGAAATAGCTGTACCAGCAGACACAAACAGCTGTACTGGTTTCCTGTTTGCATTTGGCCTCAAAGTCAAGCTGCTGATATAGCTCTCTAACGTCCTGCATGGCTGGAATCCTGCTCTGCTGTGACTGCCTCAGCCTCATGGTAGCAATTCTGCAATGATATTAAAAGCCAACTGAGAGGAGCCAAGCAGGGTGGAGATCTCATGGTCTTGCCTTCTGTGTTCGACAAGACAAACAAGATGCTCTCAGAGTCTGGCATCCAAATCAACTTTCCTTTCAGGCTTTGTCAGAAGGGGTTTGGCATTTAGTTTGCTGTCTTGGTGGGTTTATATGCTGGCACTGATCAATAGCATGCTATGTAGTGTTTGTCACTACTTGCACATGGATTCTGAGTCTTGTAGAGATCAGGAAATAAATAGAGTACATTTGAATGACTCTGTAAAAGTATGTTTTCTTTTTCATTCTATCAGACAAGGGAAATGTATGGGAAAAAAAAAGAGAAACCACTTTCAGGTCTTGTAATTATTTAAGATTACATCTCAATGTGAATCTCTGCCATAGAGAATATACACCGCCGTAGAATTTTTTCTTTCTTCTGCCTTTTCCCACACTGTTGTTCTGTACATTCTGTACATGTTCTGTATTATTGCTGTCACAATCTGCTCTCTGTCCAATATGATTGCTATCCCCAAAGGTTTATTCTACATAGCAAACATCCTGTAATAGTGATCTACTCTAATAACAGGAAATTTATTTTTATACTGCGTAATGCCTGCTCCATATTAATCTGTTTCTTTTCCAAAAAAAAAAAAAGGTTTGGCATGAAAATCTAATGCTGACCAATACCCAACTGGTTTCCACAAAACTTCATATCTTCTGAAGATCACAGTGTCCATTAATTTGGGGTAAAAAACAGACATTTTTCTTTCCTCCTCTGGTCAATAGAAGCTAAATAAAGAATATCAGCAAACAGTATAAAATCAGTCAAACATCAGAGCTCAATGGTCATCAGTCACAGTCTTTTTGGAAGCACCTTTAATCTCCTTATTTAACTAGTAGCTGCAGAGAGAAGTTAACCTTTGATGTGCACAGATCATGGTCTAAAATAGCTTGTGATTCTTGCCATTCTAGCATTCCAGAACTGGTTAATTTTTTTCTAACTGCATACCTCTGTCCTCCTTCTAACCTAGCCTTGCCTTTGTGATATCACTTTGGAGTCAATAACACTGATACCCAGTGGATGACAAAACATCAGTGTTGAGTTTTTGTCTGTAAGAGATTTTCTTGGGAAACAAGGAAACTCTTCATGTCAGATGCTTCTTCAAAAGGCCCAGTAAGTTTGCATTTGCTAAATCTGATGGAATATCTAATGAATATGTGTAAGCCTTTTGGGTTTGCTAACACAAAGATCTACTACATCTTAGACCATATTTTATTACCCTTAAGCCAGAAGGGTGACATTATCAAATCTCTATTTTATCAAAGTATTTTCAATTCCATCTTTTTTTACTCCCTTTACACATGGTTCTTCCAGATCCATTTTATATTCTGTATTGGCTGCCTCAAGGATATCCTGTGCACCTCTGTCTTAGTGAGGCTGAGTACTGTATCTACTACAAAGCTATCTTCTCCCAGATAAATCATCATGTCCACTTCTGTCAATGTGTCTAAAGTAATGCACAGATGAGAACAACAGCTGATTTCCACTAGTCTCTTCCCTCCGTAACATAGTACTTTGTACTGCATAACTTGCCTCCAGTTCTTCCCCCATCCCTACTCTGACACTGATTATCTTTGTGCTTCATGGTTTTCCCTTTTAGATCTTTAGTGGGGCCTCATGCACTCAGACTTGTTTGCAGGAAAAAAAATTTGCTCTGTGCTTTAAGACCTCTGAGAATTCAAACAAAAAAATAAAGCAAAATTCAGCAGAACTTGAACGCAGCTTTCCTTCTTAGCTTGGCTAAGCATTTCTATGGATAAAATACTCACAAAACTGTCACTGATTCTGACAGGAAGGATGTGCTTAATGCTTCATATTGGTGCGTTCCCATGTTAGAGTTTGACTTGGACAACGTTTAATAAAAAGCCTAGCTAGTCATGTCTTAATACTACAACAGAGATAAAGTACAGTGAAAAGCCATTAAGTTTTGTATCTGGTGCCAAAATACCCTGGGAATGAGCACATTACCAGTTATATTTGCCAAAATGTGTATGCTGTCCACTGTCTGATGGACTACTGTACTCTTTTAAAGTGTTTTGAGTCATTAAAATAAAACAGTTACAAGATGTATGGTGGCTGTGCTTCCAAACCTCTTGATGGATAGTGACTATGGTGACTTTATTTGATTTGTGACTAATTAAACATCTACATCAATGATAATTGTCTCTTCCAATTCTTTGATGTATTTGTTTTTGAAATGCTAGTTGCATTTATGGAATACCAGTTGGGGAGTATCACAGAATCACAGAATGACCAGGTTGGAAGAGACCCACTGGATCATCGAGTCCAACCATTCCCACCATTCCCTAAATCATGCTCCTAAGCACCTCATCTATCCTAACCTTAAACACCTCCAGGGACGGTGACTCAACCACCTCCCTGGGCAGACTGTTCCAATCCCTAACCACCCTCTCTGTGAAGAACTTCTTCCTAATCTCAAGCCTAAATCTCCCTTGGCGGGGCTAGAGGCCATTCCCTCTCGTCCTGTCCCCTGTCACTTGGGAGAAGAGGCCAGCTCCCTCCTCTCCACAACCTCCCTTCAGGTAGTTGTAGAGAGTAATAAGGTCTCCCCTCAGCCTCCTCTTCTCCAGGCTAAACAACCCCAGCTCTCTTAGCCGCTCCTCATAAGATTTGTTCTCCAGCCCCTTCACCAGCTTTGTTGCTCTTCTCTGGACTCGCTCCAGAGCCTCAGCATCCTTCTTGTGGTGAGGGGCCCAGAACTGAACACAGGATTCGAGATGCGGTCTCACCAGTGCCGAGTACAGGGGGAGAATAACCTCCCTGGACCTGCTGGTCACGCCGTTCCTGATACAAGCCAGGATGCCATTGGCCTTTTTGGCCACCTGGGCACACTGCTGGCTCATGTTCAGTCGGTTGTCAACCAACACTCCCAGGTCCTTCTCCTCCTGGCAGCTTTCCAGCCAGGCTTCTCCTAGTCTGTACCTCTGCTTAGGGTTGTTGTGCCCCAAGTGCAGGACCCGGCATTTGGCCTTGTTAAACCTCATGCCGTTGGTCTCAGCCCAGCAGTCCAGCCTGTTCAGGTCCCTTTGCAGAGCCTCCCTACCCTCCAGCAGATCCACACTTCCTCCCAGCTTGGTGTCATCTGCAAACTTGCTAAGGGAGGACTCAATGCCTTCATCCAGGTTGTTGATAAAGACATTAAACAGGACTGGACCCAGGACTGAGCCCTGGGGAACCCCACTTGTCACTGGCCTCCAGCTGGATTTAACTCCATTTACCACCACCCTCTGGGCCTGGTCATTCAACCAGTTTTTCACCCAGGAGAGTGTGCGCCCATCCAGGCCAGAGGCCGACAGTTTCCGAAGCAGAATGCTGTGAGAAACTGTATCAAAGGCTTTACTGAAGTCCAGGAAGACCACATCCACAGCCTTTCCCTCGTCCAAGAGTTTAGTCACTCGGTCATAGAAGGTGATCAGATTACTCTGGCAAGACCTGCCTTTCATGAACCCGTGTTGACTGGGCCTGATCACCCGGTTCTCTTGCAAGTGCTTCATGATCGCACTCAAGATCACCCGCTCCATGACTTTCCCCAGTACCGAGGTCAGACTGACAGGCCTGTAGTTTCCCGGATCCTCCCTGCGCCCCTTCTCCTCCCGGATCCTCCCTGCGCCGTGATGGGCACGACATCAGCCAGCCTCCAGTCCAGCGGAACCTCCCCAGTCATCCAGGACTGCTGGAAGATGATGGAAAGGCTGCTGGAAGATGATGGAAAGATGAGTAGATATGGATGAATTTGCTCTGTCTGCATAATAATGAGTTGCAACCTCTCACTCCTTGCTGTCATGGTGAAAACTGTAAACTAGTGCATCAAAGCATCAAAGTGATATTGTTAGGCAAGCTGGTCTTTACATAAGATTTCTATTTTCCTTATTTCTAACTAGCCAGGATTTGAAATATATTAAAAGAAAAAAAAAGCCCCAAACCCAAAATCCAAGCAAAAAACCCCCAGGGCTTTCCCAAAATCATGGCTAACGTCTTTATAGTAAAACACTGTCTTTTTTATGTCTGTCATATGTTTCAACCTTTCAACTACATGTAATAAAAATGAAAGACATAAACATATCAGAAAACTGTTTTTTTTATCCATGTCAACATAAGCACTTGCTCATCCAAAAGCAGAACATCTGTATACCTGAAGACCCTGCAAATGACAAAAAACTCTGAATCAAATGCAAACTTTCACAGACTTCTGTAATCAGGTGAGAATTATTCAGGTCCTGACATGCAGACTGCTGTACATCATCCTATTCAATTGGAATTATTTTCCAGATAAGCAAACCCTCTTTGATATTTAAAAAAAAAAATACACCATTTCAACACATTTTTGCAATGGAAGAACAACTGGCTGACTTCTAGAGAAAGGTCTTTCCTGCTGGAATCATCACAAAATTTATGTAAAAGTAAAGATTGCACCTGTTGTGTTCATTGGTTTACACTCTTGTTATACAACACTGCAGTTTTCATCTCAGATCTGGCTTCAGCATTCAAAGTCTTAACAAGGACAGCTGAATACTGGGGTTGGACACAGAGAGGTGGAGCTTCCCACTTTCTGGCATAAGAGTGTTTCTGCATTTTTATAACGAGCAAGCTAATGCTTGCAAGAAGTAATTTATGAACTTGGATGGGAGTCTGTACTTGAAGAGAAAACAGTTGGTGTGATTATGGACAATAATGAGGCAGGTGGCAAGATGCTCTTGGGTTTGCATTGAAAACATGTAATAAATGAATAGAAAACAAAACCTGAAAGAAAACTTTCCATGGCAGCTGCACTGTCAAAACTGTTCTGAACTCTATTTGGTACATTCAGCGCCTTTGCCTGGGCCCATGTGTGGAGTATATTTTGCTAAAAAGGAGAAAGCTACACTCACACCTTTCTTGCAATCCCTAGTTGGCCCACATCTCAAAACATTAAGGAAATATATCTGAGAAAGAACTACAGATTCCAAAGAAAAATAACATGTTGTAAAAAAAGCAGCAATAAGGAGGTGGGGGAAAGGAAGGTGACAGTACTGAAGCAGGATCATAGGTTGAAAGGGAGCTCTGGAGGTCATCTGGCCCACTATCCCACTCAAAGCACATAGCAGAGGGCACCCAGCTACAGATTAAGCAGACTGAAGCTCACTTGCATAGCAAAAAGTTGAAGATAAAGTGTTTTTGTGCAGTAAGGTGCTTGCCTTCTCCTTTTCTGATACATAATGCGGTACACAAGGTGCAAATAAAGCCCTCTGTGATTCTGTTCCATGCCCAGAACACTGCATTAAACAACCCTCTGTGTCAACTGCATTTACTTACAGTTGCTGCTTCCCCTTCCAGCTCCTGCTCCCTGCAAAAACTAACCACTCCACTCCCATGAAGTCACATAAGTGCTGGTAATACCTGGAATGTGGCCTGCACTTTATCAGCAGCCCTCAAATCTCATTACCACGTGGGTAGATATCATTATCTCTTTATCCCATTGGGAATAAAAGTTTGAAAAGTGGTTCCTTGCTGAAGGTTATACACCAAGTCACTAGAAGAGTCTGAAAGTAGAATTAAGGTCAGTTGTACAATCATCACGGACACACACATGCTGATAAAGCTGATGGCATTGCACTTATGCAGTTTTCAGAACCATTAGCTGAACATCCTTGTAGTGAGGATGGGAGGACTAGTGACCAAGAAGTGTTAAATGTACCTGTCTAGAATGATGTTCTTTGCCCTGAAAGATAAGGACTAAAGTAGTGTTAACCTTATGCTTAAAATTTAGGCTATTCCAGTATTTCATGGTGATCACACATTTTACATTTTGTTTTCTAGTGGGCCCATGGAAAATATTACTCCTCCCCTAGGAAAATCAAAAGAGCACAAGACATCTAAAATTTGAAGCGTTGCTGAAGCCAGTATATGTATCCTGAACTAATATAAGCATTTCATGTGTATCCGCTATAGAAGAGTAAAAATGATAGTAAGAGGGACTACTGAGGCTTATCCCTCTTATGATATTTTGTCAGTGATCTAGCAGAATATGATACTTTTTGCTACAATTCCCATTGGTAAGTTTTGTTTCAATTTTTTGTCGCCCCTTTCTGTGATCAGGCAGTTCTTTCTGTTTCACTATGCAATTAAATTATTGGTTGAGTCTTTCTTTTCTGTTCCAGTGCCTCACCACTCTCAGAGTGAAGAAATTCTACCTAATGTCTAGATTAAAGCTGCACGTCTCCAATTTATACTCATTGCTCCTAGTCCTATCACTACACGCCTTTGTAAGAAGTCCCTCCTCAGGTAGTCCCCCTTCAGGTACTAGAAGGTTTATAAGATCTCCTCAAAGCCTTCTCTTCTCCAGGCTGAACAGCCTCAACTCTCTCAGCCTGTCCTAGTATGGGAGGTGCTCCAGCCCTCTGAGCACCTTTGATATGCTCCTCTGGACTTGGTCCAGCAGTTCCATATCCTTGAGGATTCCAGAACTGGATAGAATACTCCAGATGAGGTCTAACAAGAGACGACTAGAGGGGCAGAATCACCTCCCTCGACTTACTGGCCACACTTCTTTTGATGCAGTCCAGGGTACAGTTGGCCTTCTGGGCTGCAAGTGCACATTGCTGGCTCAAGTTGACCTTCTCATCAATCAGCACCCCCAAGTCCTTCTCCACAGGGCTGCTCTCAATCACATCATCCCCAATCCTGAACTGAAACTGTGGATTGCCCTGACCCATGTTTAGGACCTTACACTTGGCCTTGTGGAACCTCATAAGGTTCTCACAGTCCCACTTCTCCAGCCTGTCCAGGTCCCTCTGGATGACATCCCATCTTTCCACTGTGGCAACTGTGCGACTCAGCTTGGTGTCATTTGCAAACTTGCTGAGGGTGCACTCAGTCTCGCTGTCAATATCATTGATGAAGATATTAAACAGCGTTAGTTAGGAGACAGCTTTGCTTATTAGATCTGTAAGACTTTTTCTTTAAGTTCTCTAGCTATGAAGTGCAAGATATAATCCTTCAGTTTATTCCAGTTTAGGAAAGAAAATCAACAGAAGAAAGGCTCAGGATATGTCATAAGATTTATTTCCACTTCAGTATTTTAGACCAAGGTGATCCATTTATAAAGCAGTGATCTGTGTCCAAGACTTAACTTCTCTGACAAATGGATGTACAAGGCAAAGCTACACATTCTGAGTATGATTTCTGATTACCTATGACAGGTACCTGAGGGTTTCTGTCTCTTCTATAGTTTGAGAATATTTGTACGGCTTTTTATGTCAAAAATAAAGTCCTGCTGAATTGAAATGAACTGATAAACCTCAGGGATGAAACAAACTCCTGATTGTTGCCAAGCAAAATGGTATGATACTTGGTTATGTTATTAATCTTGAGAAAATGCTCTAGGGTAAAGAATTATTGTTTCAAATATATTTGAATTCTTTTGGAAAAAAATTGAAGAATTGAGAACAGTAGAAGAGAGGAAACTTGAAAAAGAATAGAGGATTATTTTTTTAATTCAAGCTGCTCAAAATAAATTTAAAAGCCTGTTCCCAGAGTTACATCTAAGATAAACTACAGAGATTCACTGTTGCCCAGAAGGTGAAGGTGTGGTGAAAACACCACTGAGGGAATTAATTTAAAAGTATTATTCTTCAGCATGTATATTGTTCACAGTATAATTCTATTACCAGATACAGTACTGAAAAGGAGCACACAGAGACAATTGGAGAATGAGGATCTTGAATAAGTGCTCACAATAGCACATTCATTTTCAACCATTATACAATATGCAAATGTAGTTGCTGTGATTTGTAATTGACCTTAAAACTTACCATCTACATGCCACGATTCCCGTATGGTGAGTGCTGTTCTCAGTTTTTCTGCCAGTTTGACAATAAAGCATCTCATCACAGAACTTGCACAAATATAGGATTCAGTCAGCAGTAGCTTGATAATATTTTTCCTTGCTATTTCAGAATTAGCCCTGTTTCAGGCTAATAGTTACACAGGACTTGAGACATTCCTCAGCTCAGCATGTAACAATGACTTAATAAACAGAAACATTTTCTTTTTCTATTTTATAGAAAAAGAACCATTTGAGTGGATGAATGTGATTCCCCTGATGCTCAGCTGATGTACATACCTTTTGATCATAGTGAGGCAGAAGTGAACAGAACTGTATTTCACTAGCTCTTCAGATTTTGGTGAGATGAAGAAATGGATAAGGACAGAGAAATCTGTTTGCATAGGCTATTGTGTGATAGCAGAGTTAGTGCATGAAGCAGTCAGAAGTGGATGTGAATCCTTTGGGGGAGTGGTCGTGGTCTGACTGCCCTACTTTAACCAGGGAAGTTGTTCACATGAATGGCCATAACATAGTCCTCTGAAGAAGCACAGGCTACTTGGATCACTGCTAAACTTGAGTCTTCTTTATGTGTGACTAGAATAGAGCGGAAGGAATATTGTGATGGATTTCCTGCTCTGATAGTCCTTCCTGTCTCATTCGTGAAACAATTTTGTTTCAACCCGATAGTACTAATAAGAGTAATAAAGGAGATGGAAATGACACTAAGCCATGCAGCCCGAACACTCACGGATCGTGGTAAGAGCTGCAGACAGGATCAGACTGATTATATATCTGCTGAGCATTGTTGTCTTTCTCAGCCTCTTTCTCTTATCACTGCATACAAACAGTTCGTGCCTTTTACAGAACGTGGGCATTTCCGTGTTTTGTGGGCATCTGACAATCTGGAAGTGCATTTGCTCATGTTACTCAAGGGAGAGTTTTTCCACAGACTTACCTTCACATTTTGAATTTTTAAACTGAGACATTCTGCCTGACACAGAGGACTTTTTCATGGCCAATATAAGCACTACTATTAAGCAAAACTATTCTATGTAACTAAGAAACCTACTCAGCTTATCAGGAGACTGGGATAACAGGAATGGAGATTTAAATTAACTAAGATGTTTGTAAGCTGTAATACAACCAATATTTCTGGAAAATCAGAAATCAAGAAAATAAGGTCAGCTATCCAAATATTCTTATCCTCACTATTTAATTTGCTAAGCACACTTGCATTGTGTCTCGATTGTATGGCATATTGTATTTTACAGGGGTTTGGAATATTGTCTTTTGGTAGAGAGGACGTTGTTAAACAATTGTCCTTTTACACGTGTCAGTTCAAGGCTATTCAGATTTATTCTAGTGGAAGCTGAATCTTTCAACTATTTCCTCACATTCATGTGTCACAACAGAGTCCTCCTAAACAAACCTGGGACTTTCGTGAATGAAAGGCTACTATATACAATTATGAAATTCCCATAGCGTACCTAATATAAATAAATAGACTAGATGTCCTGTGATTGTAAGAAACCTTGTCAGAAGAATGCTATTACACATTTGGAATAGGCTAGTTCATGTGTAAGGTAGAATTTGCTTGAACATTTTTGTTTTGAATGTTTTATTCAGACTGATAATAAATTACTTCCTACTCCGCTAATAAGAGGTTATGATAAAGAGGGAGAGAACACAGAACACAAAAGCTAGTGAAGAGTGAAAATGTAGAGACACTGAAAAACTAAGTGAGGCAGGTTCATCCATTCTTATTTACTCACACAAAAGTTAGAACAGGATAGGAGTAACTGTTGAAATACAGACAGAAAAAAATGATTTCTGACATCTCTCAGCTCTGCAGAAACATTCCTGATGATTTGTACTTCACATAGGGAATCACATCCACATATGTCATTTTGGGAAATTCAGACTTCTGAGATTTGAAAAGTTCTTCTATTTTTTACCACTACTCTTTAAATTATATGGGAGTAAATCAAGAATAAAAGGCTTGCCTTCGGTGGAGTTTGTCTGGGTTTATATTCTTATAATTGAAAGCCTTGTTGGTGAAAAGCCATTAGGTGTTCCAAAATGCAAGAAGGCTGATCAGTTTTCTCCACAAACTGAGTAATGAGACCATTTCTTGCATTTTTGGGTTGGTTTTTTTCCATTTATTTTGAGTAACAATGAACAAACACTCTGAAAACGGCAGGAAGAAGAAACAGTAGTGGGGCTCTGGCAAAGGCAACACATTTAGTGGCTCTGTTAACAAAGTAATAGAGGCCAAAGCATGGGAACAGGCACCAGCCTAAAATAGTGTGGCCCTTTCCTGTGTTAGTGTGCCCTGTGCGTGGGCCAGGGATGGATCCTAACACTCATTAGTGTCAAGGCCAATCTGCTTTATGGGATAAGAGAGTTTAATTATGTAGGTTCAGCTAGGCCATGCAACCTGCTATGAAGCTTGGAGAACTGGCTGTGGTCCATTTTATTTACTTTTATAGAAGTGATTGGTGAAATTACTCAAGCGTCATAGGAATGAAATGAGGCACAGCCACATTGGGAAAGGAGCAGTGGTTGACCATAACTCTTTCTCCATATCAGTAAACACCAGAAAACCATTTGATAACAGAAAGGAGGAGATTAAGGCCAGTTCTTTCTTTCATTAATTGTTGGGTTGGGTTTTCCCCCCCCTTCTTTCTTTAGGTGTGAATGCAACAGGCTAAGAGAAACCCTACTGTCATTGACTTTTCTTGGGGATAAGTACGACAGGTAAGTAGATGTGCTGTACCTAATGGCAGAGAAGCAGCAGCCTAAAATTCCAGTCTGTACAAGGAGTACAAAACTTAGCAGTCCGAACGTTGGTAAAATGCAAGTTTATGCATTTCCCACAGACCTCTTACACACCCAGATCTTAGGGGTGGATGAACCTCTCACACACAGGGATGCTAACAACCGTGTGACCCTGGGATTAAAAATGCAAAGAAAATCCAGGAATGGTGACCTTGACTGCCTTCCTCAGAGTCTGCCAATAACAGCCCTATGGCACCTCTCCGCCCAGCTGCTTCCGCAGACCTCTTATCTCCCTACGGAGCCTAACTTCATCAGATGAGAAACAAACACTCACGGGAGGCTGCGGCATCCCTTGAGAGCATCATCCTGCTCTCCATGCCTGCCTTGCCTTCTGTGTTGGTGGCATTTCTTCAGTTTCTAACTGGAGCAGCAACTGGAGTGCAAACGGCACTAAAGGACACTGTTCTTGGCCGGCCTCAAGGCACAATCAGAATAAATGTGAATAACAACAATAATGACAAATAGCATCAACATTACTAATGACAATAATAATTATTTGCTCACAAATATTCTGTCAACCAGAATGACTTGCTAATTATTTGCATAATTTGTATATTTAATTTACATAAGCAGAATAAAAGACTGTTCCCATAGCAAGAGAATATCTCAACCATAACGTTTTGTTCCCTGTATGTGCCAAGGATTCCCACTGGTGTCAGTGAGAGATTTTTTCCTTATTTATTCTCAAAACCAATTGCTCTGGTGACAGAAATTAGTGGAGGTTGCAATAACATGTGGCTTCATCCAGTGGGGTGGTGAAGGTTCTTTGCTACCTTTATCTCCAGTGATGCTCTTTACAGATGAAGGTACTCGGAACTTTTCAGAAGCTTCTCATGATGTGCAGGATTGAGCCCCTCAAGACAACTGTCTTTAGGCTCTGGTTATGTAAAGCTGAGTGGGGGGGTGGGGTTTCTTCTTCATTTTAATTGTCTATTTGCAAAACACATTCCAGCAGTTCAAGAGCATTTATGGCCTAATGCAGAAAGTAGCGCAGGGGAAGCAGGTGTGGCTTACAGAGGTGTTTGCAGAGTGCTCTTCTGAAGAGCCTGGCAGTGCCTCCAAGATGACAGATTCAGGAGGACAAACGTATTTCAATTTTTGCAGAGAACAGACTCTGAGAGGCACCAAATTTCTGTGGCAGCATGTGTTGCCATTTCAAGGGTGTAGGTTCTTGGGCTTCCTGCAGCTTTGTAGTTTGGAAGCTCTTGCAGGCTATGCCTGGCTGTCTGAGTGAGAGGTGTAGACCCTGACACATAGCACTGGGGCAATTTGCTTCAAAGGAAGCATGAAATTTAAGTTAAAAGGATATTAAAGATACGGCTGCAATATGAAAAGCTGACATATGGGGTGGCAGGGCAGAAAGTTCAGATTGCCACAGAAGAGACCTTCCAGCCTTAGGATTTGCAATTTAATACTGTACCATATTCTCATATGCTGAGATAGTTTAACTTGCAGGCAAACAAGAAGATTCAGCCTGAGAGCTTAAAGATCTTAATGCAAACACTCCAATGCCCAGAAAGCTCAGGGCCCTTCTCTTTACCTCCATCAATTCTCCCTGGGCTGGGAGCAAGGCTCTGCCAGGGCACGCACTGCTGGCACTGCCCTGCTCCTGTGCATTACTGTCCTCCTGACAGGGAGCCCAGCAAAGCCAGATGAACACACTGTGTAAACCCTCTTCATCTGTCTCAGTATCAGCCAGGTTAGATTATACAGTGGGCAAAGGCATGTTTTCAATGTTTACTTTCTTGTTGAGTCGTCAGTGCTCCGTTTTGCTTCTGGAACTGCTCTGGCTCTGGGGCTGGAGGGGAACATAACAGAAGACAGACTGCAATCACCGCTCCCCAAACACATTATTAAATATGGGCAAGGTCTTACAGGGTTTGGGCCATCCTGTGCTTTTTTAACTCAGCACTGAGCAAGTCAGAGCCTGTTTCCACTCCATGCAAACATGTCTGCAGAAAGGTGGGAATTTCAGATGCCTGAGTCAGAAAAGTGAAGAAAAGATAGTTCAGTGTGTGATACAGATTTGACTTTTGTTCTGTAAAAATGTCCAATTTATCTTGATTGCGAGGACCCTCCAAAGACCCTCAGGAAAGTTACTTCAAATTAATGATGTGCGACATAGTGACCTTTCTGACTATAAATCCAGATCTACTCACAATGCCTGTGTTTTGTATTAATTTTATGGCCACAATACAGATGATTTTGGGTTGGTTTTATTTTCATGTTGGCAAATCTTTTAACCTAGCTATTCAGCCACCTCACTAATCTTTCTGTAACTTCTGTACCCTATAAACCAGCAGCTCTGTGGGGCTAGGCTGGTTTTCACAAAGGCAACGTTACTACCTCTGTCTTCACAACTCCTTCCCTTGGGGAATGTCTGCCTGGCTGTGTACCTTGAACCATTAGTTTCACCAAAGATTTTTGTTTTGAATATTGGCAGATTATTCAGGAGTGAAGATATTTCTGAATCATTATTCACCACCTTTAGATAATAGTATATGCCCAGGAGAAGAAGATTTTTATCTCTTACTGTTAAGTTCAAAATACAATTCAGTTTCAGTGAAAGACAAAGGTAAGTAATCTGTACACTAACTATGGGAAAACAAGATATCCCTACAGATCATTCCCCATTTCTCATCTTATGTATGTTCTCAAACACAGAGGTTATTCCCAAAGCTATAACTTTTTCTTTTCTTGCAACTGAAAAAATAACTTAGTGCCTCTAAGTCAGAAAGGAGTCTATTCCCCAAGAGTTTTTTTGAAGTAAATCTCCATTTTTCTGCTGTTCTTCCTGTAACAACTTTATCTTTCATAGTTAATTTTCTCTTCATTGTATTGTTATCACCAGATTTCCAAACTGATGCCAAAACTGACTCATAATAGATGCTCACAAATATTATTTTTGCATTATACAACATAGGGGTCAGGATATAATTACATTATTAGATTTTATATGTGAAAGAAGCATCTGTATTTGAGGAATCAATTTGGAGGAGCAAGAAAAGGCAGCCTTTGTGTCCCATATTGAATGACTAATCCTTAGGGCTTGATTTTGTGTGTAACCTTGGTTTTTTGCACCTGCATGAAACTAAAGGCACTTACATGTCAGGATATTATACCTGATTGCTGGCTAATTATGCCTGTGAGAAGGGAGATGGGGGAGGGGGAAAAACAGATCAAAAATATTTTTTTTACCTTGCCGTTTTAAAACTGAGATTTCTCACATAAAAATCTTTACAATAAAAGACTTTCATCAGGGAAGTAAGAAGTAAGGCGTATGAATACAATTACAAATACCATTTTGTAGCCATGGCATTTGAACTTGAGTGAAAATACATTAAACATTCTCCCAGCCAGATTTCAAAGCCAATTAGTCTTGATTTTTTTTCTTCAAATGTTCATTAAGGGCTGGAAAAGAAAATGCATTTATGTTTCAATACCAAAGGTATAGCTTGTTATTTTGGTCATGGCTTTGTCAGGCAGGACCGTTTGCTTTAGGACTGTGCTGTTCCAAAACTCCTTGTCCTCATTTGAAACAATAGTGTGTGGAGTACAGATAATCTGCTGTCCTCAACACTGTAAATCACAACTGCATCAGAGGCATTTGCTAGGGGGAAAGGGGAAGATAGAAGTGAAAAGATTGTATTAGGTCTCCTGTATTTTTCTTACTCCAGAAAAGATAAGAAAAAAAGAAGAAATGAGAAAGAAAACTTGTATATGCTCAGTATGGAGTATGCATCCATGAGAGCTGACCAAACGCTCTCAAATATGCTCATTTTGCCTGGCATTATGTAGAAGACATTTTCAGGGGTGCCAGGTTACTAAGTCCTCAAATCCATTTACTGTGGCCTGGAACAGTTGTTGATTTCCATTTCAATAGTTATTAGGGTTTTTTCTTTAGTCATCAGCAAAGCTTGAAATAAATACATTTTATTAGAGTTGGCAAGTCTGAGAACAGATGTGAGATCTCCCATAATCTAAAGGCAGGGAACCCAAGGGACAGTAGTGTTCAGGATGAGGGCTGTTTTCTTCAAGAAAACACTGCCTGTGGAAATTCTCAAAGTATGTGAGGTCTGCACACATTTCAGCTATGCCAAAGGAGAACTAAAAGGTATTTCACCCAGTCTGGATGCTTGCCGTTTTATTCTGTTAGTAATGTGAACTATAATACACTCAGTCATGATATATTTATTTTCACTTATTTGTGACGCCTAGCTCAGATTGCACAGACGTTTTACAGCATTAGACCCCAAACCCTAGACCCATAAATCACAAAGAACATCTGTTATTCCCTTGTGGGAAGGGTCTTAAAAGAGTGTCTTCTGAGCATCTCTGTTGTATGTCATTTATTACAAGTGGGTGCTCAGCCTGGAACAAAAGAGACCTCCTACACCCTCTTCCCCAGGCAGCAATTAACTGACCTCATTTTGCCACCCCCTTCATCAGCCCCCACAATCAATTATCCCAATCAGCCCCTCTGAAGAAGAAAACTGGGCGAACAGGTGGACCATTATTCTAATCGTTTTGGGCACTTAGGAGAAAAGTTCAATGCAACAGGGTACTTAGACAACAGTGTAAAGAAACTGATTTGTTTAAGCAGATATGATTACAAAGAATATTACAATATTTTCCACAATTTTTTTTCCTAAATACATGTTTGCATACATGTGCCTGTGTGTAAAAAAAAAAAAAATCCATCGATCTTCTGAGGTCTTTCCAGTTTTCTGGATAGAGTTTATTCAAGTAGTAATAGATCTATATATAAGTTGCTGGGCTCTCAAAAAAATCTCTTTGTACGATCATATAACTCCTAATTACTGTCAAAACAAGAATGTGTGCATAGAGGTTGACTTTAGTCCATGGGGTTAGATAGTAATATGGTAGAGGGTAGCACAACAACCCTAAGCAGAGGTACAGACTAGGAGAAGCCTGGCTGGAAAGCTGCCAGGAGGAGAAGGACCTGGGGGTGTTGGTTGACAGCCGACTGCAATGTGCCCAGGTGGCCAAGAAGGCCAATGGCATCTCGGCTTGTATCAGAAACGGCGTGACCAGCAGGTCCAGGGAGGTTATTCTCCCCCTGAGAAGATGAACAGAAAGTAGCCAAGAGAAAACAGGAAGATCACTGACCATGTAGCCTTGGAAGAAAGCAGAAAGAGAAATAAAGTCCTTTGGACATTTAACTGGCAGTATCTGGGCTTGGACTTCTGGACAAGAGAGAACTTACATTGGTCTTAGGAAGAATGAAAACACAAAAATGAATATACAAGTGAAAAAACCTGATTCCTTTTGTCAGTGGTATCATAAGTGTTACTGATGTGAAAAGTGCTACGAAAAATATATGATAGATGCACAGATGAAAAAAAGAATATTCTTCAGATATGAATTAGAGAAACTACTCCTTTGTAATTTATGTGTTTCATTTCTCTTTTCAGTGCAATTGTCAGTTACAATTAATTTAAACCATATGAAACTGCTGTATCAATGGGGCTGCGTATGGGTGTAAGAGTTTGTGTGAATGTGATAAACAGAAAATTAGTGCCACACGGAGTATAGTGTGCACGTACACACCTTTGATTCATACCACAGATTGTGTGTTAGATCTCCGAGAACTAATGCAAAAATAGCAAGTGCCCAGCCTCACAGCATTTTCCAGACAGTCAATTTTTTACTGAAGTAAAAAAATTAATGACCACATCCTTCTCGGCTGGCTTAAATGACTCCAGTATTCAAAATGTCCTTTCACAGCTTTATCTGTGAAATCTGGGAAACCAGAAAAGTAGTTGTTTCCAATCTGTTTATTTCAAAGCCCATCCTAAATCTGTGCCCTGCTGAATCAATGGCAAAACTCCAATGGACTTATGTGTAGCCAAGATGCTATCAATGGTCTGGAATTAAGGAGAAATTTCTTCAGGCTTTCACAATAAATGTTTTAATCTGCAGCTTGTTTATGCACTACAAAAATATTTACAGAACTTGGCATTCTCTTATTGGTAGCAATTTGCCATCATACTTAGTGACTTGGCCAGTTGACTAGAGATGAACTCCGAAATGAAGATTGCAAAACCTACTCTGGTTAAGGAAGATGTTGCTGGTTTTGTAACTAAAGTCTCGATGAACTGGAACATTTTTTTATATGAAAAAGCTTCACTTTGTGCTTTATTTGAAGTAAAATTCTAGCAGAAGTAGGGTCCCAAAATTAGAAGTTGTCTATGTAGTTACATCATTATATTGTACAGTCTTGGTATTTTGAGTTGATCCTCTGAAGATTAAACATTTTCTACTGCATTTGTTAAGTTGCATTAATATTACTCATGCTGTTAGCTATATCAAGTGATTTTCACTTTGCGGAAATCATACAGCTCTTATTGCCAGATCACTCAACTACACATCAGGTAGATAAGTATTATAACCCTATTTTATACATATGGAAACAAAGGGAGTAAAGCGTCTTTCTTCAAGGACAAGTGTTCATGTGTTTTGTGTCTTAGTCTAGTCTGCTATGCAGTAGGCTGTACAACTTCCACCTGGGTGCTGGTGATTAGCAAGCTCTTCCTAATTCTAACTTTTTCTTAAGGTAAAAGATTGGTGCATGGCTGTAATGTCCATAAAGTGCTAGAGCTGTTAAAACACAGTTTTTGTTGTAAGTCATCTAATTTGTAGTGGGGAAACGGTAAAATTTGTCTAAATTGAAAACATATGTTATGCTAGAAAGTAGGTAATGGAATTTCTACCTTTGCATGTTTGATTCCCATGTCTTTCTGCAATTTGCACAATAATAAACACAACTAATGAAGCTATTTTAGCCATTGTAGATCATTTTATTTGGTGATATAGGAATCTTCACAAAAGACCTGGACAGGAAATATTTTTCTAAAAAGCTTTCTTGATTTCAGAACTGTTTCTCTTCAAAATGAGATGAAACTAGAGGCTATCTACCCCATCATGGCATAAGCAAAAGACTGTATTCCTTTAAGATATAGGATGCTTAGCTTACAATAGGATTTTCTTTCTGATTGTTACCAGAAATTCCATACTTAGTAACCGGTATAAACATTTTAAGGGAAATAAAAATGTTTTCAATAAATTGGTTTTCTTTGATTAAAACAAAAGTGTTTGAAAATTTCTGTCAAACATCCCTTTATATTTTCAACAAACATATTGTATCTGAGATATGCCTCCTAAAAGACTTTGCACTGAGATATTTTCTTGCTCTCCTCCCTCAGAAATAGGCATGGGTTTTTAATATTTATTTTATGAATTGCAACCAGACATCCTGAGAGAGCTGGAGTTGTTTAGCCTGGAGAAGAGGAGGCTGAGGGGAGACCTTATTACTCTCTACAACTACCTGAAGGGAGGTTGTGGAGAGGAGGGAGCTGGCCTCTTCTCCCAAGTGACAGGGGACAGGAGGAGAGGGAATGGCCTCAGGCTCCGCCGGGGGAGATTTAGGCTTGAGATTAGGAAAAAGTTCTTCACGGAGAGGGTGGTTAGGCATTGGAACGGTCTGCCAAGGGAGGTGGTTGAGTCGCCGTCCCTGTTAAGGTGAGGGCGGATGAGGTACTTAGGGGCATGATTTAGGGATTGGTGGGAATGGTTGGACTCGACGATTCATTGGGTCTCTTCCAACCGGGTTATTCTGTGTGATTCTGTGTTCCTTAAAATGTGGATTCAAAATGTGCTATGAGAAAAGCCTGTGACAACGTAGTACAATTTCTCCATTGCTGTCCTTCTGTTTTCTTTCTCTGCCACTGTCTCACTGTACTTGTTAAATGTCTCTAAAGCAAAGGTTTTGCATTTGCCTTCAAACTAATGTATCTTAGGTATTTTATTTTTCTTTGTTGCATTTTAAATTTTTCTTTTAAACCTTCACTCTTACCTTCTAGATTTTTTCTGGTTTTACTTGACTGCTTTCTTCCTGTTATCTTTTCCTTTTTTTTACTATCTCTGTCATTCCCTTTAGAATGGGAAAAAAGTCAGAGAGCAATCATCAAAAAATATCAAAGAATGAGTTAAAGGAGAGAGTAAAGATGGTAGTATTGTCTTCTGAAATCATGATGACAGCACCTACTGTCCTCGCCTGACTATATACAAGGATATCTTTGGGAGTGTTATAGAGACTCAACTGCATGCTCTATTCAGTTAGACATAACTGAGTGATCACTATTTAAATTATGTCTGTTAAATACAAAAATATTCCCTGAAATTTTATAGAGATAAAAACACTCTTACCACCACTGAGGCCTCAAGTTTTGATGGAGACTTTATGCTGAATGTGGAATAATAGCAGGAAGAAGAAATTAATTTATATTCCCCCAGCCTTCTTAACAATGCCAAAGGTGGTGGCATACCCTCTGTTGATATGGTTAGCTAGCAAAAGTAGTGCAGCATCTGTCCCCTGAAAGTCCCCTGCTACTTTAACTTCTAGTTGCATCTTGCTTTGTATTCTCTCTTTGTATTTTCTAGAAGAAAACATCATTTGACCATAAATAATATAAAGTTAAATAATATTCTCATAATCCATCAGTAATAATCACATTTTAGTTTCCTCAAAGTTGACTTGATGTTATTGTCTAATTTTCTGCTCCACTTCTATTAGCCAGTACAATCTGACACTTCTTATGGCAAAGAACATAACATTAATAAAAACTTCACACTGGTCCTTTCTCATTATTTGAGCTGCTTTCCAAAGACTGCAGTTTGCCTGTAAGGATGGTCCAAACACTATACACATGAAGGAAAATACTCTGAACTTTAATGCATACTCATAATTCTTGCTTGGATCTCCAGCTGCGGGAGGGCAAGAACTGGTGAGAAGACCTGACAAGTGTAAAGTCATGGATGAGCTTATAGAAATATATATTTTCGCAGAATATTTCTTCACCTGTAATGTTAGAAACGTTACATCATTGAACGAATACTACAACAGGAAACACTTGAAGTAGACTAGTAATCACCTTCTCTCCTTGTTCAAGAGTTAAAACAAGCCTCTATTAAAATGAACCTATTTGCTGAATAAAAATTGCTTCTTTATCTTTTTCTGCATTGTTCTTTTTTTATTGTTATTATTGCCATTATAATTAGTCCCATTGTTTCTGCTCTTGTGCCACGGTCATGATAAAAATCAGAAGCTCTTTAAGAATTCCTTTCATAAGAAGAAAACTCTTCTTACGAAATTGAACCTCAAAGGATCTCCTTTCTCCTTCTGCTGACCTATTACTCTCATGTGCATTAGGGATCCCTGTCTCAAGGACACCCCTGACCTTTTACAGCCAAATGTCGCAGCCTTAGTAACTAAGGTTAAAACCGATAGATCACACTGGAGAACAATATTGGTGCACAACGCATCTCTATATCAGGTATCTTCAAGTAAAGGACTATTGATACTTATGCCATGCCATCTTCTTAATTATATATTCATGCATTGCCTAAATCACTGGCTTTCTAATCTGTGGTTAAGGTGCCTGAATGACAACAACACCACAATATCATTCTTATACCATCTGTCAATTGCCATACATATTCCTTCAGCAGTATACTAAAATTTGTTTGGGCAGCTTCTAGAGTATGAAGTGTATAGCTGATTAAGTTTACCAGAGAAAAAATTGCACCATGGATCTCTCTCTTCCAGAAATAGCTCACTGCAATTTGCTTTCCTGTTTAGGATCTGGTGAGGCAGAAATAACTGTGTAAAAGTATTACCCTTTAACAATATCTATAGAACAAACCAACCTCTTAACACACACTCCTGCTTTAAGAGGCCAGTGTAGGGATCTAGTAATGTTACAAGCTTAAAAGAATTAGTCTTTTCATAAACTTACATCAGAACTGTGTTCACCATGCTGGGGAACATTTGTACATGACCTCATGCTGGAAGCATGATTAGAGTGATTTCTGGAAGTTTGTCCGTGTTCAGCTATAATACGTTACCTTTTTTCATCATTATGCTAGAGGCATGTTTCAGCTGCAAAGACCAGATCTGTATTCAAACTTCTTCAGAGTTGGGGATTGTTTGATGTTTAAGGGCAAATGAAGGTTCTGCACAAAATAAGGTTGCAGGCAAACGCACGCAGCAATTACTATGAGATGCAGGATGAGAGTTTCTTGAAAAACATTGATGTTCTTGTTCTTTACTTTGTTTATGGCTCTAGGGATGGGTTTCAAGAGGCAAAAGAGTGGAATTAGGCCAGGATATGTCTCTGTTGGGCAGTCTCCTGTCCCAGATGTTCTTCCAGAGCTCTTTGTTTATATCTGCCCACGTCTGATTTTCTGCCACAGTAAAAAAATATTCCCAGAGAAAGCAAATATTCTCATAGTCTCTAGAGACAAAATCAATGCAGTACATCAGACTATGGCTTTAAAGTCCCAGCACAGACTGGAGAATGAGCTTGAAGCAGAATTGATACACAGACTGTATGAGAGGTCAAACATCCATGAATCCTGCTGGCTGCATGTCTTGTTGCTGACACTGAAGGAAAATGGCAAATTCATGGCAAGATGTGGTGGCACTGACTGGGGCCAAGGAGGCTGTGCAGAGCTCTTAGCAGCTGGAAGGAGCCCTGGGGATGAGGAAGAAGTCCTAAAAGGAATACTGAGAGAAACATGAAAAAAAAATTAAAGTATGCAGGATACTGTATACTACTAGATAAATCTCACTGTGATTCTGTTTTAACTTGTCTGTTAATTAACAACCCTGGCTTGTGCAAATGTGTCTGCTTTTATTTGGTTTCATACTAGCAATGTAAGAAACCCAGGCAGCTCTTCTTTTTCCCTCATTAGCGCTGTATTTTAATGGCTGTTATTGAAGAAGGGTTGGGGTTGGAAGGGACCTCTGGAAGTTATCTAGTCCACCCTGCTCTACTCAGGCAAGGCCACCTATAACCAGTTGCTCAGGACCACATTCAGCTGGCTTTTCAGTATCTCTACAGATGAAGGCTAAACAATATCTCTGGGCAATGTATTCCAGTGCTTGGTCATCCTCACAGTGAAAAAGTGTTTCCTGATGCTTAGAGGAACAACCTGTGTTTCAGATTGTGCCTGTTGCCTCTGATGTTGTCACTGACCACAACTGAAAAGAGTTTGTACCTTCCCTTCAGATATCTACGTTAGTAAGTTTCTCCCTGAGCCTTGTCTTCTCCAGGCTAAATAGTCCTAGCTCCCTCAGCCTTACCTCATAAGTGAAAAGTTCCAGTCCCTCAGACATCTTGATGCCTCTTTTTGCAATCCAATATGTCCATGTATCTCTTGTACTGAGGAGCCCAGAAGTGGACACAATGCTCCAGCTATAGTGGATAAAGAGGAAGGATCAATTTCTCAGTCTACTGGCCTCACTTTGTCTAATGCAGCTCAGGATACCATTAATCTTTGCCGTAAGGACACATCGCTGGCTCATGCTGTCTCGCTGCTTGTTATGCTAAAGACTCACTTCCTACTTAAGCTCCATCCCTGGATTCTTACTAGCTGTTAGCTAGACCTCATCACCTAGCATCGATGCCTGATTGCTCAGAAGATCTCTTCCCCAGGAAGTTCCCCTGATGTTTCTGAAGTTCCCCAGATGCTCAGCTCTGCCGCACTGACAGGCATGGCAGAAATTGTTGCCTTTGCCAGATTTGAGCTCAGGGTCAAGTTGGTGCGCCTCCTGATGGGATCGTTTGGACGTACCAAGTTGTGCACAAAGGCAGAGAGCTTTGCAATGTCTGCTCAGCTGTCTCCAAGTATGGCAGAGCAGGAGAGCTTCTTCTGTTTGTGTCTGGGAGACTTGCAAAGATCCTCATTTAAGTGCACAAGCTAGCTCATGGGTTTGTATATGATTTGCACGTTAGTCACGCACTTTTGGTATTTATACCTGAGAATGGGATTAGCTGCAAATCAAAAGCACAGAGGCCTAAAATAGTTCCACATGGCACAACATAGCTCCAAGTGACAAAGCGTGCATTATTTTCCTCTGCCAGAGCGTCTGGAACAAGCCATACCAAATGATGTGTCACATATTAAGAACAATTTTATTTTTATCCTGATGGAATTCCAGCAAGCTACCTCCAGTGCCCTCACACTGACTGAAAGCACGTGACATGTCCTAATACCTACAGGCTGGACAAGGCAAGTATGTAAAAAGGACGTCTAATTAGTTGTTCCAGAAGGAACTGAAGTGCTGTTACATAAATGTCATGTTTCTGACAGACTTAAAGGAATCTTACAATTTATAACTCTAGAAAGGCTATGAGGTTTATGAGACAGAAAATTTTAAGTTTCTTTTGTTAGGCTTATTGGAACTTAAATTAAATTCAAGAGAAGATCATGTTACAGGTCATCTTAGTCTTTAAACAAGCTCCTATTGTTGGAATAAGATGGTATCTCCAAGTTCAAATTGTTTTGGTTGCATCTTCTAGTCCTGCAAGAAAGTGGAAATCAGTATCTTAAATATAGTAGTACAGTTATTCTAATTCATCTTTTAGAGTAATTGCTATTTATTATCTATGTGCAATGTAACACCTACACAAGCTTATTCAGTGAGTGGGGTCCCATTCTTTCAACATGCTGCAGTTTGATCTTGTTCCATCTGTGTGCATCAGACAAAATGTGTTTACGTTAGATCAGTTTACAAAATGTATTAAGGTGAAGGCAAAGATACATCATTTTTCTGACCAACAACATTTGGAACCATCTTACTGAATTCTGTTATTGTGCCTCTTAGATCTCCAGCTACATGTGTTAGCTACAAGTCTTTCTTGAAATACGGGATTTCTAATTGTGCTTAGCAGCCCAATTTGAGTGCCAATAAGATCCTCAAAACATTTGACTCAGGAGAGATTTTTCCCAGTGCACCAGAAGTATCAGATATTCCTGGGGTTATGAAGGAAACTGAGAAGGAAACAGGAAAAGCAGAGTTTGGAAATGAAAATCAACCCACTGTCCAAAAACTTTTCACAAACTTTTAAAACCATTATGTCTGGAAAGCTGCTCCAGCCAGATGAATCAGATGTTATACCACACTGTTTTCTTGTCCTTTTTCAAGCAGCTAATAGAAACAGTTAGGGTTCTCAAAGCAAAATTTAGGTATTCAAATGTTCATAGAGAGGGAAGCATCTTAGATGTTGAGACACAAAACAGTGTAATTACACCAAAACATTTCAGACACTTTAATGTCAGGATGAGGAGGTGTTAAAAGCAGTTAATAATACAATAATGTTTTTTGAGGTGAAATAAAGGTAAGAGGTAAAAGAAAAAATAATTAGTTAACATAATAATAAGGCTTAGCTTTTAGCAGCTGCTTTATATCTTCAAACCATTGCTAAATTATTAACTAATTAATACCAGATCCTCAACAGGCTAACTGAGTGCAGAGTGGGCTGGATGCCAGCAGAGTGCTGTTGTTGGCTGGGTAGGTAGATGAATGTTGCAATGTGAGTAGTAGGAAGTAGTAGTATTACCATATACAGTGCAGTACCAGGCCCTCTGGTACTGGTTCTAGTAGCAGTAACCTTGTCTTCAAAAGGATATAGTTGCTCTTATGGGGTTGCCTTACATGGAAACCAAAATGATATCAAGCTTTAATAATTAAATTATGCAGCAAGTCAGAGGAGGATGGATTTGTTCTCAATAGAACACAAGAGACTACTTGCATTGGTGACCTAATTGCTGCAGTTTTTTTCTAAAAATATGATTATGATAGCTGATTAAAAGGAGCCAGTGAGCTTATTCACATTTGCCAAGAGCACACAGCAAATCAAGCTTTATGACTTGAAATGAACTCTCTGCTTTGTCCAGATTAAATTAAGAAAGGAGGTCACTGAAGTGAGGAGTCCGGAAGAGCACTTGAGACTATAAGTATGAGAAATGAACAGCAGAACCAAAATGAGAAAGGTGCAAGGGAGACAGAAACCATTTTCTGCTATTACCATTCATTTTCTTCAGAGGCTAGTGAGCAGAGAGAGGGGAAACTTATTCAGGAGCAAGAAACTACAACAACACATCTTATAAAACTGCATTAAAAATATAGTCATGAGAGTGAATGGGCAGTGACGGGAAATCTTTGGCATACATCTAACCGGTACTACGTACGACTGCTGCTGCGCCAAGACACCATCAGGGGAGCTCATTTTGTTGTCTGCCTGAAGGAAACATACCATAAAACCTAAAACAAAATTAGAGAATTCTGACAGTACAGGCAAACAGCAGTTTCTCTGTAATACACACAGGCTTTGGGGCCTCAAAGTACATTCTGGCTTTATAAAGAAGAAGTGGTAAAAAAAATGAATGATGAAGTCCACAAAGGAGAATCCAGTGCAACATTGCAGGATATTGTGTTCTGGCAGCCCCAGCCTTCCTCACTCTGCATAGGTACGATCTCCTCACCTGAAATAGGGAGGACTTGGGTGTGTAAGGGTTGGATTCCTTCATCTGAGGTCCAAGTCTGCATGAGGTACTTCTGTTACGTCAGCTGTCAAGAGAACAAATACCTCTGACCTCAATTAGATGCACCCTTCAGGAGATGAATTGTTATCTAGGCGTGCTTTCTTCCTGTCCACTGTGAGTGAGCTTAGGGTGACTGTAAAACAGATTGCTGACTTTTAGCTTCCAGGTTAGGGCATGTGAATCACAAGAAGCATCATCGTCAAGCTGTTATGTGGACCCAGGTGTCTATCACAGTTAGAAAACAGGGGAGAGAAGCAGGTGAAAGCTCTTTCTCTTTAATGCGATCAGTGCATGGCTATGTTAAAGATTTCTGACAAGAAATCTTCTCTTGGCATTTGGGTCCTTTTTTCTGCTCTGCCTTCTGTCAGTTTGGGTGGCAGGTAGTGTACTGCAAAGGCAAAGGAAGCCTCTGCTCATAGAGGAGCTGTGGAGAGGCTATCAGCTGGGAGACAGGAGATATGGGCAGGTTATGAGATGTTGTTCCAGCTCTTCACAAATAATTTACAGTTTCCTGGCATGGCAAACTGCAGTATTTCAGATTATCATTCCAAAGCTAGTGGAGGATAGAGGATTTAGCTCAGAACACATTATGTCCTGCTTCACTCGATTCACATGCTAAAATGTAGAGATGGTAAAAAATCTCTTCTGCATTTAACTACATACACCACTGGCAGGACATGTGCCCATTGCCACTAAATAACTGTACTACGATTCCAGCTATGTTGAAGATGTCTCAAAAGTAGATTTAATTGCATGCAAATACTAGTTGGCCAGGCTATCTGTGCAAAAAATACATCTGGAAATATGAGCTTCTCAGCTCTTGGTATTTAAGAAGGTTCCAACAGACTCTTCAGCATGTCCACACTTAACAGGCCATGAGCGTTGCTGTGGTGCTCTGCACTGAAGGTTTGTTCTAAAATGCAGTTTTGTTAAACTTCCTTCACGGACCTTCCCTGAACCTGGAATGAGGTTTTTCAAAGGTGTCCTATGGAGAGTTAGCTGTTTCCCAAAGATGAGTAGAGGAAGTTGTTCTTTCTGGTTTTGGATGTCCCTATATAGGCAATTTATGGCAGCTGCTTAAAAATGCTATTGAAACTTAATCCAATAGGTAACTTGCTATGTTAAAAAAAATACATAAAGGGACCATGATATTTTTAATGAGGCTTTTCCATTGGTTTGTATGACTTCTGCTATTTTGTGAAATATACCGCATCCATTACAAATACTTTTATTAAGAGAGGGAATCTTGGCAGGGCCCCAAGATTATTACTCACTGTATTCAAAGGGTACTTGGAGGATCTTTAATTTCCAGCTGTAAACGTGGCGAAGGACAGTAGGTTTAATATTTTCACTGAAGGATTACACCTCTATAAGCGCCACACGTTGCTTATTATGGCAGTACACTGGATGGGAGCCTAAGTCCCAGTATGGGAGTAGAACCCACAAGTAGCTGGCTGTGAGACAGACATGCTACCCATACAGTGACAATGACACCTAGCAGCATGTTGATTTAATAGATCACTTCTTTCAACGGCAATCTCTTGTCTTGCATTTTCATGGTCTGGATCACTGAAAGTTTATTTTTTACTTCAGCATGCATTTATGAAGAATGACACTGCTTTCCTTTCTTGTATAGCTGCTGGCAAATATGAACAATATACTCTTCAATAGTTATGCCCATTTAAAGGTAAACAAAATTTGAATATTTCAATCATCCATTCTTCTAAAAGTTTTAGTGAGAAAAAGCTAGCTTATTTTAAAAATAAGCTAGGGAAACATCTGAATCCACAGAAGGTCACTACAGCCAAGAACAGTTATACCTTTTTCAGATGTTTTCATAGATGTAAAAAATGAGACATCCAGCCTCAAACACTTCAGCCAAAATTTTCAAAACTGGAAGATTTTGTTCACTCTTGCATTTGAATGTTAGATTTGAGACACCCTGTAAATGTATCGTTCGTACTTTCTGAAAATCATTTCTCTCTGAGGTATCTCAAGCTAAGCCCAAAATAACAAGAGTCAAAACTACCCTTTACTTTCCAGGATTTGAAATGGGAAACACGAGCCCTGATATAGTGTGTGTCAGTGCTTGAATATGCAGCGACCAGGTGATGAACCTGCAAAAACAGAAGCAAGAAAAGTAGGGGCATGAACTGGGGCACCACTATGCAGCTCTCAATCTGATGCAAACTTTGTGTGAGCACTGACCTGGTGATGCCTCCACACTGTTTGTTACTGGTTAACAAAGTCTCCTTCTGAAGCACTGCAAATTTTTCAACACAAGTGTTCACCACTTTTTGATGGAATTGTAGTAATTTGTGTCCCCACACATTTTTGTGGGTACTTTGTATGAATACAGTGTCAAAAGCTGACATTCTTTTTTTCTGGAACAAACATGGTATGCGTTAAGGCAGGAGAAAATGGGGTGCAAAAGGCAAGGGGTGGAGAGGTCTGAGTTGAGGGAGTGAAGGCATCCAATGGAAGACAAATTTGTGCATCACTAGAAATATTTGGAGCAATGCTCCCTTGTTGTGCAGCAAAACCCCAGCACTTCTGCCAGTGATGGCACCAGTTCTGCTGACAGGAGCTCTGCTTCTTTTCTTAACTCTTGGTCTGCAGAAGGTTTGGCACCCATCGCCTAAGCATAGATCCAGATTTGCAGGTGCCTGGAAATGGAGCTGAGGGACTGCTGCCCCAGGCCCTCCCAGGCCTGACTCTCCTCTCACTTAAATAAGCTTCCCTGTATTTGAGTGTTTGCATAATCCAGGATTAAATTCTGAGAGCTTTACAATGTGTTTGCCCTCCAGATCTGAAAGTTTGTTTTTGACCATAGCTAATAAATAGTTAATACTCACATTTGATTAAAAGAAACCTTTACTAAGAAAAAAACAAACCCAAAGCAAAACTCATAAACTCCTTAAATATCAGATAGGCTTTAAAAAAATAAATATATATAAATAAAACATTCATGCACTCAAGGGAAAATAATATCATTTTGATCTCAGCTAGAAAATATATTTGTCAGCACTTAAAGAAAAATATAAGTTGTTCTGTCAAGTAACAAATGGAATTTTTAAGATTGGTGAGGATGATACCACTTCAAAAGCACTGCTACTAAATTATCTGTTCATTTGAATGCATCAATTTGAATACATGTTCCTCACTGTAAGATGAAGTCAGTGGGTTTTCAGCTAGTAGGAATTTCTCCATGGGGCTCTCAGGCTGTGCTTAGGCACCAGTTCTCCAATAACCTTCCACAAGATTCAGAGACTCCCTGGCCTCAGGGGCATCCCTATGGCCTCTGAAGCTCTCGGTAAACAGGGAAAATTTCCCTGTTACTCCAGATGGGATCTTGGGTCATTTTTCCTTAATGTAGGTGTAAAAAAATTATGTGATCTAATTATAACAGATGTTTTGCATACATAAGGGAAGAGGAGCCACCTCAAAAGGGAAACTTATATTATTCCTGGATCCCCAAGATCTGCGGCATCTTGAACACCAAGCCAAGTCCAATGAATCACTATCTTATGGTGTCTATTTTCTCCAGTGGCTATGAAGATGGCAGCAGGTCACTAGCACTGACCTAGATAACTAACTTTTCAATATTTGAAGTTAGATGATCTAGCCTATGGTCAATGCAAAGTATTTGAAAGATGCATGCTACCTTAGCAAACCACATATCTGAGAAGAACAACTTTATCTTTTAAAACAGTTTTCACTTCTCTGTCTTTGCTTGGTTTATTCTTGTCATTAAAAACCATCACAACAAAAACGTCATCAAGGATGATCTGGAAAGACAAAAAAAACGAATAGGAAATCATTTTAGACATGAAAAAATGTGTGGTGGTCTTTGCCTTACTGCTGCTGTGCAGCTGAAATTTGGTCTGCACTATTGATAAGACCAAAGTTACTACAAATAATTAATAAGTGTTTTCAGCAATCTAATTCCCTCATTCTACCCATAACAGTATTGAGCACCCACCACAACTTTGCATATGCTCAGTTGCAGTGGGGTCCTGTCCGAGATGTGATCGGTATGTGTATCTCAGATATCTAATTAAGAAGTACGTTTGCAAGCAAATGTCATTATTGAGAAGTCACTTGGAGATTCATACAACTGTTACAAGTTATAAAGAAAAGCAATCAAGGAATTAACTGTTGGGCAAACATTTACCTATGAGTCTATTAATTAGTTAACCAGCAGTTCAAAAGTAATTCTCACAGCTTTAATATGGAAGCTGTTGAATGGCAATGTGTCTATTTAATTCTGTTTTGAAGGAGTTATGATGTTACCAGTTCCCAGAAGCTCCATTAATTTGATATTTTTTTGCAAATCTTAGCATGGTATTAGATTACAATTTCATCTCTAATTTGGAAAACAACAGGAAGACCAAAGAATCAAGTACTGAAACCAGGAGTAGCATCTCAACAGTTTTAAATTACAGAAGTTAAATTAAAAGAGACCAAATGTTATTTTTAGTCAAATAGTTTATAAGCAGTATCTAGAATGTAAAGGATGAACTGGTAATGGTTGGAAAGATGAATAGTTTTTGGCCCATGAGACTGTTAGTTTTTCAAGGAAAAATAAAAAATTATGAATGAGAAGAGTGTATTAAACAAGGACAAGCTTCTCTACAGAAATATACTGGTAAGGTCTATGCAGTAAAAGTGCTTCAATGCTGCTGACATTTGCAGTTACAGAGTTAAAAGGCTTTGAAAGCCTGTTCCTCAGTTTCAAGGTATACATTGCAAGCCACAGAAAAAGGAAAAATTTCCTATGAATCACAATGTCAAAAAAAGTGAAAAAGTGACTGCATTTTTTCCCTACAGTGAAAATATTATAGTTAATGCAATGAGAATGAAATTTGTTAAATTCAGAATTTTTCACTTCAACAGATCTCAGGACTTGGGAAGTTGTCTTATTTGTCTTTAGAGAGACAAAATGGCTGTGGGTCTAGATTGTCAACTCTGTAATTTTCACTATCATTACTTTAACATGGCATTCAGGTTTGTAGATTATATAATTATTTTTATTGGAAAGCACATTTTAGCATCTGGGAGTCATTTGAAAGAATGTAATCAACTTTGTCCTTTTTTTTCGGAGCGTGTCTTCTGTTAATATTTAACCCATAACTGATTGCATAATTTACCAATTTAACCCTGACCAACTTGTGAAATTTATCATCTTTGGCTGTTGCTACACAAATCTATCATAGTAACAGAATTTTTCCAGTTCTGTCTGTACACAATGCTGTTCTTGTCTGTGTCAAGCTGCTCCATGTATGCTGCTCTGCTGTGTTAGCAGGGCTAACGCTGAGAACTGGAATTTCCTAAGTGTAGTGGAACTTCTTCAGGGTAAAGGTTATTTTTTGATTGTAAAAATCCATTCCTTTTCAATACCGAGTCAAACCCTGGCATCCATCCTTACTTTCTACATTTAAGTCTTATGTTTTCAGCCTTCACTCAGTCTAACACGGGGTATTATATAGTATAGTGTAGCTCAGAAGAACCGTAAGATTTGATAATATTAAAAGAATACAAATATGATTATAAGAATGTGCACTACAGTGCTCCTGGGGTGGGATTCCAGGATTCTGTGGCCTTCCCAATTTTCCCAGGTTTTGCAGGACTGATTCCCAAAAAGGATTCAGTTATTGTTGAACTGTGGAGGGCCAAAACCAAGTCTCACAGAAATCAGCATCAGCTTTGTCTTACCCTCACTTTCCTTAACCCTCTTTTTTAATTGAACAATGAGGTCAAAGAGGGGCTAGTGAAAAAGGCCAGCTAGAACAATATAGCAATAGAAAGGGCAATATACATCTTCTAAATAAGGTCTAGGAAAGGTCAATTAGTGAAGAGGTGAGAAAAAAAAAGACAAAATAAAAGGGCAGGTACAAGTGAGAGAGCTATTAAATCAGAGTTGATATCAAGTTGCAGAATAAACCGAACAGTAGAATCTGGTCAGAAAAAAAGATTTCAGGCCCTGAAAGTGCTGAGAGAGAGAATATGTCAGCGAAGACAAGACAAATCAGGATTTGTACACTTTCAGTGAAAGAGTGCCCAACACATCACATGTTATGGGGAGGGAGATCCAGTGTGTACAGTGAGTGTGCAGAAATATGATCAAAATCAGTTTGTTACTTGATTCAAAAGGAGCAGCTTGGATTGCTTAAACATTGAGTCTCCTGATGAGGGAGGAGGTCAGTGTCCTCCACCCAGAGAAAGAGTCGGTACTGATAATAATACAAAATGTTCATGCCTGAATGAAGAAGAGGGGAGTTGAGGGAGTTCCCAAGGCATAAATCATCCCATAGTTAAGTAGAAATTGAGTCTCTCTTCCTGCTATACTAATACCAGAGGCATGATTTAACCTGTTTTGACCCCAGACTTTCATAAAGATAAATTTCTGCACATTTTTTGAGAGATCTCATTGAATGTCTTCAATGTAAGAGCCGTGGTGGCTGCGCACATGGAAGATGGATGGTTTTGCTGTTGTCTGATCTGCAGAGCACTTACACTGTAACCATGCATATTATTGCCCCTGTAATTGCATACATCATACCTCCTGTAAAAACAAACAAATGGACTCCCAAACTCACTTAAAACTAGATAAACAACTGTTCTTTGGCAATGTGACAGATACTTATTGCCTGTGAGTAGCCCATAACAGATAGGAAGGACAAGGATTAGGGTGGATTTGTAAACCATAAATTTGTAGAAATCCACTCAGTCTCCAAGCCAGACTCTTCCCTTAACTTTGCTTGAGTTATGCCAAGGATAAATCTGTTCTTCTGTAGAAACTCAGCGAAACTTTGTGCAGTTTCCCTTTTCTCTGTCAGTCATTTTTGTGTTATAAAAGCTACAGCTTCAGCAGATCTGAGTGAGCCTGGTAATTTTTTCCTCCCAATTTGTAGAAGAATGAAATGTTGCATTTTCTGTGGCTTTTCTTTCTCTATAAAAGTGTACCAAATGAAATTCATTAGACATAAGTGAAAATGCTGCAGAAATGTGATTTTTATCTATGTTCATTCAGAAAGACCTGAAAACAATTTTATCTTTTCTAAATATGTATATGTATAATATATAAAGGGTGCCAAATTCCACTTGTTTTGCCCACAATAACTAGAAGTACAAAGCAATCAATCAAAACTAACCAAAAGGAAAGAAAAACCTTCGAAACAAAAAAAGCCAGAAGATTAGCTAACACTCTAAGCACTAAATTACTTTATGGGTACATTAATTCAACGTTAGAACAGATGTGACATTATTCATTCTAATTTACTTGGCCTATGTGGATTTTGAATGTGGTGTCTGGTGACCAGGGGTGAGCCAGCAGTTTGAGAAATGCCTTGCTTCAGGGCTACCCTGGCCACACATGTGTATCTGTAACTCCAGCTGGAGTGTGTGCAGGAGCAGATGTGATGTTTGGTACAACGTACCCAGAAGCTAGCAAGCTCTAATTGTGCTGTCTTAGCATGACACTGGTGCCCAGGTGCTGCTCTGATCTTTCTGACTTTATCTCAGAATGAGAAAGTCCAAGCAGGTCACAGAGGAATTTGGGTCACAGAGGAACACTCATTGCAGGCAGCTCTGACAACTAAAGATGATCACTCCTTCAGCTCTTTGCTGTTCTTTATCTGCCAGCCGAAAGGTTTGAGTGTACTTCTAAATTCAGTCCAAAGACACTCAGAGGTTAAGGCATTGCAGGTTCACCAGAGCTTTGCATCCTGCACAAATTTACAGTAATCAGCCGCAAAGACCAAAAGCACTTTTTGAACTTGAAAACTAGGTTTTAATTGAGTAAAAGATGTAGGAGCAAATCTACAGTCTATTTTGATTACTACACCAAAAATCTTTTTGTAATCTCTGTTGACTCTCTTATCCCTGCACTTCTAAATGGTGTCTCGATACTTCAGGGTCTGTCTTCCCTTGCCAAGTCCCTCATGCTCATCCTGTGCTCCAGAAATATCCCATCCCATGCTCCAGAAATATCCCTTTTCCTGTCCCCTACCGTACCCTGTTGTTTCCTCAGAGGACAGTGCCTCTCTTGTCTTCGTGGTTCCTTCTGACTCAAAACAAAAGAAATAAGAAGATTTCTTCTGTACTGCCCTTTGAAAGAAACCTGGCCTGCGCTAACATATGGTTTCCATGAAGAACAACAGAAGTCCTCAAAATAACCTCACATTGCTGAGGAATTAGTAAACTCGTCCCACCAACTATGGTCCAATAGTAGCTTGATTCAGCTATAAGCCCCAGATACAATCCATCTTTAATACCTATTGCCTTTCAGGAACCCAGCTCCTATCTGTGCACCCACCTGTTTGGGAAGGCTCCTGCTTCTGTCCACTTGCATCCCCACTGCCTGGGGACACCTTCATCTTCCAGTTCAGGGTCAGGCCTGGAAACTCTTGGGTTTGTACTCCCTGAATCAAAGGCCCTGTGAAGTGCAGCTCCATGGCTTTGGCTGATCTGTATCTAACTTTCCTGTATATATCCCTGTAAATAACCATTGCTTTGATTAATCTGTATCTAACTTTCTTGTCTCCCTGTAAGCAAGCACTATGTTTCAGTTCAAGAACATCCTTAGCAAGGATAAGCATAAAGTACAACAAAGGGAAACACAACAGCAAAGTGACACGAACAGAAGAAAGCCACCTGGAAAATCTGACACCTGTTTTCACCACTGGTTCATGTTTTCTGATTTTAAATGGGATGGGGGAGTATATGCATCTAATGAGACTAGAAAAGACAGAGACAAACTAATAAGTTAATGATAGAAATGGAACAAATGGCAATGATGTTGTATGAATAGGGCAGTATTAGGGCATTAAGAGAAATAAAGGATCAGAAAGGATGCTAGTCCTACTCAGGTGCAAAGTGGACACAACAAAGAGCAGATTTAGTGACTAAATAGCCAGAAGCAACAATAGCTTTTCCATTTTTCTTCTACTTTTTTTTATGGTCTATGTGACAATAGTTTATTCCTCTAAGTCATAGAAACCCAGGCTTACATCCGTTCCTGTTCCAGGAAGGCAAAACAGATGAATAATATTTTCCAGAAGAAGAGTGTCAGTGCAGATCTAGTTCTGAAATGGATCTAGCTTCTTAAGGAAAATACTTAACAACTCACTTAGGTTTGAATCCTTGATGTTTCATTGTCTTGAGGTGATAATTTAACAACAAATAGTTATTTCTTCTTGTGGAAGTGTTGGTGGGTACAGATTATTTCACACAAAGAGATTACTCTCCTTTGCTTGTCTTTCCTTTTCTGTAAAACACTTACCACTGTTACTTGGAAAAATCTCAGATATGTTCTCCACTTGACTAGAAGGAACCAGTGTTGTGACAGCTAGCAGGGGACAGTGCAAGGTGCCTAGTGTTGTTGTTTTATTGCATGTTGCTCCTTTTTATTCTTCTGTGGAATTCTATGCAGAGACAGCTGCTATAGATTGAATAATGCATCTTAAGCATATTAAATGTATCCTGCATATTCAGCACTGAAAATAAATACCAGATTCTCATACTATTGTGTATTGTTTAATAAATTTGGCCCATTGTGTGCCATTTCCCTAGAATGGTTTGTCTTTTCTCTGTTTTGCCATTTAGCATTTTATGTGCCTCTTTTCTTTCTTTTTAATATTAAGATATTACAATCATCCTAGTATTGTTCAGATGGAAACAAGGCTTCTCTTGCAAAGTCCCCAGGTGAACTCTGAAATAAATGGAATATAGTTGCTGTTGCCTGATATTTACATGAATCTGAAACTTCATATCATTCATACCATAGACTGTATTTTACAATCAGGAGGCCAAAATAATGGTTGGCACACTTCCACTGAACTCATTGGAGTTGAACTGCTTTATTGCGTTGCCTTGTGAGCCTAGATATTGCAGGTGGATGTGCTCTAGTCTGTGGAGTGGAAATATCAATGCCTTTTAATATAGCATAACTTTAAATATAACCCCAAACTCCTTAAATTCCTCTAGGGGCATTATGTTAGTTTTATTAATAACTGGGGAGGGTCTTTTCTCCAATATGCTTCATTAGTCTGTGTTGATGGAGAAGCTGTTCATTGAGTCTATTTCAATGTAAAATTGGAAGCATCGCATGACATAACCACTTTACGAGGGTGTTTGAAACTGGAATCATACTTCTGGGAATGAGATCACATTGTAGGCAGTGACCAGTGTGGTTATTTCATTGCTGGAACTACTTGAGGGAAATCACTTCTGAGAATTGCTTTGTTTTTTTGAATGTGTTTCTGTGCTGTATATCTCACTCACCTCCAAGTTCCAGCCTGGCCTTCTGTTACTTGAACTCTCCTCCTTCCCCTCCCCTCAGCCAATGCCAGCTTTTAGCTCATACTTCTCTTAGATTTTCCAGTCCCCAAATGAAATTGTTTCTCCATGGACCACTATATGCTCATATGTTCACTGGTCTACCATCAGGGTCTTTCATGTCACGTGTCGACTTAAGCTTATGCTGATTTGTCATCACCTCGCTTCTGCCTATTTTAGCCATATCTGTACCGGTGAGTAAGGTTCAAATGCTCATCCACAGTTGTTCACATTGTTCAATTACTAGACTGCTTCTGCCACACCAGACACCACTCTTGCAGGTGGGGATATAGGGAACAGTGTGGAATGGAGATGGTTCCCTGTGGGTAGCAAGGGTGAAACAACAGTCTTAGGGAGGATGAAGTTCTGCTATGTCCACACAAGCTACCATGAGCCCCTTAGTTCCCTGAACCATTTTGTATATTAGCAGATTTGTAGATGGTTTTAAATTCTAGAGGGTCTGAGTAAAATTTTTCATGCTCTGACTGAGAAATTATGGCCTGGACTGGGACCACCTCATAAGAAACCACTCCATATGCTGATCCCAGACAAGAACTGGGATCTCATTTCAGTTGTAGGCTACACATGCTATGATGAAAGACTGCCTTTTTCTTTCCTTTTGGTACAATGTTAATCAAATGAGTACTGATACAATACATGATAACAAATAATCCTGGTTTTAAGTCTTAATTAAAATTGTATTTTACCTTTGGAAGAAAGGTTATACTGTGATGTCATTTATTCTGGCTTTCTGTCACATACTTACAGTATATTAAACTATAACTCCAGGACACAAATATCCAGAAGTTGATGGATTTTAGAAAAAAATCATAGTTCAATTTACAAAAATTTTCTGAATATTTATTGATAGCAGTAGCTAAAGCCAAATCATAAACTGAGCTGTAGAAGTACTGTTTGGATTTTTCTGTTACTCAGAAAAATCTCTGCATTGTTTGTATCGGTTCATCAGATATCTGGATTTCTCTGGATCCTAGAAATTGGACAGAGAAAGCATCTGTACCAAAATATCAAGATAAATTTGTATTTAAAATTAGGTAGCTTTATGTGTCTTGAACATATAGTTATGAACCTTGATTAATATCTATACAGTTAACACCACCTGTTCTTTAAACATGCAAGAAATATAAGATTATTAAAAAGTAACATGTGCCTGTACCCCACAGAATCACAGAATAACCAGGTTGGAAGAGACCCACTGGATCGTCGAGTCCAACCATTCCCACCAATCCCTAAATCATGCTCCTAAGTACCTCATCCACCCTAACCTTAAACACCTCCAGGGACGGTGACTCAACCACCTCCCTTGGCAAACCGTTCCAATGCCTAACCACCCTCTCCGTGAAGAATTTTTTCCTAATCTCAAGCCTAAATCTCCCCTGGTGGAGCTTGAGGCCATTCCCTCTCCTCCTGTCCCCTGTCACTTGGGAGAAGAGGCCAGCTCCCTCCTCTCCACAACCTCCCTTCAGGTAGTTGTAGAGAGTAATAAGGTCTCCCCTCAGCCTCCTCTTCTCCAGGCTGAACAACTCCAGCTCTCTCAGCCGCTCCTCATAAGATTTGTTCTCCAGCCCCTTCACCACCTTTGTTGCTCTTCTCTGGACTCGATCCAGAGCCACAACATCCCTCTTGTGGTGAGGGGCCCAGAACTGAACACAGTACTCGAGGTGCGGTCTCACCAGTGCCGAGTACAGGGGGAGAATAACCTCCCTGGACCTGCTGGTCAAGCCGTTCCTGATACAAGCCAGGATGCCATTGGCCTTTTTGGCCACCTGGGCACACTGCTGGCTCATGTTCAGTCGGTTGTCAACCAACACCCCCAGGTCCTTCTCCTCCTGGCAGCTTTCCAGCCAGGCTTCTCCTAGTCTGTAGCTCTGCTTAGGGTTGTTGTGCTCCAGGTGCAGGACCCGGCATTTGGCCTTGTTAAACCTCATGCCGTTGGTCTCAGCCCAGCAGTCCAGCCTGTTCAGGTCCCTTTGCAGAGCCTCCCTACCCTCCAGCAGATCCACACTTCCTCCCAGCTTGGTGTCATCTGCAAACTTGCTAAGGGGGACTCAATGCCTTCGTCCAGGTCATTGATAAAGACATTAAACAGGACTGGACCCAGGACTGAGCCCTGGGGAACCCCACTTGTAACTGGCCTCCAGCTGGATTTAACTCCATTTCCCACCACCCTCTGGGCCCGGTCATTCAACCAGTTTTTCACCCAGGAGAGTGTGTGCCCATCCAGGCCAGAGGCCGACAGTTTCCGAAGCAGAATGCTATGAGAAACTGTATCAAAGGCTTTACTGAAGTCCAGGAAGATACATCCACAGCCTTTCCCTCATCCAAGAGTTTAGTCACTTGGTCATAGAAGGTGATCAGATTACTCTGGCAAGACCTGCCTTTCATGAACTCGTGTTGACTGGGTCTGATCACCCGGTTCTCTTGCAAGTGCTTCATGATTGCACTCAAGATCACCTGCTCTATGACTTTCCCTGGTACTGAGGTCAGGCTGACAGGCCTGTAGTTCCCCGGGTCCTCCCTGTGCCCCTTCTTATAGATGGGCACGACATCAGCCAGCCTCCAGTCCAGCGGAACCTCCTCAGTCATCCAGGACTGCTGGAAGATGATGGAGAGGGGTTTGGCCAGCACATCTGCCAGTTCCCTCAAAACTCTTGGGTGGACTCTGTCCGGCCCCATAGACTTGTGGGCATCTAGCTGGGCAAGCATCACCCTTCACCTGATATTCCTCCAGTTGTACAGACTGCAAGAGGGCCCCATGTGGAGTACTAGACCATGGTAATAGTAACTGTTCTGTTACTGATCTTTAAAAAATACTCTTATCCTCATGAAAGTTATTTGCTCATGTCAGCCGTTAGCAGTTCTTTGTATGCATGTTTCTTGGCTGGTTTGCTGCCATGTACAGCAAGTCTTACTCATTTATTCAACAATCTGTGCAAATTTAACATCATTTGGTTAATGATTTCCCTGCCAAATTCAGAGACAATTGTATTTAACTACAAACCTCATTTTAATATCCTATTTGAAAGTCTAATCAAACCATCGCTGTTTGCCTTTGATTTGTTGTATCTTTGTATGTTGTCTTGGAGATTTTGATGTTGCTTCCTTCCAGTTCTATAGATATTTATAACATGGATCGCATGTTTCTAGAGGCGTAAAAGGGTGGAGAAGTGCTCTCTGATGGGATACAGTTTGGGTTACCAAAGGTCTAAGGATGACACTTAACTTCCCTAAGATGGAGATGCTCTATTAATGACAATGTTAAAAGAAATCAAGCAGCTAAGACTGGAGTGCATGTTGTAGCAATCACGTTCATGGAATTAGCCATGGAACCTCAGGCTTAAAAAATGAATATTAAACATAAAGCCAGTCCTTCGAAGATCTCACAAAAAATATATATTCTAACATCTGCAAATAATCCCTTCTAGCAGTAAGAAAGATACACAGATGAATAACAAAAATTTGTGAGTCAACTCAATAAGGCAGTTCAATTTTAAAATATGAAAATACCTCTTGTAAAGCAGGTCTAACATTTGGTGGGTACTGGGATGGGGTACTGGTTGGCAAAGAGCTGCTGTGAAAAGACTGTAGGATTGATCCAGTGCAGGATTTCCCAAATTCTGAAATCCAAGAGCATAATCATCTCACATGCAATGGGCCCTGTTTATAAACAAGATGATTCTTGTGCTATAAAAATATGCCAGGATTTGGGTGCCCCTTCTAATCACAGAATGAGAGGTGAGTACAGAAAACAGTGATTTTTAGCAATTTTATTCCTTCTTAGTGTCATAGCAGCAGTCATAGGTAAAAAAATAGAAAAATGTAAGCAATCTACTTCACTAGGGCTATATTCTCTTTATAGTTTATTACTGGGATGATCCAACAGCCATGCTTTACCTCTGCAATGAGAGCAAAGCATCCATTTTCTGATGCACAGATTGAGTAATGGTAGTGCCATATTTTGTTTCCAAATTAGAGGAAACGTCACTCAGTGCTCACATTTAAAATGAGAAGGAAGAAAACCATTCCCTTCATGCAGTTAAACAAAAAAAAAAAGAAAGTTAAATCTGTTAAATATCTACTGACATTTGTATGAACTTAAAGCAAAGCAAGCGTCACATTTAGGATTGCCACAGCTTATATATCGGGTAACATTTATCAATTTTTGGACTGAAATATTTTGCTTTTCTGTATAGTAAACAATTTAATTGATCTGTTTATTAGACAGAAGACCCAGGAAAGGCTGCTGTAGCCAGGTAGCTAGGATGCAAAGATGTCCTGTGAGCAGTCTGTAAGTCTACTGAAGCATCTCATAGTAAGTTAGAGGGAAGAGGGAGATGGACCGCATCTATATATGTGCATGCCTGCAAACACAGAGAATTCAGCCGCCTGTGGGAAGCTTGGAAATTATTTAGCCATCTGCTCTGCACATCAGTCAGTCCAAATACGAACAATTTGGATAGCACATGAAGGAGATTTCTCTTGTTTTCTCTTCCACACACATTCAAATCTTATCTTGAATTTGAGTTCTTTAATTCAAAATTATATTCCAGGCTCCAGTCCTACTGGGAAGTAGCATAAAGCATCACCTAGAAAAGTGATTCAAGTGTTGTTATCTGCGTGTGTTTCTGTGCTACTGGTGTATATTTGACATATATCTCTGTTCTTGGCTCCATTATAGAAAGGGCCAGTACTGAATGAGCTAAGTGGCAGAAATCTCTGAGGATCTTTCTTTGATTCCAGCAGGATTCTTAGCAGAATTTTCTTTTATATCTCCCTGTATGGAGAAAACCTTGGTGATTTTGAATCTGCTGTACTTACATTTGCTTTCTTCAGTACTGGAATCTGCCAAGTGCTTCGTAGTTGCTCAGGAGCATCCCAGGGAAACCAGGGTTCTCAGACTGCTCTTGTTGGCTGTCCTGGCAGTAACAGCGGCTTCAGGTCCTTCAGAGCATTTTAAGTCTGTTTGCTTTTTAGGAAAACATAATTTGTTACCTCCTTAAAATATTTCATATATTTTTCTGCCAGCTGTTTTCTGATAGTGTAAAGCCACAGGGCTCCAACTGGACAATTAAGCCTTTGCAGTGTTCCTGCCACGTGCCACCACTGGAGCTGGAAGCCAAAGAACTTTGTCCAGATAGACTTAATCTCCTAGAGTGAGTAAGTGAAATATTCAGTGTATTGTGTTACCTGGCTGTCTCAGCCTTAACACATCCCAATAACTGTCCTACATTTCATATAAGCAAGCAACCTTCCTGAGTTTCATTACCTGTACCAATCTCACCACTATTTAAATAAAAAGGAAGAGCTTTAAAGTGTGAGAGAACAAGCCTCAATATTTTCCCATGGGGCATCTCTGAGTATCTTGACTTCAATATTTTTTCTGCATTTCTTTCAAGCTAACCACATCCAGACTGTGGACGTGCCAGGGAATGCCATTCTGGGACTAATTTACTAGTACTGAAAATGTTATTTCCAGAACTGTCACTTTCCAAGGGAATTTGAGTATCCACAAGTATTTAAACTGTGAGGATCCATTTTCTAACATTTGGGATCCATCTGTACTCCAGTCTAGAGGGAATGAAAAAAGCCACATCCTTCTGTAACCTCCCTGAAACTGTCCAGGACTGTCAAGGAAATTGTACTATGACCGCACTGGAACCAGTGTTGGTGTTGGCTGGTACAGTTCAATGCTTTGTGTAAAAAGGGATTTAAATGAGATCATTTCACTACCCTTTTGGTAAATTCCACTGGGAAACAGCTGGAGGCAATGATTTCATTGCCTTATTATTAGTTGTAATACAGGACACAATAGGAACAGAAAAGAATAGAGGTTGTGTCAGAACTTTATATAAAATTGTTCTCTCCTGCCCAGGACACCACTGGGTCAACAAAATGCTGATCAGACCTGAACCCCACGGGCAGGCTAAAAATGGAAGGATGCCTCAAACAGGGCTCTACAGAGGCTGTTCTTGGCTTAGTATTTTCCTTAATAGACGATGAAATAGAGATTATACAGATGATAGAAACCCAGAAGAAACTCCAAGAATATTTACTGCATGGGAGCCCTTGATTGCAAAACAGTCTTGACAAGCTAGGGACCAGTGTGTTATTTGTCTGGTGAAAGTACTGGCAGGTATACCAGCTATTCATCTGCAAAAATACACAACATAGACCAGGCAGTTCAGTAGAGCAGGAGATTATAGTAGATCAGCTAGTGAACATAGGTCAATAATTCCAATCTGTTGTCTCATTTCTTCTTTGCAGAGATATACAAGCTGTCTTTGTGCTCCGATCTACCCTACTTGGACTCAGCAGTAACCTGCCATTCTGGGACTCCTTGAGAGGGTAAGCAAAGGGAGAGAGTCCAAAGGAAAGGAAACAAGAATGATTAGAGATGTAGAAAATCCATCCTGTTAAACTGACTGAAGGAACAGATGATATCTAGGGTGAATAACAAATAATGAAGGGGAAAACACGACGGCAGTCATCTAGGGAAAAATTAATATAGTCTTGTGCTTTGGACATGAAGTAATATGTTGAATTACTAAAATAAAAAATGGGATTAGGCATTTAGAACTCTCAAATTCTACAAACTGTTAAGAAATAGGTAGTCTCCTGAGTCAGTGAAATACTCAGCTGTACAGATCTTTAAGAACAAGAGTAACAAACAGCTTTCAGATAAGAAAATATCAGAACTGATCCTGCTTTGGAAGTCTCCAGCTTTCTGATCCTTCCAGTTTGGAGTAGCACAGTCATGGTCTCAGCAACATTCCCAAATAACAGCTTTCCTGCAGTGAAAACTTATTGGTGGACTTCAGGTCCAGTCCAAAACGTATTGAAAAGAAAGAAAGAAAGAATATCTGAAGTGAATTAGGATTCACAAAGAGGATTATTTTCCAAGAACAAAAAAACTGTGATCAGTATAGGAGCTGTGTTTGTTATTTATTTAAGAACAATGAGGTTGTCTCTGGCACTGTAGAGGTAGGGGGAAAGAGTGGCATCTTCCTTTCTTATATTTCTATACTCAAATTTCAAATCTGCCTCTTTTGCTGAGAAAATCCAATGATGTTTTGAGCCTATGAAAATAGACATGTTGGCTAGACACTTTCTAGAGCTGATTTCCTGTAATAGACAATGTCTGCTAAGCCAAAACTCTCCTTTGCTGTACAAAGCCTATAGTAGATTAATGCTTGTCTTGATCTCAGTCTTATTTTGGCTGTGCATCCTCTGGGATGTATTCTGGCTCTTATGATTAGTCAAAGTGCATACTGTAAGAACAAGAAGACAAAAAACATAGTCAAACAAAGAAGAATTGGTACTATTCTTTAAGTAGCTTCCTCAGGGGAGTAATACAAAGCTTCATAAACACATCTTTCTGCATGTTCCTGAAAGCCAAGAGTTTTCCCTGGTCAGGTGAATGTGAGTCAGGTAAACTGGAGCTACATTCACATGGTGGTATTTGGACCATGTGGCAGGACAAGTCAGTTCGGAGTGCACTGGGGATACTGGGGATATTCCTTCTGTTGAAAGAAAAATTTCTGTTGCCATGCAGAGATCCTTAATCAAATTCTTATTGGAAAAAGAATGAAAAAGAAAAACCCAGGAACTACTTGAGGACCCTCCTCCCAAAAGAGGTAAATAATCTCAAATAAATAACTCATGCCCTTTATTAAACTGTATGGGTAACAAATGACAGTCAGTGCCTTACAAATGGGATCAGTAAGAAGGAATTCTTCCTACAATCCACTGATGCTTCTTTTTTTGAGAATTGCTGATTTTAGACTCATCATTAGCATATTTACAGCCCCTGTGAATTGCCATCTCTACCTCTCCTTTGCCCATCCACCTCCCTCTAAGCTGCACGAAAAAAATCACCCTCCTGCAAGTACACTGCTTTGGGTTTTGTATAGGCAGTGATAAGAGTTGAGTGTAAAAGACACTTTGATAATTTAATTCAGTTTGCTGAATTATGATTCTGCATGCACCATTAGTTCAATCACAAACCATCTACAATGAGAATTAAGTCTGTTTTGCAACATGAAGCAGACAAGGCTGTGCAGTGGAGCAGTCAAGGGTGTTTAATGTTACATTTGTTGTTGACTTTGAAAACAAACACATGTGCACTGATGTACAGCAGTCTGCAAGTCCCATACAGATGTAACAGCAGCTGCATCTCAGGGATCCTGGGCTTGTGTTCAGAGATGGAAATGATGGAAAAGAGGCAATGCTGACCAAGCACATCACATGGCTGTGGAGGTTGTACCAGACAGGAGCTGCAGGGAAAGTAGCTTTCACCAGCTTAATATGAAATCAAAGGACTTAAAAGTGAAAAATCATAATTAGGAAGTGATGTCTGTGGAACAATAGGTTTAAACAAAGAGTATGAGCAAGAGCACTTTAAGAGGGGTATCACCAATCTCAATGAAGGCTCATAAGTTTGAAAGGAAACTTCATGTCACTGAATTCAGTGCTGAATTCTAATTGGTTTTCCCTTCTAATAATATTTGCCTCGACCTTAGCAGGGCAATTTGTGTCAGAGAGGTAATCTCAACTTCTCCCTCATCACTTCTCCCTCATCACTCCACCCTCATCTCTCTTTCACACCACATTTTAACACTTAGTCATGAGAGGTTGGCTGGGAAACCAGAACCAAACACCACCTAAGCATGGCTGAGAGCCAGATTCCAGCTACAGTTCATTGCATATATTGCTCAAGATCCTCTCCAGTATTTATTTTGGAGAGCATCATTCTGATATTTCCAAAATTAAGTAGCGAATATTTAACGTACTCTTTTCTTCTTTCTTCTGAGAATCAGAACTTTCAAAAAGAATTCCCCAGTCATAAAAGTGTTCTTGGCAGAGAAATTACATTTAACCCCTAATATGTTGTTCATTTATGCTGTAGAAGCCCAGGCTGGTCAAGTGGGAAAGTCAACAGCTTTGCCCTTGAACAGTGCTGTGTAACATGGAAAGGGGTGAGAATGTAGCGATGACAGCTCAGAATTATATCTCAGCACTCCGTTTATCACAGAAATGGTGTAAGGCCATTTTGGCCTGCAGGAAAAGGCAAAGTTGCTCCACTTGGTAATCATTGACAATAGTAAAAAATGAAAACATTTGCCATCTACCTATGACTGGGGACAGTGAAAGGATTTTTTGGTGGTAAATTTTACATCTGTCTTGTTTTGCCAGTCAGTGGTAAAACAGAATATATTGCTGTTTGGATGTACACATTGAGAAGCAAGAGTTTAATTAATTGCTTGGTATACTTTTTCACAAATTACATAAGAAAATATCTCACTGCCTGAAAGGCTATTGAGCCCACAGATCCTTGTGTTTTCTTGGTTTTCTTGTGGTGCAGTTCATAAACTTGAGCTGCTTTATCCAGCACATTTGCTGTATGTGATAGCCAATGACCTGCTCCAGAATCTATTGAAGTGAATACAGGTTCCTCAGGTTAGGCCCCAGCTATTAAACAAACATTAACTGAACTTATTTTTGTGGTCCAAGATAATGACTTAATTTCTGTCATAGGCTGTTGTAGCTGTCTGCTCTCTCAATGGTTGTTTTCTAATATTTTCAGAATCACATAATCAAAATTTTTTAGGTTGGAAAAGACCTTTAAGGTCACTGAGTCCACCTGTGAGCCAAACACTGCCAAGTCCAGTACCAAACCATGTCCCTAAGTGCCAACGGCAGCTCAAGGTCCCATTCATATGACTGGTGCCTTGTGCTACCCTTTGAGCACACATCCCCACCAAAGAGGCAGTTCCTACCCCAAAGAGCTTCTTGCCAATCCCATTATCACAGAAGTTTCCTATTGTCATATTTTTATATTGCAAGCTTCCATTACACTAGGACAGCAATAAACCTATGATGCCCATACTATTTATGGTTTGGTTCATTATATTTCCTTTAAAAAGCAATATAAATGTCTAAACTCCTATAAATACATCAGCATTACTGCTTATCTTGCTTGTTTAACTGGCAGTTTTGTAACCTCAAGACACTGCAGCTGTGTAATCTTTCACAACTTTCTGTTGAAAGAACTGTATTTTTTTTCTCTCTCCCATTTCCATGTACTAAAAAAGGTACTTTGATACACTGCTTGTAAACAAAGTACAGCTGCTACTGATTGCAAATATATTGGCTCGTCCACAGAAATGTTGGGCTGTAAGGCAAGACAGGAATTCCTATAGTAATTTGATATTCTGTGATTCAATCAAATCTAGTTGTATAACAACAACAAAAGAATTCCTGTTTTCTGCCATGAAATCACAATCTCTGTCATGCGGGAACTCCACTGGCAAATCCTTGAGAATGAGATGCTTTAAAATATTTAAAGAGAGTTTTCAAACATTAATGTTTCTGCAATTGTCATGTCTCAGAAGAGAAGATAGTGGAGTGTGGAGTTTTTAGTCTGAATGAAGACTTCTATGGTTTCTGTTTTCTTTTGCAGGGATACATTAGTACAGCCACATTAAACTTGCAGAGGGCAGACTTCGGACTGTTCAGAAGGCTGGTTGATAAAATTCCATGGGAGACAGTCCTTGAGGGCAAGGGAGCCCATGAGAGCTGGGTTCTTTTCAAAAAGGAAATCCTAGCAGCTAGGAGCAAGCCGTCCCCATGTTCCAGAAAAGTAGCTGCTGGGATAAAAAAACAGCTTGGTTGAGCAGGGAGATCTGGAGGGACATCACAAAGATGAGGAACGTCTATGAGCTTTGGAAGAAGGGACAGGCATCTTGGGTGGACTACAGGGAGGAAGTGAGATTGTACAGAGGAAAAATCAGGAGGGCTAAAGCACAACTAGAGCTCAGATTGGCCAAGTCGGTGAAAGATAACAAAAAATCTTTCTATAAATACATTAACAATAAAAGGAGGACTAGGGAGAATATTCAGTCCCTATTGGACGCAAAGGGAACAACTGTGACAAAGGATGAGGACAAGGCTGAGGTACATAATGCTTTCTTTGCCTCAGTCTTTAATTGTAAGGAAAGTTGTTCCCTGTGTGTACACACCCAGGAGTTAGAGGAGTAGAACAGAGCTCCCATGATCCACGCAGAGGCAATTAGAGATTTGCTTGGCCAGCTAGACACTCATAAATCTATGGGTCCAGATAGGATCCATCCAAGAGTACTGGAGGAGCTGGAGGACATGCTTGTCAAACCCCTTTCCATAATCTTCCAGCAGTCCTGGCTGACTCAGAAATTTCCACTTGTCATTGGACACTGGCAGAGGCTGCCCAGGGAGCTGGTTGAGTCACCATCCCTGGGGGTGTTTAAAAGATGGGTGGATGAGGTGGTGAGGGGCATAGTTTAGTGATTGATGGGAATGGTTGGACTCGATGATCCTGTGGGACTTTTCCAACCTAGTGATTCCGTGATTCTGTGATATATTTGATTTTTCGACCTGGGCTTATGCTGTATGGCTGTGGTTATGCACAGTTGCAGTGAAATTGGTGGCAGAAGTAATGAAATCATTTTTACATCTCAGTAGCTGTTTGTTTTTCTCTTCAGAAGTTTAGTTTTTACTTAAAACAACAAAAGCAAAACTTAACTCCTTTTAGTTACAAGCAACTTTATGATCTGCACATCAGCAAAGAAACATTATACGGGGCTGAATAAGAGTCACTCCAGAAAAGCCATCAAATATTCTCATCCTAGGGAGTGCTCGGCACCTAGGGAGATCTGCCAACTTGTGCTGGAAAGATGCCCCTCAGACAAACCTGGGTTGCTGGCTAGAAATGACTTCTCAAAAAATTAAGAAGCTGTACCTTGGTACAATCACAACTTTCAGTCAAAATCATATTAGGATCGATGTCAGCTAAATTGATTTTGAAGAACAGCATTGTTAGTTACATATCACTGATAACTGACCTCTTGGCAACTGAAGGCAGTGCCTTACACGTGCATAGATTCTGTCCCAGCTGTGTAAGTCAGACCCTTTGGGTACCCTTTTAGGGACAGGGAGGTCAGAAGGAGAGGGTAGAGAAAGAAGAATTTAATACTGTAACCTTATCTGGAGTTGACCTTGGTTCTCATTTTCTACTATGTTTCACACCTGACTTTTCTTCTGAGATGTTTGTTTCTGTAAATCCATTAAATGATTTCACCTTTCTGTCTTATCTTAAAGTGAATTGCATTCATTGGTCACTTCATCTCACTGCCTCCCATGTAGGGAGCTGGAAGAAATCTTGAAATGTTCGTTGTGTTCATTCTGTGAGGGAGACTGTCCAGGACATCTGGGAGTTTGTGAACTAGGTGGAGAGAGGGTCATTGTGCTGGAGGACACTGTGCTGATCTCCAGGAATCAGAGGCCAGCCCTGGCCCAGATATCAACAGTTTTTCTGCTTCTGCTTCATACAAAGAAGGAGAGGGAGACAGAGAGAAAGAGGGAGGGGACAGATTGTGCCTGAGCATGAGCTTATGCTGCAACCAGGATGTGACCCTGAGCTCAGGAATGCACCTGGACATTCACATTTTGTAAGAACTCTAGGGCAGATTCCCTTTTTAATTCACTCTATGATATGTGTTTGTCTTTCTTTTGCTGAAATAACTTGCTTATGCTCACTCCAAGCTGGATGCCCTGTCCCTGGGAAGGTTAATCCGTACATTGACAACTCTCTGCATTAAGAGTCTCTCTTTAAAACAGAAAGAGGAACAGTTCACCATGGCTAACTTGGAATAGCAGGTGGCAATTTAATTGGAAGATGTAAGCTGCTTACTACTAATTTGCATGATTATAAAATTTTGTAATTGCCCTGTAAAAGTTAATTTGGCACCAGGTTCAGTGAAACTCAACTATGTTAGCATGATATTGATGTGTGTATGAGATTTGCTGTTGCTGTTTGATATGTTCCCTGCTGAAAGACCAAAGGAGGTACCTGAGGGGGTTATTTTTAAATATATACACGCAAACACACAGAGGTAAATCTCATTGTAATGACCCCTGTGGGGCCTGGATAAATGTGTGTTGTATCAAGGAGTTCAGTGCAACAGGAGATGGTAATTCATTCCTTCAAAATAATGAGGAAATATCTAGTTTGAATTGAATATCAGTATCTAGTAAGTTTTATGAAGATCACCTCATTGATTAACATTTAACCTGCATTTTAAAAAGAAAAATGTTTAAGAAACAAAAATGTACACTTATAAGCTAACTATAGCTTCAGTGAGGAACATGAGAAAAAATATGGTTTGGTATTTAGGCCAACCTTGTATAAGCATTTGCCCTAATACAGCTAATTAGGAAGGAAAAATTGCTTTTGTTATTGGGCATGCATAAAGGAGAGTTTAATGCAGAGCTTATCTTAGTGACGCTTGACTTTGTGTGTGTGTGTGTGTGCATTCTGTGCCTGCCTGCTTCAGGCACTGTATAGACATGTCTCGCAGGCTGCAAGATGCAAAAGGTTTCTTCCGAGCAGTGCAGATCCCTGTTGGAGGTCTCAGGGCAAGCCTGCAGGAATAAGGATTTGTGCTGTGTTGTGGAGAGGGATTAGCTTGAGTCTCCAATGTGGCGCGGGGCTCGGGGCCACTGGCTGGTCAGTGAATGGCAGTCAGTGTGTCTGCCAGCCCCTGTGCTAGACCCCAGGCTCTGCCTCTCCACTGGGAGCCTGGAGCATGGGGGCATCTCTAAGGCAAAAAAAAGTGCCCTTGAAAAGCTGAGAGGAATGCCGTATTTGCCATCTTCTTCCTTTGCCCCTCAGTGTAAGGTGGCAGACCAGAGTGGTGTGGAGGGTAGTCAAGGGCAGAAATAAGCCAAGAGAGGAAAGGTGTAGCAAGAGTTGTGTCAAGATGCCTGATTCCAGTTATACATTTACACCAGCAGAGAACAAACTATGCTTGACTGAATCAGTACATCAGACAAGCACATATCTCACTAAAAGTGCAGTAACAGAGTCCCTGATCTTAAATATTTAAATTAGTAACCTGTCCACTTGCCTCAGTGGGCTGGGACCTTGTGTCGCTGAATACAAACTCACACAAACATGTATATTGTGTTTTAGCCGGTAATAATTTCTGAGCTCTTTTTTTCCTCTCTTTCTTTTCTCTCTCAAACTTCTTATATTCCATTGTATCTGTAGGAAAGAAATAAGGGGAAAGTTGCACGTAATGTTTTTAAATATAATATCCAAGTTAACCTCACTGAGCATGGCACGGATGGGTGGATGTCTGTATGCTGGTCTGCAGGGCATAAAGGAGGCACCTAAAGACAAAGGGATGAAGAGTGTTTTATCTGTTCTCGCAGCAACAGGGTAAGTCCCTGACAAAAGTGTGGTAGGTCATGATAGCAAGCCTGGAAATATACCCTTGCAACTGAGTTTTGTAGGTGTTAATGGGAAGAAAGCTGGAAGATTCAGAATAAATTACTACTGTGTGTGAAAATATAGTTAAATGTATAACAAAGTTTAATTATTGCATTATAGTCCGTTGATAAATTCTTTTAAGTTGGAAGCATAGGAAAGTTTTTCTAATGGGATGCTGAAAGATATGTAGATAAAGACATAGTTAGGGAGGAAATTGGAAATCTGGAGATCTGAATCTTTTACTCAAATGCTTTAAAGTCATTCAGGTGTTCACAACTATTTAAAACCTTCACTTGTTTTGTGTGCCTCAAACAAAGCAATGAAGCGCACTGCTATAAAGAGCCCAGCCCTGCTTCAGCTGAAATTCATCTGACATAGACGAAACAAAACATAATCCCCAGAAGACCAACAATGGCCTTTCATGTGCAACATTATACTTACTGAATGAGAGGAAATGTAGGCATGCATCAGAGTAAAGTACTCTTAAAAGCTCGTTTGGATGGTATGTATTTTACCTAGAGGGAAAACTACTGTATATGCAAAACTCAGATGAATATTTACAATATCCAGGAATGGGGGGGGAACATGCCACAAATGTAACCATCTTCTGAATAGTCCAAAACCAAATTGTTCTCACTGCTGTTGCTGAGCAACAGTCCCACGATGGGACTCAGCCTGTGCAAATGTATGGTGGGAGAGTCCAACGTACCCAGAGAGTGAGAAATCAGAGTACCAGGAGAGGCGGAGGAGGAGGGCTGGCATGGCTGAGCTCCACTTCCTAGCAGTTGTGACCCCCCTAAGTACATATACTCACCGTTCTTCTGACCTTTTGCTGCTTCCCTGCTCTCATAACAGGCTTAAAATAAATAGTGAAGCAAGACTGGTACCAGGGAGCAATGGGACTCTGGCTGTTGTTGTAACAGGTCAGTTTGTATTTAGGACATTTTCTATGAAGTAAAGTGTTAGCGCTTCTTCTGAGGTGTTCAAAGGCTATGAAACTCTGGGGAGGGAGAGGCAAAAGCAAATAACAAGTCTACCAGACTTGTTATTCATGGGATTTAAAAACAGTGTCCCTCTATGACTTCAGCTATAAAGACCATTTGTGCTCTCATTGGGTAGTAACACAGGAAAAATTCACTCTCTAAAGGGAAAATAATCCACTATATTTTAAAATAGAAATTCTAGAATGCTGAATCATCTGACATAGTATGATATCAGTTTTCATTCTCTTCCTTCAGATGGTTATTCTTTAAACAATGTAGAGACACAGAAAGGAAAAGGAAGCCACAAAAAAAACCTTGTTCAACTAATGCTAGTAGACCATTCTGAAGTAAAACAATTAAAACTAAAAACAACCAAAATGTGATTTGTGGCTGGTGGGATGACTTGAGAGAGCTCACTGTACTGAAGCACATTAGGAAAAATTTTTTCACAGAAAGGGTCATCGGGCAGTGAAACAGGCTGCCCAGGGAGGTGATTGAGTCACCTTCCATGGAGGTGTTTAAGGCACGGGTGGACGAGGTGCTTAGGGGCATGGTTTAGTGTTTGATAGGAATGGTTGGACTTGATGATCTGATGGGTCTCTTCCAACCTGGTTATTCTGTGATTCTGTGAAGTGCAGAAAATGGTACATTGGACCAGAGATAATTCAAATATGTGTATGACCAACCTGGTAATTTAGAAGTTGGTTGATTTTGCTGTGATCATTCAAAGCGCAGTGTAAAGCTGACAGTCCTTTGGGTGGAGGGGTAAATCTGAGCTTGCCCTGGCTTTCATAATCTGTGTGTCTTATAACACTTTTTATTTTAGATATTTCTTTAAAAATTGACGTGCAAGATCATTATTTTTCTGATAACTTTGCCACCACCTTTGTGGTATTTGTGGTATGAAATAAACTCTGCCTAATTTTCATTTTGTCTCCCTGAAATTATTAGTCTACATGAAAGTAACTAAGAATATGGTCTTCTAGGCTGAGATGTCAACGGTCAAGTTGACCCTTTATAGGAAAAGGCTTATGGGAAGGGAAAGAAGCATAAGAGCAAAATGAACTGCTTCTGCCTTAAAATGTCTTATTCCAGCTTTGAAATGTGGTATCTGGTAACCGTTCTTAGTGATAAATGAACACTCAGTGTCCATGTCCCAGTCCCCACACTGCTAGTGCTGTTCTGTCTATGTGTGTGAACTGGTTTCAAAGTCACCACAGCTGGATCTCACCTTAATATTGGACCAAACTGAGTGCTAAGTGTAAACAACCTTAGCCTTTCACATGCTCCAAGTCAAGATCTCATCCCTGTTGGGGAGACAGAGAAAAAAAAAAAGAGACAGAAACAGTAACCCCATATGATTCCAATTCCTTGGTTCAAGAGGAAAACTTCCTTTTAAAATAATGGAGAATAAACTTTTCTGACTGGTTAGACTGACTGCCAAGCTTCTGCTTTTGGAGTAGTGGTTTAATAGAGTTCCTTGCACATGCAACAGGCTAGGTGGAAAATTGCAGAAAAGCACAGAGGAAACTCTCACAATATATTTCCCCCCTATTATTTCTCAGCCTATTTTGAAATTAGGAAATCATATGGAAACAGCAGGAGGATTCCTAGCCTTGCGTTATTTCCTTCCCCTGTGATCAAGAAGTTTTATTGCTGCATGAGCCCTGCTGCCTACCACTTCAGAGAAACTCAGCAAGAGGTAAGGTTTTTCTAAGTGTGGGTGGTCACGTCCGTGTATTCAGAAGAAGCAATAGGGCTATTCAGCTAGAAAAAAGTGGCTTGAGATGAAGTATGGAAGAATAGTTTTCAAAGAGAAAATAATGAAGAACTTACAAAAGCATCCAGAGAATTCATTCTTTTATTATTTTTTTCCCTTCAGTAATTGCCACTGAAGAGGCTGGCACTGAAATGACATCATTAAGTCAAGTTATCTCACTTGTACACTTGTGGGGAAAATTGGATGAAATGCAGGGAAATTTCCCCAGGCCTCAGCCTGTTTTACTGGAAAGTTCTTCTACTGGGGAAAGAGAGTCTTACATACAGAGACACATCCTGCTTGGTGGTGTAGGCAAAAGTACAGATATTTTTCAATAGTTGCGGAGTTAGATTTGGAGTTTCTAATATTTTAGTGTTATTTGTGTGTTCAGATATTTACATACATATCCACCTTTTTGAATGCATTAGCATTATAAGTATCAGAGCGTGTTGCTTCTTTTTCAGAAGGTGTGTACAAATGAGTTTCCTGGGAGGCAATTTCATCAAAACAAGCCTTAAATTTTGCTTTTAAGCAAATAGTGTGTAATATTAGGAAAAAAATATCCACTATTGAATATTAGAAACATACTGCTCATAAATAAGCAGCAAAGGAATATTGGCACAGACCATGCAGTGGATAATGTAGATACATGAGGAAAATCATAGAACCACAGCATAACCAGGTTGGAAGAGACCCACCAGATCATCAAGGCCAACCATTCCTATCAAACACTAAACCATGCACCTCAGCACCTCGTCCACCCATGCCTTAAACACCTCCAGGGAAGGTGAACCAACCACCTCCCTGGGCAGCCTGTTTCAGTGCCCAATGGCCCTTTCTGTGAAAATTTTTTTCCTAATGTCCAGCCTAAACCTCCCCTGGCGGAGCTTGAGGCCATTTCCTCTTGTCCTGTCCCCTGTCACTTGGGAGAAGAGGCCTCCCCTCAGGTAGTTGTAGAGAGCAATGAGGTCTCCCCTCAGCCTCCTCTTCTCCAGGCTAAACAGCCCCAGCTCTCTCAGTCGCTCCTCATAAGGCCTGGTCTCCAGCCCCTTCACCAGCTTTGTTGCTCTTCTCTGGACTCGCTCCAGAGCCTCAACATCCTTCTTGTGGTGAGGGGCCCAGAATTGAACACAGGATTCAAGAAGCGGTCTCACTAGTGCCAAGTACAGAGGGAGAATAACCTCCCTGGACCTGCTGGTCACGCAATTCTTTAAATCTTTAAAGAACTTTGTGTAATTGGAGAAAGATTAATTTTTTCAAGCAAACCCATGATTAACTGAATTTTTCCCCCCAGTATAGCTAATATTCCTCAGTCTCTTCCATAGGCATATAACGGAAAAGCATAATGGCAGAACTCTCAGGGTTTTTTCCCTTATAATATTTGATATCTCTACATACGGTTCAGTGATACATATGATAGCACCTGCAAGTAACTTCTCTGAAGATCATAAGGAAAGGATCACCTCTACACTTAACTAATTTTTTCCTGAGGTTAGTCAACTAAAATTCAACAAGAAAAAGAAGCAAACACTCCAATTTTCACGTATTTATGCATTTATTTGGTTATTAAATATAGTAATGCAAAGTCATTAGAATTAGAGGTGCTATTTAAAGCACAACTGTTATCTTGTCTAAATTATACCAGACATCCTAGTTTTCACAACATATGAAAAACAGTCCACAAAAAGCCTGGAGCTTTCAGTTTTCTTAGAGAATATGTTTAATGTTGGAAGGACAAACCTGGGAAACAATGACATGGAAAACTAGCAGTTTTTTAAGAGTAACATTTTCATTACAAATTTCTTACTACCAACTTCATAAACCAAAGCTAATTTCTCTCTCCGGAGCACCTGGATGCTGCAAGATTTTGCTTTAGAGTTGGCCCTCAATTCCTCCCCTCACACTGATTTTCAGCCTGCGGTGGGAGATGAGTGGTGTTGCAGCGTTCTTGAAAGCAGAAAAAAATCTGCTCCTCTGATATGAATTTACAAAGCAAAATGGTCTTTTTTTTCAAGACCTGCTATGTGCTTTGTGTACCATCACACGGTTAGAAGTGGATTAATTTATTTTCTACACTTTCTGCTATCTCTTGTCACTTAGGGGCTATCACGCCTATTGCTCACAGCCATGGGAAGGAATAACTCATCTATGTGTTTAGAAGGCATTAGAGGATATACATGGTCAAATCTATTGCTTTGTATCATACCTACCGTCATGATTGACGAGCTTCACATTGCTGTTCCTCCATGGCAAGGAGGGGAGGGAGCTCTAGAGCTGTACCTATGATTTGCTCAGAATAAGTGGTTGCTAACAGAGGAGTCTAAATTTCTTCATTTTGTTCATGAAACGTCTCACACACATCCTTGCCCTCATTCAGAGCCCTTCAAAGGAGAATATGGTTGCTGTTTCCTACCACAATGCAAGTTAGCCTCTCCTTTAAGTAAGATGTTGCACTGAGATTTTGCCAGTTGTGCTTTAAGCCACCTTTCTCCCATGTCTGGACACAGAGGACGTGTCAGATCAGGAGAGGGCAAAGCCAGGGGAGTATTCCCAGTGACTTTTGTATGGTAGAAAATGTCACTGTGCAATCTTTTTGGAGGCTCAGCCTAGAGTATAGGGCAGCCTGTGCCCTGGCTTCAGTCACAGTGCTGCCTTTCCCTTCTGCAGCACAGCGCCGTTACCCAAGCACAGTGCAGAAGCGAGCCCACATACATGTGATGCATACAAACTGCTTATTGTCTTTCTGTCAGAAGCATCACCAAACAGTGTTACTTTCCCCAAACAAAAGCAGATACGGATTGCAGAGCTGGCAAGAAAAATAAACAGCAACCCTGTTTAAGTGAAAACACTGCCAGATGCCATGAGTAACACAGAGAAGTAACAACAGACTGATGCTGAGGAAGAGTAGCTTAATAGTTTTAATAGAATTTTTCTTTCCTCTGGCTGTTCACGAGAGCAGTTAAGCTGCAAATGCCTTCCCACCTCCCTTTTCTTTACAGAGCAATGCATACTCTGAGCTGAATACCTTGGTTTAATGACTTTGTATTCTCTCTGCTTAATGTAGTAATGTAAGTATCACTGAACAGGTTGGGGTTTGGGCCAGTCTTAATGAGATAATATCTTGTTAGGGATTGATCCCAGATACATATAAGGGGCCTTGCAGTTGCAATACACTGCAGATTCTGCAGCTGAGTAAAACAAACAGAAAATTACTGAGACGTATGAAGAAATGCAGAATACAGATTCTTAGTCCCCAGGACATTTCATGCTCTGTGAATTGCAGACTCTTGTACCAGGCTTATGCAGTCATTTATTTTTCGTCTGCCAAGCATGGGTGGCATCATTTGATAGGCAGTATGCTTACTTATCTGTTTTTGCGAAGTAATGCTTTTGCACATTTTTATTCATTATAAGCCATGAACAAGTGAGGTGCAATGTTCCACTTAAATAGTTTTACCATGCAAACAGCAGCATTGCAAAACCAGGTAAAATAAAATTAAATAGAATTCTAAAAGCAGTATTACAGAATCCAGGCAAAATGTATTTCCTTAAGTATAATTTATCTTTTTCTAATAGTTCACTTTGTGCCGTGACAGGAGTGAAATGTATTCCACGGTACAATATTGTTTCCTGGGAACAAAAAGGTGATTGACACCTAAGTTTGAATTATTGTGAATATGTGGAAAAACAGGATTTTACACATTGACAAAACCAATAACAGGTTTGAAAACCTTGTTTATATTAGGACAATTTTAGTACAGAAGAGCCAAATTTTTAAAAGCAGAATGATCTTCATGCAGCAGGCTCTAGTTGTCAATGAAGCACCATTCAGCTAGAAGGAACAGCTCTGTTATTGATGATGCTCAGTCAGCACTCTGTGGAGTTAAATCCTACATTTCCTTCATCAGTGGAAGCAGGGAATCAACCATAATAGACAAATCAAAGATTTCTGATAAACCTGGAGTGGAAATGATGCATTTCTGATTACAATGAGATTTCTGTTAGACAATGAGCTAAGTACTGAAATCCTTCCTCAGCGATAATTCCTTGCTTAGCCAGGACAGTACAGCTTCAATCCAATTGAGCTTTTGCTGACTAAAGATCAACCATTGTCTGACCGCCGCTCTCCCCAGTCCTGGCATCTCTGGGAGATCTGTGTGCATCCTCCAAGGGCTGGGCACTCCAGAGCTGTTCACTCATCTTTGTCTTTAACTAATGCCTCTGCAGTGAAAGCAGTGTGTGTGTAAATGGAAATAACTGAAAAACAGAGAATGCTGCTTCTAGTTTTCTCAAATACAAACTGAATCTACTTTTTGTAAAGGACAAAAGAAACTCTGCATTCCAACGGAAACATCTGAAGAAAAACCAGGAGCTCATATCGTCAGAGCTTTGTTTGGCCAGAAAATTGGCCTTTCATATTCATAGCTCTTGGGCTGACTTGTGTATTCACATTGCCTGCATTGTCGGGACACTATGAAACAAATTATTCTACTCTGCCTCTCTCCAGAAAAAAAGGGCATAAGCCTTCATAATTTGAGAGAAAATATTTTTTCCTCCTTAGATTGTAACTAGGCTGTTCCTGACAAACAGTTTTACACAATTACTTTACCTTCCAACTCTTACAGTACTGTAGAATTTTCAAGAATAAGTGACCATTAGGAAGCATTAGCCAAGAAGTGAGAACCCTAATTACTTTTCCAAGTTAGCAAAAAATGAAAGCACCTGAGTTCCTGGAGGGCTGGCACCTTTGCAGTCCTTTTCAATAGACCTTTGCTACCTTTGCCTAATTTTATTTCAGATGAAGTGGAACATTAAATATAACGCACTTAGTAACATTAGCCCTACTGCTTTGTTTTCTTCTTTAAAGAAATCCTTACTTATTCTTACTGCAGCCTCACTCTCACTCTATGAAGAAGCATTGAGAGTGTAGACTTTTACTGCAAAATATCTTTTGCATATGCAATGAAACCTAGATGTCCATATGGCTTCCAAATGGTCCATGCTCAGCTGAGAAACAATGGGGTTCTGTTGTTTCTTAGATAAAAGAGTATCGAAACCAATCTGGCTCATATAGATAGGTCTGGTTTCTTTTACATTTAAGTGTATGCAGTTTTTTCGTCTCGATAGGAGAATAGCTGGTTGCTGTTTTCTTATGCATGAATAATGCCCCCCCTACTTCAGCTTGACTTGATAAGTTGTACCATTGACCATTATGCATCAGTTTTGGAGATAAAAGCACTGTTCCTCCAAGAAGAGGCACCGCTCTAATCCTGTCAGACTTTCTACAACTAGAGGAGCATTCAGACTGTGTGGTGCTGCAAGCCAGGCAGCATCTCTAACATATAGTGTGTTCTGTATCTTGCCTTCTTCATCACCCATATACATGTATTTGTTCTATCGTAGAATCATAGAATCACTAGGTTGGAAAAGACCTCTTAAATCATCAAGTCTAACCATTCCTATCTGCCACTAAACCTTGAGTACCTCGTCTACCCATCTTTTAAATACCTCCAGGGATGGTGACTCAACCACCTCCCTGGGCAGCCGGTGCCAGTGTCCGATGACCCTTTCTGGGAAAAAAATTTTCCTGATGTCCAGGCTGAACCTCCCCTGGAGCAGCTTGAGACCATTTGCCCTTGTCCTATTACCTGTCACTTGGGAGAAGGGGACAGCTCCTTCCTTTCTACAATCTCCTTTCAGGTATCTGTAGAAAGCAATAATGTCTCCCTCCCCTCAGCCTCCTCTTCTCCAGGCTAAACAACCCCAGCTCTCTCAGATGTTCCTCATAAGGCCTGTTCTCCAGCCCTTCACCAGCTTTGTTGCCCTACTCTGGACACGCTCCAGAGCCTCAACATCCTTCTTGTGGTGAGGGGCCCGGAACTGAACACAGTATTTGAGGTGCGGTCTCACCAGGGCCAAGTACAGGAGTATGTACTCCTTGGCCCGTTACCCGTTAATTGCTTGCCATGGTAAATCAGATATTTATAAAAGCATCTGTATTCATGTACAATGTGGGTGATGTTTTTCCCTTCTTCTTCATACAAGTATGGTCTATGCTAATTACAGCAAGCCTTTTGGGAATATTATAGGATTAGAAGCTTCTCAAAACTGGTAGTTAAGTACTTATCATCAGGAATAAAAGAATCAGACCACTTTTCTTTGATTTTGCAGGTGATTTTCTAGAACAAGGCTTTTTAATTGGATGTCTTGGCTCTGTGAGATAAACACAAATTTTGTTTCTCTACATGAAGAGTATATATTAGAGAAAAAATTGTGGAGTGCAGTAATACTGTCCATTATATAAATATATATTTTTAGTTCACACTGAATCTCCATATCAGCTAGGGTTTTTAACATAAATGAAAGCATATTGGCCTCAGGGGCAACCAGTCAGGAATACGTGTTCCCTAATTATCACTTTGATGCAGTTTTACAGTTTTTTTATCAGTTTGATGCAGGTAACGTACATAGCTTTAATCACAGTACATCATTGTCTGTGATGGTCAGCAAATACCTGGGTCATCTTTTCATCTTACAGTTCGATGTCTCAAAGATAAATGCCTAGAAAGACTCTTTTAATACCTGATTACTTGTCGGTGCATTATGGGATGCTCACCTTGATCACTAAGATGCAGAAATTGCTTGGAACAAAGACGAAATAAGAACACTAAATCTTCTCCAAAATGTATCTATTTCTCTGATCTTTTCAGGCTTATCAGCAAGTTTGCTGATGGAAAAAGTAAAAGTGGAGTTCTATTTAGAAAGAGTGGTAATAGACCAGCTCTCAGCTTCTTCCAAATATCTGTCAAAAGCAAAAGTATTATAAATTCATCATGCGTTAATCATATATACCCACTAGGGAATTTGCTGTTTCCAGATAGAATGTTCAAGGACTATTTCCAAATAGAATGCTTTGAGTTAGAAGGGACATTATAGATCATCTAATTCCAACCCCCATGCCGTGGGGGACACCTCCCACTACATCAGGCTGTGCAAGGCCCCATCCAACCTGGCCTTGAACACTTCCAGTGAGGGGGCATCCTCAACTTCCCTGGGCAACCTGTTCCAGTGCCTCAGCACCCTCATTGTGAAGAATTTTCTCCTTATCTCTAGTCTAAATCTTCCCTTCTCCAATTTAAAGCCATTCCCCCTCATCCTATCACTACATGCCCTTGTAAAAAGTCCCTCTCCAGCTGTCTTGCAGGCCCCCTTCAGTAACTGGTAGGTCACTCTAGGGTCTTCTCGGAGACTTCTCTTCTCCAGGCTGAACAATCCCAACTCTTTCAGCCTGTTATTGTATGGGAGGTGCTCCAGCCCTCTGATCATATTTGTAGCCCTCCTCTGGACCTATTCCAATGGTTCCATATGCTTTTTATGTTGAAGATGTCAGAACTGGACACAATACTCCAAGTAGGGTCTCACAAGAGAGGAATAGAGGGGCAGAATCACCTTCCTCAACAGGCTGACTGTGCTTCTTTTGATGCAGTTGGATACAGCTGGCCTTCTGGGCTGCAAGTGTGCATTACTAGCTCATGTCAAGTTTCTCATCAATGAGCACCCCCAAGTCCTTCTCCACAGGGCTGTATTCAATCACATTATCCCCCACCCTGTATTGAAACTGCAGATTGCCCTGACCCAGGTGTGAGACCTTGCACTTGGCCTTATTGAACCTCATGAGATTCACACAGGCTCACTTGTCCAGCTTGTGCAGGTCCCTCTGGATGACATCCAGTTCTATCAGTGTGGCAACTCCACCACTCAGCTTGTTGTCATCTGCAGACTTATTAAGGGTGCACTCAAACTCGCTGTCTATATACTTGATGAAGATATTAAACAGCATTGGTCCCAGTATGGACCCCTGAGGGTGTCCCATTAAAGCCCTTTCTAGGTCACACATTATTCCATTTAATTTAGCATTATGAAATGCAGTTTATGACCCTGTGGTTTGTGATGAATTCAGACTGACTCAGAAGATGCTGGAAGGTTACAAACTGGGTCTGTACCTGATCTTCTCTGTGTACTGGGACTCCCTATCTGCTCCTGTTTGCATTACGTAGGATGTTGTCAGATTTCTAAGGGCTCTCTGCAAGCCAGTAGGAAAGCTTGGTTTCACTGGGCTGGTCATGGTGAGTACTGTGGATGGGCTCTCACCCTGCAGGACAGATCTGTTGGCTTGGAATTATTATCAACAGTTAGGAAAGCAAAACTGATCATGGAGTATCAGCTAAAGAATTCAAATCCAAAAGGTTTTGATGCAAAGAAGAAACGCAGGGTGATGGTGCAAGGTTGAATTACTAGTATGAATCTGTTCTGATGGATGTGGTCATTGGTTTGCATTTCACAGTTCAGTTAACATTTATTTCAAGTCTTAGAAGAAAACTATGGAATTTTCCAACCCACTCAGACACTGTGGACTCAGGAAATTCTGCTAGGACCAAAAAATCATGAGATCTGTGTAGTAGGGTCTTTTTCTTTGGAAGCAGTGAGTGAGTGAGCATTCATGCATTTACCCTCCTAGCCTGCCTTACCCTGGGCCAGCAAATCAAATGGCATGGCATTAACACAGCAGCAGCTTTGGAGGCAGTTGGCAACAGACTTTGAGAGTCACCCAAGCACAGTATGTGACAGAGGTGGCCCAGAAGGTCCCATTTAGGAGAGAGCAATTACCCAGTGGGGGCTGTGAGACCAGAGAAATGCCAGTGAACTGCATGTAGAACAAAAAGGGGCAGACTCAGTCTGGGTCATACTCTGGCACGTGCAGAGGAGAGCAGGTCGGAACATGGTTGTTCCTGTGGCAGGGGAAGACCTGGGGAGGGGAAAGCTGCCAGTAACCGAGGGAGCAGGGAACAAGAGAACTTAATAGCTGTGACAAATGAGCTGCAAGCACAGATCACACAGAGAGGAAAAGAAAGAGGAGCACTGGGGGTGGTCAGGGCAGCGAGCTCCTAAAGTGGCTGCAGGCAGCCACCCCAGTCCCAGCACCACAGGACTGGCAAAAGGAAACAAGTGAGCAAGCTAATTAGTGGCTGCTGTAAGGAAAAACAGAGCCACAGAAAGGCTACTTTCCACACAGGATCTGATCCAGCCCTTGCTGTGGTTGGCACAAAGATCCTTATTCATCTCTGCTGGATCCTGGTAAAGCCTAAAAAGCATGAGGGCATCCATATGGGAGAGGAGCCATGTGAGCATGTGATTGACCCCCTTCAGAGGTTAGAGTTGTATCTTTTAACTGGCCCTGCCCTGTAATGACGCATCAAACTATCCATGCTTCTTGTCCCTGTTATTGCCCTTGTTCTGTTAGGTGATTTTTTTCCCCTTGCAGAGAAGTCCTGTCCAGCCCCGCTGATGCCTGCCCTCCACTGATGTCCATTCCTCCTTGCCCTTGCTGATGTCACCAGCTCTGAGAGCCTTGCATCATTTCTTGCCTCTTTTCCCCTTAGGACTGCGTGTGCCGCAGCATAGTCTCCTTTTAATCTTCTATCCTCAGCCATATAAACCTGGATTTCATCTCCAGTCCCTGGATAATCAAGATATTTCAGCAGCTGTCAGTTTCTGGCAGAGGCCTATTCTACCAGGTTTTTTTAACAACATATTTTTCATAGCTAGTTAGAAATATGCAATATTTTGTCATAAAACCAGCCTCATTTGCAGGATTTGAGTGATTTTTTTGTGTGCGCTTTACAGTTACCTTTCTCTATCTTACAGTTTAGAGATTTTTCTTCTATTTTCTTGCTGCTGTTCAGCATTTTTGCTTATTATGTTAGAGCTTTAACCACCACTAACCCTATGTACTGCAAGTCTTGTAACATGTGGCTACTTAGTGGATTTTCTCTCTTCTTATTTTTTGTTCCCAGACTCATTACCTTTCATACTTTGAAACTTATAAGCTGCTTATCTGTATCCAGGTCCTACATCATACATTCTGAATTTTGTTTCCCTCCTTCTTTGTTTTGACTGCTCCTTCACTTTATATCATCAGCAAATGTAATCCACTTATTGCATCTTATTTCTTCCAGGTCATTGATAGATAAAGTGAAGAAAATTGATCTTCACACTAATCCTCGTGACTCTTTTTTAGTCACACCCTTACATGTTAAACTGTTAAAATTCATAGTTACCTCTTAAAACATATTCAAGCTAGTTCATAACTTACTGAAATCCGATATCCAGAGAAGGCTGAGACTGCAGATTTAGAGAAAAAGCATAGGAAGAAAGAGGAGACTGGGAAAACACTGATCTTCCCAAAATCACAGAATGATTTAGGTTAGAAAATAGCTTTAAGATTATTGAGTCCAGCCATAAGCCTAACGCTGCCAAGGCTACCCCTAAATCATGTCCCTAAGCACCACATCTATCCATCTTTTAATACTTCCAGAGATGGAGACTCAACCAGAGGGTGGTAGTAAATGGAGTTAAATCCAGCTGGAGGCCAGTTACAAGTGGGGTTCCCCAGGGCTCAGTCCTCAGTCCAGTCCTGTTTAATGTCTTTATCAACGACCTGGATGAAGGCATTGAGACCTCCCTCAGCAAGTTTGCAGATGACACCAAGCTGGGTGGAAGTGTGGATCTGCTGGAGGGTAGGGAGGCTCTGGAAAGGGATCTGAACAGGCTGGACTGCTGGGCTGAGACCAACGGCATGAGGTTTAACAAGGCCAAATGCCGGGTCCTGCACTTGGGGCACAACAACCCTAAGCAGAGCTACAGACTAGGAGAAGCCTGGCTGGAAAGCTGCCAGGAGGAGAAGGACCTGGGGGTGTTGGTTGACAGCGACTGAACATGAGCCAGCAGTGTGCCCAGGTGGCCAAGAAGGCCAGTGGCATCTTGGCTTGTATCAGAAACGGCGTGACCAGCAGGTCCAGGGAGGTTATTCTCCCCCTGTACTCAGCACTGGTGAGACTGCACCTCGAGTACTGTGTTCAGTTCTGGGCCCCTCACCACAAGAAGGATGTTGTGGCTCTGGAGCAAGTCCAGAGAAGAGCAACAAAGCTGGTGAAGGGGCTGGAGAACAAATCTTATGAGGAGCGACTGGGAGAGCTGGGGTTGTTTAGCCTGGAGAAGAGGAGGCTGAGGGGAGACCTTATTACTCTCTACAACTACCTGAAGGGAGGTTGTGGAGAGGAGGGTGCTGGGCTCTTCTGCCAAGTGACAGGGGACAGGACGAGAGGGAATGTCCTCAAGCTCCACCAGGAGAGATTTAGGCTTGAGATAAGGAAAAAATTCTTCACGGAGAGGGTGGTTAGGCATTGGAACAGTCTGCCAAGGGAGGTGGTTGAGTCACCGTCCCTGGAGTGTTTAAGGTTAGGGTGGATGAGGTACTTAGGAGCATGATTTAGGGAATGGTGGGAATGGTTGGACTTGACGATCCAGTGGGTCTCTTCCAACCTGGTTATTTTGTGATTCTGTGATTCCCTGGGCAGCCTGTTCTAGCACTTGACAATATTTCCAGTGAGGAAATAATTTCTAATATCTAGCCTAAACCTCCTCTGGTGCAATTTGAGGTCATTTCCTCTTGTCCTATCGCTTGTTATTTGGGAGAAGAGGCAAACACCCAACTCGCTATAGCCTCCTTTCAGGTAGGTAGAGGGAATAATAATGTCTTCCCTCAGTCTCCCCACAAGTTTCCTTTCTTTTATTCCATTTTGATTTTAATGCCACAATTGTAATTTATATATCCTGCAAACATGCTCCAAAGAGACCAGGCATTTTACTGAAATATGCAAACTTGTTGCTCATCAAATATATGGATTAGGAAATTATTTGCATGCTTAAGAGCAAAGAATTAGTCTGGCTACCATGGCAGACAATCTGAATGGGAACAATTTGCCATGGAAGGCTGTGACTTCGGGAAGGGAATAATAATAAGTGTTAGGATCAATTTTGTTCACTCGGTCTACCAACAAAGCAGTAAGTTGATTCATTTGTTGTTCAGATGTGAAGTGGCAGTCAGGACAAAGGAGGAGGGTAATGAAATTCAGAGTGAAATGATAAAGAGCAGAGCAAGAAAGGCAACTTTAAAAATTTGAAATAATGTAAGGTTTGGGGCTGGAAACAAAACAAAAGAAAAAAAAAGCAAAGTAGATTTGTTTGGCTCTCAGAAGTCATAAATGATGAAATGGATAAATACAGTATTCTTGCATACACAGGTGCTGCCTTTATGGATGTACATTATAAATCTGCAGGGCACTGAAGTTATTACTCTTTCCCCCATGTTTCTGAATGTCATATTTTTCCAGCATACTGGATCCCATATGGCCTCAAAGTTCTGTCATTCTTCAGACATTTCAATTTCTTGATTACCTGTCAGATTATAACCCTCAACTGTTTTTCTTTTTTAATATCTCTTCCTCCTCCCTTGGGAGATGTCCATGTGTTTCTGACATCTGCCACCCACCCCCCTCTATAAGCCCCATGACAAAGCACTAATTAATGTGTTTATTTCAACAGTGTTCTCTCCTCCTTTCAAGAAAAGACACAGGCTTTCTCAGGGCATCCAATTCTTAATTCTTATGTTTGTGCTCTTCCATAGTTTGCCATAACTATCTGCAGGGTTTTGATAGAGAAGAATGGACTTTGGATCCAGAAAATTTTTTTTTCACAGTCACAGCTGAAGGTGTTATGAGGAAATTATTTTGATTGTATTCTTTTAAAGGACAAGCTTATTTTTAGTTCTGCTGCCAACCAGGACCATATCTCATCTCTTGATCTTCCTACGATGTTCTGAATACCTTCAATCTTCATTCATTCTAAAAGAAAAGGCATCACTGATTATTTTGTAAACTATGTCACTGGAAGAATCCAAAGACAATTTTAAATCTGGGTCCTTATTTCCACCTTTCTTCCTATATTCTTCTCATTTTAATGGCTTAATAGCATAAGGAAAATAAGAGGAAAATCTTGCCATAAGTTAGTACATGATTGCAATTTTGATCTGGACTTGCCTGTTAGTCCTTGGCTTCTTCTGACGGTAAAGGTTCAGTCAGAATCCAGAGTTTAATACCTTAGGTTTTGTGTGGTTTTCTATGACCACAGCTGCCACAAGTATTTAGTTCTTTGTGGGGAGTCCAAAGATCAAGCTGTACTTCTGTTCCTGCTGGGACATGGATGGAATCCTTTCAGTGGTGTTCAAAGCAGACAGATGCTGACTGAGGATCTACAAGATGAATGAACCAACAGGAATGGCAAGGGAAAGACAGTAGAAATCTACTATGTTGTAGCCAAGTCCTCCATTTCACAAGCAAATGAACCTTTCTCTCACCAAAACGTTCTTCCTCCTTTCCCTCCTGCCCTCACCCCAGTCTAGTTGCATCATAATTTCATGTTATTCTTAATAGGTAAAACCAATAGTCAGATGTTCCTATGTCGTGTGGAGAACATAGTTCTCCCAGTATGTGATCAGTACACAGCAATGGGATCACTCCCTTTTAGAATCCAGTTAGGAAATATTTAGTGGTAGACCTAGGATGAGTTTAAGCATGGCCTAAATGACAGACTGCTAACACTGGCCAAAGTGGAAGGGATTTTGAATACCTACAAAACCTTTGTCTCTTAGGGAACTTTATTGGCACGAATGCAAGTAAATAATTCATTTTGAGAATCATACTTCTGGACCTAGATGCCCAAGTTCCACTGAAATAACCCTTTGGATATTTAATAATTTGGGAGGATTTGGCATGAATTAGTTGTCTTATTTGTACAGCTGAAGAGCTAGTGTTGCCTAACATTATGAAGATTATCATGTATAAATATATGAGCTATAAAGCTCACTTACACTGGGCATGTTTCCACCTCTTCTACTTCAGTGATATTTTTCTTGATTCTTACCCTTCACTTAGGTCATTGCTACATAAAATTGTATTTTATACTAAAATAATTTGAATCTGTTCATAATTAAGGGCTTTAAAGTAGCAGATAAAAGTGGGAGAGAGATGTCAGCTTTTCAGCAAATTAAAGAATTTACTGAATTTCTAAATGACCATGATGCTTATAGAAGTAACCTTTGCTTTAAAGTACTAGTTTTACAAGCAAGGGTAGCTTATAGTCCCCTGGAAGTGACTTGGATTGCAGTAGAGTCATGTTTGAATGAGAGTGAGTTTTGGCCAAAATTGTGCCCTTAGGGGATTACATGTTCTTCTCAAGAGGCCAATGCAGACAAAGATTAAATCCACATATTGAAATAATGGTGCAATTTGTATTGTTCAGGAGTTCGAGGAGTTTGGAAAAAACACAACCATTTACATTATTCTGTCAACGTATTATTTGATACTTGGATTATCAGGCAGTAGTTACAACAGAAATTTGAACAGTTGCTTGATGAGCAGTAGGCTTCAGACTGCATGCTTTAAGTGAGGGTAGTTTGGAAATACTGATATTTCTTTTAGCTGAAGCCTGTAATAATGAAGTGTGCAGGATACTGCTTTAGTTATCTCATTATCTTACAACCCCAAGCAACCTTTTGACATATTATATTGATTAAAGCAAGAGAGAGTTGGGCATTTCAGCATAATTAATGCAATCTCAAACCAATAATTAGAACAGCTAATTAGCTATTGGTATCTGATTTTACAATAACCTAGGAAGTAAGATAACAGAAACAGTACACACAAGTCTTGTTTGGTAATAAGGAGTTTGGTTTCTCTAGCTTAGCAGTGATCATTAATTTTTCTGTGTTTTGATTTAGTGTTTGTGTTAATATATTCCAGTACGTCTGAGGATATGAAAGTAACACCTGGTGTGCTCTGTGCAAATGTTTCTCTGCTTCAGGAGAAAAGCCAAAGGGGACACGTAACTAAACCTAGAGCATCATTATAAATAGTCTGATGGGGATAAAAGCCCATGCTTTCAAAGGTTAAAAAAAGTAAACACGTGGTTCTCTTTATATATTTGTATATATGTAAAGAGAGCGCAGGGGGTAGTACAGAAAGAACATTTATGCTGAGAAGTTTGCTTGGTGTCTATTTGAACAGTACCAGGGGTTCTACATGCAGGTTTTTGTTTACATTTACATTCAGTCTGTTTGCAATTTGTTAATGGAGGCAGTCAGCCCAATTAAAAGAAAAACCCTCTGTGCTCAGAGTTTTAGTTTTCTAATGTCCCAAGACTGTCAAAGGTAGATATTCTACCTATATCTGAGTGTGCTTACACTGAGTTTTGCTAGACTAGAATGAAAAGACACTTCACTGCCTTTTATTTCCTTAGCTTCAAAACAGTCTCTTCTGTCCCTGAGAACAAGGCTCATCTCCTTGTGCAGAATTAAGATCTGGTAACTCACACAGTTAGCTTATTACATTTTAAAAAAAGGCTCTATGAATAACAGGCAGGGCGGCTGACCCTGAAACACAAAACCAGGACATTGCTCACACCAAGCTAAGTTGCTGGATTGCTGGAGAAATGTGGCATAAACTAGCAAAGACAGAAGTATCTACTTTTTAATTTCAGTACATAAATACATCACTGTCTTTTGAAGATAGCTTTTATTCTATTATGCCTTTTCAAGAAAGGTTCGTAGCTGAATCAGACCCTTTATCAGATGCCATTTCCCACTGGTACAATACCCACAGATGAAAATACAATTAATCTGGCTCTACCATTCACTTTATTAAACTCATCTTTAAAATGGGAAACTGGAATCTACCTTTATGTGTCAGAAAATAAGAAATTTTTGTTTGGACCTCCCATGAATCTCACATTTAATAGGTAGAAACCAGCTTCTTTCTTATGTCCACCTGCTCCATGTAATTGGGCTTCCCACACTTTCTACTTATATACATTATTATGCACCCTCACAAGTGTTTCTAGCATTTTTAGCATGTGAAAACTGGAGCTTATTACATCTAGTGTATCTGTACATTAGCATAGCACCTCTGGCACAACAAGATGTGGTGGAGCTTCAGCAGGAATTTTCTAGCTCATGAGGTGAATGTAATGGACAGTACAGCTGAAGGGTGAGCTACATCAGCTAATTTACACACTGCTAGATGCATTTTTGGAGCTGTGCTAGAAGAAAATGAAAATCCTACTCTCTAGCAAGCCCTCCTGAAGGCACTATGAGAAAATGATTACATGTACTATAAGCCCATGGAATCTCACATCTCAGCTTTGGGCTGTTCATGCCTGGGATTTTGACTCATGCCCACCTCTACATAAAACCTGAAAATCTAAGAAGAGTTTGGTCTAATGGCAGGAATTCTTTCTCCTTCTTGAAGAGCAGCTTTTCAAAATGGATTAAAGGATAGTCCTTTCTTACGACTTGGTCCCATAACCCAGGCTGTGTATTTGGAAGGACCCTCTTGTATCACATTCCCTCCTGCTGTACAAAGCTAGTCAAAAAAGAAAGAATATGAGAATGGTTACAAAAAAATCAAACTAAATATCTACCATACCCAGTTAACATGTTACCAAAAATGGCCAAAGGCTGATGGCCAATACCAAAGGTGAGAATACAGTGACACTTCCCTGTTATATTTTTCCACTATACAGCAATCTGTACGTCAGGGCATACAATCTATGTGTCCTGAACCACACAGGTTCTTCCTTTTTGATGGGCCTTGATGTTGCTTATCAAGCACTTTTCTAAAAATTTTTTAAGCCCTGAAACTTCTGTCATCCACAACAGTCTGCTACTCTGCAGTCCATAGTTTAACTATGTGTTATAAGAAGTACTGATCTCACTGTGCTCATGCAATAACAAGTCACTTTGTACATACATGTAAAGTCAGACTCTTGATGTTCTTCGGATGTAGGAAGTACAAAGACCCTCATTCATTCTTAAGACACCTTGCTCAGGGGACTGGATTGGTGAAGAACTCATAGCCATCACTGTTGCTGTAGAAGGGTTTTTGAGAAATAAATCTCCCAGTGGTTTAAAGAAGGTAGCCTTATGGGAATACTCAGCTGATAACTCAGCCAGGTTACAACTGGCCAAGAACTGACTGTGCTCCAAATTCACATGATGCAAAAGCAGAAAGGTTGCTTTGGGCACCTCCCATTCTCTGTAGCTACTGTTTAGGCAGGATTTCTAAGGTTCAGAGGGCAGGGGCACATGAAAGCTTGTTTGAAGCTCTCTACTGACACCTATTTGAATTCCAGTAGCTCTGGTGGGCACGTTAAGGGCAATGTGGGAGAGACAGCTGCTCGTGCATGGTCTCCTAATGTTACTCAGCAGCACAGGAACCTGCCTGGAGAGAATGTTGTAACTACAAGGCAACTGTCTCATTTTCCACGTCTAGCCCATGAAGTCTCTGCAGAAACTGGTATGGGAAATGCTACACAGCCCTTGAGGAAATGTAGTAGTGGCATTTGGAAAGATTGTGGTTTATTTCCACAGCCACACTTTCCAGTGTTTGAATTTTAGCTGCTGGATCAGTGCCCAAGTTTTTCTACAGGAGAAACCTAAGCTCGTCTCAACTTTTGGGTTCAATAGGCAGTGTTTAAGATGTCCTATGCAGGCTCATAAAATGATGGAACACATTTTGAACCATCTATCTGCATAAGATGTTACATTTTGGACTGCATTTGATGCCCTGAGGCCAGGAGGCAGGATGAGAGGAGAGAGTTACTATAGACTAACTCTGGCTTCGTAACTCCAGGTACCTTTGCACCAACAATCATTGCCTGATTCACTTGGTAGCATATCACCAAACAACTAGCAACCCACAAACTTGCAGGGACTGTAATGTATCAACCTTTCTCAGAGGAAGCACAGGTTCATCATCATAACTATGAGTTGTGTGGTCCATAGGCGCTCAGCTCTGTTATGAGTTGTATGAGACCTGACTGCTATGAATGTGTAATTTTTGTTTTGACGGAGGAGAAGACTTCCCACAAATGTGTGTGCCCTTCTGTATCTTGCAGTATTTGTTCAGTGTTGGAAGCAGTCAATCAAACCACAGATTTGTCTTTATTTTGAGAAGTGCAACCACTTGGCATAAGCCAAGCAAGGCAGAATTACAAGTAAACCAGCCAGTTTTTGTCATCTGCTAAGGACCTTAACACCAAACCGCTTCACAGTACTTATTCTTCCTTATAACGGTATCCTTTTTCTCCAGGGGGTAACTTTAAGCTTTAGAAACTGCAGAAGTCATCCTGAAGCCATTTTTCCTGAAGGGAGTGCTTAAATGGAAAAGAACCTTCTTGTCTTGATTTAAAGCATGTAAAAAGCTGTCTTGATCCTACTAGGCTGAAAGCTGTAGTCCTCATTCTTTCCTAAAACTCTTGAATCTGCAAAAAGAACCATTGAATGCAGAAAGGCAGCACATGAGCTTAGCAGCATTCCCATGTGCTTTACATTATAAGAAAGGGTCTGAGAAGCCATTTTCCTTGCACTTTCCAGAGAAACCTCCCTTTTAATAAGGAGTGCTTAATCTATTGGGATGAAAATTACAACCAATTGATAACCTTCCGAGAATCTTGAGACTGCCCCAAATGAAGCATTTTCAGACATTGATTCTTTTCAGTTACTTTTAAAGATCCCTCCCCATCCCATATGGGCTTCAAATATTTCCTGCCCATTGGGAAGTAGTAAATATGATGACAGAGAGAAATTGTTCCTGGGAGATTTTCAACTTAATTTTGTAGGCTTAAGATACCCGATTAACCTGGGAACGTCATGCTTGCAGCTCACATTAATTTCAGTAGTAGGTGTCTAAATATTTCTCATACCTGGAGGTTTACATATTTGTAGAAGGATGTTGATAAGGTTTGGGTAAGCGTATAGTAATTCTCAGATTAAACAAAGCAGAACTCCTTGCTTTTTTGCTTTTCACCTATTGCTACTTATTGTTAGAAGTTAAATATGCAAGTAACAAGGATGTGCCAAGTTATCTGAGAGAGAATCAGAGGATGGGTTCTGTATTCAAAAGCACAATGCCCTCCATGGAGAATGTGAGGTGAAATTTATAAACTCTCTTTAGTGGATGCTTTGAAATTTCTTCACTTACCTTCTTAAATTCTGGAAGGAAAGAATGAGGGAATGAAATTTGTTGACCTCATCGTCTGTTTTCAGAGATTTGTTCTCTTAATCTAAGCCATTTTTCTCCTTCCCTCACCCCTTTTTGGCCCCTATACGGAGGGTTGTGCTCTCCCACATGATAAACTTGCTGTGATTCAGAAGAAAGGAAGCCCACGAGTCGCAGAAAGTACATGACTCATGCTTCCAAGGAGACCTTTTGGTACTAATGCAGAACAGCGATTTTAAAACAGCTATGATGAGTAGGATGGTGGCATAAGTTATCTCTGCAAGTTCAATTGCTGCTTTTCTGGTGACACACATACACGCTCTCACACAATTTGCCTAGTTTGCACCTGGTGCCTTCTACTGAGCAAATAGTTATGAAGTAATAAATCAGCCTCAGTGCCTTAGCCCCGCTGCAAGAAGATGCACACATGCACAATTTCCCCAGGGCCTCTGGGGTTAGGCAGATCCGTCCCCACAGCTCGCTGTGGCCTTGCTTGCAGACGCAGCCAGCAGACTGCACACCCAAGTCAGGGAAATGGTGTTTAGCTGCAGCAGATGTTCAATTGTATATTAATGTATTTAACTTAAGGAATTGTCAGTGCTAGTCCATCCAAGTGGGACAAAGAGGTCTTTTTTAGTGCTTGCTCTCCATCAATGAAGAACATGTGATGCTCATGTCCATCTCTTCTATGTCTTGTTTGGTAACAGCCTTTGGTGCGCCAGGACTAATGGGTATGTCCTTAATGTTTCTGAGGGCAAAACTTTACAACTTCTTTCTTAACAAAGGATTAAATTGCAGCTTCAAAATTTGATACATAAAGTGAGCATTAGAGCCTTGCCTATATAGCCAGATTAATCCAAGGGGACACTGGTCATGCTGCAGCCATTTATTTCTGACATGTTAAATGAGTTGAGAAGGATTTTTTTTAATTGAGTTTGGTTCCTTTCTGTTTGGTTAGTTGTTTTCCTTGTAACACTTAAGAAATACTTAAGAAGGACAATCATTAATATATACTTTCTAACAATTCTGGAGTAAGGGAAGTAATGTGAGAAGATGGTTTTGATAGATGTAAAAGCTTATATTTCTGTGTCTTTGTATTAAAAAAGATAATCCCTTGCAGCTTGACTGAGAGCTGGATATGTAAAGGCCACGTTTTGACTCTTCGTTTTGCTTATTTTCTCTTTCTTTTCCTGGTGATTTTCTTTCTTTTTTAGGTTCTTAAAAGTGTTGGTAAGGATTAGTGATACATTAATGCATAAATAGATAGGCCAATTAGAATGATAAGGTAGGATAATGCTGATGAAGTAAATTGCCGCAAAAAGATAGATTATTTTAATATTATTGGGTTTAATCTGGGTCTAGTATAGTGTCCCTCCAGGTTCTTTCTTCATCTATTCATTGCCTGACTTGCCTTCCCACTTCATTAAGACATTCTTTAATTTCCATTAAGTAACTAGAATCAGGCATTACGGATCATCTAATAAAGATGTCTTAAGAGTTTGGCAGTTCATGTTCTTGCCCACAAGTCTCCTTTTGCCAATTTTCTCTGAGCTCTATGAGATAACTCTAAGATATTACTTAGTTTAAAGTAAATAGAAAATCATAACATAGACCATGCTTCTGTGACGTGGAAAAGATTTTTGTGGTTTTCCTGATTTAAAAATATTCTTTAGATTCATTAGATTTTCTTGCCCTTTAACTTCTGATGTATCTTTAATGTCAAGCTTAATTTTTCCATCTTTTAGCCATGTGCATTCATTTAGTGAGCTCAAATAATTTTCCTACCTTTCTGGTTAAATTATGCTTTTTTTTTAAAAAGGTGTCCTTTGGACAAATAGCAGTGCATGTTACCAAGAATGAAAATTTTACGGAGAGACTAGTACACTTTTTCTCAGAAATCTGATCACCATGCTGCTGACTTCTTTTAATTGGATTTTTATAGGTTTTAAAGAGAAATGTAGATATTGACAGTGTATATAAGCTTGGTTTTTTTCTAATGATCTTAGAATCAGTTGATGGACTACAAGTTGAAATCAATTTTTCCTACAGCAGCTTTTGAGCTGTAGTGTTTTTGCCCAGTGGCTAGATCTGTTGCAGACACTCTGTTCTACATTTCAGAGCAAAAGATATCATAACTCCTCTCTGTGAAAGATTAGTGAGAGCAAGTGAGCTTTCAAATACCAAGTTTGTGGTTTTGATACAAGATGTAAAATGACTAAAGGATATAAAATTAAGAGTAGGCTGGAAAAGAATGTTTTAATTAGCCAGAAACGCTATTCTGATTTCATTTTACTTTGCTGAAAATTAGTAAAAATGATGGCTGTGATTTTATGAACAATAGCAAGAATCCAGTGACCTCAAGTCCCCTTTGAAGAAGGATCCCTGGATGATGCACCTCTGCTGAACTCCCTGCATACCTGACTTTGCTGGCTGGACCACTACAGTCATTCGTGTACATTAACACTAGATAAAAAATTACAGTGGTATAAAATGTTGCATTGACAAACAGCAGGTAAGTGAGAAAAAGCTGAAGGCAGGGCAAGAAGTTTCTTTTTATAGGACACAGAGAGCAAATCTCTATTTCTAAATTGAGCTATATTTTTCTCAGCTGTTTCTGCCTATAAAAGTTTTAGTTCCTTGTCTCATGCCCTTGTTCTACCCCTTAAATGGGATGTTTCATAAGACAATATTTTTTGCAATGTACATGTGTCACCTTTTAGAGCCAACATTGGTATCAGGTTCATATGGCTAGGCTATTTTTCTGAAAAAAAAAATCCCTGGCTTTGCAATGCATTTTAGTAGAGCAATGCAATAGTAATCTACTATTGTCATCAGGAACAACAGAAATATAAATAGGTATTTGAATTAAATCCCACAAATGCTATGGTTCTATGACAGTTGTTTTGTATTTTTCTGAGGATTGTAATTTTCAAGTTAGAATAAATATTAGTATTGTCAATACATTTTAAAAATAATATGTAACAGCTGTTGATAAGGAAAGCAGCAATGAATCCTGGCATTAGAAACACTGGCACTATATTCATGTTTTTGCTGTACAATGTGTTATGCTTCTTAGAAACAATCAGTTCTACCCAAGGACAGCGCAGCAAAGAATTAAAATTCAGGCTCTAGAGGCAGTCTCTTTCCTTCTAAATAAATGAAGGAAAATGGAGAAAAGGGAAATATATAGAAAACAAAGCAATGGATTATTCTACTAGGATTCATACCAAATATTGACATGCTTTGTCAATGCAGGTTTAACTAACTCTTTCCTCTTTGAGAATCCTAATGTGTATGAAAGTATATGACACAGTATTGAAAATATATGGTATGATTTTCTAGTGCAGGCTGGCAATTGCAGATTGCAAGTCAAGGTGGACATGGACCCAAACTTTGCCTATTAGGCATGTAAATGCTTATAGAGAACTTGTTATATGTGGCATCTATCTTGCATATACACACTAAAGAAAACATAGGCTTGCTAGGCTATAGTCTTTGCATCACATTTGCAAAATAAACACCAAAAAATTGCTTAAGAATTTTCTTAAGGAAAGAGGGGAGAAACAGCTTGTCTATAATAAATACAAGGCATGAGGAAACTCATGTGAGTACGTATGGCCAAACTAGAGCAAATAAATCAATAGGAAGAGTATTCTGCAAGGAAAACAGAGTCAGTTGAATGGTGACATTATATGACAGCTAAATAATTTCTTTTGGCCAATGTGTAGGGCTGCCAATGGAGGGAGAAGCAGGGAGAGTCCCCAGGGCAGCTGTGTGGGAGGGAGGCAAAAACCATTTCCCTGCACCTTGGCTGTGGGGAAGGGATGGAGAGAAATATCCTGCAGGTGAAGGCAAGATTGTTGGAGAAGAGCAGGAGGGGCAGAGCTAGTCTGCCCCTTGGCACTTCTGTGCCTTGCCTGTGCCCTGCAGCCAGGGTGCCGTGGCTTTGGCAGGGGGGAGCCTGTGCTCCCCTCCCCGAAAGCACTTCTCTTTCCTGCAAGGCAGGACCTTAACTGTCCTGAGGCAGTGTTGTTTTCCTTGAAAAACACATATTTATTGCTTTACAAATTCATTACAACAAGGGATTCATGTTCAGACTGAAGGACACACTTATTATAGTCCTGTGGTTTTCAATTAATAAGTTCACAGCTAACAGTCTTTAAGTACAGTGCATCATGCAAATTTCCAAATCACAGCAGCTAATTTATTTGTTTGTTGGGGAATAGCAGGCACCACATGAATCTGTTTTGAAATGAATTCTAAGAAAAGAAGATGATTTCGGCCTGAGCTGAGGGAGGAGGGAGCCAGAGGGACTGATGGGGTAATGCAACAGTGCCTGTGTGCAGTGCAGGGTGTCTAATGTGGGGTATGAACATGAAATGAGCAGCAGCACAGATCTAATATCCAGCAGACTAATCCGAAAGCCCAGCCCTCACTAGCTGGGGGATTTCAGGCCAGAGCTAACAACTGTATCTCCAGGTCAGAATGATAAAATCCAGGTGCTTTCTATATATGATTGCCAATGACTTCATTCTGTCTTCCACGTACAATTTCAGCTTCTGTTCCCCAGGCAGTTTTCACTGCTGGTTGCAAACACAAGGATCATTAAATTACAAGCTGGATTTATTTACCATTTGCAGCTAGATCTGAGAAGAGTTGTCTGTTATACCAGATTTTAATTTTGAGCCTGTCTGATGGGTATATAAGATGTGTTCTTACCTGTTCTTGCAACTTCACACAATTATGCTTTGGACTCAGTTCTGCCTGTAAGAGCCATATCAGAAGAAGACTTGGGAAAGAAAGGTGTAGCAGAGTGTTGTGCTACAGATTTCCAGGACCCAAGAATGTTGTGACTTGAGGCATTGCTGCTGCAGAGCTCAGGCACAGGCACAACACCTAAAGAAAGTTCTGCAGAAAATGTGTTAGGCTGTGGCCATTGTTAGAAGTTTGCTGGACTCCAGTGGTGCAAAGGCCCTGCTCTGCGTGGATTAGTTTCACTCAGTCACACAGATAACCTGCAGCTCACGCGGGTGCTCTCACATTGAAGCAGCTGCTGTGTTTTTGATCTGGTCTTTGTGGAGAAGGAAATCCAGTAAGTATTTTAGTGACCCTTTCTAGATAATCAACACCTTAGGCAGGGCCTGGGTTCCAGATCCATCTCACTAAATTTTAGGTACCTGTGGCATTTAAGTGGGCTATCCTAGAATAAATCATTGGTGAAAGGAGTTTCAGAGGTTATCTGCCAACTCAGATCTGGTGCCTGATTTTCTGATTTGCCTGTAGAGGCAGGCTAGGAAGACTGAGCTTTAAACGGTGAGATAATTTGTTGTGATGCCAAAAGAAAGTGTGGAGGGGGTGTGGTTCTGCACTAGCAGCACCCTTCCTACAGGTAGCGGATCACTGACTCGGATTTCTGAACCCTCCTCCAAGTCATCTTTCTTTTATTTTTTTTTTTAATCAGGCTAAGATATGGGCTAAACCAGTCTGCAACCTGTGCACTTTGGCTGCTTTATAAGACAGAACAAGTCCGCCTTATTGTAGTCATCTGTGCAAATGATAGCTCCCAAGTGCTTACACAATGAGGCTATAATTTAAACTATAATTTAAATGAAAGTGTGACAGAAGGCCTAAGCAAGCTATCAAAGGGAGAGACTGAATGATGTTCTTGATGTCTGAAAGGAGATGAAAGAGTCACTAATATGGAGAAGCCCATTTGAGATAATGGCAGCAGAAAAGGAAATAGTTCCTACAACACAAGAGATGAAAGTGGAAGAGGTAAACATGTATGTGTGAGAAGTACTTTGTCTGGTTGTGGCTGAAAAAGAAAAGATGCTGGAAAGAAATAATACCTTGGAAGCAGCAAGAAGGAAAAAATGATGAACATTTTTCAATAGGGAAAGAGACCACCAGTCAGAAATAGGCAGGAACTTAACCAGAGCGTGATAGTACTGAAAAATTTCCTGATGTACCTCTCCATGCAGGATGGATACTCATCAAATGCTGGGATTTAATTAAAAACATATTAAACTAAACAACTCCTCTGACTGTTCTACATGTATTTTTTTTTGTGCTTTTCATTTTGTTTAACAAGGGGAAAAAGGTATAATTCCTGCAGTTCAAGGAACCTGACTTGAATTTGATGGTTCCTTTTACAACACATAAAACTCATATGGCTAATAGAGAGCATTTCAGACCTTTCACATTAAGATCACCGTGACTGCTTCCCACATATTCAGCCCAGCTGACCTCTTATGGATCTGTACTTCTCTTCAGCAGTGAAAAAAACCCTAACATAAATAAGTAACAAGAAATGAAACTATTTAAAACACAGAAGATGTGAAAATTCTTAGTGTCTTTAGAAGTCGTTTATGTTTTTCTGCTTCATAGAATAAAACTCAGATGTCCCAGTGTTTTCACCCTGTGAAGATGAAGACAGAGCATCAAGGCAGACAGAATCTAGAATATCCCAAATGCTAACATTAAAATGATTTCCTTCACATTGACAGCATCTACTGATTCACAAGCACGGAGCTGGTGTAACATCACTTCTGTCAGGAAATTCTTCTCCTTTAAAACAGAAAGGATCTCGCAACTGCCCCCCAGCTTAGATCATGTTTCTTCAACATAATTTCATATGTTTTTAATAAGAAATAAATAGGTAGCAGGAAAAAGACATTTGTTGTGACCTAAGTAATCACATTGAAGTACATTAAGTTCAAATACTGGCCACAAACACGTTTAATATGTAAACAGTTCTCTTTGCAATCAAAGCCTTCAGAAACTTAATTTCTGGAAGAAAACAAATCCTACAAGTTGCAACACTCGGGCAGAGTCACTGAAGTCAGTGGAGATATCTTCTTTGTCAAGTGGACGTTGAATCTTGGTCTTACAATAAACAAATCTTATACACCAAAGTGCTCCTAAAATGCCAACAGGCTCTCCAGGGAAAGGAGAACATGGAAAAAAAAGGATCAAAAAGAGAGAAAGTGAATGAAAAAAACAGAAAGGAGGAAGGGGGCAGGGAGGAAGACACAGACTGAAATTGATCGTGAGGACAAATAAAGGTAAAGGGCATGCTTAATGCAGGGAAGATGAACATGATAGAAAAAGAGGCAGAAGCAGAATGACAGGGAGAAATATTGGGGGGAAAAAACAATAATAGAAAAATGAAGGTTTAAAATAAGAACAAATGCTGGGAATGCTGAAAAGAGATAGAAACAATTCTACGAGGGAAAGAGGAAAAAGACTGGCACAAGGCCTCGGTGGTACTGTGAGGAGAGAGGCTTAAAAGGGGCCTCAGGCAAACATTAGGTGGATGTGAGACAGAGGCATAAGGAGGGCAGTACAGATAAATAAGAACCAAATGTAACTATAACAAAAGCTCTGAGGTATAGGCAATGGATATGGTTGGACTCGATGATCCGGTGGGTCTCTTCCAACCTGGTTATTCTGTTGTTCTGTGAAACCATGTTAGCAAGGAAAACAGGATGTTTTGTGTGTGCGCACATGTGCGCTTGTGTGTTTTCATGTAATAGAAAAGATTCTCTCTCCCCCCATCCAAAAACCCCAGAGCAAACCAAAGCACTTCAGTCCCAAAAACAAAAGCCAAGACTCACTGAATGTTGTTCTGGACATCAATTGTTATTCAGTTTTTTCTTCCTTCCCTTTCTCAATTTTCAAAGAAGCACCTCTGTGGCTGCTGCCCCTCCTTCAAATCCATTTTAAAAATTCTTTCTTGCTGTGATGACTGCAAAAGATGTGACAACTGGCAGGCTGCTGCTGTGCTGAAACTAGTGTTTGTTGGCTGACCAGTTCTCTGTCTGTTTCCTTGTAATGCCTTGTAATTTCTACATAGCTTTTTGTAACTCTTGTGTTTTCTTTTGGAGAGGAAGGAATTTAGAATGAGGCAGCCTCTGTGCTGGTGCAGCGGCCATTGAAGAGGAATATTAGCAAAGATTCTCCCATAATTGCTATAACTTACTTTTGAAATTTTCTGCCTGTGCCTGAGGGATTCAAATTTGTCCTGCTTCTTGGGTGAAATCAGGTATTTGCAACACTGCAATCTGGTTCACACACGCTGTACCAGAGTGTGCTGAAAAACTCCCAGACATGAAGGAAGGTTATAGCAGCACCAACATGAAGTGATGCTATGCTGGTGCAGCAGGGGCAGCCCAGGCTCTGTTGTACAGGCTTGTCATACAAACATTTCAGACTCCTTACTCACTTTCCTGTGACCCAATGTGGCAGATGAACATGCATAGGTCCTCAGGGTGAGTTTGTGTTGGCCCTGTCACCCACAGAGCACAGCAAGAGTCAGGAGCTCATCGGAAGGTGAAGCAGAAGTGCTCAGTTTTGTTCTGTGCCAGGTGAAGTAGTTTTGAGGGTTGGATTTAATACCCTAATGTACTCTCAGACCCAGGTGATTGCCCACTGTCACATAGCATCAACCTGCTCAGCCTTGATCACATTGGTTTTTTACCTGCTCAGCTTTCTACACCCATGTAATCTTCTTTCCCGGTGCCTGGGAGAGCAGATACACCATGACCGTAAGATGGTAAAGCACCTGTACAACAAAGCATCATGCAGTCATTTAATGGAAAAGATGGTTGTTGGTCCAGCTTTAGAGTGGAGAGTCTTCTCTGAATCCCAGCCTCCACTGCAACTCAGCACATCTTTCCCCTGATGTTATGAATCACAGAATCATAGAATCATAGAATCACTAGGTTGGAAGAGACCCACTGGATCGTTGAGTCCAACCATTCCCACCAATCTCTAAACCATGCCCCTAAGCACCTCATCCACCCTCACCTTAAACACCTCCAGGGAAGGCGAGTCAACCACCTCCCTGGGCAGACTGTTCCAATGCCTAACCACCCTTTCCACGAAGAATTTTTTCCTTATCTCAAGCCTGAATCTCCCCTGGTGGAGCTTGAGACCAGTCCCTCTCGTCCTGTCCCCTGTCACTTGGCAGAAGAGGCCAGCTCCCTCCTCTCCACAACCTCCCTTCAAGTAGTTGTGAGGTCTCCCCTCAGCCTCCTCTTCTCCAAGCTAAACAGCCCCAGCTCTCTCAGTCGCTCCTCGTAAGACTTGTTCTCCAGCCCCTTCACCAGCTTTGTTGCTCTTCTCTGGACTCGCTCCAGAGCCTCAACATCCTTCTTGTGGTGAGGGGCATGCAACACAGTTTCTTGGTTCTCTTCTGTAAAACTACAGAAATAGAGTGATACCTACTGCTACTTGCTGCTCAGACATGTGGTTCAAGAGAGCCTTTAAATCTATGTGCAACAATATGGAATATTTGATTATGTTCCTTAAATATTGGCTGTCTCTCATATTTTGTGTAGATTTTTCTTTTCTGAAATAAAGCTACCTTGAGAATCCAGAGGATCACTTGGGACAAGAATGGGGTCATGGGAGAGGAATGCAATTATTTATAGTGTAACTTGACAGCATTTTACACAGAGGGTGATAGAAGCAAGAAAATGAGGAATGGTTGCTAACTTGACAGAAGAACACCTTCCTGGTTCTTGATTAGATAGTCTTTTCTACCATGTCCAGGGAAAGAAACTCTTGAAGTACTAAGTGCAACATATGGGGCAAAGAGGGGAGCTGCTGTAAGTACAATACAATGCTTCAAGAAATGTGTACTCCAAAAGGTACTGCTCAAATACCATTCAATGCATAGATTGAAACAGGCTCAGGTTGTTAATTCCAAGCTTCCTTAAGTCTATCTGTGGATATGTTACTGGGAGGTTATAAGGATAAAGTTCTGCAAGTGGATCTGAATTTCCCAAAAGTCTGAGCTGCACCTGCATGCCAAGAAATCCATGTTATTGAGTTTTTTAAACAGATAACCATTAATGATGATCTTAATGATCATTGACATTGTTCTTGTAGAAGAGCCAGGGAAATGTCATCCAGTGCAATCCTTGCTGCTAAGGGGTTAAACACTTTGTTGGCTAAGGATGCTTGCTGACCTAGCTGAAAGAGAAAAAAGCTATAAGTCATTGAGTGAGATTGCCCTTCCTTTAGAAGGACTGCCCAGAAAGATTATAATACCCATGTAGAGGCTAAACTAAGAATTACAGACTAGGGAGTGCTGATTTCAGTTCTTTTATGTGCAGTCTTTGAGCTGCAATCCAGGGAGATTCATTAGCATAAACTGTTCCAGTAACAGAAAATACATTACTAAGGCCCACCTAGCCTGGGGGTCTTGAGTATCACTGTACCTGGGACTGCTGACACTTGGACAGGGAACTGGTGGAAGAAAAGATGGATTGGTCTGAATGGATAAATGGAACCATGGTTAAATGATTATGCAGGGTAAAAGGAAATCTAGGGAAAAAGGCATTATTAATAATCTTTAGATTTCTCCCTATGAGACTTTCTTTTGTTCTTCAGCAGTGAGAGAAAAGGAGGTGTTGAAGGTAATGTTGAACATATATTCACATAAATGGTGTTGTGTTTCAGTCAATGCATGGGATAGAAGGTTGTCTGAAAAAGGCCAAATCTGGCAAACGCAGGACATGATCTTACCGTTTGCCTGTTAACACAATTTGGAGCCCTAGAAAACAGCAACGCAGGTCTTCAGTCTGCGGTTTCTCTGGGTGGAGCTGTAACAGAACAAAGGAAATGCAGATGCTTGGTAGTTGTTGACTGCAGAGATTAGAACTGATATAATGAGAGCTATATAATTTACCAAAAGAGATATCTCCAACTTGGCATTCTCAGTGTCTGGTGATGCAGGGCAGCCAATGGCAGCCAAATTTACAGCTGACAGCCAGTGTTTTCTTTTAACAATATTTTAATAACCTGGTTGTTTGAGCTTGCAAATGCCCATCACCCTATGTCAGATGGCTGGCACCTGTTTTCACAAAGGTAATAGAAGTATATTACACTTCAGAACAGCAGTTGGATCTTGACAATGTGACCATGAAGAGCATTACACTCAGCTACAGCCATACTTCAACTTTTGGAATTAAATAGTTTGAAATACCAACAGAGAATTCATCAACGGAGATTTGGGTAGGAGGAAAGATGAAGGGTTGTACATTGGTTCAACAGTCAAGTCACAGATGGAGGTGGGTAAGACAGAGGCCTGGAAGTGTCTATAAGAAACTGAATGGTGAATCTGAAAGCAATTCCTTAAAGTACTCCCAGACAAAGCAAAAGATAGGGTGCAAAACACTAAGTAGAAATCTGATGGGAAATCTTTCCGGAGAAAACAACCTGGAGGCAGATTGCTTTCAAATGCAGTCTTGACAGTCACTCTGAAAATAAGGGAAACTGCCATAGCCATAGTGTGTTGCCTTTAATGCACTGAGACAAGGACCATCTCTCCTCCATGCTGACCAGTGCTCCAATGCAATTGCTTCTCCAGCTGATTGTACAAGCCTCTTACTCACAACGGGGAGCTATTTTCATAGACCTCATTGTTTTAGACAGTTTTAGAAATGATGGTTTATTTCTAATGTAAGAGAGCCCTAACAGTAGCTTCCCTGCTAATGGACTGTAATTACAGGATTGATCCCACATCCCTGGCAAGATGAACCCTTCTGTGCTTTCTAAGGCATCAACAACAGCATAAATCAATGGCCTGACACAAAAGGCATCAGAGGACTCAGGGTGTGCAGGCCTTGGTATATGCACTGTACAGCTTGCTAAACAGGGACAACACACACCTAATTAACATAGTATCATTAACTTGTCTCCATGGACATGTAAAGGATTGTCCTTGCACTGTACTTCATTTAACAGCTGGCAAGAAACTGATCATTTTCAAAATGGGTCTTTGCACTTGAGAGCTACCTTATCTGTGTTAGAGGCAGCAACAGGAGCTGCAGAAGACATAGAACAGATGTTGAACAAGATTCTCCCCTTGAGGGGAATGATCTTTTTCTTCTGAGAAGATATGGCACTGGCATGTTATTGGATAGGAGCAGGGAAACTATCACAGCATGGACATAGTCTTTACAGCATCTCTTGGATAGAATGTCTGCAAAATCATGTTAATAAAGACAGACTCTTGTCTGTGGAGCAATAAAGACAATGCATTTCAGTATATTCATGAAAGAGTATAACCACTTGATATTTTTATTTGCTTAAAAGTGAGACCTCTGTGGTGTCACGTTACCAAAACTAAACTTACAGAGGATAGATTCTTCTCACCCTCTGTGTTATGGCAGGAACCATTAAGCATATTTGGTCCACTTTTTGTCTGTGCCTGACCATAAACCCTATTGATGTAAGTTCTGACCCTAACAAGCAGACTTGGTCTCCTGGATTGATTTCATCACTACAGACTTGTTTGGCAATCTTGAATCTAAGCTGAGGCTAGCTTTTGTCCCTGGATATGCCCTATTCATATTGCTGGGGCACCACGGGACTGTGCTAGTGAGATCTGTGCCCTACTAGCTTTGCTTCTGTGCTCAGCTTCTGGGTCATCTTCCCTTATAGAGAAGGCCACTCCTTTTGTCTGTATGGTCAGTTATTTGTGTCCATCCACACCTAGATCCTCTAACTCTCATTTCATTGATAGTAGTGACATGACAGAGGCAGACATGGTGGGGTCCCATAGTAAGCTTAAATAGAATAAAAATATGTCTTTGGCAGTCAGCTGCCATACTTAACAACCTAGGTGGATCCAGCAGCATGCAGTGTACGAAGATCCTGTGTCAGATACAGTTGTTCTGATTGTCCTAGAGGATAATCTCTAATTTAGCAACGCAAAATTCTTTGTTTCTTATGAATTAAGAATTTGTGTACACTGTTACATCAATCAAACCCATGAGTTAAGCAATGGTTCAATTGAATTCTGAGGGAAATGATCCAGTGGTTTATCTGAACCTATTGCTGTAGCTGGAAGCTATTGCTGCTTATTAAAAGTGACAGTAGTTTCATCAGGATTTTCTGGTTTTGGCATCCTATATGGTCCACATCCAACAATAAAATGTTGCCTGAGGGGATAGGAAAACAATACTTCTGCCATCACAAAGTGTACCCAGAAATGAAAAGGTTGGCTAAGAACTTTATGTGAATTTGCACTACATGATGTCCTTTGGGTCTAAACAGAGCAAGATCAAACAGGTAGAAAAGGAGCCAGATGAAAAGAATGTGAATCTGGAATTAAGTCTTGGTGTTAGTGTCCAGCTGGTCTCATTATTGGCCAGATGGTAGGTTCAATATCAAGCCCTTGCAAGGGTCAGTTCAAAAAATTACAAGATCTGCTAAATAGATTTGGGGAAAGAGGAGGACATAAAAAAAAGTCAAAAGAAAAAGTCAAACTTATCATGTCCATCTGCTAGGCAGATGGACAGACAGAGAAGGATTTCTTATTGTTTCATGTAAGTGTGTTCCAGGGTTTGAGCTAAATGATAATTTCTCAGAGTACAAAGTATACCAAGAAGATAGCTAAACTTTGCACAATACAAAAAAATAGCTTGTTTCGTAAACAACTTAAAGGCAAAATTTTCCTAGTTCTATTAGATTAAATATCTCTCATCTTCTAATAGTTGTTTCCATACACCGATTTGGATGTCTTATTACCTTTGTGAGGGCACATAAGGAGGGGCAAAAGGAGAACTGCAGAAATATGGAAGATAGACATTATTTGTCACAGAACATTTGGTACAATCTCATTGATCTTAATGTCCGTTTAGATCATTGTGGAAAGTTCTGCAATGCTCTCCCCAAGAAATGCTTTTCAATTAATTTTAGCCATGCTGTGCATAGGAAAAGCATGATATGTGTCCCTAAAATTAACCAAAGCTTTTAGTAGATATTTATTACTCAAGTCTTCCCCTGAAAAAGCTTCCTTTTTGAATCAGTTGGTATCTGAATTTAGGGCCACTGTTGTCCATTTTGCAAAATACAGTAGCAACATTTCAATTGAAAAATTTTACAACATCACAGATACTGGGACTTCAGCTAACTGGGCAAGTTGAAAATATCATCTGGAGAAGACATCCCATTTATAAATCTCCTACGAAATTTCCCTCTAAGCAGTAGATTGCTCAAATACATGACTAGAGGAAAGGCTGCTGTAGTACCTGTATAGCAACTAGGACCATAATAACATGGCAATCTTGCCATTCAAGACTGCCTGTTTTTTGTGGCCAAGTGAGAATTATGGTCCATCTATTCCATGATGTTTTATGCTGATCTCGCTGCACCTTCTGCAGAACTAAACTATGGCAAGGACTCAAATGTAGTAAATGGCTTCAAGTTGCACCAGTGGGGGTTAGATTGGATATTAGGAAATTTTCTTCACTGAAAGAGTGGTGAAACATTGGACCAGGCTGTGCCACAGGAAGTAGTAGAGTCACCATCCCTGGAGATGTTCAAAAAACGTGTAGATATGGCACTTCGGGACATAGTTTTCTAGGCCTATTGATGCTGAGCTAATGATTGGACTTAATGATCTTAGAGGTCTTTTCCAGCCTTAATGATTCTTTGATTCTATCCTATGGTTCTAGGACAGCTTTTCCTCATGGTTTAACCCCAGTGTGTTTTGGGCACTAAGGTTTAGTAAATCTTTTTGAGTTTTTAGATGGCCGTTTTACAAAACCCGTCAGAGGAACATGAGGGGAAAGAAATATCCAATGTTACATTCAAGCCTCAAGGTCCAATGTGGTATTGAAGGTCACCTCCAAAGTTCAAAGGTACATCAAGACTCTGATAATATTTTGTTTCATAATATCTATCTTAGATAATAGCTTGGGAATTATGATACATTAGCACAATTAGAATAATTTTATTTCATGGTAAAATATTCTCTGGGTGACAGAGAATACTTGTACCTTTTATTTGATTCAAGATAGGGCTGTAAGGACCTGGGACCCAATCAGGAAATTAGCTTCTAATACATTTGCCTGATCTGAACTAAAACACTGATGTGGACCCACCTACAGCAAATTGAAGTAGCACAGTCTATGTCGACCCAACCTTTCTCTAACTCCCAGGCAGGGCAGCTGTGAGCTGAGGACAGTCTCTAGCCCATGCTGTTCCATGTCCACGATTTGTCTGGAAAAATATTGGATTTTCTGATCCAAAAATATGTTACATACCTTGTTTATAGTTTTACAATACAGGTGGTGGTGTGTCAGAGCCTGGGATATGCCCTGACCTTACTCAGTTTACTGGCATAGTTGTAGCTGCAGAAATCCAGGAAGGTTCAGAATCATAGAATCATGGAATCATAGAATAACCAGGTTGGAAGAGACCCACCAGATCATCGAGTATAACCATTCCCATCAATCACTAAACCATGTCCCTCAGCACCTCTTCCTCCTGTCCCTTAAACCCCTCCAGGGAAGGTGACTCAACCACCTCCCTGGGCAGCCTGTTCCTGTGCCCAATGACCCTTTCTGTGAAAAAAATTTTCCTAATGTCCAGCTTAAGCCTCCCCTGGTGGAGCTTGAGGCCATTCCCTCTCGTCCTGTCCCCTGTCACTTGGCAGAAGAGCCCAGCTCCCTTCTCTCCACAACCTCTTTTCAGGTAGTTGTAGAGAGCAATGAGGTCTTCCCTCAGCCTTCTCTTCTCCAGGCTAAACAACCCCAGCTCTCTCAGCCGCTCCTCATAAGACCTGTTCTCCAGCCCCTTCACCAGCTTCGTTGCTATTCTCTGGACTCCCTCCAGAGCCTCAACTTCCTGGTGAGGGACCCAGAACTGAACACAGGATTTGAGTTTAGGGACATGAGAACTGGGGAATGTTAACCAGATTCAATTACCAGCTCCGATAGGTGTGCTGCTGAAACCTACATAGATGACTGGTACATATTTCATGGGGTTAGAGACTATTAATCCTGTGATAGATTGCAATCATTCTAGATTTAGCACAAAGGATTAGAAACAATGATTCTGGCAGAGGTCTAGAGTAGTAACTAGAAATTTGAGTAGGAAAGTAATGGAGAGCCCATGACAAACCTCTTGCTCTCCCCTCTGTTCTTCCTGAGCTCCAAGAGGGGAAACGTTGATGAAGGCAGACTCTGAATGAGATACTTGGTACTTAAAGCTGCTTTCTCATCTGCACTGTCCAAACCATATGGCCAGAGGAGGGCCACAAAGTCGATCAGAGGGATGGAGCACCTTTCATACAAGGACGGGTCAAGAGAGTAGCGTTTGCTCATCCTGGAGAAGAGAAGACTCTAGAAATGCCTTATAGTGACCTTCCAGTACCTGAAGGGAGCCCTTAAGAAAGCTGGGGCGGGACTTTTTACAAGGGCATGTAGTGATATGACTAGGGGGAATGACTATAAATTGGAGAGGGGAAGATTTAGACTAGACTTTAGGAAGAAATTCTTCACAATGACGGTGCTGAGGCACTGGAACAAATTGCCCAGGGAAATTGTGGATGCCCTGTCCCTGGCAGTGTTCAAGGCCAGGTTGGACGTGGTCTTGAGCAGCCTGATTTAGTGGAAGGTGTCCCATGGCATGGGGGTTGCTATGCACCTGCAAGGTACCCAAAGGTGAAAAATCTAAAAAGTAGGAGATAGGGAGAAAATTGAATTTGTAAAGGAAACAGTGATGAACTGACAAGTTTTAAAATACTCAGTGAAACAAATATATAATTTTTCAAGACTCTTGCAGGCATCATATATATTTTGTCACAGTTTTCCACATTTTTTCAGATGATTTCTTGACTTTTCTGAGAATTCAAGTTTGTCAAGAAGTGAATGAAAGTGAAGACAGTGGCTGGCACTTGGCATGTCATGTAGTCTATGACCAGCTTTCTCAGTAAGGACAAGACACATATGGGTTGATGTAGTAGCATCACAGCAAGCTGAGGTTGACATCAACCAAATTAGGAGAAGCAGTGAGCAGAGGTTGTGACTCCTAAGCAGGAGAACAGTTACATGCTTTTAGACAAAAGCAGCATTTCTACTAAATGAATCACAAAACATTCTCCCACTGTTTGAGTCAGCAAGAGCAATGTTAACTTGTCTCATCCAGAAGAAACTTTCATCACTTTTAGCTTAGTGCATGCAGCTGACTCAATGCAGTCCTTCAGGAAATAATATTTATCCAGGCAATATCTTAGTGTCAGTAGGCAAAGCAGTAACACAGCAGCACCCATGTAATTGAAGCCATAGCATGCCACTGTGTGTAATGAAAGCAGCTCTATACAAGGTCACCCAATCTGTGGAATCGAGACCCATATGAGCTTTTGCAGCCATTAACTTTCTTTGTCTTTTACTTTTCATTATGTTTGGGAACTTGGTTCCAGGCTAGTAGCCTGTGGCAGCAGGCAGCAAAGATGAGGTTTTGCTGAGATGCAATCCCCAGAGAGAAAATATGTGACAAGATTGTACTCACTGGGTAATGTCCTGTTTATAGCTTGTGTTTGGGAATAGCCTTATCTGTGTTCCTTTACACATGGAGGGAGTAATTAAAGCCTCATTTTCATTTCCTTTTTTACCTTACTGTTATCATCCAGATAATTTCAGTGTCCTTAATCAACATTTGCAGGAGTAAACAATGCTATGCTAATAACAATGTTGTGACATAAACATTTCCTAATGTTACCACAATAAGCACACATGTTAGATTGCCCCATTTTTAGAGATAGCAAAATGGAAGAAGAGACTGGTAAAGTGAGTGGCCTGTGACTGTATTAGTCTGTATCAGACAGGATCTTCCAAGTTGTCCTGTATTTAAGACAAAGATAGTTCTTTGTCTCAGGTTTTGCAGCTCTGCATAAAAATCTCCTATGTGAATTAATCTGTAGATTTTAACATGAAGGTGGGAGGGGGGGGGAAACAAACCACAAAGAAACAAAACTCAACACAAGGAAAAAAAAAACCAAAATAAAAGAAAAAACACCCAACTCAAGGCAGGAGTTACTCCTATCCAGTGAAGGCCAACTGTTTCTGCAACAGAGCAGACTAGAGGAAGAGATACACAAATTACTACTCATTACCTGTTCCACCAGGAAAAAGCAAAGATGATGAACAAGCTTGTTAACAGATATGACACCCCAAGCAACCATGAAGCACTTGCTGAAACAGTTGGGATTTTAGTGCCAAACATCTTGATCTTATCACTATCACATTATATGGTTAAATAATACAGAAGTGAATGTGATGTGTTCTCTCCAGCGACAATGTTCTCCCCTAAATGGAGAAGTGTGGAAGATGGAATGTGCTATATAAGCATAAAATATAGATGTAGGCCTTAATTTCCGCTAAAATCAATGAGCCTGACTTGTGCTTTGCACTTGCATAGCACATTCCATCTTCCCTATGGTATTGCCTTACCAATTAGAAAAATTAAAAAGCAAAGATAGGGGCAGCAGCTGCAACATCCAACAAACACAGAGTCCAGGTCCTGAAGAAAATCATGTACAGTTTTCATAAAAGAATAAGTGATAGCAGTCTTAAAGGCCTAAGACAATTCCATCATCTTTCTCTCACATTCCTCCAGGTACTTATTATTCAAGTATCATGGCATGCTTGTCAAATCATGTGAGTATGGAAATCTTAGAGTTTTCCTTTGAGTGGAGATCTCTGCTTAAGAAGGTTGGTGAACTATTTATTTTTTACTTCCTATATTGTTACAATTTTCTTTTCTAAATTACATTCCTGTTTTGACTGAAATGTTAAAGACAGGACTTCTGTTTGTTTTTCTTTTTTTTAATTTTTGAGTACCACTATGACTCAGCTTGACTGTAATCACAATGGAAACATGAGACATTTTATCACTGTAACAGACACTCAAGGTGGTCTGATTGCAAGGGGCAAAATACACCTGGTCAAATTAATATATGGACCAGACAAGAAAAACTAGCATCAAACCAATATTTCAGACACCATGTAATACTTTAGTTTTTACTTTATGTGTGTACGTCAGCAGTAATAGGGGTTATCTTGAGCCACAGGATCAGGATACAAAACAAGGAAGAGTGTTTCTTTCACAAAGTCAGGTTCCCTCCTCCACCCACCTGCAGGAAAGATACCCTGGATGATACCAGTGAATGGTACCACTTATTCTTGCTGTTGTGCAGGACCAGGGAGCAGCACTAGGGAGCCAGGAGCAGTGAGCAGAGGGGGCTTTGGGCCAGGTCTTGATCCTATGCACAGTGGCTATTAATCGCTTAGAACTGACACAGCCTAATGTCCACACTGTCACACAGGCATCAGTTTCAGCCCTCACCAAGCCTGCCTGTCAGGGAGATCCTGATGAGCTACTAGGGCTGCTCTGGTTAAGCCCGGGCAGGTTTAGTGACTGGCAGGGTTCATACTCATGCTCACATTCTGGGTATGTTGCATGTGGGCACAGCTGGACATGTCCAGTGTGGTGCAACAGCAGGGAATCTGAACTCAGCTCAGTCACTGCATAGCCCCACTGAAGCCAGTTGATAACCCAGCTAAAGCCAACAATCAGAAAGGAAAGAGCATAATCATAGTGCTTTTGCCTAGTTACTATTTCATTCTTCTGATGGAACAGACATGGCCAAGAGATCACTGCATTTCAGCTGGTGTCTGGGACATAGACATAGTGGAGGGGCAGTACTATTTCTATGTTCAACTGAACTGTTTACAGATCTTTCTACCATAAGCATTTTACCAAACTTACAGAGATCCTTGGGGGTATGTGCTTGTAATGCCAGAAGAGATAATGTTGGGCCTAAAATACAAACCAAATATTTTTTGTGTGGACGCTTCTGAAAAAAATACCATAAAATTTTTTTGTGAAAATAAATATAATCTCTATGCATCCTGTTTCTGGTCAGAAGTAGGATATAGCCTGTTGGAAGATATTTAGATGTTATTTTAACCTGGTGACCCACAAGAACTGTCAGAAAGCTTGTTCTCATAAGAAAAAATCACTTAAATATTGCAGATAATTGAACAGTGGAGACCTTACAGAGCAAAATAACTCCTGATTCAAAGCTCTGTTAAGACAAAACTTTCCTTGGCCTCTATGAACTTTGAATAAACTTGAAAGCAGATCATGCATATCGTATTACTTCAAATACTTCATTTTCTGCAAAAATCCAGCCTACAATGTCAATAAAGGAAAGACGCCTAATTGTTATCTAGGAAATGGCTGCCTGATGCACTGGGTAGAAATGCCACACATTCTTCCTATTCTTTCTTACTTTGATTCTTAAGAGACAAAATATTAAGTTTTATTTTTCTTATAGTAGATAATATGCCAACATTAGCTGATAGAGAGCTGTCACCCACTCACCCTTTATAAGTAAATTGCTACAAGCTCACAGCTTAGTCTTGCTGATTGGCAAGTCTAAGAAACAGATATCTATAAAGGGACCTGCACTGTTAATCAGTGCACCAGCATCAAATTAAAAATTGTTCTCTGTTATGCAGATGACTGTCTGACTAAAGCAAATAAGACACAAGTCCCAGAAGCTGCTGTGCTTTTCCCTGTGAAGTGAACAAGCTCTTTCATGTCAAGTGTTTCTATGCAGCAAAACCCAAACAGAATACCCAGGGAAACCAGACAAGAAAGGCAGATGTTTGGACAGACTTCTTCTCATTACGGTTTGATTGACACAGTGGTTGGCTTTGCTTAGTTGTTGAGGAGACTTGTGCTTGAAGTAGGACCTTTCCCAAGAAATGCAAGGTCACCTGGAACTTTAACCCTTCCTTCTACAAGTTAAATGGTACCACGGCAATTCATGTAGTGGAATGCTAGTGTGCCTGATCCCTCTACTTGAGTTCAGTGAAAGAGTATTAACTGAGTCACAGACTGAGGTCATGCAGTAAAACACGAGCAAGAGATTCTTGAATTATTTCATACAAATATTTTCAGATCTATTACCTGTATTACTCCTTGGACTCAGTAGCTGGTCAATAACTCACCAATTTAGGTTGTTGTTGCTGGCCCAGGAGCCTGCCATATATTGGCCAATATGCAGGAGTTGGAATATTTTGAATAAATTAGGTCTAAAGAGAATAAAACTTTGCAGACTACTTTGTAGCTGAGGCATTCCTAAAAGACATGTTCAGGGAGGTGGTAATTAAAGACTAACTAGATAGGAAATTGGCCAATCAATGTATTTTGATGTTTAAATATAATTTCACCATATGCTATTATGCTAACCACTTGATTGGCATGTATTTATATTCTCGTGGTTTCCAAGCACTCAGGAAGTGTGGACCCAAGGAAGGAGTGATTTCTCTGGGAGATGAAATAGTTGTCAAATACAAAGAATACTGATTGCTGTTCCACTTGCTTACCTGTTTCTGCTGTCCTTAACAAGAGAGGTGAATTGGCAAAGCCCAGTGAAGCTGACAGGTCAGAGATGAAGAACAACATTTTCTGAATCCAAGGAAGCTCAGAGCCTTTGTGTTTATGGGTTTTTTGACCAAAGTATTTTCAAAATCTGTTGTAAAAAATCTCAGCCCTAACCTGCTTCCCGCACCACTGTACAGTGTAGAGCTGAGCCTATGCTGACTCCAGTAAGTCTGCACTTGTCTTTAGCTTCTATTAAGCTTGTGCGATTGTGCTGGATCCCCACAAAAGAAGGGTTTTCAGTCCAAATAAGCAAACAAATATTTCATATTGGTTCTTGCTTATCACAGTTAGTCTTGTCCTTATAAATAACATTAATAGTTCAATAGCTTTTGTACTTCTGCCACACTACCACTTAGTCAGTTTCCATCAATCACATGCTGAAATAAATCTCCGATAGAATCAAATTAAGTGCTCTGTGAACAGTTTACATCACTTCCCGGGCTTGGTCCCTGAACAAGGACTCTCCAGTGCCTATTGAGTATTTACTTCATGCTATCCACTGCACAATGCACTCTATTGCTCTTATCCAGAATCCCTATCCTTAATGAGTCTTTTAGCATGTGCAAAGGAGAGGTTTATAAATAACTACACTATCAGAAAGTGCCTTTGAGTACTTCCTTTTACAGTATTTACTAACAGCTTTTCTATGTTATTTTTTATTATTTATCTTGAGATTAAAATCATACTTTATTGTGTCATGTTCAATATTCTACAGGAAAATATATATAGCAGATCTTGTCTCACCAACTGCCATTCACAAATTGCCTGCAAGATGCAAAGCAAAGTGACATGTGGCCCAGAAAGTCATTATATGCTATGATAGATCGAATTGTGTCTGTCCCTAATGGATTCTTATATAAATTCTGCCCTTAAGATTGCCTCCGCAAAAAGCAACACTCGAGAAGCTAGTCCCTATCTTAGAAATGGCTGCATGGACCCATCTCTCAACAGGTAGTTCCTGTTCTTTGTCCCTGCATTCAAAATAAGCCCTACAGAGCAACTCTTCGCAGAACATTGTGATAATTTGGAAAAGAGAACAGTAACTCCAAACATATTCAGAATAAATGGATCTGAATAAGGCATAAGCAAGTTTATCTTGAAGTGCCAAACTATTCTCCTTCTGTCTTTGATTATGAGAATGTCTTGGTGTTCAAGATTATAGGTCCTTTCCTTGCTAAAAATTAGAGAACTGTCCATCAATCCAGAACAAATCCAAAACTGATTTAGAACAAAGGCTTATATCCTGTAGTCTCTGTTACTCCCCTATTATGAAACCTATAGAATAAAGACATCTGGGGAAAAGCTGCTGTCATTGTTGATGAATTTCTCTGTTTGTGTTTTTGAAATAATTATCAAAGTAGCAAAAAACCTGCTCAGGTTTAAAATAAACACTCGTACTTTCTTCTATCTTAAACAATATTTTATAATCTTCACTGTGAAATAGCGTATTCTTTCATTCTCCTAACAGCATATTTAAATTTGTTTATATTTCTGTACTGAATTTCTGTGACAAATTCTGGTAATGGGGAAGATGCAGGATGGCTTCTGTGAGAACACACCAGAAGCTGCCCCCATGTTAGACAGGGTCAGCTCCAGCCTGCTCTATGACGGACCCATTACTGGCCAAAGCTGAGCCTGTCAGTGTTGTTGGTATCACCTCTGTGATGACATGTTTAAGAAGGGATAAAAAATGCTGCACAGCAGCTGTGAGAAAGGAGTGAGAATATGTAAATAAAACTACCCTTCAGACACCGAGAAGCAGCATACAACAAGGGGTGGAAGGGGGAGGTGCTGCAGTCCCTAGAGCAGAGCTTCCCTTGCAGCCCACCGAGAAAGCCACAAGGTCCAGGTTATCTGCTTGCAGAATATGGAATTCAGCAGAGGAACAGATATCCTGTGGAGGACCCAGCCTGTGGAGGAGCCCACATCAGAGCAGGTAGATATGTCCTGAAGGAATCTTACAGAGACCCCAGGAGATGCTGGAACAGGTTCCTGGACAGAACTGCAGCCCATGGAAAGGAGCTCACACAGAGCAGTTTTTCTGGAAGGACTGATGACCCCACAGGGAACTCACACTGGAGCAGTCAGTTCCTGAAGTACTATGCATGGAAAGGACACGTGCTGCAGCAGTTCTTGAAGAACTGCAGTCGATGCAATTGACCCACATTGGAGTAGTTTGTGAATGACTGTATCCCATGGCCCCACACTGGACCAGGGAAGAGCATGAGGAGGAAAGAGCACTGGAGGTGCATTATGAACTGACCACAACCTCCATTACCCATCACCAGCTCCACTCAGTAAGGAGGTAAAAGAGTTGGGAGTGAAACTGAGCCTGGGAAAAAGGGAGGGGCGGGAGAAGGTGGTTTTAGATTTGTTCTTACTTTTCATTATCGCACTCTGTTTCATTGGCAACAAATTAAATAAAATTCCCTAACTTGATTCTGTTTTGCCCATGACAGTAATTCGTAGATGACCTGCCCGTCCTTATCTCAACCCAATCTCAGCCCATGAGCTTTTTCTCATAATTTTCTCTCCCTGTCCTGTTACGAAGGGGGAGTGGTGGAACAACCTGGTGGGTACCTGATGACCAGCCAGAGTCAACTAATCACAAAATCTGGATACATCTGCTTAGTTACAGGGGAAAAGAGATCTTCTTCTGCTTGCTAGATACATAAATTTCTCTTCCTTTTATTCCTTTTCCACAAGTTTCCATTAGATCAGAAATGGGAAGAATGACTATCTATTCATAGAATCCTCATTATATACTTCTATTGCTGTAGATGATATATGGCATATGTTGTGTAAAACTCCTTGCTGTTTTCAGACTAATTGAATTATTTTTCTTCTATTACAAATAATGGTCATAATACCATGAAATACGGTGGTTATAAATGGAAATTCTTTCTCTTTATTAATGAAGTCCTTGACGACTTGCTAAAAAATTTCAAATTGAAATCTGGGATGACTATAGTGAAGTTGTGTACAAAGGAATCTTTTATTTGCCATTCTGTGAAGAAATATTTTATATTTCAAAACATTTCCCCTAGAAAGAGGAACTCTGATGTGCAATTTTTCTAGGCATTACCAAGAAGAAACTGGAAACTTTTACTTTTTACACTGAGAGGTTTCCTGGGTTTTCATCTTGGATGTTTCTTCTATATGTCACCCTTATACTTCTCAGAAAATGAATTAATGTTACTATGTAAAAGACATAATCCTTTATTTTTAAAATGCATTTCCAGGGAAATAGATTCATTTAATGCCAGGTACCTTTTGTGAAGAAACTCTCACCTTTAAATTTTACAAATATAGACATTTTTAATATTTTTTACAAATAAGGAATTTTAATGTAGTTAAACTTCTGACTAATTCTACCTGGGGGTTTGAAAAAACATATTCTACGTGAATTTTGTGTGATACAATGTAGGAGCTTCAGTTGCATATCCATTACTGCCATGTATGCATGATTCAGGTGTGCATTTTTTACTGTACAACCTACTTTGTTACCTCACAGACACTCCACTACCTTCACATCGCTGATTTTTCACAGTTAGGTCTAGGAAACCTAAACCTGATGAACAGTATAGAATGGCAACCCAAACTTTTTAAGGAAGTTCAAAGACTGTGCTGAAGATGAATCTAAAATCCAACAAATTCCTTCCATCAAAATGCCTTACACCACTGAAGAACATGCACCATGCTATTCCTGTGTAAATGCACTGAAGCTCACTGTTGTCAACTTTTTTTGTAAATAATAAACCCAGTTGCCGGAGAACCATAAAATGGCCAGTTGCTCCCTCTAAAAGTGCTACCAGTGTCTCTGGCTTTGGTTTTATTTAAAGTTTTCATTGATTTTCCTGCAGCATAGACTTTATCAATATCTCTGCTTTCAAAGGACTGTTCAGTAGCACAGAATTAGTGAAGGACTCAACATAGAAGCAGGTGTTTTATTTTAAATTTATGAAACCTCCATAGTGGATCCCCTGGTCAAGCTGCTAGCAATACCTTTCAGTTGTGCAACTCGACCTCTATTGTCAAACCAAGTCCCTTTGGTGCCTCCCAGTCCACATGCTTGTGTTTTTTAACTAGAAAAAAGCTTGCTTAGGGGTCAGTAGGAACTAATACTATTATACAGAAAGCTTTTAAGCCATCAAGCGAATTCCATTAAAAGTTATTGTAAATCATGTGTGCTTATCCCTTCCCCACCATTGGCAGGCTATGGCATGCTGCCTAAGCATGAAGTCCTTCCATCAGAGCCTATGAGGACAGGTATGCTTTGCATTTCAGAAGAATTATAGCCTCCCTGGGTTCAGTGTGGGTGATGAAACCAAAGCCCTGGCCACTGGCAGACATACATACTACTTCTGTGATGTCTAGAAAGTCATGGACTTGTTAGAGCAGGTCCAGAGGAGGGCCACAGAAATGATCAGAGGGATGGCATGCTTTTCCTATGAAGAAAGGCTGAGAGAGTTGTGGGTTTTCCCCCTGGGAAAAAGAAGGCTGTGGGGACACCTTATTGTGGCCTTTCAATGTTTAAAAGAGCTCATAAGAAAGATGGAGAGAGGATTTTTACTGGGGCATGGAGTAACAGGCCAACAGGCAACAATTTTGAAGTTCAAAAAGGGCAGATTTAAACTAGATACAAAGAAGAAATTCTTTGCTATGATGGTGGTAAGACACTGGAACAGGATAACCTGAGAAGCTGTGAATGCTCCATTCCTGTAGGTGTTCAGAGTCACCTTGGACGGAGCTTTGAGCAGCCTGATACAGTGAAAGATAAACCTGCCCCTGGTGGGTGGTGTTGGAATTAAATTATCTTTAAAGCTTCCTTCCAACCTAAACTATTTCACGATTCAATGTTTCTATAAAACCATAAGAGATTCATTTGGTTCGTGGTTACAGAACTTCAAACAAAGCCACTCATCCAGCTTACAAACATGTTTTTCCCTCAGGATTGTTGTAGAGTGGCACATATCAACCACAAATATATTGCCAGCCTTACATGAGGAAATCATTACAGCCCTGAATGCATGTGCATAGTTTCTGGTATGTCATGAGGAAATTGGGCCACGTAGATCGGTGAATTAGCAGATTATATTGGTAGAAAATCTTTTCACAGAAAATACAACCCGAATCCCCTAGAGACTTCCAATCTTTTTCGATAGGGAAACAGTCAAAGAAGAAATTGAATTCACAAAAGGAACCTCTATATAAAAACAGAGCAGAATTTACCTAAATGCATGTGTAAGTTTGTTAATGTGTTTTTTTCAGACAGGAAGCCAGTTGCCTAATAGCCTCTTTGACAAGCCCCTGTCTAATCAGTTCCCTTTTCCACTTTAGAAAGAGATTCCAAGAAAGATTCTAAGTGGTTTGTAAAGGGTTAATCAATTATTAATAACATCTGAATACATAGTAGGCACAAGGGTCTATGCCACAGCTGCATATACACACGCTCATATGAGGTACTTTTGTTAGTGATGAACCACGGATAGAAGCAACCTGTTGATCCACTGGACAGCTTACACCCTTCTTAAATATCTGTGAATGTGCCAGTAAACCTTTCTATGCATTTTGTAAGTAAATCTTTAGCAGAAAGTGTAATTCTTTTTCCTTGCATTTTATCAATCTGTTGCTTTTAAGCATTAATTTGCCATTACAGAATAAGACAAGGTTACAAAGGCATAAGTGGAAAAACAACTGACAGCGGTATCCTGAGTGATTGTGGGAGGGCCCAAAGGAGTCTGCTGTGCCTTGTGCCAGGAAAGCAGACTGAGTGAGATGGCTTCTCCTCAGTAAAAACAACATACAGCAAGAATTCAATAAACACAGATGAGCTTCATTTTTGCTACAAGGGTGGCCATTCCTCTTGACCCAACAAGCCGCTTGCCTAGATCTCTGTGTGGCTGAGAGCCATAAGACACACACCTCAGAGACCCTAAAGGAAGGGGAACTCTAGGAGAGTTTCAGAGGCAGGAAACATTAGTTGCTCCCCAGTCCCTGCTGTCACAGCCAAGGCTGGGGTGGTCTGCAGTGACTGCTCTGCTCAATTCCTCAGGGAACCCCCCTCAATGGCTCTTTCAAATGTCTTGCCTGTCACCGCCAGGGCTTTGACTTGCACAGTAGAGTAGAACTCGCACTCCATCTTCTTCCCTGCACAATCCCATCACCCTGGTTTTCCCAGGTTTGGCTCCAGTAGGGGAGACACATTTCAACTGCTTGCAAGCCCTGAGCCACTGCTAGTCTACAAGAATAACATGGATAAAAAAATCGGAGAAAGGGAAAAGTGTGATTACTTTGTTAACTGTAGCTGTTACCTTATATTGTCTTTGTCAGTTTGTCCCACCTATCTGTTTCTTATTATGTGCAGATTAGGTGACCTCTTGGGCAGGAATCCTGTTTTCACAATGTGGTCATTGCAATTCTTAAACAAACAGACGAAAACCTAACATGCTTCCTTGTATCTAAGCAAACTTAGCATGGAGCCACATTCACCTAACTGACCAGTGCCCCGATCCTCTGGTCTTGCCAAAGCCATTAAACTCCTTGGGAATTTTTCAGATATTATGAGGTACTACTCCTATTCTGGCTTTTTGATTCGGTTTGTTCCACTCTTGTTTCATGTTGAAACCCCCAAAGACTTATTATTATTGGTATTGGTATTGGTATTATTATGGTCTTAAATCTGCATGTTTAAGTGCATAGATGCATGGTCTCTAAAGCATGGGTAGAAGCTTTCCATCCTGCCAGGGTGGAATAGATATATTAATCCCACAAACCGCTCACCACTCTTCACTAGAACACCACAAAAAACCCTCATAAGCAAACAGGGAAACATTTCTTCCTCCTTTCCAGTTCCAGAATGTCTGATCATTCAGGACCCACTATAAGTATTTCCTGGCTGACTTTGCATTATGCATGAACCATGTTTTGTACATTTTTTACCTGGTTCCCTTTTTTCCCCTTTTTTCCAAGCATCATTGCAGTTTGTCAGCAAGTAACTTGGACCAATCTCACAAAAAGTTTAGTTAACAGTTTACAAAATAAAATTATGTAAGGGACTACTCCAAACAGGGTCAATTTAAATGGGCTGCCAAGTCTGTAACCTCAGGGGACTTGAATTGGGTTGAGGGGAGGCACTGAGTAGTGGGGGCTTGCAAAGATTGCTGCCAGGTGGGCTACAGATGTTCAGCTTCAGTCCGCTTGCATGGCATTCACTTAGGGAGATGCTAATTTTGTTCTGCTCACATAGAAAATTAGCATGCATATACACATTCACCCTGCAAATGGTCCTCTATCTGTTTTCTGGAATACTAAGGTTTATAGGTAGAGTAAAATGGCTTCATAGGAAGTGTCAACACTGCCTGTGTAAAACCTGAGTTTGAATTTGTTTAGTTGGCTATCTCAGAAAAACAAAAACACAGTGTCCCATACTATAGATGGAAGCCGTGTTTTATGGAGTACGCAGCTGCAATCACTGTCTTGCAGCTGTTAAATGAAGAAATACCATGTGAACACTTGGTCTGGTTTCAAAAGGCCTAAAAACACTGGCCAAGAAAAATGGTACATCATGGTGCTGCTTGGCCATTTGCCAAGACAAAGAAACTTTTATATTTCTAGGGACAAGAGGCCATGTGAAAGGAATTTTCCTCCTTTCAGAGGCATATCAAAATATACCAGAGGGTTTATTTATTTATTTATTTAGTGTGTGCTCTTGGCAAAGTTTGACTGATCACTAATGCAGTATCAGCATTAAACTCACTCACTTAAAGAACAACCCAGAAAACAAAGCAACGGGGGATGTTTTAAAACTGTAGGTCTAAGGTGCAACGTAGAAGTTAAAGGCAGAATTATTTCACACAAAGAATAGCATGTAAATGGAAAAGGTCCCAAATAGGCAATTAAAGATAAAAGTTTATATGGGAGGAAAAGATTATTCTGTGGTGAAGGCTATTGGAGCAAAATTCTTTGGTTTTTTTGACTCAGGATTAGACATGTCCACAAGGACAAGATTTTATGCTTGTCTCTGCAAGGTCTGCCTCAACCCCCTCCCAAAATATAGATTCAATATTCTGCTAATGGCCAATTTTAATTTGGAGATGACAGTCCTCCCTCCACCTAAGGGTTTTCTCACTACTGGACCTAATGCATATGCTCCCACAAGGAGTTGCAAATATGACCCCCTCCACCCACCTGCAAAAGAGGGACAATTCTGGTGCATCTCATTTGCATGAGGAACAATCACATGCATATCAGGAAACCCTTTAGAGTAAACTGAAAATTTCATTAGAAATGCAGCACAAAATAGTAAGCTTCATCATTGCTTTTGTTCAACTGTTTCTCCAGAAGAATGAAAAGAGTTTTTTAAAAAGCCAGGCAGAGGGATATAGGACACACAAAAAGAGATTAGGTCCTTTGGGGACAATTACAATTTCTTTGCTCTAAAGCATCTTCTGCAGTTAGCTGTGCAAAATGTCTGGCTTAGGCCAGCTCCTGGGTTTGTTTATGTACTGGAGACTATGTGCCAAACTCTCCTGACAGGAAATGAGTGAGACTGCAAGGCGAGTATTTCAACAATACAAGAAAAACTCATAAGTTTTGGTAACCAAGTTATTTTATTGGTTTGTTTGTTTAATGTTGGTACTGTATTAAAGGTCAAAGGTACATTAGATGTTAGGGGAAATAAATATGCTGCTGAACAGATAAATGCTGTGGAAGTCCCTGTAATTAACAAGGTCCATATGTATAGTTTGTTCATAAGAGAAAAAAACTTTTTTCCTCCCATCTGAAAAGAAAAAAAATTTTTTTTTTTTGCTAACTCTATATGCAGGGTTTATGAGCCAAACCTTGTCACCTTTTCTTGAGGGAAACTCCCATTGAGTCAGGGGGAGTTTCCTCTGAACAACACTTTGACCCATTATTTTGACCTTCTTTACCTTGCTCTTGAAAATCCCCTTCAGCTTAAGGCACCATAGAATTCATACTGGCCAGAGTTCTGTGAGCAGAGAACATAGTCCTAGGCCATTTGGCCTGGTTCTTGGAAATAATTTTTCCATTTCCACTCAATTTTATTGTTCATATTTCCCTGTATGTACAAAATTAATGGAGGGAGTTATGCTTCTTCTATGCATTAGTATGAAATAGCATCTAAGGACTGGAAGCTGTAGTAGTATTATGGACCTCATCCAAAGCTCTAGGAAGTCAAGGGAAAGATTCTTGTGTCTTCACCAGCTTTAGGGTTACCATTTGCCATAGAGACCTCTAGAAAGATATTTGAGCTACTTGTGGTATACCAGCCAGATAGCCTTTGCCAAGAATGTCACACAGATCTTTGGCAGAAGAAAGGTTAAAATCAAAGCCATCTGAACACATGGTTAACTGCATTGCATGTCATAGGAAATATGCTTAGGAATCACCATCAGGAGATTACTATGAAGGCAAAATGCTATTTGGAATTAAAGCCAAATGCTGATGAATGGAAGCTGAATGCTTCATGCAGTGACCCCTCCCACAAACTTATCTTGCATTTGCATTCCCTTTGTGCTCCAGCAATCCACTGTGGCTGCATCGTTATTCCATTCAAAATGTCCATCCCAGATGCTGAAGAATGGGGACTAGTTGACAGTCTCATTTGGGTGAGTGCACAAGGGAAAGGAGAAAAGGTTCTTTGCCTTTTGGGCTTCTATTTCTGCCTTGTCTGGGATGCAGCCTTAGGTTCACCAGTGAAAACACTGACACTAAGAGAAACACTGGGACACAGGAAGAATAGAGAAAAAATGACAGGTGCCTTTCTAGTTAGTATGTACAGCATCTGCTTAAGAAAATTTGCTCGAATGTGCCAAGGGCTTAGGATGAAATTAAACATTTGTGCAATGGAGCTCTGGTTCCATTATGCAACCAACAGAGCAGCCCTCTTTCAAATCCTACATACTGATGAATAAAGTAGTTTTAAGTCATCATAAAAGAGGCCAGACATTTTTTCTAACTATGAAATGATCAGAAATCTTTCATTATGGGGCACTTTTTCCCCTAGTTTTTAATGTTTTATACTTCCAGGTTTCATCTGGTCCTGAAATGCAAAAATTGTGAGAACCAATTTTGATAGTACAGCTGAGATGGCAAAGAAGATAGGTAAATCTGAATAAAAAAGCCAGCCACATATTAGACTGACATCTAATATAATCTTACTTAGGTTGTTAGTATTTCTTCAATAGTTTCACCTCAGGAAACAATTCCTACTTTTTGTTCTTTAAATGAAAAAGCCATTGGATAAACTGAATCTTAAAACAAAAAAAAAAAGAAAAAAAGAGATGTATTTGTAATTAACATCAAACAATTGTTCTATTGGCACACCTTCATAATGGTTTCTTTATGCAAGCTCTATAGCCTTCACACCGTTGCCAGATTCTGTTGTTTCCAGTACATTTATTTCAATGAAAGCAGCTGTAAACCTTTGAAACAATTCTGAAGATTGTTCCTTATTATCAGGCTTCAGGATGTGCAGCTATACAGAGATCCTGCAGAAACTGCTAGTGGATGGCACAAATGGAGTATTCTCATCTTCAAGCTACACCATTTGCAAGCCCTACAAAAATATGTACTGTTTATGGGGTAGTCAGTGCTTCTTTTTATTTCCTACAGGGATCTTTTTTTTTATGTTGTTAGATAGGTGAAGAGCAAAACAAGATTACAGAGTAAATTGCTTTGAATAAATAAAAACTGACCAGATCCTTTACTCAGACCTTGAACTAAATAAAAATTACATCCTTTTACATTTTTACACAAAAGAGTTCATATTCTTCTACTGTCTTGTTTAATCTAGTCCTGTGAAGATTAATTTGATTGTATACTGATCCAGTCACAATCCAGCAACACTGCAACCTTTCAGGAGGCTCTGTTGTGGCAGGATTTCTAGCCTAGCTTCTTCTCCATATGTTCCAAATTTGCAGGCTTTTCTTTGGACCTCGAAATCTCAAGATACAAAGAGAGGTAATCTGAGCTTTGGGCAAAGCTGTTTATTGAATCTCACACTATGGCTAGAGGCCCATTTTTAAGTTTGAGCCTTGTTTGTCATCAAACCAGAATAGTGATAATATCAAACAAAATATTCTTTGGCTTCTATCTCAGCAATTTCAGTACCATCATATTTGTATAACAGCAAAATTTACATTACTTTCTTGTCTTCTTTACATCTTCAAAGCATATGTGGGATTTATTTTTATCATTATCTTTCTTTGTTATTTTATCTGTCTGCCCATCTTTGTTTCGCTGAGAATAAAAAAGCTAAGTAGACCCAATAAGTTTTGGTTCTGACTTTGAAAGTTGTGAGATCTACAATCAAGCTCACCTTTTTCAGAAGAGAACATTGTAATCTTTGACCATATGTTAAGAGGATTCTGTGACTTGCTGAACTTTAACAGAAATGTCAGCTTCCCTAATCAAAGTATGTGTCAGGGTTGCTCTTTCTAATGCTAGAGATACCATCTCAAACACTTCATTTATGGTGTCAGACTGCTGAAAAGGATTTGCTTAAGTTTGCTAAAGCCATTGAGATTCATATCCTTAATGTTGTATGGCTGGTATTGTCCTATTTGCCTTAGTAACCTTATCTCCTAGCAAAGTAGCTAGATGACAAAGATGTTTTCTCTAAGGATCTTTAACTGCTTATGTTGCATGTAAACTGTGCACAGAGAGCTTGCAATAAAGTAAATAAAAAGATGTGGTTTATCTTACCCCTTACACAGGCATTAGTCTAATATTGCTGATTTCTACCACCATGAATTGGCTACTCTATGAATAGCTGCAAAAAAAGCTTGCAAAGATATAGGGCAGAGGCCACATAGTGTTTTTTCCCCCTAAAAGCCAAACACTGGAGCTATCCCAGGGTCTCTTTACATGACGTTTAGCTCTACTAGCCAGCCCCTTGTAGCAGGATGCTAGAAGTGCAAGCCCAGTTCCATATCCCTCGTAGAATGTCCTGAGCTGTACAGAGAATTTAAGCTAAAGGAGTTTTTTAAAAGTGTATTTAAGGTCATTACAGTGTTTTCCTTAACTATTTTCAATTTTTATTGAAGTCAGTATGTGTGAAGACTGCTCAGATCCTTAACAATCTCCTTTTGAATTTATGAGTTTGCATACTGAAAGCAGTTTTACATATATCTTCCTTTAAACTCACATGGGAAAGACATTCACTAAAGTATTTTATTTCTTTTTCTCATATGAGAGAGTGCTGCTGCACCCATCTGTACTTATACTTTTGTTAACTCTTTTCAAACAGCCAAGCTGAGCTTAGATCTTGCACCTTTCATTCAGGAAGAAATCCAAACGAAACATGAGTGAATTTAGCCTAACCAAAGAATGTAAGATTGGATTCTAAGATTTTAATGGAAATGCAACTACCTCCTTTGAGGGAGATTTTTGCCCCTCAGGATTAAAATAGAACTATGATTTGCTGAGCAGTTTTTAACAGAAGAATCTTTATCCAAATCTTCACCAGTTACAAAATTGTGTCAATTTCATTAAAACAGACATTGAGGGAATTTAAAATGTTTTAACAATTTATTTTCAACACTGCCTTTCCTTTTGCATGTTTGGATTGTGAATAATATTATAACATTTATGGAAACAAAATAAAAGTTAAGTACTTGTATCAGTGGTTATGTACAGCATTTTGAATGAACCGTAAGAATTGTTACTGTTTTACAGTACACCAAGCCAAAATAGAAAGCTATTTTTGAAATATTATTCTGGAAAGGTTTTCCCCTCTTGGGTCTGCTTTATAACCTTACCAGGCTTCTGATGGAGGTGATGGCACTGGTCTGTCCTTAACAGACCAAAGGTGCTCCAGGATGTTTTTATAGAAGAGTCACTGAAGTCCATGTAAGCACAGATGAGCCAGGTCTTGTAAGATTAACACTGACTCAGCACAGTGCAACACTACCCCAGCACACACAGTTTAAAGCCACCTCAGATACCAGTAGAGACTGCAGGGAAGGCAAGCTAGGTAAGGACCCCCTGGATGTGGTCCTGAGCACTCTGCTTTTGATTCCAGAAGTGCCTTCCCACCCCAAACAACTCTGCTTTTGAAATATATCATTACTCCTCCCTCTTTCCCCCAATTCTTTACTATTTAACTGCTTCACCAAATTTCATGAAGCAGATTAATCCAATATCACCATGGAAAACTGTTAACTACCCTTCCCAGCACAATTTTCCTTCCTCTCTGCCCTTCACTGCCTTTGGGTTGTAGCAAGGAGCCCTGGCAGACATGCGTTTACCCCATTGTTTCCCTTAACGGTGGCAACTCCCTCCACCTCACCCTGACTATGTGGAGGAAGAGAGCCACTTTCCAGTCTGCTGTGCTGCCAATGAGAAACAGACAGCCCAGGTAAACCAGGGGAAAGGGATGTGGTTGGAACTGACTGAGCAACACCGACACTCAGGCTACCGTTGCTCTTTCAGACAGTTCTTTTCCAGAATGAATATGAAGAATAAATTGGCATCTAGGTGGATGCTCAATAGGAGAAGGGTTTAAGAATCTGTCTTTCTCTCAGGGATGCTTTCACATGGCCTTCTTTTTGATTGCTGAATCCATTTAAAGTTTATCTTTGCCCCGTGGTACCCTCAAGAAAGGCTGGCAATTCCCTCAGTCCAGCATCCTCATTTCGCTGCCCTTTTCTTGAATGCGAGCTTTTCCTGTTAAAAGGATTCCATTTAATACCCTGCAAATTATCTGGGGTGGTGCAGAGCGATTTATTTTGTAAGCCTGATGCTGTGGATTAAGATTGCTTTTCCTCATCTAGGCACGTGACAGCACAGCCCCCCTACAGTGCTGTGCATGGGGGCTGCAGCAGCCTCTGCGGCACTGAGAAACAGAGGCCAAGGGCTCTGCTGGCATCTGGGTGCTGGCTGCATTTGCCAGTGGGTGAACCTTCTCTTGGCTCCTTCCAGGGGGACAGGAGGCAAAAAACCTCCAAGCAGACTTTGCACACGTATGCAGCTGTTTGAAGAGACCCAATTGTTGAAAGAAAACAAGGCTTCAATTTGCTTAACCTGTCTGAGGGAGAGAAAAAGGTTAGACCTGCCCTTCTCACTTGGAGTTCATACCCAGGAAGATGCCCAATCCACAGTCCCAAGTGGAAGGTGAGTAATTAGCAGTCCTGGCACCAACTCTAGGTGCTTGCACTGACCTTAGGTTCTTACCCAGACCAAATGAAGACAGAGCAAAATCACATAGGGAAGTGGTGGTGTTACATGCTTCATCCAGCCTGTTCTATAAACCAAAAAATATCAAATGAGGATGAAAGGAATCCCCAAACTTCCTATTTTTTCCAAAAACAAAGCTGCCTTGGAGTCATCTCAAATTAGAAAGAGGATATAAAAGAACCGACTCATTTGTTTGATACAGTTTAGCAAAGAACTCTGCTTCGAAATGCACAAATCAACATTTTCTTTCATGACTAAATACTTGTCAGTAAACAAAAGAAAGGAAGTTTAAAACTATATGAACAAACTCTTCTTTTCTCCTTCCCCTACTCATTTGCTTCCCTACAACTGTTTATGTGAATAACCGGAAGTCCCAGCCACAATTATACCCCATAGCACAGATGTAATTCAAGCAGACATTAAGAATCATCCAGCAGAATGCATTCCCACATTATTTAGCAGCATTTAGAAGAGGATTTGGTATGGATATGAATAATGAGAATGGCTTATAATAGATAAAATAAATTTGTCTGTATAAAAAACTTCATTCTTCATGGTTTAGGTCAACCTCTAATTTCTAGGGATTAGAGTAAATCTTTCATAAGGGTAGATTATGCTACCACTGTTTTCCCTGGTGTATCTTTTGCTGTCTTCTGAAGATCTGCTCTTAGTGGCTGCCAGAGGGAAGGTACTGCGTTTGAAGTGTTTGATTTCACAAGGCAGCTCCCACTTCTTGATGATTTATATTCAAAATAGGCCATAAAGGTTAAGAATGGGAGAAATAAAGTAATATTATCCTTACTTTAGCAATGGAAGACCAAGGCTTGGATACTTTTGTGGCCTTTTTCAAGGGCATTTAAAGAATTTTTGGCTAAGTAAGACCTCTTTATTGTCTTATCCATGAGAAAAAACTTACCCTTGACCAGTATTTTTCTTTTGATGGAGAAGGATTGTTGGTTTTAATTTTGTTCCAGAATGAAAATCATAGAAAAGACATCTTATCTTTAGAATCCAAGAATTCATCAAAGTCTGGATTTCAATCAGGATACAGTAAATTTGGCTTATTTGTTACCCATACCACTTCCAGAATGTGAATAACCTTTTGAATACTAGTCCAAAAGCACAGAAATGAAAGAATCTGAGATTCATGTAATGGGCAAAAGAGATATAGATTGCTGAGGAATAAAAAAATGTTTGTGATCAATTCATTACAGAAACTCCTCATGAAAGATGCAGTTGATCATGATTTACCTCTAGTGTTGTAAAAATTAGTATCTGTACATTTTATATCTACCCTGTAAATGAAAAGAGCTCAAGAGAAATATTAGCTTCAGCCTTAATTTTAAGAATGTGCAAGTTTGAGGAGGGTTGAATAGCATAAGTTGTTTGATTCTAGATATTTCTCAGTGTTTCTGATCTTAAAGCAGAATTTGAACTTAATTCCACATCTGACTAAGAGTATCTACCCACAGATTCTTCACAATAGGGAAATAAATTCCACACTACCCATTTTACTAAGATGGGCTTACTATTGCACTGATTGACTTTTTTCCTCTTTTCAAATAAAAGTAACATTTTAATTTTTCTTACCACTCTTTGTCATGTCATTTTAAATGATCTCTCTTGTCAAAGCTTTCTTAGCCTGAAAAATGTAGTTAAAACAGCTAATCTCACAAGTTCTGTGCCTAAAGACCTCTCATGGTAGTACAATCCAACTTGTACCAGATATCCAGAATAGGAGAATTAGTTCCATTTTAAGATTCAAGAATAAAGATGAGCCCAGAAGAAAGAAAGAAAGAACATATATTTCTCTCTCTTTCTGTTTTTATTCTGAAAAGGATTTAAAGGTGAAGTTGATTTTGGCACAATTTTATTGTAGCAACAGAGCTACAAAATGAGTGTCTCATAGAAGGAGGGGTAAATACTTGCAGATAGTTGATAAATTTTAGTTTATAATAAAAGTTATAAATTTATATTTGAAAACAGGAAAAAAAATCTATCTGATTCATTCTTTCAAAATCTTTGGATTCCACAGCTCATTTCACTCAGATCTGCCTGGTTCAAGCATGGAACATGAGCTGTTCAACCTTATTATCATGCAAACCCATATGGAGTTTGATAGAAGGAAAATCTCAAAGCAGAGGAGGTTTTCAGCCTCTACAGTGTGTGAGAGATCATCAGTGAGCTTCCACATTGCACAATCTGTATATTTGTCAGTGAAAAAAAGGCAAGGAAGTACATTTCCTCTTCCTAAATATGCATTGCACCAGACTTGTCGTTTCAAAAACAAATGAAATTCCTTCCTTTCTGGTTTTACTGTTGTATACAGTGTCTGCTGGCTGCTTTGCAGCTGCCATTTGTGCTGTCTTATGCACTCAGGAGTTACTGAAGAGCCTCTCTAGTTCTTCAGCTATTGTTTTACCAGCGGTAAGTGCTCACTGGTATTTTCGAAATGATATACAGGATACCTATTTGCAAGTATGAAATACCTGCAAAGTGATAGATGCACAGATGTTACAGCTTTTAGCTGCATATATCCTGAGCTGAGGGTCAAACACGTGGGTCTGTCACAATCTTATTCTTTTTCTCTGTTTTAAACCTCGCAGCAGAATGACTTGAAAATTTCAGGAGCAAAATAAACAACTCAGACTGACAGAGCTGGAAAAAAGCAGCTTAAGAGGAGCCTGTCAGCACAACCTGCTCCCTTTTCTAACCTGGCAGCAATTCCCTCTGGGTTCCTGTGGTTCTCCTATGCATTTCCCTTCCAACCTTCATTTCCCTATGGAGCTCCCTCAGCCCATCTGATTTTCAGCATCTGCTGGCACTGAACTCCTGCAACTCTCAATCTGTTTCCCCTTGGCGTCCTTCTTCCTTCCAGTTCATCTGTCTTATTTTTATCTTCATGAGATTTCCCTCCTTCTTCTCACTATCTTCCTGCTGCTCTTACTATTTGCATCTCTCCACCCTCTGGGTGACACCAGGCTGACTGTCATTGGAGAATCATAGAATCATAGGATAACCAGGTTGGAAGAGACTCACCGGATCATTGAGTCCAACCATTCCTATCAAACTCTAAACCATGCCCCTTAGGACCTTGTCCACCCGTGCCTTAAACACCTCCAGGGAAGGTGACTCAACCATCTCCCTGGGCAGCCTGTTCCAGTGCCCAATGACCCTTTCTGTGAAAAAATTTTTCCTAATGTCCAGCCTAAACTTCCCCTGGAGGAGCTTGTGGCCATTCCCTCTTGTCCTGTCCCCTGTCACTCGGCAGAAGAGGCCAGCTCCCTCCTCTCTACAACCTCCTTTCAGGTAGTTGTAGAGAGCAACGAGGTCTCCCCTCAGCCTCCTCTTCTCCAGGCTAAACAACCCCAGCTCTCTCAGACATTCCTCAAAGGGCTTGTTCTCCAGCCCCTTCACCAGCTTCGTTGCTCTTCTCTGGACTCGCTCCAGAGCCTCAACATCCTTCTTGTGGTGAGGGGCCCAGAACTGAACACAGTATATGAGGAGACATGAGTGAGTGAATCCCTCCACTGAGACAGCCACCTCTGTCTGCTAACTTGCTACCACCCAAGGGTCAGCTCTGCTCTCCTCCAGGCCACTGGCATCCCTCTGTTTCCCCTTTGGTTATTCTATTGTTGGTTTGACCTGAAATAAACAGGCTGCACAACCTTGAAATTGATGGGAAACTAACCCAGATGTAAGTAGGAATTAGTTTTCTGCCAGATCAGTGAGTTTGACTGACTGACTGAAATAGGACACTGCTGTAGGAGGAGTTCTAGTTTTCTTGCCCTCTGTACCTCTAGACCATAGTGGCAGGGTGATATTGTAGAGAAACAACTGTGTGTACTGATGAGAAGGGAGGTAAGGGAAGAAAAGTACAGCGGTTTGGGAGAACCACCAAGCCTGTATCATCTTAAGCTTGACCAAATCTGTTCCACTATGTGGGACATATTCCACAAGCTGAAAATCACTGTGATCTTGTACATATAAGGCTGATACGTTGCTGTCTCAACACAGGCCTTCCTGCAAGATAGTGAACTTGCTCCTGCTCATTCCCACAGACAAGGCTGGCTAGGCTGAATATTAACCCAAGAGAATTATTGCAGCCCAAGCCTCTGTCTGGAGGAACAGAAAGAGTATTCATGTTCCCCAACCTTAAGCTGGGGTTTCTTGATATGTAATTTTTTGCTTCATTTCATCAAAAGGCCACATAAACATCCCTGCTAATTACATTATAATTCAGCCTTATAGCAGAAGCTAAGACTGCAGAAGTGAAGTGACGCGTACCTACAAAGGGAACAGTTTATTTGTCAAGAGCCAGAATTTTAACTCCTTAGTTGTGAGAAATGCTACTAAAGTCAGGACAGGTCTACTTGCTTAAGCACAAAGCCTAAATTTGACTTTAAGCGCTTTTAATAAACCCCTGAGTAGCCTCAGATAAGCAATTTACTTCTTTATGTAAAACAATTATGGACAATGGTACTCTGACAGGCACATCATTCTTACCCCAGTACAAATGGGAAACATAATGCTGGGAAAAATTAAGCAAGGGAAATAGAAATTAATAAAGGATACAGAGAACTTGTTTTAGAAAAGCATATACAGAGTCATACCAGAGCAGCTTGATAAAGTCAAATGTACATCTGTCCCAAGAGACACTTCTTGTTGTCCTCTTATACATTTCCTGCACAGAAGCATAAACTTGTAAGTGACCTGTAAATAAATGACATAGTGATTTTCTTCCTACTTCTTTGAGTTTTGAAACAGCAAAATCAGACTAAGCTATTCCTGATACACGCAGGAATGTAAATGAGAGGAATTCAGCCCGGTTACATATCTGGCCTTAAAAAAAATATGCATGTTTCCCTTTCAGCAGTCTGCCTTGTATTATATTGTGTAATACCTTCTTGTATGACAAACACACACAGATGGATTGTTAGTGTAAAGCAGTTGTGCTTGATTCCTTTTTCTTTTCTTTCTTGATTTTTTTTAAAGAATCTTTTGTAGTCATCTTTTTCCATTCCTGTATGTCTGCAGTTGATAAATTATTTCTGTTCACTTTAATCCATTTTTTATTATTTTTTGAGATCTTTTTATTTTTCTGGTGTTGCTGAAAATAAATCTTTTCAAGGCTGTAGCAGTATATTCAGAGGGATATTTTGAACAGTATAGTTGCTTCTTCTAGGAGTTAATGAATTAGAAAATAAGGAAATAGTGGTTTGAAATTAGTTAATTGTCCTAACTGAAAAAAAAAACCTGAAAATATATTAAGGATTGGTGTTAGATGAACTGTCATGTGTTTGGTTTGACATATTCCCCACTTGAGTTTTCATGTTGTCTCTTTGTTCCTATACTAAGTGTATGAGCAGTGTCCTAGTGTGCCATGGATCTGCAGCAACATGTCCTGTAGAAACGAGGCTTTACAGTCAGCTCTTGGGCTCATACTCCCCTAAGTTTTGAACCTGTTGACTGATTTTGATAGAGAAGTAGAAGTCCTAAAGATAACCAAGTCCTTACAAGCTTCAATAAAACAATACATACAGAAAGATCCAAGTGATTTGACTGAGGAAAAGGAACATTATAAGTGTACGTGGTTTAATTTAAGAGAATTCAAGCAGAAGAGCCTGCATCGGTACTATTGAAATGGCTTGCCCTCCATAATAGGGTGGCTGAATGTAAACTGCCTATGGAGAAGAATTCCTTCCCCATGCTGTTCCTGGGAATTGCTTGGCAGTGTGATAGCTGGGGTGGTTGTACTATTGCCAAAAAAATGCCAGGTATCATCCTAACAATTTCATAGTATAAATAATCAAGCTTGAGTGCCTGGTAATGTCCCCTGGTGCTGCCTAATTAACTGTATAACATGAAACTCCTGCATCCATATCTATGGGCAGTTCACAGAATCACAGAATCACAGAATAACCAGGTTGGAAGAGACCCACTGGATCGTCGAGTCCAACCATTCCCACCAGTCCCTAAATCATGCTCCTAAGTACCTCATCCACCCTAACCTTAAACACCTCCAGGGACGGTGACTCAACCACCTCCCTTGGCAGACTGTTCCAGCGCCTAACCACCCTCTCCGTGAAGAATTTTTTCCTAATCTCAAGCCTAAATCTCCCCTGGTGGAGCTTGAGGCCATTCCCTCTCGTCCTGCCCCCTGTCACTTGGCAGAAGAGCCCAGCACCCTCCTCTCCACAACCTCCCTTCAGGTAGTTGTAGAGAGTAATAAGGTCTCCCCTCAGCCTCCTCTTCTCCAGGCTAAACAACCCCAGCTCTCCCAGTCGCTCCTCATAAGATTTGTTCTCCAGCCCCTTCACCAGCTTTGTTGCTCTTCTCTGGACTCGCTCCAGAGCCACAACATCCTTCTTGTGGTGAGGGGCCCAGAACTGAACACAGTACTCGAGGTGCGGTCTCACCAGTGCCGAGTACAGGGGGAGAATAACCTCCCTGGACCTGCTGGTCACGCCGTTTCTGATACAAGCCAAGATGCCATTGGCCTTTTTGGCCACCTGGGCACACTGCTGGCTCATGTTCAGTTGGCTGTCAACCAACACCCCCAGGTCCTTCTCCTCCTGGCAGCTTTCCAGCCAGGCTTCTCCTAGTCTGTAGCTCTGCTTAGGGTTGTTGTGCTCCCGGTGCAGGACCCGGCATTTGGCCTTGTTAAACCTCATGCCGTTGGTCTCAGCCCAGCAGTCCAGCCTGTTCAGATCCCTTTCCAGAGCCTCCCGACCCTCCAGCAGATCCACACTTCCACCCAGCTTGGTGTCACCTGCAAACTTGCTAAGGGAGGACTCAATGCCTTTGTCCAGGTCGTTGATAAAGACATTAAACAGGACTGGACCCAGGACTGAGCCCTGGGGAACCCCACTTGTCACTGGCCTCCAGCTGGATTTAACTCCATTTACCACCAAAATGTGCATGGCTGTCTGCTTCCAGTAGACCAATTCACTTCTCATATGAGCTGAGAATATGAGCTAAGCATCCCTAAACTGTTCCATTTAAAAAAAAGAATAAACTCAGACTTTCTATTTAAATGTGTTCAGATTGTTTTGGCCAGAGCATTTCATTTAATTGTCTCATCTGAAGACAATAAGGGACAGGATTTCTGTTAGGTAGGCTAAGGAAGCAGGGAAACTAAGGAAGGCATGTGAATAAAAATGACCCCACATAGTCTTGAAACTCTAAGTTTATAGAATCATAGAATGGTCTGAGTTGGAAGGGACCTTATAGATCATCTAATTCCAACCCCTGTGTCATGGGCAGGGACACCTCCCACTACATCAGGCTGCGCAAGGCCCCATTCGACCTGGCCTTTAACTTTTCCAGGTATGGGGCAGCCACAGCTTCCCTGGGCAATCTGTTCCAGTTCCTCACCATCTTCATTGTGAAGAATTCCCTCCTAAAATCTAGTCTAAATCTTCCCCTCTCCAATTTATAGCCATTCCCCTTCATCCTGTTACTACATGCCTTTATAAAAAGTCCCTCTCCAGCTTTCTTGCAGGCCCCCTTCAGGTATTGGGAGGTCACTGTAAGGACTCCTTGGAGCCTTCTCTTCTCCAGGCGGAACATCCCCAACTCTCTCAGCCTGTCCTCACATGGGAGGTGCTCCAGCCTCATCATCTTTGTAGCCCTCCTCTGGATCTGTTACAACAGTTCCATATCCTTCTTATGTTGAGGATTCCAGAACTGGACACAATATTCTAGGTATGATGAAGGCATTGAGTGCACCCTTAGCAAGTTTGCAGATGACACTAAGCTAGGAGGAAGTGTTGATCTGCTGGAGGGTAGGAGGCTCTGCAAAGGGCTGGACCACTGGGCTGAGACCAGTGGCATGAGGTTTATCAAGGCCAAATGCTGGGTCCTGCACTTGGGACACAACAACCTTATGCAGTGCTACAGGCTAGGGGAAGAGTGGCTAGAAAGCTGCCAGGAGGAGAAGGACCTGGGGGTGTTGGTTGACAACCAACTGAACATGAGCCAGCAGTGTGTCCAGGTGGCCAGCAGGTCCAAGGAAGTTATTCTGCTCCTGTACTTGGCACTGGTGAGACCACACCTCGAATGTTGTGTTCAGTTCTGGGCCCCTCACCACAAGAAGGATGTTGAGGCTCTGGAATGTGTCCAGAATAAAGTAACGAGGCTGGTGAAGAGGCTGGAGAACAAGTCTTACGAGGAGTGGCTGTGGGAGCTGGGGTTGTTTAGCCTGGAGAAGATAAGGCTGAGAGACCTTAATTGCTCTCTACAACTACCTGAAAGGAGGTTTTGGAGAGGAGGGAGCTGGCCTCTTCCCCCAAGTGACAGGACAAGGAGAATGGCCTCAAGCTGCTTCAGGTGAAGTTCAGACTAGACATCAGAAAAAACTTTCTCACAGAAAGTGTCATCAGGCACTGACACAGGCTGCCCAGGGAGGTGATTGAGTCATCATTCCTGGTGGTGTTTAAAAGACGGGTAGACGAGTTGCTCAGGGACACGGTTTAGTGGCAGACAGGAATGGTTGGACTGGATGGAATGGATGATCCAAGAAGTCTTTTTGAACCTGGTGATTCTATGATTCTATGAAAATATAAATCCAACCGTTGCCAAATTGTTTCTGCAGGTTGTTATAAATCTTAATTTCTTTTTGGTCTTAGTCACCAGTTTTATCATCTTCTGGGAAGCCCTGTTTGGATTTGTAGTTTTCTAACCTAAGCTAGGTTTCCTCCCTCCCTCCCTCCCTCCCTCCCTCCCTTCCTTCCTTCCTTCCTTCCTTCCTTCCTTCCTTCCTTCCTTCCTTCCTTCCTTCCTTCCTTCCTTCCTTCCTTCCTTCCTTCCTTCCTTCCTTCCTTCCTTCCTTCCTTCCTTCCTTCCTTCCTTCCTTCCTTCCTTCCTTCCTTCCTTCCTCCCTTCCTTCCTTCCTCCCTTCCTCCCTTCTTCTCTTCCTTGTATTCCTTCCCACAATACAAAATACATAACTAATCCTTACACTCCTTTTAAAAACCACAGCCCAGAAAAGCACCTAACCAGACACTAATCTCAAGTGAAGAGGCTATTCACACGCTCTAAGTTATGCAGGTACTTAAGTGCTTTTGTTGATCAAAATCTGGATTTACTGACGTGTATCTGAAGATCAGAGGCTGATTCATTCCTCCAGAACACCTTGGAAATAGGTCTTATGTTTGCTGCCTCTCTTTTTCTATTCCTCTCAGACTTTGATAATGAAGGGAGCTATTTATTTTCTCACTACTAACATTCTCAACTGGAAAGCAAAAATCCTATTTTTAGTAATACATTATTCTATCTCAAAAGGGAGAAGAAGAGGGAAGGATGGAAATTGTTTATGAATATAGTATACTTTGGATTAAGATATAAAGCTACTTTTCAAGGCCTGCTTTATCACAGTTGCTAAAAAGACCTGTTAAGGATAAAAGGAATGAGAATGGAGGCTATGCCATTGCAAGTCTGGATCAGGGCTTCCGCAATTTTAGGCACCTTTTCTCAGGGCCTTCCTTCTCAGAAATAAAAGCCACAAACTCCTGAAGCTCATCAAGCAGAGCTCAGTTCAAGGAAGATTTTTTTCTTTTTATTGTTTCCATATCTTCTTGTTCGTATTCTAGAAGTTTACATGCTTTAAATACTGTCACCTTTAATTTTATTCTTCAAAACCTTGAGTTACTACAAAGCAAAGAAATATTTCACAATCACTCAAGCCTATATCTCTCCTCACTTCTATGAACAGCAGCTCACAGAAAGAAGTAGAACTGGCTGATCTGTGGGAGAGGTGAGAGCAAGAGAACCTGCTTGCTTAGAGCCTTGACTCTTACTGGACACTGTGAGAAGCCCTAAATGCACAAAACAAAGAACCAAAATTTTCCATGTAGCTTGGAGACAGAACAAACTTTCCTTGTAAACTACTTGACTTTACTGTTGGAAATCCATTATTGATGGGGAAATAGTGGGGATATGCCCTTAATTGTAAACGAATGTACCTATCTCTTCCCTGAGTGCTCAGGAGATGATATTCATTTCAGACCAGGACACCTTCCATAGATGTATGTTGGTGGTTCAACAGCTTCAAATGGCATTCATTGTACTAATCTGCAATCTTCCTGACCATCTTCCCTCAGTGATCACTTTCATTATGCACACTAAAGCTCATGCCAGTCTACTGGGAGCATGGAAATATCGTTCATCCAAAGAGGAAAAAAAAAATAATCCTTTTCAAGATGCTTTGATCTTGGTTTTTTGCTCTGTCCTCTAGACGTACCCTTATGTTTAGTTTGTGATTTCTTCTTAGCACAGTTTTTATCAGACTGCAATAATGCCTGCAATCCTTTACAATCTGTGTTGGCACAGATGATGTATCTGAGAACAGGATGGTTCCGCCTGGGATCTAGGGCATGGCCAGGTAAGAGACCCAGGACTTCATCCTCTAAGAAGCCACTCATGCTGTAGGTCTCTTCAGTAAGGTCTTGGTCAGTGCAGAGCTGGGCAAGTAGGCAGCATGGATGCTCTTGAGCCTTGGAGGAGATCTTTCTTGTTTGTGGCAAAACAACAGCTAAAATACTGTTTGAAGGGCATGCAGAAAACATCACTTAATATTTGCAAGATCTTTCTCAATAAGTGGAGAAAAAGTCTTTAGATCAAGATACCTGATGTATGATTATGCAACCCAGCCTATGAGGCAAAATGGTTAATGAAATAGAGGCGAAAAAGCCTCAAGGAGGAAAACTCAAGGAGAATCAATTAGCACTTTCCAGTCATCAAAACTGAACATGTACAACCTTAGCTGTACATCACAGTTGAATCTATTCTCACAGAAGCAAATACAGGGGTGGTGAAAGTAAATAGCTGCATTAGCCTAAGTGTTTCATATCATCCTTAATTATGGAGAACAACCATTATGACTGCTATTATTGCTATTAGACCTGTTAGACATAACACTGACTTCAGAAGGATTTGAATTAGGCCTTAAAGTGTCCCATACTTATATGGCACTGATACATAATTTCTATCTCTATTTTCTGGTGCGTTCTTTAGTTGTGCTTTATCACAGTAAAAATGTAGCTATTCTAGTGTCAGAAATTTCATTTCTCATTTTCAAACTCTACTTTTACTCAATCACTAACAGAATTTTATTGTTTCTTAGTTTGATTTTTCATTTCCATAGTGTTTTGCAACAGTTTACCTATAAGACCTTGACAGAGACAAACCTTTTCTATAAGAGCAAAGATCTCTCCCTAACATCATTATGCTAATGCTTTGTGAGCATAGTACCTATGGGAATTTCATGTTGCCAGGGATTTTTCTAAAAGGCATGTGTTGTGCCAGTGTATAATATACAGTGTCTCTACCGCAACATTAAACCAAGGAAGAAAAGTAAATTTAATCCAACTTGCAGAGTAATTATTCAAAATTAAATAGAGCTGTCACTTTCAGTAGAGATAAGAACAAACCAAAACTCTGTTGCAAACCAAATTCCTGACAATTTACTCCCTTCCTTTCTTTTTCATCACTATGCATGCCTGATCAGAGTAAATCTGGTCACGTTGCCCTTTTCCTATGCAGAATCTGGTTTCTTTGTTATGATAGACTTTGTCAAAAGGCATTAAATGACTTTCTGTTATGGACTACGAACATCTTAATTACATGTCCTAGGTCCAATTTTCCTTATATGCAACTGCCCATACACCTAGTCTTCCTGAAGGTGATCCAATTTACAAATCCACTACTCCTTCAAAAGGTATTCCAGGAGTTAAAACTCAGGCTTTCATTTACCATGCAAAATCTTTGATTATAATGCAAGTTGCTGGCTTCCTGAAAGCACAGACCAGCTCTTTCATAATGGGGATTCTATGTCATAGAATATTTTACTGGGAATGTAAGAACTTTAATAAAACAAGGATTGATTTTGCAACTAGCACAAGATTCTAATGATTGAAAATAATGTATTGATTTTTTTTAAAATTAAAGTCATCTTTCTATGCATAATGGAAGGTCCTGCCCTTCTGGAAATTTATTACCATTGGCCTTGGGTGAAGCTTGCAATTTTGCTCTTACACAGTGAATATAGGGGAAGGAACAGGCTATTAAGATGGATGGGGTTTTTATCTTATTTATTTAAACCAGATTAGTGTTAGATTTTTATGTAGACAGAGAAGTGTGGGCCAGAAAGGCTTGCAAATTAGGTGGGACTACATACACCGAAGGATGTAGAAGCTTAGACTACCTATCTTACTGTACTTAGTGAACAGTAGGACTTGAAAACAGTCCTTCAAGTCCTTCATGATTCAAATTTCAGGCTTCAAGCTGCCTGCCCATAGCTGTGGATATCTGGTTGGAAAAGCAAGACTCAAGGCATAAGCCTGAAAGAAGTCACACTGTGCCTGTGACCTGGCTGGGTATATGAAAGCACAACAAAGAAGGAAGCAAAGTACTGAAAAGTAGATGTCCTGTATGATTACAAATATGGACACGATCACCCCAAGGTAAATTTGTGAGGTTAGACAGGTTTTAGAGGTTTCTCTAAGCTTAATGGGTTCACATGTTCAAGGCCTGAGGCTTCTAAGACAAGTTCCCCAGTTGTAATGATATTTTCTAGCCCAGAATAATCCACTAAGTGATTGAGTCCCTTTCTACTTTTCATCACTATTGTTGATGTATGGCACTACTTTTTTTAAAGCCAGCACTATGTTATTATCATTATTTTATTTCTTATTGGTTTATTATTAATTTACAAGACCTACTGCTTATCAACAAGTCACTTCAATTTTTAAAAAATATAAATTACAAAATCCCCATAAATTAACATTTAATCCCCAAAAAAGTGGTGGTACTAAAACCATCACTAACTTGTCACTAGCTTTTGAATAAAAGAAGGGACGTAATGTTAAACTGCCTGAAGTGATGCAGCAGTAGGTGTCACAGGCACAATGTGCACTGAAGGACCTCTGCCAGTGGTGTCACAATGAGTCCAGGAGAATGGAAACCAATTTTGGGAAGAGTAATCAGTCTTTCTGGGTAGGGAACAGTGATTTCAACCTTGTCCAGTCTATCTGTGTCATGAGGATGCTTTCCTTTCTTTTGCATTCTGGCACAACTATCTGAAGTTTCTTGGCACCTGAATTCTGGTGCGATCTGCATGGTGAACACAATGTGCCCAAATTGTAAAAACAATTACACTGAAACTTTCCTGAGCAAAGAGCACAGGCCAGGTTTTCCCAGTGATTTACAGTAACTCCACTGAGGTAGGGAACAAGTAAAAACTACTCACTGGGCAGCAGTGGTGGTGGAGCCTCAGGGTACCTTGTGGTTGTTTCTGTTCCAGCAGTGTTCACATGCACTGTGCTAACAACCCACAGTGGTCTCCTGTTTCCACATTTGTCTATCTACAATTTAAAGCCTCGATCCAATGTTCACTAAAGTCAATGAAAATCTTTCTGTTGGTTTCAGTGGTGTTTGGTTCTCACAGTGCTTGTACAAATCAGAATTGTTCAACCTACACTTCACAAACCAAGTGGAGGTTGCTAGGATAATTTATCTAGGTCATACTCTACCCTAAACCTCCCTCTTCTCCTGGGAAAGTGTTCCCTCCCCATCATGTGATGGTGATTTGGAAAGAGAGCAGGCTCAATTGCCACAGAGGAAGATGTAGCAGCCTGGCTTCCCACTTTTTCAAGGACGTCTGGTTCCTGGTTCTTCTACTCTACAATGTATGCAAAATCAGTCACGTAAGCATGAGCATATTAAAACCATGCATGCAGCAGCAAGCTCACAGGAGACCTGTGAATAGCCTCTGCTCCATAAAACTAGATATGATGCCCTCCCCGCAGGAAGAATTGGATCCCACATGATCACAGTTATAAAATCATGTACCCAGACTGTAGAGACAGTGTGCTGGGTTAGTCTGCAGTCAGAGGAAAGGGGGTGTGTAGCTTTTGCTACTCGTGCTGTAACCAACTTTCCATCCTTTCATGATGTAAAATTCTCCCTGGGTTGCAGCCCAAGTCTTTCAGGAGGCCAAACCACTTGCTGAATGTCATGAAGAAAGCAAGTTGCTATGATAATATGCTGGCAGGAGTTCAAACCCAGCAGAAAGTTTAGAGCACTAGGAAAACACAACACAAATATCATGCAAGCAGCATTTTTTGTCTGCTGCAGAGAGTAGGCAAGCATTGGGGCAACTTTTTTCTATTGGGGCAACTTTTTCTATTACACAACAAGATGTTTTTAAGAGAGGAAGAAGGAAAGTGAAAGAGTATTTCCTTAGAGAGACCACCTGGGATGAACATAGCCATGGTTGTTAGCTTTGGCAGTAATTAAGAGGGGGCAGTTATACAGCAGCCTCAGCTTGCTGGCAGTCTCTGCTTGGTGCCTATTGCTCTGGTGTTTGTAATCACTGACCAAGGACAAGCAGTAGGAAAATTAAGGGTTTGAATGGTTTTGAAAGGACTGATTTGTTTTGCTGTCTCTGGAGTGACTCTAACAAGGATACACTGAGTCTGCTTAGCCCTGCAAAGTGCAGTTTACAGATACCTCCAACAAATTAGGAGTATTAGCCTGGTTAAATTAATTAAAGCAATGTTGACATGCACAGACTGCTTCTGAGGCTTGGCTAACTAGCTCAAAGATAGCTCCTTGGTTTTATGCAGCTTAGACATACTTTCGCAGGGCTGCGTGGGACTTTGTCACTGTCACACACTGAGCAATTCTTCTGTCTTCCAGTGCTAACACTTGCAGTCGTGTGCCAACACTAGCTAGTCCCTCTGTAAAAACAGTTGCACATTTTGTAGCTTCGGTAAGCTGTGTTCTTGGCTTAGTCTCCAAAGGCTGCAGTCTTCCCTGTCTCTCTACTGACGTGTCAACCTCCTGTTGATTTTTACTTCTCCATTTTCCTGTAATGCCTCCTTCTTTCTCCTTCGTGACTGGGACTTGATAAAGTTTCAGTTTCTTTCCTCTTTATGCTATTTTCTCTCCTGATTAGGGAACTTTTAGGGTTCCAATTCATACTTTCCTCTGGGCTCCTCGTTACCTCTTCAGGCTCTTTTGACTGCATTTTCCTCTGTAATATTTCTAATGCAGTTTCTTCCCCTGTTCCAGTTAGTTTAATCCTGTTTCCCTTCTTTTCCTGCTCACTGACATGGTTTCTATCACAGTTTTAGGTCAGATATTACCAAAATAAAGCCTTTAAGTTTTGGCATGGCTAGTAGTTGTCACAAAACGGAGCATTTATTTGGTCCTGTATTGCTGAAAGGTTTAGTTTTTTCACATGAGATTTCTCTTTTGAATGTGGGTGTCAAAGGGACATCAGCCAGTCCCAGGGGGTTTGTCAGGGGGGACAGCATTGCAAGTAACTGACTTTTGAGCTCGGCAGTCAACCAGATCCTGAATAAAGATATTCTTGGATGCACAGCTATAGATTTTGCATACCCTTTCTGCAGCTCATCTTCTTTTGCTATGGTTGGCAAAAGGACCCTTGGTTCTCTTTTCATCTTTTTCCTTCTCTTGTGGGGTATCTTAGCAGGTCTCAAAGTTTTGGTGATTTTTTAATGGAAACAAGAAAATCCTCCAGTGTAATGGGCAGTTTCCTGGCAGATTCCCTTTTCATAAAAGTACTATCTGAGTCTAACAAGTTGAAACTCACAACTATAATTAAGAGAAGGCTTAAGATACTACTCTAAACTTAATTGAATTTAATTTACAGTCTAAACAATTACATTTACATGTTGAAGCAAATGTTTGCCTTTATTTTAAAGTATTCATCTCTTCTTATCTTCTAGGCCTTGATGAGGCAAAAGTTCACTCATTAAGCTTTGTGGTAATAGGACATCTGACTTTACTTGGCTTGAGAACTGAATTCATGAAACGTGATGCCTGAGCATATCATAAAAGGACTTAAGCCCTTCCAATGGACACAAATGTTATCAGCTTTTAAGATGTATGTGCTTAAGCCTTAAAGGAATGCTGTGCAGTATTAGCACAGCAACCTGCAAGTTCACCAGAAAAAAAGAAGGGCTTAGAGTAACTAAGTTGTGGACCATTTTTGAAGGAGTTTGGGGTTTTGTTTTTTGTTTGGTTTTGTTTTGGTTTTGTGGTGGGTTTATTTATTTATTTGATGTTTGTTTGTTAGTTTTCAATTTCAGATAAATATCTAAGCTTATTGCTATGGAAGGCTCTGTTGCTTTAAAGTATGTTCATTTTAGTCACTGTGGAACTCTGCTGATAGGCTTCATAATTTATATCTATATAAGACACGGAACATTTTGTTTTCCTATAAGATCTCATAATATGAGTATTGCAGTTAGCCATGAGCATCATATGTTACAGATCTGAGCACCTTGGGCAGAAATTCTTCTTTGCCAGCCAGAAGTCATGAAACCTAAGGCAGACATTAGCCTGAGGAGACCAGGCACCTGACTGTCTGCAGCATTAATCTTCAGAGCCCATTAAGATAAATAAGGACCCTTTCTGTTCTGTTCTGGACTTAGAGAGAAAATTCAGCAACAGTTGGGGGCTTTCTCTGAAGCAAGAAACAGCCAACTATTCATTAGAACATGAAGTGTTGGAAAGACATAGTTGGCAATACCCTGCGGTAGCAGGTGTGGGAACTGAAGTTAGACTAAGCAGAGGAGAATGGAAGAGGTGAGAAAAACATCATCCAGTGAGCAGCAGAATGGCTCACAGTGCAGGCTGACAGAGAAGGACGCACTGAACAGGCTCTCTGCTGTCCTTCCTGTGCCCCTGTATGAATATTTTTGAGAGAAACTGCTTCTTGAGAAAAACAATTGGAGAGAACCAAGTACAAAAGCAATATAGTTATGCAGGTACAGGTTGTGCAAAGGCAACCAGAACACAGATTTTACTTTCAGATGTTCCAGTTTGGTCCTGCTTTACTTTGGTAAATAGCAGAAAATTGTGATCTAAGAGAAAGAGTAGAGACTGTATTCTGACTTTGACTTTTTCTCTTGTCAAAGCTGTAAATGGAATTTTATAACTTTCTTGCAGCAAATAGGCTACTGGACCTCCCACCTCACCAGGCCATATTTCTTGCTGCCTCTGGGTGTTCAGAGCTAGCAAAGAGTCTCTGTCCTCTTCCTGAGTGTCATTGTTAGAAATATCAATATATAGGTTCATGATTTCGAATCACAATCCCCAAGGAGGAATCATTAAGCTGTCAAACCAAGCACTCTACAAGGCACCTAGTGTTTGTCTCTGGTAATCTTAAGGTAAAGTAAAAGTGAAGTATTATGGTTTGAAGGAATGTCTCTGGGTGTTTCCATGCTGCAACATTCCAAAGGCATGCAAGGTGCCTTTAGACTGACCAGGCTGAGAGCAGCTGGCACAGTGGCTTCAGCAGCACAAGGTCACCTCTCGGAATGGACTCTGATGAGTAAAGGCACTACAACTCATTTAAAATTTTGTTTGGATATGTCTGCAGGAACTGCAGGAACTTTAAAGTGTTGCCTGACCATATCCCTGGAGCAAGTCCACACTGTATTACATAGTCAAAACTGCAAAATCCAGATCCAAATGAAAGCTGGTTTTGTCTGTGATGGGTGAAGATGCTGTGATTCCTGTTGGCGTCCATGGGATTTGCTTGGTTGTATTGATGGCTGACCAGGCCTACATACACTAAATAGTCTCCTTTGATCTTTGCAGCTACATGAAAACCCACCAGGGAGAAAACCACAGACTCCTGCTCCATGGCTCATGTTGCAACTGTTGTTGTCTATTATTAAACTAACCGTTAGCATTAAAACGTACAAAAGCATTCATTTTAATTTGACAGCTCTTTCCAAATAGGAGTGCATGGGAAAAGACCTAGTTCGCTGTGTGGGGTTGACTGTGACATTGGCTTTCTGGGAAGCTGTCTGGCTTCTGGACCTTTGTGCAGCTGTTCTTCTGTGAATCCATTTTTAGGGCTGTATGGGTCCTACCTACACACATGGCTTCTTCCCTCTCCTTTCATTTCAAACCCAGGAACACATTTGCAGGTTTTTCAAGCTTCCCAACACTGTCAAAACAGAGGTGAACCACACTGGCACAGTGTATTCAGTCAGAAACTCATGCAGTGCCCCGGGGTGCCGAGGAGAGTTGTTTGGGTGCAAGGAGGAAGGATAGAGTCCTTGAGCCTTCTTTTCTCTCACACCCACACACCTGCTCATGTGCACAAGGACGAAGCTCTGATCCCATGCCTGTGGCTACCCTGCTTCCTCTTGAATCACACCACCCACAAAGTAAGCAGGCTTTAAAACTTGGCATTAAGAACAACAGAAGTAGATTTTCCTGCTGGTAGATTAGTCTGCCAAGGCAAACCCATCCCTTCTAACATGAAACATTAACAGGCTTTTATATTGAGATGCCCTAATTTGAACAGGAAAAAGTTTGCAGAGAACTGAAACCTGACTTTTCACTAGGAGATAAGGCTATATACTTCTCTGCCTGCAAGCCCACAGAGATTTAAAAAATCCCACAAAACAAAACAGAATGTCTTTATGTATTTAAATGAATTAAAATGAACCTGCTCTAGATGACACATTCAATTCAGTTCCTTAACTGAGTTTCTAAAGGGTGAGTTCCACTACAAAAGAAACTTATTAAAGAATAATGAAGACTGTCAAAAACCATATGCTTAAAAGCTAGTAAATAACAAAGTAAGGCTTTTAGTCATCTCGACTGGACAAGGTGAGGTCAGAAAGAAACAACAACACATCCAGCACCATGGCAATGGGCTTTTTAGGCTTCTTGTCTTCAGCAGTTGCTTTTTTAGAAAGAAGTCTTTCTTTTCTTTGGTCATACATTCCCTTCTGTTAATCACTGTCTTTACCCTGACCCTCTGATATAGAAATTCTCTTTTATGCAATATTTTTTACTTGAAGTGGTATGTTTCTTTTTTTCTTTCTTTTTTTTTTCCCTCACATGGAAGCACAAACAACAGAATGAGAGAACAACCTATTCTAAGCTATTGCTGAACTGCTTTTTCAAACAACTCTATTTTGTACAGATCCCGGGGCTGTCATTATTTTCTTGACATTCATTTATACTGAATCAGTTAATAAGTCAGATTCAGATCTTATGTCATGTTAAATGTTCTTTCCTTGTTTATTTTCCCTACATTAATAACCATATTGTAATTGTACACAATGCCCTGAGCAAAATTTAATTCACTGGCACTGATTTACAACTGTAGAACATGTTCTAATGGGGATAGCTGTTGAAAAAAGATAACTTGAAAAAGTATTTGCAGGCATGAAAATCTGATCAGTTGACATTTATTTTTTTGCTGTGTGGGAATGAAGTTGCTCTTAATTATTTTACTTTTGTTGTTGTTCATTCCTTAGCATATTCTCTTTTCTTCTTCATAAGTAGGCAAATGATCAATGATGATCAGGTGCTTTTCCTTCTTAAATACTGTTTGATAGCCTCAGGGTTAACAGAAATCTCACTGCAAAATGTTCATAAATTTATGGTGACAAGAACAGAGGCCTGGAGTACTGTGCTCAGTCCTAAGAATGCATCTGAAATTGAACTTAGACGGTAATATTATCTGAACAATCAACACTGCTTGTTACTTTTTTTAAGTAAAGCAAATGGTTCTCCAATGTGGCCTTGATGTGTAAACAAGAAGTAATTAATGAATGACTTTATTAAATGTTGCATAAAGCTGATGGAGAATTTCATACTTAGTCTGACAGTTTAACTTTGCTTTCCAGTTGTCTTACCCTAAAAACCTGTGAGGCATCCTGACATGAAAAAAATGTTTAGAAAAAGGGGGAAGAAAAGGGAAAGGCTAAAGGTAGGAGAGAGAAAAAAAGGAACAGGAAGATATGAAGGGACAGACAGACACACATGGACAAAATCTGTGCCTCAGTACCTAGAAAAGTATTTCACTCATACTATCACTGTCAAACAAGGTTTCTTGAGTGTTATTGTATATAATTATCTCTTCCTGCATATTTAAATCCCAGAACTGATTGTTAGTCATCACAGGCAACAATGACAAGCAAGTGCAGTGATCTGTAGCATCTACTTAGTTTGTGTCATTTGAAAGTCAGACCGTGCTTGTTAAACAGGACACTCCTTCAAAGATCTCTTCAATACAGTTTAATCTCCCTTTGCTGATAGTCTAGCGTTAGCTACCTTGCCTACTATAATCTTATTTGTCTAAAATTTTGCACTGGAATGCTAACAGAAATTTATTAAAATTTTGTTTGCTTTTTTCCCAAAGATAATTGCTATTTCTAATGGGATTTGGAAATCCACTTTTAATGGTTTTTTGAGATCTTGATTATTTTTCATTTCAAATGAGAAGAATAGCAAATTTTCTGCTAAGCAAAATTCCAAAACCAGTGTATTCTGAAAAAAATAGAATTTTACATTATTTAGTGTTATTTTTTTATATTTAGTTAGTTTACGGTGTCATAGTATGGCAAATCATAATTTCTTAGTATGTTATTTTAAAAACAAGTAAGAGTTGTACTCACATTCATTATACTTATACATCTTTTCCAGATTAGAATGTCCTGTTTATTCCTATAATGAAATGGCTGACACAATAACAGTTTTTAGGGAATTTAGAGAGTAAAGTAAATAGCATACTAATTAGAGGGTTGATTATATTTTCAATGTCCTTTCGGTACATGTTTTAACATTAACCAAAGTATTGTTACTCTAAGCTGTATCTTGAATAACTTATCTGCTAGACTAGAATGTGTTGTAATGAAACCCGAACTGTCCAATACTTCCATTACAACACACGTGGGTGACACTGTGTTCCTGAAAAGGCAACTCATTTCAATTAGAACTGATTAATGGCCAGAGTTATTTTTTTAAATTATGTGAAACGAAGTCTTTTGCTCTGTTTTCATGTGATCTACCATAACTCTACGCTGCTGCTACCAACGTTTCATGCAAAATTATAAACCAAATGAAGACAGGGGAAAACAACGTAGTACTTGCTCTGACCTGACAGGGAAGTTTGCACTTCAATAGAACGATGGTATCTATCAAATTCATCCTTCTTCGTCCACTTTGTTTACATTCCTGTAGAAGTGACTGGATGACCTTGACCTCTTCAATGTATGACATAACGTAAGACACTCAAGAATGAAAAACTACAATCAGTGTTAAAGAGAACCAATAAAAGGGAAATCATAGATGGTAGAACTATGGATTAGGTGCATGTAGACACTTAGGTTTAACTTAGAGATAAGCATCAACCCTTAAGTGAGGAAGAACCCTCCCAGAATCTCAATCCAAATTGGAATGAAACAGTATTTAATTCTGAAACTTTAAAGTTTTTTAGCACTTCCACTTGCTGGCCAAGTGCAGAAAGCATTCATGGCAGTGGGCTGTGAGAGGACTATTCCTGCAGTATTTGTGGCTACAGATAGAGAGGGAGGAACATATTTTTATAGAAGATTCTCATGTGAGTTTTGCAAACTCAGAGACACCTCAGCTCAATTCAAAATTTGAACCCAGTGTGTCTGGGCAGATAGTAGAAACCTCATATAAAAAAGACGCATTATCTGTAACTTGGCAAAAAGAAACCACTTTCCAGGGTTCTCAGGATTCATTTGTTATTTCTTCTTTTACCACACTGGTGTACATAATTTCTCTCATTCTGTCTCACATTGTTCTTGTTTAGTGGCACTTGCCTGAAATTAGTTTCTAATTGGGATAAATGAACTGCATGTATTCATGGGGCACGGACAGTTGGTTTTGGCTTCCAGCGAAAAACAGTGAACAAGCAGATTCTGGTGGCTGCTGATGGCAGTTTCACATAGGCTCATGTTATCAGGGCAAACACATGTAAATGATATGAATAAATAACATGCAAATGTTTCTAAATTGAGTGAATTTAACTTTATCAGATTATCCTCAAGCTATTTTCAGACCGAATTTGGTGGCACTAAATCTTTTACCTAGTACCACAGAGCAATGCTTCTTATTAACACAGTGAAAGTACGGCATCTTTTTTTTAAACTTTCCACTTAACACTTACTATGCAGGAATTTCTATTCCAAGGCAAAGCAAGAGCAGCCAGTGCTGCATGCCAGCCATTCCAGGTGTGTACTCATGGGACCAGCTCTACCAAACCTAATACATACACAGGTATGTTCTTATTTTCTAGCCAAAAACACTGCTGGTTTTGGCTTTCAGATGTTGGCATCTACAAAATACTGTACAAAGAGACATCTGATGTGAACTGTAAATCATAGTGGATGTTAAAGAGTGGTTCAGTTCACCTGGATACCAAGAATATTTTGGGAAATTGGAGACAAAATCCTTCACTCGTTTCCCTTTTTTTTCCTGCAGAGTAAGTGATCTTCATGTCCTAAACAGAAATCACTGCAAGAAGCAAACAAACATACTTAAAAACCCCTCAAAGTCTAAGTTAATACTCCCATGGCATCTATCTCCACCAAAGTACAAAGAACACTTACCCTTCTCCACTACTTTTCTGAAAAATTACTTAACACTAGTGCAACAAATTTCCAAATTGTACAATATTCTTTTTAGACCTGATGTTTGCACTGTGATACCTTCAACTGAGTTATATGCTGGCAACGTATAGTGGTGTTGTATAGCAATAGTCTTGTTTAGCTGGACAGTCTCTTTAACAATTTCCCCTTTCTGCTTCTGCTGGGGTCTGCTCTTGTCTCTGCTTTATTTATGTCAAATTGCTAGCTGCCCTTTAATATGTTAAACTACTATTTTATTGCTTCTGCTAAATACGTTTTTATCCATAATCCTATAGTGACTAAATTCTTCTGTACACTTAATGCCATTGATTCAATTACACTCTGAATGAATATTGCATATTGAATTTTAGCCTTCTTTTTTAATATACAGGGGAATAAACCACACAGGAATTTGATGTAAATGAAGAACTAAACTATTAGAGTTGTCCAAATATTTTTACCTACAAAAGTCCTTGGAGATTCTCTGAAGATATAATACTGTAGCAGAATTGAGTTACTGTGATATTCAAAGCTGAATCAAAACCAAGCTGAATTTAAATTCAAATCAACAAGACTTCCTCAAATCAGTTGTATAAAAATTGTGTGTGGTCACTTGATTGTTTTTTAATAAAGATTTTAGCTTCTAGTAGTTAGTAGTCATTACAGCAGCTGTCTCCTTTGCAAATTAAAAATGTGTTTCACCTCTAGCTAAAATTTCTTGGCCTTTGGTCTTTTCTTATTGGGACTTCATCTGCTGAATTTAAGAATTTTCTATAAGAAAACCTCTTGCTTTTAGATCAAGCTACCTCTTAACCTTTTACTTGATCAACAAAATAAACTGTTCTTTCTTGATCTGAAACATGTCCAACTCAATATCTGCTCACATAATGTCTTGCCTATGGACTGAAGCCTGTTTTGTTCTCTGCCTTCTACAAAATTAAGAGGAATGCAGGTGTTAACATGCTGTGCTTTTCACACCCTTCTTCTTTCCTCCTTTGTTTTCCTGTTTGCTTTCTTTCTGCTTTTACAAAATTCTGATTACACTTGCTCTGAAAATAATGGTGTCATTGGTTGTTCCTTCTGAGAGGGGCTTTTTCTTGCCAGAAGTACAGTTTAATGCTTAAATGACCTTGGGAGTTAATAATTTCTTCCCCACTGGGCCTTAGACTTGTAATTCTGTGAAAAAGTTCTGGCAGATGAATTTATTTTCTTTCTTTCTCTGGCATACTGTCAAGGTGTACTTACCTGTGATAAAAGTACCAAATCAAACTCATTAAAAATAAAGCCTACCAGAACAAAGTTTCTTTCTTTCTGTTCAGCTTCCTAAACATTGTGCACAGTAACATGTTCATTTATGTTCATTTAGGTGCTGAGAGATTAAAAAAAATAATAGCCTTCCCTCCTGAGGATAAGATTACAAATAAAAGATACCTCTCAGAGTAGTCTGTATTTGACAAATTTTTCTTGGGACATCTTGGTGGATATCAGAAAAATTAGATCTTGTGATAAGATTGAGACATCTTCCAAGAAGTTATTAGATAAAAATTAGATAATTTCTTTCATGAAAGAAACTCATTTTTAGGCCATGCTGAGGCATATATATCATTTCTGTCTGGTACCACAGAGTATGAAGGAAAAGAAGAAGGCAATAGTTGCATTCTAGTGGAGCACCTGTGAGGGAGATCTGTGTCCAAACCATGTTAGCTCTGCCCCTGTGCCTGAAGCCCTGAAACTGCAGTACAAGCATCAGTTGATCTGTTTCTGCATTAATTGATAACAATGTTTTTTGTCAACAGTCTGGAAAACCAGACACTCCTGAAAAGTATATGTGTTATGTTAGCCCTGTTGAAGTCAACACGCCATTACTGAGACATCAGAACTTTGAGTTACATTCAGTCACAAACATCAGCGCACTTGCATATGCCCCAAAGTAGAGATTTCACTCCAGCTAAAAAGCACCATGTAAGAGAGGCAGCAGATGTTTAATGACTGCACCATTAACAATGTGTTTAACTGTTATTAATATTTATAATTTCATAATAATCATGGCTCCAAAATGCACTAAATGCACTATTGTTATTGCTTTAAGTTAAACCTTTTCCTCGGTTAATTGGCTTTGTGTCCCATTCCTATGTAGCCCATATGGCAAGGCCAGGAAATAATAATATGATTATACTGGAAAAAATGAGTGACTGCTCTCAAACAACTCTTTGATCTCGAGACAATTATTGAACTGGTTTAAGCAACGGTCATGCTAAACAACCAGTCAGCCTTAAGGAGGGGAGTAATTAAACTGCATTTATTGAGATTCCTAGAAACAACCAAAACCATTCCCCAAGGCAGTGGGTCACACAGCAAAGTTATGGACAGATATTGCAGCAGGAAACGTGAGTAAAAAAACCATGAATGAGAGAAGTAGTCATGGGTATGGCCAAAGAAAATGGAGAAAACATTGCTTTATCGTGGAAATCAGTAGAAAGAATGGATAGGGATTTCTTAGCAGGAGAGTGGCAATTTATATCTAGTAAACTCCAGGAAAGACGCTGTGTTGTGTTGTGTTGTGTTGTGTTGTGTTGTGTGTTGTGTTGTGTTGTGTTGTGTTGTGTTGTGTTGTGTTGTGTTGTGTGTTGTGTTGTGTTGTGTTGTGTTGTGTTGTGTTGTGTTGTGTTGTGTTGCATTGTCTTGTCTTTTAAAGTGGAGAAGATAAACCATAGAACATACCAAGATATTTTCCTTCCCTTTCTCGTTGAAACAGAAAATAAAGCTACTGGAATTTGGCTAAGTGGTTGGGCCAAAAGGGTTAATAATCATGCAAATTTTATCTTATACAATGCTTTTAAATTATAGTCTTCAACTAATAGAGATCATCTTCCAGTACCTAAAGGAGGCAACTAAGTAAGCTGAGGAGGGTTCTTTTACAAAGGCATGTAGTGATATGACTAAGGGAAATGGCTATACATTGGAAAGAGGAAGATTTAGATTAGACTTTAGGAGGAAATTCTTCACAGTGAGGGTGGTGAGGCACTGAAACAGGTTGCCCAGGGCAGTTGTAGGTGCCCCATGCCTGGAAGTGTTCAAGGCCAGGTTGTATGGGGTCTTGAGCAGCCTGAGGTAGTGGGAGGTGGGCTTGGAGTGAGATGATCTGTAAGTTCCCTTCCTGCTCAAATCATTCAATGATTCTACGATTCTGTAATTCTATGACAGCAACACTGTACATTGTGCTTACATATAAGATTTTTTTTAAAAAAATACTTGTATCTTTAGTTAGGCTCCATGTCTTACTTTCGTATAATTAAAGAAAAGAGTTTTACTATTACACAAGACTGGATCTGACCAAAGGCAACTAAGAATCTGTTTTGTTGTTTTGTTTTTTTTCCTAAATCTAACTTTTCTCCTTCAAAAATACTAGTAGCATTATTAATAAGTTAGTTATTAAATCTCACTGTGCCAGAGTTTATTTATAAATATATGACCACTTCATGTCTAAAGATGTAAAGAATAAATTAACGGCATTCTACACATTGTTAATATTTTAATTTAAAATGATCAAGTCAAAAAGAAAACAAGAATTTAGAAATAATATTAGAAAAGGTTGTTATTTGAAAATCTTCTCTCATGAAGCTCCTGAAGCCTGAAACTATTTTCTTTTACCTCATCAAATCTCACTTTCCCTATTGATGGTAATTTCCTTCTTTCCATTTTGATATGTACAATGAAATCATGTCATGGGTTGAAAAGTGTCATGTTCAAGGTTCATACATTCATACTTCAACAATGTATTTAGAATATTGGTGGAAAATAATAAGGAATCACTTCTATACATTCATAAATGCAGATAAATGCACTTTTGCCATTATGTTCAACACAGAATTCCTGATTCTTGAATGTTGTGTTAATAAAATGGAAGGTATAATTGCTGATATTTCTGTTATTTATTACTCACAGTTCCAGGATCTTCTGGAAGCTGAGAGGTATTCAGGGAATCATTTGAGTCTTAAAAGTTACATGAATTATGTATTTCTTGCATGAAATTCCAGACAATCCAATATTTGTTATACCCTACCTGCTATTCATCATTTGCTATTCGTTATACTTATATTTATAAGATTCAGTTACCCAATCAGGGAGCACAGACAATAGTATGTGATTTGGTTGACCAGTCAAACACTTCAAATAGTGTATAGATAACACTAACAATTTGAGAGCAAAAAATAGGCTCAAATCTGTTCACATAAGACTATTCAATGAATACTCACAAATAACAAATGTGTTAGTAGAAATCAGGATTGTTTCCAGAATGATTCATGAACTGCAAAATGGCCAAATTAGCAACAAACACTATTTGCAATGGATAATTCAATCACTAATAGTTAAAAGAGAATTTAGCAGAATCTGTGATTCTCTTCTCAGGAAAAATCAAGAAGCACATTTTTTCTCTGCTCTACCATTGAAGTTGACTGGAAAACATGCTCTTTCCTTGCAGACTTCAGTTAATATGAGCTGCTAATCTTAACTGCATTTTGCAAACCTTTTCTTCCATTTCTTGAGTCATTAGATAGTTTTTAGCCACATTGATCAGCAATAAACTGAGGCATGACTGTGTTTATTAAATCTGAAAATCCATGTCTGTTTAACTACTTGAATAATCAATCAATTTTGATACTTAACTTTTGAAAGCTGGCTTTACTTTTGGGCAGATCCAGAAAGATGGTCAGGGCAAGATCCTCTCACCCTTTCAATGTTTGTAGATTATCTGTGAGAGCCACAAAAAGACAACAGAAATTCGTGACCAACCCTCATCAGTTCAGGAAGTCAAACTAGTGGTTGAACCATGGATAAAGCATGGATAAAGTCATGACTGATGATTGAGTGGTATTGCATAGATAGAAACTATGGTACAGATTTGGCAAGTCTTTCTGAATAATATTCTAGCACAGGGAATTCACAGAATCACAGAATCACAGAATGACCAGGTTGGAAGAGACCCACTGGATGGTCGAGTCCAACCATTCCCACCAATCCCTAAATCATGCTCCTAAGCACCTCATCCACCCTCACCTTAAACACCTCCAGGGACGGTGACTCAACCACCTCCCTTGGCAGACCATTCCAATGCCTAACCACCCTCTCCGTGAAGAACTCCAGGGACTACTGTACCTAGTCATCTGGATTCCTGTAATGGAAAGACGGAAAATTCATCTAGACTAAGTCAACTGAGACAGGAGAGATGACTGACCAGTGGTAGGAGACCAGATGATAGGCCTTTTAGTGGACACGAAGGGACTTACATAGGGTGGTGTTAGAAAATCCTGGTATCCCATAAGGCCTCCAAAGACCTTTCCAGAAAGCTGTGAGTCTCTCCTACGTTCTGTATCATACTTGTACAGGTGTCCTGCATAACCTGAGCAGAAAACTGCATACAACGGCAGTGGGTGTATCTACAAAGGCCAGTGAATTAACTATAACATTTAACTGACCTCTTTGCCAAGCTACAACGCAATCATCATTAAACAGCTATGCAAATTAGGAAAGTGTCACAATTAGTTAATTCATCAAATATTTCTCAGTTTATTCATATACTGTGTACAGTTTCTACTTCCATTTCCTCATAAACTACCCCATCATCACTTTTATACATTGCATCAAGCTGCCATACGGTATTAATTGTCTTACTTCTTAAACTGTAAGAATGATTTCTTCTGCTACTCATGGTTTAGTTACATATGATTACAAGAAAAATCTGCTGTGTATTTCTAAATGTTCTCTTTGATGTGTATAACTATGTTTGTTAAGTAACAAACCCATGAAAATAGAAGGCAACAGAATGAAGTACATCAGGACAATACTGAAAAATTGTTCATTTTAGCTTACAGCACTTGTCACAATGAAATCTCATCTTGAGATTAACATTTGCATTTGTTTAGATATTATTTTAATCCTAGGAGGTTTTAATCTTCTGTCTTGGAAAACGGGATAAATGTAATGTCAATGATTTGCTCACCTACTTTATTGTTTATTTTCTTTTTTTTTTAATCTATCTGTGGACTATGTCCTAGCTATTTCTTTTTTCTTTGTTTTTAACAGGAACGTGTTGGTATTTTACAAGCATTAAAGGATTTCTTTTTTTCCGATTAATTAAAAAAGGCTTACCAGGCATGTACTAGAAAAAAACAGATGGGATGACTGTAAGTAGAGCCATTCATTTACATCAGACCTTGAAATGAGTGGGACTGCTGAAGTGTGTCAAGTTAAATAAGTAAAGCACAGTTTGGATGGCAAAATAGACTATTACAGCTAATCAAATGTTGATACTGGGAGTCCAAGAATGACCTTAGGTTACCAAATCTGGCAAGATGCTTCTACCCACCTTAAGTTGAAAAGTGTCACAGAGGAAGGCCTGAATGTTCACTGGAGAAACTCTTTAAAATAGAAGCATCACAATGTCTTTGAGTCACAGAGCTTTACAGAATGCAAAGAGGTCACAGCATGGTCATCCCCTTGAGGAAATCTGAGTAATATAAAAATTTTCTGCCCTCTGACTTTACTCCATGGGTGGCTGAGCTATTTTACCACTCAGGAAGTCTTGAACAGAAAAAATGCTGATCAGAGGACAAAAGTTGCAGTACTGTTTTCCTTCCCCATTCAGTTTCTTTCACGTTTATTTTGATATTGGGGGTTTTAAATTGCATGGAATGATTTGGCTGATTATTGTTAAAAAAAAAAGTCTTGGAACGAAAATCCTATAAGACTTGTAAAACAGAAAAGTTTTTTGCTTTAAAAAAGTAGTATGTGAAAGAAGCAGAAGGCAAATTAAATTTTAGAGAAAGAAAACATAAAAAAGGATAGTTCAGCCGTATGCAGGAAGGCATGAGTGCTCACACATGTGCGTTCTTTGTCAGTGTAAAAATAATGCCTAAATTTATGCAAACAGATCAACTCATGCAGATAGGGATAATAACATAGGCATACATTTTTGCATTCCTTGTTTATCATATGACATTATATGTAGTTTGGTACAGGTCACATCATATTTATATTCATTGATCTAATTAGAAATCTTTTTAGACAAGCATCATTTTTTTTTAATAATTTCCATAGTTTATTTCTTCCAGGATACAGTCTGAGAATAATACTGAAAGAGTCTTACTGGGTAGTTGGAGGTGATATTTTTCCTGAAAGGATTATATTCACGTTTAGTTAGTGTGCTTTTTCATCTCAGTGCATCCCCAAACTTATCAACAAATTTTTCTTGAAGTATGAAATTCTTTTTAGGGATGTTTAAAAATGAAGTAAAAAAACTACAAGTGCTAAATTCATGAAAAGCTCCTCAACAAAACTCTGTTATAGATACACTCTAATAACTAATTATCTTCTGGCTCCTATTCACACGGTTACACATGGTAAAGGCAGAGTGTGGAAAAACTTGCTGAACTGGTTCCTTGTAGGTTTATCTACCCCTACACAGGTTATATCTTGTCATTAAGACAAGATTTTGGGGGTAAGGACTATCTCTTGACTCCATATTTTTATGACAGTCAGTTCAGTGACTAGTGCAAAACACATCAGAAGGGAAAATTTCTACTCATAAGACCATAGTTAGATAAACGCAAGTGCAGCTGTTCTGGCCTGGGCCAACAGTCCATCTAGCTGAGTATCATGTATCCATCAGTATCCACAGGTAAAAATCTAAGTAAGAGCAGGCATATGTAATGCTTTACATATTCAATCTGAAACTATTTTCAGCTCAAGGATTCCCCCATCTATGTGAGTTTTTCATATTTAGAAATATCCAGGGGAAAATTCTTGCAAGTATTTGTCCTGTTACCTGTTGGTACCATGCCAATTTCATGTACAACATTCTCTGGCAAGCTGTCCCACAGGTCCGTCAGATGACATGTGGAGAACCACTCTTTTTTGTTTGTTCTTAACCTGGCCATTATATATGCACCTGATGGCCCTTGTCCTTTTTTTTTGGAAAAGTGAGTTGTCAGTTTTCATGTCACCCATAATTATACCTAGCCTTACCAAATTCTCCCTAAGTTTCTTGCTCAAACTGAGGAGCCCCAACCTATGCAATTGCTGTTTGTGCAGAAAACATTTCAGAAAAAAAGAAATATATATATATCTATCTCCTTGTTGCCTTTTTCTAGACCTTTTCAAAACCTAATACACCTCAGAGACCGTTCTATAAAGTAGAACTGGGACTGCTTTTTCTTATGTACATCACTTTACATATATCTGCAGTGCATTTCATCTATCACTTTATTGCCCAGTTACTCAGTCTTTGTAGTACTTCACAGTCTGCCCTTGTCCTACAAATCTGAATAACTGTCTATCATCAGTGTATTTTCTTACCTTACTTCAAACTTTCTTTTTCAGGTCATTTTAACATTTCTCTGAGGCAGTGCCCATTTAACCAACTTGTACCTGCTGTGTACACCCAGTGTGGCTGCAATAGCTGTCTATGACCTGGACTGGATGACACAGTGACATGGATCAGAAGAGTGACCTTCAAATTTTTGCTAGGCTGTTTTTAAACAAGGAAGCAGGAAGAGCATAAACTGATACTGTCAGATATAGGAAATTGTTCGTCCACTGCCCCAGTGGTGAGGTCAATGAGCAAGCTTGACCTTGAAATCATTGGTTTAGACTGACAGAAATGCTCACACAATTAAACCTTCACAACCACTGTACATAGTGACAAACAAGACAAAGGTTAGGGAAAAGAAGCACAGGTATATGAGTTCTGCCTTCTGTGTGGTGATTTTTTTTGTGGGTTTGTGAAGTTTTTAGTATACAAATGGTGAGAGATTTAATAGAAGATCTTGCAGAACAGGAAAGAAAAGGTAAAGAGAGGGAGATAAAGAGAAGAAGGACTGAATGAGGAAATGAATACAATGAACATACGAAGGGATGTCAATCTACAAAATCTTACCATGTTGGTACGTCTTCATTTCTGTCTTCACCACTATGTGCCTGAGAGTCCACCCCATTGGACTGGGATGTTCTGGAACCCTTTTTCCACTTAGTTGTGGCAGTTTCCAAGAACCCATTCATCCATCAGAAGAAATGTTAGGAGCACCACAGAAGTTGCTTCATCAGCATCCTTACTGAAGTGTATGGACCATCCCACCTAAGTGAAAACAGAAAACTGATACAAATTATTTCTGTAGATGTATTGACTAGTCCAAGCTTAAAGTTCTTCCTATTTGGACTGAACATTATTCAAGTGTGTAAGAGATTGCAGCTTAATAAAAAAAAATAGGGAAGAGATAACTGACGACAATAAAAATGTTAACCCAGAGATCTTATAAGGAAGAATATGGAAGAAATGTGGATTAAGAATGTGAGTCTCTAAAGTTGAGGCATCTTAATGTAGACACCTAAGATCTTCACTCCAGTCTCCATTTAGCCAGGGTACTTGTAGGAAGAAATACATACAACCTTTTTTGTATCTAGATTAGAGTGGATTGCAATGACTGCACTGATTATGTCATCACTGACTCTAAAAAGTTTGTGACAATTAGTCCAGAACTAGATGACTTCTGATGTTCTGAACCCACTTTATGTCTTTCCATCTTGCTTGTGTCTAGAAAAAGTTAATTTATGAGCTGATAGCCCATGCGTTGGTATTAAAGCTTAACCTTGTGGTTGAACCATTCAGTAATTTTTCAGGATTCCCTAGGTTATCTCAGTCATCCTAGGACACCCAAGACAGACAATATGGATGACAATATCTGCAGTTTTTCATTACTTACTCTACTTGTCCCAAGGTATTCCCTGAAAAATCTGCTCGCTATTTCTAGTATGATCTCTTTATATGTTCCAAGATTAAAAAAAATAAAAATCTACTTCAAAACATCTACAGGAGTCTCATTTGTAGCTGTTTACCCACATCTATTTGAGTAGCAGAGCCATTTGAAAACAATGACCATAACTGTTTAGTAATAAAGAAAAACATAGGTTTGGGGGTTTTGTTGTATTTTTTTTATTTCCTTCCCTTATTCAAAATCAACAAGTGAAAATTTTAGTAAGCTATGAACTACTGAAAACAAAGGACTGGAATGGAAAGCATTATATAAAACTAATTACAATGATTACTGTTGCCATGATTGTGATTTACAACATATCTCTCTCCTGATAGTTCTCTCCTAGTGGTAAGGTAGAGATAAAACAGAATGTGAGATTAGTTTGGAGAGCAATCCATTTTCTCTGCATGTTTTCCTGAGTACCAGATTTCTAAGTATTCCCAGACTGTGACAAGTTTCCTCCTGTGTTACAATAATATTGCAGGTAGCTGTATATCCCCATGTAAAAGGCATCAGGTAGCAAAAGTGTGTGAAAATATAAGGCTAGCTAGCTTTCCTTAAGGCAAGTATTGGAAGCAGAATAGGATGCTGAATAGAGGAACAGCCTTAAAGCAGTGGTGCATCTGGCTGCCCTGTATGAGATGGAATTGAGCAGCTGCTCAGCTGTCACAGGAATGCTCCACAAAGGTGCACAGGAACTGCCATTCCAGAACAAACTAATGGTACCTGTACCAAATACTTCAGAGGAAGACGTAAAACTTCCATAATAGACAATTATGCAACAGCGTGTTAGTGAAGGAAATTTCTCCTTTAAGTCTCAGACATTTAGTGTATGATTTATATCCTGAAGAATGCGGATTGATTTATGTCTTGGAGAAACCAGAATTGACCCTATAACTCATCTAATGGCTAATCCTTTCTTCCAAAAACATCTGCATTCTTTGTCTACATGTTAATGGTAGTTGTGTGTTATTAGAAACCAAATATGAAGAAATACTACAATCAGCTGAAACTAAGGGAAGAATATAGAGGGAAAATGCAATAGTGTAAATTAGGATATGGCCAAGATGTCAGGAATAATCTCAAAAAAATGTGACACACATGTTTTCTCTTTTAACCACATGACAGCGTTAAGAACAGCAGAAGTATAGCTAACAAAGCACAGGTTGGAGTGTCCAGGTGTGAGGCTGTGCAGATGGAGGGAGGTGGGAATGAGCACTACCAATTGGCACACACAGTTGAGCCCCCTTTCATTCCCTATGAGAGAGCTGCTAACAGTAATGCCACCACGGAGAAGCACCAAAAAAAGAAGTTCTCAAATCCACGTTCCTTAGTTATTAAATTACATCTAATTCTATGATTCTAAGATTAAAATATTGCCTTAAATTCCATTCTTCTCAGAGACAGAGATTGTAACCCCTCAACACATGGCATGTAGTTTGGTGTTACCTTTAGATGGCTTGTAGTCCAAATTTTTGCCAGGCCATTGAGCTGCTTCCGAGAGCTATTAAATGATAGACTAAGCCAATAGACTTGTGTCATTGAGATAGTTTCTCTAAAGAGGGCATTAAATTCCCACTGGTCAGAGTTGCTACACTAGACTGAGCAATTTTTTTCGGTCTTGGAGCCTGACCACATACTCTAAACTATTTATGTTAAGAAAATACATACCAGGATCTCAACTTTTGCTGGGGGTATGACATGACAGGCACACATGCTACAGCTGTGTACATCCTGCCGCTGCTAGAGACTCATTTTGAACTACTTAAAGGAGTAGTTTAAATTTTATGGCAACCTACAAACTGCACCAGCATATGTTATCATGTTATCATCTGAAAGAGGCGTTGTGGTCAATGCTACCACTTTTGAGCTAGCACTCAGTAAAGATACAAATGGCAGGTATCTATTTAAATGTAAGTAAGCTTAATGGTCAAGTCACCTAAGTGTTTCTGAGATTATAAAACAGTGAGGAACTACCACACTAATCTAATCCAACATTTCTGAAAGATATTCTCTTCTGAGTTACAGATTCCCAGAGATAGAGGTTTTACCATAATCCTTGTTAAATTGTTCCAGAGGTTAATCAACTTCTTTATAAAACTAATGCCTTTAAATCTGAATTTTTCCAGCTTTGATGTCCACTGCATCTTGTTATGTCTTTGTTGGCTGAACTGAAGAACCTCCAATTATTCTCCATGGAGATGCTTATAAACTGTGATTATATCATCTCTTAATCTTTCCTACTATAAACTAAACAGATTGAATTCATTGACTTTACAGTCCTTGTTTTCTTATTCTTTAACCATTTCTGCACTTTTCCCCAAATTGTTCATCTCCCCTCCTCAGTTTACAGACAACTTCATGAGATGGTGAACCCCAGAACTAGACCCATTAAGGTAGTCACAGCCATACAGACACAGAAAATAAAGAAGATATAGCAGCCCAACTCCTCCTCACTCTTCCATGGTTCACAAAAGACATATTTGTTCAGTTACAATTCCCTGTCTACATTTTGAGACCTACCAGTTAGCCAGTTCTAATAAGCTCATTGTGTGCTGTGTTGATTTTTAGTCATTACAGTTTCTTAAAGAAATGTTTGCTGGGTGCTCAGATGAATGTCTGTCATATATCCATGTATATTGTGTCAGTCCTATTTACCTTTATTAACCCAGCTTGTAATCCCATCAGAGAAAGATATCTGGTTTGTTTGACAAGAACTATTTTCATAAACTCATGTTGATTGACATTTAATATATTATGGTCTTTTGGAAGTTCCAGTGTCCCACTTGATAACATTTCATGAGGAATTACTCCGTCAGCTGCTGAAAGTCTATGTTTTGTCCCTGTGGATATTCCGTGGGTCATTTTTTATTAAGTTGATTCTAACTTATATTAAACCTATCTCAGAATTTTGTCATATACTATAATGCAACCATCACTGTGAAGAGTCTGCCTCACACTAGCAAAATGACTCAGGCTAGAGTGCAAACACTTCATCACAAAGTAAACTAAGCAGATAGTCATATATAAGCTGTAGGATTCCAAAAAATCAGTCTTCCCATGTAAGAAAATCTTATTGATCTACAGCCTGTGATTGTGTTTATTTAAAAAATACGCTAAATACATTATGATAACATAGGTCTCTGTATAAAAGGATGCATTAAAACCAAGCCACTTTTATTTCTCCAGAGTCTCTGTTCCAGGGATACTAGCAGATAAAGAAAATTGCCATTGTTTTACAATAAGACACTTAACCCTCAAAACATCATAATGGCAACACAAATAATAATCAGTGTTCCAGACCTTAACTGCAATGGGATGAAGTGTAATAACTTCAAATGTAATCAAAATCATGCCCTCATGGCAAGAAAGCCAATGGTATCTTGGAGTGCATTAGGAGGAGTGTGGTCAGCAGGGTGAGGGAGCTGATCCTCCCCATCTACTTTGCCCTGGTGATGCTGCAGCTAGAGTGAAGTGTCCAGTTGTGGGTTCCCCAGCTCAAGAAAGATAACGAACTGTTGGAGAGAGTCCAGTGGAGGGCCACAAAGATAATTAGAGGACTCGAGCATCCTTCTTATGAGGAAAAGCTGAGAGACCTGGGACCATTTCACCTGGAGAAGACTGAGAGGTGATCTCATCAAAGCTTATAAATATCTAGAGATCAGGCATTAAGAGGTTGGAGCACTCTGTTCTGTGGTGATTAGAGACAGGACAAGGGGCAACAGGCACAAATTGGAACATAAGAACTTCCACCTGAACATGAAGAAAAACTTTTTTATTTTGAGTATAAAAGAGCAGCAGAACAGGCTGCCCAGGAAGACTGTGGACGCATTCCCATGCAAACTGTTGAATTTGATCATATAGTTGTCTTGTGCTAGAGTTCGTTAAGAATTTCCTTAGCTATTGTGTATGAACTTCAGGCATCTTCACAAAATCATAGAATCAAAGAATGATCAGAGTTGGAAGGAACCTTAAAGATCATCTAGTTCCAACCTGCCTGCCATGGGCAGGGATACATCCCACTAGATCAGGATACCCAGGGCCCCCTCCAACCTGACCTTAAACACCTCCAGGGATGGGGCTTCTACAACTTCCAACTTGTGCCAGTGTCTCTCATATACTGCAACCTGTGCAGTCTCATGCTGAAGAAATTCTTCCTAATGTCCAGTATAAATCTGTCCTTCTCCAGTTTATACCTGTTCCCCCTCATCCTATCACCACAAGCCTTTATGAATAGTCCCTCTCCAGCTTTCTTGTAGGCCTCTGTCAGGTACTGGAAGGTCGCTGTAAGATCTCCTAGGACCCTTCTCTTCTCCAGGCTGAACAAGCCCAACTTTTTCAGTCTGTCACAGAATCCTAGAATCATAGAATCATAGAATCAGTCACCAGGTTGGAAGAGACCCATCGGACCATCAAGTTCAGCCACTCCTATCAATCACTAAACCATACCCCTCAGCGCCTCATCCACCCATGTCTTAAACACCTCCAGGGAAGGTGAATCAACCACCTCCCTGGGCAGCCTGTTCCAGTGCCCAATGACTCTTTCTGTGAAATTTTTTTCCTAATGTTCAGCCTGAATCCTCCCCTGGCAGAGCTTGAGGCCATTCCCACTTGTTCTGTCAGCTGTCACTTGGGAGAAGAGGCCAGCTACCTCCTCTCCACAACATCCTTTCAGGTAGTTCTAGAGAGCAATTACGTCTCCTCTCAGCCTCCTCTTCTCCAGGCTAAACAACCCCAGCTCTCTCAGCCGTTCCTCATAAGGCCTGTTCTCCAACCCCTTCACCAGCTTTGTTGCTCTTCCTCATAGGGAAAGTGCTCCAGCCCTCGGATCGTCTTTGTAGCCCTCCTCTGGACCCATTCCAACAGTTCCATATCCTTCTTACATTGAGGATCCCAGAACTGGACGCAGTACTCCAGATGAGTTTTCACAAGAGAGGAATAGAGCAACAGGATCACTTCCATTGACCTGCTGGCCACGCTTCTTTTGATGCAGCCCAGAATAGGATTAGCCTTCTGGTCTGCAATAACACATTGTTTGCTCATATAAACCTTCTCATTGACCAGAATCCCCAAGTCCCTCTCTGCAGGGCAGCTCTCAATCACATCACCCCACATCATATACTGAAAACGGGGATTGCCCCAAGCCAGGTACTGGACCTTGCAGTTGCTTCTGTTGAACCTAATGAGGTTCTCACAGGCCCACTTCTCCAGCCCGTACAGGTCCCTCTGGATGACATCCCATCATTCCCGTGTGGCAACTACATCACTCAGCTTGGTGTCATCTGCAGACTTTCTGAGGGTGTACTCAATCTCACTGTCAATATCATTGATGAAGATATTAATCAGCCCTGGTCCCAGAACAGACCCCTGAGGGACACAACTTGTCACAGATCCCAGGGATCAAGTCTCAGGGATCCCAGGGATCAAATTTTTCAGAGGAATATGTAATAGTAAAAATTTATAACAAATGAAAGATTTCCCTGGACCAACCTCTGTTACTTGATACTTGGTTTCTCTCTTTCTCAGTGAATTTTCAATTTGGCCATTTAAAGCCTCAGGATGGGATAATGAGGGTGACCACATCTTCTCACTCAGGTTATTGCTAAAGACACATTCCAGGAGACAAGAGATGAAGAGTCAAATCTACCTAGACCTAGGAAGAACTATTGTCCTGGATTGTTTTTCTCTCCACTGATGAAAAAAAAAAGTCACTTGCTGCATTCCTGTTTCATGGCTTTTTTAGAGGGAGATCAGCTGCTAATTTTTGCTCTAGAAGGCACTGATCCTTGTAGGAGAATCTGTCTGAGTTATGGCAAGGTTTAGGCCAGTGACAGGTTTTGAACTGTATGGCAAGTCTGCGTACAGTTGGAAGTTAACCAGAGAAAATTAATCTCACAAAACGTGAGTTAACTAACATGTAATAGGCCTAGTCTAAGTTGTCTAGGTTCAGTCTGTAAGAATGTGAAGAAACAGCTGCTGTGAGAGAGCAAGTCACTTGAACTATTTTACAAACCACACCTTGCACATGTACCTGTTTTGCTCCAGTGACTACAGAAGGAGGCTAAACCATTCATTCAGATTAGACACATCATTTTAATGACTCAATATAATGTAGAATGAATCCTACACTTGAAATCATAGATATACTTCAGGTTTAAGGGGCGACTACTGAAAGAGTTGTGGAGTTAATTTTGGATCTGAGTACCTGAGATGACCAATCACATCTACTACTCCTTCTGATTATGGTACAGTCTTTTATGGTTTGAATGAAGGAAAGAATTGTCTTGTTGTGGATTAAGGACATACCCAAGTATGACAGAAAAGCTAGAATTGTCATGTAGCATAGACGTGGTTGCAAGTCACAGATACCCTGAATCAAATACTTTCAAGAACTTTCTTTGCAAACTATCCAAGAGCCTAGCTTGACCCCTAGCAGCCTTCCAGAATGTTATAGCTAAAATGTAGAGCTTGAAATGAAATGTACAGACAACTGAATCAGCTGTCATTTTCTGATACTGATAAAACTTGATAGAGTACATAGGAAATGCTTCATCTTCTTTCTTCCACTCCCTTCTTGAATTTTTAAGGAAAGTCACATTTTCCCATATAAAAGGCAGATCATTTTCTAACTAAAACAAATATTTTTCTTAAACCAACTTTTATTTTCCCAAATATTTGACAGGAGCAGACTGTACAGTTCTGAAGAAGTTTAGTCAGCTGTGCAGATTGACTTTTGAAGTGTAAAATAAACCTTTACTTAACAGATGTCAAGAATATGACTTTGTGAGATAATGGCAGGTTTTGTAATAGGTTGATGGTGGTTCTTTCTAATGAATGAATGAATGAAATTTTGGTGCCAATTTTTTTAAAAAAATGACAACATGATTATTAACAATTGACTGGAATCAGGAAAGAAAAATCCACAATAAAACTGACTATACTTCTCTTTCATGTGTTTGGAGCTCACTACATTGCATGGAAGAACAATTACCTCTATTGGGTATACTCTTTCTTCATTTGGGAACTACAAAAGAACTGAAATCCAGCGCTCAGGAAGACAACCCTAGACCTCGTCTTGAGGGATCAGCCAAAGTTGATCTCTTCCTTAGGCTCATTTTCCTCTACAGTATGTGGATATTCTGATTCACTAATTTGATGACAAATTCATAGGATGACTCATCCCTCATCCAGTCAAAACCAGGCCATCACTTCACACAATTTCTGCTTTTGGAGAGAGAAAGAAAGATCCACTACAAGCATCATGACGTCTACTATCTTCTCAGGAAACAGGGTTGGTCCTGCTGTCAGCACAGCCAACAGCATGAGAAGAACAGTAACACCACCTCTAAGTATTTCATGCAGAGCCAACACTTTGCTGTGAATGCAAAACACTAGCAATGAAGGCTTGGAAAAGCTGATGCACCTGAGGTAAGTGACATTAACTTTCCCTGCTGGCTGAATGCAATTGTATTTGGTATAGATTCCAGCAAACTTTTTCATCTTCTAAAAATAGACCTGTGTACTGTCATGGTGCAGTTGTTCAGTACTGACAGTAGAGTATGTCGACTTGTGCTAGAAACAGAAATGTGGGCTTATAGCAGGATTCGGCAAAAAGATGTGGGGCACTTCTATCTCTGGTGGCCCCACTCTGAATTTGTTTGATAGCAATCAGGAACTGCTTTAGGTAGACCTGAGAACATGAGTTTTCACAGAGTCTAGGTCCCCATTAAAAGGGAGTAATAACATGGACATGCACTGATTCTTTTCTCACTTGCTGGCCTTGTGCCTGAGGGCCAGACCTGCTTCTATATATATAAAAGTCTTTGAAGTCCCTTGGGAACAGCTATGCTTTGCCAGTGAAACCACGTGTTGCTCACCCCTCTGTCAGTGCTGTATTGCCAGCTCCCAGCTCTGCCAGCTGACAGACTGCCGAAGCCAGCACTGGAGAGGATAGCCAGACATCCCAACCTGCTTGTTTGGTTACCCAGGGACCACTACTCATTTCCTCTTCTGCTTTTTCATCAGCATCCTTGTGGCTGGTCCCTCTAGTACTTCTCCACCTCACCTCCATTTCTGCCTATTTTTATTTGGGATCATCTTCTTCCTGTCAGCTCCTCACTGCTTTCTTGAAATGACACCTTTTCTTTCCTCTCATCTTCTCTTTACTGAAATTTCCTCTGCTGTTTCTCAGGTTCTCCTTTCAACCTTCAGGTTCCAATGAATCCTCTGCAGCCAGCTTTATAGCTCTCCTCCACATATTGCTTCACCTTTCCTTCCATTGTATCAATACACACTTGACAGACCTCTCTGATCTGTTGCTCCTGATTTCCCAGTCTAATACATCCCTGAATGTTCCGCGCAGGGGTATGAGACAGAGAGGGGTGAGGTAGAACCACCCAAACCCTTTGTATATGGGTACAAATATTGTTGCAGGTCTGAGGCTTTAGAGATCAGATTATTGAAAAGTGACAATATCCAGACTGAATGTTATTTGAAAGGTTCTCCTTTCCTGTCTCTCTGGATTGCTGTATTTACTTTCTAACAGAAGCTGATAAAGAAAAAGAAAATACATTGCTCTGCATAGGGAATTAATGCAGCAGACCTTCAGTGGCTCAGGTACCCCCCCCATCTACAGTGAAAATCCATGTAAGTCCCCTGTAAATACACACCCTCAGCATTTCTGCTAAATGCGTGCTGTTTACACAATCACCCATTACAATAGCCCATCTGTCAACCCTCTTTCACGGCCACAGGTGGAGGATGAAAAATTCTTTTGAACAGAGCACTGAGGGTCTTTGGAGGAAAACTTGTTTGTGCCCGTGTAGCTGAGCCTCCCACAGAGCCAAGATCTGCAACCTTCTGGGGCTCCCAGCCATGGCTGGCCTTTAGTCAAACAGTGCCCAGGGCAAGCCAGTTTCATGCCTTTCCAAACCACTAATTGATTGGGGATAAACATTAACCTAGAATTTCAGTTGTGCACTCTAGTCTTAAGGACGCTGGGCAGCCGCCCAGCTTACCCATCCCTCAGGCTAGCCTTATTTCAAGGGTCTTTATATGAGACCCAGGAGGTCATGGAAGTTTAGTTCATTTTATGGTACAAACAACTACAAAGCTTCTGAATGTTTTTATTTTTAAGAGCTTCCCTTTAATTCAGAAAATTATTGTGAAAATATGGTGGACAGAAGCAGGGCCATGTCCCAGGTTCTCTAGATGGATTCCCTGGTTCAGAGATCAGAGCAGTTTGGATGGCAAACTGAAGCCAAGCAATTATTTAGATCACATACACACTTACAGTGACAGATGATCCACCCATTCCCTGAACTCTGAGAGACATCTTGCCCTTCCAAAAATGTCATCACAGGTTCTCAGAAGATCTGGCAAGGAGTATGTGCAGTTTGAATACCGCTGGCCAGAGTCCAGCACAGAGCATGTAAGTCCTGCACTCTCACCCCACCATTGGTGTGGGAATAAAGTTCCTAAGAGGTGGCTAGATAGAAGAAAGAATGACAGAGATTTTTGTGACACTGAAAGTATTTGCTGAGAGCTGCAAGGTTGCTAGCCTCTCTATTTTTTTCCAGAATTATTCAATTACCCAATTAAAAAAAGAAACAATCCACAGTGATGCACAATTCAAGATGAAAAAACCCAACATGCAGCAGACTGTCCTTAAAGCCAGGTTGGCCCTCTCCTTGGCCATATGGAATGTATTTATTGTACTATTTTTCCATTACATTTTTTAATATTTTTCTCATTCTGCTCATCCTAACATTTGTTTGTAATTCTGTAACATCTTTGCTCATCTCTCCTCACTCCTCCTTCTTTTCTTTTTGGAAATTATTCTTTTCTGAGCCTTATACCCCAGTTTTATCCTGGTAGAACATGAAAACAATAACAGCAAAGGTGAACTTTTGAACCCAAATGTCTGAGTTAGTTCAAAATTAGGTAAAACCACCCAGAGACCAAAGGTCCTCCTTATGTTGAAAGAAGAAATGGAAAGATAAGACATGGAGAAAGTTGTGCAGATAAAACTCATTCTCTGCAGCATCACTGGCTGAGGACAGGCTCACAATCTCCAGTGCAATACTACATATTTGGCTGTTGCCCAAAATCATTGTAAGCAAAAGCTTACATCAAGAAAAAAGCTAACATCTTAGCTAAGGCCCTGCAGGAAGAAGAACCACATTTACATAGTACAGGACCCTAACAAAATAACTCCACTTCTTAGCATGGCTAACTATCAAAGACACAACATTGTTCTGAAAACAGATGAGAAATTGGCTTGAGAATATCTATAGTATGCTATATGGTACAATATAGATACGCCAAATCAAAGCTACTGTTCAGTACCATTCTTCCTGTGAATGCTACTCCCACAAATGTCAGTCAGAATCGGTTTTCTGACATGAAGTGCCCAATGACAGCAACTGTGAAATGTTTGGGAGTATGCTGCCTTCCAACTTTTAAGTCTTTTATGTATTTAAGAAGCATAGCTGTCAAAAATAGAAACTTTTCCATTATTCTTTGTCCTTTAAATGTTTTATTTTGCAGCTATGCATATTCTCTCCCATCTGCCTTCTCTCCCACTGATAGTTAAGTTTTCTGCCTGTGGTGCATAAATGCAAAGTAATGGGTTACGTGGGCAGGGATGGAAGGTCCATTAGACAACTGAAACTCTATGAAAAAGTGCAACACTTAAATATTCACTTTCATCAACCTAACTCCACACCCCCCCTCCAAAGTCCTAATTGGCCTGTCAATGGCCCATTTCAAACTCCAAGATTGTTGACATCTGACCACCTGGAGGGAAAGGTGTTCAAAAATTCACCACAGTAATACAGGGTATATAACAGCTGATCCATGCACTTTTCCCAGCAGATTTCCCTCTGTAACTTTTTTTCAGATGAATAGAGTATACAGCTCATAGGAAATATGTCCTTGCTGCTTGATATGATCTTGACTGTGGATCAGTTCTAACTATACACACAATTTTGTCCAGGTGCTGCCCAGAGTAGACTGGAGAGCTATGGTACAGAATGCTGTAATTCTTTCACTGTGGGTCTGCAGTATCTGCCTATCTTAGTTGTAGCTGATGGCTAAATTTCTATCTGGTACAATTGCTGAAATAGCCTTGAAATGGGAACTGCCTGTAACTGAGGTAGTGATTTCTATCAGCATTTGCACAATCTACATGACAAGCTCTAAACACTAGCCTCATCTGCAGTAGCATGACCACTTCTGTTTACCCCTGTTCCAAAAAGTCATAAGGCCAGGAAAATTATTCCCATTTTGGCATGGAGAATAGATCTCATTTTAGGAGACTGAGAACAAGACGAAGTGAGAAGCTCGAGAAAGACTTAAACTCTCCTTAGAGTATACTAGCCAGATCATGACACTCCCCTGCCACAGCTGGGTCACATCCTGCCCATTCAGAGTACGGCAAGGGTGATCTCGGTTTGTCTGTATCCACACACAGATGCATGTGGTTTGTTTAGCTGAAGACAGAAGAAGGTGTGTTTACATCAATATTGTTTTGAAGCAGATCTCGAAGCCTAACTGCTTCACCTTGCAGAATGGTTTTAGAAGGCACTAGATGGATTCTTTTCAGTTGAAATTAATCTAGAATATGTGATAAAAGTTATGTGGTGAGCTCCAGGTCACCAGCTGAGTGAACAGGAGTTCAATCCATGGGATCAGTCTCAGTCAAACAGAGTAGGTAAAGTCCCCAGAATGTTTGCAGTGTGGAAGTGGACTCCTCAGCATCAGGTTTTACTTTACAGATTGGGTCATGTGAAATCATACTTGTTGCTTATGTAGATTCAGCTAAATAATATCTCTACTCGCTGAAAAGTAAACTAAGGGAGCCTGTGCTGCACATTGCTGCCCAGCTAGTTTGTTTCAAAGACTCCTTGTTTAAAATTAGCTCAAGCATTTTCACGCTGCTCTAAATTAACCACAGTGACTGCAGTGAGATATTAAAAAGAACCTTTAGAGTTAGAAAATTATGGATCATCTTTTTAGCAAGACCAAAAAGAAGAATTTTAAAAGGTTTAACTTAATAGAAAGGATTACATGATCTGACTGCTTGAGTTAAACAGAGGTTGGAGAGGACTTTGTCATCCCAAGAGGCTTCTTCTACTTAATTAGGAGGTGTCACTTGCTACATTTATTTCAATATGCGCTAGTGAAGAATGAAAAAATAGTACTACAAGAAAACAAGAAACAAGACAGGATTTATTTGAAAGAGAAGTTTGACTCTTTCCTCTCCTGGTAGTAACCACTAAGGAGCCAAGACAAGGTCTCTAGCATCATGCAGGAAAAAATCTGGGTCAAAAAGCCCTGAAAAATCATCACATCTGACTGAGAGAAATGATCTTTAGGAAATCCAAGAAATGTATCCTACTTCTTAGACCTGAATTCACGACAACCTAGAAAAAATATAGGAATGTATGTGGAATGTCTTTGGTATATAGACAAGCATTTTCACATGTAATTAGATCTCGTTTTATAGACAATGCACTTATTTCCTTTTCAGTCAGGAGAGAGGCATAAGGGAGTTTCTTATGAATCCCTAATTCTTTGTCTTAATTTAAAGACAAAATTAAGGCAATTTGAAGGCTACTGTAAATTTTATTAAGTGATTCCCAGGGTCTCGTATCCTTTGTGGCTTGTCAAAACATACTCAGCTCTGGCATTTCCATAATCACACTGGAGCACAAATAGTCTAACTGGTACCTATGCCCAAAAAGAGAATTAGTGCAAGTGCCCAGGTCCTTCAGCCTTAAGAGGTCTCTCCCAGGTGCATGTCTGGGGCTCTGTCAAAGGGAAGAATACCACAACAATTGTCTGTCAGGGTCCCACCTAGTATGAATATGCATGCCACTTGCATTTTGTAAGGCTAAAGTGGCAGAAATTCGATTCTGGCCCTTTCACTGTTAACCTTAAAACCTTTGTTATATTATATTTGCCACATAGGAAATTTTTCAGAAACAAAGAAGTACAGAGACACTGCTTAAGAGCCAGTTCCCCAGCAGCAATGTGAAAATCTCTGAGATATGCAGTAGATGTGGTTTCATGATTAGTGAGCAGGATAGAGAGGTCAGGAACTCTGGGCTTCTCTGTAACCAGTTTCCTCTGTGCCCTTGGGAATGTCACTTAAACTTCTGTGCCTCAGGACTCACAGCTCTGAAATGGAGACCATGAAACCTACCTACTCACTGTGATCTGATCACATTTATAAATTCACTTCACATCCTCAAATGGCAGTAATTCACAAGTCCTAAGAACTATTAGTGTGGGCTGAGATATATGAAGTAAATAGAGTTCCACTATAAGAGTTGAGGGAAGTGTGGGTGTAAGTCTAGTATGTCTAAGAAACACACTATCTTTGTTTAATTATTCATTTCCCATTCAAAATAATTAGAGACTAATAGTTTTTAACACACTTATATTTTCTTCTGTGGCTAAGTATGCAATAGTTCATAGAAATTAGACAAGTTTTAGCAAGCAAAGAAAGTAACTACTAACTTTGGAAACCTGAGCAAAAAACAGAATGTTGACTCTTTAAGAGAGGAATTTTTTTTACTGGCATGAATTTAAAATAACATGAAAACTTATTTTTCAATATATGAGGAACTCAAAATATGTCAGTGTGATTTTTACTTGATTCTGTACTTTTTTTTTAAAACAGCACTGTTTTGAATGACCATCTTAAATTGAATGACACTAAAGAATATATCAGTAACTGTCTTAAGGACTTACATCAAGCATCATGTGTTGGCTTTGCCTGCTGCTTCTGCCCATCTCTTTTAGTGCCACAGCTGTTTAGTGCTTGTTCATAATCAGAATGTCTATATCATTCCAACAAGAAGTAGTAAATCAAGTATCTTAATCAGGGTTATGTTGAAAGTCTAGCAGCAGTAACCAAAGTCATTGAATGCTCTCCTACACAGCATTTATCCTACTTGTATGAAAGTCAAAAGCTGACAACAAGGCAAATGATGGATGTTTAGATGATGTCCAAACTGGAATGGATATGAAGTGAAGATCTGAGACTGAAATCCAGACACGGCTGGTTCCAGATTTAGCATTTTGGACAGGTCTGCAAAACATTCTGGGTAAATTTTATTTCCTATAGATATAATCCATACAAGCAACAGTATGAGGAGAATTTAAGCCAACACACAGATAACTGTCATTTCATGTGCACTTCAAGTCAGATTCAGTCAGAACTCATGCCAACAAAAGTGATCTTGCGCCTACCACTGTAAGCTGCTTGTTCCTGCTTTTATGTCACTATTTCTCTGATCAAGTTCATAAGAGAGTTCACATGAATGGTTTTGCCAGCATTATAGGAAAAGCAGTGGGAGGATAATGATGAACAGCAGATGCAGAAGGATGCTGGGACCTTTCAGTGACATCACTGACTCATGTAGCTGTAAAACTGCAGCCTATGTCTGCAGTAGAAAAAAATCTGTTTTCACAAAGATGTAGTTTGTGTGACTTGTAAGACTCTATCTTTGTATCTGTTCCTTTAGTTTGCAACTGTGAGAAAAATCAGCAATGGTCTTCCAACAATCAGATGACTTGACACCAACTTAGAGTTTTCAATGTGATTTTCATAAGGGCTCTTTTTTTTTCCTTGAAAAGAACTAGAAGAAAAATAGATACACTTAAATTTTTTTAACTCAGAGGAGGTTTCAGTTGTATTGAGCTGGTAGAAATCTCATATGCAAGACAAGGCCATTTCTGCATTTCAGGTGTTCTTGTGGAAATTCAGCTATTCTTTATGGTGCCTGATTTTTGATCTGTAAAATGTGCTCCTCCTGGTTTGAATTCAATGAAAAGCTAAACCACTGGGAAAGCTGAAGTCCAGAACTTGAATTAAAACCCCACTAAAACGGCACAACTGCCATTGCTGAGGAACTTCCTCTGCAAGTCATATTTGTTTGCATTCAGTAAAATGCCAGATCAAATGTCTGCCCGTCACTGTGCAAGTTAGATTCAAAATAATATTCTGGTCACTTTGAGGTAAAGACGAGTAAGGATAAGTTAGGGAAGAGTGTGTAGACCAGTCAAGGGTCACACACTGAGAGCAAACCCCACACACTCAGTTCCAAAAATGTACACAGGCAAACAGATCTGTTCTGTCCCCACAGCCATCGAAAGTCATTTTTCTGTTCTGTGAGCCAGCTAGACTGCTGAATCTACCATCATAATTGTTCACCACAAGGATGGGATAAATGATCAAAGAGGGTGAATTTCTCAGCTGAGCCAAGCATCACTAGATGTGGCTGACCACTCATGAAACCTAAAGTTCTACAGGTCTTAAGCACTGATGGCCAGGGCTTTCGAGGGAAGATCTTGGTTGGACTCGATGATCCAATGAGTCTTTTCCAACCTGGTGATTCTATGATTCTGTGATCTTACCCGCTGCGGGAGGAAGTCTCACAGAGTTCTGTCTTAGAAACCTTGTGTCATGAATGTGTCTGAAATAGACCTTGAGTATAGCTTAAAATGAGGCAGGTCAGCTAAGATAGAGACAAGGAGATGTTCATGGAGAACCAATGATATTTCTAAAAAAGTGCAGATTCTGTAATTCCCTGCTTGCCATGAGGCTGTGAAAGCAATGTTGCCACCTCAGGGATAGTCACTGCTTAACATATCCCTTGAGCGGCCTTCTGTGGCTTCCAATGTGCCTCCCTTCATTTTACAGAGGCACTCGATATAGCTGTTGTCTATACTGTGGCATTCTTTTCCTTTTGCTAGCAACATCTGTGAAATCACCTCAAAGGATTTTAGTGTATTCAGTCAGGATTTATGAATGGCCTTTAAAGCAGAAAACCTGCCGTTGAATATCCATGCTCAGCCGCACGTTGATAACCAGTCACTTGGATGGTTAAAATATAACTTCTGTGAGATGGGTTTCCTCCCACTTGGGCAATTACTACAAAAACAGTTTGTACACAGGGCTATCTCACAACACAGCCCTTCTTCCCGCTTCTCTGTCATATGGCTTCATAAATCTCTGCTTGCGACACCATAATCTGTTGCTGTGGGAATCCTGCTGGTATCACAAACAGGGGATTATGACCTTAAAGTAGGAGCAAACAGAAAGAAGAGGCTGGTTTCGTGAGAAACAAAACATCCTGAGGGAAGACGAGTAGGTCACCCTCCCAGACCTTTCAAGATCAGGCTTACCCATGTCCTGGAAACCTGAGATGAGATACCAGATTGCCATGTCATAGCAACTTCATCCATAGTGTCAAGAAGCTACCGAAGACTCCCTTCACCTCCCACACAAAAGGCTGGGTAAGGATGCAAGGCAGATAGGTTTTTATAACAAGCTCTAAGGCAAAGCACAGGAAAAGATCTGGTTTCTGACGACAATGTAAAACACATTCATACCAGAGAGTGTAAACTAGCTATAATCAAATGTGCACACAAACTGAGCTTATACAAAGAAGGTTCAGTTCAGCCTCTGTCATCTGTCCGTGTAATGACTTTATTTTCATACTTTCCCCTTTGAAGAACTTGCCATGAGGTTTTGGCCATGTTACTGGGGACACCTAAGGGAAGGGTCCTTTACAAGAACCCCTGCAGGAGGCACTCTGTCTGAGCAGTGCACTTACCTCTGAGCAGCTCAGGGACCAGGTGGGACACAGGCAGGTGTCAGCAGTATCATGGTTCTCACACTTCCTTCATTAAGAGAATACCTGAACATGCTCGGTGAACCCATGAAAGTCACTGCAGTTTTGGAGCTGACACCGGGGCTCTCAGAAGCACTGCAGGTAGGGAAGGAGAAGGTAGTTGTTGCCTTCCTTCACAATTTCCACACAGGGCTCCTCCAATGTTTATCCTCTATTACTAATCTATTCGGACAGAATTTGAAGGAAATACAAGATCAGTAAAGGCATATGCAAATATAACTTTTTTCTTGTAGGTCATTGCCATAGAAACTATTGCTACAGGATCTAGAGAGACATAGCTAGATCATCAGAGCATAGAATGAGGGTCTCAGTCTTTTGGGTCCAGTGACGTTAATACTTGTGAAGATTTACTCCATTTTTTTAGACAAATTATTTATATTATTTTCCTTAGTTTTCCTGGCTGCTAAAAGGGAATACAAAAAAACCAATTAATTTCTCTGGAGTCCTAGGAGGAAAACTCATTTTAAGTGAACAAGCAGATGGAGAAGACAATGTAAGTGCTTTTGGGAGTGACTTTTCAATGAGGTTCAATCTCTGTTCCAGTCTCAGGGCTAAGGAGTCTTTGCATATCCCTCGCGTTTGGACGTTCCCCTGTACATGTCTCAGGGTATTACCTGAATGTCATGCAGCAGACCCTTACTCTTCACTAAGCAGTGCATCTTACTAGAATCACTCTGCAATAGTTGATGTTGTGTTCTACATCATGTGCAATACATCTGTAACACAGGCAGAGTGTGGGGGAAGGAGGGAGGTCCCAAGGACTGCTCTTGCAGCAATGACAGTCTCAACTGTCCATAATGTCATCCCAGACTCCCTGTAGGCTCAGCTTGTCTATTTAGTAAAATTAAATAGATCTTCCTTCAAAATAAACCACTCTAGCTGAGGTTGTAGTTTGTCAGTGAGCAATCTTTGACCACAGTGTAGCCTAAAGCAGTTTTCCCCCACGCTTCCTGCCTTATGTTCTTGATGCATCTCTTCTGCTGGCAGTAGCAATTGCATAGCCACACAACACAGAAAAAAACAATATCTTCTTTTTCTCTATGTTTTCAGACAAATCTGCTTGTTCATGTGATTGATGATATGACAGATAGTGCTGCCCCAAGGGAAGGGAATGTGTGGTCAAAGGCACAGGGCAAGAGCTGAACCGCTGTTCTTTGCAGAAGCCCACATTCAGGCTGGACAAAACTGGTGAGGAAATAGCTCCTTTCCCTACCTATTTTGTCATCATCCTCTTGCCTTCATTTACCATCAGTCTCATTCCTCTGGGTAGGTACTGAGGGACTCCATTTAAACTTTGTTTCACTACAGTTGCTTCCCAAATTTTCCTGGGTAGTTGAACATAAGGGTGATGTGGAAGTCTATATTACATCCTGAGAGATTACTGGAATGGAGGGTACTTGCTAAGGCTGAAATAGTTGTTGAAAGCTATTTGCTGTCTGGTTTCTAGGAGACAGCATGACTCATTGCATCTTTCCTTGCAGTCTGCACCTCTCAACCATTTATCAACTAACACACTTGATCAAGACTGATAAAAAATCTTTTAGAAAAATTATAGAGAGCTGCACTATAGAATGGGAACATTAAAGTGTGGAAATAAAATGATTGCTGAAGATAAAGTCTGCTCTACTAGCATTGAAGAATGTAGGCTCACATTCATCCCAAGGGATTTATTGGTGGAACTCCCACTAGTGCAAGTAATAAATTCATGCATAAATCCCTTTGTATCTTGACAATTTTCCCCTAACCACACTTTGACCAAACTTCACAGTCAGCAATCTTTCTATGTGTTTGTGCGGGGGGAGTATTTAAATTATTATTGCCATAATTTCATTCAGCACTGCCTAAATATATCAAAACTAGAAAAGAGTCTTAATTTTATTTGAAAAGTATGATTTGCATAAGCACACCATTATAACAGCAATAAATAACAGTAGTAGTAATAATAGCAGTAATGGTCCAGAACATGATTTCAGAACCACAAAAAAAGCAGATGTGAATTTGGTGCAATAAGCATAAATAAGTAATGGCTGGCAATTAACACATTGCATTTCAAGCCCTGAAAGGAAAATGACACTACTGTGATAAGGCTGTTTTCTGCAGCTCATTTAAAATAAAGGTGTAAATGGCATATATGATATTTCACAACTGTATATGTCCAGAGATTAGAATGCAGGAAGGAAGGCAGAGACATCATATATAGGTTACAAAGAAAAGTTCAGCTACTGCTGTAGAATGTACAGATTAGGTCTTACAAAAAACAGCTCTCTGAATGTCTTTTCTGACAAGCAAGAAAATGTTGTCAAACATTTGATTCATCAAATGTTATCTTCACTATACAAGTATTCTAAGCCCTGACAAACCCCAGGCAGCAGAAAATGAAATAAAACAGAACAACTTTGCTTCTCATCCAGAAAAAAATTAAACAAAAATAACCACTGAAAAAAAGAAAATTCTTTTTGATGCAAATACAGGGCTTCTATTTTGAGGTTGTTGAGGTAAAAGGCTCAGTTGAAGTTCAGTTTTAAAAGGTACAGGTGAAGAATTTTGGGTGGCATTTTTCACAGTGTGTACCTGCTTTGGAACTATAAATCTTGTTTTCAAGTGGTTTAGGTGCCTGTGAAATGCCTGTGTTCAGGATGGAGATGCTAAAAGTCATGGATGTGCACCAAAGCGCAGTTTTAGATCAACAAAATCTCCTCTGGAACACAAGTGAAATCCAGGTAGAGGCTTTAGTTTGAATGAAAAGAATGAAGAACAAAGCTCTGGCTGAGGTTACTGCCTTCAGCAGCCCTCTCCACCTCAAGCCACAGGCAGCTGCTCTCCTTGTAAATCAAGGCTCAACACTGTGGTGTTGCTAAGCAAACTGAACCAGAAACAGTTTCCTCCTGACCATGGGCTCTGCTGTGCCACAGACAGGCAGCCGGCTCTGTAAGGGAGCAGCCGCCCATGCACGGCAGGCTGGCAGAGAGCTGGGGGCAGCTGGAGCCTGGTCTGTTCCATGCCCTCCGCACTTGGCCCTGCTGCCTCTGACTCTTCGTGAAGCTTGGCCTTTTTTCCCAAATGTGTTTTTCTTTCAGTAGAAAGGCTGGAGAATGAAATGATTTATCTACTTCCAAACCTCACAATTTTGTTTCGGTACAATTCTTACATGCATGCATACAAAGGGTACACAAAAGAATTTTCTAAATATGTGTTATTTTAACCAGCAAAATGATTGTGCCGATTAACCACATAGCCTGCCTCCTAAACACCTCTGCTACTTTCCCGGGAGGTCTTAGGTTTAGCTTGGCTATTTCCAATTTAAATTATTTAAAATTAATACATGATTCTTTTTGCTGGCTGCAGCTTAAATTCCTGTGTGTCTCTATCAAGTCTATTTATTGCTATGACATGAAATATACAGAGGCAGGAAAAAAAAAAAAAAAAGGCTGGCGCCTGGGTGATCTGTTCTCCCCTAGCATGTCGGAGAAACAGGTTCTCTTCCAACCCTCTTGTTCCCCAGGCTGTTATGGGCACTGAGTGCTGCAGAGATAGCAGCAGCAGCTTCTCCAGCTGATTAACCAGAGACAGTGACAGACTTTAACAGGAGTGCTACCCAGCACTCCAGAGCCAGAAGAATAGTTGCTTCAAAATAGAAGCAGATGGGTCTCACAAAATGATGGGACTTCAGAATTCAGGAAGTGTGTTAGTGGGAAATGAAAGAGGGAATTGTGTATCTCATTTTAAAAGGAATATGTACACACTCTCTTATGGTCTTTTCCAGCAGGAAGATAAGGAGGGCAGGCTGTGCTATAATACAATGAGCTGTGTTCTAAAATTCTTTGAAATCTTCAAAAGAGTTATAAAATCACCATGTTATAGATAACTTATATGGGGACAATTATCCTGATAATAAATCTAAACAGGAAGAAACATGTTTCTTCTTTCATATTTTGGACAAGACAAGTAAACTGTGTTAAAAATAGGGAAATATTCTATTTTATGAACCAGGTCCAAGCATAGAGCTGAATTTGAAGTTTCTTATTGAGATTTCCTGAGTCTGAAAAGCATTTGCTGGCCTGAGGATAAAATTCTGAAGTCAGTAAGTCTGAGTTTCCAGTAGCTTTTACACCAGGTTATCTCCTCAGACTTCAGTGAAATTGCTCTAGATTTGTGTTCTGGTAACTGATAATAGTATTATCCTCAGAGGATGGCTTCCTGTTTGCTACCCAAAAACTTAAGGACTGTGTCTTAATTTTTTAATCTGACCCCAGTATCCCAATTCTCCATCCTAAGGGCATGTTGCAGGGCTTTAGGATTATTTTACCCTGCTCCAAGGTAGGAAGTCACTTGTTTCACTACTACACCACAGGTGCACCATACTGTCTTCCAAAACATTGGAAATTGTGTTTACCATAGGATTCAGCTTAATTTTGGTTCTAGACCTCTAAAAGCTGACAGGATATTAGAAAATAACATGCAACCAAACCTGTTCTCCAACACTGGGCTGATTTTTCACATCCATGACGGAATTCTCTCAGCCCCTAAAGCAGACTGACTGCATTTAGTAGTTACAGAATAAGTGTCAGGCCCATGCTGAGCCTTGAACTGTGCATGGGCACTGTCTGGGAGAGTGATGGGATGCAGCTGATGGTGCTGGCAATTGGACCATATGGATGGTCATGCACTGGTGCACAGGGCTGTGTGATAGCTTTGCTCAGTTTAGTATTATAAAAATAATATTAGCATCTAAGCCTTTCTGTTGCTTCTTAAATGCCCTTCTTAGATAAATTGACATCTAGAGATGTTGATTCCTCTTCATTGAATTCAGAAGTTTTTGGTGACTAACTCAGATCCAGACTTTTAACTTTCTCATGCCTTGAGTGAAGTGTTTGCCAACCAGAGTGTTTCAGAGACAACACATACATCAATGAAGAAAGAAAAAGAAGGGCAGATTTCTTACTGTGTGTGCCTGGATTTAGTATCTGGTAAAGTTGAATCTTTGTGTGAAGGAATAAAGAATGAAAATAAGGCAGTCTCTGCCACATATAGATCAATACAGAAGCAAGCACTCACTGAGCCAGGCAAGATGCTGACACCATGTTTTTCTCTTGTCCACTCTGTAAGCAATATAAACAGTAATAGACATTGTATCATTTTAAATTGCCTTGTCCAATATAATGCTGATTTTAGACTTGGTTTGAGCCTCCTTGCTACCATGAAGCAGAGAATATTTACTCGCAACTAAGAAGATTTTACCTGGCAAGACAGAGCAAACAGCAGTCAATACCATTAGGGTGAGCAAGACCCTTCTGCACTCCCAGCAATTCTTCAGAGCAGCGTCCCTGTGGAGCTCTAAGGGAATTTCAGAATCAAGTAGAAGAACAGAGTAATGGGCATGTCAGTGTGTGCTGATTAATCATCAGTCAAGTTAGAGTTTGGGGGACACACAGACACTTATCCTAATGTAAGGAGGGTAAGCCCCCACTTACTGACCTTGTTACCTAATGCTTGACATGGCCTCAGTACTCACTTAGACCTGGCAGAAACCCAGACAGTGATATTCAAACTGCAGCTGCTGATTCTTTGAGTGTCCCTTGATGCATCTGATTAAAGCAAATGATCGATACTAAACTTTGAGAAAAACTAGTGTGGGGATGTTACGGATGACAGCCCATGAATAAATAACTCTGATAATGGCATTTGTCTTACTATAAAGCTCATTCATAATTTAGCAAGAATAATACCCATTAAAGAACACCTAGAATGATCACTGCCAAAATAAAGAGTTAATTGGTTTCTGTCTTCTGGGAACTCTCTCATAATAGGCTCAGTATGGAAAACTGGCTCTGAACTCTATACAGTGATTATAAAAATATCTACTCTCCAGGTTACCTCCTTCTCATTTAGTCTTTCTTCAGCACTTTTTCGATGTCTGCTTTTGATATATGTTCACTAACTTGAAGAGGAAAAATGTCAAGAGTAGTTCTGTCTTTTTCACAAAAACTAAGAAAGAAGAATTTGACCCAGTCTCCACTGAAGTCATCAGAAACTGATTCAGGTACCAATTCAAATATCTTGGGATCCTTAAAGTAAATATTGCTCCTTATTCAGCAAATCAACATTACTTTATGCTAAATTTAGAGGAGGAAATAACCCAGGAATGTTGGAGAAGTTATGTGCTTTAATAACGTGTAGCTTGAATATTCATACTGCACAGTTATGTAACTCCTATGTTTCCTGGCCACCCCCCCCCCCCAAAAAAAAAGCAGTTTGCAGATGCTTTTTAATCTAGAAATACTGTCTGCCTAATACAAGGGAAGAATGCCAATACCAGAGCCTTGCTCTAACAAAATACAAGTGGTTTGTATTTTCACATTAAGGTTGTGCGTATGCATTGGCACATCTGTTCACTATGCAGTCCCACAGCCTGGAATGGATAACACTGACTTTGGGGATTAATGCCAGCCCCACTTGAATAGCAAATACTTACACACCAATGGTCTTTGCAGCACTAAACCAGTATAAACTGCTTTGAATATAATGTATAAATGCAAAGTACCATCCAATCCTGCCTTCACTGAGTAATCACCTGTTTCTGTTTAACATCTTCTATTTAACAAGTGTAGTATTTTGATGATGGAGCCAGGGTGTTTCAGAAGCATCCTGGAACAATATTCCATGTGGAAAATTATGGTGTTCCCTAGCGCTTCACATCTACCTCAACTATATTAAACACTACATAAAACAATCTGAATTCCAGACGTTCTCTCTAGATATTGTAAGTACGCTATGCCAGAATTTATGAGATTAAAAACATGCCAAGGCTTTAAATCCATGCTTCTAAGTAGAAACTTAGGGTTTCAACAAAAACTGAGCTCTCAGCATTCTACTCCCCTCCAGTGAATATGTCACAGTCTCAGCCTTGAATGTGACCATAAATGTCACCACTGTCACTTCTCTTGGGTCAAAATATAGAAAAGCCAGACAGTATGTATCAGCGCACTTCAGAGCTTTGCAATTCGAGACCAAGCAGTTCATGTCTCTAAACGCACCCAGACCCTGGCAGTGCCTCTTCTGCATCTCATGAGTGTAGTTCTACATAAGAAAGAGTCATTGTTAATTGTCACTCTTTTAGTGATCAGAGCTGTAGAGAAACAGTTTCACAGGCCTGAAGGAAGAGGCCAGGGAGATGTGTGAGAAGGGAAAGGAGGCATTCAACACCCCTCAGGCCCACTAACTGCAAGGTTTACCAAGATCTCAAACAATGCCCAGGGTTTTCACAGTTCTCCACTTGCACTATCATCCCTTACATTGCTGAGATTTTCCCCTTTCCTTCCAGGCCATTTCAGTCTCTGTTATCTGCTTAGGTTCATATGAGTGCAAGGAGTCAGGGGCTCAGGCACCAGAAGGAGAGATGAAGTGAAAGAGAAACCAAGGTAGAGGGTGAATGCTGTTTATCCTGGAAGGAGAAGTGTCTTTGTGGTTCTGTCCCCCTAGACAGAGGTATCCCAGGATAGGAAACTATCTGGCACAACATTCGGAGGACCACAGGGTAAGAGAACACACATACACACAGCGATCTGGGGGGAATTAATGCAGATTGGAGCCCCTTGAGTGCTGACAGTTTCACTTCAGGCCAACAAGCTGTGTCATGTGGGCAGTTTTCTGATAGTTTTTCATTTTCCCAGGAGCACATGGGGTTTTCCTGGAATAATATGCATGCCCTTCCTTGCACTGAATTACACTTTTCTCCTTTGGCTGTCCAGAGTGAATTGTGGAGAAGTGAAACATGTTAATGTGGAGAGCTCATACTGTGTATACCATACAAACTATACCAGGGAGATTTTAGTCTCCAAGGATAGAAGCCAAACATACTTAATGAACACCACTACTTTCTATCATTTCCTGTAAAAGAAAGTGGAGAGAGATGATTCACAAAGGAAATCTGCATAGTTAGGGTCCATCATTTCCTACATACAGGAACATCACAGGCAAAGCAGAATACTTTCCCCCACCCTTTTAACAATTCTTCTCAAGTAGCTGTTAGCTCCTCCACCTCTGGGAACAGAGGGCTAATGCCAAAGAAACCTTTACCAGGAGAACTTCTTCCCTCTTGCTGCAACTGCCACTACTCCCTCAGCTTTATAACTCCACATATTTTCTGCTTACAATAAGTTCATTTCAATTTCTTATGATGTGTGGCTTTTATGTCAATTCATAAATCACTTATTAACCCCAAACGGAATTTTGGTCAGGCAGCTAAGGAACAGTACACCAGTTTATTGAGGCCTCGTCTTTACCAGGATCTGCTTAATGCCAGGGGAATGGCACAGCTTGCCATCCAATCAGTCCTTGAGAACAACAGCTTCACATTTCTGCTGGACATTGTTTAGGCTGGACATTAGGAAAATATTTTTCATGGAAAGGGTCATTGGGCACTGGAAGAGGCTGCCCAAGGAGGTGGTTGAGTCACCTTCCCTGGAGGTGTTTAAGGCACGGGTGGACGAGATGCTGAGGGGCATGGTTTAGGGATTGATAGGAATGGTTGGACTCGATGATCCGGTGGGTCTCTTCCAACCTGGTGATTCTATGATTCTATGATTCTATATTTTGTTCTGCCTCTTTCCCAGCAGACAGGGCAATCAATGTGTAAAGTTTGTATGGAAGTGATTATTCAGCCAGTGGTCATTAAGTGGGGAATAGAGAGGAAAAGGGGATGTTGAGTATTTTGAAATGGTGAGGGAGAAACTTTAGAAATGTACAAACACAATTTATGTATTTCATATTATTTTCCCAGAAGTTAGTGGCATACATTTCTTAATACTAAAATAATTTCTAGATAGTTTTACAGATTGAGATAGAATTGACTGCTACCAAGAAGGGGAGCTCTCACTCTACTCCACCCTTCTGATCAGTGAAACACTACCTCCTATTTAGGCCTAGATATAGTAAATGTTTGCACAGCCTTTTAGCCTTATCTAGGTTGGTTTCACTCACTACTCAGGCAGAAAACTAATTCAAAGAGGATGGCTACAGAAAAGGGAGGTTAGTCTTCTGTTGGATCAGGGAGTTAAAGCAGCCTGGGACACATCTGGAAAATGACAGAGTAAGCATAAAAGAGAAAGTATGTCTCTAGGTCTAGGAACAGGTGAGAGGAAGAGAGTGGGGAGATCAACATTTCAAAAACAGCAAACCCTTTTACAGACTCAGTTGCTCTTAGGACAAGACATCCCTTTGTATCAGCATGAAGGCAGGTAATAACAGTCTAAGACAACTGTAAGTTAGGGCATCATCACAGTGGGTTTGCTTTTAAAACCATTTAAATGTAAAAATCACCTAGAAGTAAAGGTTAGTTCAGACTTAAAATGTGCAAATCAGGCCTGTGTTTACTTTCATTCAGTCTCTAAGCAGCTTAGCAGCATCAGAGCTGGAATGCCTCACTGGAGGTTGTCTGCTGGCATGCTCTACCTTCAAAACTTTTTCCAAGTTTTTTGTCATTTGGATGCTTGTATTTGTCTTATTTTCTTATTCTTCTATTGTTTTTCTTACTCCGCAGACTGATAGGAGAGGCTTGAAACTTGGATTGCTTGATATATTTCATGTAGTTTTGTACTCATTGTAGGCTTTTAAAATAAATTACCTGCTTAGTGAAAACCAAAAAAATTCACAAGAAATTCCTTGGAACATAACATTTTATCTACAGTAGATCAAATTAGGCTATCAAATAGATTTTCTAAAATGTGTTCTTGTGACAATAGGTGACCATAATCTCAACTTTCTGGCAAAGTACATGGACTGTATACTTTCCAGTTTACTTTTCTTCTTTTCTTGTTTTCCTGTTTTTTGATTGTTAACATATTGAAGTCTTTTATCTCCAATGTTCATCCACCTTTCTCTGATTAGCTACTCAGCAGATTATCTAAAGAATCATTTCGTACAGCTCTGCACTCAAGTCCAGCAAAAGTGGGAAGTTTCATAAATCATGAGAGAAAGCCTTTCCTTGTACAGCTCTGAGACTTGATCAATCCGGATAAGTTTTGTATGCAGTCATAAGCACCTCATTTTTTGCACTAAGCCTTCAAAAGTTAGAAATCAACCCTTCTGCATTCCACCTTTTAAAACGAGGATAGTTGCTGTCAGTTCCACAGTAACGGGAAACCTTAAAGCTAAATCTAAGACTTGTGCTGTATCTAAAGACGGATAGAAATGTTTCATGAGGGTGTTTTTTTTTTTTTTCCAGTTCTGTTAATACTGTTATTGCTTTGTAGATCGATAATGATTTTTCCCAAGAAATAGAGTACTTCGTAAATCAGGATCCTTTTTGGGGCAATAGTAGACGCCAGCTTATGTTAGCTGGTTTTGTGATGTGATTATTTCGTTATAAATCATTCACCAGTCCCCGTCTGTGAGGAGGGGTGCGTTGGGAACAGGGATAGCAAACGGCAATCTGCCACTCACAGACCACAGACCTCACGGCTTTGCCCAAAAAGCAACTGCCTGGGACTTCTTATCTCTTCTAAGGTTTCACACTAAATCGAAGATCTCGCCAAGAACTTCCTGTCCCCTTGTAAAAGCCCCTCGCCTAAAAACTGCTGGAAACTTGTGACCCTCAAAGGGGAGTATCAAGCTCTCCCCTTGTGCATCTTTGCAATACAAAGGAACATCTGAGCTTTAATTGTCAGACAAAAGAGACTGTCAGCCTACAATCCCTTTAATTAGGGTCTGCAGTGTATACAAGGGTGACCTTTAATGGCAGGCCATTAGCACCTTTAAACATTACACCCTGATTGGTTTAGAGTCTGTGTGCAGTGAAGGTTTTCGGTATTAAAGGTCTCTTTAATCTAAGGGAAAGGACTCTAAGATCTATTGCTTGGAAACAAAAGTCTGACGAATTTTGTACCTGTTTTTTTCACACTGAGGACACCTCACCGCTGAAACACCTCCCCCAAGGCGGGTTTCTCTTGTCAGATAAAGTCCCTTAGTGCTGACAAAATGAAGCCAGCAAAGAGCAGTAAATAGCAGGAAAGGAGTGTAAACTGCAGAGGTCTGACAAAACCACTGAAACTGTGCATTTAACTGTTTTTATTTAACAAATTAAGAATATCAAATAGTATCACCTTCAAAGAGTTGCCTTCTGAGTTGACACTCGGCTGCATACGATGCTGCCAAAGTTCAAAGCAATCCTGCAGATCATTTTCTGAAAGACTATTGAGGATTTCTGTCGTTTTTGCTTTCACATCTTCTACCGACAAAAAATAGGTCCCTTTGGGCACTGACTTGACCTTTTTGGAAAGAGGTAGAAATCACAGGGAGCCAAGTCAGGCCAATAGGGTGCATGCTCAAGCACAGTGAACTTATTAGCTAAAAATGCTTCATCAACAAAGCATTGTGGGCTGGTGCACACAGACATTTTCTGACCAAGAGTAAGAAAACGTCTATATTTGAACACGTGTCTACTCACACTGAGTGAAGTGATTGAGTTGAGCCATGTCTCCCTTTGACAGGTTAAAACATGTTCTATAAGCGCCTCTTTGTCTCTCTCCTCCCACTCTTGGTTCCTGAGTTATACGGTTAGCCTTAGGATTTTTGTGTCTGGCCACAGAACTGTTTACAACTCAGTTAACAAACCTCAGCTAAATCACCATAAATAGTCTTCCTTTGGAGCTCATTATGCTATATGTGTTGCATCCTTTCTCCTTCCCATGACTAATTGATCCCCATACCTGTCCTACCTGACCAATGGTAGCACCACAAGCACATGCAGACTGAACTGACTGAACCGACTGAAGTTCAGTAATAGTTCTGACTAATAGTTCTGATTAATAGTTCTGAGGAAATAAAAAACAAACCCAACCCCCCAACCTAGACTTCTCCTTCACTGGACCAAACTGGATTCATTCATTAATCAGGTTCATGGCAAGACCCCACCACCACTGCACCCACAGAGGCAGGGAGAGGGCCCTTCTGCTAGAACATTTCTATCACCTGCAGCTTTCCAGTGACAAACTGCTGTCGCTAGTCACTTACAAGTGGTGTGAATAAGTTCTTCAGTGTCACAGTTGTAAACTTACTGCTGGTTCAATAATGAATAAACTTGTCACTTTAAAACATAGTATTTTATATTATGCTTATACATGGTACCCTTTTGATTCACCTAGTGATTCCCTGAATATTTTCCCCACTGCTTTGACCCCTTTCAGAACAGGCCTATTTGGTCACCCTCTTGTCTCTACTACCCTGATATCCCAGAGACTGTCATTTCCGACTTTATCATCTGTCACAGAAGGACATTTTCCATTTCCACAGACATTCCAGTAATGGAAACTGTGGGATCCCATCTATGCCTTTACTTCTCTGATTACTGTGAGTCTCCCTTCTGTCCCTCAGAGTGCCTCATAAAGGTTTTCAAACTCAGTGATTAGGAGCAAAGCAAAGGGCTAGCAGGTCTGAAAACATATAGTCTTACAAGCCTATTGCACTCCAGGTAGATGCCAGAAGCCCTCAGGCAAGGACTTTGAGGAGTGTAGAGGTGTATTAAAGATACTAATCATCATTCCAGTGCAGAAGATGCCACAACCACTGTCAAACAGGATGTTGGTACACACTGCAAAATGGTCACCTCAAGTTACATTTTGCTGCTGATTCCACACCTGACTTGGATAAGACAGGGGAAAAAGTGGGGTGAATCCTCAGGAATCAGGACTCATTGTTAGCAAGGAGTCTTTTTAGCATCTTGATCCGTCTTATCTATTAGTTGTTCCTTCCTGTCAACACACAAGCTGTTGTTCCTACTTATCACAGAATCACAGAATCACTAGGTTGGAAAAGACCTCCAGAATCATTGACTCCAACCATTCCTATCAACCACTAAACCATGCCCCTCAGCACCTCATCCACTCATCTTTCAAATACCTCCAGGGATCGTGACTCAATGACCTCCCTGGGCAGCCTGTTCCAGTGCCCAATGACCCTTTCTGTGATTTTTTTTTTTCTCATGTCCAGCCTGGACCTCCCTTGATGGAGCTTGAGGCCATTAAATTTATATTATTGTGGTTGGATGTGAGAAAATGTTCCTTTACCTTCCTTTTGCTTCTTATTTTCATTTCCCCAGTCTCCTCCTTACATTAAGGCTGGTGGTGAAACCCGCATACAAAACTCTCCTCCCTTTTCCCAAACTTGTTACCTGGCTTAGGCAGACACCCAAGTTCCTTTAGACTCCAAAGCTTTCAGTGTGCAGGCCAGGAACCAGCCATGCTTTGTGCACTCCTCCTCCTCGTAGCCTCACTGACTTCCCCAGGCTGCTGAACTCTAAAACAGAGTTTTCAGTTATCCATTGTCCTACTGTTTACCATAGCAATATCCACCGGGGTTCCTGGAGAAGTCACAATGATGAGAACCAGTCTTCTCATCTACTACCTTAAGCACTGCTGAGAGCAAACACGGGCCAGGACCTGAACTGTGCTGCAGATCATCCCCCTGCCAAAGCCCAAAATAACTTTTTTAGGAGATTAAAAACACAGTTAGTCACCAGTCTCTGCAGATAAGCATTTGTAATCTGACAGTGCTGGGTCATGTTTGCTTGGGAGATAAGTTGGCGGCTCAGGCACAGGAAATACTCTGGCCAAGCTGTGATGTTTGTGAGGATGCCTGGGCTGTCCCCAGTTCCTGAATTAGCAACATCCCTTTTTCATACCTGCAAGAGCTCTGGCGGCACCAGTCTAACTAATGCAGGGCAAATCTTTCCAAAAATGCCCCTTTGCTACACTGACTCAGCACGTGGCATTTTTAACAGGAATTACCTGTGGTCTTATGCAACAAATCACCTGAATGACACTGGTACAATCAGCTTCCCTATATCACCCCTGCTAAGGATTCTTCACTACTTGGCAACTCTTCCATCTTTCCCTCCCATGCATGAGCATCATTCACAAACAGTGTGCATCCCACACTGAGAAATGCCTGGGGTCCTAAGGCATCTATCCAGAACAGCAGCTGTTATAGCAGAGAAGAACTTCCAGACAAGAATTCTCTCAAAAAGAAACATTTGACAAACTGGAAATGGTTGGGAGATCAAGAACTCCACTCACAGTCTACTGAAAGAAGAGAGAAAAAATATCTGCTTGTGTCATTTCTTCATTTTCAGACTCGGCAACTAAAGCATGTTGGTGTTTACAGTCATTCAGTACTTGGCTAACCTTAAGCCAAACAGGAACAGTGTCCAGCAAGATCTTATAGATTTACAACATCACAACATATATTTTCCAGAAAGATCTAATGGGCTTTCACCACAGGTAATGACAAGACTTAGAGAGGAATCATGGGTCTCTGGATTTTCTTTAGCTAAGCTCATTCAGCTGAGTTGTGAAGCATAATAAGGTAGATAGATAGGCCCAAGATGATGCTTTGCACTGAACTGGAGCGTAAAAAAAAGAAGCATTTTACATTGTTGTGAAGAAAGATTTTGTAGTCCTACTTTCAATAAACAAAATGTCCTCACCTTGACTGCAAGATCATTTCATCTGTATGCTATAGTCTACTACACCATTGTTGAGACTGTAGCTTCTCTATGACAGGCAGGGGCAAGAGCAGCCCCTGGCTGTCTCATTTTTAAACATATTTGAAGAATTGCTTTTTCAGCATTCAGGGTCTCATTACTTGCAGCAATGGAAGAGGGTTTTGCTCTCCATGCATCCACTACTGAAACATCCCAAAGCCCATTTGTGCAAAATTGTACCCACCTCTTTTTGCTCTTGAGTGGGCATTTAAACCCTTCTTTTTGTATTTGTTTTACACCTATGATTTAAAGCTCTGCTCAAATATTCATTGTCTGGTCTTGTCCTAGACTAAGTGCTTTTCTTGTGATTCAGAAGGTTTATTGCTCAATTCACCTACAGAAATCAGTTGATTAATGGAGTTTCTGTGCACTGGCCTGTCCACGTGTGGCAAAGAGACGGAATGTACTTGGATTGTTCTCAATCAAAGGTGTTTTCCTATAACAGACACAAATTTCATATGGGGTAAGTTTGTTAATTAAAAATTATGATTAACGAGGAAGTTAGAATTACAAAACACATCTACAACTGGTAGAGACATATGCCAAGTTCTTTATAATGTACTGACCATTTTTTTGGCAAAGACATTTTATTTTTTTTTATGACCACCCATGTTTTGTAATAGGAAGTGTCGTGGCTTTCAGAAAGCTCGTGTTGCTTGGCAGATATTGCAAGCCAGTATGTGGGTCTTTGGTCTTAACTTCATACACAAAGGAGCTCTTCTTAATCGTTATTCTCACTACCACTGTCCATGGTTGTAAAATGGATTTCTCTACTATGCTTATAGTGACTGATACCCAGGTTGCCCTTAATAGTGGATGTCTTGTTAATATGTTTAGTTTTTATGGAAGACTGGGTGAGTAGTATGGCTGCAGATGTCTGCTCTATGGATGACGAGGGTTAAGTGAGATGAATCTGAACTTGGTTTTTTGCAGTACAATCTCTTCCAAAAAATACACCTTTATTTTCTGCATCCTGAACAGACCAGAGAAAGTATCAGTGCAAGCCATCTTCATTAAGTGACTGTTTACATTCCCATTTTTGGGTAGATTGCTATCATCCTCCCAGAAAGGGACGCAAATGTCTGATAAATTGTTTCAGAAATATCCGTCTTGCCCTCTTAACCTTGGAGTTTTCTGATTAGTCATCTACAAATATCCTATAAATAGTAAGGAAAATATCACATATTGCATCAAAAAAGATAAGGCACTGTTTGTGGAAATCTTTCCTTCAACTTGAACAGATTTTAGTTCACAGCCAATGGTTTCAAATAGAATTGGACAGCTGTCCATTTCCATGACATTTGCTAGTCTGGGACATGGCTGGAAAGTATCTTAGATATTTGATTCAGTGGGTAAGTACTGCTTTGACTAATTTGGCTATTTCAACTCACCAGATGCAAATGTGGACATTTTGGAAAGCACCTGCTGTCTCCTGGGATATTTCTGAAAATGAGGTGCTGTCTCTCTTGAGGCTTATCTTGGCAAACAAAACTCGGTAAGCCAAAGCCAAACATTGCAAAACATCTCTTACTCTTCTACATGTCTGCTTAAAAAAAAAAAACTGTGAAACCTAATAGATCCTAGTTAAGTTAAATTAACTGAAGGGCACAGAGAGAGAAAAAGAGAGAAGAATATTTTAAACAAGCTATTCGGGGGTTTGCCTTCACAATATTCTTCTTTTTTTTTCCTCTCTCTCTCTGTTTGTATGGCTGGGCTCAGACACAGCTAAAACAGCTGATTCCAATAAAGCAGTACTGGCAGCTTTCAGACCTGCTTTCCCTCTTGAATCTAAGAGAAAAACAGAAAAGAGTTTGCAAACTTTTCCAAGTGGACCTGGAGAGTCTCACTTTCTAGAATTTGAATGCCTGGCAGAAGTACTTAATGCTAATTATAACATCTCAATGCTCTCAGTTTCTCAAACCCTTGCCCGGCCTTTCCCCAGAGCAGGACAAGGAATGTGCAAGGTTCCTGCTGCCAACGAATGGTAAATCCAGGATTCTCCATTTCTCCCCTTTCTCCCACTGAACTCACACCTGCCTTGGACAGGTCTATCCATAACAGCTGTGAAGTGCATGTTTCATCCTTTTAACTTAGAATTGCTGTGATGTGAGACTGCAGCAAACTGAAAGCCTGTATCCTGCTAAGACAATTTGTCAGTCTTCATTTTAGCAAGCTGTGTGGCAATGCACTGCTAGTTAAAGGGTCAGTACAACTTCCACTTGAGATTACCTGTTCCTTTTGAGGGCCTCTATGCATTCCCTCTTGTGGGATATAGAATTCCTTTTGCAACAAGCCACAGATCTGCCTTGAAAAGCTAAGCCTAAAACAGAGTGCTTGAGAATGCATGCAAGGATGACTTGATTATCTGCCCCTTCCTAGGGAATTTATCTTCACAATGGCTGTGTTGCTGCAGCAAAGAGCAGCTGGAAATGCACTCTGTATTTCAGATTAAACTATTCCTTTGCTTAGGCAGGCTGATTATGAGAAAATAGCTAAATGTTTTTGGCTCCTTAAATATTCTCCATTACAATGCATTATAAAGGATATGATTTTTTAATCTGACCAAGCAGCATATGGGAGAGGAGCAAGAAAGATCCTGTTATATAAATGTCTCTGGAAAGCTGGGTACAACAGGGATACAGTACAATTCTGGGAACAAATAAGCATCCCTCCAGAGACACTGATTTGGACTGGGATTGAGATGTCCTGAGGAAGATTTGCACAGCTGCCTCGCTTCCTTTTCCTAACGTATCTGTAGTATATTTTATAGTGCAATCCTTTGGATGTTATGATGCACCCATATGGCGAGCGAATCAGCAACTGCCCAGCTAAGGCTACTTCTTACTATCCATTCTGTATAGCAGAACAGTGGAAGTCACAACCTGGCCCAAAAATCTTATCCAGTAAAAAAGTCTATTGTTCAATCAGGAATTTTACAATGCTTTAAATAATTTTTTTACTATTATTTTCATTTAAATATGTTGTCTTCTATCAAAACCTAGTATTATTTCTTATGTTTCTCTTCTGAATGCTATTTTCTTTCCATTTACTTCTCAGTTTTCCTCTTTTTCTCTTGCTTTTGTACGTGCAATGCCTTAATTATATGTTTCATGAAAATGTTAAAAAAGCATGGAAAATGGATACATAGCAAATCACATTTCAGCTACCATATTAGAGGGGAAATGGAGAAATTAAATAAAACTGTATTTTATTCTGAGCCCTCACAATGTCTATATATATTTGAATGCATTCTTCACCTTTTTTGCTGTTCCTACCTACTTATATTTTTGTGTCCTAGAATTCTAATACATTATTCAAACAATGAGTATCTCCTAATTTCCACTATCTTCTCTGATAACCTTGAGTCACTTTTTATCTCGAAACCTATGCAAATGAGCCTGTTTTATTTTTATATGCTGTTTGCTGAGCCTCAGCTAAGCTTCAGGTTTGAAATACTCAGACTTACTGGGACCACAGGTTTGTATGCAAGCAGATTATTCTTTCCAAAACACAAAACTGAAGTGCAACACTGTTGCTCAAGGAATAAATTCTTCCTGAAAATCACCCCAAGAAGCCGTGCTTTGCCTATGCACCATAAAATCAAGGTATTTTTTTAGAGACCTTATCTTCTCGGAGAAGATGAATAAGTTCTGAAGACAGAGCCCTTCACAAACCATAACCGTCCAGTAGCAGGTGAGTATATTATTGCTCAGAAGATAAAATGTAGGTCTGCACAGATTTCTGCTGTATCAGTACAGCACCAAGTTAAAAAGCAGTTTCTCAAGGGAGAAATTAAGCCAGTTAGTATATCATAAATCCGAACACTCTAAACTCCACCCAAAAATCACTAAGCAATCAACATGGGTCACAGGGCGCACAAAAATTTAGCCATTCCTCCAATGAATAGCTTGAATCCTTTTCTCTGTACCAACAAAATAATTCCAACAGTTTTAAAAAACAGAGTTTATGTAAATCAATGTAGTGTGGGTTTGCATCGATGTGGATATACATCTTTTCCATATACAAAAGCAAGAAAGCTATTACAACTATTTTGAGGATAATCCTGAAATAACTGAGAATCAAATTACAGTGTTTGCTAGAATATCAAAAAAACCCAAATACCTATCAAACACCTGCAATCCAAGAAAAAGATACATTCCTCATAATAATACCAGAGGTTTTTTTTATTTTTTTGATTTTATCTGGTTTGGGCATAGTGACAGAATGCGAAGCTGGCTACAGTGGGAATAGGTCTAGACCATTGCTCCATAATGAAACCCTCAAAGAAGATCAAGGACAAAACAATTGCTTTTTATTGGGAGGGTGGGGGGGAACATAGGAATACAACTTTTCAAATACGGAAAACAAAGTAACCAAGAACAAATGAATCAGATTATTTTTTGTCCAATACCTCTTTCCTCATCCCCTACATTCTTGCTTCCAGGCTAGTCTTTTCCTACGGAGTAGCAACAAACTCTTCCCTGTAAAACTACCCTTCTGGTCTTAGGAAAGTTATTTTCAGTGTCTCTAAGGCCTGGCCAGCTCTTCTTAGCACTATGTCACAAGCCTTCGCTCTCTGTTCCTTTGCCACCGTCATTTTGCAGTTTCTCCATTGTGTCCAAATGTGCTTATAGGTCTGATCAGGAGGAACCACATTCCCTTTCCCTAACCCACATCACCTAGCCACTCTCCTAAGGGAAGATATGTATAATTGTGAAGATACTAGTAAAGCAATTGTCAATGCAAGTCTCAATTAATTTTCATATATTCATGTGGCAATACCAGACAGAACCAGGAACAAGGGTTTAACCATGCTATCTGAAGCCAAGAAAAGATAAAGCTAACTTGCATCTGTTCACTGGAAGCGGCCTAGTCAGGTGTTCATCCCAGCACCCTCAATATCTCAATATCTTGTTTTCAAGTTGAGCAAGAGAAACAGAGAAGGATAAACTCTTGCAAAAAAAGTAGTTCACAGAAGAGAGAAGCCATCTGTCTCAGGTGACTCATGAGGACTTTTTCCGGGTAAAGAATACTAGCAGACCAGTGCACACCTTTCAGGTTTACAGACATTTTAACAATATCCTATAAATAGACAAACAGATACACATAACTGTTCTGATTTCATCCACCACTAGTGGAAAAGTCATCTGGTAGATAACGAAAGTCATACTTCACATTGTGCCCTGACTGGACGCTTAAATATATGTATGTGTATGTGTATGTGTATGTGTATGTGTATGTGTATGTGTATGTGTATGTGCATGTGTATGTGTATGTTTGTGTGTATGCACAGATAAAACTTGTAATTTTTATCTCACCTTGACCTTGTCAATAAACTTAATAAAAAACGGAAGAACTAATAAAAAATGAAGCTGGCCAACCCACACACCCATGTCTCATTAACACAAACTATATCACTGCTGTTTTAAGAAAAGCTGATGGTCTTAGCTCTTAAAGTATCTCTCCCATTTACACAGAACCTGATGCCTCCTGCTAGGATTTAATAGCTGTGAAACTCATGTTTTCAGCCTCCAAGTCATGATCCAAATGTTACCAATCTCTGGCTACTACACACAGCATGACAAAGACAAAAATGAAGCAGAAATATTGAAGCATTTCTGGTGGGAAGATATTACACTAGCCCCATAGAGATGATGTCCACATGAAAGCAGTCTGATTTTTCTCACAAGTATCTCATGTAAGTCATGGAGTAGAGGCAGGTAGGATTTTCCTCCTAGATATCCATAACCTAAAACAACTAGAGGGTTTGGTAAATCCTATGGACAAGGAATATCTTCTTTGCTTCCAATGTTATGGTGGTATTGGGGTTTTTACCACTTTTTTCCTGCAATCGGGTAGCTTTTACTTGACAATCCTCCAGTGAGGGCTCTGTTTGCTTTTTGGGACTCTGGAATTGCTCTGGATTGTTCCAATCAATGTGATCTCCAAGGGCAAAGTCATGGAGGGGGATATCTTGAGGTCAACTCTGGGTCTAAATACATCGATAGGATGTCTATGGGAAGAGAAATTATCTTTCTTAGACTCCAAACATGAGCTTCCTCTGTCTTATAGAACAAGGCATCAAAACACTCCAATGCTGAGAGTAAAGCCATGACCAAATTTACGATTACCCATCCAAAAGGAAAAATACATCAGTGCTCAAACCTGATCTTGAGTCAAACAACTCAAAGAATCCTCAGACTCCAAACAACAGTTACGTTGCACCATCAGCTGCCAGAAAGCCTTGCACCATAGCAAAGCAATGAAACTGAAAGCTTCAAAATACATATTCCCTTTCTCCTGTGATTCTCCTCCTGCAGAGATTGAATGAGTCCCTGTCAAGTTGTATCTTACCTCCTGTGCTCTTGGCATCTTGCTGGTTTCTTCCTACATGCCACTCGTACGCCAGCAGATCTGGCCACCCAACAACTGCTGCTGTGAGTCATCCCTCTAAAAAATACCATAGAAGATCCCAAATTCTTCTAATCCTTTTAAAGAGGTCTTCAATAGTTTTCACAGTGGGTGGTATTTAAGAGTCATGCTTTTTTTGTGTCAGTTGTTAATCTGCAACAAAGGTTAAAAACTCTGTGAATATATATACACTGCTGAAAGTTCTATTGTTGGTGTATGTTTAAGTTATCACAAAGACCCGTGAGAGTGGAAAATGTCTCAGTTTCTAATTGCAAAAGCAAAAATCTTCAGAAGGGGACCAGCAGAGAAGATCAAGGAATTTGGCAGTCTATATATTCTGGAAACAAATTATTTCCATTTCTTTCAAGGCTGAATTAAGAAAAAAAATATATTAAAGAAGAGAGTAAAGTAACATTTACTTTACAGTAAAAAAAAACCCACAAAACTTTAGAGGTTATACCTCATCCTGATGTTTCAGTAATCAAATGCTTTATCAAGCAAAAAGAGATTTTAATTTGCTATTTTAAAAGCTCCTCAACTGGAAATGGTCTAATCTCTAAAGGAAGGAGTGCCAGATGCACAGGACAAGAACAGTAAAAGCTCTAACCCAGCAGTCTTCCTCTTATCTTCACTAGTAAGAGGAAATGAATGAGTCAGCAGATCAGAGAGGGAGAAATGGAGTGTGTCACTCCAGTAGTTCTAAAACATATGAACCCAAGAACGTGTCTGAGTTATCAGGCAAACTTTTAATGATAATAAAGAATTTCATTGGAAGTCAATGGGAAGGTTTCAAGTTTGACAGAGTAATAAGCCAGAGTTTCTTTGTACCAGTCTTTTTTTTGGATCTTGGTTTAGTTATAATATCTAGTTTTCACATAGCATTTTTCATCATTTGATCAGAAACTATTTTACCAAAGATCCCAGTATATTTACTGCTATCAAACTGAAGTAAAAAATAAAAAAAAAAAAAAGTGAATTTTGCTTGATAATCTAGACTAGAAGAAAAAATACAAAGGAGTTTCCCTGTTTGTCTTGACTGATTAGATTGCACTGTTCTTGCAGTGATAAATATGCTAAGATTATAATATGTTTCTTAAATGGCAGAAAACTGTCAAATACTATAAGATTAATTTAGTATTAAGAAAATGTTTAAAAATAAAAACTTTCAAGGAGAGAAATAACCAAACCTTGTTTCAAGTAAAATTCCAAATATTTTAGAAAATTTTAGATAAATATTTGTACTGAGTCTGGCTGAGGTGGAATTAATTTTCTCCACAGCAGCCCTCATAGTGCTATGCTTTCTATTGGTAGCTAGAAAGGTGTTGATAACACACCAGTGTTTTGCCTACTACTGGAAAATGCTCACACAGGAACAAGAATGTCTCTCCAACATTCCTCCTTCTCCAGCAGGTTGGGAGTAGGCAAGATCTTGAGAGAAGACGTGGCCAGGACAGCTGATCCAAACTGACCAAAGGGTTATTCCTTACCATATGATGTCTGCTCAGCAAGAAAAGTTAAGAGAAAGGAGGGGAATTCGTATTATGAAGGGGAATTTGTTATTACTACATTACTTGCTAAAAGTATTGAATTTTTCAATATTTTTCTATTTCTTTAACTTTGCATCGATAGAATATACAGAATGTATTTCTGATGACATATATATCATAGGTACCTAGAATGAACACAAATGAGGGCTCTTACCATTTTCTAATTTCCCCACAGTAAATAACTTGGGAGACTCTTACTAGTTGACCAACTACAACAATGTAAATATCATAGGAACACCACAGGCTCTTTCCATTCTTGAGTTTATATTTTAAATGGAACACTCTACAAGAAAAAAAATTACAGAAGATAAAATATGAGTAGTCCAAATTTATAAACTGGCTTCATGAGGCATGCAGATTTTTTAACTTTCTTAGGTAGACTGCAAGAAGCTGAATTAGGCACCAATAGTTTTCATTTTGCTGTGGACTGGTTAGAGAAGCATGGCCCCAGTATTTAGAGCATGTGAACTGCATTTGCTGAGAAGGTCTGACAGACTGCACACCTGAAAGGAGATTATTTAGCCTGGAGAAGAGGAGGCTGAGGGGAGACCTCATTACTCTCTACTACTATTGGAAAGGAAGTTGTGGAGAGGAGGGTGCTGGCCTCTTCTCCCAAGTGACAGGGGACAGGACAAGCAGAAACTGCCTCAAGCTGCACCAGGAGAGGTTTAGGCTGGACATTAGGAAAATATTTTTCATGGAAAGGGTCATTGGGCACTGGAAGAGGCTGCCCAAGGAGGTGGTTGAGTCACCTTCCCTGGAGGTGTTTAAGGCACGGGTGGACGAGGTGCTAAGGGGCATGGTTTGATGTTTGATAGGAATGGTTGGACTCCAGTGGGTCTTTTCCAACCTGGTGATTCTATGATTCTACAGTCCCAGATCGCTGTTCTACAGCTGGGCCTGAGAGATGTAGGGTGAAATTCTCTTGCTCTGCAAAGGTCTACCAGGCAAAAGCAATCAGCTTTTTCAAGACAATTCTTTGAAGTCCATGTAGAGAAATCTGTTACCTACAAAAATAATAGCATTTATGTCTCAGCTTGTTACAACACTTTGTGCAAGATCTGGTAGTGATCACAGTATGCATTGTGATTGCATTGACATTGTGCTCTCTGAGTATGCATTCCTGTCTAGTTTCACTGGTATCACACTGAGCACTTACATTTCCTTTCATAATGAAAATATATAGGCCCACCACCTCCACAGTGCTCTCCAGGCGGTAAGGGTAGCTATCACAGAGAGGATACTGCCTCCCCATCCCCCCTTACTCCTTTCTTTTCTGAATTTGCTTGACTTTCACTCTCACTGACAAAGTCAAACGTGGAAATGTGGACCCATTAAGAGATTATTCCCAAATTCTTAGTCTGAGAATCACCAATAAGCACACCTGGAGAACGATTTTAAAATAGTAGCTCCTGCACATGCCACTGCCAGCAGCAAGTTTTCATTCAAATGAAACAATGTGAATGAGACTCTTGGCTGCTTTATTAGGAATAGAATCATTCAGGCATAGCATTCAGCTTTGGTCCAAGATGAGCTTTCTTTAGTTGAATGCCTTGCCTTAGCAGGGTAAAGAGTGACCACCTGCTATTCTTTGAGCTGCAACCAAAGAACAAGGGGCAATTTTTTATTTTAACTAGCTTGCAGCCCGAATTGCATATCCTTATGGCTATTAATCAGCAAATTCAGAGCTGTAGTGCTATCAAGAACTGTAAGATTTTAAATTTATTTTCATAAAGTACAGGGTCAAAGTGAATATTAATCTCTAAAGGGATGAAAATATGTCATTTCCTTGTGGGAATTAAAAAGCAGACATAATCTATAACTGACTTATAAAGTAGACAATAAGACAGTCAGCTTTATCCAGGAATAAAATATTTGGCATTTTAGAGGCATATTTTTCTGAATTATTTGAATCATAGATAGAACTACGCCTCAGCTGTGAAATTATTTCCTGGCATTCATCAAAGCTCTTTTCCACTCATTAACTTAATATCTTCAATCGGTGATTTCTGTGTTTGTTTATTAAACAGGCCACGATACATTGTAAGCCAAGTTGCCAAGTTGCGTTTTATCTTAAAGAAATGGTATTTAGAAACAAAATCCAGAATGAAAATATGTTTCTGATGTTTGGGGTGTCATTCAGATTTTAGTAGAAATTACTTATCTCAGTATTTATATCCTACACTTCTGCTACCTGTGGTAGGATACCCACTCTAGAATTCAGTATATTCTTGCTTTGATGATCTCACTATTTACACAACATGACATTTCTTTACAAAACATGACATTTAAGAGCTTTGCACTATTATTTGATTAATCAGTGCTTTTCTATACTTTGGTCTTCTTAAAGTGAAATATGTGTGAAAGCTCATGAGCACCAGTATTTCTGTAAAAAAAGAGAACATCAATTCTGACATGTACTAGGTAACCGTTTTAACTTTGATTGTATTATGCAATTATAAGACTAGAGTAGTGGCACCAGTTACTTTTCCTCATTTTTATTGTGATTTACATGGGATCATTGAATCAGGATTTGCTAACAAGTTGAAATGTTTATTAGTTGTTATATATTAACATAATACTCTGAAAGTTCGGAATGCTGCACAAAAATATACACTCCTGCACAGAAATCACTGTGTCCTTTTTGACAAACAATAGTCACTTTTTGGGTAAAGTCAAAGCTACTGTTCAACAAGGTACAGTGCTCTTATTCAGCAGAACAAGAAAACTGTGGGGGCTTACTCTCCTCTTATGAACAAAAACCTGCTTTTAAGCCCCTTTTGCTCTTCCTATGTGCCTCCACCTAAATAAGGTTCAGGTCCAGATATCCACACCTCTCTGCTGCTGTGAGACTTCTGGTGGCACTGAAGTTGGAGAATGTGATTTTTTCTCAGCATAGTAACATTAACCACATTTTCTCTGACTCTGTTTCACATACATGGCTGAGAAAGTAAATATAGGTGTCAGGGAGCTGTGGTCCTCCTGTAGGGAGGCTGGGATCTGCAGGGGCTCACTGGAGCAGGCAGGGAAGGATCTGGCAACTAAGGCCCATCCCACCAGCCCAGCCAGGGTGAGGACAGCCAAGGCTGGGCAAGACGTCAGCCCATGGCGGCTCCCCAAGGAGGGTGGTTTTCTCTGCAGTGGCAGGACTTGGGATGGAATCCTATGGCTGAGGCAGGGACTGGTGGGCCCAGGCTAGGCCGAGTGGGACCAGGAGTGAAGACACTACAGTCTGTAGTTGCCGTCAGGGCCCTGATGATACGGAAAATTGCTTGCGACAGAAAACAAAAGGGTTTAAAATCATAGCTGTGCTGTCAGTCATCTTTAGAACAAATATTTCTAAGTGGACCACCAGCAGAAAGAAGATGTGAAGGTGAAAGGCTTCACTATCCAAGGGCCAGCACTCTTCTTTGTGTCGGCTGTAATACTGCAAAGAGTGTTTCCAGGCATCCCATTCCAGAGTTGAGAGTCACAGACTAGAGACGCTCTCATGTACTGGCTGTCTTCAACCAGCATTTGGAGAAAAACTTCAGAAAACAGATAAAGAATTCACGTGTGCACTAGAAAGTACACATCTTCAAGCTAAGGAATGATTGGGTGGGTAGAAATTTTTCAAAAGCAAAGGAATACCTATCTGAGTTCAAAACGTACATTCCCATCTTTATGTGGTATTATTCACTAATTATCAACTTCTGTTCCGCTACAGCATTTCTTTAAAAAAGCAGGATGCTTTTCCAGCTTTTGGATAGGTGTCCGAAAGTTTTCTTGATAACTTTACTCCTTTTCAAAAAATTACATAAATTGGTCAACTTAAAGAGAAAAACTGTTTTCCAGAAACCTTGTTTTGCCTAATCTTCTATTTACCTTTTTCACTGTTGAGTGAATATTAGTAATAATAATACTAATTAGAATAATTGAGTATTAGGTTGATACATTCCAAGAAATATCAGCAATGATTATATCTCATAAAAATATGTTTATAACCCATAACCATGTACCTGGAGTAAAATTTACTTTTTCTGTGTGTGCTTCCCTGCTTTCCCTGACATCGAATTATATATCGAGAAATTAAGTTATTCTCTATTTGTTCATGACTGTGAAATCATTTTGTAGATCTTTAGAGTCAACTTCAAAACAGACTATGTCAAAAACCCCTATATCATGGAGAGACTCAGCAGTGACTGACAATACATTTGTTGTCATCTTCAGATCCAGACTATGCTGAAATTATATACATCCTGATACTAATCTTAAGAAGATTTTGCAAATTTTTTCTCCATTTCTTCATTGTATAAACATGTCATTTGTTTCTAACCTTCATAGATAACCCATTAATCCATGTGAAAAATTCCTCTGTTATCCCATGAGTGCTTAGTTGCCTTTGAGATTTTGTTAAATGCTTTTTGAAAATCCTCACACATTGCATCCTTTGGATTAGCCATATTCACATGTTCATTTATTCTTTTCTCAACTACAATAGAACTATGGCTTTTACCAAGAGCCTATTCCCAAACATGTCATATTCTTCACTGCATTGTAAATATATTCATCATCAAAATTTTTACTCCTCTGTGGAAATCAGATTTACTAATTTATATTTCCCAAAGTCACTAGTGGAGCTTTTCTCCAAAGTCTGATGCCATGTTTCCCATCTGCTTTCCTTTGACAAGAAGAGAAATGTAGACAATAATAGCAAGTGTCAATTAGCAGTTCAACAATTTTATATTTACCTTTGTTTTTCTAATTCTAAGGACAATACTAGTAAGTTCTAGTGATTTGTTACTCTTAAAACTATTATATTATTCTAAAATTCTTTATTTGCTGCATTGGTCTGAGACATCTCTTCAGGATCATTTCCTTCAAAGGATGACTATGATGTGGGAAAGATTCAGTCAGCCTTTCTGCAATCATTATACAGTACACAAATATTTATATTACTTCTTAACACTATCATGGAATTACACTGACTTTCTTATTATGGTAGGTTGGAGAATAAGTAACTTCTGTATCACTGAAATTAGATTCTCCAGAACTTTTTGGTCTGGTCTTTGTGATATGATGTTAACTAGTCACAGATTATGGTCTTTTCTAGCCTTCTTTCCCAGACATCATTTCCCTTTCTGGTTTTGAGACCTGTTCCACAATTTACCCATATACTTACATTTACTTTTCTATTTACTTTAGTTTTCTCCTTTATTTTTAAATTAATTTCCTTTTAAAATATTCTCTTTAGTTGCCTTTTTTAAAGCTTCCACATTACTTAGAAATTTAGGAGGTGGGGTGGAACTCTGTCTCTCACAGAGAGAATTTGAATGTATACAATTTCTCCAAGAGAAAGGAAATTCTTCAGAGTTTTTACCTGAGTGGAGAACACACAAGCAGAGGCTTTATTCTTTATGTCTTGAGCTATAAATGGAGCCTTTTAACAAAGCTTTAAGAAATCTATGGAAATTAATTAATGGTATACAGCCTTAAAATCTCACTAACAAAACTCAAGTCTCTGAGCTGGAACTTAAAGGTCAAGCCACTTCGAAAGTCACATGATTGCTAGCTTTAAGAGTGGAACCTTACTCATTCCTAATTTTCCCATCCACCTAAGCCTACTTAAATAATCAGGGTTTTATAGCTTTCTGTATAATTTATAGCCTGATAGTTCGCATATGATAAAACCGTAGAATTAGTAGAACGGACAGATATAATGGATTATTTGATTAATAGATTCCTTATATCTCTGACAATATTTAGCAGGAATGCTTTCTAATTAGTGCCTACTGAGAGATATTTTTTCCCAAATCATATTATTGTGGTTATTATTCATAGTTTTAGGGCTGAAAACTTCAAAATGTTGAGCGATCTTGTTTTACAAGAACCATAATTTTACCTGCGAATGTCCCAGATTTTTCTTGTTCTTCTAATACCTCTTCTCCTCTCATACACCTCTCCCAAGGGAGATTGTCCTTATCCCACAGAGATCTTCTACTATGCCTTTGAGTACTAACCCATGTCTTTCTGTCATATCTTTGACTTTGTCTTTAAAGAAAGATGAAGTTGTGCGTTTGCAGCCAGCTGTGTCTATTAGTGAAATTTCAAATTCAATAATCGTTTTGGCTAACTCATATAGGTTCTTCCAGTCCCTTCCTACCCTTTATTAAGGCTTCTCTTTTACCCTTAGCTCCACACTCCTTCACACATATTTTATTGTGTTTTTCATTTTTATCCCACCAAACCATCCATGCAACAGTAATGGATGTTGCAAAGTCAGCATAGTAACATTCAACATGCATATTTTTTGCCCCCCTAGACAACTTAGTGCTTATAAAAGTGCATATGAAATCAACACCAGCAGCTAGCCAACAGCAGATTCCATTTTTTGCTAAGACCCTTCAAAAGAGGGTTACTTGGGGCAGAGGGTAAGTCAATGGTGGGAGGGAGAGTCAAATAATTATTCTTACCAGAGCAGTTATAGAAGCTGGAGATTAAAATTAATGCTTCAACTTGCGCTTTTGATGTTTCCCAACTAATTTGTCCCTCCCTAATTAATACTAAGAAATAGTCATAAGCAACATTAGCTTGCCACCACTTTAGATAATGCTGGTATTGCCTCAATACACGTCTATAAAAAAATCACCCTAGACTAGAGGTGCTTAGCCTTTTGTGCTGAAAACCACAACATTTGCAACTCTGACAGCCTGAGGGTTGGGCTTAATTTGCATATCAATTTAAATACATTTGCATACTCTTGTCCTGCAAATAAATGGTGACATCCAATACTTGTCATTAAGACTTAACTGAAAATAGTTGGGGAAGGTTGCATTGAATAGCAAAAGGAAGAAGGTAAGACAGAAAGTTATGCTAACTATAAACCCTATTCAATGTTCTTTCACTGAATATTTTATTTAAAAATGAATTCTGGCCAATCTAGGATGATTCCATAAGGAACATCCATTATTTCATTCCAGATCAAATAATATATGGCTTAAAATCAACTAAAATGTGCCTGGTATGTCACTAGAGATAGAGGGATTCTCAATACTCTTCACCAACTCTACACAAAGTTGTTCTTTAAATGATCATTTATTCCAGGGAAATACAACAAATAAACAAACAAATGAAATAAAGGCAAGAAAAGGAAACATATTGTCCTTTTAATTTCATTATTCTCTCTTTCCTTTTTCCCCTCTCTTACTTTTTCTATCTATTTCGTTCTCACTCCTCTATTTTGAATCAGCTCTTACACAGTTGTTACAATTTCAGCATGAGAACATACTGACATTCCTGGACAACCACAAGAATAGTGAGAAGAAACAGTAGCATCTCAGAAAAGTAAATCTCCTAACAGCCTGTAGTGAAAGGTGGCAGAACCATACCTTAGGAGCTGTATGTGGATGGCTTTTCTGAACATAGCTTTTTTCCTCCTACAAGGAAAGGTCATTTTTCAGAAAGATGCCTACAAAACAAATTTTGACAGGAGGTTAGTCTGCAAACAGCAGTTTCAAAGGGTTGTACATTGGTGGCTCATGAATTTTGTGACAGAAATGTAATATAGATGGGTAATGTAATACTGTGCCCCCATAACCCACTGCTTTACATATTTGATGATCCCTTAACAGAGGAGGAGGTATTGATTTTCTAAGGGAATCCTGGAGTTGCTTTGAGGTAGATTGGTTATGCCTGACAGTCAGTCATTGGTGCTTGCTGTAGTACAGATATCCTATCAGATGAGTCTATTTCTGCAAGATTTGAGGTAGATCACTCAGACTGTTCCCCAAAAATAGGAATGTGACCTGTCTTCCCAGTGGAGCAGTTTTTCTTATCCCTTTCCCCAGATTTCCTCATGGCAGAATGCAGTCCAAAAAAGTTCAGTGTCTTCAAGATTCAAGTTCTTAATACCTCTTTGTTTCACTTTATATCTAATGTTAATATATAGATGTATGTTTACTTCCATGTAGGTAAATATATCTGTAGAGTGTCAGCACAATATATCTGTACAGTGTTGCCAGGATGCAACAGTACTGTTTTATCTGTCTCAGCCTATGAATTTAGGCATGCCCTTTATTGTCTTTAGCTGATAAATAGCCTCTTCTGTAACTATTGCTTTCATTACTTTAAGAATCCAAGGCCTAACACATAACATTGACATTGTCTTATAGTGAAGGGCTATTTCACTTTTAGCAATCAACAAAGTTTGCTGGTGGGACTAATTATTTTTTGTCATATTTCTGTTGTGGCTGAGGTATCATGATCTGGAGATAATTGTTGGAGCCAGTCAGTTTTATTTGTTGTTCTTTAAAGACAGTCAAGGGCAGCCAGAGCTTGAGATTGGCAGTTATTTTGTTTTGCATAAGTAGAAACCTAAGTAATTCTTTTCTTCTATCAGTATAAATCTGAAGTAATTCCATTGGTGCCAGCAAAGTGAGTCAGATTTGTACAAGCTCAATAAAGGCAAATTCAGACCTCTCAATTTCTTCATTTCTATTCTTAGTCACCATGCTAAGAACTTGAAAAAGATAGATGGATCTCTGTTTTCCTTAGTGGTAACCGAGAGCATCTTCAACAAGCACATGCATCTCCATGAACAACTTCATACTTCAGGTAAAATGATGTTCGTATTAGCACTGGGACTTGAAATAGCCATAGTGAGCTAAGTAATCTTTCTAAAATATTTCACCATTTCAATAATAGTCACAAGGATTTTGCAAGCAAAAAGTTATAATCCTTCAAAAAACGTGAGTGTTTTTTGAGTGTTTTTTTAATCTACATTTTGGTAGATATGGGAACTGTTCAAATCGTCATATACCCTTTCTTTCTAGCTGGAAATTATGCTCAAGTGGAATTGAATGACTGCGAAAAATTCAGATCAGAAACAAGGTTTCCCAATGTCTAACAATCAAGTTAAAGCAGCAACAGAGCAGTATGGAAACCCTGGCTATGCCCACGGCAGGTATGGAGACCAGGAGAGCAGTACATGCATGGTAAGAAAGGCACATCCAGGTAGCACTGCACCCCTTGTAAACATCCAGACCAGTTTTGGGAGCACAGGAGCATAAATAGCATAGGACAAGACTCAGTGGGCTTATGTACTTCATCCTTTCTGAGAAAACCTGGAAAAGGACGTATTAGCCAGTCTTTATCTCTATTGCCTTGCCAAGGAGGCAAAACAATAGTCTCACCAGGGACTGATCCTCTTTTTCTCTCTAATATGAAGTACAGGCCATTCCCAATAGGGACAGAACATTTTGCATCTGAATTCTGACACTGGAATATGAGATGGGAGAGACTCTTCAGTGACTTTCTCAGATGGAGATTATTCAGACTCCTATTTCTCAACTCCCAGAATGATGTCTTGACCATAGAACTAGAAATAAGGAGCCCCTGAGTTCCTTACAGCAACAGCTATACTGTAGCAATATTAAAGCAAGACCACATCTGTCTCCATGAACAGCTACCACTCCAATCAGACTGTTCAGCACACTTTGACAAGGTGCCCAGATTTTAAGATTTAGTTTCACAAATGTCTTCTCAGGATTTTGTTGCTTTTCAGGGACTTAGGGGACTGAGTCCCCAAGGTCCCTGGATATCACTAAGCATCCAGCTGATGTAGCTGCCTGTGTGCATGTGTCACTCTTGTATGTCTGCACAACCTGCCATGTTCTGGAGAGTGAGATGAGGTCTGGCACTGAATATGCATCAGGGGCACATGGATCTGAGCCCATGGCAACCTTCGCAAGAGTCCTGTGGAGCAGACAGAGAGGCTGTCAGGCTGACACAGCCGAGTGCCTTACATATTATAATCTGTTTCTTCCAGTCTCCAGCTGCCTCTGTTACTGACAGTGCTTGCCACTGCGGTTTAGATGTGTGACCAACTTCCCCCACTCCACCTTACCTTAGTCTTCATATCTCTATTTATGCATCTTTTTTAGTAAAACTTCATTAAATAACACTATTGCACCTCAAGCTTTCACCAACCCTTTATGTGTGTAATAGTTTAAGCAGGGTCAACAACATTTTTTAAATGACTTGCAGAAAATGTGGTAAGTACTTCAACACTAGACTCCATCAGTTCCAGAGAAGTTGTTTCATTCTACTAAGTCAACCACCGGTGGTTTTAAAACTCCCTAAATAAGTAGTTGTCTGACAGATCATAATGGCTCCTTCTGTTACTCTATGCCAACTCATATACTGCTGCAGAATAATTTGTCTTACTCTTTCATTTAGGTTTTGAAAAATAAGCATGTTGGAGGGAAAGAGAAGAAAAATAATAAGAATAGTGGAATACAAAAACAAAAGCAATTCTGGGAAAAATAAACTTCTTACTCTAAATATTGCTGGGATCTCTCACCAGTGTATTTTGCATATAAGCAATGGATTTACAACTGCTCTCATTCGTCTGGCAACTGCATTAGCGTGCCACAGTTGCATTGGCTGAAATCACCAGCCCCTTATCACCATCATACTGGTATTCACTGCCAGCCCCTTTCACAACTGATGCTGAGCCTTGGGGAAACCACTTTGTTGCCAGTGCTGTAAGGGAAAAACCTCACTTCTTGGATCTCTTATCTACAAAAGCATTGAGACTGGAGGTAACACTGCCAAAAATCAGGGATTGGGAGTGGGGGAGATGGGGAATAAAACAAAAGTTTCCGTTTTATTAATAGGCTTCCTTCGGGTGTGCTGCCTCTTTTCACATAATTGCTTTAGGAAACAAGTTTCGCTGAGTGTTCACAGAGGTCAGACTTTGGGTCATTTGTGCAAATAACTGTGGAGCTTGATTGTCCAAGGTTAGCTTGTAGGCTGTCCAGTCAAGGAAAGAATGCAATACTACAAAATCAGTTGTTACTATCCCAACCAGGCAGCATAGACAATAAGAAAATTCTGTACAATCACTTGCCAGACATTCCTTGGATAATGTCTGCAAAGCTACAAGATCCCCACAGATGTTGCAGACCGTGGATAGGCAGACAGTCTCTGAGACAGCAGCAGCCGGAGTTGTCAGCAGCTTCAGGGACCAGGGCCAAGGGAAGGAAACACTGAGCAGTGCTTAGGCTTCAGAAATGTGCTCTTTGTAGCCTATGGAAACAAACTGAGTAAACTAAAGTCTCTGAAGTGTTTTCATGTGCCGTCCCAGCTACAGGAAATTTAACCAATAATGGGTGGAGATCCTGATTACATGGATTGCTAAAACCAAACCTTAAGCTGGGAAGAAGCCATTGATTCCCACCTGTAGCAAGAAGAGCTAGAAGAGTAGGATTGTTTTCCCTTCCATTGACCTTCTAAAGTATCTGGCACTAATGTGTACGTCATTTAATGAATTGTGGCACATGGTCTGTTTTATCTGAGTAATCTCTTGTTTTCAACCAGCGTTATTTCAATCCTGCATGTGTCCAGTGTGAGCCACCGTGTCTACAGTCAGTATCTACAGGCAGTTGGAAAACACTGTGGTAGCATGAGTGCAAAGAGATATCTACCTGGGTGGGGATGACCATGCTTCCCCATACTGTTTGTATGGACTTCTACTATCTACCCTTTAGTCTTCAAGTACAAGCTAATTCCACAAACTTAGAGATGGTATAGTAGCTAGTATAAGGGAAATTATAAAATTATAAAATAAGATGCAGTGGATGTGTGAAGACCTCTTTCCAAGCAGAAATCCATTTCCAATCTAAAAACAAAAAAAAAAAACCCACAAATATAAACACAGATCTTTAAAGAATAATTTAAGCTGGATTTACCTATGCCTTTTTTGCTGAGCAAAGGCTCAGAAGACCCTTTTCTGCTCTGTCCATGATTTATACTTCTGCTATCTCATACTTGGTTGATTTCCATAAAAATCCAAACATATCTAGCAACTCCTGGGTCAATTTGTGAGAAAGATCTTTGAAAAAAAATACATTTGCAGGTTTTCTTTCTTTGTCCCTGGAAATTTTCCCTCTTTCTGTGTGTATTGTGATAGGGGAAAACAGGAAGAAATAATCTGTCTCCTTCATTAGAATTCAAAAAACAAAGTTTCTTTGATGCTTTGCTCATTATTTTTAGAAATAGCGATTAAAAAATACATTCTTTATCCATAATTTAACAGATCACTATGTTTATTTCCCTGTACTTTTTTTTTTCCCCTGCAAACTGCAGATAAGGACTCACTCATATGTGGAATAAAGCTCTTTTTAAAAAATTAGTCATGGTGAGTAATAGTTGGAATCTTCCAAATTTCTGGGTATTCAGCTACCAGTTGATTGAGATGCAGAATCAAAAATTCATAGGAAATATCTAAAATCTTTTGTCAGACTGAGAAAACCAAAGAAGTATGCAGTTGTATTAACTCAGGCACAGCAAGATGAGAAAGAGTGGCATCCCCTAAATGACAGGTTTTAAAAGGTTTAGCAAACAGTGCTCAATGAACATTGCTTTTTCTTAAGGCAAAATTATCCAAAATATTTTGGGAACACTGTCTAAAGGTCAAATTTCAGGGAAAAAAATAAGTCAGGTAGAATATAATATATTATTACTGTTGTTTTAAATACATTTGACCACAGGCCATTGAAGCAGAAGATAATGGGTTTTTTAGCATGAACATGTTTTCCACGCATAATAAGTAATGATCAAAAATGTATAAAAAAGGAGTGGTTCAGTGATAGGAGACTATTTGTGGGTTTTCTTACTGTAATGGGAAGTGGGCTTTTATTACTTCTCTGAATTTGTGTTAAGGAAGACTATTTTTATCTGCTTGGCTATTGCAGTCCATGTAACCTCTATATAAGAGGCTGTGCTAATGATCTCCACAAAGACGTCAAAACACCGCTCTCTGGAAAAATAAGTTGACTTTACCTGGGAGGTATTTGAGATACCTCTCTCTTCTCCTTTTGTTCGAGTGGGCTTGCCAGACACACTGAATTGTATGTATTCTATGAGAACTGTTGTCTATTGATAATTAAACAGGCTAACAACTTACATGCTCTCCTATCTTTTCAACAAGACTCAAAATATAATTTTTATTCTAAGATGAAAAATGCTTCCTTTTGAATCACTACCAGGAGACCAGAAGATTTTCTATATTTTCTGAAAGCTTTCTTTTTCAATTACTGGGATGCCTTTCATTGAGATACCTGTTACGGAAAGGTGTTGCCATCCTCAGAGCTGTGTTTCATGAAACTGTGTCAGAGGAAATAACAAAACCTTGTGTTGGAGGAAATAATAAAAAAGGAAAAAAAAATCAGAAGAAACTGCAGATTTATATCTTCTGTGCCTCACAGAAAGCCCCCACAATACAATCCTTGGTGGTGCTGCCCGGATTTCCCCATCTGGAACCTCTTCATTCCTCCCTTAGCAGCATTTCTTTACATTATGCACAGCCTTCCTCTAGTCCACCTCACTTTTAACTTTCTTTTCACTTCTTTTCCTACTGATTCCTTGGTAATATGACTATTTCTAAATTTATTTACAGGATTTTACCTTTCCATCACATTCTTCTCCCTACCCACTCTCTTCCTTTTTTTTCAAAGCACTTGTATGGCTCTTATTTTCCACGACTATCAACCATCCAGATCTTCCCTACCATTTGCATGATCCTTCCTCCTTAGGCCTGCAGCCATCTTCCAGCTCCTCACTAAGTTCAGTATATTAAAAGCATGAATGCTCTTCTCTCTGTTCCATCATTTACTTCTCATGCTTCTCTGTCCCTCCTCGTGCTGCTCTGCATATGTTCTCTGGGCAGCTGCAGGGAAGATGAAATAGCCGTTCACTTCTTTGCCTAGGGGCAGAATTTATTAGATATTGAAACTCAGAAGGCTCGATTCTCTCAAGATAATTCAAAAATCAGGGCCAGATTCTCAAGAAATGGGTTTCTTGGTCCAGACTACTCAAGAGCAGTGTTTAGGCAGGCAATGTGAGAGGAACACAGAAGCAGCGTCTCTCACCTCTGGCAACAGCGTGCTCGCAGTGTGAAGCAGATGGATTGCAGTCTCTTGCTTCCCATCTCAACTGGCCCCACAGCAGAGGAGATACCTCATCAGGCAGCTGCTAGAACTGTTTCTGAAGCTGTATTCTACCCCTGCAGAAAGTGTAACATGAAAAACCCCAGCTAGGACAATACAACTTTCTGCATTCTCCTGGCAGGCAGTGCTCTAAATGCTCCTGACTAACCCAGTCAGAGCATGATATTTCTGTACACAAAGCAATATTGTAGTGTTCCTATGACTAAAAGTCTATTATCTGAAGCCTATTTTCTGTATGGGCACATCATCAGTTTGCAAATATACCAGTACCACGCAGGTTTTAGAAAAATATGACCCTTTTAAATTTTTTAATTTAGATTAATATTTTCCCAAGCACTATTTCCATTACTGCTAATACAGGAATGCATAGATTGTAAATTGTCCTTTCAGGCTGTGACAATTCTAAATTTAGTACCAGTGTTAATTAGGCAAGAGAAAATTAGATAATGCAACAGATTTGGGGATCAGGCAGTGGAAGGGGAGAGGTGGGTCATCAGTTTGAGGGCTTTGGGTGGTAACAATTTAGTGTATAAACCATCACGGAGATAGACCTGAATATTTCAGTGTTTTTAATAACTTGTAGCCTTTAAGGACAGCAGATTATTTTTGAACTATTTAGATTCCACATGAGTAGAAAAAAATCTTAATTTCCCCTTCTCCTAGCCTTTTCTGTGTTGACAGAAAGAGTTCATTTGTTACTCTGACATATGTGCTAATTACTATACCCATATGTACATACTGCACATTTTATTGACTACTGTATGAGAGATATTTCAGTGGGGTTAATAAATGTCAAAAATCTTACATAAACATTTTCTTCTCTTTTCTTTCATATAATAGAGGAGCCTTTTTGATTAACCCAAAATCAGTATAAGGTCACAATATATTTGGCTTTAAAACTGAAGTTGGGGCAAGTAATTACAAAGGGCCCACTGTGTTCCTTATTTAGTTGCCTATAACACAAAACTGAATGGGATGATTAATAATCATGTTCTACACTGAGAGAATGTAATTTATAATAGTTTATGTAAATACAGCAGCAGCATTAGTTGTTCATTTACCACTGCCGTGTTAGCACGTATGGGAATTCTAGCATTCTCAGAAAGCAACAAAGCCAAGATCCTCAGAAGATTTCTGTGCTTAAATACCTTTGAGAATCTGGGCCCAAGGTACTAAAATAGCCTAGCATTATTGAATGTGTGGTTATAATTAGACAGAATACTGGCATGTGTAGCAATGTTTGCTAAGAAGTCTGGGTTATACTGAGCTATGTTGGCAGTGAAGGAAGACGGGAGAGAACTAAAAGCTTTTACAAGATCACTGATCTAAGAAAGAGCAAAATAAATAAAAACTAATCATTGGCTTAGCATACATTACATTTTTGAAATGGAAACAACTCAGAATCCAGTACAGGATGTTCTTTTACTTAATCAATTAATGTCAAAATTTCAACATAAATTATGATTTTTTTAAATAATGAGAAGCCTGGGGGAAAAAAAGAGGTATCTCCAGCTTTGTCCATAGCTCATGGTGCACTCTTGTGACAATTGTGAATTGGTACTCACCTGCAGCCTTTGATCACCAATGAAATAAACAGCAATATTGCTCTGACATGTTTTTAATAGTAAGCCAGGCTATTAATTTAGAGCACACCAGATACATGGATTCTGCATGGATTATTACACACAGGTTTACTGAAGCTAGAAAGATTTTGACTCCTATGTGTCTTAGTGGATCCAGCAATTAGTGAGCACTATATGCAAGGTAGTTATTATCTCATGAGAGAGGAGTAAAGCTTGCTTCACCATGTCCTTATGAAGACCTGATGCTAAATAAAAAATATTGTTTAATTTTCACTTTGGAGAACAGCATGGTTAGACTTTTATGAAGATAATAATGTCCTGGTTTGTACTATGCTTTAAAATCATTATACTTTTTACTGCTTTCCATAGAGTTTCATGTTAGGGAAAAATAGCAGGTTTAAATCTAGTTGTGTTTAAGACCTTAAAGTTATAAGCATGGTGCATAAATGGTTCCCTGAATAGGGTTGCTTTCCTGAATGAAAAGCCCTTGGTAACTAATTGACCAGGTAATTAATGGAAAGTGCTCATATTCCATACTGCAAAGGCTGGATCTCACACAGCCATGGCCAGTGGGATTTCTGCCATTGACTTCAGTGGGAGGCTGTTTTGTTCCTCATTCATTTTGGTTAATAAGATTTGTGCTGGAAGCCCTTTTCACCAAAATGCTGGCAGGCTTCTTATAGCATTACTGGAAACTAGACTCTACACAAATTACTAAGGCCTTTTGTATTTTAATGTTTTGGTTTTTTTTTTTTTTTTTTGTAATGATATTCAGTCCTTTGGGGCAGCTGCCTTGAAAGACATTTGTCAACTTCACTTTGTTTTTAGGACAGATGAGCCAGAGCCAAAACCATAGACCTGAATAACTTGAAACTCCAGAGGAGTTTGGATACAGATATGAGCCCTATGTCTTGAGGCCCTTGCTAATTAGTGGTCCCAAATTTCAACTACTCCTAGTGTACTAGGCATTATCCACAAACTGGGGTTGTGGGGCTCAATGTTTGTGGCTGGCATCCTCAGTGCAGTAACCAGGTAGTAAGAAAACCAAACCCAGCTGAGCATAGTTGAAACGAAAGGCTCTCTAGCTCAACGTTCTGGCTCTGACGTTATTCTATAGCAATTACCTATAAAAGAATACAGAAACAAGGCAAGCACATAATGATATTTCCCCAGCACAGCCTCCTCATTCAGTTGCACACCGGGGTGAAGTCTTTGTGTTGGTAGAGAGAATTCTCTTTGTTAGCACCAGCCACTCCTTTCTGAATTACCTGTCATTGCTCCTTCTCCTCTTGCTCCCAAGGCAAAGAGCTAGAAGGAAGAGCTTGTGAAATCCCAGGGCTGCTATATATGCATGTGAGAGAGCTGAGAAGGGCAAGTCTGAAATATGGGTCATGGGGAAAAACTTAGAGAGGCAGAAGAATGGCTGCTGAAAGTCTGTATTTGGAAGTACTCAAATTGGGGGTTCTAGGATACCTGTGATAGCTTTTTGTAAAACTATAGCTACATGCAGTTAAAAAAATGTCTGAAGTTAAATCAGTATGGCATTCTTGCTTAGATAAAGCTGTAGTTTATAAATGCAATTCTGCATTTTCAGAATAAATTACATGAACACACACCAGAACTAGTGACAGTAAGGGCAGAGTGTCTGAAATGTTGTCTGTGAAATGCATGTACAAAACTAATTAGCTTATAGATGGCATTTGTCCATATCCCCCATGTGATTCACTGAGAATCTCTCTGGTATTGTAGAATGCAAATGCTTTGAAAAGAAATAGCCCAAGGGACTGAATGTCTTTCCTTTACATTGTTTTTAAAAGGAAGAGTTTCTCGCACTGTGTTTATTTGCTGCTAAGATACTGTTACATGAGCACCATCATAGCCTGTTTCTCATTGCAGTATCTCATAAATTAAATTGTTGCAGGGAATATTAAGAATGTGCATACACTGCCTGACTAGAGCAATTTTATCTGAATAATGTTTTGTGACCTTTCTTGCAACAAGGTCCTGACTAGAAAAGCATAGATTTACCAGGCATCCTGGCTGTACTGAAAGATTGTAATTACTGTTCTATTTTATCAGTATTAGCAGAGAGTTCCAGCCCTGACAACTCCTTTCCAAACAAAAATGATAAGTTGGGAAGCTGGATGACTCAAGTAATGAAGTACATTAAATCCAGGTACCTGTTTCAAATCCAACAATTGTGGAAATGATGGAAGACCCATCCCCATCAAGATGACTTTCCAACAGGCTCAATGAGATGGTTTTGTGGCCTCAGTCCAATTCTTAATGGACAAGAGTCCACATTACAAAACGCAACACACAACTGGCAGTAATTGATACTCTTTTGGCACTCAACAGAGAAGTATTGAATGAGCATGAAGAATGGAGTAACCTTTCACCTCCTCTTATTGCAGGTCAGGGATGAGACATCTAATAGAGCCAGATAGGAAGCTTGGGCTGTCGGTCTCTGTGCTGCCCTGTGCTGTACTCAAACAAAGGACTTCTTTCTTAACAAGCACCAGGCTGACACTTTTCATGAACTCTAAACTTATGTGAAAAACTTGGAGGCTTTGGAAGCTAGAGTTTAACCTCAAGATTCTGCCTAAAGAGTACAAGTTATTGCTCCACATAAAGCTATGTCTTTCTGATTACCAGCTGCATTAAAAACTACTATACTTATTCTAATTCTCTAATATTCATACGCATATACAATGTGTATGTACATGCATAGCAGGGATAAATGTATTAGATAGTTTTGGATGTATACACATAATAGGAGAAGCAATGCCTTTAGCTGATATTGACAAATGCTCATTTATAAAAACTTACTTTCAATTACTTACAAAGTTTGCCAGAATTTAAATTACAACTTAAATTTTCCATGGTGAGTGTCTATCTCTAACTGAAGTGGTTTGCAACAGTTTTCATTAAAATTACTCAGATTATTCCAAGTAGTTGACAAAAATACATCCTTTTAGTCATGTTAAGAACTCTTCCAGCCATCACATGGAGAAACTCTAGCATGTCTGAGCTTTGGAGCTAAAGTCTGCGACTCTGTAAGGAATCTTCTTTGATGTCAAGACTTATCTTCTGTTATTCCTGTGAAACTCTGATCCAGGCATAATCTACTGAAGACCTAAATTCTCACATGCTCATGTTCTGTTAAAATGTAAATTCTCAAATGCTTTATTTGCAGTAATCATGCTGTCTTCTCATACAACTATGACACCTAGGGCAAAATATATATCTGCCTTCGCTGTGGAGAAGATCCACACATATACATATTCTTATATATATGAATATATAGTCCAACGCCACTCACAATGTCATTCATATATGTTGCATAAATCAGGCATGATAGCCCTATAGAGCTACCTATCAGCAATATTAGAGTTCAGCTCTGCTCAAGGACAATGTAGATGATTTTAGTTACAGCAGCAAGGACAGAAGCACTTGCAGCAAGGATCAGGAAGCACCTGCATCATGGATTGGTGTACTTCAGTCTGTTCTCAAGACCTGTCATCATCTCACAGTGAACCCATAAGATATCAAATATCTTGTGTCTAAAAGAGGACATGATCAAAGAGAGCTAGAGACTGCCTTGGTTAGTCTATGTGACTACAGTAGGCAATTGCTTTGACTTGAACTTTGCTAAACCCTCTGGTTGGATTGGCTATTGCTCGCAAAGTGCTTTACCAACAATTTTAGGGAACCACAGGGCAAAAAGAATGAGCAGTAATCATATAGAAGGGTCATTAACTTCTGAATGATTCAAAAGTCAGGAAGCACTCAAATTAACGTTGTCCTTTCAAGAATCCCATCATGAGGGAGCAAGGTAGAAATCCATGCTTTTGTAAACATTGAAATGAGAACTAGAAACCAAAGTATCTCAACAGGCTCTCATCCTCTGATCATGATATAAACACACAGGAGGAAGTGTAATGATTTTGTTGGCAATAAAGTTTTAAGGAGTGTGTATTAAAAACAAAAGGCTTAGAGACGTCACAAAGGGAATTCAGTCAGCTTAAAAAAACATCAACATCTAACTCCTTTTCTGTGATCTCTCTGAATCCAGTACATTAAATATTATGGGGGTCAAATGGAAAAAAATACGGTTAACACATGTAATCAAAGCTCTGTTTAAATGCATACTCAGAGAAGGGCAACTTAAGGTTGTAAAGACTACCTGAAATCTAGTATTTCCCCACTTTTAAATTTTTATCTCTGTTAAAAGGCTTGGACAAGATGACCTTCAAATGTCCCTTCCAATTTCAATTCATTCTGTAACCCTAACATTCTCTTAATTTAATATTTGGTATGATTGAGGTACATGTTTAATCTCAGATGGCTCCCCAGAAAGAGCCATCTAGAGAGATGATAGACAAAATGTAATGTTCTCTTTTCTTTCTGTGCCGTATTTTGAATTTCTTTTGTTATGCAAGCTAATTCTCAGGTTGCAAGCACTTTCCCATTTTGCCAGCCAAATAAATGTGACAAAAGGACACCTGTAGGCTTATACAGAAGCCAAGAACATCCTGTACATCCATTATTTATTTAGTTTTCTTCTTCAGATTTTGTTTATCAAGAAAAAAACAACAAGGGAAAAAAGTTGATCTGCTATACAGTTGCAGTTAAGAAAAACTGTAGAAAAGAACTAGTTTTGTTACCTTGGCGAATAAAATAAGAACACTCTCCACTCTGCAGTTTGTGCAAAATAAGTCCCACAGGAATAATGCAAGCGCATTCTCATTATGATAGTTATGATTTAGATTGTACTACAAAAGTGAAAACATCATTCAAATAGACTTGGGTGCGATGATTTGGAGAGAAGCTGACACTGCCAAACAGAAAAAAAGAGAGTGAAGGGGTGGGGACAAGGGAAAATGAACTCATGTGACAGAGAAGCCAAAATGCCCAGAGGTACAGATTAAATGTTCTTACAAACATCTCAAATGTGTGCAAGTAAACCGCTCAACTAAGGTTTTGAATCGAAAGCTCAGGCTTCTGCTGGAAACTCCCACATAGCTTAGATACTGTTTGAAGAATACTATTCTGGCTTGATTGTCTTGAATGAGCATTTTAAAATTACACATCTGACCAGAGCACATTTTAATGTGATGGAAATGTTTCCAGAATTTTTCAGTAACTGAAAATGAGCCCTTTATTAATTCCATAACATGAGAGGTAGAGTCTCATGAAATTTTTTCTTCCTTTAATTTGAGTTGTTCTCTGTTTGGGTTTTTTTTTTCAGTTTGATGTCTGAAACCACCATTTTTTAAAATTGAATCATTCAGATAATTCTTTATTGGCCCGGACTTTAATGAAAAATTCACAGGAGAGAAAAGTTCTTATCTTAAACATAGCTGCTGACTTCCGATATCTCATTTTTCTCTCACAGTAATCCCAGTGTTCAAAGTAGGTATTGTATTTATCATCTTTGTATGGGGCTGAATTTCACTTCACTTTTCTTTATGGTCTTATCACATCGTTTACAAACAATTTATCTCTGTAACTGAAAATAAATGAAATCCTGGGCTTTCGATGAAATGCTGTGATTAAATGGATGGTCCAAAAATCTATATTTAGATGACTGACTTCTGCTTTTAGAAGACATGATAAATGTTTCATGCGTATAAACTGAAGGATGATGGATATAATGATCATAGTCTATCAGGGAAATGTTATTTTGGAATAATTAAGTGTTCTGTCATTTGCAAGTCTAAATAATCTGTTGTTAGATTGTGCTTTTGTGTGTCAACAAACTATTCCATTTTTGTGACGGTTATTTATCATTAAAACAATTGATGCAATGGGAAACACACCACCAGTATGTGTTAACAACACATTTTGTGAGACCTTGATTTGGGTCTATATTTCAGGGGTAGTTAATTGATGTATGTTTCTGTCTTACAGAAAAAAATATACGAGAAGAACCATTGAAGGACTGGAGGTAACTTTCTCATTTGAAGTGTTACATATGAACTGTATTTGTTGTCCTTCCTAGAAATATTTTCAGATTTAAAAATATCTTGGTTTTAAGGCTCATGTGTGCAAGCAGTTTACACTGGGAGTGTACTGTCCAGTTTCCAGCTGTTGCTCTAAACGGGTATAAGTATCTGCAGACCAAGATTTGTTTATGCTGGCTCTTGTATCTGTCCTGGACATCTCAGATGGTATCTCAAATAGACATTTCTGTTTAGATAGGTTAATCTTGTCATGAGGAATACTTCAATGAGAAGTACAGTGTGTCTATGTTTTTTAATATCTGCATCAACAGCTGCAATTAAGACAGTTACAGTAGTCTGATTCATCCTGTTATGCACACACAGGTTTTTACTGACTCTGTGTACAGAACTGAATAAGAGTGCCTTTTTTCTCGACATTCAGTAGCAAAGCAAATAATAAGGAATATAATGGTTGGAAAGTAATGTAAAAAAAAGGAATTATATTGACAAAAAAAAGTCAGCAGCAATATATTTGGTTATGTGAGAACAGTGCCTGAGATTTAATATCTGAATCATTGTCACAGCATGGGAAGGAATAAACAAAAGATTAATTTGTATTTTAATCACAAACACTGTTTCTGGAGTTGCATGATATTTATAAACATTAGACCACTTCACGTATCTTCTTGTCTCCTGACTCTAATAGCCAACTACCTTTTACCACTCAATTGCAACCCAGTTTTAACAGCACTTGATACCTTTTCTTCATGTTATAGATTAAAAACTGAAGCACATGCACGTGAAGGTGAGGTGGTTTGCCCCAAACCCTGGTAAAATTTAACCAAGGGCCTCAATAGAACTTCTGACTCTGTGTGGTGGTGGCTCTGTGAAATGTCTTACCACACCAGTTTCTATACTTTGCAAGATATGGAAGCCTTTTATCGCAGCTCTGAGAAGAAGAAAGTTTCTCTTTTTTACTGGCCAGTTAATTACCTTTGCCATGAGTCTCTGCCTTCATACATCCACAAGACTTGTGAGACCCACTAGTCAAGTAGATATGTCAGCATGTGTAATTGTGGGAGCTGTGAAACAGTTTTATCTGATCATCAATGATTTCCCCTGGGCTGTGAGAAGAAAAAAAGTACTGAAAGTGTATCCATAGGTCTAGAGCTGGGATCAATAGTTCAGATCTTGAGAAAACTGGCTGATGCATTGTGGCATATATACTTAAGTCTCAAAACTCTTTAGAGATTCTTCTAGCACTTTTCCCCATGAAAGTCTTCTGCATCACTGCTTCCCATGTAATTTCCTTAATCCTGAGTGTAGACAGCAAAGAATGTCTTCAGCAGGTCCTTGAGAAATGGAAAAGGGGAGGCAAGGGGGAGGCACGTATCCTCCAAGAGAACTTTGAATAGAAGATTATTGAAAGGTTGATGTTTTTTTTTAAGAATAAGCGTTTTTGGAGTTTTTACTAAACTACTTCTTCCTAGTCCTAAAATATACTAAATCCTGATATTAATCATAAGTTTTGATTTAATATATGCATGGAACTTATCAGGCTTGGGTTATATTTTGTTTCTAAGAAAGCATTTTGTCACAATTATTTTTAATTGTTCAACAAATGTATGTAATGTTAGAAATTATTTAGATGCATTGTACCGATGAGATAAATACCCTGGAGCTACAGCACTACTTTCAGTACATAGTTTTGTTACAATATGTTTCTCCATTTATCTTCTTTGCCATAATATCCATTCCTCAATAGTATCAATCCTTTTTTTAATAAGAATAATCTATTCAATTCTATGCTTGATAGCCTAATTAACTAACAAAAATAGACTTTGTTCCTTCTGAAGCAGAATTCCTTGAGAGTCTGGATTTTAACTCTATAAAGCCAAGACAGTTCTATAGAAACCAGACACACTTTAAGGGTATCATCCTGAACTCAGAGCCATAACCTTGAAATTACAGGCAGCAAGGGAGTCTGGGAACAAGCACAGTTCCTCAGTGATAACAGGTGAAAGAACTAACAGGGCAATGTCTGATCTGCTTCACTCTGCGTATGCTGAGGCTGCTTACTGCAAACCCAGGGACCGGAGCAGAAGTTGACTTCTGCCAGGGCATTGCTCAGCTCCTTGATTGTCCCAGGATATGGACCTTCATGTCCATCTTCCCAGCAATGGAAGAAAATACCACTTGCAAGGGAGAAGTGATTTCTAGTCTCTCAAGCAAAAACTAGTGAAGTATTGCTATTATTGCTCCAGGACTAATCACAACTTAAAGAAAATGAGGCCCAGAACAGCCCTGATGACCTCGATCTGTACAGATATGAGCCTGTAAACACTGAGGCAAACAAATAACCTTTGAGTTCCATTAGTCACAGAAATTAAGAGGCTGAAATGCTCAAGCACCCACAGAGTCAGACACTTTGCTGGTAGACTTCTCTAAATATGGCATAAAGAGTAGGTCTGGTGGAGAGATTTCATTAGTAAGTCTATATTTTCATTCCTCAAACAGCAAAAGGCTTACCAGCAAACCCATTACAATTATTTTCATGGCACACAGTGAATAGTTTAAGTATACCAAGTCAAGGTTGCAGATAAATATGTTCATATAGTGTCAAGCTTATTAGAGATTGTCTACCTAATTTGATGTAATTGATGTTAAAGCCTTTTTTCCTTTGCCTAAATATGCTGTTTGTGTATTCCTTTTAAATGAGGATAAGAAGAAACGGATTTGCAGAAGATGTTTTTAATTGATTCCAAAGGGAATACCTACCTTGGAATCTGCTGACGAGTTCTGTGAGGCTCAAGACTCCAATCATTCAGCATCTATATTTTTAATGACAAGATGCTGCAATGCTATAAAAACTGAATTTAAATTATAAGCACAGATAAGTAATGTCTGCTTTCTCCTAATGTCTTATCAATAACCACCAAACCTCCATTTAGAGCAGGGACCTCTGCGTTGTCTGACAGACCTAAAGTGCACAAAAAGCTGATGGGTAGATCTTCTATATAGCTCTTTGAAAGCTTCAGTCAGACACTGCATGTTAAATCTTTGATTTTCAGCTACAGGATAGAGATATCACAGAATCACAGAATCGCAGAATCACAGAATGACCAGGTTGGAAGAGACCCACTGGATCGTCGAGTCAAACCATTCCCACCAGTCCCTAAATCATGCTCCTAAGCACCTCATCTACCCTAACCTTAAACACCTCCAGGGACGGTGACTCAACCACCTCCCTTGGCAGACCGTTCCAATGCCTAACCACCCTCTCCGTGAAGAATTTCTTCCTAATCTCAAGCCTAAATCTCCCCTGGTGGAGCTTGAGGCCATTCCCTCTCGTCCTGTCCCCTGTCACTTGGGAGAAGAGGCCAGCTCCCTCCTCTCCACAACCTCCCTTCAGGTAGTTGTAGAGAGTAATAAGGTCTCCCCTCAGCCTCCTCTTCTCCAGGCTGAACAACCCCAGCTCTGTCATCCGCTCCTCGTAAGATTTGTTCTCCAGCCCCTTCACCAGCTTTGTTGCCCTTCTCTGGACTCGCTCCAGAGCCACAACATCCTTCTTGTGGTGAGGGGCCCAGAACTGAACACAGTACTCGAGGTGCGGTCTCACCAGTGCCGAGTACAGGGGGAGAATAACCTCCCTGGACCTGCTGGTCACACCGTTCCTGATACAAGCCAGGATGCCATTGGCCTTTTTGGCCACCTGGGCACACTGCTGGCTCATGTTCAGTCAGTTGTCAACCAACACTCCCAGGTCCTTCTCCTCCTGGCAGCTTTCCAGCCAGGCTTCTCCTAGTCTGTAGCTCTGCTTAGGGTTGTTGTGCCCCAAGTGCAGGACCCGGCATTTGGCCTTGTTAAACCTCATGCCGTTGGTCTCAGCCCAGCAGTCCAGCCTGTTCAGATCCCTTTGCAGAGCATCCATACCCTCCAGCAGATCCACACTTCCACCCAGCTTGGTGTCATCTGCAAACTTGCTAAGGGAGGACTAAATGCCTTCATCCAGGTCGTTGATAAAGACATTAAACAGGACTAGACCCAGCACTGAGCCCTGGGGAACCCCACTTGTCACTGGCCTCCAGCTGGATTTAACTCCATTTACCACCACCCTCTGGGCCCGGTCATTCAACCAGTTTTTCACCCAGGAGAGTGTGCGCCCGTCCAGGCCAGAGGCCGACAGTTTCCGAAGCAGAATGGTGTGAGAAACTGTATCAAAGGCTTTACTGAAGTCCAGGAAAACCATATCCACAGCCTTTCCCTCGTCCAAGAATTTAGTCACTTGGTCATAGAAGGTGATCAGATTAGTCTGGCAAGACCTGCCTTTCATGAACCCGTGTTGACTGGGCCTGATCACCCAGTTCTCTTGCAAGTGCTTCATGATCGCACTCAAGATCACCCGCTCCATGACTTTCCCTGGTACTGAGGTCAGGCTGACAGGCCTGTAGTTCCCCGGATCCTCCCTGCGCCCCTTCTTGTAGATGGGCACGACATCAGCCAGCCTCCAGTCCAGCGGAACCTCCCCAGTCATCCAGGACTGCTGGAAGATGATGGAAAGACTGCTGGAAGATGATGGAATATCCACACAGTATATACAGAACAGTGTGTCATTTGCCACTCCTGCTTATTTTGGTATTTGTCTTTCTTCAGTTTTTCACATAGGTTGATATTCATCCAAGATTAAATAGGGCTAATCCTTTGGCCAGCTTCATGGTAGTCATCTTGTTTGCATGAAGAATCCCACTAACTCCAGGAGAACTAGTTGTATGACTGATGGTTGCTCAGAATTAATAATCATCAGACTTGTCATTAAGGCTAGATTTAGGCGATAGGAAGCAAGACTCTTGAGATGCTGCTGGTATTGATTCATTGTGTAACATCTGGGTAAGATGTTTAACAACATATCTTTAACCAAAACTATTGATGGTGTTATGCATCACATAGCTGTGGCATAACTTGATGAATACTCTAGATTACATTCTGTAAATTCATCTGTACAAACTGCATGTATTTTATTATGATATAAAGGCATAAGCAGAAATCTAGTTTTTAGAATGTGTTTCTTCTTTTAGCAATGACAGAAACTTTAAGTATTTCTTCTAGTTTCGGCTTTTGCACTCCAAAAAGAGCTGTGAACTAATTGTGGAAAGCCCTGAGGAGTGCAACAAAAATAAGCAGAGGTACAGAAAAATATGATCTATCAGGGAAGATTGACAGAAAAGGGAATGCACAGCCTAAATCAGAGCAGACTGAGGTGAAACACAGTAACAAGCTTCAGGTGAAAGTGCAAAGGAGACTAAAGCTACATGTGAGTAAACAATGTTCTAGTGAGATATAAAACAGAAAAAGGCAGCAGATTTCTAGGAGATAATGTGTTGGACCACTGGACTTCTTGAAGGGGAAGACACCTGCCAGGAATTACAAGTATAGTTAATGTGGTCTTTGGGTGGGAACACTGTAAATAAAACTTCACATTACTTTGCCGTGCTACAATTCCACATCTCTGTGACTGAAAGATGCAACATAAATGTAAATGTCTTCATGTTTTTACTGCCCCTTATCAGATAGATAAAATTACTGGAGATCTAGGCACTATATGTACATGAAATCTGTGAAAAAAGTCTTATGCACTGCTCAGTTACTGTGCCAAGATCCTGTCTCTCACTGCAAAGATACACTGTGGCTAGACAGAACCCAAGAAAACACAGCAATTCTTTGTCTGTAGCTTTTAAAGTAGGGCAAAATATTCTGCTACTTCCACCTCAGCAAGAACAGATGGAGATGCACTCTATGCATGCAGGAATTAACAGAATAGAAGTGACCTGAAGCAGAAGGCCTGTTCAGACTATCTTCTGAGGTCATGGTGAAATAACCGTTCACTTCTTATTTAACTCTTTACCTCCAATTTGTTTCCATAGCCTCATGTATTAGTCAGGTAAAGATCAGACAGACTATGCCTTTAAAGGATGAGTAGACGGGCACATCTGTTTATTTGACAGGAAGGCATATGTGTTGCTTGACCCAGTAAACCTTTCTTGGTACAGTGGAAGAATTGCACAAAGTGTCTCAAACACTAACTGAAATGTATCCTTTAGAAGTAGCTCAATAATTGGGATGTGATGGTACAAAGCCTACAACAAAATGAGTCTGATAGTTCTGACTCAGTTAAAGGGACACTGTTGAGCTTGTTAACTCTGAAATTAGCTGTGGTTCCTGTGCTAAATGAATCCACCTCACTGTGTTACTTATGAAAGTCTCTTCTTCATTTTTTTTCTTTTCAGTGGAACAAGTTATATGGGAAAACACTACCACGGAAGCAAACCAGAGTCATCATTTTCAGAAAGGTATTGTACCCATCAGGAATTTTCTGTTTGTTTGTTCTCTCTGTCTCTGATGACAACTTTAGCAGGTAATATGGCATGTTTCTTGCCAAAGTGGTATTGCAGAAGTTAGCTGTTACTGACTCAGGCCTAGTACTGTGCCTCCAGTCTTATCTTTCAGAATCATAACATCTTGTTAGTTTCAATCCAAGCCTTAATTTAAAAAAAAATAAAATCTATTTCTAACCATCATAGTTGCAAAAGAGAGATTTCTGTCACATGCCTAACACTTGCAGCGAGATCTGCTGATAACTTTAATATCAGTAACATCATTGCCTAACATCAGGCACTGGCACTGGCACAGAAGAGGAAAGTATCTAGCCCTGTATCCATCAGAAAAGATAACCTTTACCCTCCTTTACAAACAGATCCTTGAGCTTGTGCTGGCCAATCTGGTGTAACTCAGCTCTGATTTCTGTTGGAAATATAAGCTCTAGTCCTAAAAGCTGTATAATTACATTAGTGTTGTTCCATGCCTGAGGTAATAAGCTCTGCCTCTCTGCTGCATGACCAGCTGAAGCTCAGCACAGCTCCAAACACTGCACCCAAAGTGGTACCTGGCACTGGCTTAGCAATAAAAGCTTCATCCAGAGGAGTTTTTACAGTTTTCCTGTTGGTGTCACATTTTGACTCACAAAAGAAACATTCTGAATTTTTGGAAGTCCAGAGTACCTATCTCTCCCTGTAAAATCTGTAGAAACTTCAATATTTTTGAAAATCAGATCCAGTACTCATATCATCAGGGCATCTGGAATGCTAGTCACGCAAGTCTTGCTTACTCACAGAAGTCTCCGGATATTTTAACAAAATCTACATTCCAGCAGTGAAATATGTGTTGCTATGGGGCATCTGTTTATGTTTTTATGTGAACTGATAATTACTCTGGAGTTCCTTCTGTCTATAAAAATGGTAGAGTTCTTCAGTGATCTTACAAACAATAATCAGTTCAATGTAAAAATACCTTCAATTTTTTATGAGGAAAAAAACACATATGGGATAAATCAGTGCAAGCATTTATCAGAGCAATTGCAAATATGTTTGGCACGTGTGACAAAATACACTTTTTTCCTTTATAACATTGTAAGCTCAGCTCTTCTCTGAGCTCAGAAGCTATACCGCTGCATTCACCTGTCAGCTCTCAGACCTCATAGCAAATTATCCTAGGCTGGATGGATCTCAGCCTGTGTTTCTCTGAGTAACAAATGCCAGGCAAGTATTAGAAATATGATATTATTCAAAACAGATAGGTAAACAGGTAGATTTGATATGTTTGAGACAATTCTGTTATGACATTCCCAGCCTCAAACACTGCAGAAATACAATACTTATTGTGAAGAAAAGAGCAAAAGGAAAGTAAAATAAAACAAACTGTAGTTACACTTAGCTCACACACTGCAAACACTAATCCTTTGAGGCAAATCCACAGGAACACAGTCTCTCACGGTCCAGGTTCTTAATTTTCATTTGATCTTATTGCACCAAAGGTATCCTGGCACTACCATAGCTTCTGGTGCAGATGCTCTTTTGTTAACTTCTCTCCTCATTTGCATTCTTTTGGTGAACCCAGTCGTACTACTTCATATGAAGATTTTTTTGCCTCCATTAGCTCACCTCTCAAAGGCATTCAGATAGAAGCTCTATGAAAATGCTACTACAAATGCTATCTCATGGTCATATGAACAATTTGTGCTCCTGGATTTTTGGCCTTGTGTCATGGGGGGTCCCTCTGAAGCCAGATAAGGATAATGTCTTTTGTCCACAGCTGGCTTCCACATTTTGTTTTCATCTGCCCCAGGTTACTACCTTAAAAATCATGTATTTACAATCTCTATATTCTACCTAGAGATATCAAATTTTGTCCAGTTCATTTTGCCTTTAAAAAAGATACGGTTCATGTTTTCTTACAGCTTCCCAACTTCATTCTGTTCTGTGTCCGATATATTTGCTGAAAGATTAATGCCCATCTGTCACAGTTTCACACTGTTCATTTTTAGTGAAAACCTTCTGTGCTTACTCTTCTGGGCATTACAACCTGAAAAGAACCAAATCCATAAGAATAAAATTACTAGAATCAGATAAGTACCAGTAACAAGTCAAGTGAGTATTACATATGTGTATATATATTTGTGCTTTGAAGTACGATGTTCGGGCAAACAAATTTACCAGTGGCTCTCAGATAAGAATGTATATAACAGAAAGCAATCACAAAGCTGGAGATCTTGGAAATATGGGAAGAAGACTGGGCCAGGGGCTCAGTAGACGAACACATGGATGGTCATTGATACAGACGTGCAGCAGCCTAACAAAACTGCCTATAATGGATAGCATAGGTCAAATGCCTTTAAGGTATGTCTATCAGACAGCCACAAAAGCAACCAGTTGCCTTTCAGAATCAGTTGTGGAGAATATATGGCTCAGATCCTATCCTGAATTCCTATCATGGTGTTGTAGTAGCATGGTAGTACTTAGTACTATGGTAATACTGTCTTACTAACTTAAACATAATTGCATTTTGTTGCCTTATTCTGCTTGATTGATCTGGTTACCTGCTTTTGAAGACTGATTGTTAATTCTGCATGGAGCAATTGATGGATATAGGCAATCTAGGAAATTGAGTACTGCTGAAAATCTACCACAAAGAAGGGCAGATTTTCTATCCTGCTCTCATGATCAAGCTGCAATTAAGCCTCAACAGCTCAAATACCTATCTGAAACATTTGTCTTTCTACCTTCACCATTTGTTGATAATAGTTTTAAGTATCCAAACACTATATGTGATGAGTAATCAGTTAGCCAAGAGGTAGTAATCAGACCTGTAACATAAAAAAATGAGTAACAGATTAAAAGGATAGTAATCTTCGTTTCATCATCTCCAGGACACAAGAAAATGAATTCTCAACTAGAATCATGAATCTCACAATGGGATCCAATTCCACAGGCAGGGGATTTTTCCAGTGGCTCATAAGAAAATGCAGAATGAATTCTTGATGTCTAAGTGTTAGTATGAAATGAGAAATTCAGTTACAAGAACCCAAAGAGTTCAAAATATAATCTGGGTATTGCAGAGAGCAGGAGAAGGAACCAAAGGTAGGATAGCAGATGAAGAAGGCAAAGAAGCAAAATAAACAAAAAATGGGACAAAGGAATTCAAAAAAAGTAGAATTAAATAAGCTGAAGAGTAAACAGAAGAAGAATAAATACAATTAGAAACAAAGCCCAGAAGATGAACTATGGGAGCAGAAACAGAAAGCAGAAGAAAATGAGTCCAGATAATACGACAAATAGGTGTTGCAACAGCTGTACAAGCATGGAATAACTTAACTTCAATGGAGATAATTTCAATGGAGATGTTAGGTATGACCCACATTTTCTAGGAATTAATGAGAGTCCACAAGAATATAATACACTCTTCTTTAACAAGAGAATACAAATAAGCAATGTTAAAACGAGCACAAGAAATGGCAAAATTAATGATGATCAAATTAATTTCCAAACCAGAAGGAGTAAAGGACAAGTGAACAGATCACTGTTGAAACAGAATTGGACACCAATCATGTTAGAACAATAAAAAATGGACTTAGGAACCTTAAACAGGAAAAAACATACAAATTGACTAGTAGTGCTGGAGGAATATCCAGGACTAAACAGTGACAATCTTACTGGAAATGATCAAGTAGCCCCAACAAAGTTTGGTTGAGCTTTGCTTACTCAAAAATGCAAATTAATTGAAGGGGTTACAATATATTACAGTTCTTTTAAGCTGCCAGTAAATTGTTGGTAAATTACCAGGTTAGTGACAGGGAACACTGGGAAATATCTCTAAGGAGGGTTTCAAACTAGCCATATATGAATGGCTAAACAAAGCTGAGAAGATTACTAAGCTCAGTAAGTTCAGCAACTGGAGTAGTTTGTAGAAAATGTTTGAAGAAAGGAAGAAATTTTACAAGAAGGATGTGAGAGTTAAAATTCTACTAGGACAATAAGGAAGTGTGGGAGGGCAGGAGGGTACTATTCGAGTTGTAACCTTCTCTAATCAATGACAAAAGATTAAAAAAAAATTCATAGATAAACATGATCATGGATAACTGCAATGAGACAACTTTGTATCCAGCAACCAGAGTGAAAATATTAGCCGAGTCCTGAAAGATGCTGCTGGCAAAAGCATGTAATAGCAAGAGAAACAGGAAAGGAATAGTGTGAAGAGTTAAATAATTGATTGTTATTCTTCAAGGGATGTGAAATCCAAGGAGAGAAGCCTACGTATTTGAAGCCACCATGGAAAGCTGAAAGATTTTTTGAATTTAGAGTAGAGTTGCATACCACACAAATCAACTTCCCTTTGAAAATTCCTTTGAACACAAATTTTTGAATTGTCAGCTGGAACATATCTTGGCTAAACACATGCAGATAATGGATCAAAAAAATATGTGCAGAACGGAAAGACAGAGACCTAAGTATTTTATTGAGAACTGTAGGTACTGTGTGTGGGACATTAAAGAGTATAGATTTCAGATCCATGTCCAATGTATTTGCATTTATCTTTGATAGGCAAGTACATGATGAAAGCATTCCTACAGGGAAATGGAAGTTTACACATTTTAGAACATAATAAGACCCATGCTCTTTCTAAGATCCACTTCTTCATTAATTTCAAGCCTTACAAAAACAGCTAATGTATCATATGGATTACTACCTGGTCTTTGTGATGAGCTGCCATGAAAAACTCTTTGCAAAATGTAATTTTCCAAGGCTTAATAGAAGTAAAAACACAGAAGTGTCTGCTTTGGTAGGTTTTATTCCAGAAGGTTGCACACCCTTAAATGCATCTCTACAGCATTATGATTGGTTTGTGTACTCTTATATTGGGAATATTGTAAAATAAGTTTGTGTTAGTTAATGGCCTCATGTTTGTATAAAGTCTGTAAGTAACAATATCTTGATGTCATGCAAGCATGTACCAATTTAGCAGAAAGATACTTTTGTTTTCAAGGAGCTAATCAAGTAGCTCTAGAGATGTCCAACAACTGCTCTCCAGCACCAGGAAAACAGCAGCAAATATCCATCACCATGAAGAGTCACTCAATACAGAAGTTATCTTTTTCAGTCTGGAAAAAGCACAATTTATGTACTTTGTCATGTGGTATCTTGGCATTTAGACCACACTTTTTAATTGAAAACCAAACTTTATCCAAAGATGTTTGGTGCTCTGTGCGCTCAGTCAGATGGATTCAAGTGTGTAATCAAACATACAATTCTGCCATTGCAGTGATTGAAAATAACACACAGACTTTACACTGATTTAAAACTCTACTCCCACAAGGACAATGGATGGAAGAAATTATGGAAAAACTCTTATACCTACCTCTATAGTCAGTTATTCAATAACAGAACTCCAGCAAAATTAGAAGATTGAACAAATCCAGCAAATGTCACAACATGAGCGTTGCAACTTGAAACAATATATGGTGATTTTTTTTTAATGTGATTATATATTTTACATTTCCATGTAAATTATTGCATGTGTAATTTCATCCACTTACTATACTGTTGATAATACAAGCTGGGATCCTGCTATGTAACATTATAATATTTAAGTGTTTAGAGTACACATTTGCATATTGCAGCAAGGTTATTTTCAAATAATTATTTAAACGTCATCATCTGATGAGGTAAGATCAAAGCATTCAAAATACACTCTCCAGTCAGCAAGCACATAGTAATAACCAGCCAACACAGGTCAGGGAGTGTACAGTTTATCCAACTGAATCATAAGACCACAGTTAACTGAATATCTCCCTGTGATGGAAGAGATGGTTCTAACCTGATCAGAACAAAATTCTAACTCTGCAATATTGCAATAGTGAGAAAAAATAATATGTTGCACAGGCATGTGTTTTGAAACCCCATGTTTGGGCAGACCAAATTACTGGTGGCTCTAAGATAAGGACATAGGTAGCAGAAAGCAGTCACAAGGCTGCAGAAGAGACCCCTAGGAAAACCATGGCACAGAAACCTTGGAAGAATAGGAAGAAGAAAGGGCCAGAGACCCAGCAGGTAGATGACTTGGCTGCTTCTTGATACAATGTAAGGAAGCTGCCTAAAAAAGGAAGCATATGAGGGGTGTTTTTGAAGTGTACTTATTAAAAGACTGCCATGAAAGCAACTGGTTGCTCCTACCCTGTACTTCAGAATCACACATGCTCAATGCATGAGTAGGTACTGTCTGCACAGTACCATTAAAGGGACCTGTGCTTTGGTGTTTGATCTAGTGTTACGTTAATTGTATTTGGCTGGGGTGTTTGTATGCTTTTAAGGACTAGTTGTTAAATTTAGATGCATGGGAGACGACTGGCTGAGAACATAGATTAAAACTCTCCTTTTCTGTTCTTTATCTTTGAAGTCTGCAGTTTTTGAGGTTGTGAAGGTCTAGAAATTCGGAGTTCTAAGTATGAATGTTAACCTTAGAAGGCTGGTCACCCCAAGACAAGGATGGATTTGAAGAGTTCAGAGGGCAATACAAATGAAAACATGATGTTTTAGTTGTGGTGAATCTGTTGGCTTTAGCACTATTCATTTAAGAGCAATTTGTCATCTCTGTTAAGAACATTGTGTTGCTGGAGCATCTAATGTGATTGCAGGGATGTTTTAGAACAACTCCCAATTTGAAATGGAATCAAGGAAGCTCATGGAACTCTTCAGTAGAGAGAAATCCCTGCTGAGTTGTAAAGAAGTGTGTTATAAATTAATACGAAGTACATGAGCTGTGACCAAATGTCCCTTGCTAGCCAACTTTATTGCGTGGTGGATTGATCTTTCTTCTTTCAAACTTCAGCATTCATAAATTGTTCTGGAAAACATCAGTTATTTGAGGTGGTCTATAGCAGTATATATTTCTCTATGCAAAATGGCTGTTTAACAAGATTGCTTCCTTGAACTTTTCACATGACTGTGACAGCCACTTTCATTTACTAATGGAAGTTTTATAGTGGATTTTCCCACTACTCCCACATCTCTGTTTATTATTTTATGGAGAATACTTTCCAACTTAGGTCTTTGAAACAAAGGAAGAGGTATTTGATAACATTTTCACTTTTCTATGTGGCTTGTTATCAGGGCTGCCCAAGAGACAGTGTGCAGGAGAATGCCAGCTCACGTGGACTGCGACACTGGGCTGCACCTCATGGGCCCATCTATATGGGAGTAAATTCAACAGTCATTATGGTCATTGCTGAGAAATTCCTTTTGTGTTATCCCTGTTTAGATTCAAATTAGTAAGAACAGAAAGCTTGTAAGAAACTGTTCCTCACTATTCATGGTGCAGACAGTAAAAGGATGGCATGTGTGTAGTTAGGTTTTATAGTAAAGGTAATCATATAAGTGAAAAAGGGAAACAGAGCCTTAGGAAGTAAGTGGTTAGGAACACATCAGAGGCTTCATGTACCCGACATCCATCATAGTGTAGCTGGATGAGTTTTGGAACTGATCAGGAACTAAGTGTTTCTCAGCACATCTCACACAGATAGCATTTACTTGGTGTTTTAGGAAATGCTTCGTGTGTTCCACCCAGAGAATCTCTGGGTAATTTTACGTTAGGCAGTTGAATTCCATCAGGGCAAGAAATAAAGGTATTTTTAACTACTTGATGAGGAAGAGGAGAGTAGAAAGAAGGAAAAAATAACCAGAGAAAAAAAGAAACAACTGAGTGTAGAGCAGCATTTTGAGAAGCTAAAACGGAGAGTGAGTAACAGAAGTGAAGGAATTATTTATCTTATTTTTCCCAGTTATATGTCTTTGCGAAGTCTTTGTTGCAAAAGACAAACACAGATCTTGCCTGCTTTACCATTTTTCATTTTGTGAAAGTTCATTTTTCTTTTCAGAGAAAGACAGTGTTATTCACCTCAGCAACTGATTTTTTTTCTCCAAGAAGATATGAGTGTGATTTAATATAAAAATTATATTTAGAATTTTTTTTTTACCAGAAAATAGTTGTTATTCTCAGTGAAGTTCCAAAGCATCACAGAAGTTTTAATTTTTTGTACCAGTTCAAAAGAACATTTTGCACATTACTGAATGTGACATAGTGAACACTCCCCAACTTTTGAAGCTAGGTGTTCCTTCTAAACAAGGGCTATCCAAGGTCAATGCAATATCCTTCACAGTGACAGTGTGAAGCTTGTGATGTATCATTTTTACACATGGGATAAAGGCATTGGACTGTATTTTTTCTTCCTGATGCACTCATTAAATTACACAAAAATTAGTAGGAAAAAATCAGTCCTAAGACACATAATGTCATAGCCCTAATTGATAGGGTTTGTGCTTGCATCAGGATGAATGAATATAGTGGTTGTACATTGTTGACTGAAAAACTGTTTTGATTCTGGATGTGTGGTTTTATAGCAGCAGCCTTCACTTTAATACATACTGGTATCACTGTAACTAAATTTAAGTCATAAAAGAAAGCTAATTTTAAGAATTTTTAATTTCTTCTTGTTTCTGCATAAATGTTAACATTGAAAATTTTAAACAGGTATTATGCACAGCAGGAGTCAAGCAACAAAGTATGCAGTCCTATCTCTAGACACCTTAAATTGCCTACTGTTGAGGCACATCACCGACATCAAAAGGACAGAATTCTGGTGGAGTGTGTCTTCATTCATTACTGTGGCAAGTGAGGAGTTGCATGATCAGATTATGATTACACTATGCAAATGCAAAGGATCAGAATAGGACCTCAAAAATGTATATTCTGGGCTTCTCAAGTAAAAGAGTTCCTAAATGTTATGCAAAACGATATGTGGCATTTAATCTTCTAAGAGATGTAAAGAAAATGTCTTCTACTTCATACATTTAAAGGAAAAAGTCTTTTGTTCATCCCATTGGACAGAACTTTTATCCTTACACTGTCAAGATAATAAAGGCATCAGCATACATTTAAATTCCCTACCTTGAAAGGTTGGTGGATGATGTATGCAAAAGAAAACCAGAGCGCACAAGAAATTTTTTTACACAGGGTTTGTACCATTGAAGAAAGTTAATGCAAAAATAGGTGGGTTTTTTTAAGCTAATGTTAATGCATTATGAGATCAAGTGGCAAGCAAATCCTGCTAACCACAGGCTTTATTTTTAATAAGAAAAAGGATTTTTTTTTAGGCAGAAGATTTTTTTCTTTTTACTTTGCTTTTGCTTGTATTGATGGACAGTGAAGGTCAAGAAGAGATTGATTCACAGAGGCCAGTTAAAGTTAGAAGTAATTTAATTAGAGTTGTCCAAATCTGAAATATCTTCTAATCCGATTATATACTTATTTCTTGAGGGATAGTGTGTGGGTATCTGTATTTGCCATAGAAATATTTTTTTTTTATAATCTAACGGGATTCAGTTATCAACTCCTTTTTAAAAAGCAGAATGAGTTAAGGAAGAAAAAAGTGTCTTTCCATATTTAAAAAATAGAATATCTTTTTATTAGTTTGTATTTCAAATTAATTGTCTGTGTTTGTTTTAGTACATTATACCTACATTACATAACATAAAATAGTCTTGTCCAGTCCACGTAAGTGGAGACACTGTTGGTTAGATGTGCCATGTGAGATTCAGCTTCAGTGCTGTGCTGCATGCCTTATATAGCTGGTGTGATTCATCACAATGAAGAACGTATTCTGGGACATTTAAAAAGGTGTATTTTTATCTAACTGTCCTAATACTAAATAGACAAAATAGTCTCTATGAATAGGAAGACTATCATCCATCAAAGATTTTTAATCCCTACTTTGCCATAGTCATCCTTTTAGGGTTTTAAGGGTACAAAATGTACATTAAGTACAAAAGCTGAGGTGACTCTTAACAACTCTGAAAGCAAATGAGGCATCATGCGAAGATGAATATGCTGCAAATGAGAGCAGAAAGGCTGGGAAGCAAACTGTAGTATCCATGGAAGGTCAGTCAGCACAGTGTGACTCACAGAGACCTGAGATGCAAAGAAAGGCCTTCTTCCCATCACCCTGAAACAGCAATGCAACCAAGTGGTTTCTAAGAATGCATTCCATCCTCAAATAAGCATGTATTGCAAACTTTGCTAGCATCGTTGAACAGGATTTGCCTGAAAAGCGTTCAGTAGAAACTTTGAGGTAAAGTAGGTCTGAGCGTACAGAAAGTACTGGAATGCAGGTGAATCCCTTCTTCTTCTTGCACCTATTTGTAACACCAAAATAGAAACAGAGGGGGGATTTTAAGACATTGATGTCTGTGGGTTTTGTTGTTGGTTTTTTTGTTTTTTTTTTTAAATGGTCCACCCTTTCACTTCTTAAATCCAGAGGCAAAAATAGCACTGCTGAAATTCTGTCAGAAAGACTATTCTTGCACTTCCAGGAAATACCATCATTATCTCTATAAAGTCTGTTGCTGTGAGATCTGGAGATGTTTTGCTGACTGCAGAGATCTGGATGTTTTTCAGATAAGGAATTGAAAGTTTGTCTCATTACCGGATGCAAAGCTCCACTAAAGTTCACCCATTAAAAGGTTAGACTGCTGAAGAGTGCTGAAATATAACTATCATGTAAACCTGGTAGGGTCTCCTTCACACAAATGTGTGTGACACTGCCTTCAAAAGATTTATAAGTATAGATGTACTGATGATGTTAGCCAACATGAATAAAATGCTCCTTAAATCAATGCAGCCACTGAGTTGCCCACAAATGGTGCAGAAATTATTTTATTTTGATAAATAAAGTGCCAGAGATAAGGGGCCTTGTGCACCGAGCGCTGTGCCCCTTGTGCTTTCCTTCTTTTACTTTAAATGAGTAACTGATACAAACTGCAATTAAGGGCTTACTTTAAGCAAGGACTTAAGTTCATGTGCTCAAGTGCTTTGCTAAGTAGGAATGAGGTGACTCATATACTTAAAGATTTGTCTTGCTATCAGACAAAGAATTCAAAATCTGAATTTTATATCCATGCAAATAACATCCTCATATCAAGAAATGAGCTGTGCTTTTTGCAGTTTGCTGCATCTTGGAAAGCAGAGAGAATATTCTTCTGCCTCACTTCTTATTCCACAGGGCAATTTAATTTCTTGAAGAGTATTGGGCAGAGCATGATGAAAAATATGCCGGCATGATGACAACTGGTTTTACCTTCAATGTTTCTCTGGATAGTGAATTTTTCCTAAGCTACTAATAATACAGCTCAGTCTCCCAGAGGGGTAAAAAATACTTTCCTAGGAGCTATGTTAGTCCATGCTGAATGAGAGCTCTAAGAACAACCCCAGTCAGCAGTCACATTAAAGCATTTTTAGTAAAAAAAAAAAGAAAAAAAAAAAGGCTGGCCTTAAAGAGTTTACACAGCTGTGAGTGATAAAATATAGCAGCCATGGCAACCCACTCTCTAGTATTCTGATAATGCATCAGAAATGAGGCTATTAGAATTATTAATTCACATTAGTGGCTATTAAAAGTACTACCTGCAGATTCACAGCCTGAAAATCCTTTTCTGTTTCTAAGAGAACGTTCAATTGCACAAGGAACCTTTTTGCTAAATAGGTGCACTGTATTGTATGCTAGATATTATGGCGAGTCCAACAGATAATAAAGCTCACATTGAGCTTTATGTAGCAGCTTTGTAATGCAAGGGTAGCAGATGTAATACTTTATTCTTTTAATGATGGCAAAGAATCAATACAGCCCCAATAGCAGTAACCATAAGTGGACTCTTACTGGTTCCCTGGAAGCTAATCCTAGAAATCCAACTTACTGTAGGGAATTTCATTAAATAGCAAGTGACATACACAATATTCTACTTTTGTAGGTAATAAATAAAGCCAACTGAAATCAGTAGAAAAATTGAGGCAGATCCATTGAAGGATTTTGTAGAGATGCTGTGGTGAGACTCAGAGAGTCCTGTAGAGATTTGGCTCCATCCTTTCCATCCCCCATTAACTTAACTCAAAATACAATTGCATGCTGTTTTAAGTAAAAGAAGAAACACTATTACACCAAGGCCACAGCAGGAAATAATCAGGGGGGGGAACAGCAACATGGCAGAGAAAGAACATTTTATTTATGGAAATGAGCAGAAAAACTAACACACAAGCTAGAAGCAGCCAAATAGGTACCAGTAAAAATAACAAACAAACAAAGAACATGAGCTTGGATCACAACCAGTTTTTAGGAATTCACATCATAGTCTATCTCCTTTAAGATCCCATGAACCAAAAATGGATAGGACATTCAGATTTCTTTCTAAAAATTACCATTCTCAGAAAGAGAAGTGGAAAACAAGGGTGACTGCAAAATGAAATCTAGCACATTCCCACAGGCTAGACATAGCAAATGATGCAGGCATATACAAAGGGGCTTCAGTAGCCTTTACGCTAAATGCCATTCTGAATTCTCTTCCTCTGATTGCCACCTAACTCAAGAACAGCCTGAATTCCTTAAGGACTTTATTTTTTCACAGAGTTCCCTCTGTGCCTACAAACATTTCTTTCTTCATATCCATTTTTGTATTTCCCGCAAAACTCTACCAGTAATGTCCACAGGCACCTGGAAGTAGACATTTATCCCCCTAAGTTTCCTTTGGAGCCTGGAATTAGGGTCTCCACAAAACCAGACACTCTTCTTTTCAAACATGTTCACAATTATTTCCCTGTCAAATAAAAAGATGATAATACTTAATGTCCTGAATTAGGATACCTGGGTTCAATTTTTCCCTAGGGATGTTCAGACTGACAAACACTGGATGTCCAGATTTTAAGTTCCCAAACAATCTTGAGGCTTGCCTAGAAAAGTTTTTTCAGGTTAGCTATGCAATCAAGAAAACATCTACTACGGGTGCATTTACAATGTTAAGAAGGTGAACATAGAAATTTGGTTTAGTCCAATTTGCCCAGCAAAATCTAAGAAATATTAGCAAATTGGGTATGCTTGAAAATCTTACCAGTGGTCATCACAAAAGATTACCAAGAAACAAAAATATTCGTCAGTGACTTTATTTGTAAAATTTCCAAGGACTATGGTTCTGTGGTATCAGTACCCTCCCCTTCTCCCGTTTTTCCTCAGGCATTCAGACAAACGTTGGTGGATATGATATTATTCACAGAGATAACAGTATTCCTGCACAGTCAAAGCGCTTCATGCATGAGCAAAAGTATTTGTTGTTTCTTCTTCACTACTTGCTGTTCATCAGCTCAAGTTCATGTCAGCTGAATGACTCATATGCTTCTGCTTAGCACGTGCTTAATGCTCAACTGAGTGAAACAGAGCCTGCTGTGGCTTGCAGAGCCCAGCTTGCCAATGGGGAGGGGAGAGGAGAACGGCTTGAGCTCCACAGAAGCCACTACACAAGCAACTAGCTCAACTACCAGGAAGGAAGTCCAAAACCACTCCATGCAACAGGGAGTGCTCTCCCAAGGGCCCTCAGATACAGCCAGATTTTCTTAGGTCATAGAAGTGTTGTAGAAGAAATTTTGCCTAAGAACTTGCTGTCTCATAAAAAAATGAAAGCTCTAGCAGAAGTGATTTGGTTTTAACAACGTTGTGACAGAGCCCTGACCAGGTCTCACAAATTTACCCCCCGCCAAATCGCTGGTGGCAATCTCCTTGGTTTCCTGCCATTGCAGCTCCACAACTTCTCCATAGCTGCTGTGGGGCATGGAGAGTCTACAGTGTGTAGAAAAGCCCATCACCAAACATCTCTTCCCTCCTCCTTTGGAAAAATCCATGTGTTGTTGTGTTTTGGGTTTTTTTTTGCTTTCTCCAAATTAAAACTCAGGGGGGCGGGGGGGAAAGTCTTTTGCAAGGTAAAGTCATCTTTCTCTGGACAATTTGTGTGTAATTGAGTAATGAGCTGTCATTTCTCCCTGCATTAGAAAGGAGATTATTAAGAAACATTTGAAGTGAGAGACAAAAGAAACTTTGCAGGGGCTGGCTGGAGAGACCACATGAATCAGAATAGACAGTAGAAAATTATAGAGTCAACAACAGGCAAAAAGATAGGTGGAGCTGCCGAAGAGCAGACTGAAGGGGGCAGAAGAGAAAGTTGAGGTGATAAAGAATTTATTTTTCTTCTCACACACCATCAGTACATTTACAGAGATCATCAATGTGACATGATGAGCCTGCTAAAAATGCATCAGCGTATGTATCGCAGAAGCAGTCCTGTACTGAAAGAAGAGGAGAAGTTAGAGTACCCAAATATGTTACTATTCCTTACAAAAGTGTCCACAGTTTAAAGAAAGAGTCCAGTTTTATAGTAAAATTTAGGTGGACAAATGCTTAGAGATACATGGTGAAATTATTCAGTGGGTAAAGGGAGACCAACTCAATGAATGTATGGATCATTTCAGCCATGACTGCTGGGAGGTGCTTCCCATGTCCCGCACATCACTGCTCCCAACCAGCTCTGCAGAAAGATTGGACACTTCCACTGCAAAAGAAGTTTTCCCCAGGAAACTATTTCTGCTAGCAGTATCATCTGATGAAAACAATTTGAAATCATTTGCTTCTATCTATTTTAATATTTTCTATGTGGTTTCCTTCAGATCATCCTCTTTCAAGTCACCACAAAGGTGCAGCTTCCATACATTGCACATTGACTAAATGACTGCTGCTACTTTTAGTTATTTTGATTTTAACTTAATCTCATATTAAAATCTAAATGAGGGATGATTTCAATTTCTTCTTGGAGGCAGGAAGGAATAGCAATGTAGGACTGTACCAGCTGCAGCTTTAGAGCTTTATTTGGAAGGCTACAAAGACACACTTTATTTCCTTGTGGATCTCAAAGGCCTGGACTAATTAGTACTTATTAGAAAACAAATTAGAAATGTATTTTATTTCTCCATATGGTGAAAACAGGAGTTACAGTAAAGGGATAGAATATCAGAAAAGCTGAGAGAGTGATTTGCAATGTGTAATTTATTTGACTAATTTTGCCTTTTCTTTTACGCCTATGTATTGTCTATGAGCAGGTAACAACTTCCTTATGTATCCATTGTACAAAACAAGTTGTCAAATGATCTGCAAACAGTTCATTATATGTATTTGAATACTGAAATCCAAAACTGTAGTGTCAAAAAAAATAGATATGCAAGTGACTTAATAATTTTTTTGTTTGATAGTATGGATACAACTATAGCCTTTTTTTATGTGAGCATGCTTGATTTGATTTTTTAATTTTCTCTCAGCATAAATTGTTCAAAATTAAATTTAAACTGCTTCATTGCCAGTAAATTGCTACTGAAGAGAAAACAGGTGCTGTCAGGATTAAATAGAACTCACAGGGATTTAGACTTTATCCTCACTACTTTGAGAATGTTTCTGCCATGATGTACTTTATGTATGGAGAAGGTGATCCTGGCAGATGAGTAAACACAGTTAAAGCAATCTGATTTTTAAAAGTTAATGAATACACAGAGAAAAAAAATTAAAAGAAATTATCCTAGTAGCTACTGTCAGAAACAATTTAGGTAACTCTGCCATAACTGATACACTACTTCTAGGTTTGTAAAAGACAGGACTTTAAATATTTTGAGGTTGGAATAAAGAACTAACTGTTCCATACTCTTGAGTACATTAGAAAAAGGACAACTGATCACTTTGGCCATCTTCTCCTTATCTTTTTCAGTAACCAGACCGTCCCAGCACTAACACCTGCTGGACATCACCACCAGATGGCTACATCCTGGTGATCTCAAAGGTCAGAGCATCTCAAGTCCACAGCCCTGACCTTCAAGCTTCTCAACCCAAATCCTGACCTCTATTCTTAGGACTGCTTAAGGTACTGAAACATGTTTTCTTCTACAAGCCCAGAGTTCAGATCTTTAATTTCTGATTACTATTCTATAGACTGTTATTCAACCTGTTTTGAGTAATCTGCTAGTTGTGAAAGTCTGGCTTTCAGCATGCCCAGCTACAGAACAGGGTGCCTTAGGAGAGCAAGGGCAGAAATGCCAGATTGGTTCATCCCAAACAATTTCTCCCATTTGTCTGTTCTGGGCAATTTAAAATAGAGAAAATTATGCACAGATAGAAGTACATAAAAGTCATTATATCTATACGCATGATGACCATGCAATTGCATGAACAATTGATTCCAAATATTCCTTTTATAGACCCTACACCTGGCTGAATCTGAATCTAAACTGTCATTTTTGCATCCTTTTACATGGAGGGCACATGCAGCTTAGTCCCATTACTGATGTCTAAACCCTTTGGAGAAAGAAACACGTATCCTTCACACTACTAAATGCTCCAAGAAAAGGCATTCTGTTCATCTACAGATAGAAAGAAATGTAAAAAGAATCTACATGACAATTCGGGGAAATTGGTTTTGTCCCTGGGTTATATGGTTTTGTTCACTATTTGTAGATTCCAGTCAGACATAATCTATTTTATTCCACTGAGAGGAAAAGAATAGGAGATCTGTTATCTTCCTGAAATTGTTTATTGTTCAGAAAATGCTTCTAACTGGTATCCATCGATGCTATAGAATTACATACACACAATGCGAACTACAAGTATGCATAAATCATACATTGTTTTTCAAATTATGAAAGACTTCTTGACTTCTTGTTTTGCTCTGTTGATTTTCTTTGCTGACAGGACAGATCTCACCTTTCAGGCACCTCTTTTAACAGCACTTTGCTAATCTATGGGTAGTTTATACACTTTTTTGTCTCTTTGAAAAGGTTTTCTGCAATGTGGTCCACATTCAGAGCTGTATTTCAAAGTGCCACTTTAATCCTTTTTATCTTTCCATAACTTAAGAGTATTGGTCGTTGCTTGGTTATTCTGGTCACATTTCACTGTTCTTCACTGAAATCTCAATAGAGGAAGAATGCTTTAGGCAAAATGAACTCCGAACTTATGTGTCATCAAAATCTTAATGTACGTATATTGAACACAGCCTGCACAGCTTAACCTAAAATCATGAGAAACACATTCACATTATAAAGTTTTCACCAGAACACAAATGGAAAGTTCTGTGAAGGAGAAATTCCATTTCTCAGTGTTATTTCTTACGACCCTAGGTACTTACTAAACCTAATAATAAAACCATCTGAAAATATTTATATAAAATCCAAGAATGGCAATGTAGAGAAGATAACAATAAGAACGTTTTGCTCCCTCCAGTAAAAACCATAAAGCTTTTTACTGTCCATAAACTATTAAATGATTTGGCTTTCCACAATTGCAAAGCTAGGACATTGTCTTTATTTCATGTGCCACATCTGAATACTTACAGGTCATGGTAACAGCATAAAAGTTAATGTGCATACTCTTTTTTAAATACCATTACTAATCCAAGGAAGTGATGCCTGTCATAAAGGTATGTTTAAATTAAAAAGAAACATTAGCATGAGTTTAAGTGTCCTTTTGTGTTTCATTCCTTTAATACTTCATCCTGCAGCATTTGTCAGAAAACTACTTGTTTTCTAAATTAGCCATTTCTGACATAGGTACTTCAGCTTATACTTTTCACATATATCCCCACATCATTATTACATTAAATCACCATTTCTGTAGAGGATTTTGTCTTCTCCGCTTCACCTTCTGCATTACTTATCAAACCTGCTGCTCTCTTCTGGTACAGATCAATTTCTCACAGCTTAATGCTCAAATCATTATCTTAAAATTCCTAAAATGCAGCTCCACCATGGCTTAGCCACTTTTGCAGCTTTTAAAATTGCTGCTTATTAATGTTAATCATGTTAGAATGCTGGCTTTTCTTAACTGGTATAAGAGATTAAATTTTTAATCTGAGTTTTTTTTCTCCCCTCACAAATTTCCAGAAAATTGCTAGGATTAAAATACCATAAAGATTTTCTTTCAACTCATGTGAGCCTGTAGCCCAGATTGCTAAGAAGACAATCTTTTATCCAATCCAAAAGACATGTGTGCAGACTGATGTAAATCACAATCTGTAATACACATGTGTCCATTCCATCAGGACATTTGCACATTTTGCATGCTGTGGTTAATAAAAATGCAAGAACTATGTTACAAGCCACTATTTCTTCCCTTTAACTTCATCCTGTATGTGTGTCAGCACCCATCTTTCATACAACTTTTATGTGTCAGCCTAGGTGAAATATATAAGGCTTCTAAGCAGTGCAGATCCCAAAGAGTAGTGAAAGCTGGGTCTCCATTCAGAAGAATAAAGGTGACCCTACAGAAGAAGCTGAACCAACCTACTTCGTTGCAACTAATTACCTAGGGGAAAGGAGGTGGGTAAATGACCTCTTTACCCTCAGTGCCCTCTAAGACAAGCACTATCTCCACCTGTGTTCACACAGCTGGGACTGGAAGAGATAAATGTGACCTCTTCGCAGGTAAGATGTCAGCCAGTTTAAGTAGCAGCAGTTTTGAAGTTTGAGGAAGGATTTTATTTTGCAACCTGGATTTTGGGACTAAGCTGAGCACAAGTGCATTATATCAGGTATTTCTGATTCCTCATGAGAATTAAACATAGCATATTTGCAAAATTCTGTAGCTTTTGGTCCTCTTAAAAAACACATGTCTCGGTACTTGCAATTCATGTTGCTCCACAATCTCTTGTCTAAGGGGTCTTCAAGAAGGAAGATGGGGCTAGATGAGCAAGTCTGGGACATTAATCTGTCCTTCATTTTTAGGTTAATTTAAATTTGAAGAATTGTACAGAGACATTCTAGTCTCGCTGACCGTTAACTTCTCTTAGTGACAGGCAAAATCTCAGATGTCCGTTTTAATTTTCTATATCAGTTAGCAAGGTTTGATACCTGCGGTCCTTGGTTGTGATAAACAGCTTTTATGCTGTCACTCACTTGAGTGATTTTGTTTTTTCCTCTCCAAATATCAACTCCAGTTCCAACACTGCACTCAACTGCAAAACTGCTTTAGGCTTCAACTAAAACAGGTTTGGGCCCCAGGATATGAAAGAAAGTGATTTTGATCAATTGCCCTTCTAGCCAAAGAACACTTTCATACAGGTTCTGCCAGGCTATATTTTAGTGCCCCTCCTCTATGTGATGCTGAGAGAGATAATAACACAATTTGGGCTGTTGTGCTATCAAGATGCAGATGACACAGCTCCATGCTTCATTTTCATCAAACCCAGATGGTGTGGCATCTTTGCTTTGCCTGTGCCTGGCAGAGATTAATACTTAGATAAGGGCAAGCCGACAGAAGCTTAATTTGGACAAGATGGAGGAGGTGCTATTGTGTAAGGGAATATAGGGACAATCTTTCTTCTTTTCCATTTCCCATTTGGGAGGGTTTTGACCCGGAGTGAGTTTGGGTTCCTGTTGCTATTTGAAATCGCAGGTGGCTTTGAGGATCCAAGATAACATTTCATATCTGCTTTGGTTAGACATCTATCACATTTCTTCTTGGCTTCAGACAGTGCCACCTCCATTCCATGCCTTTGTAAATTCTAGACTTAATTATTGTGATGTGCTCTATATGGGGCTACAGATGAGGACCAACTGGAAACAATAGTCCGTGTTGAAACCAGCTGCTTGCCTGGCTGGCAACGGGAGCCACTAAGCACATGCTAGACAGCTTCTCTGGCAAAAAATCTGTCTCCCTCCCCACCAAAAGAGTGGTTCCCTCCCTATTGAATCTGGCTCCTGTACTGAATTAGTGTGAAATGTCCTGGGTCCTATCTTCTTGAGGAAACATCTCCTGCCAAGTGAACGCTCAAAGCAATTTCTGAGAATATAATGTTAGAGCTCTAGAATTAAACAAATAGGCAGTAGCAATGCTTTTAAAACAAACAGCTCTCAGCTTTAAAATTGGCTTCCCCAGCTACTCCAACAGAGCCCAAATGTGTTAAACTTGGCACAGTAAATGAACCTTCACTTTCCCCTAGCTTTGTATTATCACCATTCTTATCACAAAGGACTGGTTTGGGAATCTCACAGTAATTGCATCTGTATTCATGAGCTTTTTAACATCATCATTAATATAGCACCAGAGCCATGGGCTTCCCATGCAATTACACTTAACTGACACCAAGAACTTGATCTAAGCATCCTTTAATTTGGATTCTTATTTTAAAGATTCCATCCATGACCCAATGCTCTTCCAAACATGTGAATCAGATAAGAACTCTCAGGATTCAATATTTTTCTGACCTGCCTCCCAGGTCAGAACAAGTGGTTTGGAAAGCTCAAGAGTAGCCTTATTTATTATGTTTCAGCATTTCTTTTTCCAGTTCTAGCTAAAACAAGGACCTTCGGAGAAGAATTCTTAGGATATTTAAATATTCTTTTCAAGTTCCAGAAGGACTTTATGTTTCGTCCTATGATAGGAAAGATCTGTCACTTCTCATTGCAACCAAATCATCTATTACAGGAGAAAGCTTAAATAGAATACCACAATCAAAAATCATACTACAATTAAATACAAAAATACTGAAAAATCTTTTCTTTTAGATAGACTTTCTTATATGCATCCATGTCAGATAATGCTATCCACCATCAGTAGTGAAACTGCCAAAAAAGTGTAACGTACTGAGAACTAAGCTAAAACTTTATGAGAGTAACAATGACAGAATCTGGTTTTTATGATAACAGACCAAGAATCAAATTCCCTCTCCCATTGCTCCTGATGGCCAGCCCAGATCTTGTTATCTGGATATGACATCTCTGTTTCAAATGTCCTGAGTAAATGTAAATTAGACACAATTTATAATTCTTGGAAGGGAAGAATTTTTCTTTAATTCCTGCACAGGCTACATACAACAATAATGATTTAAATTCCTAAAGATACACAGGTGCTTGGATGAAAAAGGAGACATTTTGATTCCTTGGTCTCTACTTTGTTTAATTGAATTTTACTGAGCATTTTAAATCGGCTGAGACTTTTGATCAACTGTACATCCGCTGTCACTTCCAAGAGATTTCACAACACTACAGACCTGAATATCTATCTGACAGACATATTTTTGAATCTACTAACAGTTCCTTTCCAAGATATTTTCATCAAAAATGTAAAACCTTATAAAAAATTCAAATGTTTAGATTCAGTTGAGGCCCTCAACTAGAATAATATCATCTCATATCTATATGGCATGGTAGTTTTTATTTGGGGACTTCAAACACTACAGGGATAATGATTTCAAAGGTTCTAGCTCCTTTTTAAGAGGTAACTGCACTACTCTTGATTTTGATCTGTCACCACCTTGCCACAGTATGATATTCCAGGTTTCTTGTTTTGAGTAAATGTATTTTTTTTATCATCGCAGCTTGATAAAACAGAAGCCCATTTTGAACAATAAAGCATAAGTAATGTATTTCTATTTTTATATGTTTTCTTGGATATGATTGCAATTTATGAGAAAAACCACTATAATTATGAATGCAAATGATCTCACAGTTACTGCAACAGATTTTGTTTATATATGTTAAACTATGCTGAGAAAGACCCGGCTTTGATCTGGGAAACTCATTAACGTCTTTGCAAAACAGCAATCAGAACATGGTGTACAGCAGCAATAGTGACCATGGTTCACTAGGACGTGACTCAAGTCATGTTAGCTTTGAAATTCAAACATCTTCTTGTAATAGTACACAGGAATGGATCATGGGGAAGCTAGTAAGGTTTTTTAATAAAATTGTTTTAAATCACAGAATCACAGAATAACCAGGTTGGAAGAGACCCACCAGATCATCGAGTCCAACCATTCCTATCAAACACTGAACCATGACCCTCAGTATCTCGTCCACCCGTGCCTTAAACACCTCCAGGGAAGGTGACTCAACCACCTCCCTGGGCAGCCTGTTCCAGTGCCCAATGACCCTTTCTGTGAAAGACTTTTTCCTAATGTTCAGCCTAAATCTCCCCTGGCGGAGCTTGAGGCCATTCCCTCTTGTCCTGTCCCCTGTCACTTGGGAGAAGAGGCCAGCACCCTGCTCTCTACAACCTCCCCTCAGGTAGTTATAGAGAGCAATGAGGTCTCCCCTCAGCCTCCTTTTCTCCAGGCTAAACAACCCCAGCTCTCTCAGCCATTCCTCATAAGGCCTGTTCTCCAGACCCTTCACCAGCTAGAAGTATGTGTTTCTAGCCTGATACTAAACCCATTATAATTTATTAAAGCAATAGAGCCATGATTTCTACCAAGAAAAGGCAGAAGTTCCAGTGAAGGCTGGTGGTGCATATCCATACCCTGTGAAACTAAAAAGAGCAAGTGCACAAGCTTGAGCATTCAGCCCTTGACAGCCACACTGCATTCTCCTTTGTAGTGGTTTGGACTATTCCCCTTACATCTCTTCGTAAATGAAGCTTGGGTTCATCCTGGGGTTAGCTTCCCACCAAGGGGCAGTATGGATAAGGGCATACCATGTTTAGCTCTCTCCATCCATCCCCATCCTCCAACTCAGGAGACCTCATACTCTCACACGCAGCCCAAAATATTCACACAGCACTCCAGGGCATGTGTAAACTCTCCATAAATCAGTTATTAAAATCCCACTCTTGAGGCTGTACAGCGGTTTCCTCCTTAGCAGTCTGGCCTATGGACCCAGTCCTGATGACAAGTGTTATTAACACCACGTCAACAAATGTTTGAGGAGCACCAGGGAGCCATCCTGGGCCTCACAGACAATTGTCCTTTCAGCATGTAAAAAGATGGGAGAGCCAGCCAGATGCCCCAAAAGAAACATCAGGACATTGCACCATCCACAGGCCATATTGGTAGCACCACATAAGTTCAAGAAACAAGAAAGTTATCCTGAGAGTCCCAAAGCCAATATCTAAAAATACATTCATTGTCTTCATCTTGCCCAAATTCCTGATATCTATCCATGTTTCAATATTTAACATTTATAACTAGCCCAGGTGAGTTTAGAAGGATCTAGTTATGCCTTACACAAGACATAGTGAGTATCTGGGTGATCCAGCCCACAGGAGCAAGATGGGCTCATGACCTGGAAGAGGAAGGCAAGCAATGTGGCATGAACAGCGTCATCTTCAGCTGCCTTCAGTGTTTTCCCAGAACTCACCATCACGCAGATGGGCTTCTACAGTGTGGTGGAAAGACATGCATGCCCCTCTCACAGTAAATGTCAGAACCACTCCCAGATGTGTTGGAGGAGCAGACTGGCAGAGCAATTTGGGGTAGTGACCCTCTGTGCCTCTCAAAGGCAACCTCCTCCCTCCAGTAGGACATTTGAAACTGTAACAGACACCAGAGTTAATAACCATTGCCAAAGAACATCTCACACTGTTAAATGCTGAAACACTTCCTAGATCTTCTGCTAGCCATAGCAGTTGGAAGCCCTGCGTACCTTGACCTGGCAACACAGAGAAATCTGGGCTATCACCTAGTAACTGAATAACAGGACTTTGAATGGAAAAGGGAAGATGAATCCTTTGCGTGTCTTCATGCTCTAGAGCCTCCCAGAAACCCCACCTGAGCATCTGGAAGGTCTGATCCCTAGGTATTGCACTCCACTCTGGGTAGCTGAGCACCAGGTTGCAGTCCACAGGGTCACTTCTCACTTTGATTGCTTCCCTTCCACCCCAAAAACCCTTTTCCCCAAAAAGTAGCCCTTCATTTCAGTTAAGCTGTACTTTGATAATTTTCCATTTGCTGGACAGCACCCATTTTTGCAAAGATGTAGCAATTGTCTGTCCAGCTGATAAATCTATGTCTATACTAACTGATGAAATGGGTTAGAGACTGTACTCTGGCCTGACAGCAACTAATCTGGTCATATTTACGCAGGACAGATTTGTCCAAACTTCCTGTGGGGAATAGTCCTTGGCCCATGCTAACTCCCAAACCTCACCCAGGCTGTGCCTGCAAGCACTAGCTCACACTGACCAAAAACATACTGAAATTATGCTGGCAAATGTCAGTAGTGGTCAGGTCCACACTACACCCTAAGTACTTTATCAGTCTAATTATGGCCTGTTTAATTCAATAAAATATGCAGTTATTTCAAGTTCATGCATGTAGGGATTGGAATGACTGTAAGTTACAGAGCAACACTCTTTCTTTATTCTATCCTTTAGAAAAATAATTTTTTTTGACCTCAGAAATAGGTTGACAACTGATCAATATTAGCCTAATCTGTTTTAATGTATATAAAGTTGAATTTCATGATAATAAAATTTTCCACGGAGCATAGGCAGGCAGCAGAGTCTCGCAAAAAGCTGTCTTATTAAAATATCAGTTTCTCAGGTAAATCTTTTGTTTAGTTGCCAAGGAATTGTTTCATTTCACTGTTTGCAATACCTTATTCTTCAATGAGAGCAGATTATGGCTGGCAGCATTCTCATGTTGGGGCAGCAGGTCAATAGGTTAATATCTTGGCTAAAGGACCTGAGTGTGCTTCACTTGGCAACACCACAGCATGCTGCCAGAATGCAGCAACAGACAATAATAGTGAGCTTAACTTCCCCAGTAACACTCCTCTTTGCCAAGGGAAGCTTTACACACAAATATCCTCAGCCTCCTTTAAATACCTGTTATTGTTCTTCTGTTGGGTTATAGCATCTACATGCAATCTTGACTCCATGTCTAGAGAAACTAAACTTTTAAGCTACATTTTTATTTTTGAAAGCAATCAGCGTATAAAATGTTCATATTTCATTTTCAAAAGTGTGGCCATTGGACGGAAAAGCACCAGCTCTTTGGCTAGCCATAAGAAGATAACATTTAAAAGCAAAAATTGTTTGTCAACACCATCTCATCACGAACTTTATCTTTTTTTCCTCCAAGTACCAGATTTACATAATTAAGAATCATTCATACACTTTGTTTTTAAATTTTAATTCACCTTAAACTCTCCAAAACAGAGTGTATATACTTTACTTGAATGGAGACTTGGAGAGGTTCTGAATATGCTGATGAATGCAAAATGCATTACATTTATACTGATTGCACCAGGCTCATATATGTATGTCATAAAATTATCTTGCAAGACAAAAATCAAGGCAGCAAAAATAAAAGAGGCAGCTTCAGTAAATCCAGTAAGTTCCTATCATTCTCAAAAATGATATTTTAATTATATTCAAGAAGTGATACTGCGCATGTCAAAAAATCAATTTCATTAATTTTCAAACATTTCATCCAGATACTGTATCACAAAGGTCTGGCAGCCCTTTTCTAATTACTAGTAATTAGATGAAAGAACATTTGAATTTATATTAATATGTGAACTTTCTGCATGAAGGATACAGAGCTTTCCAGCACGATGCTCAGTATTTTACTAAAGAGCTGAAAAAACCATCTCCTATTCCATGTTGTATGGCAGCTGAGGTTACTCAGTCCTTTATAAGATTGTTCAGTATTTTGCAGGATTAATTTGAAGTGGAGTTCTTGGCCATTGGTCACAGCATGCTATTTTCTGCCTAGCTGAAATCATCTTCATTCCAGTCAATAAAAACCAAGCACCTTTTGGACTTACTACATGCAGTTGCCAAGCCGTTAAAGAGGGATTTGACCTTTTTCCATTCTATAAGTGATACTTGGGTTTTGTCTGTTTATTATTCATTAAAGTCTTTGTGATGGAAGACTTTGCCACAAAGGAGGAGAAAATAATTGAAGGTTTTATGGTATGCTATGGCATGATGTACAAGCAATGAAGGAAATCTCAAAAACAACCAAACATATAAATGTCAGAGAGCTTCCATTCAAACACAAATCTCACCAGAATAAATCAATGGTTATTACTAATCAGATTCTGAAATAATCTTGAAGAGTAAAGGTGTGCGTTGGATTAAAGCTACAGGGAAGAAAAATGAGACAGTGTCATGTTTACAGATTCTACAATGGTAACAAAGAAGCTTCAACACAGTAAAGCCAATGGAGCAGCTGAGAACAAAAAAGCAATGTCTCTGGATAGATTTAGAAAAACACTGAATTTAATTTTTTTTCACAGCAAACAAGATGTTCTCTGGCAAATGATATGAATCCTTTGTCAAGGCTGTCCAGATGGCCTTTGCAAATAAAATACCACACACAGCAGTGACATACTTGTTGGACAGATAACTTACAGATTTGGAAACAGCCTGTTGGAGAGCTTCTTCATTAAGCTAATAATGTTTCTGGTTATTTGGTTACAAGAAGCCAAGGGCCTGGTGACAATTTCACAAAAAGGAAAGTTTTAGCTGCTATGACAACCTGGACAACTGTGTTTCTCCTCATGACAGCTCGTCTGAATTATATAAAATCATGAACCCAGAGCAAAAACAAGATTCTAGAAAGGTCACTTAAGAAATGTAAAACCATACCTGAGAGATTACAAAGAATCTAACACAATGATTCTGTTACCCTTTTCATGAAACAAGATTGAGAAGCTTGTGAGAGGTGTTGAAAACTGCTTTGGTTATTGCTTAGAAGCTTTTTTAGAAAACCCTTTTTTTTTCCACAAAGTAGGTAAAAATTAAGTCAACTTTCTTCAAAACAGGAGTTCTTCAGATGCTTCTATTGGCAACTAAATGGTCCCAACTCAGATAAAAATGCAGTAGATGCTACAGAAGGGAGAAAAAAGACAAACACAACAAATATCCAAGAAAAGTAAGGCCTTTCAAAACATGGTTTCCTATTCTGTCAGCAGTTGGTCCGGGTCTTTTTTACTTTCTTTTTCTAGTTATATACCAGGGAGTCTAACAGTTCAAATTTTCTATCACATCCCATTGGCTTCCTCCAACATCCCCATAAAGCACCCCACAAATATAGTAATTTTAAAATTGCCTTCCTTTGTCCACTGATATAGTCACTCCATCATAGAAGGCCACTAGGTTCGTCAGGCAGGACTTGCCTTTAGTGGAGCCATGCTGGCGACCTCAAATCCCCTCTCTGACCTCCACGTGCCTTAGGCTAGCTTCTAGGAGGATCTGTTCCATGATCTGCCCCAACACAGAGATGGGGCTGACAGGTTGATAGTTCCCAGGGTCCTTCTTTCTAAATTTTTTAAAATGAGTGCAATGTTTCCCTTTTTCTCAGTCACCAGAGACTTCCCTTGACAACCATGCCTTTTCAAATACCATGAAAGTGGCTTGGCAACTATATCAGCCAATTTCCTCAGCAGTCTTGTCAGGTCCCATAGACTTATGTATATTCACGTTTCTCAGGTGATCTCGAACTTGATTTAGTCTTACAGTGGGAGAGACTTTGCTCCCTCAGTCCTCATCTTGCAGTCCACCCATTCAAGAAGTGTGGGAAGAGAGAATGCCTGTGAAGACTGAGGCAGAAAATTTATTGTGTACCTCAGCCTTCTCCTGGTCTATTTTTACCAGTTTACCAGTCTGGTTTATCAGGAGGGTACACTTTCTTTTTTTTGCTGACATACCTGTAGAAGCCCTTCTTTTTATTCTTTACACCCCTTGACAATTTCACTTCCATCTGTGGCTTAGCATTCCTGACCCCATCCCTACACAACCAGGTAGTGTCCCTGTACTTTTTCCAGGACACATGTCCCTGCTTCCACTGCTTCACTTTAAGTTTGACCAGCGGGTCTTGACTCAGCTGTGCCAGTCCCTTGCATCCTCTTCCTGATTTCTCATACCTAGGAATCGAGAGCTCTTGCATTCTACAGAAAGCACCCTTAAGAAGTTCTCTTCAGTGCATTCCAGGAGCCTCCTGGATTGCCTACAGCTATCTTCTTGGTAAAGTAACAAAACAAAATATTATTCTGTGAGGTTTTTTCAAAGCAATTTTATGAAACGCAACATTTCAGAGCAGTTTTTCTACAGATATAGCAATAAGGAGAAAATACTGAAAGAAATCAAAAGTCTGAAAATGAACCCATTAGATAAGACCACTTATATCTCTTGCTTTCCACCTTCAAGGCCTGGCATGAAACAAAATTTACCCATGTAGAGCCTAAAAGCACCTTCCAGATTTCAGTCCATATTCTTAAGGTGCAAGACCAGCACTGGCAGACACATAAATTAATTATACTTAATTTATTGAACAATACTGCTAATGTGTTATCACTTGAATAAAGATCTGCATGTTAGAGGTTGCTTCTATCTCCTCCAATGAATCTAACCAACTGGTTGTAATCCATTGCGTAAGAGTTAATCCCTTTGAATATGATTCCCTGCATTTCTAGTTAATCCACTATAGTCTACAAATGGGTTCTCCACGTCGTGTCTAACATCATAGTATGCCAATGTAAAAGTCCTCTAGTTAATAAATAACTCAAACAAGCATTTAGCTGAAAAGCCATTTAACATCAGCTGTAATAAGTGACAAAGAAAATTATGATAGAGAACATCTCTTCAAGAAGATGAGAGATGACTGAGAAAGGGAATCTGATTTGTAATGAATGCAGTATGACTGCTTGTTTACAGTGAGTGCTGCGTTGTAGCTAAAGGGGTTGCATGACAACCATGCAGTGTCGCTGTGGCAGCTTCCATTTCCCTAATAACATTGCACCCTTCCTAGTATTATTCTATCATCTATAACACATATAAAGGAGTGCATATAATTTTCAATAATATGATATAATCATATGGGCCTCTACAGAGGAATAGATTACATGAGCGAGACACTAATTTTCTATCAAAAAAAAAATAGAACAAGATAAGATATACAAAGATACATCTAACACTGTTTTCACTTGCTTCTTAATGACTGCAGATCTTCAGTCTGGTAAAGCCTTACTTTGAAAGGAACTGTTATTTTGGTTTTTTGCGGCAGTTATCTTAGTGTAAACACAGACAGTGCTATACCCATTGTGAAACCAAATGGAAACAACTGAAGCTGGTAAGAAGAAGTTTATAATCTAAGGTCCATTATCATCATACAGGGCCTGCTTTTCCCCTTTGAAGTCAGTGGGACTTTGTCATTGTCATAAATGGAAATATAATCAGATTCTTAGTCCATGTGAGTAGATTTGCTATGTACTACTCCATCACAGAAACAACTACTTTGAAACCCTTTGAGCTGATCAGGCGTTATTTTGAAGGGCACATCCGTAAATCACACGCTGTATATATCCCCCACTTCCTATTTCAGATAAAAAGCAGATTACACTGAGATTATACAAATATTACTGAAGAAAAGAAAATGAGTGGGGCAATCTGGAAGAACATGGTAACTATGCTTAGATTTTGGCAGCTGTAGCAGTGAAATAAAAAGAGGAATTAGGCTTAGGATAGACCTGACAAACTTGTTGTCAAATTGGAAATGGGAATAGAGTGATATGTGTGATGATTTGCCTTTGACACAGAAGAAAACATTTGACTTTTGATAATCAGATAATCAGCTAATAAAGCCTTGGGCTGTGCTAATTTGTTGGAATGGAATGTGTTTAGACAGGGTGATGAACATGTTTTGATAAGACATTTGTGAGATGGCACAGTTGTGATTCCAAGGAGCTTGGTAAGATATTTGTAAATTCACTCTAACCCTAACAATATAGTCAGTGAGGAGATGATGTAAATACAAATTAATCTGATCTCTAATCAACTGAGTATAGGATCTGAGTGTATTTTGCAATACATGGGCATATGTGAATTTAAATAATGTATAAATCAGATTGCATGTTTTATAAAAATACAAAATTTGCAGTGATTCTCTAAGGAAAGGTAAGATGTGCAGTGAAAGTAGACGGATCATTTAGACGCATGTGGCTGTGTGTGGAAAAGAGGTGTGATGTGAGAGGACAGGGTAAAAAAGCATTGGGTGTGAGAGACTGAGTAGGAGGATAAAAGATGTAGGAGATAAAAGGGTTGAGAGAGGAGGGAGATAGACAAGGGAAAATGTATGTCTGATCTTAAAGATAAGGGTAAACAGATTCGGTTCAGAACAGTAAGCAACAGGAAGCCGAGCTGTGATTCATAAAGCCAATGCAACAGGAGAGAAGATGACACAGAAGCCTAATTTTGAAGAGATTATTGGACAAGTTAAGTGAAAGAAAAGGAAAACACTGAAGAGAAGGTTATAAACAAGCAGCAGACTATATACAAAGATATTAGTAGGTACTAGTCATAAAGCAAACATATTTCTATCTACCACTACAAATTTATAGGAATACTCCATTTGAGTGTGATTACTTTTTTAAAATAACACCAACTAAAGGTGACTTCAGCCATGGATTAATCCTTTGCCAAACTTAGTTTTTAATTAAATGTATTACTGTCCTATAGGAGTGCATAAAGGAGTAAACTCAAAGTTGCTTTGTTCTGCTTTTTTTTAAAATGGGAAAACATTTTTTTTCCTTTGGAATTTTAAGTTTTCTATTACTTGATTTAGCCCAAGGCAAATAATTTTTATGGCTGAATTATAAAGTTCTTGAGAAACAGGTTTATAACCTAAGTGCAGACAATCTTCAAAAAAAGCATTAAAACCACCAAATCAAATTAGAAAGCAAAGATGGGCTTGAACCCAAACCTCAGAGCTAGCCACTCCATTAACTTTTACATACACTAGACTCAGATTCAGTCTTTGTAACACTAACTCATCCTTGCCATAAAATCCCATTACTGATGTGAAAATGGAGAGCTGAACAAGTGTGTAAGCAGTTGCAGCATCGGGACCTAAAATACCGTGACTAAAATGTGAGAAGTGGATTATAAAAAGACATTTCTGAATGTTTCATTTGATGCCAGTTTGTATTCAAGATGATTAAAGATTAAACATTTTCTGATAAATATATGTAAACCAAGGATAGAATGTCTTCACTCATCATTTCAGGGCAATTCATACATGGAAGAAACCTGTGCCTCTGTGTGAACCAGAGAGAAAAAGATGCGTAGAAAAACTAGACTAATGCCATTCACACTATGACAGAAAATAACGTTAATGTACCAGACTCTGTTAGATTTCCTAGGCCTTTAGAATTCAATAGCAACAAAAAAAAAATTCCCTGTGTGAGCTGCAAAATGCCCAAGGAGTGCTGAAGAAAGGTGGAAATCCTCTTCCATGGACCTTTTTAGCCACAACAGAGGCTATTCCTGGTCAGCTGTCTTTGGAGCCCAGTACACTTTTCTTTCTGTGTAAAAGGAGGAAGCACTGATATTTGAGACATGAGCTTGCTGAAATAAATCTTGGTATATGGATTAGTGGTTACAAGGTAGGCTGAGGTGATAAAAGCAACCTTAATCATTAGTCTTGTAATTTATCACATACCATCTTCACTAATGTATATAGTCTATCTGCATTTAAATGTTTAATTTTTCTTTCAGAGAATGGAATTTCTTTAAAATACAGTAGCTACTAACATGCTGTGCCTGCATTTGTGGTAAGTGACTTGTTAATCTGACAGGAAAACAAATGGAAAAAACACCACAGTTGGTTGGTTAGTTCATTGGTTGGTGGTCAGTCCGAATCATCTTTCCAGCATACAATTGAGAATGAGCATTTCCTCTCTGCAGATTCACAGAAATTAACTAACAGACAATGCTAATCCCAAAGCAAGAGAATCATCATTTTAATGCACTAAGTGTAATTTTTTATGTATGTGCTCTCCGAGTATCTGCTTACTGGTTTTCACTTACAGAATTAATCTTGGCTTCTGAGACAGAGATTTAAAAAAAAAATGTATGCATATGCTTCTGCAACCCCCCTAGTAAGCTACCATCAGCAGGTAATTTCTGTTTTCAAAACCAGATGTATTTTATTTTAAAACCTATATTGTCTCTCAGTCAGCTGCTTCAGGACAGAACCAATTTATCTCAAGGACTGTCCAGCAGCTTGAGAGTTTTAACAATCAGAGAGCACTGTTAGCTCTCCCCTTCCCCCTTATTCTGGGAACTTCTCTAAAAGAAAAGAGCAAAGGGGACTTAATGTGATACCCATAAAATATACATCCCAATCAATGAAGGAAATGCATAAGTATTGCATAGGATGATCCAGAGACTGCCTAAAGACAGGGAAATGAGACTGAACATAGTAACTCAGTCTGACTAGTTGCAGCCTGCCTGGTTTCCAACCTGCCTGCAGAACCGGACATGGGCAGGGGTAGGGGCAGAGGTAGAGGAAGGAAAGAACGGTGTGTACAGAGGTTGTAACAGGATTGAACCACATTTTAGTGCATAGTATTACAGAACAATAATCACAGAAGAGAAGGGGAATGTCTGGAAAAAACTCAGAAAACAGTGACGAGAGAGTGTGCAGTATGATACTGGTAGACGGATTTCCTACAGACCTAATCTCCAGACTTCAGCTGACCTTAAAGTCAGGGCTTCAGAAGGGCAGTGAGGGAGAGTGGAAGGCTCAGACTCGGGGCTGGAGACAAAGGGGTGGTGGAGGCTGAATCTGCGTATGATTTCTGAACACAGATGTAACACATTTGTAGTTAATCTGTGTGGCTGCAGACTTACAACTATGCTTGAAAACTATTTCAAACATAGTTACATCTTCAGAGTGGACAGGGATTGACTGTTGTGGCTGCACTTGGAGGATGACCCTGCCCCCAGCCCAACTCTTTTCCTTCTGCATCCTTCAGAAAGACTCCTCGTGGAGTAGGTCCTCTAACAGGCCTTTTTCCTGATGAAGCGTTAACAGTGTTTGCCTCCGCTGTGCACCAGTAACAAATTCTTCTCAAACTCTGCTCTGGAAGATGAGAGCAGCTGACACCCGCCGCTGGCTGCAGGTCATTTTCCTAGCGCAGACCCATCTTTGGGGACCATTTAACACCGCGTTTCAGCTGTCAGCCACACAGCTCTTCCTCTAACCCCTACCCAGCAGCCGCATTGCTTCCACGCAGAGGGAGCTCAAAGCGCTCCACATACAAGAAGCCGTCGGGTTCAGCTGGGTTATCACTCTGGGGCGCAGGGCAGCCTGTACAACAGGGCAATGGGGCGAGGAAGGGACAGGAGAGACCCCGCAGATGGTGAGCACCAGATCCCCACTTTGTGCCCGTCCCCAGGTGTCAGAGGGCGGGAGGGGTTGCTCGAAAGAGACACACGGTCCTCAGTGAGGATTTCACTCTCACAGCCTCCACGGGGAGCTGAGCCAGCCCCGGGGGACGCCAAGAGTCCCTCAGCCCCTCAAGAGGCTTAACGAGAGACTTGCGGCGGGGGGCAAAGCAGCGAGAGAAGGTGGGAACGGCAGCAAGAGTCAGTGAGAGGGGGCGAGGGAGGGAGAGGGCGCGGGAAGCCCCCCAGAGACGGAGAAATGCAAAGGGGGCGAGGGAGGTGGGTCTGGGCGAGCGTCACCCCCCGGCGCAGCCCCGACGATCACCGGGGACGGCGGCGGAGCCTCCGAGGGCCCCGCGCGGGGCCCGGCGCTCGGCTGGGGAGCGAGGGCGGTGTCGGAGGGGCGGGTGTCCGAGGGGCCCGTGGGGCAGGGCAGGTGGGCGCAGGTGAGCGCCTCCGCCCGGCCGGGCTCTCCCTGCGGCCGCGGGGCCGCCTCTTGCCCCGGCTCCCCCGGGCCCCCCGGGCAGCGCCCGCCCCGGCGGGGCTCGCCGCGGTTGTTTGTCGGCTCTTCCGCGCTGCCGATGTCTTGGGGGGCTGAGGAGGAGGAGAAGGAGGAGGAGAAGGAGAAGGAGGGCGGGGAGGGGGAGGGGACTGGGGCTCGGGAGACGGCGGCTCCTCGGCCTCTCTTATTGCCGCCGAGTTGCGCTCCAATTCCTCAGCGGAGCGGGAGCCGCCCGGCCGCTTCCCCGTCCCCCGGCCGGGAGTCTCGCCCGGCGGGGCAGGTGAGTGCGGGGCCCGGGGGCCGCGGGGGGACGCGCAGCCCCAACTCCGGCCGGTCCCCGCTGACGCCCTCCCTCCTCTCTCCTCTCCGCAGAGCACCCTGCCCGTCTCCAGAGCCGCCCGGCTGCGCTCCCGACGTGCCGACAGCCGACAGCATTTTTGTCTGTCTTGTCTGTCTGTTTGTTGAGGGGGTTTTTTGTTTGTTTTGTTGCTTTTGGTTGGTTTCTTTTCCCCTCGTTTTCATTTGGCTTTCTAGTCTCGCCGGGAATGGCAGGGGCAGCGGCGGCTGGAGAAGGAACAAGTGTGGGGGAAGAGAGAGGGAGCTGGAGCTGAATGACAGGATGCGAGCGACTTGAGGCACGGAAAGAAGCCAACGTCCTGCTGCCCTCGGGACTGCGAGCCGAGCTTTCTGCTCCTTGACTCCGGCTGGAGGATTTAAGACCTAGGAAGAGTTGTGCGTGAAGGGCGTTGTATTTTTTTTTTTTTAATTTTTTTTTTTTTTACCTCTTTTTCCCTACTCTCGGAAGGGAAAAATGGATTGGGGACTTCTCCTGCAGTGCGCAGCCCTCACCTTCACCCTGGCCGGGGCTCTGCGAAGCGGTGAGTGCCGGGACCGCCGGTCCCAGCCCGGGGGGGGGAACTTTCCGCTGGAGGAAGGGGCAGCAGGTCCTTGCTCGAGGGTCGCCTGCCCTGGCACGGTCTTCCGACTTTATTTTCTGCTCTTTTGGTTTGTTGGATAGAGCAGGCTGCCCCTTCTCACTAGATCAGGACAGCAGGTTATCTTAATGCTGTTTTCTCCCATAGGCAATTAAATAAGTCTTGCCTTCAGTATTTGAAAGATAATGAACACTTTAAGGAGAAAGCTTTCCCTCCTCCCTTGTTCTATTTCTGAAACATAAGACTTCAGGTTATCATGCCCTTTACTAGCTGTGTGTCTACCTGCGGGTAGTGTTCAAAGAGAGTTCTCTCCACTACCCCCTTCCCAAATCTGCAGTTTAAGTGCAACTTGCACCGTGCCAAGAGAGAAGCTGAGCTTCTCTGCAAAGGCTCAAGACTCCCTTCCAAGAGAGAAATCCCATAACAAATGACTGATGTAGTTAGTGTACTTGCAGGCAGCCCTTGAAAACACGTCTAATTAAAAGCAGCGTGCTCCTCCTTCCCTGAACAATGCCAGAGCACCGTGAATATTTCACTGCATGATGCATTTTTAAAGACTGTCTAATTGTGGGACCGCTTGACGTTTAGCTCTCACACATGAAATGGTTCGTGTGAGTTTTCCTTTCCCGACAAATCCTGAGCAATTATTAACTAATTATCAAATATTTACTTTTGCCTGACAGGGTTTTCAATCAAAGTAATTAAAAGAAGAGAGCACCCTCCACTTACGCTGGTATATTGTTTTAATAAGGGCCCGCAAGTGGAGTGTCATGGAACAGAGAGTATTAAAATTGCCTGGTTTATGATGGAAGTTAATCTCTTTCCCAATATGTTTTGAGGAGGCTGTTTAATTTAATCAGGATGAGCTGCTTCCTCCAGTGCTGTGGCGCAGGAGCAAAGGTGCTAAAGGTGTGTGCTGAGCCCAGCTTGGGGATGCTCTGAGAGGTGCACTTTGCTCACCCTCCTGGCCCAGGTGAGGGGTGTGATCAGCCACCTCCCTGGCATCCACGTTAATCAGGACTGCCTGTAGTCCTGCACCCTTTGAGAGGTGGGAGGGAGGCACCCACTCTTGTTGATAACTTCTCCCCTTTAAAAGAAAAGGAGTAGGGTGGGTTGTTGGGCAGAAGCCTCCACCACGAGTGGTCAATGTGGTAGCCCTGCTGGTGTCACCAAGGTTGTTAAACTGTGTAACTATCAGACCCGCTAGTGCCACCTTCACCTATATGGAGTACTAGTGTCCACTAAATTAATTCATTAACCTTATTTAGAACTAATGGTCCAAAGTCATTAGAAACTGCTCTTAATCAAGTGTGAGAGAGATTGCACAGAGCCAGGGAGTCTAACAGACTGCATTATCTTATTACACTGTCACTTTCCCAGAAGTCGCAGATTAAGGCACGCTGGTGGTAGTGAGTCCATCTCGGTGTGCTCTGAAGTGACTCTGTCAAGTGACTAGAAGCAGCACTGCTTTATTTCAGGCATTTAACAGATGCCAGACTCTGCCATGTTGTTTGCAGGGTTGGAGTGTGCTTAATGAGACAGGATCACTTTCTGAGTGTGCTTACACAGGGAGGAAAAGGCAAGATTCCCTGAGAGCCTCAGACAGCGGATTAGCAAGATCACCAGTGACAGCTTTTGAGCTTTGAGCTGCAGCGCCTTTTGTTCTGGTCAAACAGCCTGTTTTGCAAAGGCAAAGAAGAAACAAATAATAAGAAAGCCTTTCACAGCAACATGCTGAGCAATATCTGGGTTCTGACCATACAGCTGAGCACGTATCATCTCCTTCCCTCCTAATTTATGGCAAATAATTTCTATAAAGAGTGTAGCTTTATGCATTTTTGATGTGCACTTCCTCATTCACTTCCATTTGACCTGTTTTTCCTGCAATAAAATCGTGTACATTTATAAATTCATGCTCAGAGCAAGGAATGCCATTTTACTTTCACAGGGAATGTTTTAGATACAGCACTGCAGCCTGTGTAAACCGTTATTGGGATGTAGTGATATATAGTCTTGCTATTTAGTGTGGTCATTCTTCCTGTCAGTGGTTTTCTGTCAAATTTTATTGCTTAAAATCAACCAATCAATGCGTGGAGAAAGTTTTTAGTCCCTGAAGGTCTATAGAAAGAAATCCATAGTAGTAAAAAAACCTGCACTGGACAGTGAAGTCACTGACCATATAGCTTGGCTTCCTTGTCTCCTTCTTACTTTTTCTATAAACCTTAAACTGCAACCCTGGCAATGCTAGCCAAAGGAGCAAGATGCAGCATACTGCATTTCACATTTCACTTGGTGATTTCTTGAAACTTTTGCAACTCTTTTGTTATTAGAAATAGATTTTGTTGTTCTGAGAGGAGGAAGGGACACAGAGAAGAGGAAAGGATGTTGTTCTGCTTCATTACTTTGATGCATCCTCCAAGCATGAACAAACTTCCTTGAAGGAATGAATAGTGGATTTCTGCTTCACTAAAAACACTTTGTTCTCCGCTAGCCTGGGTTTGAAGAGCACAGATAGTTTCAACCTGCCTGGATTTATGGACTGATAAAACAAAAAGGAGGGTCTGCTGTGAATGAGCTTGGATCCACCAAGACAATCCCGGTGGTCAGTGACACAGACCAGGCTTGTGCCATAGCTGGGTAGGGGGTCAAATGGCATCCTTTTAACTCTCTTCACAGCTTTCCTTAAAACTTCATACTTAAGATAATACCTCCTGGAGATAATTGAGGCTCAGATACCCTTCTGAAGTAACATTAATACTGTTGTGAGGATGCAGGGTTTTAACACTGTAAAAGGCACTGTTTGCCCAGGGCAAGAGGCTGTTTAAGTGGATATTGTTCAGAAACAGGGTATCTTCTGCTACCTGCTGCCTGTCCAGCTGCTGAACGTAAAGGTGGGCATGGAGAGGGAGATCTCTTTCCTTTGGTAAAATATAGCAGAGATGCCCTTGTGTTAAAGGCACAAGGACGCAGCAATAGTTGGCTTGAAGAAGCCTTCCAGCACTCGCAGGGTGGTCAGACGTTTCACTTCTTTGGGCTGAAACCGGCTGCCGGGAGGGGGGAGGACGCCTGAACACAATCCAATTTGTTTCTCTCCCCTGCAGATAAATGCGGCGACACGATCAAAATTTTAAGCCCGGGATACCTCACCTCTCCGGGCTACCCCCAGTCCTACCACCCCAGCCAGAAATGCGAGTGGCTGATCCAGGCTCCGGAGCCCTATCAGCGGATCATGATCAACTTCAACCCCCACTTCGACCTGGAGGACCGCGACTGCAAGTAAGTGTGGGCTCTGCGCTCCGGAGCGCTGCGGCGCCACCTGCCGGCCGGCTCCGCGCATCCCCCCGCGGCCGCCAGGGTCTCTCCGCGCATTCCCCCGCGGCCGCCAGGGTCTCTCCGCGCATCCCTCTCCCGGCCGCCAGGGTCTCTCCGCGCATCCCCCCGCGGCCGCCAGGGTCTCTCCGCGCATCCCTCTCCCGGCCGCCAGGGTCTCTCCGCGCATCCCTCTCCCGGCCGCCAGGGTCTCTCCGCGCATCCCTCTCCCGGCCGCCAGGGTCTCTCCGCGCATCCCTCTCCCGGCCGCCAGGGTCTCTCCGCGCACCCCCCGGTGGTCCCTGTCGCTGCTGAAGCGCTGTGGCAAGAAGGCGCACAGCAGAGCATCCTTCGGGGCAGGGAAGGGGAGAGGTTTTAAAAAGGTCTTTGCAACCTCTTTATGAAGTGTATTTGAATTCTGCTTGCCTGGTGGGAGAGGCAAGTGGATGATGGCAATGATGTGCGTTGTGGTAATGTGATTAGGGTGAGGCATCATTGCGTGTTTGCTGGCCTGCATGATTTTTGAGTAAGACTCTAGAGTTTCAACAATGTGGTTTCCTCTTATTTTGTATCCCCACAGCTACAAACGGTCTGGCAGAAGCAAGCAATTTATAAATTGCCAAGTCCTCTTAACACAGAGTTAGTCTGGCATCACTCGCCCGTTAAGAGGCAGTGGACTGCAGAACTGACAGTCATATTTCCCCCTTTCTCTCTTTGCTGCTGATTTATAGACAGTAACTCTTCTTCCCCATCCTCCTGCTCTACCGTAGTGCCCTGGAAGAAGAAATAGCATAGCTGAGGCTCCCTTTGCTCCCCTTTGCTTGCATTCCCTTTAACCATCTATTTCCAAGAATGAGAAAGGAGTGTCAGGAGCATCCCAGAAACTGTTCTCCACTTTTCCCCAGATCTGTAAGACGTATAGATTGCATAAGGCAAGACATTGTCAGGTCATCCCCCTCTTCAACATGCCCTCTAAATTCAGCCTGCTTATTTCATGAAGAAAGTATTTTTGTGATTCATTATTTAAAAATGTCTTGTGTATCATCCCCTTCTGACAACAGCAAGGGAGAGTTATTGTTCATTGATGGTACCGGTTAAGGCTTTCTCTGCATGTCAGAAAGAGATTAAACTCAGTAGCTGTTGGTGTTTGACATTTCATGGGAGTATTTGAGATTTTACAGGCTTTGGTCCTGTAAAATAATGCTCAGCGTCATCAGGAGTTGTTGTTACAGACCATGAGGTGTAAACTGTTGGATTTGGAGAGAAAAAAACTGTATGCAAGCACTTAATTTTTACTATGCAGATCTTTGTTCCTATTATTTAATAAATTGATTACTTAGATCACCATTACTGATTTCCCTTGAAATTAAGTTCTTTAATGATGCAGTGTGGTGCTTAGTTGCTTTTTTGGTGTTTTTCATGGTCTATTTACATCAGCATTTCAGTGTCATACTTAGGTGATAATGCAGGAAAACCCTATGCTCATGAAACTGAACTGTCTCTCAGTTAAAATGAGATTTTACTGTGATGTTGGAGCGGCAGCTCATATTCACACCATATGTTCACACGCTGACTTCCCATTCTTTAATTTTTAATTTGTTGTAGTCAGGCAATGATACACTTCCTTGTGTCTTCTTGATACAGGTTTTGCTTTTGTTCTGTGGGCCAGTGCTATTGCTTTAAAATGTTTGTCTCTCTCCCTTTGTCTCTTAGATAGAGATTAGGAAATTAAATCAAGCATATTTCAATGTCAAATCCTTTTTGTTCCTTGCTAGAATACATGTTTTTCCAATGCTGTAAAACCAACGTGGTCTTTGACAGCAATAAAGTGGTGTACAGCATACTATTATTTGAAGAACAAGTAATCTTTGTGGCAGAGTGTTGTGCTAAAAAGTGCTAGACTGAGCTGAACTGGGTCCAGGAGAGGGATTGACTCCCTCCCTCTGTCGCTCCCTTCTCAATATGCATTGTCCACTCTTCCCCCTATATTATTTCTTCCTTTGAAAGGGGCCCCAGTGCAGTAATAAGATGGTAGTGAGTGGAAGGAAGTCTCTAAACAGGGTTGTTTGCATTGTTTTTGCAATGTGCAATGGTAATGAGTTTGCTGTTATTTGGTCTATGTTGAAATGCTAATCTTCTATTCTTTGCTAAATTACTCAGCTGCTACTGCCCTTATATTTAATATTGCTCTTCTTAACTTGAGAAGAATCCTATTTGTGCCAAAAAACTTAGGACCAGAGTAACAGAAAACTATTTCAGCAAAAGGAATTTGTCAACAACCTCTATGGTTTGAAATTTCAGTGTCTACTTTCAAAATTCACATTCCTTGTACCAACTATTGGGTACAACAGGAGATTAACGCAATAAGACATATCACAGATTTTTTTGTTTTGCAGCTAAGTAATTTTTGATTTCTTAATATACTTAGTTTATTTGCAACTCAGTATCAAATCTAGAAATGTGCAATTTAGGTTACACTCTAGTTTATTGAAAGGTTTAGCACTGGAAATTAATAAGCACTTAAATATGAAGTGCAGATAGAAAATGAGAGATAGGGGAATTCATGTCTGGGAACAAAAAATGCTCCATAAATTAGAGTAGACTAGAGGAGAAGATTAGTTTGCTGGCCTAGCTCCCAAAATCCTCTTTATAATGCTTTTCATTGCATCTTAGACCTTAGTTAGCGTTGAAAACAACTTTTAATAACAAGGACTCCCTGAACCCAGGGAGGGAAACAGTGTGTCATTGGAAAGGTTACCTTCTTGTTCTGTAGTGCTAACAAGAAAATCAAGAGACCTTATCTAACTTTTTGAAATATTACTCTATATAGGAGGCTAGATGTATTGAAATATAAAACCAGTTCTCTGAGGAGAATCAAAAGCAGCAAATTTAAGCATTAGCAGTACTGAAGCTGTTCCCAGTTAGTCTTTTTGTATGTTAGGGTTTGGAATTAATTTTAAAATTATGTCCTGGGTTTACCTACTTATTATGCTATGCTTTAATGAATAAGTATTTCTCAAATGACTCCTAACAAAATTCATATATGTATGATTTTCTAACGATCAGAACCATTTGAGTTTTAAATTTCAGGCAAACATAGTGAAAGTTCCTGTTTCTCTGGAGGCATTCCAAAGGACTCGGCTTTCACAGTTTTGAAGAATAAAGATACGCAAATAATTAAAAATATGTTCACACAAGCTAGATTCATCTAATAAAAAAATCTTCTAGCCAGAACTCCTGAACCAGCATAATAGAAATACTGGGTCTCAACAGGAAGTCTACAAACCTGTCAACCACAGATTGTTATCAGGGCATGCATAATGAAAAAACACACAGTCTCTTTTTAACTTTTAACTTTAATGAGTGTTATGCCTCATCTTCAGGAGGCCAAGTTACAGAAATTATGATTTTTTTTTAAGAGAAAAGTAGTTTCTGTTTGCCGTTTCGCCTCTTCTCAAGCAAGCCCGATAATAGCCATGCATTTTTGGAGTCAGGAACATGGTTAGAATAAATAGAAGAGACAAAACATATGGCTGCATATTAGTTAAAATGCTCCAGTGTTTGTTGCATGTGGTAAATGCTTTTCAGCACTTAGTGCAAGCTGTACAAGTCTGGTGTTGCTGAAGTATCCTACTGTGTAAATGTAGCCATCTTGAATCTAGTAAAACTTTATACCTAGATAATAAACAAGAATGTCACTGATACAGTACTTTGAATTTATGGAACTTTTCCGGTTTCCCAGCAATGCACAGTATCAGCATGATAATTTATAATGGTTTGTGACAAATGTTGCTGAGCAAAGAGGTGTGTGGTTACATTCAGATCAAATGTCATTATCTAGGGAGCAATAAAAATTTCACAGACACTAGGTTAAAAACATTAAGTAAATGAATGGAAAGCTTCAGAAGAAAAGGGCTTAAGAAAGGTGGAGGATTGGATAGAAAAGGCCCAGTAGTGGTTTCCTTACTGACAAATTATTGACTTTGTTGCCAGACTTGACTGTATTGTTTTACAAGTTTTTCATAGGTATACTGCACAATGCAGTTGTTTTATTGGCTATCATTTGTAGATGTAGAGAGTAAATATCATCCTTCCTTGACAATCATAGTGTGTATAGACAATGCTGTCAAATCATTTGGGTTGAAAAAAAATGCCCATTTTGAAAACAATTGAGTTGTAGAAGGAGAGGTGTCATAGATAATGATTCTTTATAGTGCATTAACCAGGAATTACTTACATTGATTAGATTAGAGCTGTATAGAAATAGCAGTCAGTTATAGAATACAGAGCAAAAAAAAAAAACCCTGTTTGTTTATATAGTCAAAACCAGCTCCTCCAGATCCTTGAGCATGGAAGAAGGCATAGCTGTCTAGGCATATAGAGTGAAACTGTAGCTCCATGGAACTCCTGTAGACCTTAATGATGTTAGAAATTCATCCATCCATTTTATTTCTAAATAATGTCAATGGATTTATGCTATAAATCTTTAGGTATAACAAACTGAAGCTAGTAAAATAAACAGGAGGAAAGCAAGACCTGGCTCAACTTCTCTTTAGTTCCTGCAAAGCTTAAGCTCTTATTTTTGTTTTGGTCTAAATCCTGGTTCCTGTTCTTCCATGCAGTGAGGTCTGCTTTGTGCAGACTTTGTGCCTCCTTGTTTCTCTTGTGTAGAGGTGGTTTGAGCCCTTTGGGTTGAGCCAATGGGAGTAGAAGTGCACATATCGTCACTGCCTATCTGGAAAACTGCTTGTGCGTGACATCGCTGGGCTGCCCATCAAGCCCTGCCTGTCAGAAGAGTCCTGTCAGTGGCTGCATATGCAATAGCTGCAGTCTGGCTGCCCAGAGGCACAGCCAGAGCCTAGCTTGCCAGCAATGAACTGCTCCCACAATCTGTACCTCGGACACATTGGATGTGATGCAGGGTCTGAGCCTACTGCAGCCCTGATATCATTGGAAGCGATGGGAATTCTGCCCTCTGTTTTCACAGAGCTGTCTCCTGTCGTTCATTAAGGCTGCAAGGAAGAGTGCAACACAGGCTCTGTGCAACTCATTTGTGATGGCAAACGTCAGTCAGAGCTTCTTAATTCCTTCTCCTTCTAACTCTGTTGAGCGTGGCAGGCAGTGAGGTAACTGTGGCTGACAACACCGCAGAGCTAGCAAAGGAGCAGATTCATTCAGGCCCTTGAGAGATAAGGACTGTATTTGCCCAAGGTTGAGCAGAGAAGTCTGAAGGAGCCAAAGCCTATGAGCTTCCAAACAGAAGGATGGTTTTAGTGGTCTGGCCCCATTCCTCTGGGCATTAGCATCAGGCTTTTAGCCATTTGCCTCGAGGTGAAGTACCCAGCCAGATGGGAATGCCTCCTCCTCGCTGCTGAGGGCAGCTGGAGGAACACCCATATTCCCATGTCTCTTCTGATTTGAATGAACTAAATCCCACAGCTCACAAACCTTGTGCCACCCCACCGTGCACTTCACTATGGGAGAGTGGCAAAGGCCCGAATCTCTCTTTGTCAATCCAGGCTTGACACAGCCATGAGCAGGATGTAGGGCTCTGCACCGATCCACTGGGAAAGCTATATCCAGGCCAAAGGGGCAGCTTCTCCACCCCCTTTTCTATCTTGGAAATCTGTCCCTCGGGAGCTGTTTAGGGTTACTGAGAGATTATTTGGGAGTACTAAAGGGGACGGACCATCCTTCATTCTGTCTCCAAAACAAGAAGCAAGTATTTTTGGCATAGTTTAGAATGAGTCATTGCTGTGGATTTGGGGGATATGTGATATCTCATGTTTCTGGGTGCACTTCAAGGGCATTTCTGTATTTTACATAAGGCGTACGAAAGGCTTTCTCAGGGAGCACCCTGCCAGACAGCCCTACGGGTGACCACTGCTATTTGATACCCTCTGGAAGGCTGTTGTAAACTGTGCCAAGGAAAGGCACCCAGAGCCTGCTTAGGGTCAGGGAAGCAGAAAACACTTGTTGCATTAGATATGGAATGGAGCATATACACACACAAATAATACATTTCCTTAGCTTAAGGATTCTAGATTGTGAAAGGATTCACAAGTATGTGCTCTTTGCTACAGGACTCAGTATGTATTTACACGCAAGTATCTAAAGAAAACGCTGTTACTTTATTGTGCTTTAGAGACTGAGTAGGAGTTGAAAGAGGTTGGAAACGATAGTATTTCTGATTACAGTGTAATAAAACAATTCTTTTGTTGTTTATCCAAACAGTTAAAATCTCTTGTCAAACTGTTTAACAATTCTTTCTTTTAGAATAGCAGTTTGGGCTTGAGTTGTCTCAGGAAAAGGTATTAGGGAAACTCACCAAGCTGCCTGGTCATAGCTAGAGAGCCTGTGCTGGCTTGTGCTTGGAGTTGAGGTGTTGGATGCGGAGCCTGGTTTTGCACTCTGTGGGTGCATTCCCTGGCACAATAGAGTCTTGACTTGGGTCTCTGTACAGTAGCACATTAGATTTATAACAAACATATGCAACTGTTTCTATTAATCCATACAGTCAAGTGAACTGTGGGGAATTCTGTTGTGATATGCTACAAGCAGATATCCTTTAGACAGAAAAGAAATCAAGGGTCAATTGATTCCCGTGAGCCTAATTCTTTATCCTTTCTGTGGGCAGAGACAGAGAAATTCAGAACAGAGGCCTGAATTCCTTTCTAAACTGAAACCCAGAGTCATTTGCATTAGCCCTATGAAACATACAATATGTTTTCAATAAACTCCCTTCTGTTCTCCTCTCCACCCCCATCTCCTGTGCTAATGTAATTAAAACAAAAACCTATGTGTTGCTGAAAATTAGTTTAATTATATCTTATTTCAAGCTATAATATCAGATCATAATTTGATAATTATGATACAGAGATTTTTAAACAGCTAATGTAAAACTAAATTCAATTATTTTCTTTTGCAGTATTTCCAAAGGATGAAATTATGTCTGAAAGCAGGATATACTTGCACTCTCACATATATTGTCTAGACTTATATATCACACAGATCTGCTTGGATATAGGCATTTGTGTTACATATACGTCTTTAAGATTGTGCAAATATGGACACATTTACACATATAGTATAGATTTCTTAGTTTATGTAGAAGTTCTTAAAGTAAATCTACTAATTAAAGCACTAATACCCATCTTAAGGCTGATAATTAGGTATAAAGAGAAAAAGAGACAGGATTAGTGTTCAGATCATGTTCCAAATGCCTCTTAATTGGGTGTTTGTAATCAATCCTGATTGCAAGAGGCAGTGGTTTGGCAGAATAAAGAATGAAAAAGCCTTAGCCTAGCTATTTTCCTGTTAGTTGACTTGGCCATAGTATTTAGGTCAGGATCCAGTGTCAAACAAGGTAATTTTGTCAGCTTTAGCGATCCTCATAAAACATATAAAAATCTTTTCCAATGATATATTTTCAGGAAAGAAACTCTCTCAAGCTAGAGAGTTATTTTTATCCAGAATCTTAAAATCTGTTTTCAAGCGAACCACAGAAAAGACTTTGTTCTCCTGGCCTCCATCCACCACTGACTTCTGAAATCAGGTCTGAGTTCACTGTGGGTCTTTCATTGCATTGACCTTGGTACTTTTCTCACCAAGCCACATTTCTCTGTCACAAAACCACACAGCTTGGTATAATGATTATTTCTTTATCCCAAGTAACTAAACAATTTTTTAAACAGGGTGACAGATTTCCCTCTTGCACTGTGGGAAGCAAGCACCTGGCAATTTCCAAGTAGAGTTTTAATGAACTTCCTGAAGGAGATTTGAGAGAAGTTTAATAAGTCACCTGCCAACTTTTTGGGAGCATAGGTCATTTGCTTTTCTGTAGGAACTCACAAAAATGTGAGAATAACCCCCTTCCCAAGTCCTAAACGTCCATGGAGGAAATTGATTTTCATGTGCAATATCAAAGGTTTTCAAAAACATAACCTCAAAAAATCAAATTTCTGATTGTTTCTCACACATAAGATACTGTGACACTCTGTGATCCACAAAGCTGCTTGTGAACTGTGTGAGTTTTATAATAATTCATTTGAACAGGAAAGGATTGTGCGTATTTAGACTCATCTTGCATGTTAATAGCATTACAAGTATTTTATGTAATGCTCTAAAATGAAGGTTTTTGATAACTGAAAAGGAGTATTGAAAAAATATCTCCATATGTGGAAGAGACCCATTTGATGTGGTGATTTATTCCAGAAGAAACTATGCACATCCCAGAAGAACACTAACCAGCTGTTGTACAAGAGAAACTGTGTGATTGTCCACTGCCTTGTACACCGATATGGATATGCAGTAGCCACGTGCCTCAAACCTCCCCTAAATACAGATGGGCTGAGCCTCATGCTGAATGGCAGCTTGAGTTAATCCCTTTCATACACTCCCAGCAGCTTGGGCTCCATTGCATGTCTGCACTGTGCGCTGTTCTGTGACCTCATGAGGATACAGCCCATTAGAGCTGTGGGGTGGGAGGGAGGCTGGAGCATTCCACTGTGGGTGGGGGCACACTACTGCTTTTCATGTTGGAAAAGGAGATAACAGATCGTCCTTTTACCATTTTTCACAACGCTTCTTCTTATATTGGAAGTTGGGAACCTAGAGAAAAATAGAGAGATTTGTTCACACTCGTGATTATTCCACCTCAAGATTTGAGAAATGCTCTCTTACAGCCAAAGTTTTGCTTACCTTATGCAGATAAACAGTCTCACTGAAGTCAGTTGAAACAACAGACTCACTTGACCGGGCCAATAGGTAGAGCATAGACACTTGGCACTATACAAATTAATAGTTACATTTTATAAGAATAGATTTCAGATGCTTGCAGAGTAATTTGCAATACAGTAGAAAGTTCAGCTAATTCCTTTTTGTCCCATCAATTTCTAAATCACCATAAATAGGTTATAATTTCTTTCCTAGAATCTTAATACGTAGTAGTGAAGGCTAGGGACAAGTTGCTAAGCTCATGGGTTCGAATCAAAGTTCAACTTGTTGTAGAATCTTGTGCCAATCTGTCATTAAGCCAGACAACTTCTACTGACTTTTCTGTGATGTATTCATCTGTAACAAGGGAAGCAGATCAGCAATTTAGAAAAGCTTTAGCTTGATCACCATGCAGAAATGTAGGCTACGCTGCCTATTTCCATAATGATGATTCCAGTTTGCGAGATGCAAAATGGGAGGCTTACATCCCTCATGCTAAAAACCCTTCTTAGAGGAAATCCTAGGCTGTCGCTCCATTTGAGTAGCTTTAGTAAAGTCTGGAAAAATATGCAAAGGTAGCTTTTAAATAAAAGCTCGGTTTTTTTTCTGTTTCACAGCCATCTCCATAATCTGTTTTGGAGACAGAGGCATAAAATCTATTAACACGGCAGGCATATGTTCTGATTGCTGAGTGTTTTCTGACATTCCCACAAAACCCTTGAGACTTTGTGTCACATTTCTATAAAATTTTATCTATTTGTATATTCATATCTGGGCTTAAATCCAAAACTTATTTAATGCATTTACAGCAGACAATTTAGGTTCATCTGCTTGTATTTCAGATGGCAAGCAGTTATAGCAGGTACAGGTTTTAACCGCTCTATATAGTCTAACATTCTAATGCATTTCATAAGTTTTCTGTAGTGTTTCAATAGCACATACACTATGTAATGTAGGTATATAAAATAGATACAAGACCACATTGAGCTGTAAGGCAAGTGAAGACAGCTCCACTGATGCCAATAGTGTCACACCTCCTAATAGTTCAAACACACAATACCATAAGTATATGGTATTATGTTCCTTACTGTTTTCCATTTTCATTTATCCTCCACAGCTATACTAGATGATGGCCTTCAAACAGTATAATAGTCTTCTTATCTCATTTCTCTGACATGATTTTCAAATTCCTTATTGCTCTTGAACAGTGCAGCTAATAGTGGCCAAATTGCTTCTCATTCTTCCCATCATAGCATGTCATTATTCAAGAATCTAATGCTCTTTTGCCTTTCCCGCACAAAGAGCTCTCCCCTAAACTAAACTCAGAGCTTACTACCAAGAGCAAGTCTCACATTTCCTAGGCAATTAGGCTCCTTCTACTGGCTATTACATTTTTACTTTGCATGTTTTTACATTTTTCAATTAACCCTACCTATGTACACCTTCAGTGTTGAATCTTTGTCTTCTAAAGCATAGTCTTCTTTACACCAATCTTTGTACTGATTTAATTATTTCAATTAAAGTTTTGTGTGTGTAGTTTAAAAAATTCAGCACAGATTGGGGGATACATGTGCTCTAATATAAAGGTGTCTTTTGTCAGTATTTTTTCAGAAATAAACCTTGCTCGTGTCAGAAGTTTGTAGCAGGGACTGTACTGCTTTATATATTATGAGTTTTAACCTGCTACAGCTGAAGTGGCTGTTAAAACAATCTGTAGACCTACTTCTGTGTTACATAACTAGACACAAATGCTAGTAGAGGATTTTGGACACTGTATTAGCTAAATTTTTAACAAAAATAATTAGATTACTGATATAAGTTCCAAATTGTAACGTAGGCATATGTATATGTTTACTGTGGGGCTTACTGATGTATATATTTTCTCCCAGCTTATGCTCTTCAAACAAAAGCCAAGCCATTCCTCTGCCTACTGTAACTTATGCTTTCCTGGAAGGTTTTTTTTAACTTGTTTCACTAGGCAGCTAGATGAATTACCATAGTGTGACCTTCAAGCACCTCGCTTACTCCACGGAAATTTTCTGTATGCACACTCTCACCCCATGATATTCCATATGACATGCAAGGTATTTTATCCCCTTTCGTAGTTATTCCACCCCCTACCACCAATATTTCAAAGTAAAAACATTCTCATAGGTGTAACCACAGCTCAGCTGATGCTCTGAAATAACTTTTGCATGTCCCCATATCCTCAGCATCAAAAGGAAAATATGTCCTTCCTTGCCACATATCAACTCTTTCTCATCTGAAAGATACATGATAATTTGATTTAAATATATGAAGAAATAAAGCTGGTTTTCATGCGCCATATTCTTAATTTGTCCAAAGATTTTCCTATTGAAGTTAGTGGAGCACCGGTGATTTATATCAGCTAGATGAGGAGCTGACTCTATCTTTCTACAGTTCCCTAGAAATTCTCAGAAGAAAAGTCAGTATTGTAGCTGAAACAGTCTTAACTCAGGGTAAAGTCAGTTAAAGTTTTGTCCTTCATCAAGATCAGACTTTAATATTCATGCAGAATGGGTAGTAGCTTCTTAAAAGTAGGTGGAATAAAGACCAAAGTCCTCCTGTCTTGCATAGAAACCTTTCTTTCCACTAAGAGCCTTAATGAAGTACACAGAATTAGGTGCTAGGGCACTGTCACTTTTTACAGTGCTGACACTCTCATCCTGCTTGGTCTAGGGCCAGACAATCATCATTGTGACTTAGTTTCCTTAGAGCAAATAATATTTCTCTGGTTTGCAAATATCTGAGGATGCACTTATTAGTGTTCGTGAGTTCCTTAGAGACTGCTGGGTGGAAATGTAGTGCAATATAATAATTATTTGCCTTTGTTTTGTATTTGTTCATGCTTTAGCTGTTTGGGGGTTTTTAACAATATACTGCTGTGTAAAAATGCATGTGACAGTCTTTTGACTTTCAGAGAAAAGTATTATCCAAACAAAAATAAAGAATAGGACTCGTGTTCGCAAGAGACACATTATCCATGATGAGAGAAATCCATAACAGACACAGCACTAACTCAAAACTGAGCACCAAACAGCATCCAAATGCAAGCAGTTTCAAATGTGTGCACACTGCCAGTACAAAACTAGGCTATTTTGCAAAGGCAGCGTCCCCTGAGGAGCAGTGAACCTAGCAGCAGCAACACTAATGGCTGTCTCCTCATGTGCAGAGAGGGAAAGCAGCACTTTAGAGGCATCTTGGGCAGCTGTTAAGTTATTCATTCCTAACTTACTTTCGTAAAGCTGTTACTGGGTGTAAGCAGATGACATAAAGATGTTGGGCCTGCTCTGCCTGCTATGCGGGGAGCATTCCCCATCCTTGCACACAGCAAAATTCTGGCATCCTTCAAAACAGTAGCAAAATTTCCCACAATCTCGTTTGGACTAAACCAAAAATATTTTAGGGTCCTGAAAACCCTTTTTTGAAGAGCATTTTTCTGATGCCAGTGTTTCTTATAGAATTTTTATTAGGTTGGACATTACTTTCCTTCCAATGCATTCAGTGTGTGTAGGGAAGCAAAGAGGCCCATGAGTTTTCAAATGCATTTGTATTGCTAGAGCAATGACCAAATAAAAAAAGAAATACCCAATTCTGTGTTGTTAGAGTACACATAATGTACAAAGTACTATGCTAGGTTATCTACCTTATTTCTTAACCTCCTTCCAGAACATTTCAGACTTTTTTGCAGTTAGTTTGTTCCACTTGATGCCTTATCCTTCCTTATCTCCTCTCTTTAGGTGATGTGAAAGCTTACATTCTCCTGAGTAAAAGACAGTAGTTATCTTTCTTGGTATTGACCACTCCAAGTTTTGGACATTATAAGTTAAGCCTCTAAAAGCTGTGAAAGGTTATAAAAATCCTTGTCTCTCAAAAATTAGTTTTGATTTCTTTTTCATTTTCCATCTAGTATATTTTGGGGGATTTTCTCTGTAATAATAGTAGATAGAGCCACCTTAAATGAGAAGTTTGGCAATACTACAATATCAGCAGCTGATGTTTTAAAACCTGCAACCAAATTTCATGATATTTGTGGTAAAAATCACAAGACCTGACAATGTTTGGTTCTTGCTGAAGTCCCAACTTCCTGAAGCTGTTTCTGTTCTTAGTCACAGCCCTGAAACTCCCACTTAAGTGACAGATTTATAGAAAAAAAATAAAATCAAAAGGGAATGGAAGTATTAATTTATCTTGATTTCACAGCTTGGCTATACTTCCTCACCCCTTGCTGCATGATCAAAACTTTCAGAAGCAAAATTAATCACAGCAAAAAGAAATCCTTTGGAATTTACCACCCTTTTTTCTCATAAAATAGCCCTAGGAGAACTATTGTTAGGGAAGCTAAATGTTTGCTTGGCTTCAAAGCCAACTTACACCAATGAGAAGAGAATTAATTGGAAGCCATAAACCCAAGGACATGACTTTTGGCTCAGGAAGACCTTGATCTGCAAATTTCTGGCATATTTGGGACAAAGATCACACTGGATGCTTCAGGATCCTTATGCTGTCCCACTGCTATCCCCTGGCAGGCATGTTGCGGATAAATAAGGTGGACTGACACAGAAAATATTTGCTAGTGCCATGTTTTTATATGTTTTGCAGGCTTATGTTTTCAGAGGATTACTCTTTTGAACATTGAACAAAAATACTGTGCAAGGTAGCTAATATTGACATTAAGGGTCCCATCCTCCACCTAATTATACCATGTTTGTGTCTTCATGTTTCTAGTGAAGTCAATGAAGTTGTGACTGACTGCTTTGTGTTTTCTTTATGGTTTGGATGCCTTCCCTAATGCAGTTACAATAACTGCAGAGGGTCTATGCTGATGTGCGCAAGCTGAGAAGTGGCTTTATAGCTGTAAACTCAGGGGTTATTCTGAAGACAAAACTCATTTTCAGAGCATTTTTATAAACTCAAGGAAATCTTAATGCCTTTATTCTGTTATTACTTCAAAATAATAATCCCAAACTGACCTGGGAGCTATTATTCAGTGAGCACCGGCCCCTTAGAACGTTTCAACTTGTCAGGTTTAACCATTTTTTGAATGCACAGAGGAAGTCACTAAGGAACATCAGGCTGCTGATTGCTATTAAACTCTGCAGAGAGTTCTGTGTAAAAATCAATGCCATAAAAGGTCTACAAGAATCTAAGAGGCAGGAAAAGCATTTTTTTTTACCCTCTGGTTACTCAAAAATTAATTAATATATTTTGTAGGATCTCAAAAAAATTTCACCTGAGTTAGGTGCCAAATGTAAACCCCTTTGACAGAAAGCTTAGAAAGCTCTGAGCATGTGAAAATGGGATTATAATGGAGCTGTCACTGCTGCAATCTCAACTGTGTGTTTCTGTGCTGGAGAAATCTCACACATCTGCACATATACACATGCACATGCTTATTAACTGTATCCTAAGGAACACCTTTTTTTTCTGTATAGCCACTAAGAAACCTGGAGAGAAAATGTGGTTTTTGTAAAATATGATCTTATATAGCTTTTTCCAGAAAAGTACTACAAGAATTTTCCAGATGAGTTCGATCTTAACATCAACAAAAACATTACTTAGATAGCCGGTGGGTTTGCTTCTGTGGGAACTGCACCAAAAAATGCAACATGTTTGCTACGAGTTGAATACTTTTCATGGGGAAAAAACCCAGTTTAAATCATATTTGGAAGTTTCATTGTAAACATGTAGTATATAAACCATGCCAAGTCCATTGTCTGGCTCTGAGGCTGATTGTCGTGAGATGACTTAAATCCAAACCATCCGGTTGTCTTCCACCAGAAAGCAGAGTGGTGACATTCAATTCAATATTTGGCATGAATTTCATTAAATTTTTTATTATAAAATGTTGAAGCATCTTTCTAATCTGGTTATTTTTCTTTCATTCTTATATGAAAATAAAATTTTATTGTGTTGTATTAAATTTGCTTCATTCTGTCACAGGACCATTTGGGTTGGAAGGGACCTCAGGAAATCATCTGATCCAACTTACTGCTCATAGGAATTGCATTTTATATAACACAAAAGCTAAAATGAAGCAATCTGTGTAAAACCAAATGTTCCCATAAAGCGAGAAAAGACCTAGTTAGGATGTTTTGGAACTGTTATTTCATGTCCTGTCACAGCCTTACTGCTCAAGTTAATACTAGTTTCTCTCCATCTATACTTGTTCATTTGAAAATTTCAGTTTCCATACTTTTATTGAAAAGAAGGTTCCTTTTTGTTTTTCCATTTTAAAATATGTGGCAATATCATGTAGGGTTGACCCACCCTGAAAGGAGGGCAGAGGGGTAGGGCCACAGGCACGTCTCTGCATGGTTGCTGCAGGGCCCCACTGAGTCATGGTCTGCTCAGCTAAGCCCAGAAAAGACCTTTTTAAAGAACAGTCTTGAGGGTGAGCTGACTCAGTATCAGGGTCTAGGGCAGCAAGACTTAGGACCAAAACAGCCAGCCTTGGTCCAGGTAGAGGTGCCTCTTGCCCAAAGCTCACCGAGGCTGCAGGTGTCTGACAGCTTCTGCCATGTCCTGCGGAGCCAGCACTGTGAATCCATGGTGAGAGTATGTGGTCATGGCCACAGCCAGCATGGCAAACCTTCCCAGACTCTCTGGGCCCAAGACAGATCTGGAGAAAACGATGCAATGAAAAAGGTCTTAATGAGTGAGTTGTTAAAGCCTGTTTTATTGCATATGTTCTGGATCAGCTGCAGTGAAGAGCCAGATTGTGAACCGTTTCCCCAGCATGGCGCTGAGGATGGAGGCTCCTATGTTCTCATTGTATCAGGGGAAAATCCACTTTTCTTGCATGGATAATTTGGAAGTTATGAATCAGCCTGTTGTTTTTATTTCAGCAGAGTACAGACAAGAGTTTTGTAAAATGAGACTGCTGCCTGTCTGTCAGGCAGCTGTAGTTTTTTACCCTGCAGCCTCTTTTAATGTGCATTCTTGGCAAATTCTGAAGAGAAGCAGTCACAACTGTGCACTCAGATATTACAGCAGATCTCATTTCCTAGTCATTGAGCTGGGGACTTCACTCCTACATCGCCCTGCGTTTGACGCAGCCATTAAGCATCCTGACCTAGTAACCAGAAAACTGAAGTGGTGTGTAAGTTAAAAGGCACTGTAAAAATAGCCTCTTGAATCATCTGTATTTGAACAGAGATTAATATTTTCTTGCAGTGTATCTGCTTTTGCCAGGTGTCAGATAGAACATTTGCTGTCTGCTGGTTTTTAGACTCTTTAAAGTAGGTGCTAAAGGCTATTCCAGCCTAACTCTAGTGGGTTTTAAGGCATGAGAGACAGTTATCTGCAGAAAAGTGCGCATCTCTCAAATAATTAGCAATTATCTGTCAAAAAAGCTTCTGAACCAACTATATTTTTTTCATTTTCAGCTTTTTTTGTCTCACTCTTTTCCCCTCCTCTTCGTCTCCCTCCTCCCTTTCCCCTAGCATTTTCTGAGCAGCCTTTGCCAAATGAAACACTGATGAAAGTAACTTTCAGTGGCTGAGCAGTTCCCTCTGTCATCTCCTCCTTGTCCACCCCCTAGATTGCAACAGACATCTGCCTTTGTACACACCATGTCAGAGTCCAGCAGAGACATTTTATGTTCATTGTTGCTTCAAAATAAATAAAAGCAGCACAGATGATGCAAACTGGTTATGGACATCCCATTGCTAATAATGGAGCTATGTTGGTGATTGCTAATAATGATGTAGTGTTTCAGCATGGGAACACCATTCTAGCTGTAATGTGGATCTGGCCTGAATAAAGTGACACAGATGGTAACATTATTGCATATTTCTTTGCAATTGAAGTTGAAATTTTACTGCAGGAAAAAAAAAAAAAAGCATTCCTACATTTTTCTCCAGTTATTCATGTACTATTAGCAGCACTGGCATGCTTGATCTGTGATCTGTGTCAGTATTACCTAAGGAACTTGAAGAGGAGTCTGGAAAGTGGGGGGGAAGCAATTGTTCCTACTTAGCAAAGAAAGCACTTAGATACTGTTTGAAAGAATTGCATTTGCCTCCCTTGGCAGGGATGACCCATTTTGATCACACGCAACAGCCAAACAACAAGAAGCCAATTTGCAGTAAATCAGACTTTAAACATCTCTGTAGCTGCTATCTGAAAGACTGATTCTGGAGTCCTCTGTCCAGAGTTTCCACATCTGTACCTTGGTTGTCCAGGAGTGCTTTGTTGCTATTTTGCAAGCAGCAAACAGTGGGAACACATGTTCTGTGGGCCAAGTTCTGTGTTTCAGCTTCCTTTGATGCACACAAAGTACAAGCTCCTCTGGGAGTGCCCAGCATCCTCCATGCTTATGTGAGCAACCACTTCAGCACCCTGGTGAGCCAAAAACAGGGGCAGCCCAGACTGCTACTTTGGCCTGACTGCAACGTATTCTTTGAAAGGTGTTTGTAAAGCTGTAGCAGCATGTCACAGATAAGAGAGGCAGGAATTGGTTGTATTTGCCAGGCGCCTGCCTTTGTTGATTCCGTTCACAAGAGCAGCTACCCTCACTTTTGAACTTTCTGAACTTGCTGCCTGTTCACTTACAGAATTCTCTAGCTCACCCAGACCTAGAGTGTCAGGAACAATTGTCCTTTCTGCAAGATTAGGTCACAGTATTAGATCAAAGTCGTACTATGCCATTTCACACCATGTGGATGCAACAACCTGCCAGGTTTCAACTCCTAAGTACAGGTGTCTAGTAACTGTACAATGCACACACAAAAGTTAAAGCCAGAAGCCAAATTTATGTGCTAAATTTCATCTTTTTCCCCAACATCACACCTTTCCCATTCATTCTTATAACTGCATTCCCAATTTAAATATAACAAGGCCACTGCTAATATCTAAAACTTTACTGCCTGTCTTTACTTTGCAATTTTCTGTCTTGATCTGGCAATTCAAAACTGAGCTTGATAATGTACTTTTAAACAGTTGAGAAAGAGTGATCCATCAAAAAGGTTTCTTCCTGGCAAAAGAAGTGCTGCACAGTATTAATTACCATGTGGAGGGAACGTGTTGCAGAAAGCAGTGTTGGCAGTCTGTAGGAAATAAACACAGTGTATTTGCTGCAGAATTGCTGCGTAGCTGGAATTGCAAGGCATGAGCAAGTGTCATTTATAAATGACTGTGAGAAACTGTAGAAAGAGCACCTAATTTCACCTAATTCATGCTTCCCCAAGTGACAGGGGACAGGACAAGAGGAAATGGCCTCAAGCTCCGCCAGAGGAGGTTTAGGCTGAACATTAGGAAAAAAATTTTCACAAAAAGGGTCATTGGGCGCTGGCAGAGGCTGCCCAGGGAGGTGGTTGAGTCACCTTCCCTGGAGGTGTTTAAGGCACGGGTGGACGAGGTGCTGAGGGGCATGGTTTAGTGTTTGATAGGGATGGTTGGACTCGATGATCCAGTGGGTCTCTTCCAACCTGGTTATTCTATGATTCTATGAAAGCTGGATATGCCTTCTAAACTGGATATCTGGGCTTCTCCTGTGGCTTAGAGAGATACTTCCAGCAAAAACACATCTCACCTTAAGGCTGATTGCCAGGATAAATCATTCTTTCAAGGTGCCTCTATCTCTCTCTCCCAAGGTGATAAGTAGCTCAGAGTATCTCCATGGAGTTTAGACAACTACTGTAAGGTGAAATAAAGTCCACCAAGACTCCTCAGAAATGGCTGCCTGAAGTGGGCAGGAAAGCTGGCAGTCTTAGATAGCTGTAAAAACTCATTTCTGTCATGGTAAGCGCAGAGCTGATTGCCAGGGTTGGTACAGTATTGCCCATGTCAACAAGGTAAAAAAAAATCTTGCAACAGTTTGGAAATCACTTGATATATCACATGATTAATGTACAGCGAGCCGTGTAATCAGGCTACAAGTGAAAATGAAAATGGAAAATGAGTACAGGAACTTTATGTTCTGTTCACGCAGAAGTAAACAGTTTCTTCAAGAAATGAAACTGTTGTCTTAAAATATATCACATGTTGATATACTTATAGTGGCAAATTGTGGTTGATTGGGGAGCTCTACCTGCTTGTTCTGTGGCTTGGCTCAAAGCCTTTTTGAGTCTTGCTGGGGAAAGCTGACAGACCTGTGCTCACGGGCACAGGCTGTGGAGTTTTAAGTCTCTCCTTCAGAGCACATGTGCCACAGGAGCACACTGGTCAGCAGTTAGACATCTTCTGTAGCAAAGAAGATACTTGATAGGACATAAGGATATGAGCAACATCCCTGAAGTGGAAGACAATAAAAAGGAAAGATATTACCAGAGTATAAGTGCGCACAACATGGCCTGCCTCATTCAGCAAATGCAATTCATCCACTTGAGCTACCTCCTTCTCTCAGCACACACTCAGCCCTGTTTAACATATGCTTGAACCCTGCTTAATTTAATGAGCAAACAGGTGCTTATAATTAGGCACATATTTAGTGACGTGACTGACTTAAGACTCAAATATTCCTGTTTCAACACATGAACTGTTTCTATTAGGATGGAGCATCACACGCTAGGATTTGTAATTACTGCAGACCACACTGTGTAGATGATGAGGCACTATGAATTGCTTCTGCGTAGAAGACTGTTCACATGCATCCCTTTAGGTTTGGGCTCAAAACTTTTTCTTAATTGGGGTCAAAGTAATGGTCATGTCTTAGATGAAGTTATGAAGCCCAAATCCTGAAATTCCTATTGCTGCAAAACTCCCACAGACTTGAAACATGCAAATCAGATGCAGGTCATAGACTCCCATTAGAATGCCAGGGCATTCTTTCTGATGTTTTACTAAATTGTAGTAGGTAGTTCTGTAGTTTAAAACTCAGGAAAAAAATAGAGGACACTGCATTTTCACTTGCAATCTGATTTGTTGTCTCTACCTCATGTAACTAAAATATAGTGGACATAAGGAGCGGTAGGTTAAGCAGTAATGACGCCGGTATTTTCTTTTGCTGAGGCTTTAGTCAAGCTAAGGATGCAGTACTAATCTAGAAGTTGTTTCTCTTTTTTCCTTAAATAATATTTTCATTGAGCAAGAAGCGGAAGCCAGAATGGCCTTTTGATCGGCTAAAAACAACAGTGTCTCTAAGGGAATCTTTCCTGTTTATTGTATGCTGCTGCACTTGGAGAACACTACCCTACAGTAGAGCTAGACTCCTTTACATACAAGAAGCAGGGCAAAACAGGATGAGGCCAAAATGGGAACTGCATATCACAGGAACTTGGAAAGGCAGGAAGTAACAAAGTAAGTAGAAATTCTTGATTAAAAGTATAATTGTACCAGCTTGTGCAAGAGGATAATGACTTTCAAATGTCAGCCTTTGTGCCTGTTCATAATGATAAAGCTATTAAACCATATGTACTATTCTTAATTCCATTTCTCATGGCAAGTCATTTAGGAGTCACAACTATTCTGTCCACTAAAATCCAGAGCATTTTTTCAGCAGTATATTCAAGCACTTGATTAAAAGGAGTGCTAACCAGAGCAATGCCAGCCAAGACTGTTGCACGGTAGTTTAAAACACATCAGAGATTCTGCTATAAGCCCCTACTTTCAAGGATTTAAATATTAGTTATAAAAAGTCACTCCTGGGATAAAAGTCAGCCAAAGAGTGAGTATATCAACTTAATTTGTTAAAATATGAAGAGATAATTTTTGTATTTTAGAAGTTTATGTGTAAAAAGGAATAACATCTTAAAACTTTTTTTTGAAGATCTGTTACTGAAAAGTAAATCTGTTTCAAAAATTTCATCAATAACAAACCAGCTCTTAAAGCAGTTAATGTCTTTATTATTTCAGAAAATTAATTGGAGCAGAGACAGCCCCAGGGAAGTAACCAAGTTTTAAAACTGCCATACAGTTTAGCTTAGTCCAGCTTTACATTGCTGGTGGAAAAAATACGCATTTGCTTCAGTGGTTATTAGATCAAATGCTAACTTCCTCATCAGAAAGTTAGATTCTGAAAGAAGAAGTAAGAGTTTAGTTGTGCAATCACAATGCTTGAAAAATGTGCACCTACAATGTCAGTACAGTTGCTTCCAAACAGGAAGACAAATGTTGTGTTGGTGTCACCATGGGGGCTTTAGCCTTCCCCAGCACTTCAGTCAGAGTGTTAGTGCCGCTCATCCCTGGCCATGGGATTGGGTTGCTACCAGAATGAAACTGGTAATAACATATTTTGTAATTACAGGCATATGCCATCAGAAGAGCTATAGAATAAATTGTCATTACCAGATGGTGCGATGTTTTGGAGGGGGAAGATGTTAGCAGAGAATTCTGCAGCAGCTTCCGCAAGTCCTAGCAGGTGTTATTTATGGACTGTTTACAAGAGTTTCACATATGGCATTCTAAAAAGGTTTGTAACTTTTATACTCTGCCATCCAGTTTATTTATTTTACAAAAATCCCACTCCAAAGGTCAGCTATGTTCTATCTGTCTCAGCAACTCCAGGCCTAGGGAAAAATGCTGAACATACCTCAGCATGGAGTAGTTAAACAAGTGTGCTTTTAAACATGGTGGAGGTGGTTTTGTGTCTTGTTCTCATATGTCTTAGACCCTGTGTCTCTTGGCTTTAGGCATCACTTAAATGAGAGCACTGTTTAGCACCTCTTTCACATTCAAATGATCTAGTTGTATTCTTTTGTGTGGAAATGTTTGTATGTTTTCAACACTGTTCAGTTCATGTGAAAGCAGACAGGAACAAACCAAGGAGACAAAGATTATGTCAGAGTGGTTGAATAATACTGAAGTGATCATGATGCATCTATTCTTATAAAAATCTTCAGAAGAAACCTCCTTTCCTTTTCCAGCTTCTAAGTAGCACAAGCAAGCTCATTTCACACCCCTCCAGCCTGACACTGTCTCCTTAATTTTGGACTTCTCTCTCTGACCCTCTTCCTCTGCTTCATCTGATTCAAGCATGAAGGCCAAACCCAGTGCTGACTTTCCTCCTTAGCTGAAAGCAAAACAGAATACCTTCTCCGTTTCTGACCACATCTTATCTATCTACTTGAAATGAAGCCATGCTAAGTAATGAACTGCAGCTGAAATTCAAGCAATGCAAATACCACTACCCTGGTCTCGTCAATTCATTTTGTGGGTGCAAAACATGCCACACTCCTAAGAATCGTTATAGTTGGGAGGTATTAGGACCTCAAACTTGTATTTACTGTGGAAGGCAGGTGATAAAATTTCAACAATTGATTGAATAGTTGAACCTCTTATTCAGAAAAGCATTATGCTTATAGGGCAGCTATTGTGTATACAATGCCTGATTCATTATATATGCATATAATCAATCACAAATAACATGCTTTTCAAACATCTATTGTAGCTTATTGTAAGTCTGTTAGAAGATATCTAATATCCAGTAAGAAATTATGTGTAAGAAACCCATCACCTCTTTTCTGACAGGAGAGCCTTGTAATTCAAACAGAGCCTGTCTGTCTTCTTTGTTATATTGACGCTTTGTTATATTGAAAATAATTTCATGATATTTTCATGTCTGCAACGATAAGCCGCTTTTCTGACCAAGAGGACGAAGTAGCTATACAGTATGAATACGTAGGCACAGCCTTAAAACAGGCATTAGTCCAACGTCATAAAATAGTGCTATTAGAAAAACAACAAAATCCATGTTTTCAAGTCAAAATCACAAAATCATTACATTCATCAGCTGGTCATATCACAAGTGCTATTATTTTTAGGACTACTTCCTAGGAGTATGGATTCCCTTCGCTCTTAGGAGTCCACTGCACAAACTTTGAAGCAGGATATGTGGTTACTCATAGGTTGCATAGGGAGGATTGCAGGTTCTATTCCTGTGCAAGTTTTGTCTAAACACAATTTGTGAATTCCATATTCTTCACTGGAGGAAGACCACTTGAAATCGTGTCTAAGCCACCAGGTATAAAAGCAGCTATTAAAAATACCTCCTGCTACATGTTTATAGGTGTACTAAGGAGGACTTGCCTTGGGCTAGGCCTCAGTGGGTTTAATTGCATCCACTTAAATTAGTAGAGCCATGTCAGTTTTCAACTTAAGTGGAGCTGGAGCAGCCGGATAGGACACCATGCAGGTCTTGCAAATTGGACCAGAAAAGCTCTGTGAAAAGGACTTGGACATGTTTTCAAACTGCAGATTTCCAATTGCTCTTGAAGAGGCTGAGCTTCTTCAGTCAACAACACCTTTTCTCCTCCTGAGAACATTTGGCTCCAAAGCAGAACTTGTGTACTACCATGCCCTCTGATACCAAAGTCCACAGACTTCCACAAAACACCAAAGGAGAGTGTGAGTGCAGGGTTCTGGGATTCCCCATTGGGTAAGGTAACTGCCACAGTCCTGCACAAAGGATGGCTGCTGCGTGGCTCCCTTGAAGCTCACGGTCTCAGCCATGTGGCAGACTGTCATGGGCACATTTTTCCCTTTTCTTTTCTTCTCAGTCTGGAAAATTTCTGTTATCTCTCTCAGAATTTAACTTATGCAGAGACCATGGGATCGGGACCGTAGCTTCCTCTGTTACACCTAATTAACCCTGGGAATTCATTTCCACAACACAGGACTAGGCCAAGAAGACAGGTTGCTTTATGAAAGAAAATTAAGGATTTGCAATGAAGACGTGGAATATCCACAATTACATTTCATATGATACAAAATAATTAAGGGATATAAGCCATAATGGCTCATTTTACAATCCAAGTTCTAACAGATGGGGATACAATGAAATTTCCCCATGGGAAAGTGATTTTATAATTGTAGAGATGGATATATTCCATTTACTTCTGCATTTATTTTAACTGAGGATTTATATTTGTATAAACATTAAGGAAAAGCATCAACCTATAACCTCTGGGTATTTTTGCCGTTTCTTTAAAATACAGAAGTAATTGCTACATGTTTCTTAAAGAATAAAAAGAAAAAAAAAATTAAAACCCTCTTTTTTCCCACCCACACATTTCTCTTCACTCTGTATATCCCAGCCTTAAGATTGCCTCTCCCTCTGCAAAAGCCTGGGAAAAGATTCACAAGCACATGTGAAAAATGATAGTTTCACATGACTGTAGTAGATTCACATCCTTATTATGTAAATGAGTGGTTTTGGTTTGGGCGTCTCTTTTGTGGTTTTTGTGCAGATGGTTAAATACTTAAAGACAGTGGGCCAAATTGTTCCTACTGGAATTTCACTGACTTTGGCTAAACTACACCAGGAACTGAAATAGGCCATGGAACCAAAATCTTCTTTTGCATATAATGAAATAGCCTAGTGGGTAATGGGATTGCTGCACAGTAGCAGAATGCAAAAAAAATAAAAGCAACAGTGAACAGATTTCCCTTTGTCTGTTCAGTAATTAATGAAGTACCTGGTGAATGGTAGATCTGAGAAACCTCGCTTTGCTCCTGTGATCTGCACTTCCTCCAGACAGGTAAGCACAGAGCCCTGTGTGCTGGAGCCTGATTAATTAGCGCAAGCCAGTTGTAAAATCTTTAGGAAACAAGCAGTGTCTGTTTTCTTTTGCACAGGATGCCAAGAGATGTATTTAAAGCATGAAAGTCAAAGGTCATTTTGACATCACATACTCTAAGAAAGAACCCTCACTTGGATCCCTGTTTCATATTAGAAATACTGTCTGCGAGCTGTGAAGCTATTGTACTTGATAAGAGAAGGAGTGGGATTAATCTACAGCAAGGAAAATTTAGGTTAAATATTGTGAAAAATGTTGTAACTGTGAGATCACTTAAGCAAAGTAGCAGGCTGTCAAGGGAGACAGTCAAAGCTGGAAGTGACACTTTTCCATCAGAGCTGGTTTGGAGAATAATTAATAAGCAATTCTCTTTGAACAGGGGGAGGGGCACCAGGCTCCGCTAGTGGTCTCTGCCAAACGAAATGAGCCAACGAATCTCACAGACATGCTGTGAGTTAATGCCTATATACAGATAAAATGGAACTCTCCAAAAGGACTTTTTCAGTCTCTTCTCAGCTTGTGTTAGATATTCTAAATGTAAATTGAATGCAAATACTTTGAGCTGTTCTCCCCAAAGCAGTTTACGATCTCCTGCACTAAATCTGATCCACTGGAAATTTAAGGGGGCATAGTAATGATTCATATAATTCTTTCAAAACTAACTGGGTTGGAACAGTGAAAAAGTCTACTCCAGTCTCTGTGATTTCTTATTCCTGTTTTTTATTTATTTTCACAAATTCCTTGTTATAGTTTAATATTTCTGAGTTTTTAACCAATCTATTCCACTATCAAAGTTAATGAATGAGTTAACATTGCATTCAATGTGAAATGCATAAGCTAGATATCTGGCTGAAATTCTAAATATTCTGCTGAGGGTCTTATCTTCAGATTGTTCAGGCTTATCCACTTGCACTGAACCGGCGATAATAACATATCTTCCTTTCTGTCTTTGCTTTAGAAAGATAAAATTTGTCATTTCCTAGCATTTTATCCAAATGCAGCAATTTTCAAAACAAATGCATTACCTCCATGTTATTTTGGGGATGCGCTGTATGTTAAATTCATTTTCAAAATCTGATCACAGGAGGTTAAATCTCAGTCCCTAATCTGTGACAACAAAAGTGGCAAATCATCTTAACCAAGGACCGAAGAATTATTGCCTTGATAATAAGAGAAAATTTGAACTTGGCAGTTTTATATGTTGGCCTGTGTCTGAAAGGCTTTAGTAAAGGTTGTTCTCCACCATCGCCAATGGGGTGGTGCTTCATAAAAGCAAACATTTGTTTTGAGCACTAACTGGGGGTTTGGCAAAGTAAAGGCAGGCAAAAGCAACATGAAATTTAATCCATAGCTTTCCATCTCCTGCACCCTACAGAGCTACAACCCAGAGAACCAGAAGAAAGAGATCAAAAGACTTTAAAAATGTCAGGCAACAGGATCTTATTTAAATTATTAGGTGAGATGCCCTTTTGTTTTTAACAATAGCAAAACATATCACTTAGCCTGTTTTATTCTCTACGTTTTATGCTGGTTTTGACAAGCTGGTGAAAATGGCATGTAGAAGTTGTATTTCTGCTTTCCAGCATCACTTTGGACAACATTTGAAATAATGTTTTTGTAAAACAATGTAATATTCAAAGGTATTTGAATCATGTAGAAGCCGGAGGATTTGTAACAGGTTCTTAACCAGTATTGACTGAAATAAAACTAATTTGATGAAAAGCCAGAAACCTGCCTTAGGTAAGGCTGATAAGCACTTAGGGAATATAAGAAGGCTTATCTATAATTCTGTTAAGTGATTCAGCTTTGGGAATTGTGCATTTCTAGTTCACATATATATGCTAAAAGTTGTTTTTGCCTTTCTAACAATTGAAATCATTAAGACCATATAAGAACAGAGTTTTTTCTTGCTATTTATATTGGCCTTATTGCAGAAAGATAGATACTGTCCCAACCTGATGTCATACTGCAGAGCAGTAAAACCTTTCTCCAAGCTCTGTGTACAATGTCTGTGCTAAATCCTTGTATATATGAGTAGTCTCACTGACATCAGCAAAAGCAGGCCTGTACAGTTTAATTCATGAAGTATGTCAGGTACATGTCAATTCTTGATACTGTTGTTTTTATCTCAGATTTTGTAAGGTGAGGCATATGGTCTGAATACAAGGTTGGCTGAATATTAAACTTCTCTAGCATACTGAGTAATTCATGTTTCTAAATCATATGAGTAGTAGATAGTACCGATTCAATAAAGAACCAATCAGCCAAGAGTGATATGCTTAAAGAGCAAGAAATGCAAATAAATGGTCATCAATATACACATGATTAACAATCATACTTAAAAGTAGTTTTCACCATGCCTCTTAATCATGAATTTGCCTGTCTGTGTGTCTAAAGGGTGGGCTGAAATGAGGGAAAATATCTTTTCACCATTCTATCTTCTTTACTTGTGTTAATGCATTTGGGATTCTTTTACCGAATAACATAGAGATTGCAGATTAAGGAAAACAGGGTGGGCTATTTTTAGGATCCGATTCACGTGAAACCATTTTCTTTTACCTTACAGCAACTCCCTTTCTTCTCCCAAGGTCTGCTGGCTTAAGGTAGATGGGCAGGAGAATGCAAAATTGAAGTAAGCAGGACTTGCATCCATAAGGATGACAAGCCTCAGGAGGCAGAAAATGTGTTGGAGTGGAACAGGCTTAAGATCTGTGTGTAAAGGGCACTGCTCTTTCTGGGTGAAAGGCATTTCACATTCAGAATGACTTGCCATAGCAAAGTGTTTACTAATATGCTCGCTTCCTCTTGTGTTGCCCCAGGTATCTAAGGCAGTTCCCACCTGACAAACTAAGGGAGAGTCATTTATAATGTGACAGACTCATGCTAAGGCTGGCAGGGAATATCGTTAACCTCACAAATCTTGATGTGACTGAAGAGGCTCAAGATCTGTATGGGAGACAACTCTGGAAATTAGCAGCCTCATTAATCAAATCACAATGTTTTGACAGCTTCATGGTGTGTATGTAATCTATCCTGTGTACAGTTTGGATAAGGCTTTTATGCAATGAGATTTTTTTTTTTAGCAGTAACTTTATGTGAAAAAACTCTACCCCACAGCACAATTAATGGATTGTGTGCTGATTACCAAAAAGTGAAAAAGTGCAATAGCTGAGATTCGGACAGAAAACACTGCCAGAATGTTTTACTGACTGAAGTATAATCACCATCATCACTGATCTGAAAGTCTGAGGGAAGGCTAGCCATCCTCTCACACCTGAGCTCAGGTACAGGAAATACCTCTCTTCAAAGAAGACATCCTTCAGATCCATTTGCCTAATGTGTTTAGTCAAAAGTGAAAGAAGTGATAACCTGCTGGGGCACCCTGCCGTAACACACCAGAGCATCTCCCTCAGATAACCAGTTTCCCAGAGCAGCAGGATGCTCAGCACAGGGTAATTCAGAGTAATTTTGTGTCCCTCAGATGTCAGACAATCATTTTCTGTTTAAAAACACACTGCCCCAGTCCTTTGTTCTAAAGATTCCATGTAAGTACCCATCTTAAGCAGCTTAGGGAGTCTCTTCCCACACCTAGTGATTTACGCCAAAGTCATATTAATATTTTTAAATATTAATTGTGTTAATCCCTGAATGTATAGACTAGACTACATCCATGAGTATTTCTGAGTTATAAAGAAATGTTACTGCTTGTTATAATGCGCTTGATAGAGCAAGGTTTGATATAGTGGCAAAAATGCCATATTTCACTATGAACATTTTGAAATGGTAGCTCACAAAAAATACGTAGTATTTCAAGTCGCTTTGTGCTTCTTATTGATTGTCCATCTGCAAAGGCAAAAATTTTAAATCAAAGTGAATTCATCATTTCAATTAATCAAATCAATTTATCCAGTGCCTTCACGCTCTTTTAGGGAAATATCACTATCTTATTTTCCCAACTGGGAAACTGAGGCAAAGGGAGGTTATCTGGCACTCAGTTTCAGTTGAATAGCAGTAGCATAGGAACAGAGCCTATAGTTTCAGCCTTCCAGTCCAGTCTCTGCTCACTTTCTCCATCATCTCCTATGCCCCTAACTGAGCTAAAGCCTCATGGTACTGAGGGCCATCTAGGCTCACATTTGCTTGCATATGAAGGATGAAATCTGAACTCCTTTTTTGATGTCCTAACTTTATGGCCCTGTTAGCTGTTGTATGAGCATTGCAGGGCTGTAATGTCACAAAGTTAACAGGTGACCAAACAGGGAACTCCTAGACAGCCCAGTTTCCTTCCCACACTCCTGCCTTGCCAGCCAGTGGCTCTCACAAAAGCAACTTCCAACCTGCCGCATGTTGGACATCTGCATCCACTCTGCAGTCAAAGATGTAACAGCATCCTCCGAAACCATGTCAAATCTTTACACAGTTAGTGGCAAAGCTGTGGTGGCAAAGGTTTCATTGTCCCCAGTGGGAACATTTAGCACTGAACAGTCTATGACATTGTTAGTGTCTCACCCAGATACATAAAAGTAGTTCAGACATGTTCCCATGTTCTGGTCACGTCTCCAAATACAAGAACAGCAGTTTTTGGTAGAATTTATCAGTGCTCTGAACAACACTGCTAACGAGCAATACTGTTATTTAATGTTGCATAGAAACCTTACTCAGGTTGTTTCCAGCTCATATATCCATTTTTTTGCTGGCATTAGAGGCTCTTCCATGATCCTTATCCCTGTGGGGAAAATAGGAGGCAATTCTTCATCAGTTGCTCTTTTATGCCACTGCTAGTTCTGATTTTTGAGAATTCCTATCTGGAATTTTCTCAGGGGGAAGGGACAAAGGTTTGAAATATTTCTCAAAGTTATGTGGCTGGTGTGGTTCCTACATTAGACATGCAAGGGCAGAGGCCACTTTGTGTTACCTGTTTGAGGAGAATGTGCAGTAATTGATGAAAAGCTGGAATATGGGCTGCTATATGCATGTATTTTCATGAAGTATATGAAAATTCAGTTCACTGGAGTTTTTTCAGGAATCTGTTCATCTCAGCATGCATTGGTGCTGTGAGTCAGGCAGGATTTTGCCTCAGTAAGAGTCTGTTAGTCTCCTAACATCCCTTTGTTCAGAGAGAGAGAAGAGACAGGCTTTACAGTACCCATGAGACCAAATTCAGGTTAAAGCTAATAAGGAATGTGTACTTTAGTTTACTAAGGGCTTTTTTCTGCATGTTTCAGGAAAGAGGGGGGATAATTGCCATTTCACCCCTGTAATAAAAAACAGGATCCTGTATCTTGGAAATGTTTACAATGTAACAAAATGAGTTTATGTTACCTTGTAAAATTTTAAAGGAGACTAGGTGCTGACACCTAGGCTCAAGGCATGAAGTACATGAGCTGTTCAGACAGGAAGGGGTTGTATTTAAAAATTATGAAAACAATATTTCAGCTTGCAAAAAACAAGTGATTGTGACAAACATTTTCAGATTCCCCCAGCTACAGATCATCCCCCTGCCAAGTACCAGCTGTGTTATTCAAAGTAGGGGATGAACAAAGTGTTTGTATCATCTGGTTCCAAGCTGAGTGTGATGTTGTTTATTTGTGTATCGTAGCACTGAGAGCGCAAAACTGCAGGTTTCCCTTTTGTAGCATGCTACAAGCTGTACCGCTGGTGGAGGGAGGACGGCTCCAGAAGTGTACCTTGTGATCTGCAGTGCACCCCAGGAGCTGCACCACCTCAGACATAGCGTGGGGAGGGTTTGCGACTGGAGGATGGAAATTGCACTGCCAAAAGGAGTCCCTGATTCCTTCTGTGCAAGCCAGACATCTATGTGAGCCAGCTCAGGGGGCTCAAAGTGAGGACAGGGATGGGGCATTATCTCATTTCCTTCCCAGACTTCCTACTACTGTTTTTGGCAATTTATACCTTTAAGAATGCATAAGGCAAACAAACCTTGTTCTCCCTAGTGTGCTAATGCCTGTCTTTTGCATTATTAAACTGCAAAGGGAAGCGTGGTGTTATTTTGCTCAGATTCCCTGCACGTACAAAAGAATACAGCCCAAATATATTTCATGCTTGTCTGTCTGGGTTAGTGTGCTGCTTGCTGTGAGTGAAGGAGAGGAAAGAATCAATGATTAATACCACAGAGTCTTATGCAGATTGTTCATGTATGCATATAGCTACTAAGTAGGCAAACAAAAGTGAAAGCACTAATAGATACCTGGCTGAAAGTGTAAACAAAACAAAAGCCATCAAATCAGGATTTTACCCATTTAATTACAGAGTAGGTGTTTTCATCAGTCATGTAACGGTTTATTGCCTTTCAAGGCTTATTCATTGTAATTGATTAATGAAGACTTAGGGCACCACTGTCTTATGGGTAGCAAAAGGAAAGAAGTTGCATCACTGTTTATATTTGTAATTCATTGAGTTACTACTGGGCCCCTTAATATTTCAGGTAAAACATTATTATAACTCCATGTCATACTCTCCATGTCCCTGAGTAGAAAGCAAGGACAGAAGCCTGACCCATGAAATGCAGAAGATAAATCTACATCATTATCCCATGCTTTTTTCAATCCAGTAACAGCCGTTTCCTGAAGACTGTGTTTTTCTGGATCACAGCTGTTGAAGCTGCCAGGACAAGGGTGGGAGAGAACAGTTATAAGAGAGCATTACTGCTGACCTCAAAAGCAGCAATTTCTGTGTGAGCATGTTAGTCTTGACTTAGGTTTTGCAATGCCCTGATTCCAAAGGCAGAGGTCATTTCACAGCCATGCGGCTCCAAACAAGATTTAACCTTCACTGACTATAGGTCCAAGTGTTCAGCAGATTTAAGAAAGTATAGTTCAAGAAGTTGCACTGATGAGGGAGGAAATGGAAGTGGGAAGAAGGCAAACTCAGTCCCGTCTAATGAATACTTCCTTGACATTTGTGCAGTTCCCACTGAGCTGGCATGCATGTAGGGAGCATGGTCCCAATTACTGAAACCCACAAGCTGTGTATGTGTTTGTGTCGTGTGTATGTTCATTACCCTGCTTGCTGTCACAAGTAAGTATTTAGTGCCAGAAGAAAACTATGCAAAATTCTTTAGCAGACACTTGTGAATTCTGGCAGGTTTTCAACTTAGTTTTTCATTTTAAAATAGCATGGGCACCTCTGATGCAACTCCACTAAGCTCTGTAAATTTGTACCAGGGATGATGCTGATCTGCTGTGCACATTTTCCTTCCTGTAAGTCATTATCGCATGCCTCTCTTTTTAAGAAAGACATTTTTATGAGAGGTGGATCACTTTGGTGGGATTTTTTGTGTGGCTGGTTTGCCCCATGCTCCAGCTATAACAATGCAGTTTCACTAGGAGCTGGGTCATATGGCTGACCTCAGCTAACAAGCTGTTCCTGTTTTTAGGCTACTGGGAATGTTTATTGGCCACTGTTTTCCTCCATTCTAAACACATAGTTATTTCTCAAGACCCATATAAATCATAAGGTCACAAAACTAATAAAAACTGTGACATTCTCTGTGATACAGGATGCAAAAGAACTAACTTCAGGCTTAGCAGCTTTAAACATCTATGATATATTTTATCATAATATAAATACATTCATTGATGTTATATATACTTTCTACTTCAATGTTACACACAATAAAATGGCAATAAAATTGCTTAATGGGACAAACTTTTATATACTGATATTTCAAATTGGTACATTTTAACCATGAGCTCTATTACAAAAACAATGTACTGCAACTCCATACTAAACTGAGTTTAAAAGAAATAGTGATCTGTTTGCAATAAATATTAAATATTCACTTACTTTATAGGAAAATGATTCTGAGGATGCTATTGAATTTCCTAAAGTAGATTTCAACAGCAGAACATCATGAGAAGGTTTATACTAACTGGTTTGACAGAGTGGTGTGTGCAAAACCCAGCTACACAGTACGTTACCAATAGGAACTTTATTTATAATGTCTGTACTGAAATTGGACAACAAATTAATAGAAAAGGATTGGTAGCAATTACTATTATTAAATTTGCATAGAGGTTTCCACTCTACTTCCCTGCTCTCATTTGCTTTAGTTGCTTTGAAATGCACATCTTCCAGGCTGAAAATTTCCAGGCTGCTACTTTGCTTGAGAATGAACTTCGGAAGGAGAGAGCTAAAATGATTCAGGGTTTTTTTGTACAAAAAATAGAAAAATATACACATAGAAATATCACATATGTGCATGCACATGTCCCCATTGCAAAACAAAAGAAGAACCATGGGACTTTTTCAGGCAGTTCTTCATCATGCTTTCTAAGGTCAGGAGACTGAAATTTGAAAGCACCATCCATGAGTAAATGTTCCTTGCACTGCTGTTTTGAAATATCGCTTAAATTTCACAAAGCCAGGGCTTCTTTAAAATTGCCAGCTATGTGTATTACTCATGCTGCTTAAGGGTTGTTTGTTAAAGTGGTAATGTACACAACCAAATGGTTTTGTGCTGAGATAATGGCCCACCAGGAAACATGCAGACATTATAAGTGCGTTATCTCTGATCTACAAATACTTCTTATTCAACTATTTGTGCCTTCTATACCAGAAAGGGCTTCTAGATGCTGTGGCCAGGCACTTTCTCTTTTCAAGTTTATACTATATGAAAGCAGTTGGAAGACATACGTTTCATGGGTCCCTACTGGGACCAGTGCGTTTAATATCTTCATCAATGATATAGACAGCAAGATCAAGTGCACCCTCAGCAAATTTGCAGATGACAGCAAGCTGAGTGCTGCAGTTGCCACACCAGAAGGATGGGATGTCATTCAGAGAGACATGGACACGCTGGAGAAGTGGGCCTGTGAGAACCTCACGAGGTTTAACAAGGCCAGGTGCAAGGTCCTGCACTGGGTCAGAGCAATCCCCAGTTTCAGTACAGGATGGGGATTGAGAGCAGCCCTGCATACAAGGACATAGAAGGTGCTGATTGATGAGAAGCTCAATATGAGCCAGCAATGTGTGCTCCCAGCCCCAAAGACCAACTGTATCCTGGGTTGTGTCAAAAAAAAAAAAACAACGTGGCCAGCAGGTGGAGGGAGGTGATTCTACCACTCAATTCCTCTCTTGTGAGACCTCATCTGGAGTACTGAATCCAGTTCTGAAATCCTCAATGTAAGAAGGATATGGAGCTATTAGAATGGGTCTAAAGGAGGGCTACAAGGATAATCAGAGGACAGGCTGAGAGAGTTGGGGTTGTTTAGCCTGGAGAGGAGAAGGCTCTGAGACCTTTCAGTGATTTCCAGTACCTGAAGGGGCTACAAGAAAGCTGGGGAGGGACTTTTTACAAAGGCCTGTAGTGATAGGACTAGGCGCAATGGATATAAACTGGAGAGAGGCAGATTTAAACTAGTCATAAGGAGGAACTTCTTTACAGTGAGAGTGGTGAGACACTGGCACACGTTGCCCAGGGAAGTTGTGGCTGCCCCTTCCCTGGAGGTGTTCAGGGCCAGGTTGGATGGGGCCTTGGGCAGCCTGATCTAGTGGGATATATCCCTGCCTATCACAGGGCAGGGGTGCAACCCAAACTATTCTATGAATCTATGATTCTATGATCTTGAAGTGTTAAAACAGGCTGCCAAAATTCTTCTCAGCATTATGACAACATTTAGCTAATAATGCCACATATTTCACACACTTTAGGACTCTATTTTCAATCCAGAAAAGTCTCAAAAGTTTTTATCACCTGTATGTAATTCAAAATCTTTTTTCTTTGGGGATAGCTTTAGAGAGTCTGTCTCTCCCCCAGAGAACACAAATAAACAACAAAAAAGCCACAGAAAAAGTTCTAACACATGATTAAACACTGATTATCCAAAAATATCAAAAACAAAGCTGTGTTTTTTCTGGTAACTCCACTTATTATGCTTAGTCCTGTGCCTATATATACAGGCTTTAGATACAGTCACAGCAAATATCAATCCACTCAGTCACATTTGTTGCAATTTCAGGTGAAGAAGACCCACAAAAATAATTTGTATCAATGCAGACTAGATATTAGAAGATGCTAATCCCACAGTGGATTTTTCACTTGGCTGACAGTCTGCCCAAAGGAAATGTGGTGCAGAAATCAGAACAAAAAAAACAACAGTGAGAAATATTGAGTTCCAAGTGCCTAAGTCCGCATCCTTAATACTCTCTTAATATAATTCCTAGCTGGAAATAAATGAAAGTGTCCCATAATTTTCCTGCATTTACTGAACTTCAAGATGTGATTGCCATGGAAGAAAATTGCCATAACTTGTCTTCTAAAGCTGATGTGTATATATCTGCAATTGCCTTTCTCTTTAGCCTCTTCGCATTTCATTAATTATGGGTGTTACTCAGAGAGGTTGTAGGCAGCCCACAAGGGACAAATATTTGAGTTTCAAAAATGTGGAACTTATTTTATGTTCTGAACTTTCACAATTTCTGTGAAAAGCTAATAGCTACCTAATACACTTAAAAGTCAAGTTCCTAAGGTTATGATTAATATACCATATAGTTCCCAACAGGATAATTATGAATTAATCAGCAGCTCAAAACTCCCAAGCGGAGTACTATAAGGTTGCCATCACTTTAAAGCATTCCTTTTCTGCTTTCATGGAAAGAAAAAGAAACAACAAATTATTCTGATCTTCATTTGATGCAACTCTTTCTCTGCTCAAGGCTTTTGAGGAAGTAAACCTGAAGTTTCTATAACTTACCAATTAAGCAGGTTTTTTAATTAATTCAGCAGAACATGCTAACAGTGTTAATCTAACCACAAATCAGAAAACAAGTTAGGCACATGAAAACAATGTTTAATGGATATAGAGACATACAGATAGTGTTTGACTCCTTGCAGCATTGTGGGTGTGTATATATGTATGAGTCTCTGTATGCATACATCTGTTCTCCTACAGAAATCACACAAATGTATTTGTGAGACTGTGTGAGACTTTGCAGCCCCTTCTTCCAGTCATTCTGTGGCTTAAGAAGACTTCCAAGTTTCAAGCCTCTGTTCAGAAGCTTTATTTGAAACCCAGAGAAACTGTTAGGAATCTTTCCATGTGAGCTAGACTGGGCTCATTTAAAATATGGTATCTGGCTATCTAGGGTTTGTTCCTTGCTGTTTGCAAAATTTAAGGGAGGCTGTTTGCACTCAGTCTATCAGTTCTGTCTCCACAAATGTAAAATAAGAATGACAACTTTACCTTGGAGGAATGTTGCAAAGCTTCACTTATAGACAGATTGGCATACTTGGATAAAGTTGCTCATCTAACGAGAAGTTTTCTGATTGATAGGCATCTCTTGGGAGGTCATAAAAACAAAACCAAAACTGTATAATAGAGTTTTTGGAAATAATTTTTTTTTTACTTATAAGAGCTCACTCTTATGCAAGATGACTGTGCCATCTTTTTTCTCTCTCTTATCGCCTAGAATATCTTCCCAAAATCTAACCATTTCAAATTAGTGGCTAGAAATCAAATTAAGCAAAGGCATAACTCTCATATCTGAAATGTCTGTATGAATGGATGCAAATCTTGAAGTAGAATGAGTAATAAGAAAATTACTTGAAAAAAATATTTCTTTCCAGTGTCTTAAGCCCTTAGCTGGCTCCATGTAGATAAACTAACTATGAAACAACTAGTAAAAATTAGACTACATTTTATTTTGTGAAGAACATTGGAAAGTTGGCAAGAGGTAAGATTTTGCAGTGAAATAGGGAGGTGAACAAGTTGTAAATGACTCTAATGTATTCCAGATGGCATATTTTACTTGGGAACTGAATTTGGAGTAATTAGAGGCATGTGAATTTCCTATAAATACTAAACTTCACCAGTTTGACACTAGAAAGCTCCTTGTCTCTAAAGTCTTTAAATTGCTAAGTGTTTCCCTGTTCCCCCACTTAAAGTGGAAGTCAGGGATTTGTAAATTTGTCTTATTTGACAGACAGAAATCTTTTTCCATGAAAAGATAGCTTTTTTCTGTGCCAGAAAGTTATGAACTGAAGTTCCTCACTGCAGAGGTTTAAAATTGAATGTTTCTTCCCAGAAGAGGTTTTCATTTTTATATAGTGGGATCATTATATTATAATTTATTACTGTATATGGTAAGCAGTGAAATCAGTGGAGTTTGCCCTACTTCAAGATCAAATCTCTTCATTGGTAAAATACTTCTTGCAGACAGATATGCTGAAGACCTTAGCAGATTAATTTTACTTTTACAACCCCCCAGGACACTAAGATGGCAAAATCTGGTCCACAACCTTTGATTTTTCATTTTCTACTTTACATAGTTAGACTCATTTCTGGAGTGAATCTTCGTGTTCACATTTCTGTTGAAGAATTTTCCACATTTTATTTATTTGGTGTCAATAGAATAGGACTAAGTAAATACAAGGGAAAATATTCTGTCACCACTTGCACCCTCATTAGCCATATATTAAAGTGAACTGGCTTAGATCCATTAACATAAAGAGGCTAATCTCATTTGCAGCAGCTAAAAATCTGTCTAATGTTCTCAGTGATGCTGGATAGATAAAAGTGCAGATATAATCTTGCTTACTTAATTCAGATCTCAGTTCTGCCTGTCTCAGGTATTCAAAAGGCAGGAGCCAAACAGCCAAAAGCATGTGATAAGATGAAGGATAATCAGATATTAAAATAGTATCGATTATTTTTATTACTTTTGGATTTTGAACTTTTATTGGTTAAGGTATGTTGTATTTCAGATTCCTTTATTCTGCAGAGAATTAAAAGCTTAATTTTAAAATGAAAAGGCAAATCCCAAAGCATTAGGTTATTCCAGAAACCAGTGTAATAATATAACTGTTGCTAACATGAGTCACAATCAAACTGTTACAGTGGGTAGCTGCAAAGCTTCATCAATGTCTTTGTTACATCTTTTCTCTTTTTACTACAGCATTGTCTTGAACTAAAATAGACCCACACTAGTTCATTCTTGATGGAGACCCACTGTCAGTTAATGGCATTAGTAAGTTACTGAACAGTGGCCAAATCCCAGTGGCCTTATTCCCAGAAACCTCTTAGGCTGACAGGACCTTTGTATGAGTAACTTCAGTGAATTTTGGCCCTGGGTGAAGACCATAAAAACATCAGCTGACAAAAGACCAGTGGAAACAAAGGCCCCCCAAACAGTTAGGGATTTCAGTAAATTACAAATCTTTATTCGATCCAAATTGTATATTTAAATATCCAGCACTTTAGAGAATGTGTGATTCAGAAGATATGTTGTCTCCCTTGTGAGGCTTCATCTGCGCCATGAATCCAGTATAAGCAAAACCAGTTTAAAAGCCTCCTGCCATGAGCACTCACTCCCACTTCCCCCTTTCTCATGGAGTTTGCACTGCTTGGATGGAGCTAATTCAACCATTTGGGTGTTCACAGTCAGATAATGATCTGTTGGAATTTAAATAGTTTTAAGAGAGAAACAGAGAGAAAAAGAAAGAAAGAAAGAAAAAAAGAAAAGAAAGAAAGAAGGATAGAAAGGAAGATGAAGAAAGAAAGGGAGAAAAAGAAAGGAAGGAGGAAAGAGAGAAAGAAGGAAAGAACGAAAGTGGAAAAAAAAAAGGTCACTCTATTTATCTTGTCAAAGACACATCCACACCAACAGCTGACTTGATGGGATGGAGAAAAAAATCTCCTTTGGGAAGACTACAGTGTGTGATAGGAGCAAGGAGCCAGGCAGGAATGCACAACACACTGTGAAGGGGCTAAAAAAGCAAAAGAAGCCTGCAGTTCCCATGCCTCCCCATGCTCTGGGAGTGCATGTGCCCTGCCTAGACTGGTGGCTGGCTGCAGACACAGCAGCCACCCAGGATCCTCCAAGGCCCAAATGCTGCTTTCAACACCATCAAGGTGTACTTTGAGGCCCATACTTAAGAAATTATATCCCCTTTGTATGAATACTTGCATGGAACTGCCAGGGAAGGTCGGCATGCCTCCATGGGGGATAGTGCCCATCCAGTACCCATAAGACGGGTCCCCTCGCCAGGGTGGGGCACAGGAGACCCTGGAGAGCAGGCAAGCTGCTCGGAGTCTCAGATGGAGAACAATCTAATGTTATAGGCAGAAAAACAACTCATTTTGGGCTGTCCTTAATTTTTTTTATTTTTAACAGCATGCACTTCTTTTTCATTTTGCTAATAAACTGAGATTAACATTGGTGTCCCTCGAGTGCCTGCAGCTCTTAAGTGTTAAGCTCTGAGGTACGGCTTGCTTTGTGCCGCAAGTACTGCAGTAAATCCCACACCACTAACCCTCAGTCGCCAATGGGGCAAAAATCCACACTGCAGAACAACTCAAAACTCTTTATTTAGATTTCTTCTTGGCTTCCATTCAGTTAAAATGGAGCTTGCAAGGAATAATAATAATTAAAAAAATCTTTATCAAATAGAGGCAAAAGAAAGATACATACTTCTCAAAACGAAAGATAGTCTGACTGGTATGGATAATTTTTGTCGGGGAGAGATTTAACAACTTGATGTGATAAAAGAAACAGAAAGAGAGATGGAAGATCTTTTAATTCTGACAGGTCTAATAACCAAATTTTGGTCTAATAATTAAAATACTCATAACCACTCTGCAGATTCATATCATAGTAGGCTGCAGAAAAATATGGCATATTCAGATGTAAATTGTAGTTGTATATGCTTCACTGATGGTTTCATAAGGTAAAATGGCAGATACTTAGATTTTAGCTGAGTTCTACTTATGTCTTCAGAAGGAATTCAGGCAAAAGGCATAAGATGTCACTGCCCTAATAACAGGAACATGTGTGGAAGTGGAGCATAGCTCGACAGAGTGACTGGCTTCAGCAGAAGGCAGGGCTTCTCAGCACTTTCACTTCTGTAGTACAAGGTGCTATGGTGCACTTCAGGGGTCGCCAGCATGTTCAGAACTGAAACTAGGTATAAGCACTGTTATCGCCCACTAGAAACTGGAAATAGAAAAATCTCCAAAGTCTGTGTTCTTCAGCTGTTTATATTTCTCATTGACTTCAAAAGGAACCCAGTGCTCATTTTATAGGTATTGCTTGGCCTTTTCCTCAAACCCATAACTTATACTTTCCCAAAAGAGAGTAAGTTTTTTGCAGTTCCTTCAAGAATTTGTAAAGGAATTTGAGATTCTCTCATCTTTCCAATGGGAATCTCTCCCAGATATCATTTTACTGAAACATAAAATTAAGACTGTCGAGTAATGGCATGTTCAGACATTGGCTAGGAGAAGTAAGAGGACCATGTGAGCTCTGCAGTGCGTTTCAGTGGGCTCCTACCCAAGAGCCATAAACGGTCCTTGCATTCCACAGAGTAACAGAAAGTAAACGAAAATGGCATATCCAGAAAGACCCAAGCAAGCCAAAAGGGAACACTTTTGCATTATGACTCCATGAACGTATCCATGGACAACCCCCTGTTATGAGCAGGCATCTCCTGTTCTCACACATGAACTCATGCTCTAGCTTTTCACTTTAAACTGCACTCAATTGTTAGCACCATATTTATATTTACATCTATGTGCCATAAACCGTAAAGGACTATAACATTACAAGAAATATTTGCCACACCATTGGCAGCAGAAACTAGGCGAAAAATTGCCAAGTGGGAAATCCAAATTTGCAAACTCAGTGTTCTGGGCTGCATGCCAAGACTGTCTGGGCACTGCGGAGGTGACACATTCAGTCTCCTCTGAGGGATGCCAGTGTGCCAACTGCATCCCTGGCGCAGCATCTTCTCCTGACAAACTTATGGAGAAGAATGCCTATCCAAGTCCAGAGGGAGATGCAGGCTGCTTTCTGAGCTTCCTTGGCAGCAACTCCATTTTCGAGTTGTGACTGTACTTTCTCCTATTTACAAGAACAGTTGTTTGTGATACACTAAGCTCTCTAGTAGGATTTTGAAAAGTGTAAAAATGACAGCAGGACATTGGTTTCCAAGTATAAATCAGTAAAAACCAGAGTAAATTCATCTGCCTAAGAAATAGATAGTATAGATACTGACTTACAGCAGCCCAGGTATCAGATGTTGCGACCAAAGTAGGAGAATCAAAACCCATTTGTTAGCTGCCAAGTGAAGGACATGGTCTGTAGAATATGAAGGTTGTAGTGCTGATCTCTAAAGTTTCTCCTTTTCAACTTATACTTATAGATTACTTACTTTTAAGGTGTAGCAGAATAAAAATACTGGATTCAAACCTCTTGGGTTTGTTTTTTTTTCCTTCTTTACACACAAAATAAAAAAAGCATTCAAAAATTTGCTTATCATTTTAGTTAAAATTTTTCATATAATTCAGAAATAGGGTTCTTAATATTCATGTGAAAAAGTATCTGGTGTTGAGGTTTGAGCAATCGATAGTGCCTGGGAAGCTAATGAAATACTGTCATTCTGGAGAGAGGAGCAAATATTCACTCAGATGCTGTGGTTTTAAGTGGTTATTCTTATCTCTTTAACAAACAGCTAATTATTCAGAGAAAGGTAGATTGTTAAAAATTCTCAAAATTTTTTTTTCCTTAAAGTATAAATGCTAGCAGCCTGCATTCCTGAGTACTTCCCATAGGTTTTTCAAGGAACCTAGATCTGGTATCCTTAAGGATATTTCTAAAGGAGGGGGGGGGAAAGAAGAAAATTTCTGGGGTCTTTTACAAATCTCCTCCCAACTTGCAAGTCCTGTTTTATGTATATCATAAAGAAATTATATAAAGAAGTCTAATTTGAAAAATAGTGAAGGCTGCTTAGATTATCTGTAAAATTATCTCAGAAATTAACATTTCCACTTTGCATTTCCACAAATCTGAAAGAGACAGCTAACTAGCTGAGCAATTGCTACTAGAAAAATCAAATACATAAGAGGAAATGCAGTTAACACAATATTTCACATATGTTAATGCTTACAGTTCCATCAGTGTCAGCTTTATTTTCTATTTGATATACACCAAAGCTGGCACACAATTTTAACTGATGAGGTAACATCATCTTCAATTTAAGGAGCCTTAAGCCATCCATTTTAACTAGTGATATCATCTTTGCAGTTGTCTCACAGGACTTCATGTAAACATAAGTAATGTGCCCTGGACAGTTTGGAGTAGCATTGTAAAAAATGACATTGGTCATCATGAAGACATTTTTTGCCTTTGATCTTTTTTAAAATGTCAGGCACACTTTATTGTCCTGTCATTTTTAGCTCTTCCTTGTGCATTAATATGATGGGAACATTTCAGTTAACATAAGAATGGAATAAAGGTCTAAACAATTAATGGCAACATTGTAATGTCAGTTGTAGTAGAAAAATGAAAAATAAATGAGATTGTCTGGCTAACAGCAACTTGTTAAATAAAGCAGTAGCACTGGTGAGACACAAAGATGTGAGGGCAGAGAAAGGCTTTTCACTGCAATCCAAAACAGGCCCAGAGCACACCCCAGGCTCCAAATGCCACCACCTTTTAGGAAAAGGTTAAACTGATTCATCAAATTGTACCTGCTCCTCCTTCCTGTCTGGGGTCAAGTGAAATCATCTGCTAATATAACTCAAAAATAGACCTGCTTCTGCACCTACAGCTTCTGCCTCTCTGTGACTATTGTTCTCATTTGTATTCTCTCAGCTGGCTCAGTGCATCAAGCTGCTGGGCTCTCCTCAGCCCTCTGAAACCAAATCTGTCAGACTAAGCCCTCTACATTGGCATCTCTGGTGACAGGGTTGAGGAACTCTAACAGGACTCTTGCTTCCAGGCAAACTTTTACTACCAATCATTATTGCATTGTTATATGCTTTACCTTATAAAGTCTTTAGGAATTAATGAAGTAACCAGAGGAGGATTTAGCCCAGCCTGTTCAGTAATCATCTGCTGTATGAGTATGAATATTATAACATAATTCTTGATTCAAATACCTAAGCAAAGATTATCTGTAATAAAACAAGTTTGTCTGAGAAAAAACAAGTGCTGTGACTGGTGTGTGGATTCTGTGATATACTGCAAACTATTTGTCCACCTAACAAGGAAAATATCAGGTTTTTTCTACCACTAATCTGAAACATGGTACAGTTTTGAACAAAATGTGATGTTTAAGGGATTTATTTATTATTCTGTGGACATATGTTTGGAGGACAGCATATGGAAATCAAAGTATTGTTCGTAAAGAGCTCCAGCCAAAAAGACATTTTTGAATTCATAACGGATCTTCGCAGTTTGAAAAGAATGCTATGCATTATGTATTGATAACAACACTGCACAGACAAAGGAACACAATTTAATAATACAGAATTGTGCTCATGAGATTTCCTTTTTTTTTTGTTAATTGGTTACTTTAGCTGACATTGTCTGCAGGCATAATGGACACCATTCTTCCTAATATTTCCATGTTGCCAGATGATGTCTACAGACATAATGTAGTCCATTTTAATTATTTCATTTTGCTTACATCTTTCAGCATAATGCGTTTTCCAAGCAAGCTAGCATTTTTCTTGATTATCTATGTTGTGTTATGGTTTCTAAATTAATTAAGTCTCCTTCTTTCCTGGAAGTTGAAAGTTTCTTCCTTCCATTTATCTACTAGGTATGATTATGTTGAAGTGATAGATGGAGATAATGCCGAAGGACGCTTATGGGGAAAGTACTGTGGAAAAATCGCTCCACCTCCTTTAGTGTCTTCAGGACCACATCTTTTTATTAAATTTGTTTCCGACTATGAGACACATGGAGCAGGATTTTCTATCCGTTACGAAGTTTTCAAAAGAGGTGAGAAACAATTCATTGTTGTATAGCTCATAACCTGTAACTTTTACTCTCATCAAAAAGTTCACTCTAATTCTTCGGGATGGGAGGAAAACATAAAAATGCTTGAAAGAGGAAATTGTGTCACCCTTGTCATTCCAAGATGGGGCATGTATTTGATGAGTATAAGTCATTATGAATCAGCTGCATCTGTGGATTGACTCCTCTGGGTGTAATGTGATAGTCTTCATCAGCTGTTTGTTTCAGCCTTCTTAAAACATTAGCTTTCTTCCTTTGTGTGTATGAGAGATAATTACTGTATGATTTACAATGTTACTGTCTTAACAGCACTATAATCTTCTGAGTCTCTGACTTATTTTGGTTAGTGTTTTGCTCTGCATTCCCAAGAGGTGGCTGTGGACTCAGAAAGGAGCAGAGTACATATGGGCAGCAGATGATGGTGCCGTTGTTTTCACAAATCATGTTTGATAGGTGAAGGAGAGAACCTCACATCATTCACAGGCATGTCCTCGTGGATGCCTGTGCTGGGAGTTCGGTGCTGATGAGCACAGGTAGCTGTATGGAGCACAGAGACAGCCCAGAGAAACAAACAGTCTAGGATCAACCAAACCTATAGAAAATTCCTCTTTGATAAGACTTCCAGAATCAGTAGCTAGAAGGGAAGTAAGATCTTTTGTTTTGGCGTACACATTCCCTATAGCTGGATAGAGATAAATAATTCATATAGTCCATGCCTGCAGAACAGAGGACCGAATCTTATAATATACAGAAAGACAATAAGCTATAGAAAGACAATAAGCTATAGAAAAACACTTTGACTTCAACATCAATGTTTAGGGTCATATTCTCAAAACCAGCTCAAAACTCCAAATTTGCAGTGCACACCACTCCCAAGCAGTGCCCCATATTCAGAACCAGTTCAAGTCCTTTTTATGCACCTAAAACAGAGCCAGATTTTCAGCTGCCTTCAGTGCACGCGTGTTCAGCACACGCGCTTGGTGGCAGCTGTACTGTTAGTGAGGAGAAGCACAGTAGTGAAGTCTTTTTTTCTATTGCATGCTATTGCTCTTCTGCACAGTGCGAATTGGGGCCACAGACCTCTTGTTCACCATCTTCCCTGTGTGTAAATCCACTCTTGGCTCCCAGAAATACTTTTGGCGATCTTCAGGGTCACATTTTTTAAAAGAATTCAGCATTCAAATGACACCAAGCTTCCCTGAAAAAAATATCTCTATTTATTTTGGTGTCTTTAGGAGGTTAAACTACTGAAATTGTGTCTTGAAGTTGCTCAGTGCTTACAGATACAATTCTATCTTTCATAAAGAACAAGGCTGAAACAAAAGAACAAGTTAAAGAAAGGCCAGTGAAACAATTTGTTTTAGCAACTGAGCATTTTAAAGAATAAAGCTTTTATTTATTTTCTAATGGTGTAGTAGCAACTCAGAGCTCTGACAGGGATGTCATGTTTATTTCCTTGTGTGGTCATTTACATCTCTCAGTGATGCACATTAACCATGTTAAGATGGCATTTTGAACGTGATTTTACACACACAAAAGTCAGGAAACTCAAAATTATGGCTCCCAGAGCAACTTTAACTCTAGTTCATTCTGCATAAACTGTATATTAAGACGGGAAAGTTATCACCAGGTATAGTGTTAGAAATGCTGTGTGTACACACAGGATGCAAGTTACAGTTGCTGTGGGAACACAGGCCTTTTTATATTTTGAGTTAATGCATATATGCTGTTCTAAATTTACATTTTATTTTCTGTACCAAATAAAGCTGACCAGTTTACCCTGTTATGCAGGTGGAGCTCAGTTGCTCACACCAGACTAACATGCTTCATTTTAGCATATTCGCAACTTAGTCATCATTTCCCAGGTATGAGAAATATTGTGAAGATCCCAAGCCCACAGTCCTGTGGTGCTGAGCTGAATTCCAGCACACAGTATATTTTTGCCCATTATCTCTGTGAAAGCATCCTTAGTTTTTTTAGAAGAAAATATTATACTTAAATTACCACACATCACAGAAATTGTAAGGAGAGACCAGCACATATAATAACTTGTGATAAATGTTGTATAGGCTTTGAGAGTATGAGCTGGTTTTACTTCTAACCCCGCTCCTTAGCCAGAAAGACAGTGAAGAAGTTGAATTGCAGACTAAAACTTGAAACCCAGGTTGCCCAATGGTTTGCCCATCTGAAAGGTTCATCATTTTGGCTTTGTCAGCCAGCCTGTCTCAGGGTGGATGAGTAGCCTCTTCAGCTAGCAGAGGACCTACATGGTTCACATTCAACATTCCTAACTTTAGTCAACTAAATTTTCAACTCGATGACACCTAGAGAAAGCAAGTGAAATAATCTCCAGTGCCATCTCTTTTTCTTTGCCCTCTCTTTTGCCTTCTCTCTCTTTCCTTTAGCTTATCTCTCTTCCTTTGTTTCATTCACACTCACACGTGTAAATTCTCTGTCTGGTCTGTGCTAGGACCTTTTCTGCCACTTTTCCATGAACATCACCCCATGGAGTCCCTTGTAGCCTCAGTGTTGATTTAATTCCTGGAGTTCCTTCACAGTGTCAATAAAGAGTCAAAAAGCTGTGGAGGGCATCTTAGTGAGGCAGCTCTTCTGAAAATAGTTTTTGTTTCTTGCACCAGATTGACTTGAACATGTTTAAAATAAAGCAAGCTGTTATTCAGATACCATGTGTGAGTGTAAGGAGCCTGACGATCATGCACTCGCAGAGCCTGGATCTGGCTGTATTTAATAAAGCAATAATGATTCTGGCTTACATTTTATATTGCATCTTTCATTGAATTTCAAGAGGTGTACAGAGTGCTTTATGCTGTGAATGGCAGAGCAAAAATATTTTATCCTGGAACAGCAGCTACTGGTGGGAGTGAAGAGGAACAACTAGAATATAACCCTCCCATACATGACAAGAGACAAGGGAATGACAGGGAGAGAAGTGAAATATCCGACTAATGTTTAAGGGGGCGATTTAATTATAGGTAAAATGTAATTTCCCAAATTGGAATGGGTCAGGTTATGCTAGCATTAATATCTACATCTTCTAAAATATGCCATGAAGTGCTCTGAATACTGATGTGGTTACTCAAGCATTTCCTATCAGTCTCTGTTGAAGGATAAAAATACCTGAACCGACAACATTCATTCGGACCCCTCTCTTGCATGCTGAATTTAGCTGGGAGTTGGCCAAATCTGTGGAGGGTGATATGATTGGCACATTAACAAGGAAAATATTTTCTATGGTGAAATAAGAGTATTCATATACGTAACAAGCCAGATTGTTTTCCTTCAATGGTCTGTGTTAAGCAAAGGAAATCCTCTAAGGCTCCTTACTACAGTCTCTAAGCATATTGGGAATACTCATCCAAATTGAAACCTCATACACAGTCACCTTTCAGCACAACCTGTCGTAACCAAACTCTGTTGCCTATCTTCTGCCTATACTCCATGTCCAAAGACCTTCATCTGAGTCATCCTACCCAAAGTCGCAGGTCAGCTGCTATCCACTGATGCCCCAAATCCTGTAAATCACTTCCCATTAAACTTCAGAGAGTCAGAAGTCAGAGAGGGAGGGGTACCTATGCTGACCCTGTTGGAGGATGTGTGGGCAGTGCCTGCGGCTGGTTCTGAACACACCTGCAGATGTAGGATACACAGAAAGGATTCCTGAGAGACCTAAAGGTGAAATGTGATCTGTCAACAAGAGAGGGACTCCAGTTTTAGTCCCGCATATTCACAAAGGCAAATCCAGTGATCTGGCTTTTTATATCCTTGCATCTTTACTGCCACTTTTCTGCTCCACCCAGAACAGTATTTGGAGCATCCCATTGTGTCATAGTGGGGACATCAGGGAAAGCTGATGTGTCAACATTGACATTAGGTGACTTCTAGCAACACAGCCTGTAATCACATAGTTTATCATGCCTGCCCTAACAGCAACATTTTACTGGTGCACCTGTGTCAACACCACTCAGAATGAGTCACTCACCCTTGGTACATGTACGAATTACCTTTCACATTTAGTTTGTCAAGGAGGCATAGGTCACATCTGGCAGAGTTACTGAGTCGGCGCTCCAAGAATCTGAAACCAGTACTCCCTCTACTGAATTCACTCACCCACTTTTGTAAAAATTTATATTTCACCAATAAAAGCCTGTCAGCTGTAAGATTTAAAGATTTGAGCTTGAAGGGGCTATAATTATTTCTCTAGGGCTCTGTTGAGATTTCTGCAGCTTATACTTTCATTGTTCCCACATGACTTTGTATTTGTCATAATTTTTTCTAGAGTTGGTACAAGTTTTCATATTGTTCCATACTAATAGAAAATTGGAGATCAAAGAGTATATGCGAATTGTGCTTTAGAATTTGACTACCAGTAATAGGAACAAGCTGGCTGAATGATTAATACAACAATTAAAATGAGGTGTTTCATTGAAAAGACAGCTTTGCTACTGGATAGACAATATAACCTTATTTGTTTTCCAGCTCATGACTTTGCATAGTAGTATAGTGTTAACCAAAGTGATTTTTCTCTTATAGGACCTGAATGTTCCAGAAACTTTACTTCATCAAGTGGAGTGATAAAGTCCCCTGGATTCCCTGAAAAATATCCCAATAGCCTTGAATGCACTTACATTATCTTTGCACCAAAGATGTCAGAGATTATACTGGAATTTGAAAGCTTTGAGCTAGAACCTGATGCAAATACTCCAGCGGGAGCGTTCTGTCGCTATGACCGATTGGAAATCTGGGATGGATTCCCTGATGGTAAGAGAAAGAAAAATGGACTGTGATATGCATAACCATTACTCTAAAGTGGTCTGCAGAAGGCATATTCTCATTTTTTTAAATGTCATAGTGGAGAGGTCCTTGCTTGATTTATGTGAATCGAGTTGAATTAAAGAGAAATGGGGGAAATGCTCTCTAAAGTCTTTCAGTAAAGCATATCACAGTGTGAATGAGGGGTTTTTTTATGAAATGTGTTTAATTTTGAACAGTTGGCTTGAGGAAATCTCTGTTTTTAGAGGAAATATGTAATGAACCTCCTGTGCTAAAATAAATTAAATATGAAGCCTTATAATGGGCCCCCAAATTTTCACAGCTAACACATGGATACTGTCCAGAAATTTCCAATATCTTGTGCAAACTGGACTTCAGGCACTAACCTTCCAGCTTGAGGAAGAACCAGGTTATAAACCAGCCATCAAAGCAGAGATTTCTTTGCCAGAGAAAGTGTGGTGTCCATACAATTGAAAACATAAAGACTAAATTATTACTTAGGTCAGTAAACAGTCATTGAGTTATTCATTCAGGAGGCTTCAGTGATCAGCCACTGCAGGGTTCTTCCCATATGGTGCTCTCTCTTCCAGCAATGTAAGCAAATGCAAAGGTTGTATTTTAATTTGTTAATTTATAATCTCTGGTTAGCTGGGCACATGCATCAGGGTGGGTGTGTAGGGTACCCTTCTGGAATTTACTTCTCTGCCACCTCATTAATTTTCCACTTAGTTGTTGACCACATTTGACCTTCTGCGAATTCGCTAAGTGCATAGCTAGATATTAGCTAATGCTATAGAGCCACTGAGCCCTCATTTCACCCTCCAAGCAGTCTCACATCCCTGTTTGACACTGAAACTGATGAGCAAAGCAGCTGCATGATTTCTTTATCCTTTTCTTTTATGGCAATGGGTCCTCCAAGGACCCCAGCTTGATAGGCTGTGGCTCCAGCCTAAAAGCGACTGTTCACGTTGACTGTCTAACCTTTAGGGTATCCAAATGCCTATATGAATTGTGCTTACTACGGAAACTGATTGTGATGCCTTTTTCACTGTTTTTACGTGTGGCATAAGCTGATAAGGAGAAGCATCTTGAAGCTGTCTTTTTTCTTCTTAATTTTGTTACTTGTAGCAAAATTCAAGGATTTATGTTGTTTGTGTTAAGCACTAATTACAGCTACTTCAGTTTTACACTGGTGTTATAACTCATATTAATAGATATCTTCTTTGCTTTTATGAAAAGCAGTGGCAGTTTCTACAAAAAGCTAATCCTACATTAATATTTCATTTAAATGAAAACATATCAAGCAATATATTTAATAACACATTTAAACTTTTTTTAATAGATACATCCCCAATATAATTTTAATTTGAACTTCTATTGATGCTACAGTAAATAGGTGTATGCTTTTCAGTATATATTTGGATTTCTCTTTTGTTCTTGCTTAATGGTTTTATCATGGATATTTTCAATCCACTCCAGTAAATAGTGTAGAAAGAGCCATAACACTAGATGAAAGGCTACTTAGTATTTAATGCCTCAGTTAGGAAAACAGTATTATAACACTACAATAATGATGTCTGGAACATGTAATAATGGGTTTATTTGTATAGAGGCCAAATTTTTCCAAACTGAATTCCTGTAGAACTTACATTTAACCTGACATGTAGAAGGATGATCCAATCAATCAATTTATGTGTAATATTGCCAAAAAGAAATGCATTATCGTTAGTGTCAGATGGTTTCAAAGCAGTAATTTCCTGGTTCAAGAAAGTAACTGAGCCATACAGAAGAACAATTAACAACAGGCATAATCAGCCTTCCAATTCCCTCACAAACTGTCTAAACCCAGAATGATCCTGACATACAATAAGACTGTTTACATGGTTTTGTACATATTCAGCTGAATTTGTAGGCTAGAAAGAAATTTTTCCTTAGAGGAAAATCGTTGGAGGTTTCAGCGGTTGTAGGGAGATATATGCTGTGTCATTTCATTGTCGGACGAACCATAGCCAGCAGTTAGCCTCTCTTGTTTAACTTCACAATATAAAGACAGAGAGGACGTGATTGCTTCTTCATCAATGCATCACAGAATGAACCACTGGGAGGGGGAAGAACTAAACTGACACAAGAAGCCACTGGGGTGATCTGGCCATAAAATGAAGATAGAAATTAAAGTTTCTAGATAGCAAATAAAAGGGTATCCAGATAACTGGGGGGAGAGGGGAGGAGAAAAGCAAGCAAAATAAATCTCATTTGCATTCACATAAAAGCAGTAAATTTCTGAAAAATATTAGATACTCTGGTTGCCTTTGATGAAGGAAGGCTCACCCAGTGTGAGACTTTCATGCATTTGTCTGTTCCCCTTGTGTCCTTGAAAAAGTATTCTGGAGCTACATCTACACTATTAACTAAAACAGGGCCAGCATGTGGCTGTGTGTACTTCTTAAGTGCTGGCATACACCCTTGCATAGAGTCCATGTCAGTTTTCACTTTTCCAATCAATTCCTAGGCATGGAGGACAGACAAAACCAGGGGCCATTCCCAAAAGAGGCTTTTACTCTGATCCCAGAAACAATCCCTGGCCACTGGCTGCAGATCCTGAAGGTGGTCCCTGGTCTGCTCTATTTAGTGATACAGACATAGCCATAAAAAAGGGAACTATTTTGCTTTGTTGTACTGCATTGCTGCTCACATGCCCAGTGGTATTAGAAGTTAAAGCCCCCATTGCACTACAAGGATGTAAACATGAAATACAAGGATTTTTTAAATGTCTGGAAAAAAAAAATGTCCTTCAGTTCAAATCCACAGCTTCACAACAGCACAGCTGTGGCTTGCCAGGATGATGGCAGTTTTTAATAGGACACTTGATGGAAAACAGTTGTGGCTGCAGCCAGGACAGAATTAGTTGGACAACCCCCTTATCATTCTGCTCTATCCCAACTCTGGCAACCAGGCATCAATGTTTGAGCCTGGTACTGTCAATCTCCCCATTTTAAGCATAGAACAGCACCTCACTGATTTGTCTTCAAGATCTACTTTAGAGCTCTGGATGTGCTCATCTAATTGACTGTACTGGGAGCTATGGATCACAAACTCGGACATAAACTTTAAGCATTTAAATAAGACCAGATGAAACCCATCATAAGTAGAAAATGTTTTCACTGTAGAGTTTGGTGAGCTACAGTTGCTGAAGATCAGTACGAAATGAATTTGCTGTTTTCTACAGCTGGGAGACTTTTTCTTCCCTTAAAATAGAAAAAAAGAAAAAGAGAGAGAAATATTATCCTAAACACAATTTCTCAATAATGTTTAAAAAAATATGTCAAATTCTGTATACTTCCATTTGCATTTTACTTCTACATAATTGACATTTTTCTGATGGAAAACGATTTTCAGTTAGATAATTTGCCAGCAACTCTAACAGTCTTTCACAAAGACGTTAATACTGAAATGCCCTGTCACAACCATAGAGCCTTCAGCCTACCTGGCTGTTCGCTTTAAGGGGATTGAATCTGGCAAGTGCTGAGTACTCACATCTTGATTCTGCAAAAACTTGTGCTTATCTTTGAAGCATGTGAGCACTTAGATTGACTTTAAAAGGAATTCACTGAGGACACTTACTGAGCCTGAAGTTAAACACTTGTGTGTTTTGCTGGTTCAGGAGGGGAGTGGTATGCATTGAGGAATGTCTCAAACCTAGCATTTTGTTTCTGCATACTTGCATGCCAAGGGCACCCTTTGGTCTCTTTTTTAAAGTAAAGCAATAAGAGAAACAAATCCTTTTGGAGAATGTTTGAGAGCTACTAGTACACATCGCAAACATTGTGCAGAAAAGGGACCATAATTTGAAGAAGAAAATGGGTGGAGTTGGAGCAGGAGAGTGTGTAGATGACAGTATAGAAATACGTGATTTTGCATGAATAAACTGTACAGCAAAAGTATAGGCACAAATATACTTCAGCCAGCTTCATCCAAGAACTATCCATTGATGACTTTGAAGAAAAATAGCCCACTCAAAACCAGAACGAGCTTAAGTGATGAATTACACATATTCATAATGCCACCCTCTTTGAAGCTCTATACTCTCTACTAAGGGCTCAAAAATAATTTGAAGAAGTTTACATATGGTTTGAGAACCACAGGCTAAACATTGCTGCTTCGGTCAATACCGCAAGTGCTTCCACTGAATTACTGAGCAGAACAGAAAGCTGTATTTAAGTCATTAACATCAATGCACATGAAAGCTGCTATTAATCTAGGTGTGTTTCCTCTCTATTGTGGTTGCTTTCTATACTCCTGTGAGAAGCTATTAAGATATAAGAGTATACGCAAGCTCAGTGTAAGTGACTACTGGACTGTGAGGATGAGGGTCATTTTTCAGCTCTTTTCTCTTCAGCATCCTAAATTGTGTGCAAATTTTTGTCAGTAACTATCACACAGCTGTGAAAATACTGTTCAGAGCACCCCAGCACGGCTTTAAGGACTAGCTTTAAAACTGAGTAAAATGCCTAGTTAACATAGTATTTTAATATTTTAGAAGCCTGATAGGCTATTTTTCCTTGCTTGTGTGTTCATTGGGGTTTTTCTAACTGAATTCCAAAAGCTAAGATTTTAAGTGGGTGGGCAAATGTGTATTTCCATAAATCTCAATTTTTCCTGAATCAGATGCTCTTTGGCCTGAAGGGCAAACAGTAGAAAAGAAGAATTAGTAATGATAAGGTTTCTGTTTAGTCTTAAACCACCATCTGTATTCTGTGTGTTCCACACTCAGATACTGTAAATCTTGAAACATACATATTAACAACAGTCAAGGATTTAATCAAGTTCTAGAATTAGACTCTGCATTTTGGGAAGAGCTTGCAAAACAGGTTTTTCAGGTGCTCCTCCATCTTTTAACCTATAAGTTATTCATTTGCACTGTATCATACTATGCCAATAAAAAGAGGAGCCAAGGTCCCAGAAATATAACAGGTACAGCATGGGCAGTAATGTAGAAGTGTTCTTGAGTGAGCACATTTCCAAGTGACTCATATTCAGAGTAAACCTTCCTGAGGGATGTTGAACGAGGTGACACGATCTGCAGCTAGAGGTTGCAAAAAGCATTCTGGACTGGATGACTTTTCAGTTCCTGCTACCCTAACATTCCCGTTTGGGGCTGTATATTGTCTATTATGAAGACCCATCTCGGTCATAAGGAAAGATTAGGAAAGTGATAAAAAAGCAGTGTCATAGTCTATCTAAGCAGACAGCATTGTCATCTCTTGAATGATTGCGCAGATGATGTTCCAAACATGGCATTTATTTGGTGTGGTGACACCTGAAAAATTTGATAATTTATTGTCATTCAAAAGTTTTCACTACTTGAAAAGAAAAAAAGGAGGACTTTCTGTTAGCTATTTATGTAAGAAGAATGTCTGTTTCATCCCGTTCTTCTCAGATCAATATTGTATTAGCTCAGAAGGCTAAGGTTGACACATTGTGCAAAAAAATTCAATACCTTTTTAAGTCACATTCTGCAAGATTTTTTTTGGTCTTGCATCTACATAGCTAGCAAAGGGAATAGTGCTGTGATAGCAGAGCCCATTTGTAGAAGATTGAAATGAAGAATCACTAAATATGTGATAAAAATTATCAGCTAGTGAGTCATGGGGAATCCTTAAGCCTGTCTGCTTTAAACAAAGCTCTCTTCTGTTTGCCATTTCAAAGAGACTTCCCAGCAGGAAATGAGAGGAGGGACGATCCGAGTGACATAACATGGTAGCCTTATCCTCCTTATTTTCTTGCCGTTCAGAGCAATATCAGCAGCTATAGTGTTGGAAGGCCATCATGGGAGAGAGCAAGACCAGAGCCCTTTGCACACAGAAAATGCAAAAAAAAAAAACCCCAAACCTGCAGCAATTGTAGTGGGAGTGCTATTTTGTGGTTTTGAAAAGCCACTAATAGTAACAGTCTAAAAATCTTCTCACTCCAAATAATAAAACTGTAGAGCTTTAGTGATTTCTATGATGTTTCATTCTGTCAGTGCTGCATTGAACAACCCTAGTGTAAAAGGGCTGAACTGGCAGGTATTTTAAATGGCATGGGATTGCCAAGGCAACTGAAGACTTACTATGGCCAGAATATGGATAGAAAAGCACAGGCTGGCACCAAGAGCTATAATATCTGAGCTCTCTCTTTCTGGCAGCTCTAGGGCCTTACAGAAATGTGTAGCTTACATAATAAAGTTACTCCAAGCTGGAACTGTTTTACTTGTTGGAAAATGCCAATAAATGACTACAAAATTATGTTAGCTGAGGTTTTTCTTTGAGCTGTGAATAATTAGGATATATAAACATTTTATATTTTAAACTAAAAATGAAATGAACTTCCTATAGAACTGACAAGGTGTTAATTTAAACCTGGAAAGCCAGTGGTGTAAGCATTAGAATGACAACTTAAGATTATTTTCATGATTGACTCCATAGATAGGGTTTAGCATTATCTTTTCTAATTGTTTATAGGCACAGATGCACCACTATTCAACAGCCTGGGGGCCTATCTGTGGGGAATGCTCAAGTGCTAGTAGGCCACATATGTTCATTGCGAATTGAGTAGCTTAATTAAGGAAAAGGATTATCTCCCTGCACAGGAAATCCAGAAAAATATCGGAAATTGGTTTATACATTGTTAATACTGAGAGAGATCATGTATGTGTGTATGTGTGTGTTCTGCAACATAGAGATATACTTAAGAAATCCTTGCTCTTTTGAAAGGATTAAGATTTTCCTCTTGAATTCTTTTAGAGTATTCTTTAATATGGAGCATATGGGCAAAAGATCCATGAGGGTATGCTGAAAACCTAAACAGGAGGGCATAAGGAGGTATTGGTCATAGCCTCAATATGAGTGCAAAACTGTTTTTCTAAGTTTGCTATAAAATTAGAAGATTATATGCAGTATTGAGCATAAATCCTGGAAGGTGCTATTTGAACTCTTATTCCCAGAGCATCTTCTAGACTGGGTGGAAAATCAGCTCGTTCAGATATCCTTGTCATAAATAGGTGCTTCAGTTACACTTTGGAAAATAACTTTGATGGTTTGTACATGTAATTTTGTGCATCATTGTCCTCTCTGAACACTTTAAAGGATGCTTTTTGAAATCCTGATTCTTTACATTTTGAGAGGTTTATGAAGCGCTATCTGGAACATTTTAAAAGTGAGACTGCTAGGGTAGGATAAGCAATTTATTGCTCACTGCTAAGTTATTGATATTTTGATTTTGAGCTGTTGCAGAGTTTCACTATTTCCTGCTGAGGGACTTGCTTTAGGAGGCATTGTAGTGGCACCTATTGTTGTAGTAGAACTGATAGTTTATTATTATATTCTGTCTCTTTGCAGTTGGCCCACACATAGGGCGTTATTGTGGGCAGAACAACCCAGGACGTGTCCGGTCTTCAACAGGAATTCTTTCAATGGTATTTTACACCGACAGTGCAATAGCAAAAGAGGGATTTTCAGCAAACTACAGCGTGTCGCAGAGCAGTGTATCAGAAGGTCAGTATTTATCTATCCCACAGAGCTTCTTGGAAAATATTCTCTGTTATGTCTTCTTGCACACCAGGTGTTGCATGAAACTTTAAAGAAACATTAAATAAATAAGATGGTGGGGAAGGCTTCATTCTGCTTTTCTTGTTTCTTTTTCTTTTTTTTTAAGAACAGCTGCCCTTTGAAAAGCAGTGCAAGAAGCAGAATTCTCCTTACAGTTTTATTTCACAGTATTATTTATTTCACAGGAAGTTGGGATAATTATTGTGCAAAACTGTGCTGAACAAGGAAATGCAGGAATGCGGAGCAACCGAACTTGCATTAAAACAATGAAACCGAACTTGCCTTAAAACAATGAAACATGAACAATTGAATGCACTATCCAAAGCCTCCTTTTATTATGTGGAATAAGCTTTGATGATCCATTTCTTAAAAAAAATAACCCATTTAATATATGTGCTCTTGTTAGACCATTTCATAAGCTATGTAATCTTTGTTCTCTGCCTCATATTTTTTTCCCAGTTGCCTCTTTTTCATGCTTACCCTTTGGACAGAGAATGGAAAGAAGTGAGGGATATGCAGGAAAATAATGGGCTGTGTTACACATGCCCTTGCATATTTCCTTGCTGTGCTTGATGATAAAACACACACTTGAAATCAAACTTTCTCTCCTTTCTGTGGCTTACTGAGTTTTGTGGAGATTCACTCTGATTCGATGTACTTGTTTAGTCAATGAAGGAACAATAGAAAAATGAGTAAACTGAAATTATCCATTGCTCCTCACCACTCCTCTGCCCATTGCCCCCTTAAGAGCTTTCTTGCACATGCATAGCCAGGAAGAGGGAAAGGGAAGCACCCAAGCCTCTATGGATAGGAAGCCGCCTCCTCTGTCTTTCTCATGTTGTACCTCCGGCTAATTTGGCTTCTCCTTATGTAGAGGCTGCTGCTACCCCTTCATTTGCTAACACAGGCACCTTGGGTCCCCATGTCCATCTCCTCCACAGATATCCTCCCTGGACTATAGAGGCATCATCACACAGGAGTCAGAATGAATAATATCTGTTATGCTGGGATGCTTTCAGCTCTTAAACACAGGAAAACAGAACAGGAGAAGTTAGTGTGTGTGACAACTTTTTTGGGTGATAAGAAGAAACATTTTCTATGACACAGGCTTAGACAGAGTGGTTCCTCTCCTTTAATTTCAACCACCTTTGCTATTTGTATCATCGGTACAGACAGGGTCACCTCTAGAGGACAACTCAGCCTACTTATCTCAGAAATGTGAGATATCCTAAGGACGTACTTGTCCCTCTCAGTAGACTACAGGGAAAGTCCATATGTCTAGACTTAACAAGATAACTACTTTTTAGATATTTTAACATGACTCCCACCTATCATATCTTGCATTCTTTGCAGTGGCTTATGGCTGTCCTAATTACAAACAGAAGTTAATTTACTTTGAGTCTTACCCAAATGTAATTGATCGTCAGTACTTCACCCAAGGCCCCTAAGACACTGAAACAGCACAGAGATGGGGAAAAGGGTGATGTGCCATGGGAAATGCAGTTTGGCAGCAAGTTTGGTAATTCATTTATGGGGCACCCGAACTACAACTCCTATAAGGTAGCCTGATGGCATTTCTGAATAGAAGTTTTTGGATCCTAGATAAAAGATTTAAACATTTTTTCAGAATATTTTAATTATCATTGAGAATCAGAGCTTTGCTTATTAAAAGCTCATTTTTGAACCATCAGCTGAGCACCCACCCCTCTGTTAGAGATATGGCACCACCAGAAAAGCTGTCATAAAAAATGTGTGTACCCAAATGCCAGAGCCTCTGCTTCTCACAGAGGTATTTTACCTTAAACTGCTAATGAAGGAATGATTTATACTTATATACTATGAAGTTCCTAAATGGAAGTGTATCTTCCTGTATATGATAACTGTATGTTATCTTCTCTTGCCCTTGTGGTGGGCTTGGTAAATTTCTGATGGGTACATGAGCAGCTTGGTGTGAGAAAGCCTAATGCCACTGTCCTCCCTTGGTTCAGCAGGGCTGAAGCCTTTGTTTTGAAAGTGAGAGAGTTTAGTCTCCATGCCCTATCAGCCTTTGAATTCACCGTAGTGACTAGGTGTCAATCATTTCGAAATTATCCATGTACTTTTTATTTCAACAGAAATAGATTGGCTGGAGATGATCAACTCATTTAAAATACATCATGTTAGAGGTGGTAGTTCCCTTAGGACAATACTCTTCTGGCCTGGATTCAGATTTTGTTGATCTGTTTCCTCCCAGTGTCCAGGATCAAAATACAATGGCTGGAATTTTAATAATACTTTTTAATTTTTCAAAAATTATTTTTTGAAAATATTTTTAAAACATTTTATACTTTTTGTACTGGCGTAAATAATAAAATTATTTTAAACAGTAATATAGTTTGTGTTTCCTGGTTTTGTGCGTAATTAAGAGTTGAATATACATATCCACGGGAGCACCTGCACTACCCTAGAAAAGAAAATCCTGTTGTCCTGTATTGAAATGGCCACAATGCTGGGCTAAAAATATTTGTATAGCATTATTGTTGCAGGAATTGCCATGGCAACTCAAATGACAGTATTAACAGTGACACCATAAGCCCAGTATGCCTCACTTAAAATTGCTAAGGAATTCAAAGTCACATAAAAATAAATTCTTTAGATATTTATATTCAAAGGAGGAAAGTGTTCTCATTATTCAAAGTCTACATCAAAAATCTGACCATAATAATGGTGGTAATTTGTTTTTCTTCAGATTTCCAGTGCATGGATCCACTAGGTATGGAGTCAGGCGAAATTCACTCTGATCAAATCACTGTCTCCTCCCAGTACAGCGCTATCTGGTCTTCAGAAAGGTCCCGGCTAAATTACCCTGAGAATGGATGGACCCCAGGGGAAGATTCTGTCAGAGAATGGATACAGGTAAAAAGATAACGCTTTTAAGATATTATTAATAATACTCTCTGGAGTTTATCAAATGTGGAGAATGCAAAATAATGAGAAAAAAATAAAATAGTGTAGTACTTCTACATAATCTAAGAATCATTGCAAGTGAATAGATCACATCCCCTATTAGACACACAAAAGAAGACTGAATCCCAAAGGCATAAAAAAAGAAAAGGTCAGGAAGATTAGTTCTTCTCCTTCCCATGTCTATTGTTTTTTCAGTCTTCTGGGCACAAATAACAGAGATTTTGGTTTAATGGAAAAGTCAATATTAGTTTAACATGTACTTAAAGAGGAATGTCCCCGTAAACTGAGCATGTGCTATGTCTCTAACTGATTACAGTTAAGCATTAATAGGACGTGGTGTTTTCATGGACTCAAATTTCACCTCAGAAGACCCATGCCCCTTCTAGAATGCTAGATACAGAACGAGCTCAGTGGCCTCTGTCTAGTGGCTATTCTTCCACGTTCTTAAACACAACATTCATTAGCAAGATTGGCCACCTTGGCTTTGCTCTGTTAGTACAGGAAAAATTCTGCAAACATTTGACCCGACAAAGAGGCTCCTTGAGTTCAGCTAATCATCTTAGAGTTGTTGTTTGCTACTTGTCATCAGGTCCATAGCTTAATGGGGCATGATTCCTGAACCAGTTAGAATCTCTCATAAGAATTACCATATACAAGTAGTCTATATTATCAGGCAAGTATTAATATCATTATGTGAAATTGTAGATTGACTTACGCTTCTTAGTTATGATCTAGATTCTGTTTCTATTGGTAAAAACTAGGAGAAAGATGAATATTACTAATATTAAAAACTTATTCCTGTATTTGAAATATTCCTCCTACTTCTGTTGTTTTCTATAGGAAATTACAAACTGCAGTACAGAACAATGCCTTATTAGCCGTCAACACGAATGTTAACACTTGTGTTTCCTGTGTGCTTAACTGTCTGCAAGAAAGCTTAAAAACACATTGAATAGTAGTTAGTAAAGGGAAGAAAGGGGGAAATCTTTCAGTTCTGATCCTTTGCCCACAATGGAACTCTCAGGTGTTCTGCTTAGGGGCCTTACACATCCTGAGCCCTTGGCAACTTGGCATTCATGTATGATGGACCTAGTCAGACTTCAGAGGAGCAAGAAAAAAAGTCCAGTGATCATTTTTCCTTACTTAGTAATAAATGTTGAAATCCCCCCAGTCTTATCTAAGTGCAAGGCTTTTTAATTGCCACTTGTAATCTGTGGAATGCACATGGAAAAAAGGTGGAATGAAGTGGAATAAACTTCCATGTATTTCATCTGGTCCAAGGGCTGCCTGTTTTTCTTTATTTTCTTCTTTCATTTACACATTTATGACTGGATAATCAGAACAAGAGAGTTAGTCAAATCCCATTCATGTGTTCTGCATGCTTACTAACTTTATCAAGTTATGATGACTACATACATCCATACATAGCTTAATGCTTTCACTTAGAACTAGATCTTTCTGAGAAAAAGTTTCAAAGGACTTTTCTTAACCATTAACTTTTTTAATAACAAATGAATAACAGAATCCAAGGTACACTAGGGTTTATGCTTAAAATAGCTCAGAGTACCCTCGGCCTCCAGCCCATGAATTTCTCAACTTCCTTTGCATTCTGCCATAAACCAGGGTGCTCAGGGGCTGAAACAGCCACTGAGCATAATTTTTAGCAGCTTTACACTGCCTCCAGCTACTACATCAGCCAAGAAGTTGGTGGTTATTTGTATGCTGTACTGCTCTCACCTACTTCACCTAGTCCCTGGTTTGGAAAAGGCAGCATGAACCATCTTCCAGAAAAGCCTCACCTTAGGACATCTCTTCCACTGCCCAGGGCCTATGCAGAGGGGCCAGCACTCCCAAGGCAGACTTCATAACAGAGCAACTAGAATGTAGCAGCCTTGACTGCAGAGCTTGGTCTTGTTTGGAAGACTAAGCCTGCAAGGTCTTGTTTGTATTGAATAGGAACGTTTTACATGTGTTGCAGAAGCACCGTTTATTGTTTCTACCACTCAACCTGTATATCAGAAGGCAGCAAGCTAGTTTGTAGATTGAGTGTGCCATCCCCTGCTTTTTCACAAGGTATAGCACTTTAAGTAGTCTTTGGTTCCCCTCGTGTCAGAAGGATATTAAATCTTATACTTACTTATTATGGTTTAATTCAATACTAACATTTAAAATTCAAACTTCCAAATGTGTTCTAAATGCTTTCCTGTTAAACTTAATTGACAATCTGGAGATGGCTGCCAAGCGCATCAGACCATCAGACACCTCAATAACAGGGTCCTTACACATGTGTACCACCATCTTCTACAAAGGCTTGATGCCATTGGCAGTAATCACATGTTGCGAGTTTGTATCTGGATAAAATATTTCCTCTGTACAAATATACCCAGGAACAGATGTTCATCTCCATAAGAGCTTACAGACAACCAATGAAGGACACTCAAGTAATAAAATACTCTGAAATTGCCTGTTGGAAAAAACATAGTATTTGATAAAAGGAGGAATACACTTATATATGAAGAACTGAGGTCACGTTATTCTGTTTTGTTCTCTATGCTATTGTAAACTAGTCATCTACATGAAGTATTTGCTTTTGTGCAGCATAAATGGATTTTTGTTGCACAGTGCAAGAACTCTAGTATTCAACTGCAAAAAACAATCTGAAGGATACAGCAACGCTGAACTCAGAACTTTTAAAGTGAAAATTTCTGTCTATATACCCTTGTCTGAAAGACACAGATTTTGTGTAAATGAGTATTCATCAATGTTTTCACCATTGCAGGTTTCCCTTCCTGCACACACACTGCAGCTGGTTAAGTAGTGATGTCAGCCATCAAAATGCTAATATGCATATTCAACTAGGGCATGTATATAAGATATCTACAATCATATGTAGGTAAAGCAGCTTGAAAATTCAGCTCCAAATACTAATTTCCTTATTCGATCATTTTTTTCTATAGGGGAAATATTATAGTTCTCCTTTCCCTTCCTTTAACCCCTCCCTTCAAGGTTAATGTTTTTGCTAAGACAAAAGAAACAAAATCTTAGTTAAGTATCAGCAAGAGGAGATTGGTATCTATAGAGGACGTCTAGAGGGCATGCGATATGATTGTCTCCTTTGAGGTGTTGACGTCTTTTTGCCTTTTCACTGGAAAGAATTAGGAAAATAGCATGGGCTTGTTCTTAGTAATGGACTTGCTTGAATTCCATCTGTTGACGTGGAACCCATTCTTTGGTGGACAAAGTAGATTGCTCCTTTGTGGCTGACAACGTACTAACTCTTGAGTCAATCGGAATGCTGCCTGCTTACCAGGCTCTGCTAAGTGAAAGCTGCCTGTTCATACCTTTCCTTATTTGTTTTGAAATAAATGTCAAAGCTTAAATTCAGAATATCCATAGCACGGTCACACCATAAGTCTGCACAGCACTTTCTCTTTTTTATTTTTACCCTCAAACACAGTTTTGAAAATTCTTTGACTAACTTAAGATTTGGAGTGACTTCATAATCAGAAACAGAGTCACTCCAGATTGAATTTCTTCTTTAAAAATACATTCATAAAGTCTGTGGATTTTCTTATACGAACGGAATAAAGATATACATGAGGCAGGGGCTGCTGAGAAAAAGCACAAAGTTCTTGTCCTATGGGATGTTATTAGCTCCTCAACCTTAAGCTCAGACTACTTGTTTACTGCACTTACATTTCACACACTCAACTGTCCTTCGGGGTGAAACAGCATAATTTAAAATAAAAAATAAAAACAGCCCTTTAATTTAATCAAGAGCAGGGAACTGCCATTGCAATGTAAGTCCTTGTCCCTCATTAATGTATCCTTTCACAGGAAAAATAGTATAGTGTTTCCATTTCTGTAATTTGAACAACAAACATGTTAATAGGTATCAATTACCAGCCAGTTTCAGTACTTAGAACCAGTAAGAAGGCCAGTGCAAGGGTTTCACATCTGGTTTTAGTGAAATTGTTTCTTTCTGTGGTATTTAAAATTTAAAGAACTCCTGTTATTGTGCAATTGGGAATCCTAGGGGAGTACAATGTTAATGAAATCCATAATGTGCAGGGATTTTATGATTCCATTTTCAAGACATTCCTTCAAAAGGGACGACTGATTTCTGCCATGGCAGCAGTAATTGTGTTTTTACAGAGTAAGTTTAATGTTTGCATTTAAGAACAGCAGTTACTTTTGCACTCATCTTAGAAAGTAACATGCAAAACCTTTATATTTAGTGAATATTTTGCATTTGCTTTTTGAAAACTTTGAGCAAGAGCCCCAGGCTCATGCATGGCAAGCCCTTGCGCCCTAGAGCTGCCGTGATGGGTGCTGGTCAGCAGCCCCCGGAGCAGCACAGGAGCAGAGAAGGCAGGAGGAGTGCCCAGCCAGAGAGCTGCCTCAGCTAAAGACTCTTGAGACCCACATGTGTGTGGTTTTGACGAGAGACTGATTGGCTACTGCCAAGGTCACTGGGAACCTGTGCTGTCATCAATCCTCATAATGGTGTGGTTTTCAAACCCACAAGGAGCAACACCTTCTGGGTACTTTTACTGCGGAATCTGTATGTTTTCCATCAAGATATTTCTTCTAATGCATATAACACGGATCTTTACTCTCCCACCAAGGTGGGTGATAGTTTCTGGGTGGCACAATTTTTCTGTTATATGATGTAACACTGAGTGAGATCTCCAGCTTGCCCAGAAAGCAAAGTATGTTTGTTTATAACACCAGAACTTCAGTTCATATTATAGCCAGGGTTGGACAGAACCATAAATCCAGCTTTAAGAATCCTAGTATTGGATCAAAATTTTGCAGAGGTAAAACAAAAAGCACTACTCTAGTATAAACATACTCTGTCAGTTCAAATTTGTTCAAAAAAGGTTAACAGGAGGTTAACATAAATAGACATTATACTCTGAATCGGTATTATCTGTCATGCTGCAGCTGACATAAGGCCGTATGCTAAGATGAACTCCCTACTGTGTGTCCTGGCTGATATGACATAAACAGCTAATCCAGCCCAAATTTATAGTGCTGGGGTTTTCAGCCGGGCATAGTTCTGGCATCTCGTGGAAACAGTCAGTGTGAGAAGGTGGCACTGCGAGCAGGTCTGGTCACTCCCTCTGGCCTCTGCCTCCTCATCTCCACCTCATCCCACACACATCTCTTTGGCACCTACCTCCCTTTCAGAGTGGTCAGCTCTAGGTACATCAGCTGATCTGCTGTGGAATTCTCCCTCTGCATCTTGCAATATTTAAGTATCTGGAGAAAGGCCAAGGAGACGTAAGAATAAGCCTCCTCAAAAAGCAACCTGGGGGATCCTCCTTGCTTCACTGATTGAAATATCAGTTGTTTATTTAACACTAACTCTCCCGTTCAAGGAAAATATACTTTCATTGATTTAAAACACTCCTATGTATACACAACTTCACCAGAATACAAGGGACCTCTGAGGTGGAATTTTCCTTCTACATTTGTCTTCATTCCGTTATATTTGTAGTAACCTACCTTCTTCATTATTTCCTACTTTGTATGTGAAACCCAGAAGTATGCATCATGTGAACTGGTGTATAGATTACTACATATTTATTTCTGTAGCACTTCTGAAAATAATTGCAGTTCATCATTTGGTGTCTTGACCTTTCATCTGTGTCATAGCTTATTTCCTTATCAGGTATTCACTTAAAAAAATAGTCAAGATTTATATATGCTGCTGCACAGCACATTTGTTTCATTAACGGGTTTAGTCTTACATCAGGCAGTTGTTTAGGTTGACTTTACCAAGCAAACTTATCTAAATATTTCACATGAACGCTCAGGGAAGTGCCAGTCAACAATGCCTGTTATTTTTATTCTTATTATTTCTGTTTCTTTCGGAGTTTGATATTGCAGTGAAGTGCATCATATTACTGCATTGAATAACATGAAACCTGGGAAACCTCAGCCTCCCAGCTCTTCTAGCCTTTTAAGGACTGCCTGAGAGCTGAAGTTCAGAGGCTTTGTGGCAGAGCTTGCCCATCATTAGGGGGAACACTGACATAAAAGCACAAAACCTGTCAGTCCTTTGTCTTCCCTACCACTTTAGAATACAAGTCATGTATTTGGTTCATGTCATTTTACAGTTCATAACCACACTCCAGAAATTACAAAAAGCAGAGTTAGCTTTGTGGAAAAACGTTACAGTTTTCTTATGGTCTTAACATACTTTGCACATGGGCAAAGAATGACAAAAGAATATTCCTTTCTGGAAATCACAGCCAGTGCAGACTGTGACAGAGCACAGAACTGGGGTTAATTGACCCAGCAGGATACATTCATACCTTTATTTACTGTGACATGGGAATAAATGGTAGAGTTTCACAAAGGCAAGTACTGAAATTAGACAAGAGGGAGAGAGAGAAATAAAAGGGCCCTGCAAAGTATGAAGGTTTTTTTGATTATTCAAAGTGCTTTAAGAGCTATTTTAGTACCAGAAAGTTCCCAGCCATGGATTTATCACTCTGGGGAGGCTGAAGGGATGCACAGAGAGCCGAACCTTATTGCTCCAGAAGTGCAGGTGCAAAATGATGTTTGTAAGAAAATCTTCTCTACCTCCCTCTGACATGTTTCGACATCAGCCCTTTTGCAGAGGGGAGTCCTGCGTGGCTTTGAGCAATCCTGTGTGCAGCATATGGAGGAGCAGCAGAAGCAGAGCCCCTGTGAGCCTCCACTACCAGCCTAATCATTATAATAGTTTCAGTTCTTTCAGGGGATCCATTATGCAGAGCGCTGAGTAGTTTGTATATAACTCTTTAATTACCTTTGCATCCACTTCCTAGTCCAGCCCTACATCCCCTCAGCGGCTGCAAGACAGATGGCCCTTTAGAGCTGAGATAGCGAATTAAAAATGTGTCCAGCAAAAGCACAGATTCAGCATCTAGTGAAATAATTTAGTAAATTTATCTCACTTTCACTAGTTTGTTCCAGGAGGAAGATAAATTAAAACCTTTAAAAATGTTTTGAAACTAAATACTGCAGTGTTTTTTTTAATCACAATATCTTTTTCTTCTACTTTCTTTCACAGAAATTAAAGTTACTTTAAAAACTCTGTACAAAATTATTCTTCTCTCCTTTTTTTTCCAGTTACCAAGTTCACATGTTTATCTTGACTCAAAACATTTATTATTGTTTACTGGTTTTCAAATTGTCATTAAGCCAAAAAATCAGTTGTTTGTGCCATTCTGTTTGGTAGAGCAACTCTCTCCCAGATGGCTTGTAGACCCCACGGGGGCTGAGGCAGCCTTGTCCACACAGCTACCAGGCACTGCAGCACATCTGCTCCACTGCAACCAGGACTTTCTGCAGGTGTGAAGAAAGATATCTCAAAACAAGGTTTTTCTGAATCCAGCAGAAGTAAATTTATCTGCAAGACTAGGCAGGTGTCAAACTGCGGGTTTTTAATGCAGAGCTTAAATCTAGAAATTAAGTGACTAAGGGTAGTGGCTAAAAACAGCCTTGGGTAGGAATGCACAGCTGAAGCACATTATAACAAGGAGAGTTGCTACTGAGCTAAAGGTCTCTGTTCTCACAGGGCCGACCCTTGGTTGGAGATGATAGGTGTACTGCTGAGTGCTTTGCAGAGGCAACTGTGCATTTTTATTCACTCTTTCCACACCTGCACGGTAGTATGAAGCTGAAGAGTTCATAAGTCCTGTAGGCCCTTCCCATCCCAGCATCCACACTCCAGATTTTCTGTTGCTGAATTGGTATTTTTCTCCCTTGTCCTTGCATCATCCTGCTTTTCTGTCCCAGTTTAATTCTATTCTGCCCATTAGGTGACATTTTCACAGCAGTAGCAAAATGGGTAAACTGGATAAATGAGACTTCTTTCAAGTGGTAAATACCTGCCCTTCAGAAAAAAATTTGTCTTCTTCCCACAAAAAAAAATAAACAACAAAACAAGTAAAAAAAAAAGAAAGAAACAAAAAGGTGCATTTCAACAGGGAAATACTTCCATTTTGCTTTTCCTCTAATCTTTTCATTCAAGGTTTTAAAAAACTTTAAAAAGGCATCAGAGTAAACTTCATAGCTGTCTGATAAACAAAACCTACTAGCAGAGAAAACACAGTTGACCATACATTAAGCTGAAGTCCAGTTCCTCTGTTTTCAGGGGCCACTGGTTTCTCATCAGAGAAGCACTGTTTATACACAAGTTCCACCACCCAGCTGTACCAGTGCAGTCTGGTCTCTGTCTTCATTGCAGCCTCCTGTGTTGAACACTGGCCAAATTAATTTCTGGTGTTGATCCACTGAAGCTGCTGAAAAGATCGATTTGTCCTGTCACATATAAAACCAGGGTATATTTGAACTGGCCGTAAACTCAGTTATAGATTGCTGTACTATAGACCAAGACGGCTTTCAGCCTTAACACCAAAGCAGGCAAATATATTGCAAATACTGTTAAATTCTAGCCATGGGTTGAAGGGCTAAGAAGACACAGAATAATTTTAAAACATTTTTATCAGGCCGTAAGAGTTAACTGTCCATAGGAGTGTTCCCCCCTTTCATGATATGCTTAACTAAGAAAACACATCCTGTGTTTATTTTAAAAAGCCACAGTCCTTAAAAATCGATAGCTTTGCTCTCTACATAGCTGGAGATAGTGTAGCTTTTAGAGAGGCCGAGTGGGGATACACAAACCAGGCACCGTTCTTTGGTTAAAAAAAAAACTGGAAATGAAACCCCTGTGGCTGGAGTTTGAGCAGGCTTTGTTGAGAGAAGGGCAGAGCTGGGGGGACAGGCAGTCCTCCTGGTTTGCTCCAGCACCAGAGGGGAAATTGTCTCAGTAGTCACTGGCCTGCACCATCCCTTCTGCTGTCCCCCTTCCTCCTCTGGTGCAGACTGAGAGCTCTGCTCTCAGCAGCAGGTCTTCCAGATCACAGCCTCAGAAGTATTTCATCTATATGGGTGCATTTCCTCAGAGTTTTGAGGGTTATATCAAGCAAAAAGCAAAATGGTCTTTGCGTGAATAGTCTTTGTTTCTAGATTTTCCCCATACCTTTACAGTACCATCACCACAACATCTAACTGCAGCTACCTGACATTTTTCTAGAAGGTAGCAGAAACTCATATTTTAAAAAAGCAGTGACTTGCTTGGTGACCCAGTAGTAAATTAAAATCATCATACACAATGTGTATGAAATAGAAAATCGAATTTTGGTGCAACAAAACTGACAGTTCCATTTAACAGAGAATAAATGAATGCAGACTCCTGTGGATGACTGACTGATTTAAAAGAGGCTGTGATGATTTTCCAAGATAAGAAAGCTGATAGCAAGAAAATACGTATATTTCTATGTGACATGGGTTATATACCTATTCCAATTGACAGTGAAATTAGGCTTAAAAAGTATTAAATCTTAGACACTGGCACTTTTTCCCCATTTTGTTGCTATTTTTTACAGAAAACCCAAAGCCTGAACTTTCAAAAATATCTAAGTGTACCAAATTCCAGTGATTTTAGCAGAACTATCTCTGAACACAGTGATTGCATGGTCAAATCTATCTGCACCATCGAGGTGTGCTCTCTAAGACAGTAGTGGTTTAATCCTGCATAGAAAATCATCCTCTCACCAGCTTCTTATTCAATTATCATAGGTATGCTGTGAAACAAGAAGAATCACACATTATTTTTGTGTGTTTACACATGTGTAATACTGTAGTTCCAGTCAAACAGCAAAATATATCATAAATCAAGCTCTACTGCCTACACACTCTGATTCCAGCAGACAGCAGGCAAAAAAAAATGCTGCAGAATATAGGCAAAATTCAGTGTTTTACACACAAAGCCCAGTTATTCACATGTGAAGCAGTCTGATAGAGAGGCTTTGGATTACTTGTTTCCCATTTGTGCCTTAGTTGCTCTGTACACTTAGGGGGAAAAAAAGTCCTACAATTATGTCCTTCTCTCAGAAAAGAGTGGTTCTGCAAGTATTGCTGTAGAGTTTCCCTTTTCTATAGTTTATAACACAAACTGGGGAAGGTTACATTCAAACTGCACTAAAGAGTTGTCTTCATTCCAGATCAGAGGATTAAGCTCAGGTTTAAAATTAAATGTAAATTACAAATAAGTATTCAGAAAACGTTAATTAAAAGTATTACGTTCCTGACTCATTTATTGCTCAGCAAGGGTTCCTAAGTATCTTAGCTGGAGAAAGGGTCTATTCACATTCCTCCTTTTTTGACCAAGTCATTGTACATGTCTTAGGTTATCCATTTGCAAGTTAATGTAGTGCCAAAGCAAAGGTTTTCATTTTAAAGAGTAATATTTCACAGCAAGATATGCTCCTGCAAGACGTAAAACAATCTTTTTCTAAAGCAGTGGGACTTAATCAGTTTTTCTCTTCATTGCTACAGAGGAGGTTCAAATGGCATAAGATACTGATTACTAAGATCCTGGAGTCTATACAAATCCCAATACGATTATATTTTTCTCCCTTTGTTATCAGAGTTTATTGTATCTTGGGGTTCAGGTTTTAAGTAGTTTTCAAGTAAAAAAATAAATTAGGAAGAGGATATTTTTCTGAGTCTTCTGGATAATGGTCATGTTACATCAGAGCACAGCATGAATGCATAAGGTGGAGCTTGCAAATGAATAGCAGAAGGATTGTTCCCTAGCACTGCATGTGCACTGGATGCATTTCATACGATATCATGAGCCCATTTCACGGGAGCATTGCATTGCCCTTACTTTTAAACCAAACTCCTTCAAAGACTCACACTAAAAATATCACACAGAGCTAATGTGTACCCGACCCACTCGCAGCATTTCTCTTTCACATTTGATCTTTATAGTTTCCATACTGGAGCGATTTGGTTTGCTGAATTCTGGAAATGTCTCAAGTTGAAATGCTAGTGTATTAACCTGCTGTACTGAGTCTCTTTTGTTTCTCTTTACCAGAGTGCTGCTTGCCAATTTTTACAACTACAGCAGATTTTACTATTCAAACAAAACCAGATGGAACACCAGTTCAAAGAACATGTCAGAATTAAATATTTCTTTTTTAATTAGTTGCTTCTGATTTATGCAAAAAAAAATTAACATAAGAGTGGGAGAATGTGCCATGAATCCAGATGCAATGCAGCCCACACAAGCATTATCTTTTCTCTGTCAGAGACAGAGAGGCCTTTTCGTTATTTTTTTCTTGTCTTTTCTTTTTTCTTTTTGCTTCTGGATTTCATTTTTCTTACACTTTCTGCATCTTTTCCTCTTGAACCAGCCCCATAATGATGACTGAGGTTCTCTTATGTTCATCACTCATAGTTTTCATCATTATCTTAAATTTTCTCCTGTAGAAACTGACTGATTGACTTTAGTAAAGCCTTTGACACTATTTCTCACAGTATTCTGCTTGAGAAACTGGCTGCCATTGGCCTGGGCAAACCCTCTGCTGGGTAAAATACTGTCTGGATGGCCATGTCCAAAGAGTCATGGTAAATGGAGTTAAATCGAGTTGGAGGACAGTCACAAGTGGTGTCCCCCAGGGCTCAATGTTGGGCTAGTTCTGTTCAATGTCTTTATCAATGACCTGGATGAGGGAATTGAATGTATTGTGAACAGAGAAGGACTGGTGGGGGATGTGAGGGTTGGAGGATGCTTGGGGCAAAGCGACCATGAGATGATAGAGTTCTCGGTGCAGGGCGAGATGAAGAAGGGGGAGGTTAGCAGAACAGTCGCCCTCAACTTTCAGAGAGCAGACTTTTACGGAAAGAGTGGTTAGGCATTGGAACAGTCTGCCCAGGGAGGTGGTTGACTCACCTTCCCTGGAGGTGTTTAAGGTGAGGGTGGATGAGGTATTTAGGGGCATGGTTTAGGGATTGGTGGGAATAGTTGGACTTGATGATCTGGTGGGTCTTCTGGGAAGAATTGTTGATCGGCTTGAGGGTAGGGAGGCTTTACAGTGGCATCTGAACAGGCTGGATCAATGGGCTGAGACCAGCAGTATGAGGTTTAACAAAGCCAAATGCCAAGTCCAGCACTTGGGACACAACAACCCCCGGCAGCACTACAGGCTTGGGGAAAGGTGGCTGGAAGGCGGCCTGGCAGAGAAGGCTCTGGGGGTGTTGATTGACAGCCAGCTGAATATGAGTCAGCAGTGTGCCCAGGTGGCCAGAAGCCCAGTAGCATCTTGGCTTGTATCAGAAACAGTGTGGCCAGCAGTACTAGGGAAGTGATTGTGCCCATGAACTCAGCGTTGGTGAGGCTGCACCTCAAACACTGTGTTCAGGGCTACAAGAAAGACTTTGAGGTCCTGAAGTGTATCCAGAGAGGGGCAACAAGGCTGGTGAAAGGAGAACAAGACTTATTTGAAATGCCTGAGGGAACTGGGGTTGTTTAGCCTAGGAAAAGGGAAGCTGAGGGAAGACCTTATCCCTGCCTACAACTACTTGGAAGGAGGTTGTAGCGAGGTGGGTGTTGGTCTCTTTACCCAGGTGATAGGATGAGAGAAAATTTGTTCAAACTGTGCCGTGGGAGGTTCAGATTGAACATTAGGAAAAATTTCTTCACTGAAAGGTTTATCATGCAGTGGCACAGGCTACCCAGGGAGGTGGTTGAGTCGCCATCCCTGGAGGTATTTAAAAGACAGGTAGATGAAGTGCTTAGGGACGTGATTTAGTAGTGGACAGGTACAGTTGGACTCAGTGATCTGCAAGGTCTTTTCCAACCAAGTGATTCTGATTCTATGATTCTGTGATCTGCCTTTAAAAAAATTACTGTACTCGGTACTGCAGATCCAGCATCAGGATCTCAATGTGATAGCATCCTATGAGTCTATTCTTTGTTTTCTGTTGGGGAAGTCTTTACACTTATATTTTTCTGCTGCAGAAAAGGATATGGGCAGAAGGTGAAGATTGTAAGGAATGAAAGAAAGTTAATTTCCATTTTGCTGCCAAACATTCCCATATCTTTGGCATGACTGTTTGCTCATCTTCTCTTTCGTGCTTCCACATTTTTTGCCAAGTCACATAAGCATGAGTTCAATAAAGCATACTGACTGAGTACAATTGTTAGACACAGACTAGAAGTTGAGCATGTGATTAGTTGCTTTCTCTTCTGGGGCTTTCAGGATGTTGCTGTCAAGGTCAATGAGAAGATTTCAGTGACTCAAGAGAGATCTTACTAACAGCAATATTTTCTTCTTGCTTTCTTTATGGAGCTGCCACAATCACTGAGAATTTTGCACAAAGGTCTGAGATAGTTTACAGTCTTAACTATTCTCACTTAAACACAGGATGAATATTTACACCATGTCATTAATCAATCCTTGTAATGACTACTTATTTCAAAGATGAAGACTAGTGGAAGTAATTTTCCAACCAAATTAATGAAACTGCTTACAGAATTACTACTAGAGCCTGTGCAATTTTTACTTAGCAGTATGTTCTTCTTTACTTAAAACTCAGTAAATTAAAGAATTAGGTCATGGTTGTATGTAGTACATCGTAGGAGAGCATGATTGGTCAAATCAACAGCAACACCTAATAAAAAAGCTCAGGTCTTGCTTAATTAAGTATTTAACAGAAGAACAGTGAAGCATCACAACAGTTAATCTGACCCAGAGCACTGTATGCTATCTAGGGAAATGACACAGTTCTCTAAAAATATTTACTTTGGTATGTTGTGTCAAGTGATGGATTATACAGCTTTTCAAGCCACAAGAAATGCCCACAACAAAAAGCTTCCTGTTGTTAATCAAACTCCAGCACTTTGTCCTTTGTTTTCTCAGGCTGCTAAACAGACCTACAGTAGGAGTGTTAAAAGCTAGTAAAACTGCTCCCTTGCTACAGTTCCCTCAGTGACTGTATTTTATTTAGCAAGGCAGATTGTCATTCTGAAAATAAGGTCTTCCATACTGTGACATGGTTGTATATGACAGGAAGTAGCAATATTTATTTCAAGACATGCATGTTGTATGTTGTTTCTTATGCAGCAGTTTGCTAAGATTTGCTGAATGGTATGCATATTGTGCAGGGCTAAGTTTTATTCTTTTTCCTTCTCTTAACTGGTCTCTAATGAAATGTGTGTGCCACATCCTGCATATCTGCATCTTCAAAATATGTCACTCACCCATATTTTTCAGAGGCAGTAAGACAATAATAAAAATATTTTTCCTGGATGCTAAAAGATGCTGTAGAATTAATAGAGAGGAAGGAAATCATATGTAGAAACAGCTAGTGTCCCGTAATATGCTTTCACAGGAAAGAAAACTGTTTTAGAAGTGATAAAAATTGAGGTGTTTTTACATGAACATTTCTCTCCTGGAAAAAAATACACACTCATTTCTTGTGAGTTAGGGGCCAATTGCTGTAGAAGAATCTGCTCTCACTCCTGTACTTGCCAATAAAGATGGCCACATTGCAACACCAGCAATTATCAAAGGTTGTGGTTTCAGATAAGGCATGAAGGCATTTCCCAGAAAACAAATGTTTTTTAATCTAAATGAAAGTGAACAAAATTTGAAAAAAAAGAACTAGCAACATGCTACAGTTAGTCAAAGCTAAAACTCTGGTCATGGAAATGAAATGTCACAATTTCAGGCCTGGAGACAGCTGCCTATCTCGGATCACAGCCGTACAGCATGCAATATCTTATAAAATTGCTTGCATCCTCTAAAATAAATACCAGATGTTTGTTTATCATATGTGCAGAAAGTTAAATGTCAAATAATTGCAGGGAAATGCATTTGATGTTCATCATCAAAAGTGCTGTATTTCATCACCACCTCTCTCCACAGTTCATTTTAACGTGAAACACAAGTTCTTGGGAAAAAAAAGGACCAGAAGGCCAAACCAAAAAGCTAGAAAGCTAGTTATTAAAGATTGGTATTACTGTCTCAGCTGGAGGAGACTAGATCTGAGAAAAATGGGTTATCCCCGGTCAAGTTAACAATTACAGACCTCTGTGGAGAACATACCAGGCTGACTGGAAATTACAAAGAGATTTGGACTCTACAAGCATAAGCCTCCAAAAAGCATGAGAACTCCTATCTGTTTGGTGACACAGCTGTACTACAGCTGCTATTCTGTGCAATGTTTCCACTGGATAGTATAGTACAGAAGAGCTGGGTCTTAGCACAGCTGCATTTTGATACCATCAGGTTCCAGTTGTCAGCAGCAGTTGATATGGTTGAATGTCAGTTCTGAACAGTCCCTGTGACATCTAGAATGTGTTTTAGGCATGATTTTGCATTTTACAGAAGGTAAATTTTCAAATGACATTGGAAAGAAAGCAAAATACATCACAAAGTGATTAATGAAGGTGAGCTTAGTAGCTTCTTAATATGTGTCATGCAGTTTCCAAAGTAGTCTTCAACATAATTGGTAAATATAGAGTTTGATTTGCAAACATATTTAGGCACCACAGTGGGGTGTTCAGTGTTGCAGTACTGTTTGTATGCACCTGGAGAGGAACAGTTCCTCCAGGGGACACTGCAAAGAACTGTCAAAGGGAGGCAAATGCCTTAAGCTCTACCTCTCTCCTGGATCGCTGTGCTGAGAGAGTTAGTACTTAAAAATTCCAACCCTTCTGCTTCTCTGCTGCTTAGCCCCACCTTTCTTGTTTGCTCTGCGCCTTTCTCAAAACACAACTGATGGAGAAAGTTCATTCTTTTTTCCTCTATCAGCTTGTGAGCAAACACCTCTTGGTATGTGATAGGTCAGGGGTTACTGCTTGCTTTTGCAAGAGATTTAAAGCTGTGGCACACAGCTGAACACTCGAGCCATCGACCTCCAGGTGCTCCAGGAGAAGACTGTTGTTGAAATAGTTCCAGTTTTCAAGAATGCACGTAAGATTTGCTCATCTGCCAAAAGAGCATCCATGTGAGGAGATGTTCTCTGTAACGATGAGAGAAGCCCCCTCCTCCTATGCTTTATTACACAGTTGCTGGAGCCAGGAGTGCTAATGAGGTTGCCTCTTCCCTTACCTATAGTCAATAAATTAAAGCCTTCTAAAAGTCTCTCCCAGTGAACGGTTAACATCCAGCAGGAGAATTTCTGCCTACCTTTTGCATTTTGCCATGTTTGGGGCATGAAGGTGATGTCTAAAACCTTTGTGTGTTTAGGACTTACTTCTAGGCAGTGGGATAGATGCTGTAGGATATTCAGTGCCCCAGGAGTTAAGGGAGTATGTTAAATACTAGCATTTGGGACTAAGCAAAATCTAGGCACATGAAGATCTTTGATGGGACAAGCCTGAGTCACCTGAATGGTCAGTGAATGATAGCTGTAATTGTTAACTCAGTCATCAACTAATCAAACCTTCCCATAAGCCTCTGAGGTTAAATTTTAACTTGGCTTCAAATACTCAGAACTCTTGTAGTAGGCCATTGCTTGACTTTATTCACAATGAAGTACTTACTGTATATTAAAAAGCCCCTACCAGAATCATTTCAAATCAGTTGGAACAGTACAGGCTTGGGACCTTAATCATTTCAAAAGTGAAGAGCTGTTTCAAATTGTAAGAGAAGCAGATCATTTAAATAACTTAGCTCTGCACTCCCTCAGACTTCCAGATTTTCAAGTGCACTTCAGCCTGGAAGTGAATGTGGTATTGGACATAACTCAGTGCAGCACACTTTACAATCAGCAGAGTACAGTTTGGAGAGCATTTGAAGTTAAGCTGAGATTGCTCAGCGCAATGATGCCCAGATTCCCCCATTAACTTTCAAATTGCAACAATCTAACATCTGAGACTCTCTACTTAGTTTAAATCACTTGATTGTTTTTGTAAGATAGTGCTGGGATTTTTTTTATATTTTTAAGACTGAAGTTTTTTATCGTGACAAAACAAAATGTTGCAATATTTCACCCCAAAAGACAAGGGCTAAAACGTTGCATAGAGACTTTTCCAGACTTAAAAACTGGGGCAGGGGCAAGGGCTTTGCCCTGAAAGCTAGTTCTATCTGTCATATACAAGGGTCCTATTCTTGCCTTGGAAGACTTCAAAATGCCTTGTATGTGACATGAGCATTGAGAGAGCAGCTAGTCTGTCCTCAATAGCACTTCCTTCAGCCTTTTGAGAGAGAATGCAGAGCATGTTGATTTAACTGCTCCAGTGCCTTTGGATATATGACATACATCCAGGAAAAAGGATGCCACTGGGACACAGGGGACATATATTCTGCTTCCTGCATACTTTGGAAATAATGAAAAAGCCTGAGACTTTCATGGAACATTCATACAAGAAGGGTTGGTTCAAACTATTATTGCCTTGCTGAAGCCTGGACAATTGAAGTTTTGCAGAATAAATTACTTTAATTAATATTTTGTGAATAGTGCCATTTTATATTGAAATTAAGTTGTTTGCATTACAAACAAAAAGAAGGTTTTAGATGCAGAGAATGAGAGCAATTGATTTGATTTTAATTGGCTTATTCTTACAGCTGAAGAAAGGCTGTAAGTAAATGAGAGGTGTCTCAAAACTGTGGTCACCAGCCTGGCTGTAAGAAAGTTTTGTGGCTGGTTTCAGCCATTGGCATCTGGACTTGTGCACCAGGACAAAGGTTTCTTTTGCCATCAAAACCAACTTGAGTAGTCAGATTCCTGCACCCTACATCATCCTCCCAACTATGCTGATACATGTTCTGTGATGCCACATGATAAACTGGCTGATGAAACAGATTGGAATGCCAAATAAATAACTGAACCAGGGGAAGGTTAACCTAAATCACTTGTCCATTTGATTACAATGTAACTTCATGGGAGAAGGAGAAAGGCAGAGAATGAGTGAGGAAGAGAGGCCTTTAACAAACATTCATGTGCACACTGTAGCACTCGTTTTTCCAGAAAGTTCAAAATGACATTATTTTCTAATGAGTAAAGTTCACTACATTTAACAGCTGGAACAGAATTATTGCATTTGTGTTAATGCTTCTTTCTGTTTTCTTCAAACACATCAGATGGCAGAAGCAACTCATTTGCCTTTTTCCCCCAAAAAAATCACACAGTGATTCTTAATTATCTTGTGACTAACAAATACACCACAGGATTCTTATCTCCTCTTCAGTTTGCAACTGATGAGCTCCTGGGTTTTAGCAGATTTCTTGTTACCATTCTCTAAGTGCATGACTTTGATATTTTACTATTAAATTTCATCCCATTTCTAATACTCCAGTCTTCAGGGTCATTCAGTTCTCACTACATGACTCTCCTCTGTATTGACAATGTCTTGCAGCTTTGCAGTCCTCAGGGAATTTCATTAGCATCTATGCAATTATTAAGTAAGATTGTTCACCATATTGCTCCTTGAGGAACTTCCTTAGTAACTTATCTGCAGTCAGGTGGCTCCCACACATGCTGATGGAGTCTCTGGTCACTCCTCCAGAGAGGAAAAGTAGTTCTCTGGCATGTGAATAGCCCTCATGGCCAATTAGGCAAATTTTCCCATCTCCTATCATGACAGTGTTTACAAAAGAGGAGCTTATGATTATGTTATTATCGACAATATGCTGCAATTTCCTTTATGTAAAACCCTTATCATGTCTGTAAAACATGGCAGGGGAGATGAGGTGTCACTTCTGCATTACTGTTATGCTCTGAACTAATTGTCCTCACATCCCAATTCATTCCTTACTACAGGTAGATCTAGGCCTTCTCCGCTTTGTTTCTGGAATTGGGACACAAGGAGCCATCTCAAAAGAAACAAAGAAAGAATATTATCTGAAAACATACCGTGTAGATGTCAGCTCCAATGGAGAGGACTGGATTACACTGAAGGAGGGAAACAAGCCTGTTGTAAGTTTTTTTCTCTTTTACCTTTCTTCAGCCAAGAAATAAGCTGTTGAACTGTGATTACTTACTATCAGTTGTTAGGAAAGAGAGGAATAAGTTATCACATATTCATTCAGCGTAATCAGGGTGAAAAATAACCCAAATCCCTTGGGTAGCTGTTGTCCGAGTAGTAATGGGCCATAGAAATCGTTCATCTAAAGCCTAGAGCAGCTAACAAGGGTGCGAAGTGCTGCCCTAGCTGTTGCATCCATCATAATTTCAGTGGTTTGGGTCTTTTCCCTGGAGTGTGCTGCCTTTTCCCAGCTTGCCAGAGATTTTCTGTGTCTTTAGGGAATCTTTTAGAAAACAGTGGGACCTTTATCTGCAGTGAAGCTCTGGAAATGCAGTGTGTTGGTGCTTCATCTTCCTGTGCACAGCTATGCAGTCTTACAGGAGTGCTAGCAAGCTATTAGTACTTTGTCAGACTTCTGAGTATCTCAATGATGGGGGTCATGCATACAGATAATTAGGCACATCTTCCCGTCCTTGCAGATTTTTATCACCTTTCCATTTATCAGTGGATTTGCTCTCTGTGACCTCCCAATGAAACAGCTTTAGACACTCATAAGAGAAATCTTCATTATCCACTACCACGAGCATAAAGCTCATTACTGGGAAATGAATTCTGTTCGAAGTCTCACATGAATAGTCCCAGTGAGGCTGTGCCTCCGTTCCCACCTCGCTCAGGATATGCCCAGGAGCAGCATCTCCAGAGGCTGCCAGAGGTTGATGCAACTGGAAAGGTTGCCTCCCTCCAAAAATAGCTTTTTTGTGACTCTTCTGTGAAAACGCAGAGGAGCTGTGTAGCATTAAACTTTATCAGTGTAACCGTATCTAGCTGTAAATATTTGGTTACTGCTTTGTTCTCGATTCATCTGTCAGTGCTATGCCAAGCCCGCTGCATTTATCTTAACAAAATAGTAGCAGCATTTAACACACACATCTTTATTCTTTGAAGCACTTTGTAAAACAATAAAAAAGGAATCCTGAAAACTTCTCTTTGACAGGTATTATCCTGGGACTTTGCAAGGTCAAATACTGCAATGTGGGCACTGTGTAATGATGTGTAAAGGTACAATAACTGTCTTGCCCAAAGTCACAAGAGGAGCCAACGCTGTGGCTGGTACGAGACACAGTGTTTCCTGGCTCTTTTTCCTAATCTGAACAAATGCCTTTTTCAAAACCAGACCATCCCTGATTTTCATTAGCAACTTCAATTTGTAAACTCTCCAAGAGAGTGTGCTTTACATGAGTTTCTGTTGTATATGTTGCACTTAATTAGTGAGAACTCTTCCTAAACCTGTGTTATTTGTTCAAAGGATATATATAAAAAATCAAGTTTTTAAAATGGCAATATTTTGCTATTGATCAGGATAAGAAAAAAATACACACCAATTTCCATCTGATATTTTTATTCAAGTGAAAAGTTAAGGACACTTGACTACTGAAGGAACAACAAAAGGAGACAGCCACAAATCTCTTCAAGGAAGCCTCATGCAAGTGTTGCCCTAACCAAGTATAAGGAGTTGTGTACTTTTGAGAAAAAGCTTATTGCCTCTGTCAGACGCAGACCTTGAGAAAACTACACCAGGTCCTCCCAGAGAAAAAAAGTTACTGGAAAGAAGTGTAGCTCCGTTTAAATCCTCTTGCTAGATGTGAAACTCCTATATTAAATAGCTTGAGATGTAACTGAACCCAATGAGTTGACAGCTGTGCACTGCTGGCCCTCACTCCAAATTACTGTGATTATTGCAAGTAACAAACAGGAAAGTAGACAGTTTGTATAAGAAATGGGAGAATCTCCCATAAAAGGAGAAAGGTTTGTGTTCATGGAAAACAACAGGAAACTGGTCCACTGTACATGAGGAAGAAGCAGGAAACTGAATCACCTTCTTTGGATTAGAATATTGCAAGATTTCGACTCTGCTAGGAAGAAGCGCGTCTGCAGGATCCTCAACATGAAAGCACAGTACAATGCTGTCTCTCCTTGTGGAAGTCTCATTGTTCATTTGATTTGACTTTTAGCCTCAGGGGACACAACGAAAATCTTAGAGCCTGCTATATAGATTTTAAATAGACTTCTATCTCAGCATGCAAAGAGAAAGAAAGTCTGAGTACTTCTTAAAAAGGATTTAAAACCAGAAGGTTACCAAAGCAAGATTTGCATGATACATTCTGTAAGACTCTTAAGCCCAAGGATGGCAAAATAATGTATATTTTTATCCTAGCTCTACATAGGGGTTTTATGTGGTCTAATTGAAATCTAAACCTTTAATTTGTTCCTGATATACTGTAGCTTTTTGCATCCTTCTGCAAGTGTACAAGGAATAAAACTGCTCCAATGGGGCATTGAGAGATTCTTTGAGAACATGGCAGCCCTTGGGTGACAAGGACCAGTGTATGTCATTCCTGTATATAGATCTGGGCTTTAGGAACACCTCAAAAATGGGCAGGGAGTGGATAGACCCTCATTGCACTCAGGTGAGCTCTTGCTCTTGGGATGGCACTGAGCTCTCGTGGTCTGCTCTGCAGTGTTGTGATGTGTTGTGGTACTCTGCAGGCAGCAAGTATTTTTTAGTGCCATTGAACACTTTATGTCAGTTTTCCTCCCCAAGGAAAGCTTATTGCTCTGCAAAAATTGTTAGAAGTTTAATGAGATAGTTGTCCATACAAGTCTTTTGTCTCATCCCCCAACAAAATAACCCTGTTTAGACCTTGTGTTGTAACTATCCATAATGCATATTATAAACTTCATTTAAAAGAAAGCCTAATAAATATATTCTTTTTCTTTCCACACAAAGGTATTTCAAGGGAATAGCAATCCCACTGAGGTTGTTTACAGACCTTTTCCCAAAGCAGTTTTAACACGGTTTGTGCGAATTAGACCTGTGTCTTGGGAAAATGGAGTATCACTGCGATTTGAAGTTTATGGCTGCAAGATCACAGGTAAGTCTGAGAAAGGGTTTTAAAAACAAGGGAATTTATTTAGCCTATGTGTGTTTTATTTTTATGAGTGAAATGCATCTTCGCTATTTCCACTGTGATTTTAATGTAGAAATGTAAAAAAAAAATGCAAACAACAAAATGTAAAGAAAATAAAACATGACAACTCCAGCTTAAACATCTAGTGTCATCTGGTTATCTGAATGTTGTTCTGGCATTATCTTTTCAGTGTTCAACTTTAAGAAGTGAAAAAAAAAAATAAGGTTTAGTTACTTTTCTTGAAATTATTTTACAGCTCCATGCAAAATACCTGAGATACATGGGTATTTTGCAAATTCCTATCTTGTTTTCCCTTCCTAACCATTCAGTCTCTCCCCCACATGCCTAGTTTTTGTACGTAGTTCCCAACATGTTTCTCAAGGAAGAAACATATATAAATAAGTTTTAAAGTGTTGCAAGGTTCAAAGGCTTATATTGAAGTCTATTCAAGCAACTAGGCATATGTCTTCAGGTTACTTCTAGTATTGGAATGTAACTACTTTATATCAACACACTCACCTACGAAAACAACTGTCCAAAGTTCTTTTTGAAGTAACAGCAGAAGGCATTCATGTTCATCAAAATACTATCTTGAAAAAAAAAACCAAACAGGCGCAAGCAGGAATTTTTTTTATAAGTCCTTTTTTCTAGTTTTAGAATTTCTATAACTCCCACAAAAGGGAGGTGTATATAATATGTAAAGTAAAAACACAATTATAGATTAAAGAAAATATTAATGATTTAATATTTTTACAAAGGTGATTTTTCTATAAAACATGTAGGTCATCTTGTAGCACTTAATACAGTTCATTAGTGCTAATTTTTAATGGTTCTAGCGATATTTTTTTTCTCCTTAAGGTGTTTATTTAGGCTTGAAGATATTTCTTAGTACTCGTTTCCAAACAACATGAAAATAAGATTAATGATTAATATATTATAGAATTCCAGGTCATTTTATGAAGCCATTTCAGATTAGATAAAGGCAACATCAACAGAACTGCTCTCACATTCTGTATTGGAAATCTTCATTCCATGTTAGCAGCTTTTCCTACTTCTAATTTAAATTTATGTAGGACCATAGAAGTAGCAACTATTTAGCCTCTGTGTCTTTTGAAAAAGCCTGAGAGACCAATGAAATAAAATATGAAAATCTCAAGTACACCAATAAATTACATTTTACAGAAAGTATAGAAGATTTCCATTTCCAATGCTAACAAAATGCAGTAACCTGGAACCAGATTTTGGCTAATTTTGGAAGTTTTCTCTAGACAAATACTCACAAATTCAGATGTGACCATGCACTGTTTGCCTTAGCAAGAAGAATAGAAAACAAGAATAGAATAGGATTTTCTTATCCTTTTGGTTCCCATCAAGACAGAAATACTTGTGGTATTTTGGTACTTCCTGCCAATACTAGGATGTGCAAGTCTGAACAAATGAAAACTATATACAAATCTAAAAGGATTATTTTGGATATAAAAAAGAAATAAGTACTTGCTTATGATAGTTGAACTGACTGATACATCCTATTTCTGTTTTGGTGCTTGTTCAGGTTAACTATTTATTTGTTTTTTTTCTCTGTAGACTATCCTTGCTCTGGGATGCTGGGTATGGTGTCTGGGCTCATTCCTGACTCTCAGATTACTGCATCTACTCAAGTTGATCGAAACTGGATCCCAGAAAATGCTCGCCTCATAACAAGCCGTTCAGGTTGGGCACTGCCACCAACTACTCATCCGTATACAAATGAATGGCTACAAATTGACCTTGGTGAAGAAAAAAATGTGAGGGGCATAATTGTCCAAGGAGGCAAGCACCGAGAAAACAAAGTATTCATGAAAAAATTTAAAATTGGCTACAGCAATAATGGATCCGATTGGAAAATGATCATGGATTCTAGCAAGAAAAAGATAAAGGTAAGGAGCAAGAAGCTCCACTAAAAAAAAGAAATATTACATTAAAGAAAAAAAAGGTTGCATTAATTTTTTACGCCTCTATCTCTGATCTTAGAAAAAGCACATAGCTAGATTGAAGCCAAACAGGAGAACTCTTAGGGCAGCAACCCTGAAGGGATGCTGTGGGAACTGTCCTGTGCCTGAGGGCAGGAGCTGCCCTTAGGATATTCGCCTCTGTGAAAACAGTTTTGTTTATTCAGCAGCTAGTTCAGACTTGATTTCTGACAAGGGTGATATGCCCCTGTGGCCTCTACATTGCCAAAAAATCCCATGCAATGGTAATATGCAACACTCCCAGAAAAGTAGAGGTCCCTCTGTGGATTTTCCACTGGCACTGAATGAACTTATTTTAGACATTGAATTATTTTTCCTTTGCTTCCTTTTTGTCTGAGCTGTAGAATGAGAATGACATTATTTAACTCAATGGGGTACCTGTTGGATATCTGAGCTGCCTGTGGACTGCTCTGAGAACTTCACGGGCTCTCTGTAGTGGTCTGATCCAAGTCCCTCTGAAAGAATGTGATGGAGTTTTTGACATGTAATCCCATCCCAAGTAAAAAGTACTGTCAGACTGTCACAAGTGAAGTGTCTTGGAGGTTGTTTGGGAATAAAGAACTGCTGATTCATAGATTCAAGCAGGAACTGCAAGACAGTTACAGAGGAGGGATAAATGAACTGCTGGGTTGGATGCCAGGGAGAAGCAGCTTGAGTAGCCCAGAAAAGTTTCTGCGAATGTACCTGTTTTGGTTTGTCTTTGAATGTATGCTTTTGAGGACTTAAATTGCACTGAGTGTTTAGCTTATTTATCCCAAATTCCATTGGTCTTCCACCCCTTTTGCTATCATTGCTCATAAAGTGCATTCTTCCTCAAAAAGCACAGCCTTTTTTTAATCCTCTTATCACGTTCCTTGTGGAAACTAGTGGGCACTCATTCACATGCATGAACTGGTGTTGCAGTACTGGGATGATCAGGGAATTGTACGCCAAAATATGCTCTCAAAAGGCAAATCAGCATGGCGCTTAGCAGTTGGGAATTCTGAGAGTTGTTCCGTATCTGTACATCCACAGATGTAAAAGCTGTTTTGCTAAACAGATTCATCCACTGGACAAACCTGTGTTTCCTTAAAGGAAAAGCTGAGTAGGCCCATGAATGTTGCTTTTGCAGGCACATTTGGTAAATATTGGACTTCATTCTCTCCTGTTTTAATCTCACCGAATATGTCTACATTTTCTCACTTCTCATCATTTGTTTGGGGGATTAAAACTAAATGAATTCAGCCTTTGCAGTCAGCTCTTTTCTCTTGTTACCATGAGTTTTGACTTCATCATAAAGTGTGAAGAGAGTGTAAATCAACAATGGGATCTAACCATTTTCTTTCTAAAATAGATGTTGTTTTGACATGTACTTCTACACTGGTTCAATGAGCGAAAAAAATAATGCCATATGCTTTCAAAGCAGTGCGCCGTCTGCTGCATGGCTTTCTGTTTTCTAATAGAAGCACTTGCCATCATTGTCAGAAGTTAGCAGTTTGACAAGAAAACTAGCGTGCTAACTAATGCACTGAACCTATCCTCAGCTTTCATCACTACCAGAAATTAACTTCCAAAATTAATAGAATGGGAAGGGCTGGAATTCAAATCTCTTGTGGCATAATTATAATCCTTCTCCAAAATTCAGGACATTTAATAAGCTTTCTCCCAAAACAATAAGCTTTCTTTAAAGAAAATCAGATAAATCCTGTGATTTGGGATCTGACAGATTTAAAATGTTAATACTGGAGTGTAGCATTTTTAAATGTAAGTGGAGCTGTATGGGACAGAATGCTATAATGAGTCACAGCAGGAATGTGGATTAGAAACAGCCCTGTTATATGAAATGAAACACATCGTTTCACTTGGTTAAAGTCTTGACTTTCAATAAACAAACAACTGCATTTTAGGAAAAGAAAGAGCAACGACAGGCTGAACATAACAACAGAATATGCCTAAAGGATGAAACATCACCTTGTTTCTCAACATGCTCTTGTCATCCATGCCTGCAGCTCCCTTCACTAAGACTATGATAACTCTTTCTTCTGTGACTGACCTAATTTCTGCTTTTTTTGAATCTGCAGAAATGTTCCCCTTTTAGCCTAGCACAAGCACTCAAAGGAGTGAACATCACTCAAATCCTCAAACAACCACACAGAATTCCATTTTCACTTCAAGATGCAGTTTGTATTTCTTCTCCATATTTTTACTGGAGCTTACTCCATGTCACATTTCTCATTCACACTTCTTTCCTCCTTCCAGTTACTTACTGGTGGTATTTAGGGCTTTTTTTCCACCTCTTCCCACCATTTCTGATACAAGAAACTTCTGACTATCCTGCTGCTTGGAACAACCTTAAATTTGTCTGCCATGTTTATTTTGATTTTAAAAGATATTAGGAAGATTTTTTTTTTCCCTCTCACCAATTTAGCTTCTCTTTTGTTTAGCTTTTGTTTATTATTATAACTTATCTTTGTAATGAAGTAAAGCAATTTGTGACATAGCCTGTATAAAAGACTCTCATAAAGTGAAGTTTTACTGTATACTCCTCTCTCCTCCCCCACAAAGAATATCACTATGTGTCTTAAATCAACAGTCAAAATTGAATCACAGGCAGCTCTGCACAACAAAGGACAATGATTCAATATAATTATGATTCAATATAATTCTAGATGCCTGTTGAATTCTAATATCTATGTGTCAGTACTTCAGTACTGATGTCTTTTATAGAACAGTTTCCATTATTATATGTTGCTATTAAGACTGCTATTAAAAAGGAAGCAAGGATTCCTCAGGTACATGTGTCTGTCTACTTTTTACATGTAAAATGGCGTTCATTCTTTTTTATATGATAAGTAGCTTTTCTGATCATTTTCACTATATTGCTATTCAAATATAATAATATCTAATTGCATGTTAATTAGACCTGACAGGCTATCTACATGTGAATTCTTGATGACAGCCTTCTAAGCACTGGCAGAACATCAGGTCAGCCAGTGCCTCTTGAAGCCCCCTTAGAGGTTCAATCTGCCCTAGAAATAGGAGTAAAACTATTACTATTGAAATTTTGGTTTTAATTTAGTTAGTCATTATCTCCTACCAACAGCCAGAAGTTGTGGACCATTGGTTCATAATACAGAGGTGTACAGTAAAAACAAGCAAATCTTTTAGAATTGTGCTGAAAATACAACCCACAATCAGCTTTAGCTCTGCTGGGTTTGTGCTTTGGAAAATAGAATGAGGAAATAGAGGTTGAGTTTTGTTCTGATCCAAAATGAAGGACATTTGGTGGTTTCTTCCTGAAGAAGGATCCAGGCTTTGCAGCTATGAGCTGGAAGTATGTTATAAGTAGTAATTCTATTCCTAATTTTTTACTCCAGTTCAAAGAAGACAATTGTTTTACCATGTAAATAATTCATAGAAAAAAATATTTGAAAATACTTTACTTTTACGTCATAGTAACATACATTCTCATGTTTTGCACATTATTCTCCATGTGATATTCCAAAGTCATTTTTTACCATAAAATAAGTTAAAGATAACTCCTTTTGCCTATCTTGGGTTATAAATGCTTCAGGGTAAGGACTGCTTCTTTGTGCAGTTAATTGTAAGGACTCATCATCTCCATGGAGGCACCGAAATTGTTGCTATAAGTGCAAATTATAACTCATTCTATATGCAAAAGATCACTGACAAGGGAAGCTTGAAGATATCAGACAAATGCCATTGAGAGCTACATTGTGGATGAAGAACCTAGAGTGTAGCTCAGAGAAGAGATTTTTGTCTGAAGGGTACATTTGCTGACCTGCCTTACCTGTTAGATTATATTGCAGTTTTGTCAGGAAGCAGCTTTCTTCTTTCTTCCTTTCTTTTCATTCTTTTTCAATAGCAGTCTCACTGGAAGAACTCTTGCAACTACTGTTCCTGAAGTTTAATTTATGCCTTTTGAAATAACTACCACTTGTGAAACACTGTCACTGGGGGAAATCAGATTGAAACTTTCTCTTGAATAGTTGGATTATTATTGTAGCCACTTAAAAGGTGACAGGATCTTCACCTCAGCCATTTTTTTTTTCCCTGAGAAGTGTTGAAAATGTCACCCAGTTAGACCCCAGATCACAGTATCATTTGAAAACATGTCTCATTAAACACTCAGCTCTTGTTATGACCCTGATGGATTGGTTGCTACTGAGTTTATGAAAAACGAAATGCACTACTTTTCTGAGAAGCTTTAACTATGTATTTTCCATTCTCATTTAGGACAGGAATGCCTAACAGTTATTAAATGGTTAGAATCTGGCCTACTGCTCACTTAATTCAAAGACTAGAGAATGAAGAGAAAAAAACGGGTATTGCTCTCTACAAATACCTGAAGGGAGGTTGTGAAAAGGAGGGAGCTGGCCTCTTCTCCCAAGTGACAGAGGACAAGACAAGAGGGAATGGCCTCAAGCTCCACCAGGGGAAGTTCAGGCCGGACATAAGGAAAAAATTCTCCACTGAAAGGGCCATTAGGCAAAGGAGCGGTCTGCCCAGGGAGGTGGTTGACTCGCCTTCCCTGGAGGTGTTTAAGGTGCGAGTGGATGAGGTACTGAGGGGCATGGTTTAGAGATTGGTGGGAATGGTTGGACTCGATGATCTGGTGGGTCTCTTCCAACCTGGTGATTCTATGATTCTATGATTTTTCATGCTTTGCAGACTTTTGAAGGCAACACCAACTATGACACTCCTGAACTGCGGACTTTTGAACCTGTATCAACAAGATTCATCCGTGTCTACCCTGAGAGAGCCACACATGGAGGACTGGGGCTGCGAATGGAGCTGCTGGGCTGTGAACTTGAAGGTAATTGCTCTGCTAGAGATGAATGCACTTTATTATTTTCATAAATACATTCTCCACTTGGACTACTGCTGAACACTGCTGTGCCTGTACAGGTAGCACATCAGACTCGCGCTTCCATAACTGCCACTAGTGCTGTTTCTTGGCCTAATCAGTTCCTTCTTTGCAGACATTTGAATATGCCCAAGGCACGAATATTATTCTTTCTCCCATTCCTTTGTTGAATCACAGTGACATTCTCCACGTGGTTTTCTGTTCCCTTAAGCAGACTTATGATTATACTTTCAAGAAACATGGAGGTATTAGGAGAGAATACAGACAGGAATTTCTATTTTATGTTACCATGATACAAACCTGGAAGGGAAGTTTTCTGAGAATTCAGAGGGAGTTTTGCTTTAAATATAGCAATTACACCCTTTGCCACTCAAAGGACGTGAAAGTCATTCCAGACACTATGGTGGTCAATGATTATTTGGCTGGACAGTGTCTGTGCTGTTACTTTTGTGGAGCAGAAGGAGCCTCTTCGTTCCTCACCAAGCCTTAATTTTGCAAGAGTATGCAGGAGATGAAAGATCAGGAAAGGCAAAATTTGGACATCTATTCTCAGTCTGTGACATGAAGTCAAGATTTGATTGTTTTTATATAAACAATAATTATTTAACTTCATAGATAATTACAGATAACCCTATGTGACTTACACAGTTTTTTTCTGACTAATGATGGTATAGTGGTGTGACTTATAAACCACAGCTTAAAAATATACAGAATTGAGACCCATGTTATTCAGGGTTTCATATGGTACCTCATACAGAAGTAGCTGAACAAGCTCCCAAGATGAGTGGAACTGACTACGTTGTCTTCATTTCTTTCTCACCATTTCTCCCTTAAGGCAGAAGAGTAGGAGGCATTTGCTGTGAGAACTGATGAGTACTGTGTTGTTGTTTAGTGAAGGCCAGATTGAAAAACTGTGCTTTTTACTTGGCCCGGAAAGTGGCAAGGTTAGAAATACTTCATAGTTCCTGCAGGAAGCCTTCATTTCCTGTGGGAGTATTTAGTTCCTGCAGACTATTGTGCTACTTGCTCAGAAAAAGGAAAACTCAGCACCTGTCTCACGTAAACTCACAACCTATGTGCAACATCCTTTGGCCACAGGGACACTGTAGCCACTTAGACATCATGAAGTGAGTCTGTGGACCACCTTTCAAGAACACATTGCTCAGTGAGATGGAGGAGCTGAAGAGGAGACTAACCAGGAATATGCCTTTGCTTCTAGGCAAACTGCAGCAGCAAGTACAATTTTCTGCTAGAACACATCTACTTACATTTGTCTTTCTACTCTGGTGTGTTTTTGCAGGTTGCCCACCAGTAGGTCATAGACAGGTGAGGTCAATTCCCATTTACCTGTGGGAGAAGCATTATAGGAAAACCTTGTGGTATAACTGTGTCTTAAAGAGTTAGTTGAATAAAGTTAAGTTGCTTGAAATTTACTGAGAAGGAAAGGAATTGAATTGAGAAAAAAGCATGGAGGTAGGCACAGACAGGAGCAGAAATCAGCTCTCCAGTAGTAATGAGCAAGGGGAAGCTTTGTGTGCTCAAAGCATCCCAGGAGGCCTTATACAAAATGATGGCAGAGATGTAGGTAAGCTTGAGGCTATACAGGGGCATGAAGATCAAGATAAGAAACTTAACTTGATGTAGAAAGCTAGACAAAGCTCCCAGAGGGGTTCTTAAAGAGGTGTGGGAACAGACACTCTGCATAATTCATAATAGGTACAGAACTGTTTCCTTAACTAGGCTAGATGTTACTTGTAAATCATAGATCAGGGTCCTAAAGAGACATGTTTCATCCCAGGATATAGCTAACTCAGAAACTACTGTCCCTCCTGACATTTTCAGGCCAAGAAGTTAGTGCCTAAGTTCTTATGTGGCCAGCAGGCTCTGGAGGCAAAGGGCAAAGAAGAATCCAAGAAACGGATGCATTATTGCCTAACTTATAATGACAGCAAAACATTGTTAATGAAAATGACAGTAGGTGAGAACAGACAAAAGCCCGGATCACATTCCCAGCCAGGTTATTTTAAGCCAGGAAACTATACTTGTAGCACAAAACATAAACCTAAACAAAACATCAAATATCTGCTTTCTGATTTTCCAGATGTGATATGTTTTCCAGAGACTACAGTATAGGTATATTTTCTGGCATCTTGCACAAATCTCAAGCTTTTAACTATAACAGCAAAGGTCAGGCTTTTACTGGTTATACAGCAGCTACTGGAAAGTCATCACCAATGAGAAGCAAGCAGGTGGCCAGGAGGGATGGCTGACATCACTGATGTCTTATTTATAATTTCAACAAAAACAAAAGAAACTCCCTCTAGATCTCTGCATTGAGCAAAAAGTGATTCTACATCACACTGCCTTCCTGCCACTGTTACCAGGACTCCATTCAGATATTTCCTCTCTTAAATGTGCTCTGCAGAGAGGTTACTTCAGCAATGTGGTCACTACTGGAAAATTATCGCTTTAGGCATGCACATCATCCCTCCACCCCACCTCCAGGCTCCTCTGTACTGTCCCCCCCCCACCCAGGCACTTCAGCCTGCTGTAAAATAATGGGGTTTCTGCCACTCCCAAAGCTCCAATTCCACCTTTCCAGGCTTTCACTCTTCTTTTGCAGAGACAACAAACACCCTTGTCAGTCAGTGAATAGACAGTCAGGGTCTTTGCTGTCCATCTCTGCTCAGCCCTTGAGCTCAGATACAGTATAGTGCCTTGGCACAAGGAGGCAGAACAGCTACGTCTTCTCACAAAGAAACACAAACTACCCTGCAAAGTAAAGTTTCCCCTTTCCTCATATATAAAACATGAAGTCAACATGTGGTGCTCACATTACTGCAAATTGACTGCTGATTCTCCAGCACGTTTTAACTGAACAACTGGATTTTGTTTCAGCTCCTACAGCTGTCCCTACCGTTTCTGAAGGCAAACCTGTGGATGAGTGTGATGATGACCAAGCAAACTGTCACAGTGGCACAGGTGATGACTACCAACTGACAGGTGCAGAAACCATCCTCATTCCATTGCAGCTTCATTGTAGCTCATATCCATAACCAGTTACCAGCTAAATGTTTGTACTGATTTAATCTCTCAACATAAATGGACATTAGTATGCAGTTTGTATTGTCAGTGCTGTCAAAACATAGGCATCTCTCTTTCATACATGACAATACTTTTGATTGTTTTCTTAGCTATGTGATTTTTGAAGCATATAATGGTGACTAGATGGAAGAGAGGGCCACCCGTCAGTGCTAGTTGCATGCTTTCTGTCACCAGATGTACTCGCCCCCACTCGTTCTATGTTGATATTCTGGAGAACCTCGCCAACACAACATCTCTCAGGCACTGGAGTTCCACTTCCAGGCTCACTCCTGACTAGCCTGGTGTTGTCCCCCTCCTCCTTCACACCTAGTTTAAAGCTCTACTTATGAGCCCTGACAGATTTTTGGTGAGGATTTGTGTCCCCCTAGGAGACAAGCATGCCCCATCCCTGATAAGGAAGCCTGGAGTCAAATTTTCTCTTATTAAGAAAAACTGGACAAACCTTTTGAGGTTTATTGTCTGAGACTGAAGAACCCAAAATGAAATATTGTTTAGATTTAAGATATGTATATGCTTCCACACCCAAAATTTAATATAGGACTCAAATCTCAGCTCCAAACCTTTCCTAGACAGAAACAAAGCAGATTTGTTTCATCGCAGCATACTCACCTATATATTGCCAGGAATATTTCTGTGAGCTTCCCCACCAACACTGCATTGCACCCACAGAGGGGCTAATGTTCTCCAAGTTGTTGTCACTGGCAGAAAAATAGGAGAGGGAGACATAACATAATCTGCATCTTACAGAGGAAGCTTGCTAGTTGCCGTATTCTTCCACTTTTGCACAGAACCACTGTCCTTCTGAGAAAGCTGACACTGCACCACTACAGTTTTGATCACTTCTTGGAGGTCACCTGCTCCACAAGGCTCTGGGCCTGTTTGATGAGATCTTCCTGTAGCAGATCTATACATTTACAGTAATTGAGCTTATTTTTGGACACAGCGACACAAGTTATTTCATCAGTACGCTTATCTAATAAATTTTTATTGCTTCTTATATCCTTGATATAAAATAGCATTAAAATCTGGCAATAGCTGTTCAAGATGACATTGGGAAACCTTAGGTAAGAGATTGGCTTTTTGAAAGCAGCCAAGTAGAACATCAGACAGCAGACACAAATGAAAGTGCAGTTTAAGCATCAAACCCTTTCTGAGCTTTGCCACTGTCTCCTGTAAATGCATGCTGGAAATCATAAATTGAAAACCAGTTCTTGAGTGGAGAAGACACTGCACGGTCACTGTCACTGCTTTTCAAATCAGTGCCCCAGATGAATCTTGTTCTTTTTGAAAACAGCCATGCAGGGAGTCTCATAAAATAGTCTGTATTGTGTTAAGGTAGCTCGGAAAGCTTTCAGTATTATTCAACATTGTAATTTATTTATTATTCTGAAAGGAAGGAGTCAGGTCAGGAAATGCTGAGGCTTCCTGCAAAGCCCTACACTAAGGGCCAGCTTGCAACGCCCAATAAGAAGCAACATATTTCACATAGATGGAGGCTGTACATGGGGAAGAAGACAGGTCTATGCAAAAACCTTACCTGTTCACTCATAGACTGTGCACTTCAGGGAACTCAGGACTGCATCCCACATTTCCTATAAGAAAAGTTTATTAAACAGAAGAAACTCCCTCTGGAAATTTTTACAGATTGTGCTTAGGGAGCAGTTTATATTCTCTAGGAGAAAGGAACAGCCTTCCGAAACACCAGGTCTTTTGGGGAACTGAACTTCTTTTAGTACTAGAATATAAAATTACTACATTGCCCTTCTACAAAAGTACAGAGACTATGATTTATTACTATACAACCTAGAAACCCTGAGCAGTAAGTGCGCAGTTGTTCTGAACTCCGTAGAAACACTGCATTGTGCATATGAAGTTACATATAGCACTAAAATGCACAGAAGTGATTTTGTCAATAATTTATTTTGAAACATTATTTTCTTCCATCAAAATGGATAGAAGGAAAGTATGTTGATCTTGTGGTCCATTAAGGACAGAAGAGCAGAGCAGAGGGGATGTCATCAGTGCCTTGTCCTCTTTTATCCACTCCTTATGTGAATGTGGCACCTGCATCCTCATGGGTACCACAGTTAGACTCACTTCCATGATAGCACTTGCACATATGTGAGTATCACAATGAAGCCTCCCTTGCAATTAACTGTAATTGTGCTGTAGGCCAGATTCCTTCCTGTTCTATTTGGACCCCATACAGAGCTACTCTATTTGTGTGGCTTATAACATTTCCCATCAGATCATTCTCACAAACATAAAGCTTATATAGCTTGGGCATTCATTCTCATTGGAAGTCATCATAGTCATGCTTTCCATAATGCTTTAAGCACTTGCTTGCTGGAGAAAAGTCATTGACTGGTAATCAGCACCCCACTGTGCATTTATAATTGTGCTAATTTACTTTTTGTTTCCTTTATCAATATGAGGCTTGCTTTAAAAAGTCAAGTATTTTAAAAATACCAATTAGTGAGCTTAGGAGAGGGCCATGACCCCATTCACCTCTTGTTCATCTGCTTGAAGAAAGTGACAAAGGTGAAATCCTTAATTCCTCCTCCTCTTTGAAACAGAAGAAAAACCTGCCTTATACTACAACCTGAAGACAGGCAATTCCCTTTTACCTCTCGTGTGATCTGGTTTCACCACACAGCTATGAAATAACACTCAGGGAAGACACAGCGTGGCAGGGGCTGTAGAACCTCATGTCCTTTATATGCAAAACAGCATGGGTGAAGGCACAAACTGGTGACTGTTAGGAGATGCTATGGAGATCAGTTACAGACTTCCCATTTGGAGTCAGTATTTATAAATTAAGGACAATCACAGGGACAAGGTGAAGATTGATTAGTTGGTGTTTGCAAGGGCTCCAAAGATAGGCAGATTTATTTAATGATGACTCCTGATTTCTTTTTGATAAAGGAAAACAGATTTTAATGTCATATTTTCATGGTTAAGCTCACATACTCAGTTACCAACATGTCTAATAAAGGTGGTAATATTTCAGATTTATATATAGGATATTCCTAATGACTGCTGTGTCCTTTGATGTATCCCATGTATCATGATATGCATAATTTCTTTTCCAGGTGGTACTACAGTGCCGAATACAGAAAAGCCAACAGTAATAGACAATACATTACAACCAGGTAAAAAATACTTTTTCTTATTAGAAATATAATAAATTCCATACCCAAATTTCATGCCAGAGACAAAATAATGAATTGCAGTACTTCCTGACTTCCCATTCCCTTAAAGTCTCTGAAGTAAAGAAGCATCTGGTCTCTTAGCTCTGTACAGTAAATATTTTATTCCTTTCATCCACATGTAGACACAGCAGAGAACAAGATTTCCTTCTGCATCAGCAAATGCCAAATTCTGACAAAATTAAACTAACTTAATCACACAGTGCACTGTTTAAATGTGGCATGTCAGTGACACAAAGTGTGTTTGCAGACTCCAAGAAAACAAAAACAGAGCCACACAGATCCACTCACTATTTATATCCCTGGTTTTATGAAACTAAGACAAGTAAAGTTTGCCAGTTTTCTCCACCAGGGAGCTGGCAGTTTTACAACATTGTTTGCTAGCAAGTTTTCTCAAAATGGGGTTATGTAAACTGCTACCATGAACTTGAAAAGGGAAAAACAAGTTGTCACTGGCAGTGGGTCCATTTTACTTAATCAATACAATAACTAGCAGCTTTTAAAATCCTTTGTTTTCTGCTTCCACAGCTTTCATACCATTTTTTAATATCCTGTACAATTTACTGGGAGTGGGGGTGAAGATAGATTTGGGCAGAAACCCCAAACTCCAACAGCTAAGAGAACCAGTTTAAAATGCTTTGTGTTAGTAATTGTGGAGCGGTAAAGAGGTCAGTTTTCAGTTACTCCCACTTGCTCCATTAAAGTACAGGCAGGCACAATCTTGCAAGTGATTTATTAACAGGGTGGGTTTATTGTTGTTTCCTCAACTGCATGACACAATCCACTTTTGCTTTAAGTTAAAAAAAGGGGGACTAATAATGCAAAAGTTTCCTAAAGGATGCTGATGGTGTTGAACATATTAAGAGATAGAGCTGACTTATCTCAGATGTTGTTCCCACTCTCGACCCCTGTGTTCTTATATTGCAGAGGTGAATGCTTTTACTCCCCTCAAAATTTGTCTCCAGGGTCATTTACTTGGCTTAGTCAGCGTATAGTATTTCTAGATCTGCCCTGCTTTATGAGCAGAGGGAGATTGTGGAGTACTGGTGCAATGAGAAACACGACAGCAGGCCGGCCTGCCTTCACAGGACGCCTCTCCCCATTGCTCTTCCACAGCCAGCATTGCTGAAGGGCTGGAGGGCTGCTGGTGGTTACACAGGAAAGGGGTGGGGATGCAGAGAGAAGAAAGGATGCTGTGCAGTGGATTTAGAGTAAAACATTTCAGTTTTCATGTCTGAAATGATCTTTTAGCTTTCTACATTGCTGAAATGCAGATTGTTGGTTTGTTTTGTTTTGTTTGGTTTTTTTTTAACTATCTTTTGCCTTTAAACAATTGCAAATTCATGAATTGCCTCTGTGCAATACAGTCCTCCTTCCTCCTTGCCAGTGCCAGTTGCATTTGCAGGTTGTTTAATCCCTTGGGTTTGGGTGGGACTCTCCCATAATAGATTGACCGTTTCTGCCAGAGATGAAGACATCCTCATTTTCTTTCCTTACTTCCCTTTTGCACCACTTCACTTGGTATATGATGAGCCAAGTTTTTTCTCTACTAAAGGAGTTTCTGAGGTTCCCTTCAGAGCACGCCAATGTTACTTCCCTGCATTGTGCTGGTAGGAATTGTTTCCTTCTGGGGAGTAAGGGAAAAGTTCACGTGCAAAACTCCAGGCTCCCACATGGCAACGCATTGCAAAAATCATAGATAGAGACCAGTCAGATGCTAATAAATAAGAATAAGTTTTGCAGAATCTCCAGTTTAAGACATAAAGGTTTCCAGATGCTTCATAAACCCTCACTGAAAATCAGCCAGAAAAATCCAGAAAAGGGCCAGACAGAAATTCCCTTCAACATGGAGAAACCCCTCCTAGAATGAAGGTGGTGTAAGCATTTCCTTCTGCTTAAAGGGGCACGAGTGGACCTAGCTAGCACAATGAAGCACATCGGAGCAAGGGGCCATGCAGCAGGGAGCACAAGTCTGCTACAGCAGCCACAAATAATGTAGTTTAAACTGGATTTGAAGTTACAGAGCTGCTCAGGGCCCTGCCAGCCCTCAGCTGGCTGAGGTTTAGTGCACTTCAGTTTTTTCAGCTGTTCTCAAGCCGAACAAAGTATAAGTTTAACACATGAAGGACTGAGCCTTCAGCCTTAATTCCCTGTGAGGGTTGGTTTGCCTTGAGGTGCTAATACACCTCGAGACAAACGGTGGCCTCCAAGCCAAGGAGCTACTCCAGATCAGTTGCAGGATACAGGCTCCACAGCAGTTTGTGCCACTGTGATTCAGGACAGAGATTTACCAACCCTCTTAGTTGCAGCCGTGGCACGTGTACTTTTGCAATAGATGCTAACGCCATGTATTGCTGTCCTCTTGCCTGCATTCAAGCCTGCAAACCTCCCTAATCTTGTTATCCCAGACTAACATGCTTGTGTGTGTCAAAGCCTGAGATTATCCTATTCCAGCCAGTTTTCATACACTATGGAAACAGTTAAGAGCAAATAGCTGGAAAGTGTGCATATATAAACAAACTTTTCATCAAGGAGAATTTTGCAGCTAATTTCAAGGGGATTGAATTGTAAGAAAATAAAGAAGAATCATTATTTGAGACTGCTAAAAATGTTTAACGGTTTGGTTTTTTCTAAGAAAGTATCTATTTTCCAGCTCAGACTTAAAAAGATGCCTTTAACAAATCTGTCGGCCAAGGTAAATACCTTTCAGGCCCCAGTCCAAAGACTCCCCAATATCCAGTGTTTTTTAACACATCTTTTGCAGTTACAAAGGACTAATTGAAATGCTTGACTCTTAGCTATTTACATACAAAGCAAGCTGTTCATTTACATTATGTGCTCTCAGCATGTAAGCTCAGTCCTTTGTAAAGCAGACAGTTCAAGAAGTCTCTTGTTTTTCACACATATTATTATTGTTTCAGAAAAACATAAATAAGAAGTCCTGAGGTTAAAATACATGCAAAGAAATTGTTTGAAGGTAGAATAACTCCAATTCTCATGTACAATGGGACAATCAATAAAAGTATATTAAAGAAATTAAATTATCATTTACTATCATTTAAGGTAATTCTGTGCTGGCAGAGTAGGTGGTATAAAAAGGTGAAATCCAAATACAAATCAGATCCAATGTACTACTTTGAAATGGTCCAAATTATGTTTGTGATTTCCCATTTTAATATTCATTTACCCTTTGACAAGAGCACCCTATAGAGAATTTTCATCTCATCTTTAATGCCATCGTGCTCCTTGCCTCTTGTTGGAGGAGTTATAAAAATATGTCAAAGTCTGTGGGCCTCAAAAGATTAATGGACTTCCAAGAAACTCAGTCAACTAGATTTTCAAATTACTTTCTTGCTCATGTGCAGTAATGGCTCCAGCTGTGAGCAAGATGTGGTCAAGAAGTACAGCTGTTGGTTATTCTTTGAGAGGATAAATCTGTTTTAATTCAGCATCATCACATACCCTACGTTTTGCAAAAAGACATATGGGATTTTGTCACACCTCCTCTCAGATTCTCATCTGAACTGCTGCTATTTGGTTACATGATAGCTGGTTTTATTCATCCTCTCAATACACACGAACCTGGAGATCAATCACCTATTGGCCTGAGAATTATCCTTGCAGGGGCATGGTCCAGCACTGCAGAGGAAGCCCACCAAATGCCACTCATCTTGCTTTCCTTCCTTCCACAAGAGCTGCCAAGCTATAATGCAAGGACAAAGAAGAGGATGGATTATGTGTAGCTTACTGTGAGCTACTGTATCAGCCCCCTGAGACCTTTAATAGAAGTGTTGAACTGTTCTGTCTTTTGCTGGGGCAGATCCACTGTCTGTACAACTAATGAACCTATCCTGATTCTACAGGTGTCTATTATTAATTGGCTAGCAGGTCTATTTTTACTTTTTATGGGTCCCTGGGAAAAGCATTGGAAGAGACATAGGAACAGACAATAAGAGATGGCATGTTTAAGGAGCCCATAAAATAAGAGCACTCTGTAATGCCTTGCCTGTGACCTTCAATCCTGTTGCTGTGATGGTCTAAGAAAGATATTAACACAATCACTTTTAAGAAAACAGTAGGAACCTAGCAAGAAATAGCTAACTGAGAGCAGGCTACTGGTCAAATTCTGCTCAATTTCAGGGGATTCTCATTAACTTTTGCATGGAAAAGAAGTTCATTTTTATGCTACACTATGTTGTCTATGAGAGCATAGTGAAGGAACACAGGCATGGCCTAAGCATATCAGACTTAGGTTCCTTGCCAATTTCCTGAACTATATATTTCAAATGAAAGTGTAAGAAATTCTTCATTAGATGGTGCTGTAAAATTTATCTCTGCTTTGAAACTCTCCTTCTCATCCCAGTGTTCAGAGCTGGCTTCAGCCCCTGAAGCAAAGGTTGTTGTCACTCCCTGCACTTTAAAATTAATGATTAAATTCTGGATATTTTCCTTATCCGTGACAGCATCCAGTTCTCTGAATTATGTTCAGCCTTAGCGGTGTTTGAGGGAAGCAAGTATCACTCACACCATATGAAAAATGCTCCCCTTTGATCCACATTTAACTTCACTGGATATCTCATAGTTCTCAGGCTTTGAAATGGAGAAAACAGAATATTGTAATCTTTCCTTTCAGGATTCTTCACCCATTCGCATGCTTCTCCTGTATCTTCTGCTATTTATTTTTATTCAGAGTTGAACACTACCAGCCGTCTTTGTGCTCTGTACTCATTTATGTTGTGTGCTATCTTCAGATTGATGTGATCTATCTACCACTGTTCTCCTTTCTTGTGGTTTGAATACCACACAGGCTAACACTAGCTTTGCATGGTATAATCCTTTGGGATTAATAAGATTAATTTTGTTTTACATTTTCCAAGACCTTTTCTGAATTCTTTTTTCATGGCTCTAATGTCAAAACCATGCAATACACCTCTCCCTAGGCCTACTTGACAATGAAAGGCTATTTATCATGAACTTAAAACCCTTTAATTCATTTCAATGTCACTCCGTTTCTTTAAAAACTCCCCTTGATTTTCAAATGTCCACTTTTGGGCAAGATGCTTTTGATCATGGCCCCATTGTCTAGAAAAAAGAAACAAACCATATACCCAAGAAAGAAACATAATGGATTGCTTCTCTGCTGTCATGTGTGCCACGGCTTCTTAAGGTTTGGAGCCCAAAGAGAGATCATTCACCATGGTCTGCCCCTGTCTTAGAAAGGGCTAGAGTCCTCCAGGAAACATATTTCCTCCACATTGAATTCCTGTGCCAGACATTATCTGTTTAATTCATTTGTTCCCAGCTGGGATGCCGTATTCGTGACAATGTGGAATAGACCCCTCTGGAGGCCAGCGGGAGGGAGGGGGAAACAGGCAGCATGGGGCAGATGAAAGGAAGGAGCAAAGAATGAGGGCTCAGTGTGGAGAGATGGCACAGCACAGAGAAGACAGGCAGAGGAGAGGAGCAGGAGGTGCCATATACTCAGACCTCTCTGCTGACAGAAAGAAATTTTCTAGGGGCCAGAGGGGAGAGGGCACAGTGGCTGCAATGCAGGAACCCAGTGAGTTGAGTTAAAATCATGCCTGGGAGGAAGGACCTGCCAAAAACAGACACAGCATGTAAGGAGAAAATGATAGATGAACCCTTTTTATATCCCTTTTGTCTGAGACTACTCTCATGAAGTTTTGTCTGTGTTGATAAAATTATTATTCTATTTTACTTTACATTAAAATCGGGATTGTGAGATCAAAAGCCTTTCCAGTCTTCCCTGGGCTCTCAGTATATGGAAAAGGTCCTTGCCTGATCCGACTGGAAGAGCTCCACCTCAAAGGTCTAGCCAGCCACAGGTCCTACCACACTTTCCGTATTTCTCTGTATTTTCCCACAATAAACAAAATACATTCCAGGGGTTGCATTATCTTCCCTGGCCTTTTTTTTTTTTTTTTGTAATAATGGGTAGAATCATAATTCTTCCCCCACAGCTCATATTGATGGGAGCATAGAGTCCTTTGTTCTTAGTTCATACTTGCACAAAGCATCTCATTAAATTAAACCTAAGTTATTCCTTTAATAAGGCATGAGTCATGCCTGAGAAGAGACTTCAGGATTTGGTCACATTGCTGTGGGAAGGGTATAGCCCTACTGGGAACTGTTATTGCTCAAGGTGAGGTAAAATTTCATACCAATGGGGTAGGAACCAAAAACCCCAAATATTTCAAACTGCTTCTGAAAATAAGAAATACAAGGGACTTGTATGCTATCTCTCTATAATCTTTCTAGTCAAACACCAAATTCTGTTGAAGAAAATAAGCTACTACGCATTAAACCTTTGGGCAGAATTGAAGAGAACCTGTAAAAAAGATACAGTCTTATCCTGACCTTAATACCAGACTTCCCTTGTTTTACATGGAGCTTGTTTTGAAGCTTATTTTGAGTTCGTTTGGCAATCAGCCACACTTGTCCCTTTTCCGTCTCAATTTGTCCATTTCAATGCTGCCATCTTGTGGGCCTACTTATGTGTCTGGAAGATGCTGAAATAAGTTCTTTGCTGAAGCCAAGTGCTATACATTTCACCAGAAATCCTTTCCTGCCAAGGACATTCCATTGGTGTATCTGCCCTTTCTTATTTTTGTCCAAGAGTTGTTGCAAAACATTGCACCCTTATGGTACAAATAGATATTAACAACCAGAAAATGTATTTGATAAGAGAGCCAGGGCTTTCTTTTTCAGTCACATATGTTACAGCATAGTTATCAGCTAATGTGGGCAAACTAGAAGAATGAATCTAACCACAAAAAAATCCCAAATTATGGTTCATAAAGAGACAAGAAACACCACATCATTTACTAGAAATAGTCGTTCTTCATCTGTTTCCCATCAGGACTGATCTTACTAAGCCTCCTCAGAGTTTCAAGTAGGAATGATTTTGTTAAAGGTCAAATGCATGCATTCAGTTTTGAAGTAGGAAATAAGAATTATGCAATTAATAATCACATTTCATGCCTCCTTTTACTGCTTTCCCTGCAGAGCTGCCACTATACAACTTCAACTGTGCCTTTGGCTGGGGCTCCCAAAAGACTTTGTGCCACTGGGAGCACGACAACCAAGTGGATTTAAAGTGGGCAATCCTGACCAGCAAAACTGGGCCAATTCAAGACCACACAGGTAATCATGAGTTCATGATTTAGCCATTTTACATGGGAAGAATTTGTTCTGTTTAATACCAACATGCCTTCCAAAACTGGAGGAGAGTGAATTATACGTAAAATACGTAGAGTCACAAAGATGATTCTCTAGTCAACCTAATCCATTATGTGCATTATACATAGTCACAATTGACCATAATCGTCCTTTCTGCTGGGGAATAAAGACCATTTATTGTCCAGAGTTGAAGATTTTCCTTTCCCCTGGCTTGCCTATGGGTAACCAACATCTAGGGCAAAAAATAAAGTCAGAGTGATCAAATGTTCTGCAAATATCATGAAGTGACACAGTCATGAACAAACCTCACATTATTCCTGCTTGTAGTTCTGGGTATCACCCGCCACAGAAAGGTATTGTAAGGAAGATTTCCCAGGTGGATTTATTTCATGCCCTCCTCCACACCAGCAGGAGTTGAAGATTATAGTCATCCGTTTGCTCATACAGAGGTTTTTTTCCCGAAGTATCACCCTAGGAAATTGATTGGCTGGCTTTGTAATATCTAAGTCATGGCTCTGCATAATTAGGCAATAAATATGCTGCTGGCTAGTGGAGAAGGGAGGGCATTGCATGACCTGCACAGCTTCTTGCTTTAGTGTTCTCTCTTGCATATGTGCAGATTAATCAAATGTGTTGAGATTAATCCCCCTTCCCATTTCTGCAACCCCTTTGCCTAATGAGAATGACAAGGAAATTAGACAAAATTGGACTTCTTAAATTCTGAGACACTTTCAATTGAATCTTAAGACAAGTACAGTAGTTTCAGGGAAAAAAAAAACTTGTAATACTTTGACTATAAATGGCATTGTACAAATAAATGGCATCAAATTAACTAAATGCAGTTAGCTGAAGTGAAGATTGTAATGGTGAAAAAATTGATGCAAAGTGAAATGGCTCAGTAGGATCTGACATTGAGAGGAGGTTAAAAGCTATGTTAGCCAGAGACTGACAAAATCTAAAAGGCATGCATAAGTAAAGCTCTAATTAAGACAATGAAGACAGAGTTCCTGACCCAGCACCGCAATAATATTCTGGAAATGAGAGCTATCTGCACTTTGCCACCAAGGATTATAGAGAGACCAAACCTGTCTTCGATCATGAAATGAAGAAATTATATTCTTCAAATGAGATTTTTTTTTGTTTCCGCTGAACCCTGCTAGTGCAGACTTATTTGTTCCATTAGCTGTAGCTTCAATCTAACAGGCAGCCACCTTTTCTCCTTACTGCACTAACTTACAATATTTTGCAAATTTCCCTTTAACTCTAAGGGCACCTTCACCTGGCAGGTTTGCTAGTAACCTGCTAGAAAGTATAGAATGAATAAGGTGTGTGTGAACACAGACCATGAGCAGTCTGAATTGCAGTGACATCTCAAACAAGCCACTCAGTGTCACTGCTGTACAGCAAGCCACCCTATACATTGGGAGATCCAAAATGATCCATTTCCAGGCATATCTTGCTCTCAGATGCACATGCATGAAGCTGTAGAAGCTCCACAGAAGCGGTCTTCAATAGCAATTGCTTTAAGACAGCAGGATATGCTGTATGTCACTTCAAATTATACATGTTATGTTTAAGTCTGACCAGAGTCAGGTCTTCCAACTGAGACAACCATCCTAATGCCGTGATTATTTTACTTTTTCCCTCCCTTTGGATTTCCCTATCACCATTCTTTGATGAGATTTGCACATGTTGTACTGCCCTCTGCACAGAAACAAAGTTGGGAAGAACCTATAGGCACAAGCACTCCTGCTGAAGAAGCTGGGCAAGATGATACTGCAGTAAGACAGAAAAAAAAATGCCTAAATTTTTTAGCAATTTAACATCATCTTCCCCAATACATTTCTTTCAAAGACCAGATACTTCCACGTATATATTGCCCAGGATACCTCTGACTGCCCACAGAAAAATCCAAACAAAAGAAAGCATCCTCATCTCATGTTAGAAAAAATATTTCTCTTTCTCATGTCATAGAATCATAGAATCATAGAATAACCAGGTTGGAAGAGACCCACCGGATCATCAAGTCCAACCATTCCTATCAAACACTAAACCATGCCCCTTAACACCTCATCCACCTGTGCCTTAAACACCTCCAGGGAAGGTAAATCAACCACCTCCCTGAGTAGCCTGTTCCAGTGCCCAATGACCCTTTCTGTGAAAAATTTTTTCCTAATGTCCAGCCTAAATCTCCCCTGGAGGATCTTGAGGCCATTCACTCTCGTCCTGTCCCCTGTCACTTGGGAGAAGAGGCCAGCTCCCTCCTCTCCACAACCTCCTTTCAGGTAGTTGTAGAGAGCAATGAGGTCTCCTCTCGGCCTCCTCTTCTCCAGGATAAACAACCCCAGCTCTCTCAGCCGCTCCTCGTAAGGCCTGTTCTCCAGCCCCTTCACCATCTTCATTGCTCTTCTCTGGACTCGCTCCAGAGCCTCAACATCCTTCTTGTGGTGAGGGGATATTAGACTCACTCCTTCTAGTCACTGGGTTTAACCTGGTCCTCTTTGTTGCTGGTTCACCTTTTACTACCCTGTCCTTCTAATGCTTCCCAAAGTAGCAATGCTCATCTTCCCTTCTTCATGGATGCAGGACTACACCATTTCCATCCAGCAAGCATTAATAATGCATCATTTCAAATGAAATTCAAGAATACCATGTATAACCTACCAGCATTGATAAAACATCGCCCTTCAAAAGCATCTTCTTTTGCATCTTTTGTTTAAGCATTGAGCGGAGTTGTGTATACTTCTCATTATTACTTTTCTCCTTCCTACTTTCAAAATAACTTTATATCAATGCCAGTAAATGCTGTCTTCATTGCTTTATGTGAGTGCGTTACACATGAAATCTATTCTTACACACATCAGGATGAAATCTGTATTTTCCCATCATAATTCTCTGCAAAGAAGTTGTTCAAAAACAGACTGGAATGGATGTCTGACTGACATAAATCAGAAGCACTTCTCTGTAGTCAGTACCTTACTTAGCAATTTTCTGTTACCAAACTAAACACCCTCCCCATGTGCTTCTCTCACAGTGTGATTAAATCAGTAATTTTCCAAGTTAAGGGTATTAGGCATTCAGTTCCAGTGCGTGAAAATCCATTATGCTCTTCAGGAAACACCAGCCATAATCTTACTCTTTTGGGAAATGGCTCACAAATATACAGAGTCCAATGTATTATTAGAAAAATCAAGGGGATAACTCGAGCACCGTTTGTGACAATGCTCAGGTTTTACTTAGGAGCACTGTTTAGATCTCAGTTCCTGATCTCTGACCATGGCTGTTTAAAGCTATTTTATCCTTCATTGTTCTTCCCATTCTAATCTTGCCTTCTCAAGCACAGATTGCTTTTAACAGAGATTAAAAATAGCTCTTTGCACAATTAGTGTAGAGTAGGCCCCAGGGATTTCTGTCTAGCCTGTTGAACTAGGCCTGGCTTTCTTCAGGAGGTGCACGCTGACTAATGGAGCCTGTGCTGTCACACCAAACCTGCTTTTGCCCCCTTCCCTGAGCAAAAGCAAATGCCTTGTGTGTATCATGTAGTGAACATGTTGTAGTTCACTCTCAATGCAAAGCATCCCAGTGAAGAGCAAAGGAGACTGCCAGAAGAAATCTTGGAATGGAATGGAATGGAATGGAATGGAATGGAATGGAATGGAATGGAATGGAATGGAATGGAATGGAATGGAATGGAATGGAATGGAATGGACCTTTAAAGGTCGTCTAATCCAACCCCACTGCAATGAGCAGGGACATTGTCCACTAGATCTGGTTACTCAGAGCCCTGTCCAACCTGACCTTGAATGTTTCCAGGAATGAGGCCTCCACTACTTCTGTGGGCAACCTGTTCCAGTGTCTCATCGCACTCATTGTAAAAAATTTCTTCCTTGTATCTAGTCTAAATCCACCCCCTTTTGGTTTAAAACCATTACCCTTTGTCCTATCACAAGAGACCCTGATAAGAAGTTTATTCCAATCATTCTTATAAGCCCTCCTTAAGTACCAAAACTGCAATAAGATCTCCCATAGCCTTCTCTTCTCCAGGCTGAACAATCCCAACTATCTCAGCCTTTCTTCATAGGAGAGGTGTTTGAGCCCACTTATCATTTTTGTGGCCCTCTCTTTAGAGCACGCCAGCTGGGCTCCCAAACCAATACCCTCTGACTCTTTCAGTTGTGAGGCTCAACCTGTCAGCATGGGAAGAAAGTAAAACTATTAGAGGTGATAGGAGTTTCATAGGTAAATAGCAAATAAAAGCTGGTGGCTATTCCTAACACAGTCCTTCTGTCACAGTAGGAGATGGCAATTTCATTTACTCACAAGCTGACGAGAGCCAGAAAGGTAAAGTCGCCCGACTGCTGAGCCCCGTGATTTACTCGCAGAACTCTGCCCACTGCATGACTTTCTGGTACCACATGTCCGGCGCACATGTTGGCACCCTGAAGATCAAACTCCGGTACCAAAAGCCAGATGAGTACGACCAGGTGCTGTGGACTCTGAGTGGGCACCAGGCAAACTACTGGAAGGAAGGACGCGTTCTTCTTCACAAGTCTGTGAAGCACTATCAGGTGAGCTTGGTTCATCCTCACTGAACTAACACATTTGAGGCCAGTAAGACGTTGCCAGTCATGTTTTATACACCATAGCAGAAGATGTCACTGAAGGATTTATGGAGACAATGCCATACCTACAGATGAGGTACTGTTGCTGTGACAGTAATAATAGTGGCATATTTCACAGTAACTCAGATGGCAGTGATACAAGCAATTTGTTATCAAAGGCCAAATAAATATCTGAGAAATCATTTCTCATCTATCACAAAACTGCATCCTTGCCACAGTTTTGCTGCTGATGTAGAAGTCTTCAGTGAAGTTATAACATTTATAAACAGTTATAAATTCACATTTGCATATATAAGTTCACAAAGGCAAGCAGTGCAGATTGGTAGGCTACAAAGTACGTGTAGATGTGGCATCAGGACAAGTGAAGATGTGTGCTAACAACTAATTAAGGTATCCTCAATGCTGTGTTTGTGTGTTAACATGAAAACAATATGAATTTTATCTTATTTGCCAGGTGGTTATTGAGGGGGAAATTGGAAAAGGAACTGGAGGAATTGCTGTGGATGATATTAAAATTGACAATCACGTAGCACAAGAGGATTGCCGAAGTAAGTATAAATAGCAAGAACATAAAGAAGGACAATGCAAAACATTATTTATTTTGTTACAATAGCTGATTTTATCTGTGAGAAAGGAATAAATAATTATTGGCTGTGTAGGAAGTTTTGTGCTGAAAATATCCTGGTCTATCCTGTAATTCTGAGTTTGCTGTGACTTGTTTGCTGTAGTCACCAGCTCGGTGACACGTGGGATACAAACTCATGTTATAACATGGCCTTTTCTACATCTGAGCCAGGCTATTCCTGAGCTGCTATTTGAGTCCTTTTATTTCTGACCAGTCTTGAGTTATTCCAGTCACCGATGATCATATGCACATTGCATACTGTACATAATTTGGCAGCTGCAACCTCAGATAAACACAAGCAACTGAACCCTGTCCTTCATGACGCAGATAAAGCCATAGCCTTCATGTAGGAAAGGGAACAGAACCAAGAACTCTCAGCATTAGGAAGATAAACTTATGCCATGGCAGCTGGCAACACAACTGAGAGCAATAATAGAAGGTGTTCCTCACCTTTTGTAGCCAATATCCCTTTGAGGGTATGACAAACTTCAGGTACATGGCGATTTCACTGCAGGATGAGAAGATTGTGTAACCTCTTCATCACAGTCCATATTCTGATGTTTATCATATGCCACCAGAAAGAGGGAGGACATACTGCTTGGTCCTCCTGCAGCGTCCTCTGTGCCACGAGTGCTGGGATCACAGAGACAGTATTTACCTGACTCTCAAGTGAGAGAGGGAAGTAAATTACTTCTTAACTCCACGTTTTGGTTGTTCATACCAAATGCCGAGTAAAGATTTTGGCCTGGGAGCTAAAGTCAAAAGCTCAGTCTGAAACCCAAACACTAGTGGCCTCGCTGCAGTAAGTGAAACTATTCTTGTTATTAACTATGCCTGTGCTGATGAAATGTTGTGGAGCTGGGCTCCAAAATTGCAAATACAATGAATGAGATGCTAATTTGTCACACTGATTTCTCTTTCCCAGGCATAGAGAACCCCTGCTGATAAATAAAACTATGCCAAGACTGGGCGGAGAGGAGTTTTTAAATCTTTCTTTTTTCACCATTAATTTTCAGAGCCCATCATAATGAACAGTTCTGTCGAGCTGACAGAATGATGCTCTGACACAGGAAAATCTGCTATACTATCATTGCCAGCATGATAGTCAATCAGTGTTTGTAACCCTAACAATCAATGTCAATTCTCTTTGCTTCATTAGAGTCAACTGATGTGGAGAAAGAAATAGATGAAGATGACGACCCAGAAAGTAATCAAACAGGTAAAAAATGTGTTATTTTTAAAAGGGAATTAATTTTAAAGTGTATTTTCATGTGAATTTGTGTATCCTTTCATATTTATTTATAGGTTAGTTCTTTAGCTGCATGTTGTATTAAGTTTTTCTGATTTATCTAGATCAGATGCTAAGAAGGCTTAGATTTATTTGAAGGATATAAGGGGTTTATTCTTCTATGCCATATAATTGGACTTTGTATTATTTCTACCTATCTCGAGTCTTCTAAATTTTATATACATTATTCATTACGTTGTGTACATATGTATGCATACACACCGTAGTTCCTCAATATTTTTTTACCTTGAAGATTTGTCCACAGCTGGAAATACAACTATCATCATATCTTAAAATTTATTACTTGCACAGTGTCTAGGTAATTAAGCTCAAAAGTCTTCAGGCTAATTTTTTCACAGACCTGGCAGAAAATGTCATTTTATGACCAATCTACCAAACCGTTATCACTTTCAATGATGGTGCTGTAAATGGACCATTAAATGGACCATAATTGTCATATTGTCCCAATAATGAAATATACTTGCATTTTTCAGACAATGGGCTTGTTTTTCTTTCTGTTACAGTCAATGGGATTTCTATCATTGATTTCGGTGAAAGCAGGGTTTGTCCAAAAAGATGTTTTGGCTTTTCCTGCCATTTAGCAGGGTTTACAAGCTTACTGAATTTCTTTCATAAACTGAAAGGGCTGGGGGAAAATGTTATGATGCACAAAAGGGCCGAGTGCTCTTCTGTGTCAATTCTGCCACTATTTCAACTTCATGGTTCAACCCTGAAGTCAGTGAAGTGGAGATGAATGCAAAATGGCTCAAAATTCCCAACCAATGTCAAAGGCTATAGACATTCACACTGAGCTGAGTAAGATTTAATTAATATTTCTGGGCCAAGTACTACAAGCAGTCAAAATGTAATGACAAAGTCTGGTTATTCATTCCCATAACTCCCACTTAATCCAAGGCAGAATCAGACCCCTGGTAACATGCAGGAGAGTCAAGGGCTGGAGAACAGTATGGAAAAGAATCCACAAATATTTGGGCCGCATTATATTTTTCAGCTATTTATGACAACCTCCAAGAAACTAGATTTTCAAATTATGTAGCAACTTATGTTAAAAATGTGATGTCCTTTCTTCAAATTTCCAACTCATCAAAAAAGTTCTAACTAGAATTAATTCTAAAAACGTTGCAATTCTTTACTCCATTTCAGGATTTACACCTCCATACCGTACAGGTGAAGACTATGATGATAACATCTCCAGGAAACCAGGCAGCGTCCTGAAGACCCTAGATCCAATCCTTATTACCATTATAGCCATGAGTGCGCTTGGGGTTCTTTTAGGAGCCATCTGTGGAGTTGTCCTGTACTGTGCTTGTTGGCACAATGGGATGTCAGAGAGGAACTTGTCTGCACTGGAGAATTACAATTTTGAACTGGTCGATGGTGTAAAACTGAAAAAAGATAAACTAAACCCACAGAATTCATACTCAGAAGCATGAAGGTATAAAGCGACTGGAGAAGTTTCAGAGAATCGGGATGGAAGGACATAGCTCGGTCGTGCTGGGGAACTGTTCATCTTTTACTGTACAGGCTGAAAAGTGCATTGATGACACTGAGCCAAGCTTTTCTCAGGAGCTTCTGTGAGTGTGTAACCAACAAACATGGACAACAATCTGTGTTAACAATCTGAATCATGTACAGTCTGCTTTTTCTGTTGGTTTTATTTGAAATAATCAAATGCTGGTGTTGAGACCAAGTATGATTGACTTATAGTTCATTTTGTCTTTCTTTCTCTCCCTCTCTTTTCTTTTCCATTAATGGATAGTTTTGTTTTTACTGTGCAAAATCCAAGATGCTGTCACAAAATGTATCCAGTGGGGTCCTTTGGGTGGACATGCTGTCTGTAGCTCAGTGCCCAGAAAATATTGGAGTAACAGCAAATTTAGTGGACTCCTGCACCTGTATTTGTGTATAATTGCTCGTGTTGTGCATAGGCAAAGAAAGGTTAGGATGTTTTTGAAAGTACTGCTGCATCAGTACTGATATATGTGTCAGCTCTGTTTACGAAGCAATACAGTCAAATTTTATTGATGTTTTTCAGTGTTGTACTAAATTTTGTGCTTGTGAACTCCATAAAAGAGTATGTGCCATCATCAGACACAACTGGTAACAGAGTGTACTGCCTAAAAACTAAACAAAAAAGTCCTTGGCACTGGCTAGTGTATGTCCTCTCAAGTGCCTTTTCATTTGTACTGCTTCTCATTGTGTTAACATTAACTACAGCTCTGCTTCTCTGCAGTGATGCTCTTGTCTTTAATCATATTCTGATGGCTCACTGACTTAAAGAAAAGTATATTTTAGTGTAAGAAACTAGCCTCAGCAAGGCAAGGGCTAATCAGATTTGACAACCTGGCTCGATTGTTCTGCTTTCTGTATTTCAATTTCGCGTCTCTTGCCCCTTTTGTATAAAGCTGCAATATCCCCTTTTACTGTTCTTTCATATAGAATGTATTTTCAAATGTAAAATCTCTCTCCCTTCCTCTTTTTCTCTCTCTTTCTCTCTCTGAGTAGATTGCATAAACATTTGCCATTGCCAAGGAAAGAAAACTGCAGCTTTAACTTGCTGGTAATGGCAAAAGATTTTATTAGAGTTTGTGTTTAAAAGCAAGGGAAAATTCTTAACTTTACCCTCCAAAGTCGAACTTTGGGTTTCTTAACAGCATAAAGTGGCGGTATCTTTTTTCCTGAAGTTATGGATCATGTCTTTTATCCTGAACAGCTTGCCTGTTAATTACACTAGGGAAAACGATTCGCTTACTGAAGATTGCCTTTTAAATGAGAAACTTTCCTTCTCCTGCCCCTACTTGAATCCAGAGTACTGTTCTCTCAGTAAACGTGTATATTCGTGTTAATCAATGTTAATTGGGCTTACACATGGGTATTGAGGGCAGAATAAAATCCCACAGTGTATGTAGGGTATGTTCTCCTGTTATATCCAATTGGTATTTCACATCAGGAGGTTTCTGTTCAACCAGAAGTGCAGATAGTGACAGATTGAGTGAACTGAATAGTGTAAGCTGTCAGAAAAATGTGTTTGACAATTATGTGGCAATTTTTTAACATTTTGGGGCGAATATTACTGGACAAATAATATTCAACAGCCTATGCAGCTGGTCCAACAGGGTAAAAAGAAACAAGATTTTGTTGCCCTCAGGGGTCCATAGGAGGAGACGAGGGACCTTGTAGGTGCAAAGGGAAGCCTTGCATTTTCTGTGGTGACCCACACGCAGTACAGACATAACTGGGAAGGCAGTGGAAGAAGGCAGCTTTAACCTTCCCTGGGTATCCACCAACCAGCAGGTAAAACCAATGCAAACATGGGGAAAGGAACTTCCTGCAAAGTGTTGAAATCATGTTTTTCCTCACTGAATTCTCCAAGCAGAGCCAGGGAATTAATGATGATTTTTTTAGTTAGTCTTTTCCAAAGCTGCTTTTGTAGTAAACCAATGATGTATCCTGTCCAGGACTAAAGAAGGGCTAATTCAGCCTTGAATTATTAGAGCTAAGGAATCCGCCTCTATTTATCAATTAAATGTTTTGAAGCTTATCATTTCACCAATGTGAACTATAAAACAGAAAAACCTGTAGAAAATCCATCTGTGACCTAGAAATTGAAGAAAAGAGAGGGAGACTGGAGGTAAAAATATGAGTTTAGTAACTGAAAATATTTTAAAGGAAGACCCAAAAGGAAAAAGAGTGGACAGCTCCTACTTCAAAAGGCTCCCAAAGGCAGAGACTATAGTGAATATTCAAACACCCATTTAGATGCCTAAATTCGAAGAATTACCTCCCCAGGCTCTAGACCCTGGGTCCTCCAGAAGGTAAGACAGAGCACCTGAGGCCTGATAATTAGGCCTAAAATTTAGTTGATGAAATGTCCAAAGTGACAAACTCACTTTGGCAGAGGCAGAATTCTTATTTGCATCCAATAGTGGAATTTTACCATAATGAAATTGCAGCAGGTAGTTAAATTAACCCAAAGAAAGAATGGATTTTTCAAAACTATTTTCAGCACACCACCACCATGTGATTCAGGTGTTGAGGTCTGTGCTTAGCTGAAAAAAACTTCCAGTCCACCAACCTGTCTGCGAGTTGCACACATGTATTGCCTTGAAGATAAAATCCCATTGGGGAACCCAAGCCCAAAACCTTTTGAAATATTCCCATGGATTTCAATAGATTCTGGACCAGCTCTTGGTCTTGATCTGTTTGAACAGAAAAACTGCTGGTTGGTGGTTTTATTCATCTTTTAACATACTGAGAATAGTGAAAATAAAAAGACTTATATCTCCTTTGTGGTCTTCAGACCTTGCTATTGATAATTAGGATCTAGCATCGAAGATTTGATTTCTCTGGAGGCAACAGAATGAAAGTTGCCCTTCAGTAAAGGAAAAATGATACTGCAACTTTACATTGAAAAGTATCTTGCACTGATAAATATATTTAAAAAATTATATGTTTATAAAGTTATTAATTTGTAAAGGCAGTGTTACAAAATGTTCAGTTTATATTGTTTTAGATTGTTTCATAATTTTTAAAGTGTAAAGTAACATATTTTTTTCTTTATTGAAAAACTATAAAAATCTTCTGTAGTAAAATGATTTCATTTTACTGGTATATTATTGCTTCATGTTTTGTACCATCATAAAACTTTGTGCAAATTTTTTTTACAGAAATTTTTATTTTCTATGACAATATGACACTTGTAAATTGTTTCAAAATGAACAGCGAAGCCTTAACTTTAAATGACGTTTGTATTCTCAGACACTGAGTAGCATAAAAAAAATCACATAGAACTGAACTGTAACTTAAATTTCCAAACTATGACTACTACATTCCAAAGAAACAGTTGAATTAAACATTTTCATAAAATATCCCATACCTGATGTATTTTATTATACTAAAATGGATTGGTTTTATTAAATGGCTGGGACTTTTTAGCATCTTGCAAAAAGCACGATGTTTTAATCATAGTTACATTTGTTGGTAGGCAACTCAGATACATTGATGAGACCATTTATGATTTAAGATGGAGAGATTCACCTTCTGCTTGCCCAGTTCTCTCTCTCTGCTGGAAGGCACTGGACTACGTCCATAACTTTTAGCCAGACAGCAGGGATTTAAGAGGATAAATCTGCCACCACATCCCTTACGTTGCAGTTCACCTCGCTGTTATGGGAAAGCCAAGCTATACACCCGACACAGGTCGTACATGCACCTTGTGTCTTACTCTCAGGGGAGGTGAGTTTTACCAGGGAGTAATGTCTGCTTGCTCCACTAAGTCTCTGCTCCAGTAGTAAAGTTTGTACTGATGAGCTCCCTCTACATTTCCACTGAAGTCATCAGGACTTACCCAATTATGGCCAGCTCTCCCAATGCAAAACACAACTTGCTGACTGGAACAAATGCTGCAAGGGCAGCCCATTGGGCTCACTTTGGCATTCAGCTGGGTGCTGAACTCATCTGTGGAACATGTGATCACAGGCAGGGAGCCCTTCAAAATATTTGCATCCAGATCAGAAGCTTTAGATTACACATTCCTTGTTTTATAAAATACTTACCTATTTGTTTCTTTTTAATATTGAGTGATCTGCACATTAAAGTTCATCAAATCCTTTATGTTGCACACATGAACGATGGACATACTGTCAGTATGTCATTACGTTGAGTACTAATGGGTAAACATTTTACTTCAGCTGCTTTTCTGTCCCTGGAAAATATATTGTTCTTATTACCACATATCTCATGATTGTTATATTTGAGAAAGTATCACATCTTGTCCCTTCAAGGGAGCAGCATTGTGGGTACAACATATGAGATGGAACTACAATGCATCTGAAAAAACCTTGAGTTTGTGGTCAGAGTAGGGATTGCTCTCAAAAGGCAGTTGTGGATGTTGTGGTCCGTATAATCACTAAATTCAAATTCTTTAGACATTTTCTTCATTGCGGCCTGTTTGCTTCTGTGATAACCAGCCACAGGGCTCCTTGTGGGAAAATAAATGGCAATGGAATTAATTAATGCAAAAAAAGAAACTATAAAGTGAAACCATTGAGGATGAAGTTCAGGAGAAAAATAAGTATTTTAAGTTAAGAAAAATCTCTTTCTTTCATTTAAGGAAAATTAATTAGCCTAGAAGCTAACTACTACTTAGCTCTAAACCTTCAGTTTTCCATGCTAAATAGCCTGCATAAACGAAAGACAAAAATGATGCAATGGGATCTGAATTACATTTCAGAACATAACATGTAAACCTGAAAGAAAAAGAAGAGCAGATCAGAATAACAGATGGTTGTCTACAGATAACCAGTACAAGGAGCACGTAACTCTGCGGCTCAAATGTTAGGGTCATGGTCTGTAAAAAGGGGTTTTGACAGGTAAAGACAAGAAAACCCTATTATTATTTCACCAGCTGAATGTACCAGCCCTGAGCCAGCAGCCACATAGTCACAGTGCTGAGCCCAGTCCCCTTTCCTTGTCTTTTGGCAAGGCATAAAATACAATTGCACAGCAAAAAGCAGATGCACAGGAGAGGCAAGGGCAGCCCAGGGTAAGGCCCGCAGGCATCATGAAAATTACAGCAGTCCCTGCTCATATAAACCTGCCCAGCTATCTGAAGCTGGCAGTCCCAGCAGAGATGAAGGCTTCTCTGTTCTTATAAACTACTTTTTATGAGGTGTATGAGGACTTAACAAGTGCATGCTCATATAGGTCTAAAATTGACCCTCATAAGTCTTTTCTTATGTGCAATTAGTCTACTTATAAGTCAATTCTCCTAACCTGCTTTCCCAAAGTCAAATGCCAAAGTTAGTTTTGATTTTCAGATCATGGCATCTGGACATTAGATCCCAGAAGTAATTCCCTTCCCATTTCCTAATTGTCCTGTCCTTTGCAATGCATTGTGCCTAGCAGAATATTAATTCAAGCAACATTAATTTATTACAGATTTAATTTCTTCTTTTATACCATTTTATGACTCATGTCACCCATAACCACAATTTTATCTACAAGTGTTTGTTAAATTATAAGTGTATCTAATTTATTCCTTTTGTCATGGGATACTTTGTATAGCTGTTTTATTTGCTGATTAGTCCCTCCTGCAGACCCTAATTACTTTTCTACAGTAGGTCAGTTCTCTATATACTCTTGTGTTCTCACAGGTACACACAATCAAACTCTAATCGTATCACCTCAGGACTGATGGTGTCTTAACGTTTATAATTGAAAATCTCATTAAAATATCTTGTGGCATTTTTCACAGATGGATGGAGTCTTATCATGTGTCAAAATCTAATTTCACCTTCAATAATCATATTCTTCTATTTAAATTAAATTGTTTTTATTCATCTCTCAGACATTTGATTTGTGTCCCAGTCATTGTACAGTATCACTGTGCAACATGCACTGTGTTTTATTGCAGACAGGCGTGTTGCCATAATGGGTGAGGTGGCTCTGATTGAAAAATGGATTGCAGTCTTACTGGAGCACCATTGATACGAGACAGAGAGGTCAAGCAGTGCTCTAAAGGGGAGAAGGTAGGGAGGAGGTTTAGCAGGGTTTGGCAGGTGTTGCCATGACAAGGAGTGAAGGATTTAATGAGGAGAAGCTGGAGGATGAAGGGTTTGCCTGAGGAAACAAGCATTACAGGTGACATGAGCGGCAAAAGGAATTATCAGAAAATTCCTGTGTTCCATTCCTTCATTTTTGCCTCGCAAAAAAACCCCTTCACAATCCTCAAAAAATGTCTGCATTACAAAAATGTCTCTGGTCGCTGTCATGCACTTCGACACCCTCAGGCATGGAAAAAGGGAGTGGAGCTACCAACTCATCTGTTAGCTGAACCTAAACAGTGGAATTCTACACTCTAGAAGCAACAGGTGCAGATATATCTTTGAAGGCCCAGGCACCATCTCAGGACTGTAAGTCTGGCATTCTTCATGCATCATTTTCATCCTGAGTGCCTTTATACACTTTTCTTTGTAACATGTTGTTTTATGCCATTTGTTTCAGAAGTAAATTGCCTGGGCTGAACTACTGGTTTTTATGATTTCCTGCTGTGAATATATTTTTCCTTGGTGCAATTTATGTTTCCCTCACTGCTCAAATACTTCTATAAACACCTCCATATACACAGGCATGTATATCATGAAATAAATCCACATATCCAGTATCAGAAGAAAGAGGAACCCATCTCACCCACCTCCCCTATTCCACATCTCTGCTAGGATGGTATCAATATTAATATCTTACCAGCTCCATAACTGTTAGCATATCATGGTAAGGCATTCCCATTTTGCTTTTTGAGACTACTAACTAGACCCCAATATTTTATCTTCCTTTCCTTTTTAAAATTCTCCTCTGACTCTTCCCCGTAGCTCTATCGGCAAGGCGTAGGGGAAAAGAACAAATGACTAAAATGAAGGCATAGCTGTTTCCACTTTCTATCTATGTGACCTAAAGAATGCACTGAAAGACTAAAAAAACTAAATTTCTATTTTGAAATGCTTTTTTGAGAAGTGAAGAGGAAAGCCACCAGACTGGTTGGAGGTGCTATTTGAGATGTCTGGAAAGGAGTGAGACAGCCATTAGAGCCTTCTGCAAAGTCTTAACAACTCCACAGAGTGATGGGAGCATAGGATTATCATTATTATAGGCTGTGAACGTATTGGTTTACCCCAAGCATAGCTGACAAAATCGAAGAAAAGCAGGAAAATACTTTGTGTTAACAGTAGATAAGAAACTACATTCTTCTAGGTTCTACTAGTTTCTCTTTTAATCAGTCCTCAGAAGATGGAGACAAAGCAAAGAATGAACTCGACTACAGCTCATGTTGACTAATTCATGTCCTACCAGTTATCATGCAGCTGAGACTGGGGCAAGGAGAAGTTGGTTGCCACCTTCCTTTGTGTGAAAGATTTCTGACCTTAACACCAACCCCTTTGCACTAATTCCTCTGAACAGTTACATGCAGGAAGTGATACCACTTTGTACCCATTGCCCTCATATTCAAATGTATTTTTTCTCGCTGTAGGCCACGTAATCTTCCTTTTACATTTCTTCAGCTTTTCTTCTTCGTAAGACAAGGCCTGTCAAATAAGCCATGTTTCCCCAGATTCTCTTATCTTGCATGGTGCAAAGCACCCCTGTTCCCATTTATCATCTTAAGCAGCCCCGTACAGGACCAGACCTCCCATTTGTTCAGCTGATGCTGCTCTGCTGCCCTGGCCTCTCATGGTGTGCTGCTTGTTTTGCAGCACTATCTTATCTGCAATAGGAGGTCATTGAAGGTTCATTTGAAATCTAGACTTATTTCAATGACATAATCTGCAGGTGACTAAGGATCATCTTTCCTACTTTTAACAAGTCTTTTCACAATCTATTCCCTTTTCTTCATGCATACTGAGGGCTTAAAGTGGTCAACTTATATCCATATATCTTGATAAAGTGGCTGAATTACTGCCGCTGAATGGTAGGCCATTATCTACAATTAGTTTATGACTCTTAATAGCTGTTATTGCAAAAGATAGATTTCTCTGTAGTGTAAGTGTCTAAACCAAAGATCCTGTTAGTACTCTTGCTTATGATAAGTGAAGTGATAGCTGCTTTCTGGAAAAGATCAGGTTACTCTCCAAACTGAAGCAAACCAGTTCCAGCTTGCTACCACAAGGAATATATAGATTGCATGCATTATGACTATTTGCTTCTTTATTATGTTCCATACTTAATAATGTAAATGTGCACAGCACTATATATACAAACAGACTGAAGAAACAGGTGTGAGAATGTCATCACCTAGTTTAAGAGAAAAATACCAAGCATCTGTAAATCACAAGCAGAGGACATAGTAACTTGCCTCAGAACAGTAGATTCTCTTTTTTGTTTATGGAAGTATAGTGGTTAGAATGTGCCAATTCATTGGAGAAACCAATGGATTTATGAATCTCCTTGAGGAAGTGCCTTCTCATGAAGGACACAAAGGAGCAGAGAGTAGAGGCAAAGTAGACGGGGTCACGAACTTCATTTTACTTCTCATCAAGAGTAATAGTGCTAAACTGATAGTCAGTCAGATCTCTCATTTTCTTTAATTTAATGCTATTCTCCTTGCTCCTTGCATTACTGACCCCCCATTATAACCGAACCATGTGTTTTATTACAATGCTAAGCACTGCTTTAAATGCACGTGAGAAGATCTCAGAGCTTTTTATACAGCAGAGTTATGTGTGGTGAGTTTTGTTCTTTTCACATGAAAAACATCTCAGGGCTATCAACTTGCACTATTTTAATCAAGCCTTATTTCACACAGGTTGTGAACTGTAATACAGGCTGTCATTTCTTCTGGGCTTCAAATATAATGCAAAGCTCAACACAAGTTTGACCTTTGTGATTCCATATCGGCATATACTTGCTGAAGGCACTTCATTAGACACCAGGGGCAATAGAGTTTTCGTCCTTTCTGTTAGCTTTCTTTGGAGCTGCTGCTGATTAACAATGTATATGTTATAACCAATAACATTGGTGTGTATTAAATACAGTAAACACACATATGTACATATCTCCTGAGATGCAACCATGACTCTACAGTAGAAGGTGAAGAAAACTAGAAATCCTAGAATAGATTCTGTGTGATTATTAAACATCTGAATGTTTTAGTCAGCTTTGGGGATTTTTTGTGACAGTGTAATGAACTTAGAAATGCAAAGGCAGTATTTTCAAGCGGCTCTCGCATCATTCTTCTAACTCAGTTCCTAGCTCAGATTTTGCAGACTAAAGTGTCATTAATATTCATCAAGTATTTTCCACTACTAGTTTATGAATACAATATTCTTTGAGCTAAAGGAATTTGTATTTAATGTTCACAATGTGATAGTGCCTATAGGATAACAAAATAGCAGTCCCATAGTGCAAAACAACATGAAAAGATGCAGAAAATGTATATTCCTGCCTTGCAGACAGGAACTATAACATAGCTGCTATGAGCATAGATGGCTCTAAACCCAGTGTCTTCATCAAGTACCTTGTCTCTGGGTTTTTTTATGTTCAATATATCAAAGGTACAGAATGCATGTTACCAATTTGCCTTCAAGGGTGACATTCATCTTATCTGCTACTTACTAAATTGGACAACATCTCTAAATTGTGAGCTGTACCCACCGTTTCAGGCATCTACCTCAGGATGGGGTAAATTTTTCTCTTATAGTATCAGTTTCTCCTACTTTAGAATAGTCTATATTAATAGTTCAGATTTAAAGGCCTATATTTTGGATGCATAAAATGAAATTAATAACATTTCCTAACTATTTCTAGATGTGAAAAAAATAGTCATGATTTTTTTTTTCAGTTTCCCAAAGTTCTGAACTGTTTGGACTGATTTTTATTATAGTCGGTTTTGACATCTGAAAGCATTGGTCCACCTGCTAGCCAGCTAGCAAAAATCAAAACTTAACCATTTAGGTTATAGTATGACACTCAAACCCCACTGGTTCCATTTCAGTAGTAGAGGCAAATACGTAGCCTGAAAGTAGGTAGAACAATGGCACCTTCATCACTGTGTCATCCACTGCTACCTACAGAATTCTGATATGGCTTGAAGAAGTCTTATCAATTCCTCATACTTAGGCAGTCTTGGGTCTGATTGTAACTTTATTTTACTAAAAATTAAACTAAGATTTTTATAGTCTTGTTAAATTTACTTCTTAAATTAGTGTATTCCTTCAGTACTGCAGTTTAGACTGATCATTGCCTACCTCACAGTCATCTATTCATTTTCTCACTTCTTCATCTTGTGTTTTGATTTCATTCTGATCTACATGTATAACTTCACACAAAGCTGCATTTTTTTCCTTAGAGATTTGATCTATCTGCAATTCTATTCTCTGGCACTCCTGACTCCATGAATAAAAAGCATATATTTCAGAAGTGCAGCTCTTCATTCTCTCTAGGAAGTCTTGAACTTCTGAAACTTATAACTGTATTTCATAACTACTCATGCATTTTGAACAATTATTTTAGATAATTTGTTAAGCATTTTTCTCGGCAAGAAACACACTCATGTCCATGACAGACAGCATGAAGGATGACCCAAAATCACTGTCTGCTTTTGATACAGAAGGATCCCTAGTGAACACATTCATGAAACCTGACAGAACCTTGAAATGACCTGGAAGAAACTATCAGAAGTGTTAGTAAGCATTATTACGGATATTGTTATTGACACCGCTGTGCTTGCAGTGAACCTTGAGATCTTTCCTGATTAGCTTTTACTATGAAAACTCATATTTTGTGTCTTAATATGCATTTTAACAATAGGATCATGACATGTCTTCTTTCTTTCTGCATTTATGTGGGCAAACAGAACAGCCCAATATATGCCATGTATTATAAATCACCATCTTGATGCCGTTTGTTCTGATTTTTTTAGTGCTTGCTAAAAGTGCTAGCAAAGAGACAAAGGCACTGATATTATCTTCGTGCTACTCTTCAATATATTTAGGAATCTCCATGTTTCAGAGTGCCTTGAAGGCTTCTTCCAGGCCTGTTTTCTGCTTCTTCATCTTCACTATACAGAACAAAGAAAAAGATTTGCTGAATCTCTCCTCAATCACTCTAAAAAAATACCTTTTTCCTTTTATGATTATTGCCTCAGGTCAGTGCAAGTTCTAAAACAAACAAAAACGCATACTAGGGACAGCTGTGATCCCTTAGGTGCATCTGTTATCAAATGGCTGGAAGATATTGTACAAACTGCACAAATGATAAAGAAATGGGGAAATGCTCATCATATCCAACTCCTTTAAACAGAAGTAATCAGATATCCCAAAAGTTGCTAAGCTATGCTGAAGCTGGGAAAAGCACAGAGCAATACAAATGTCCCTGCTCCTCCTACTAATGGTGCTGCCAGGACAAATTCTATAGGCCTTACTCAAGTGAAACAGCCCAGAAAATCAGGTGGAGATTTGTATGAAGGAGAAATGTTCAAGTCCACTGTCCACTATTGCCACCTGAAATCAGCTGAAAAACAACAGCCAGTGTCTTTGAAGACTATTAGCAGACAAGTAATAGGCACCATTACCGAAGAAGACCGTAGAAAAACTTGAAAAACACAGAGCAGGTGTTAACTGCTCACAAAAGCAGGGAAAACTGGTTGTTAGGAATTCAGACAAACTTTCAAATATGAAATAACCATCATCATCTTTTGCACAAAACACAATTACACCTTAGTTAAAGCTCCCAGCACTGAAATTAGTTTGCACATTACATGTAGTGTAGTAATTGATGCTGCCATAGAAACACCAAGACCTATAAGTTCAGAATGTACATTCAGAATGTAAGAAACCCCTAGCTGGCAAGTTTCAAACAACTACTGTTGCTAGCAAATATATAAAGCCTCTTTCTACGTAATTTCCTAAAGTTTGTAGCCCCTCATTCCTCAAGCAGTTGAAATAACTTCTGATCCCTAGACAGGTTGTTTGGAGCATAATTGCATGCAGATACCAGTCCACTTTAGGCACTTACCTCACATAACTCATTAGAAGTCCAACTTAGCTGTTCTGAATTACCATCTGTGAGAGCTCACTTCCTCAATACAAAAGAAATGTTAGGAGACAAGTCTCTTCGTCTCCACCAAATCACTTCCAATGCTCAACTCATGCTGTAGATTACTATTCAGTGTAAGCCAAAGTCTCAAGAACTTGCTGGCTTGTTTGCTATTGGCACATATGTTGTGATCATTCAGCAGTTCTTCAGGTTTTTTGAAAGTCTTCTGCTCTTAACTTCACTGGAAAGAGTGAAAACAGAGATGATCATTAAACATGCACATAGGACCTGTCCAAGATTTTTGACCCAAGAGCTTGGTGACCATCATGTGCAGCAGCATAAGTAAGTAGTACTTTAAAATACATCTATGAGATTTGGCATCATCTCAGTATTCCATGCACAACAGAACTATATGAGTATAAAATGTATTTGATGACCATTGGTAGTGACAGGACTTGTCTTTTTAAATTCCATCTCATCTCTAGAGTAATTGAACTCTGGTACAGCTTAAGGAAGCTTGAGTTCCACTTTCCAATACATTATTATGACTTTATTGTAAAGGCTTCACTCTTTTCCAAACACTGAAGAGCAATGCAAGAATGAATATTCCAAAGATCATGGATATTTTCAGGCCTTTAAAACAAGCTATGCCCGTGGAGTAGATGAAAACATATCTTGTTAGCCAACCAAGATTAAATGATCCCCTGAAACAGGATTTTGCTTTGTGAGAACATTTTTAGAGCTTGGCTTGAAATTTGCTTGAACACAAATACAAGTATATGGAAAGAGTATTGAAGACCACTTAAAATAATACATATTTTATATGTGACCCTAGATTCTACATGGACAGAATGACTAAATAAAAGTGAAGTAATTCATTAAGCAAAGAGCATGACTGCAGCTTTGTAATATAAGTCTTCATCTCTGTTTGGATGATGGTTTCTATTGTTTTTTTTAGATTGTGAAATAAAACCAGTTGTCACCAATGTTGTTGACTTTTCAGTGAAACAGCATTTAGCTGTGGCAAGTTGTCGAGTTTTTCTATTCAGTGTACTGGTTCAGCTGTTTCTTTTCTGAAGACTTTGCACTGAAGGCCTAACAAGAAGATACACAGCTTAGTCATATTATTGCCTTCAGCACTTAATTAAAGAGGGTGCTACTAGAAAGTGGGTTTAATCTGAGTGTTTTAATTACATTCCAGCTTGGCACAAGTCCACGTGTCTGGATCGAATTGGATATAATTCTCTTTCCTTCTTGCTCCAGACATTACCATTGCCTGCTTCCATTGAACTGCTGCAGTGATTCTCCCATTGTGCAAAAATAAAAGTAGTCCTCAAATACAGATAACCTCTTACATAAAAGCAGTTTAACATCAAAGCTACAATTTAACACGTTAGTGTCATACGATTTACATGTTCAGATTGCCTGAGGCAAGCAGTGGTTTTCACACTCTGAACGCACACTCAGTGTGATGGTGTAGCCATGCATGGAGCTCAGCACAGACTACTAAAATTAGTTTGGAAAGGTATCATCTGTACTGTGAGCAAGAGTCAAGTTATCACTTCAAAATTGTACTGGACACGTTCATACACGCTTCGGCGACTTCATTATGAATTACAGAAAGGGCAGACATTTCCCATTCAGAATGGCAGAGGTAGTGAAGTCAAAATCCTGAACACATTGGAAGTGGGCAATAATATGCAGCTTCGTCTTACTTGTCTTTGAAAATCCTACTAATTAAACACAAAAGCTCTCAAATAAGTAGATTTCATGGTGACAAGGCTGTAACTCGGAAGTTATGAAACACCTGCTATTAAAAGTCTTAAGCCAGTAGTCCGTAGGTGGCAAACCTCTTAGTAGCAGAGAGGAACAGAGCATGACCCAAGGTTCAGTAGATCTTATGGTGGAAAGGACTCTGAATCATGTGGGTAAATATAGTTACCAGGCTATCATTCTTTCACTAGAAAGAAAACAAAGCAACACAAAATGAAGTCCTCTTTCTGTTCCACTGCATATTACAAATTTTAAACCCTGATATTAGTCTTGAAACAAAAGCCTTGGTCATTTGCAGTCTCTTGCCAAATTGCCGCTGCTCAGACAAACCAAGGGGAAGAGGAGAGGAGAGGAAAAGCGTGGAAGGAAACAAGGGAAGAGATTTGGAAGTAGAAAACTTGAAAGGAGTGAGATAATATCTTCATACAAAACTTTACAGAAAAGATCAAATGCTGAGTCACAGCAGTGGGATTCATCTTCATTCTCTCTAGTAATCCAAAAGTGAGGTTTAAGCCAGCCATTCAGTTTCCTTCTGTGACCAGAGATGGGCACTTCTACATGGCAACTCAGCTCACAATTCATGGATATCTATCTTGGGAAAAGTCAAATACCTGGTGTGCTCCAGTAGCCCTATAGCTACATGCCACCACTGACTCAAAGCTCCTTAGTTAATTAGAGTTGAAATGCCAACATACGCATCACTCGCTACTCCCACAGCCTTAATCCTCTCTCACATCTAACTGTTACTGCTCATCTTTTTACTCCATTCTTCAGGCATAATAAAAACTGTTGAAATGTATTTGAACTTTTAGAAAGACTACTGCTTGTATAGAGAAAGCACAGAGCATGTGATTCATTGTATTTTTCAAACTACTGAAAAACAGGCTAGCCTCAGCACAGATACCAGTCTGTAACAGCATGATGGCTCTGTTTCCTCTTAGGTGGCATATGTGAAATACTGAGACTACACTCCCACCCCACATGAAAGAAAATACCAAGAAGTGGCACATGTTTACCAGCCTGAAAGTTGTGCCACATCATACCACTACGACCTGTCAGGCACTTGCCAGTTTCACTCTCTGAAAAGAGCATTTTGCCACTCTCAGTTTGCCTACACTTTCTGCTATTAAAACAAAGAGTGTTTTTGCAGACCAACACTAGTGCCCAAGAAAGAGATATCAAGGGAGAAAATAATACCACCATATTTCCTACAGAAAATAACTGCATAATTAGGAGTAAACTATACCACAACGTGCATCACTAGGCTTGTTGAACTTAAGTGACTCCAGCACATCATGAAATTGAATGCATTCAATTACCTAGCAGGAGGCAAATATCTAACTCAAAGTGGCGTGTGCCCAGATTCATCTTTATAGAAAGTTATAAAATAGCCAGAAGCCTGCTATGTTTTGTTGTTTTAATTTAGGGTTCACAGATACTGATAGGTCCACAAGGCTTCACAATGAGTAAATTGCAAAGATTAAAAAGTGGCTTCTAAAATCACTTAAACTTCAAGTCCCCAGTATCCCCATGCTGCTAGGAAACACCTCGATCTCAGTATTCAACCAGGTAGTCCAGGGAGTAATTATCTTGCTGCTCTCTTCTGCGCTGAGCCACTGACAGGATCTTCCCAAAGGTGAAGCAATGATCCATGCCTGTGTTTTTGCCATACTTCTCTCTTTCATGACTTCTAATTTTAAGAAATACCAATGCTACTGGCAGGCAATTTTCTTTTCCTCAGTGAGGCAGTTCTCTCCTCTATATCATGTTGTAGACAGCTTGCTACTTTGTGAGTTACTTTATTGTTGTGATTAGTCTTCAGTATCTTGGAAAGCTGGAAGGAGGGCTGATTGCCCTTAGAGATAAATAATTTAGAAGTATTTTTATGCTCCAAGCTCCTCTGACATTAGTTATGTTATTAGTTGGGTTACAGCGACACAGGGAGATGTCACAGAAGAGAAACTGAGAGCCCTAACCAAATAAAGACTGAAGAACTCTCTGTGATCTTTCACCCACTGAGACAAAGGAGCAACTTACAGACACTAAATGTGAGCCTTGTCACACCTTCATCAGACATTCTTCCCTTGCTCTTGGAATAATTGCACTGGTTTTCCGCTGGTTTTCCACTGTTTTGGTGGCTCCCAGTCCCACAATATCTGCAGGAAGCTCAGATTTGTTCCTACACCTTCTGCAGGAGTTCTGACACTGCAAGAGAATCTGGGAACGAGAGAAGCTGCCAACAGCGAGATTCCCTGCTGGTGCCTAACACAGACCACACCAGCTGCACATGAAGATGAAAGCACTTCTGAAAGTGAAAATAGCCTCCACACTTTCAGAGCTGAACTTCCCCAGTGGAGCACCCACTTTGCAGTCCCAGCACTTTGGGACCACAACACAGGGTGGCCAAACAGGTCTTTGTGAGCCGTACACAGCTTGCCAGCACCCCAGGCTGCTCTCGTTTTCTTACACTAGATGTGCCAGAGCCAGGGGCAGAGCAGCAGGTCAAACCACAGGGCACGGAGGGTGGTAGCTGGTGAGGATGGGTTTGTGCTCATGGAGGCCTGCTGGAAGAAGGAGAAATGATTCGCACAAGCTTGCCTCTCTCAGCTTGGGGAGTTCTGTGAGACATGCAAGGAGACAGCAGACTGCAAACACATGCCTGTGCCAGGCTGCACCAGGAGAGAGGCAATGTGTGACCCTGCGGGTGCTGCAGCTGCTGCCGGACCAAGCAGATGTCAACAGGGATCTTGCAGCCAGCAGCTGCAAGGTGTGACTGCCCAGGGTGTTTGGAGAGGTGGGATGCTGGGAGGGACAGTGAGGGGTTCAGGTTGTTGAGAGATTTCAGGGAAGAAGAGGGGTGTTGCGGCAGGGTCTGGCGGGGGGAGTCTGATTTAGGGCAGTGGAACTCTCAGGATGGCTGAGGGAGATGCTGGAGAGGGAGAGGCTGTCAGCCAGATGAAAATACTGGATTGCGGATTGTAGGACCTGGCAATCTGGGCACCCCTGTCAGAAGCATTTAGAGGCTTTTGGGTTCTGTCTTTCCCAAATGAGTACTTGTAAGTCGCCTTGATGTTAATGAGAATTACATGCACATATCAGGGAAAGAATAGTCCCTCTACAATGGGCATGTGACAGCTAAAGTGCATCAGTCAGCAGGGAAACAAAAGAGGTCATAATTTATGTAAAAGGTTCATTTTTAATGTAAATTCTGCCCCCAAATGCTCTGCTTACCAGCCTGAATCTGTGATATTTAGCAGTGGAAAATGAAAGGGGTGAAAATCTCACTGCTGGCAGGTAAATGCATAATGTGATAGATTGATTTAAAATCCTTGTCATCTTTCTTTTTCACCTGCATACATAACGATCCTCTGTTAGTCATTAGGGCTCCTTGTACCTTCAGCACTCTAAAAAAATATTGGCTTTGAAATGATACTTCATTGTTAAGGAATTTTGTCAGCTAGCTCCATTTATCAATGTATCAAAGCCATTTTACAAGAGATAGTCTCCACTTTGGCACCAATAGCGCATACATTATGTGCCTTGTGAGGACTTGCATCTCATTCCAGCACTAACTGGAAGTGCCAAGTGCTATGGAACATAATGAGACGTGTCACCTGGCATTGGGGACAGCAAGAAGATGTGAATGAATTGGCCCCTGACGTTTTCTCCTGGCCAGAGATGAGAGGAGCGGGGACAGGAGGGGTCGGAGCAGACACATACTTAGGGTGCAACTCTGCACAAAGAGTAGCTGAGGACTCTGCTGCCAGAGCCCCTAGGGTGGGGGTAACATATGCCACCAAGCTGTATTTTTCTGTTGATCTATTTGCACCTCCTCCCCAGACAGCAAGAGCCAAGCCAGGAAACACTCTTTTCAGTAACCATATGTGTGTCTGGAACAAGACTTTTTTTCAGCAGACCGGTGCTAAGCGGCAGTGTCATTCTGTTTTGTGAGCAAAATTTTGTAGCATAAGCCAAGTCACAGAAAGATGACTACCAAGTAACAACCTCCAAAGCTGTTCATGCTGTCTTGTGAATTAATTTTTTTCCTTTGTCCTTTTGTTTAGATCTTTACCTTGTGTTGCCAAGCAACTGCATGGGAAAGTTAATGGCAAAGCTCCCCTTTCAGACCAGGCAGGTAGGAGGTCTTTGAAATGAGGCAGTCTAGTGTGCAAAAGACAAGGACTGAGAGAGAAGAACATGTTTGTTTGGATCTTTTTATATTTTCCATGCATCCTAGAAACATAGGATCCTGCAGTGAAGATAGCCAAAGATAGGGCTTTCTTGGGCATATTTCATTGCCATGTCAGTTCAAGGAAACTGAACCCAAGTGCAGCTACGCACTGAGAGATGTCAAAAAGAAAAAAACCTTGCACCAGTGATTTCTACTCCAAATTATGCTATCAACAGGATTTCTCCCTCAAAAGGAAAATCTCAAGCCAATTGGTTGCTACTCAAACACTCACAGCCTAAGACTCTTCATCCCCAGAACAAATCTCTGCCTCCGTTGAACCATACTGAAGCTATAAAGGATGACACAACTTCCTGCCAGCAACACCTACTGCACCTTCCAGATGAGAACCTCAAAGCCCACAGGATGCCCATGAACTGGGAAGGTTCATAGCTTAAATACTAACAGAGGAGCCCAAGACACAAGGAAACTGCTGCTTCGTATTGGCTACCACACTTAATTTGCACAACTCACTGAACACAGTCACAGGACTCAAGGAGTCCTGACCATTAGGCACTTCTACCCACCACCATCAAAGACTCCTGAGCCTGGTCTTTTCCATTCACTGCCTGGTCTTTTCCATTCATTGCCTGGCCTTTTCTTTTGGGACTATTATTAATGATCCTAGTCCTGTTTTCTAGTTATACCACATAACATCCGTGCCTCTCAATGCCTGGCTTTTAACCAGCTGGTATTACTTCTAATTACACGCTTCATTTTTTAAACTCTTGGATTTAGAAGGTATTAATTGGATTGGTTGAGTTAGTAGTACTTTCTATTTAATTCAATGGATTTTACCATGCCTCGCACGTTTGGCATTTCTCCCAGGAGCTCAGCTGCTGGACTCGGGACATTGCATAGGGACATTTCCAGCTCTCTTCACACACAAGAAGCTCTGGGAAAGTTGAAGCTTTTGCACCTGAAGACTTGAGAGAGCACCAAAAAACCTCTTGAGTTTTTAAACTGATCAAGTCAGTACAATGACATTAGAGGTCCGGTCTGACTTTTTAAAATACTAGTAATACTGACTTTGAGCTCAAATATTTAAACCCTGTTCTAGACAGTCCAGATGTCCCTTCCAACCCCAACCATTCTGTGATTCTGTGATTCCTTTCCAAAATCTATATGTGCTACTTGTGCCTCATTTAGTCTCTGAAGGCAAATAAATGCATCAGTAGGAACATGTAACAAGTGTGCCTGGAAGACTCAATAAGAAGGTGGGCCTGCTGGGTATTCATGGAAACCAGCAGAAACATGGAAACAAATATGGGAAAGGCAGAGAACAGTTGAGGGCTCAAGGGATGGACTTAGTTCCAAGTGGAGCATGAGAGAAGTTGTACTTTATAAGGGTGCAGACCTAGAAATGACTGACCTCTTTTTCTCTTTCTCTCTTTCTCTCTTTCTTTCTAGCTGGCAAACGTATTTTGAAGTGACTATTATTCTAAGGTCATCATCCTCCATGTTTAAAAAAATTACTATTGCTGATGAAAAATTGTAACATAGAAAATACAATCAAGCCTAATTTTTGTCACCAAGTATTATGGTTGCAGTTGTGAGAGTTGTGCTAAGGCCTGGCTAAAAATATTCCTACCGTATTTTGCAGAGTTTATAGGCTGATCTGACCTGGCGGTTTCTATGTTTCTATGTAGTTTAGTACCCTGCCTCTGAGAAAAGCAAACACCAGCAGCTTCAGAGGACAAGAGATGAAATCTCTCACAGTCAGCTGGCACAGTCTGCTTTAGAAAAAGTTATACCCAGAGACTTAACAGTAAATGATTGATTACTGAAGACAAATTAATTCATCTCTGTAATAAATGCCCCATATGCAATAGTAACATACAATTTACAGCTCATGTGCATTAAAAATCAAAAAGTTTTTGCCTTATAACTAATATGGAGTTTTAACAGACAGAACTGTACACAGAGCCAATCATCTTATCTGCAAACTGTCAACTCTCTCTCTTTCTATATATATATAGACACATACCTTTTTCTGAACACTGTAAAAGTTATTTGACCTAGCAAGGTAAATTCAGTTGTAAGCTATAAGAAATAGGAAATGCTCCCATAGCTTTAAAATCAAGGAGAAATAAGTGTAAGATCTCAGCTAAAATTACAGAAAGCCATCAATCTGCCAACACTATCATGTAATTGCATACAGCCCAATTCATATTACTAATATGGCCAAATATTTCCTGCAAATTTTCCCTGAAAATATCAAGCATTTTATTCTAGTATGATAACATTTTTTTAACGTTTTTAATTGAAAATATTTGTGTGCATATATATCTTATGTGACTGGCAGCTCCTTAGTTCTCTTATGTCTAAACAGGAAATTATACTAAAGATTTTTCTTTTAAGATCTCTGATAAGGTTCACACATATGTATGCATTTGCATTTACATACATAAGCACATGTATACAGTTGCTGTTAAAGCCTGTGGTTTCACACTTCTCTCTCTTTGTTACAAGATGTGTTCACACCTGACAAGCCCCATTAGCAGGAAAGGCAATAATAAATTTCTCTTTGCAAGTATTCTGCTTCTTCAGAGTTGCCTAACCCCTGTTAAAGCCTTGATGGTTCTTTGCTAACCTACCTTAATTAATACTAATTCCATATTAATAAGAATGCTTTGTGCCAGACAGAGCAATTCCAGACAGACTGTAGACAGATCAAATTGGATCTTTAATTGTATTGTGAAACATGAGAAGTATAGATTCTATATAACACTATCGAAACTAATAGGGTTAGGGGTATGGTGCACTGGTCCTCCTAAGAGACTTGAGATAATACACTGACTAGAAACTACCAGGTTAATACTTATACAGAGCTCCATGAGAGCGCTTCACATTAATCATTTTGCCTCCTCCCACACAGTGGTTCTTACTGAACAAACAGACCAATGTGGGTGACCATGTGTCCGGTACATGTAGGTGGTTTGCCTAGGAGCACCAAAGATCTCCTCTGAAGACATCAAACTTACTGAAAGTGGCCTCTGTGCTGAAGCTAGCTGCCAAAAGAGTTTGGAGAAGACATTGGGCCACCTTCAAAGAAACTTGTGGGATAAAACAGAAAGAAGAATTCCTTGCAAAAGCTGCCATGCACCTGCTTTACTCCCCAGTTGGCAGGTAGCAACAGGCAGCCTGCATTGCTGGAAGTCTGAGCTGCAAAGCCTTCTGGTGCTTAGGAGATACGGACAGCTATTGAGCTTGTAGCAAAAACAAGACACACATTCTAAGGATTTACATGGAGCAATCGTGTGCATACATCAGTGACTGTATTATCCTATCTGTGGCCAAGAATATTGCCAGACAGTATTGGAAACTTGTGTTCTCTGATGAATAAGATACCTTGTTCAGGTACTATTTATAGATGAGACTTTAGAGCATGAGGAGCTATTGGGAGCACAGGGATGAGCCATGGAAGAGCATCTGTAGCCATGTGGGCCACCTTCATGTGTCTACAAAGAAGGATTTTATCCAGCTCCGAGAAACACTGTGCAACAGCTGAGAACTCAGTACTCCTGAGATTTCTCCCACTGGCTTCTCATGCTAATAACTTTAAATTTACTGTAGTTGTTTGAACCTCCCAGTTATCTTTGTGTCTCTCTTCCCACCCCTTCACTCCCACCCCGCCCAAAAAAAGGAGGTTGTTTGATACAAAACACCATAGCCAGGAAATCAAGAGCTTTTCTTTCTGTTCCCAGTTCTGGTTCTGTCTCTCTCCATGCTATAAGCATCATCTCAGGGACCTCATCGTCCAGGGGCATACAGAACACTTTAACATTTGAACAATTGGAGGAACTTGATGTTTACATTTGACCAGCCCCGTAAAAATACCAGGAATTTTAAGGGCAGGGAATTCTCCATATACCATATGGCATTGATATTAATATATTAAATAAATTCCTCCCTAACTACAACAGATGCTCAAGATGGTAGTTGCACTATACAATACAATGCACTTCTGTGTCCTTTTCTGTAATCAAGAATAGGCCAGATGCTTTTCCACAACAAATTGGCAGAAATACGGTGCTATATAGCCAGAGAAAGCAAACTTTACCTATGCTACAGATAAGCCTCTATATAACTGCTTTTTAAATCTTATTTTCTTAAGGCTGATTAATTTTTACAAAGGATTTACCTACTGATAGCCATCCAGATGATCAAATACTGCTGGAACTGAAGCTGATGTATCGTCAAGGAATATGAAACTCCCCTGATGTCACAATTATATTTTTCTTATTTTGTTTTATAATACCATCAGACAAAGGAAATAAATTAATGGTTTTCGATTTTCCTCCATAAACTTTTTTTTTTGCTTTTTTATCTTCTCTATTCACTCTCATTTATCTTCCTTCTCATTTCCTTAGAGTGCAAACAGTGCTAACCTTCTTCCCTGCTTCCCTCATTAAATATAATTTTAATTATTTTTACTTCACCCCTACCCATTAGTTTTCTAAAGTTCTCTTCCAGCTGCATATATTAACACATCACTATTCTAATCATTCTCTGTTGCAAATATCATCACCTAATTTTGGCACTTGAATCTTTGCTCTTTGATCCTTTAATTGGCATCTACTGTTGAATTCCTGTGGGACTCCGCTCTTTCACTGCTCACCTCACCAACTTCTAAATCTCCCTACCTGGCTACATTTCAGGGTGTGCTTTCACAAATGGTTTAAGCCACTTGAAGACCACACGGCCATCAAAAGGAATTATCCTGCCACACCAGCATCCTTGGGTGCATGTTCCCACTGCATTGCTGGCACTGGTGTTACCACTTGTGCAACCACACAGTCAACGGTTCTTTCAGGTTTTTGTGCTTTCTTTGGTAGGGTAAATTTTCTGGCAGATCAATTAATGCCTGCCCAAAGGAGACAGCAGGGCTATGAGTAGAGAGAGAAAGGCAGCACTGCCTCTTTCAGCATCAGGGCACATGAATGGATTTATAGCATGCGTGAAACTGCTGCTTGGTAAGTGCAAAACCAGCACAGTGACAGGGCAAAACAGGCATTTAGATTCTTTCCAGCTACCATTTTTCTACTTTAATCACAGTCACAATTTTAAGTGGGCAGCAAACTTCTTTTTTGGGGAGGCGATTGCTGTTTGCTCCACTGAACTGCTGAACTTTGCCAGGCCTGCAGTTTAGCCAAAAGCAAAGCACTGGACAAGAAATGAACAGGTCTCACAATCATTAGTCATCGACTTCAATGGGAGTTTGTCTGGAGGGGAGGAGGGAAAACCGTTAACGAATATGGCTAAAAATAAATGCAAGGGTTTCCTGACATTGTTTTCTGGTCCTCTGCATTCCCCTTATGAGGGAAAAGGAACAGTGTGATTCAAACTGCACTTTAGTTTGTTGTTAAAATTCAGAGCCCAAGAAAACAGCAGGACTCAGAAATAAGCGTGGGTCTTGATTGTAGCCATGATGACCTTTGCTTCTATTGCTTCTGGGGTTTGTGAGAGAGAAAAGAAATAACTCAACATTAGTACTACCTAAATTATTTATTACAAGTTTAGGTATCCAAAGACCTCACATTTAAAAGATTGCTTTTCCTCCCAAAACTAGACCAGAAAAGACACCAGTATTCTACACTTAGAGGTAACATCTTAAACTGCTACATGTCAGAGAATATAATGAAAGCTCTAATTGTTTCTTTCAGTATCTTCAGTGAACCTGTCAGAAATCCTCTCACATCTGCAGCAGCCAAATACACAACTTTTCTAGTGTTTTATCTATCTGTGTCATAGGACAGGCTTAAAAAAGAAGCAGCAGTATTGATCTTTCAGAAATCTATACAAAAACTATTTCGGTTCATCTATCTTGGACACCATAATTATAGAGCACAGCTCTGGCTGTTAGATTCCTTGATACATGCTGAAAACTAGTAGTTTGAGTATTTATTTTCTCCTTCAGAGTATCTCATTGTAAACTGCCCTAAAGATGTTCAGAGAAATCCACAGTTTTCCTAATGGTTTATAAAACTGAAAAAGCCCACTACTCTAGGATATTTTTTTCTGTTCCTCAAGATATGCATAACAGGCAAGCTCTTTTGGGGTCTGGAGGTATCTGGGATCTGTTGTACTGATATAGCAATCACTTGGGAGGTACTATGGTGAAATGAATAAAGGGGATGCAGAAAGTGCTGGGCTAGTTGGTGTTGATGGCTCACAAACTTGGGATGATGCAGCTACAACAACAGCCTATGTGCTCTTTTCTGCAGCAAACTTGGCCTCTTTCATTAAAGTCATTGGAATAGCAGGAAATAATTGACTTCTAACTCATCATCTCTCAAAAAAAAAGTCTACAACTGAAAACAAAATCAAAATTAATAAAACAGAACAAACAGGATGCACTTATGTACTGATTTGGGCTGGGATGGAGGTAATTTTTTTCATAGTGGTCTCTATGATGCTATGTTTTGCATCTCTGACCAGAACAGTCTTAATAACAGACTGATATTTTAGCTATTACAGAGCAGTGTTTACATAGAATCAAGGCCTTTTCTGCTTCTTAACCTGCCCAGACAATGAGGAGGCTGGGGGTGCACAAGAAAATGGGAGAGGACACAGCTGACACAGTTGACCCCAGCTGACCAAAGAGTTGTCCCATACCACGTGGTGTGTTCAGCAATAAAAGCTGGTGGAAAGAAAGAGGAGGGGGGAGACATTTGTAATGGCCTGTGTCCTCTCAAGTAACTGTTCTGTGTGATGGAGCCCTGCTTTCCTGGAACTGGCTGAACGCCTGCCATTTCCTATTTTTCTTCACTTGTGTACTCAGCTTTGCTTTACCTATTAAACTGTCTTTACCTTGACCTGTGTGCTTTCTTATATTTGCCCTTCTGATGCTCTCCCCTGTGCTGCTGCAGGGGAGTGAGTGCTTGTGTGGGGCTTAGCTGCCTACAATGCCTATCAGGGTTAACCAAAAACTACTTCATTTTTTTGCTTTCCCAGTCAGCCTTGACTTCATTTCACAGAGTTTAACATCCCAAAGGATCATTGGTTTACCTTGTATGACCTTCAGTACACAGAAAGAAAGAGTAATTAATTCACAACCTTAGGTCAAAGATATTTGTTTGATTAAAGGTTCCCAGTGTGAGGAACAAGGACCAGTTTAACTGGTGTAATTTGCTGCAGGGACTCCTCATCACATGGCTCACCAATTCCCAGGTGCTTGTCCTAGTCGTCTGCCCCTGCAATACCCACAGCTGCTCCAGCTGTTCCACAAAGCACTCTTGGGCATTTTGCTACACCTTGCAAACCTCCTCAGATCCTACATCCTTTTGATCAAGGTGAGTAGCTATCCATCACCATCCTGATTTCTACCAGGAAAGAATTGTGTAGGCCCAAGGACATAATCCTGGATTACCTGTTACCCTTTTATCCTTTAATTCCTACCCATTAAGTCACATTGCTCTTGTTTATTAGAGGACGGTGTGCCTTGAACACCAGATGAAGATGCTATCACTGTTATTTCTGCATAAATTTTCTGGTTTGACCCCTTTTTCTTTTGGGTTCTGGCCTCCCTGTGACTTCTCCATGAACTTCCCACTTGTTCTGTGTGAATGCCTCTGGTTATTGTGCGTCTGTGCTCAGATGCTTTACTGCTTTTGCTTTACCTTGTTCTGCTGTATGTGTTCCCAAAAAACAAAAAAAAAATGGGAGAAGGCTGAAACTGTAGTCAGAATGCATTTATTTGCAAGAATCATATATCTATCTGAGGGACAGGGAAATGAAAAATACCTCAAAACCAAAATAGCCTACTAAATATAAGAAAGTATGTCTACAGATTCCTATTTTCCTTCTTATGTAATTTAATGTGATAGTTCAGCTTTCACCACTGTTCAGTGAGAATTAGCTCAAGAAAGTGGCTAAATATTACATAAACTGTTACTAGAGACAGTTTTGGAAAAATATTCATCTGTAGATCTAGGACTGCCACCATTTGTTTGAATTTTTGCTCTTCATCTCGTCAGCTCAGTTCCAGGGAGTGTGTACCTGGAAGGATGGTGAAGCTAGCACATCCTGGATGGGAGACAGAACCCTGAGAGGAGCCAACCAGGCTAGGAGGCAGCTGTCTTCTCTATATTGATACAGAGATCAGTCACCAGCTTAAATTCCTTCTCCAGCTCATGCTTATCTCCTGATGACATAACTACTTGATCAAGCCCCAATTACACCAAAGACAAACCTGATCTCTGAACCACAACGTGCTCTTGGAACAGTGAAATATTTACAGTCAAGGCAAAGCACACAACAAGAGCTTTTACAGTCACTATAGAGCTGGGAACAGAATGGTTTTGGATGCTGAACATTGGCTACAGACATTCTTCATGAAAAAAGACCAGTCTGATTCATAGAATCATAGAATAACCAGGTTGCAAGAGACCCACCTGATCATCAAGTCCAACCATTCCTATCAAACACTAAACCATGCCCCTTAGCACCTCATCCACCTGTGCCTTAAACACCTCCAGGGAAGGTGACTCAACCACCTCCCTGGGCAGCCTCTGCCAGTGCCCAATGACCCTTTCTGTGAAAAATTTTTTCCTAATGTCCAGCCTAAATCTCCCCTGGCGGATCTTGAGGCCATTCACTCTCGTCCTTTCCCCTGTCACTTGGGAGAAGAGGCCAGCTCCCTCCTCTCCACAACCTCCTTTCAGGTAGTTGTAGAGAGCAATGAGGTCTCCTCTCAGCCTCCTCTTCTCCAGGCTAAGCAACTCCAGCTCTCTCAGCCACTACTCATAAGGCCTGTTCTCCAGCCCCTTCACCAGCTTTGTTGCCCTTCTCTGGACTCGCTCCAGAGCCTCAACATCCTTCTTGTGGTGAGGGGCCCAGAACTGAACACAGTACTCGAGGTGCGGTCTCACCAGTGCCGAGTACAGGGGGAGAAAAGGGTTTGGCCAGCACATCCGCCCTCGGGTGAATCCCATCTGGCCCCATAGACTCGTGGGTGTCTAGTCAGGCTAGCAGGGCTCTGACCACCTCCTCTTGGACCACGGGAGCCTCATTTTGCTCCTCTAGCTCCGGGGTTTGTACAGAAAGGGAACAACTTCATTTACAATTAAAGACTGAGGCAAAGAAGGCATTAAGGACCTCAGCCTTTTCCTCATACCCTGTCACTGTTGTTCCTTCTGCGTCCAATAGGGACTGCATGGTCTCCCTAGTCCTCCTTTTCTTATTTATATGTTTATAGAAAGATTTTTTGTTATCTTTCACAGACTTAGCCAATCTGATTTCTAGTTGAGCCTTTGCCCTTCTGATTTTTTCTCTACACAATCTCACTTCCCTCCTGTAGTCCACCCAAGAGGCCTGTCCCCTCTTCCAGAGCCCATAAACATTCCTCTTCTTCTTGATATCACTCAAGATCTCCCTGTTCAACCAAGCTGGTTTTTATCCCTGCCAGCTTTTTTTTTCAGAACATGGGGATGGCTTTTTCCTGAGCCGCTAGGATCTCCTTTTTGAAGAGCTCCCAGCCCTCATGGGCTCCCTTGCCCTTAAGCACTGTCTCCCATGAGACTTTGCCAACCGGCCTTCTGAAGAGTTCAAAGTCTGCCCTCTGGAAATTTAATGCTCCTGTCCTGCTAACCACCCTCTTCATTTTATAAAAATCAAAATTATACACAAATATACAATTGAGGGATATAAGTATAGTTTAAAGCTGGAATGGATCACTGTGATTATTCCATTTTATCTCCTACAAAGCAGTAACTATTGGAATCACTGAATTCTGATTTAAAACAACACCTTGACAAAATTTATTATAAGCCAGTGACTAATAGTCCCCTTTACTAATAAACCATATATTTATCAGTGACAATTGAGATAAAGTGTTGTAGTTCCATATTAAATATAATAGTAAAACATTGAATTCTTTTCTCAGAAAACACTGAATTTACAGGTTAAAATTCGTAGCAAATTGTAAATATGTAAATAGAGTTTTTCATTGTTGTGACAACCTTTAAGGATATTCAGACACATATAGTGTGGGACTACTGAAAACCTGTGTAGAAACCTGGTTTGTATCCAAAGTCACTTAATCTCTTTCCAAAACACATTATAAATTAGAATTGATTTGGTAACATTTAAAAATTGTATTATCAGGAAAGCCAGATCTAAACGTACCATTTTAACTTGATTTGCCATTTCTCATTATCATTTTACTATTTATTTTGTCCCATTTTTCAATTGAATGACTTAAGTATTGCCCTTGAGATGCTCCTATTTATAGCATATCTTAGAATTTATTAGGTTCACAAAAATTCAGTCAATGATGTTGACCTTTACAAGAAAGAATCACTCAGACTCCTTAATTCCATTTCACTGCATTGCAGTGGTAGTGATCTTTCCCTATTTTCTTTAAATTTTACTTATTAGTTTCACTATCCTGGGGTTATCTCAAACTGGAGGACATTTTCAAGGTTCAGTTTTTCATGGCTTCTTTGTTAGATGCAAATTTTCTCCTTTTGTAGTTTTCGTTCTCATCAAAATCTTTGGATAACAGACAAATATACTATCTAAGAAAAAAAAAAAAGCCCGTTAGTGAGCTTCCATTTTAAGGCACATTCTGCAAAGATAGAGAAGACTTACCTTCCAGAAAAGCATGGCCAAGTCCAAACTAGAGCTGAGAGTCAAACCAAAAGAATGACCATCAGGGTCACCTTACAGTAGTGTGGGTTATCTACCTCAAAATTAGTAGAAAGGCTAGGAGCAGCAGAAATATCAGCATACAAGAAAAATAATAATGCAAAACTGAATTAATTTAGTAGATTACTAAGAGGTTAAATAAAATACCAACAGAGGGAGGAACATACGTGTGGGCAGAGTAGGTCAGGAAGATACATGGGAAGTGATGATAGAGGTCACGAAATGCCCACGAAGAAGGGCCTCTTGTGGGACAGGGCTATAAAGGCAGACTGCGTAATCAATAAAGTTGCCATTTTGAGCTTCCTCTATATTAGACTCTGTGTCTCAATGGTCCTCGCCGGAGTGGTGCAAGAGTCCGGTACGGGGGGGTTTGGTTGAGATGCAACACATATATCATCGAAAAACTTCAGCATATCAGTAGATAGTGTGACCACAGGTTCACAGAAAAGAAGGTGATGGCAGGTTAATTAACAACATTTCATGTTCCTGTAGAAAGATCATAAAAGGAGCAGAGACTCAGAAATGGTAGTAAAAGCTGCTATATCTTAACTTCAAAGCAAGAATTGGCATGGATTTTGTTTGTAATTGCTGTCGCTAGCTACTGACATTCTGGCATTCAGAAGCATGTGCCCAGTAAGCAATGCCTCAACACAGAGGTTAATTTAAAAATATATCTGCAATAATAAAATTGCAATAGAAAAATACAAGGCTGGAATATATCCTTCTACGTTATACCTATCGATCAAGATTTCCTCAGTTTCTTGTGCACAGGAGCAAGCTTATGAGGCTGGGCTATTCACCCCCATACCCTGTGGGCAGGGTTTTTCTGGAAAGACAACACCTTCTCAGCTATTTTGGTTAGAGATGGTTGTCCCTGCCTGTCACCTTTGCCATGCTGGAAAATCTCCTTCATTTCTATCAGGGTTTGCTACTTCATTTTCTGTGACAAGTCACACAGCTATGTGAAAAACTAGGTTATTATCCTTTCCATTCTTCCTTGCGGTTTCCATGAGCCACATATACATTAAGTCCCTGTGCTAATTTTCCCACAAGGGGTACTTCTAGAGGGGGAGGTGGAAAGGAAAGGAGGGTGAAATTTGTCATCTCATAGACAAAAGTCTCTGGAGTGTGCTATTTATGAAACATATCTACCTTCTCACTGACCTTGCCTCCTTTATACATTTATATATATATATCCTTTAGAATTTATCAACTATGAATATATTAGACTACGGGTTCTTAATAAAGTGTCTAGAAAATATATTTTAATAAAATATCCAAACAGCATGTCCAGCTAATGCCTGTAATGTCCCCAGATGTCTCACTGCACAGACCATACAACTTAGTATGTCTTGATAATGTGACCTGCAATAGGTATCATCAACTATATTCGTTACTATTTAAGGAGGACAAAATGCAAGCTACAATTAAGTGTTATCAGTTTTCTAACTGTTCTATTTGCTACTTAAGAGCATAATATTTTAATTAAGAGGTTTTTTACCCCCATTATGGAAATGGTTTTGAAGCAACTTTCCTTCTGGTTGCTTAAGCAGGTTCATTACAATGCAATGTAATGCAATTTACCCAGCTGGACAGGTCTGCAGGTGGCCAGAAACCCATTAGAGAAGTATCTACCTACTACAGGGGAAACTAATATTCAGAAGACAGGAAATCTCACAGGGACTTCGATTTTGCTAGGCATTAACACAGCTGACTGGGTAGCAGGTGGCTGAAAGCATAAATTTCCCTGTAACTTATTTATTAGGGCTCCCTTGCCTCCCTTCTCTAGAAATATGAATACTCTTGGCATTGATCAACTCCAGCAAGGGCACACTGTAAAGAAGCAAGCAGTAAAGTCTTGAAAAATATATTTTATCTATTTGACCTAAACTATTTAAGACAAACTAGAGTCTTATGTGGGTAGTTTTTTTCTTCTATAAGGAGAAAATAAAATTTTCCTATAATGCAAACTTCCTCATTTAGAAATAAAATATAGCGAGTCAAAGAAGAATTACATTCTTCTGTCACAGCTCCAAATCTCCCTTCGGCCAACTCTCTGATTGGAAAGGTCTCCATCAACTTTTTTCCTACACCGTAATGTTTTCTGCCTCTGTGGCTTTTTCCCTTCTCCATGTTTCCATTATGGTTTCTCTCCCAATAAAGTCCTAGCCCCTGTGCTCAGTTCTGTGAAGATTATTTGAGCCATCAGGTTCAGTTTTCTCTCAACATATGCCTGCGTACTGTTTATATGGTTCAGTTACCTAGTGCCCCAAAGGAGCTTATCTGCAGTTTATGCTTCCCTGGAAGGAAAGCTCATCGCCACTCTCACCAGCTCTAAAGAGCTTTATATCTATGTAGAGCAGGAACACAGAAAAAAAGATTTTCTGTCTGTTGGGAGGAAAAGCATAGAAAACTCTCATGAGTGAGCTCTCATGGGCTAATTTTTCAAATTCCCTAGAATATTCCACAAAATTTATCATTAACTCACAAAGACCAAGGTCTGTATGATTGCACTGAATCACGCATACAGTAGCTTGTGAACCAGCACTCACAGCATCCTCAGTTTCACAGCACACTCAACTGTTTTGCTGAAGAAAAGCAGAAGTGTTATATTTAGACACGTTTTTTTGCAGTTCATTCAGGACAATCTCACACACCCTTTCCAGCCCAATGATCACATGTGCCACGTGTGGATGGCTTTGGATTTGCATAGGATATGATGGGCTCATGAGGAGAACCCCAAGCTACAAAGATCCCTATTGGCTGATACAGAGCTGCCTCAGTCCTCCATGCTTTATGTGCCACATTCAGCCTATGTCACAATCTGATACGCCACAACCTCTCACACTGCAGAAAGAGGTCCTAGAGAGGCCTGGGAGTACATGGGGAGCTGCAGTATCCATCTTTCAAGCCCAAAACTTTTTGGAAAAAGTATTGCTTAATGCAAATTAAAGAAATACTTCTTGCTGCTAACACCCACGCATCTTTTCCGGGAACTCATAGTCTCCAATAAGCAACAGATCCAGAAAGTCGATGTTACTGTAAGTAGTTTGGAGAATGGAAGTAGGTCTTATGCCTGCTTCTAAGACATTTCATTAATTAGTAAACATATCCATAAATATTCTGAATAAAACAGGGGCAAGACATACATGCATTTCAGCCACCTAGGAGCAGGAAAAGGATTTATTTTCACAGGCTTTTCCTGTAAACTACTTGGGAGAGCCCCATAAAACATCTTTGAGCTGGTTTAGCTGTACGTGGAGTTTTCTTGTTAAAATATTTACATACAATTATGTATCTACAGGCAGAGATCATGAAGATGTAGGAGGAGTCTGCCACAGAAAGAGGCTCATCCTCCTCAGAATACAAATTACAAAAATCTCTAAAACAGTCAATGCAAATTTAATCTGATGAAAATTGGCTTTAACTTATTGTCATTTCCTTTGTCCTTTTGCCCAATTTTTTCCAACATTTCTCTGCTAAGTTGGCACACAGAAAGCAAATCATTGCAAGCCTTTAGTACCACACACCCTTACTAGACAAGACCTGCTGTCTTTGCTCACACACATCTTAATGACAGTCTAAGGCCTTTTAAAATGAGCCATTAAGTAATAAACTCAACCACAAATACATAAACATTGCAATAAATTCACATTAGACATTCAGACACTATGGCAATAAGAGGTTGGATGACTAGAAAGAGACTTCTAAAACCACTTGGAACACAATTAAAAAGTAAATACTATCAGCTCTGTTTTCCCTTTCTGTAAAAAAAATGCACTTTTTCTTCAGCATCTTCCATTCTTGTCTTCTTTGCCTATGGAAGAGAAAAGAGCCATTTTGCAACCTCTTGATCCCAAAGAAAATGTCTACGTCAGCCTTAGGGACTCCTGGCTTTGGTCCAAAAATATTTTCTTCCTTTTCTTCATAGCCCTGTTGTGTAAATGAGCCCCATTTCTCCTTTGGATTATGTGAGTTGAACAAATGTCTCCAGCATCTGTGGAGACCTGCCCCGACCCTGTATAACAGGGTTCAGCCATGAGAAGGGGGTCACCACAGCAGTACCATCCACTCAAACATACCCTGGGGGAAAACAACTTCTTTGGACCATGTTGTGTTCAGAGCCAGTGACCACTTGTGTTTCTTCCTTAGAGTCAGGCAGGACTGACGTCAGGTGCAAAGTTTTCTCCTGCTCCTCCCATGCTAGTGTCTTGTGTTTCCCTCTGTGGTGGCTCCACATAGGGAGGAGGAGCACTGCCTCACTCAGACTGTCCTGCAGGCTTATTTTTGGTAGCAACACTAGCATGGGAAGCGGTAGATTTTTCTTAGATAACGCCCTCCTTTTGAGCTGTGTCTTGAGCAACTCCAAGGTAAACAAATGCCACAATGTCCTCACCACCTGGGCACCTACTTTCAAATACAACAATGTATGTATCAGGCGCCTCTTCACCATCAGATACATCCTAAGATAGAGTGTTTGATGTTGGCCAGTCTCAGAATACTTTGTTCCACATGCAGGACCCTTTTCTTCACATGATCCATGTAGGTCTTCAAGAGTACTCTGTCTCTGCAGTGATTGCAGAAGCCTGTGCACCTAATTTCAGCAGTCTGAATTCCCCCCACAAGACGAAACATTCACTTACAAGGTTTTTCACTGCCTAAACAATGATGGCAGGTGATCAGAATCTGGCCTAAAACCACAGAAACATCCCTGGAGCTGAATCTTCCCAAAAATAGTAGTCAGTTTAATCATCTGGAAGGAAAACCAACTTTGCTAAAGATGTTGACCCTTTGTGGAGTGAAGTTGACACAAGCTATACATTTTACTTGTTTCTTCTCTAATATATTTTGTCCTTTTTTTTCAGTCTTTCTATTGCCTTTCCCCCCATTACATTTAGGCAAAAATATTGTTTGCTATGTCATTAAGCTCAGCTGAGAACAATCACAAGCTCCATTAGACCACACTGGCAATACATGGATTTAATTATTTTTTCATAGAAAACTCTCACCCTGCAGTAGAGCAACAGAGTGGCTGTGATGTCTTGCTACGAATTCTTACACGGGAGTGTGTGTGGTGGGAATGGGGCCTGGGCAGGACTGAGGGAGAGGCAGGAGAAGGCAGAACTGTTCGTTGAGAAGGGGGGCAGTTTAAGAAGAATCTTGGTGAAATATTTTTGTATGCCATATATGCTAAAAGCACTTATATCTTTAAAGTCATCTGGTCAGAATTATGCATTCAGCATGCACTAAAATGTACATTGGTTATTCATTGCTTCTTGAGATAATAATCATACTTTTATTAAAACTTTTAAGCAGTTTTGAGCTGATAGATCTCCATATCACTTAATTTGTAAACCATATTTTGCTATTCCTGTATGTACTGTTTATCCAATTTTATGGCACAGTAAAAAATCCTGCCATCTGGCAGAATGATCACAACCTTCTAAATTAATACATAATTCTAAACTTTCTTGTTTTGTTTTCTTGGAAAAGCTTTTGCCCCAAAATGTGAATTCTCCTTACAAGCTAGAAAATATTTCCTAACATACTTAGAGGCAGAAAAACTTTGGTACAAAATGTCTCTTTTGACAAACTCATTCTGCTTCCTAAAGCAAGGAAAAAGAGGCACCAGCATCCTTAATGCTCTTAGCTTTCACTTCATTGAGGCTTTTCTGTTCAATCTTTAAATACTGTTGATATGAGAATTCTTGTGGTGGCAAGACTTTTTTCCTTTTTCGAGGGATCATAAAATAGTGTTATGCATTGAGAAGATATTTATTCATATCCCACATAGTAGAGATTATTCCACTGGCAAGCTTGCTGAGGTCTAAATCTTGGCTTCCCTTTTCCATCTCAAAGATATTTGCCATTACTTCATCTCCAAAGAACTACTTTTTTTCTCCAATCTCCTCTAAACATACTTAAAGAAAAGGCTTGAATCCTCCAGTAAGACAGTTTAAAGGCATACGTGCAATGTGTGTACACCCCACAGAGAAGCCAGCAAAGTCTGCATGAAATCTCCAGGAGGGACAAGGACAACCGCACTGAATTTCCTTACAGGCAAAGGGTTCCTGCCCATAGAGGCATAAGGCAGATTTGCAGGGTTCCATGAAAGGCCAGGTGGAAAGCTCTTTACTCCTTCAGCTTCCTCATAGTTCCCTGATATTTTCTCACACTACCTGGCTTTCTCCTATGAATTGGCGTGTCTCCATTGAATTTCTGGCAATTTATTGAGGACTTCAGACCTATTGTTCCCATTTCTGACACCACTTCCTTAAAGCAAATAGCTGGTGAGTGTAAACAGTTATGTATGAATATGCAGAGATCTCCAGAATTTTCCAAAATTACAATTCAATTGTTCTATTGCGATTTCTGGTTCTCAGGGACCCATAGCTCTTTTCAGTGAAATCCTGATGGTGAAGAACAGATAGCTTAATTACCTTGAAATTAAAGTTTCAGCCTCAATGTTACCTAGCAATATATGCATCAAAAGCATTATGTTTCAAAAGTCATCTGAAGGCATGGGAAGGTTGCCAGCTTTTCAAATCTTGTCATACTTCTGATTTTTCTCCATCTACACAGAGATGAGACTACCCTTCCAAGGAGGAAAGACAGCTGGAATCAAGACATCTTCATTCATATCCTGAAAACTTTCAAAGGAAAGATCTGTACCTGGCTTCAGTTTGTTTATGTGAGTGCCCTCACTTCACACTGGGAAATAGATGCACCCCTCTGCTCTCTGCTGCCTGGGGGAGTCAGGTTCCTATTGAATCTGATGGACAGGAACTTTACAGACCCAGCTTTTGTAAGAAGGAGATTTGTTGGGGTGTCTTTGATCTTCCCACAAGATTGCCACAATGATTATACTGTGTTTACTGCACATTTCTGTCTCTTGATCCTCACTTTGAAGGCTCAGTCTCAAAAAAGATGGAAGCCCAGGAAGCTATGGTAATCATTCAAGTATTCACCTGTTATCTATAATTCAAATTTTTCACCATCACTTCATTGATATACCTATCCACTGCAGGCCTGTTACCTCCCTTCAAATTAAATCCTGCTAACGAGCATAGGACACCCGTTGTCATCTTGGCTGATGTGCTCTACTGGGTGGATAGTTGTATATCTCTGCTGTGTCCTACCGCTACTTCTGCAGAATTTGGGGTAGTGCCTGTCATTTCTTTCTGGGGCTGATATGATGTGTTCCTGCTCCAAGTCAGAGGCTGCTAAGCTCTAACATAATAAAAATGAATAAATAAGACTCTGGACAGCCTTTGTCCTGTCTCATGTTACAGAGATCAGAAGATATTTATCATATGGTTTTTTTCTAAGCATGTTTGTCCAAGAGAGAAACTTACTTCTCATGCAAACATGACTGGCCATGATAACTCATCCTGAGAGGTTTAGTGCTTTTTTTCTCTTGGAAATAGTCTCCATTTTAACATTCTGCATTCTCTGGTAGCATCTCCAGAGCTGGACAGAATAAAACAGGAATGGAAGTATCACTGAGACCAAGCAATGTGGAAGGTCAGAAGAAAGGGTAAATAACCTTTAGCCTTCCCCTTCTGTCCCAGGATGGAGCAGCCTCTCTCTTCAAAGTGATGACACCACTCCTCTGTCAACTTGCTTGGTATTCTCCTTTCCACCACTGTTCACAAACCTCAAGGCAGGGTCTTAAAGAACCTGCTCATTTGAGCTAAACCCTCATGTTTATACTGAAACACAGAAGTAGCTTATTAAACTTTTTTTAGACAAATTGTTTAGACTAAGTAATTCTCTCCTTTCCTCCGGTGATGTTGCCAGCCTATTGTTTATAGCCACCATTCCAAGCTGCATGAGGTGAAAATGCTGATGTGTTTCCTGAGTTACTGACCCAAGCTTTATCTCATCTTTCATGAAGGAAACTGGCTGCTTTATCGTTTAATGCTGCTGTGTGCAATGTTTATTTTTTCCCCATTATTAACATTGTATGGGAGGATGTGCCCAGCCCCATCGGCTGCTTGTTGCATTGTGCATACCACACACACACACACACACACACACACACACACACACATATTAAAAGAAAAGAATACAGAGTGTAATAGTTTGAGGAAATCTACACACACGGTTCACAAATTCCCTTTGATATTGGGGACAGCCTCTGGGTAACAGTATCAGTGCTGTCCTTCATGCACTATCTTGACTGTGAAGTTTGCTGTTGTTCTCTGCTGTCTTTTACTTCCATTTTTTCAATCCAAATCCACAGGGTATGACAAGGAAAACTCCCACTCTTTGCACTGACTTAATGATGATCATCTACCTATTCATCTGGAGTCCTCTTAGAAAGAAATAACTCCTCCCCAGGTTTTCCTCTGTTTGAATTCCAGGGGAGAAATTATTCAGTGGCTCATCTAATGGATTATGAAAGCAGCAAAAGGGATGAGGAGTTGTACATTGATCTTTGACTTGCTATTCTGGTCAACAGCAAACTAATTGGAAAAGTCAGAGGCATGATCCGTGATTTACAGAATCTATGTTTAAGAGAAAAAGGATCCTGAATTTCCAGTAGGATTTTGATTTAAGTCCAAAGAATGCACAAGTGGTTAGGAAAAGGAGGCAGATACTTACTCTTCTGTCTGCAGGAGATATCTCTGGAGCTGGTTCAAGTGCATTGATTTTTTTTTAATCAATTTTTGCAAAGCCTTTTTTAACTTTAACTGGTGAAAGAGGTAGGTACTTGGAGAAACAGGCATTACAATATTACAAGGAGGATCAGCAGAGGTTGTAGGGGCCAAAAGCAACTCAATTAAAAAACAACATTGCTATGAACATGTAAAATGGCCTGGTTTGGACTGTGTGCTGCCTGGGAGGATAGCTTCTAAATCTGAAACATTCTTACCTGTAGTAGTCACCATGATTATTTTTAGTTACTCCTTTTATCAGTTATAATGGATTCATTGCATGCACACAGTGGATTGCCCCAGGTTTATGAAAGATTCCAAAAATAAGGTTATCATACATACTTAATATCAGGCAGTTCATTTATTTCTTAGTGATTCTATCAATTGCTCTTCTGGAACCACATTTCTTCAATAATAATAAGCATTTTAATAATAATCATTCTCATAATTTTCATTCTGAACTTTACCTACAACCACAGAATATCCAAAAAAATTAGTTACCAGCTCAGTCTTTCCACATTGTTTATCTACATTTGCTTATGCTGACCTTCCTTTGGAAAGAACTATCTCTCCAAAGTAATTTACATTTACCTAAACTGGAACAAAGGGGCCTGATAAAAATGCAGCTTGTCAAATTCCGGCTTGAACATAGACTTGCAGCTCAGGTCTGCTTCCTTCCCTCCCCACACCCAGTAATATTTTCTTTCTCTAATTCAAATATTTTCAGTTCCATTTAATGTTCCCTTTCTCAACACCTCACTTCCTCATTAATGCACAGAACAACATATGGTTTCAAATGTTTGCCTTGTGGTCATCCACAAAACTCACATAAGCAATGTCAGTGCTAAATGATGATCTTCAAGGCTTAGTTGTCTGAGACTTGGGCCATGTGCATTCAATTTTCTGAATTTTCAGAGACGTTTCTTTACAACCTTGGCAAAGTTCAAGCCACTGTGGTGTTACTGAATTCCCTGCAAGTTTCTGAGCATTCCAGCTATATTTTGTCTACACCATTTAAAATTAGACTCTTACTAACTGTGACACCCGCCTCAAGGTATTCAGTTCTGTTATTTTCGTATCATTAAAACCAGACATGTTGGAAGTGAGACATATTAAACCAGAATAGTTTATAAAGATGAAGTATGTAAACCACTGTTTTCGTTGTGAGGAAAGTATCTCCTGCAGGGCCCCCAGACACAAGGTCCATGCAGCACCAGAACAGGATACGAACTACACCAATTCTATATCCAGACTTACACCACATCCAGCTGCAGCACAGGGACTTCAGTTCATTTGCTTCAAATTAAATTTCTGTTCTTCAAGTTCAGGGAATGACACAGCATTGATGTGATTCTTGTTATGTTCTAGTGCAACCCACAGGTGATATTTAAACGACGTTATCCATCTGTAATGTGAAAGAACTGATTTAGCACTCTCCCCTCCTGCTGTTCCCTTTCTTCCTTCCCTTTCCTAGCCCTGGTGCAAGCAGCATATACAGAGGGCATCGAGGCGTCACAGCCTCACCCCTTGCAAGCATTTTGCACAGGAGGCAAGATTTGTGATGTTCTTATAAACCCAGGATGTGGGACATTCTTCCTGTGGGAACTTAGGCAATTTTCCTCAGAAAGTCTGCTTCATGTGAAGAACACTAGATGGCACACAACAACCACTGTATTATTCCATTTTTGGTTCAGAAAGCAAAAAAATGGTTTTGAAGCATCAGCCTGGAATGTGACCAAAGGAGTGAGGGCAAAACATGAGTTTAAGTACGCTATAAAAACCCACTGGGAAGATGACCTTTCCAATAAAATCTCATCCTGCTTCCTCCATCAGAATTATTATTATTCTATTTATAACTCTGTCTAACTTGGCAGCTTCAGAAAATAAACACAGATTTTTATTTAGTGGGTTGTTGAGAAGCAAGGGAATATTACCATTTCAGGACAATATAAAATAATAGAGTGGCATGCAAAGTAAAGCCCACTTGGCTCGGCAACCTCTACAATTCAAAAGATAATTGCTGGGATGAGATTCAAGTGATAAAATAACCTATTAAATGGAGTCTGGATCTGTGCTTCACTTTGTTAGTAAAATCAAGTACTCACTTCCAATCTTTAGAAACCAATAAATATTTTTTCTTTGTCCTATTTGATCTAAAAGCCCAGAGAAACAGATACATTTTGCTATTCCAACTTCTTATACTTTTTTATATTACTGGTTAGCATGAGTCTGTTTTCATTCTGGGGGTGAAAAAAACCCACTCAGTAAACACCATTTTGATCACAAGAATCCTCTATATTCTGTTGTTCATAAAAACACAGCACTTAATAAGGAAAAACATTTACAGGACTCTTCGCACTTCTTTTACAAAGTGTTGAAGCAATCAGTTCCTGATGCCACTTCAAATTCATCACATCAGCATAAAGTGATGCAACTTCTGCGCACGGGCAACTTTATAGTTTAACAGAAAAGAATTTTCAGCTTCCTGCTAAGAGGTAGTAATTGTCACAGCTTCTTTGGAAAACAGAACCATGTGCATAATTACCTGAGACATGCCCAATTCTATACTCACCTAACCAGGAAGCTGTAAACGTCAATTTACTGGCAGAAGGGTGTAAATCCCTTCTTGCTTGCATTAATAAAAAGTAGCTGATGCAGGGGTGGGGGAGGGAGATTTGTCTCTTAATCAGTCCCTGTCTCAGAAGCGGGCTAGAAGGAGACCTAGTGTCCCGCTAGTTTTGTTCTTCTGCGAAAGCAACCTCAAGCTGCAGAGTCAAGACCAGTATAAAGCACCCACCAGGTTAAGAAGTGACTCATCTAGGGAGAAAGGGCCTTTAGTGGTAACCAGAGCCCCTGGCAGAGATGACTGTTGGGTTTTTTTTTTAAACTTTCATTTCTGTTCATGTATTTTTGCATGTTTTGCGTTTCATGTTACCTGTTTTCAACTGTGTAAATAAGCGGTTTGGGGTTTTTTTTTTAACTCTGGTTTGTGTCAAGAATAGCTTCTAAGTAACTGGTTGAACCTTATGGTATTCCAGTCCTCCAGGATGGTAATCCTAAAAAAAACCAGGGTCCTGGACTTCTCTCCCCTACCTCTCCTCTTTGCCTCATATAATAAAGCACATTTCCACAAAGTTGCAGGGACCAGTCGGAGATGGAAAAGTAGATGCATTGGGAGAAGAATTCATGCCTGCAAGTATCGTTAACCTAGAAAGTTCTCTGGTATTAGGTAAAAAGAGGGTGAGGGAACACAGAAATTCATGGGATTTTTAAGGGACACGTAAGAGTTATTACTGATACTTTATTTTTCAGGGCTTTTTTTCCTACCAAACATTGCTGTCAGTTTAAGTTAAGTAATATCTCTTTCAAAGATGACATGGTAAGAAAACTCATGAAAAATTTTGAGTACTTCGTAAGCCTGGCTTACAGGAAATACACTTCCAAAAATACTATCACAAACTCGTGTGTGTGTTTTGACAACTTGCTGTAACAGCTGCATATAATTAAAGGATGGAAAGGAGCTAAGCATAAGTAAACACTCACATCTTTTGTAAAGAGTCATAAATTTGTGTCAAATGGAATTGCAGTTGTTAATTCTGTGTTTGTTGTTTGAAATGAATGGTATTTTTATTGGATTTGTTATTTATCAAAAAGATTTCATTCAAGATATTAGCTGAAGTTAAGCCATCTACATACCCACTTCTTCCATATTTCTTTCACCTCCATACCATGCCACAAATTAACCTCATTAAATCCTTAGTTCTTCAAAAACAGATTTTTACCAGCATCTCATAGGAACAGCAGTTTGATAAAGAGTGATTGCAAGCTTCCTAACAGTATGGGAAAGATGGAACATATCTATTCCTAGCACAGGGACAGAGTGTGAGAAGCAACTGCAGGAGCTGGAATCCTGTGCTTGGGATCAGTTGAATGCCAATCCATCTTTAACACTATCAGAGCTACACTAGTGCCTCCACAAGACGTTGACCTGTTCTAGTTGTACTGAGCTTATAGGGAATAAGTGCTATAACAAAGAGCCATTCCTTTACAAAAGTATTGAGATCTCAGAATCAGAAGCCTACCAGTCTATCTGAATATGACTTTGGGGTCTTTAACATACACACACCTGCATACTTTTCACTAACCTTCTACAGTAATCCTTGAAAATTCAACTTAGGACCTTAGTAGTATCTTAATGAAACTACACATAAATTAAATGTTAATATTCTAAATAACATTTTATTTAAACATATCCTATTATTCTACTTGATATGTCATTCTATCTACTGCACAAGAAAAATTAAAACATGACTTGGTTGGAGGCCAGAGGAAATAAGAGCACATTGGAAATGGAAGCAGTGTGATCAAGGCTGTAAACTGGCAATTCAGGCTATAAACTGCAAACACTAAAAGAACATGCAAGGGCTGTGGTGGATTTCCCATCAGTTGAGGCTTTCGAGCAAAGAGAGAAAAGCTCTCTGAAAGATATACTTTATTCCAACTGGCATTTATGCAAAGCTTGTGTTATGCAGGAGATAAACTAGATGATCTCAAGGAACCCTTAGGGCTTTACCATCTATGAATAAAGAGCCTTTTTCACTGTAACAGACTCTATTTCAGCTACTTAGGTCCAAACGTGGTGTTAGCTGGACTGCTACAAAGCAGGAATTGTGTCAGATGCTTCTAATGCTGCAAAGGGCCCTGCAGAACACAATGGAGGACAAGCGTGTGAAAGGAGTTCTTTCAGGGCCCCATCAGGTCAGTTGATGGAGCACAAAGCAGTACTGAGTAAAGAATTACAGTATCTTTGTTCTGTATTCATGTTATGAATCCTTTTCATGGACATAACCGTGGACTCATTAAATGTGATATTATGGCTGCACAAACAAGAAGTCTTCCAAGACTGGGGAGAGGTACACAGGTCTTCTGTTTTACCATTTCATGTAATCATTACTGCTTGGAGCAATTCTGAACAGTGTTGAGCTTGATTTCTTTCAGACTCAGAAGTAGAGCAGAAAAGTGATGCGTTTTTTAAAGGGTAAAAGAGAAACACTGATAGGTTGTCCGCACTGAACTCCAAATCAGAGAAAAAATGCTTTGCTAGTACAAGCTAATAGGTATAAGCATCTAGACAACAGAAGAGCTGAGCTGTCAAAAAAGATCACATCTGACAAGGAAAAGCACTTTGTTTCTTATTATAAAAATGAAAACAATTTAACTGATGTAATCAGCAGCAACTCGATTGCAGGAAGCGCTTGTATCAGTAAATATGATATTTTAAATAGCGAACGTGAGTCGGCTTGAAGAAACCCCAGGTATGTCTTGACTATAGCTTCTGCAGTACTTTTGGCTAATATATGCATAAACTAGCTCTTCCCCATCTACTTCAGATATTACAAGGAACATAACCATGACACCACAGAGCTCAACTCCAGTTAACCACAGAACCACTCTAGGCGTGTATTGCAAAACATTCGGTTTCATTTGGCCATTTCTATAGAGCTCTCAGTAACCAAGCTAATTTCAATTGGAAGCCAGCTCAGATAATTTTCATTTAATGCTAGTTATAGCAGTCACTGAACCACAGGCATACTCGGAGTAGCTGGTGAGAAAATACAAAGTCATTCTGAACAAAATAATTCTGAGCTGGAACAGAGAAGAGTACACGTCCAACAGGAAAACTGTTATGTCCCATTTAAGATATTTATTTAAGATTTAGAAGAGGGATAAACAGTACATTTTGAAACAAAAATTATACTATTTTAGAATGGGTGGCATATCTACGGCTCACATAAATCACCAGTTATTTCTGGAACGTAAAAAATTTTGAAGCAGAAATACTTGCTCTCAAAATCCATTCTCAAAACCCAAATTCTTGTCTTATTTACTTCAGTAAACTTCAGGTCAAAGGTCACTTCTTGATATTTTTCAAAAATAAGCATAGTAGATATGTCCTTCTTGATGCAGTTTAGCTTTATCGGTGTTTATGTTTCTTATGTTCATTAACATCAGGGATAAAGGCCAAAGTCCTCAGTTTAGCAAGGCAAAATCTAGGAAAAAGCAGAAAAGGAACAGTCTCAGTTCAGGCTGGATTTTAAGTGCATACATTCTTTCTATCTTCACTTTTTTTACCCTCTCACCGACAGTGCCACACCACTTCATGAGTAAGAGCTTCCTCTTTGTTTCTGCACCCTCATTTCCTGCTGCTTCCATCCTGTAAGCTCCCTTCAGGATTTTCTAAGTATTTTTCCACTCAGGATGAGAGAATGCATTGAACTGAACAGATGATGGGGGAGATGATATAGAAGAAGAAATAGAAAAGGAAGTAACAGAGAAAAAGGTGAGAAGAACTGGAAAAAGAAGGGGCAGGTATAAATGAAATTGAGAAAATGGGAAGAAGGTACATGAATAAACATAAGAATGAGTAGAGTGGTGAACAGCAAAGTAGAAGCAAAAGGGAGCTTCTACTGCTTCCCATAATTTCTGAATACTAGACCATGGAATGAAAAAAAAACCAACCCTCACTCTAATATTCATAATTAGTAAGAAAATTAGAACAGGTAATTTCTCCAAAATCTAGCTGAGCTGGTAGTGTTGTATAATTCAGACAAATCCTTCAAACCCTGATGCTACATTGGCAGATAAATGGAAAGAAAAAAATGTCCCTCTGCATTCAGAGGATATAAGGTGGATTTAATGAGTAACTAAAAAGTACACCTCTGATTTCCGGTCTTAAGAAAGCCTCATACTGTGCAATTTCATGTCTTAAAAACAGATAACTTTATGGGGCAGCTGCATCTCCAACATTGTGTGGATTTCTAATACTCCAATGAAAAAAATGGAATGGTTACCAGAACCACAATTCATTTAAGACTGTGTTAGAAGGCAGGACAGAGATCACTACTGATCTTATATCTTCATCTCAACAGGGAAGTCTTCACATAACTTCAAATATGTTCACAGAATGATAGAATCACTAGGTTGGAAAAGACCCACAGGATCATCAAGTCCAACCATTCCTATCAATCACTAAACCATGCCCCCAGCCCACATGTTCACTAAATAAGTTATAGGGTTAAGACATTCCAGTTAATTCTTTTTAAGCAGAAAAACTAGACTTTCTGTACATGTGAAAATAAATGTCCAAAACTAAAATAACATGCCCTCAAGCAGTTTTCTGTGCAGGTTCTGTACATAACTCACACAACAAGACAGCAAACATAGCTTTGGGGTTTCTTTTGGACTGTACTGCAATCATTCAGTTTGAGAAGGCTTCTCATTTTCCTAGAAAAGGACTTTGAGGTAAAGCCACAAACATTTTCAAGACTCAACCCTTTCTAGGCAAGTTACTCAAAAAAAAAAAATAAGGGGAAGGGCAGTTTCTTCTCTGCTCACAGATCAGGTTAGTCAGGTGGACAAGTCCATTCTAGTAGTATGTAAGGATGTCTGAACATGCACTAGCAACTTGTGTACTGAATTCTGCGCTGGTAAGCACTCTTCATCATTAGGCTGTGCTTCTTTCTTTCACCAGTATTTAAAGAAAAGTGCAAAGTAATCTCTCTGCCACATTTTAGAACAGGACAAAGGCATCAAATGGAACAATTGAAGCTGATGAGCATTTTCCATCAACAACTGTGTTTCCTAGAGATCCAGGTAAACCGAATACCCAGGGCTGTGCTACCTACACACTTAGTGGATACAAGCCGAAGCTGTCTCTCTTCATTCAGACCTTATTCTGCAACCAGATATGCAGCTCTGCAGAGCCCTACAGGCTCTCGATTTCCACCATGCTGTGTCTCCAGGCTTCATTTCTACAGATACAGCTGCAGTATTAGGGTCTCTCAGGGCATGGATGGTACCTTCCTTTTATTCTTATTTTCTGCCATCATATAAATGACACCAACAGAAAATTTGTTTCCTCCTAGTGAATCTTGGTCACGACTCTCAGGTCATCTTTTCCATACATCTACCGCATGCCTCCATCTGGAGTATTCCAGAGGACTCTGTAAATGATGGGGCATAAGGATTTTATTTCTGGAGTCTCTACTACAAAGCAGTAAAGTTGGGAAATATTTCCCTTGTACCGGTCCAAAAATATGATTTTGCTCTATTTTATTCTTGATTCTAGTATAAGCTCTTGGATGCCCCTAGAAAATTCCTCTCCCTCCTTGATGCCAGTGCCCTTTGAATATGTGTAGGAATTAATCCATCTCCCTCCACTTTCTAGCCAAATTCTGCATATTCACATTGTTTCATTTTCTTACACAGATTGTAATAAACACTCAGCAGAGGGACAGAAATCTCTTCAGAAAATTAAGTGCCTATAAATTTCATCAAAACAGGCAGAGGAGGGAATTCTGTCAAATTTCTTCACAGAGGCAAATACTACAAGATCAGCTGACGTACTGGTAGGCAGCAGAAGATGTATTTGGAAGAAACAGGGAATATGTTATTGCTCAGCAGCAGAAGAAGCTTCAAAAAGTCTTTGTCCTTGCACACCAAACCAATGTCAGAATGATGATACCACAACCACTGAATCTACTGCTGTGTCTCCAACAATGATCAATAGCCTGGGGAAGAACCAGAGCAAGCAGACATCTACTTCCCCTGAAGTCTCGATCTGGAGCCGTGTGGACCAGGGTCACAGTTGCTGTTCTTGCTGATGGCAAGCTCCAGTGAGCCAATACCTGCATCACAATTTCTATGAAGGGACAGAAAAGCTAAAATCCATTTACACTCTCTACTAAAATTGTTATTTAAGCTAGATTAAGACCAAGGTCACACTAAAAGATAGTATCTCCTACCTCCACACTTGGTGCCACAGCAAAAGCAGCAGAATTTAAGCTGAAGGTTATTAGAAGAGCACTTCTGCAATAGTTTTTATTTCCAGACCTTCGCCGAAGCCAGGGTTTCCGAGGAAGCCTAGCAGATGTGGGCTGGACACCACTACAGGAAGCAAAGCATTACAGCCCTGTCATCAGGTACAGGTCTGTGCTGGGAGACATGCAGGTTCAGAAGGTTCTGGCTCACCAAAATATTTTCTAAAAATAGTATATTTTTTAAATAGATGCATTGCAGATGGAAACTCGTCTTTTTAATCAGCTGCAGTAAACTCAACTGACACTATCTCCGTACTGATTTGCATCTCTCCACTATTGGACTTAATTTAGTGCAGAGATGAAGAAGAATATTGGAATTTCAGGTCTGTTGGCACAATTTCAGTTTTCAGAAAACTGTGGGAGGACCATTTTTCCTTTCTTCTTGCCCAAGAAAACAAGAGACACAAGGAGAGCCTACTGCCAGCCGTGCATTTTACCTACTCTCCAGCAAAGAATTAGAGAAAGCTTTGGGTTGGAAGGGACCTTCACAGGTCATCTAGTCCAAACCCCCTGTAACAGCAGGGTCAATTTTAACTAGAATATTAGTGTCACTGTATACTAAATGTTGATATTTTTAATTATTTCTAAATGTTGTTACCTCTTCCTTTCCAATTATTTGTGAGTGAAGAATTCTGACTTGTTTTATAAAATCCAATTTTAAAACAATTTTGGCAACATTTAGCAGAAAAAAAATCCTACCATAGCCACTCACTTACTAGCGTTAAAATGAGACAAACCCACATGAAGCAATGCTGCCCTGCCTTGCAGAACTATTGCCCAGAGGAAATACACACCACACCTATTGTACAGTTTCTATCTTCAGAAGTCTCTGCAAGAACCTTTAGGGTGCTGTTTTCTTTCACTGTCTATACAAGTGAGTAAACAAAAAAATAAGAAAGTAGTTCTGTATTATTAAAATAGAAAATTAAACCAAAATTTAACACTAAATGGTTATTTAAGTTATTAGGGGGGAAAAAGCCCACACAGTTTTGTCACGTGAAATATAATTGTTCTATAGTTCCTGCATTTTCCATTTTTGTTCCTTATACCACTATTCCATTAAAAATATAGTCTGGCTAAGGTACCAGACCTTGCAGGGAACTCCAGATTTAGGAGCCCAGAAGAAAATGAGCCTAGCACTTGCAAAAACAGCTGCTCGGGATATCTTGCAAAATCAGAACCATGCTTGATTTTGACTAATTTCCCTTTTCAGTATCACAATTTAAGTCAATCTACAAAGCCAAAGGACCAAATGGGTTTACCAAAGTCTTAAAAACAATTTGGTAATTTCTGATAGTCATCTCTTCTGGGTCAAGTTCATAGACTTGTTAAGGACATAAACAAAATCATCTGCACAGTAGAAATGTGAAGAGAAAGACTTGGAAGTCTGTCAGGGAGGAAACCACTGGATTTACACTTTCATAGATTCAGTGGTTACAATGGAGATGTGGATGAGGACAACAGCTGCAAACACAGCCGACACCTCCAAGTTTCCATAGAGTTTCCATCAAGCCCTATTATTTATTCAGAAGCTATTTTCCAGGACAATAGCCAGCCAGCCTGCAGAAGTGTTTCAAGAAAATAACTTTCAAAGGATGGTGGAACAACAGAATAAGCAGTCCGTAGATATCAGCTGCCCAAGTTTTTCTGTTGGGTTACCAAATTTGCATGTTGGAATAATAATTTCAGGCTGGTAGTAGTCTGTTAAGCAGGTCTGACTTAAAAAAAAAAAAGAGACTGTGCCTGTAACTCTTTTTATTTAACAAATTAAGAAAATCAATTACTATAACCTTCAAAATAGTTCCCCTCTGAGATGACACAGAGCTGCATACAATGCTGCAACATTTAGAGCAATTCTGCGGAGCATTTTCTGAAAGGCTGTTAAGGTTCTCCATCATTTTCACTTTCACATCTTCTACCAACAAAAAATGGGTTCCTTTGAGCACCAACTTGACCTTTCAGTAAAGGGAGCGAGATGTGGTGAATAGAGAGAGTACTCAAGCACATTGATGTTGTTATTAGCTAAAAATGGTTTCACAGACAAAGCACTGTGGGCTGGCGCACACTGACATTTTCCAACCAAGGGTAAGAAAACATCTATATTTGAGCATGCATTCATTCATACTGAGTGGATGTTTTCAAGCTGAGCCATGTCTCATTGTGACAGGTTAGAACATGTCCTGTAGCCACCCCTTTGTCTTTCCCCTCCTACTTTTGCTTCCTAAGCTATAGGGTTATTCTGGGGGGCGGTTGTGTTGGACCTCATATGTACAATATTTCTGCTCTGTATGGCCAAATTATATTGCTACTCATTTGCTCATTTTTTTAGCCCTATTAAGTATGGAAACATGAAAGTTTTTCATCCTATCACTAGAAAGAGGTATATATATGTGTGTGTCCCAGAGTGTTTGGACCCTTTAATGGATTTCCAGCTAATGTGGAAAGAGATGAGACATGAATATTTTTGGTTACCTGAGGAATATTTTTTACAGAAGAATGTATCTTAAACTACCAAATAGTTTGGTTTTTTTTTTTTTCTTTTTTAAAGGGATGCCTTTCTTCCTTCTCTGCCCTCAGATCTGTTCAGGTGAGACTTTAGTTCCAGGTGCTTCTGTCAAGCGCTCTGACAGCCTCGTCCAAAGCCAGAGATTTTAAACAGTGCATGGGGTAGCATGAGAGGGGACATCAAGGAGACATGAGATTTGGCCAGCAGCACCAGTAGCAAAAAAGACTACAGCAGCTGACCAACTGGGAAAATAGAGGCACAATGCTTAGGGCAGCCAGGGACAGACTGAGGCTGACAGCCCACAGCCTGGGACAACTGTTTGTGTGGATGCTGACCTAGGGTAGGGACACAAGGCATTGGGATTAGAAAAGGGGCTGTGAAACAAAAAGCTTTGGCAATCATCATGGGACATCACCTTGCCAAGGTAAGTCAAACCAGGGGGCTAATACGAGGCAAACATTATAAGCAGAGGGCTGCTGCACTATGCCATCAGCACAGCAGCATCCTTCATGCTGTTAAAAACAGGGTGCTGCAACCACAACCATGCTGCTTCCTAAACACCCTATGGGAGAAGGGAAGAACAATTTAGTTGAACAGTACACGTTGATAGCAAACTGAAACATTGTCATAGCTCATTTAAACTGCAAGGAAACCATAGGGATACAAATGCTCAGCAAAATAGGCTTCATGAGTTTCTCAAACTCACATGTTCACCAAGGTCCATGTTTTCACTAGAACAATCAAGAATAGTGGTGGCATCCAACGGCCACATAGTAGTAAAAGTGAGGAAAATTATCTATCCAAAATCTAGTGTAACTGATCTCATTTATTTCTAGAGCTAATAGGTATACTGAGGGGTATGAAATGAGAACTCAAATGCTGATGAGACATGTCATTCTTCTCAGAGAATGTTCTTCCAACACTGCTAAATAAATCAAAAGAACTATTTTTGTCCTGGATTCAGCCCATAAAGTTTAGCCTATACAGTTCTTCATTTAGATGAGTTATTTAAATATTCTGAATCAATACTGAAGTCAGATAGTACAGAGAGTTACCATAGAATCACCAGGTTGGAAGAGACCCACTGGATCATCGAGTCCAACCATTCCTATCAAACACTAAACCATGCCCCTTAGCACCTTGTCCACCCATCCCTTAAACACCTCCAGGGAAGGTGAATCAACCACTTCCCTGGGTAGCCTAGTCCAGTGCCAAAGAAATTTGGCGTAGTTGGCAGGATCACTTTGATACAGTTAAAGAAATAAGCTTTTTTAATGCAAATAAGAAACTGATTGCTTCCTAGATAAGAATGAGAGCAGAAAAAAAAGAAAATCTTTATAAAACATATGCATACACAAATACATGTGTTTCTATATCCATGTATGTGTATGTACAAATGTAAACAGATGAAGATTTAGATTCCATTCACACAATAATTAATCCACTTTTCCCTCACTTGAAGAAATCTAAAACCAGAAAATTTTGTCTTTTGTTTACCAGCACTGGAGAGAAAGGGAGCTGACAGGGGGTGGCATCAAAAACTTGAGCAGCCAGACACAAGAAATTACACTCATTCTTCAGACAGGAAAGTGCTCTGTGCACTGAGAGGACACACTATCCCTGGATGTAAGCTTGGGAAATTAACCTTTAAATACCACATGCTGTGAGAAGCCAGTCAATGGACTCCTACGTGAAATCAACTGCATAGTGCAAAGCATGGTGGATGAGGCCTCCTCTGTCATAGGGTAGATCATATAGTACAAATGTCCTGGGATTTCTTTTTAGACATAAATTATGTTTAAATAAGTGCCTTAATACTATTTTTCTCCTTCTACCAGTCTACCCATCATACTACTTTTCCTCCTCCAGTGACCAAAAGATTAAATCAAATTTCAGAGTACTGCAGAGTCAAACTGTAACAAACAAGTATTTTTGAGAGCCAAACAAAAATAAGCAATTATCTCATAACTAAGCATTTTCTTCAACAGGTGATTCAATAATTTCTGTGAAAAGATAAAACAATAAAGTGTGGAAAATAAAATTCTGTTCAATTAGCTCATTTTTCTGCATTCCAGGCCAAAACGTATATCCAGAAATACCACAGAGGTTTTAAGGTAGCAAATCTCATAAGGGAGTAAGGTGATAAAACAAGCTCAGCATATAGATTTATCAGTGCTGTCTCATTTGGTTTTACTCCAACAACTGAATCAGAGCAAAGGACAAACCTACTGTTGCAGATGAAGTGTAACAAATCTGGACCTTTTCCCACAGGTGAATCAAGTTCCTGTTTGCACTTGGAAGTCAAGGCTATTTCTTAAGGGCATGACTGAAATGAAAATGTCAGATAACAAGAATGACAACCTTCATTTTCAGTTCATTCCTGTCCTTCTCCAATAAAAAATAAAAAACCCGAATGCAAACATTCTACTACCTTTATTCAGTTTACCTCCACTAAAAAGGACAAGGGTTAGCAGACAAAATAGTTACTGAAACACCCAAGGGCTGCCTGGTATAAAAATAAATTTTAAATAAGAGAGAACAAACAAGTCACTTGAAAGCCTTAGATATTTATATTAATAAACCTGTAATGCTATCCAGTATCAGCTGAGCTGCAGACATCATCTGCCCCAACCATTAGTCAGCTTGAGTCAGTCCAGTGTACTTTTATGGTACTAGCACACTCAGAAAATAAAACTCAGTGACACAAAAGAAGCCTCTGAAATATGGAATGAGGAGTCGGGTGGGTAGGCATTCTCTACTGTAAGCTGGCAATGAAATTAGTGGAATAATTAAAATGCCGGCATACTTAACATTTCTGTCTTTTTATTTTTAGCCCAAACAGGGGACTGAAATCAACACATAAAATGAAAGGCAAATTTTAAGGCAAAACAATCTGAAACTCTTTGTAAACTGTTCCTTCTGCACAGCACTTCTCCAACTCTGCAAAGAAGCACTGTGGCAATATGGATTCAGTAAACAGAGAATGCTTCCAGCTGTTTGAGTCCCTCCCACTTCCAGCATGCATAACATCCTGGCTGGTGGAAGTTATATTTGTGTTTAAACATGATAAGACTGATTTATATTAGGGGAATGTTTCTGATCAATCATTTGTGCTGAATAGTCAGTGACTAAGTAGAAATGCTTCACAGACAGCACAGCTGAATAAGAACTGAGTAAGAAGTTTATAAAACTTGAGGTCGTGGGCAACAGCCTCTGCTTAGCAGACAGCAGCTTCCTGCAACAACTCAAACTGGGCACACACATTCCTCCCAATACTCAGAAAAGTCCCAGTATTCATAAATCTGGACCGTAAAAGGTTGGGAGGGTTTGTTGCATGTAACTTTGCCAAGGAAAAGTTAGCTGCCAAGTACAAACAGATTATTACAGCCAACGGAGGGAGATATGAGACTTTTCAGGCACTTCTCTCCAGGTAGTATGAATCACACTGTCCGCTGACTATGGTATCAGACTAGAAACTAATCAGCTTCCTCTGTCTGAGATAGATCCCACCAAAAGTTTGGTGCTGTCTGCTAGTAGGATGGATCATCAGATGATGTTCTTCGTCAAACTGTCAACAGCTCTGGGTCCAGTGGAGCTATGGAAACAGCAAAGGCAAAGATCTGCTCCTAGGTGTTTGCCAAGTTTACAATCCAATGGCCCGAGTACAACAGATCTGCTCTCAAGGGCTTCTTGCAGAATACAGTACACAAATAAATATTTACCCCAGTAAAATATTTCTTCTTTGATATTTGAAAAATAATAAAAGAAAATTATTAAATTTAAAATACAGTGTTAGTCTTTCCTGATGTCTTCATAAAGAAAAGCTTAAAAAGGGGAGAGGAGTGGATAAAGAGACTATATTGTACTTTGTAAAAGGCATGTCTTGCCAGTAATGTCAGAAGATCTTAAATTATCAAAATGGACATATTTCAAAGCTGGTTTAATATTCACAATTAATCATGGCTTTTTAACTTACTGTGTTGGTTCTGGTTAGACAATGAAAATATACAAGCCAATTTTAATTTAGGGTTCACATGTTATCTCAGTGCTATGCAACTCAGAATTATTTAAATTGAATAGCACCTTTTTGTTTTACAGTTTTTCTATAATGTTAGCATCACAGTACTCTATTTTAAAGTACTAGGAATTTATTAATATCACCTCATTAACATCCCTGTAAACCTACAGAACTAATGTGTAGGTATTACTGTCTTCAGTCAAGGCTAAATTTCTGTTTATTTTGCAGTATTTATGCATTAGGCTGAAGTCACCTTAGAAAACCATCTTCATAAAGTTGTATGTTTTCCTTTGGAAAGCAAAAAGGGACCTGCTGTTTCCAATAGTGTAAAACCAATATACAAAAAATGAAGGTAAAATAATTCCCACAACCTCCCATCCTCTGAACAAAGATCTTTGAGCCATTAGAGGCATCCTTGGCCTTTCTTATGACAACTTGGTTAGTCAGGCTACTTTATGATTTTGGACCATCTCAGTTCACATATATTTGATGGAAACTCACTAGCATTTGACATTTTCCAAAGCTTTGTCTCTAGCAAGCAGATTCCAGACTGGAAAGGGGGAAAACTCTTGGCAGAGTTTTCTCAGAACCTGTAGAAACCTTCAGAGTATATTTTGTGACTCGGGTGACCTCAAAATTCATCTTTCCTGAGCAGGAATTAGGAACAGACCAGTGCAGCTAAAATGCACAAGCATGAAGGTGTAGGTATCACTGTTGAAAGGGACAGCTGAGAGTCCACATAGCAGACCAGAACAAGGGCACTATTCAACACAGGTGAGGAAATCTGGAGAGTGACAAATGAAAAAAAGGGCAGAGCAAAAGTAAAGACAGGGTGGGATGGAAAGTGGACCAGATAGGGAACAAGTTTTTCTGTGATACAAGGACTAGCCAAGCAAAGAGAATAAAAATCCACATTTACTAGCTTGAAGATAGTTTAATTTTAGCAAAACTTCAACTATAGCAGAAAGGCAACGTCACATATTCAGGTATATGGTCATAGAAAATACTGCAGATCCTGAGCAAGCTGTGAGGCAAAGGCTGAAAGCCAAACACCTTTCCACCACCTGAGCAATCGGACATGCAGCATGGCCTGCATGTGCATTATCCTCATAGTAACTTTAAAATATTTTTTTAACATGAAATAGACTGATAAATTCACCTCACTGTGATGTTCCACTTCATTCTTTTTGAGCTTTTCTAAGAATTGCTTGTGAATCTTTCTATTATATATTAATTCATTGACAACTATCTTTTCACATTCACTCCTTTATGGTTCATTACACCCAGCTGAAATCAGAGTGAAATGTTGTGTTCATTACAGTTATGTCAGCTGTGGCCAGAAAACCCTGCTGCAAAGTATACTAGCCAATTACAATACTTCTTACTGTAGTTTCACACCTAAGGTTTAATTAATGATGCATTTCATTTAAGAGCCTGCACCTACAGACTAAGAGAATGAATTCTTCTTTTTATGAGTCCTGCGAGTTACACAGTTTACTGTTGCAAAATACTGCAACCGCTGGCAGAGTCTTAAAGGAGGGAAGAAGAGATGGGTGAATAGCACAATAAAGTTGGAATTGCTTTGAATCATCCTCTCCTTTGATGACAAGGTAGTGGGATAAATCATTACTCAAGCAAAACCGCTATTAACTTCCAGAAGTAACCTATTAAGAACAAGAAAATTCATGATACTTGCGCTATAAAGAGCACAATATATGCAGATTGTCAAGAGTGTGGAAATAAGAGGTTTTGTCTGTAAATCACTGCCATCTTCACTCAAACACCATTGCTGCCAAAGCATTTGAGATATGAGTCTAGAAAAAAACAGTCAGTGAAACAAACTATTTGAAGAAACACAATCGTGAGATTAAGTCCAAGTGTGTAGGAATGGGGAAGATAACTTGAGTGTTTGAGAACAGTCTCAATGTAGGACTCTTCTACTTGACATAATCAGTATAAAAATACTGTTCTAACTTTTTTGCCACTGTTTTCTATTAGAACAGTCAATCATCTTATACAATAGTGATTCTATTTGTCTGAATCTCCTTTCCCAGAGGTGTCATTTCTATTTATTTCTTTCAGACTTTATTTGTCCTGTTTCTTGTCTTCTAGTCTTGCTTAAAATGTAATATTTTCCACATAGCTTCGTTTTCCCATACATACCAATGAACATAAAACCTGTCCTTACTCCTGCTCTCACAACATAAAGCCTCTCACTGCTAGTAGGCTGCCCCCCGCTCCAACTTTTTCTGCACCAGATGATATTAAAATCCTCCTCTTGCATTCCTATATTTCCTCTCCTCTAAAAAAAAAAAGTCTAAAATGCAGTAATCTCATGTAGTAGTAACTACTGTACTGAACTTAAAAAGTTGCAGCATGTCCTTCGCAGCAAAAATGAGGTAGAAGAATTCTGCAGCGGAAAGCTCTCAGAGCCCTCCTTACCCACTGCCTTGAGGCCAGTACTATTTATTCATTTTTCCCCAAATGAGCATGAGCTGCCTGTCTAAGCCATGGGAATCCCCCGAGAAGGAGGGAATGGAATATGTAGGCACATGATACCAGAGCCTCACAGAATAAAAGCAGCACATGGTAAGAATTAACTGCTGAATCTCAGAAAATTATCATACATTCAAGATAGCCGTCCTTTGGGGATATTTCTAATCTCCCATAGGCATTTTTTCTTGAGTACCTAAACACTCAAATATCTTCAAGCTTGGAGTTTTTAAACTAGTTTCTCTAGAAAAAAATGATTTATTTTAAGCAACACAACGAGCTGGTGCAGAAGTCCTCTGCCCTGTGTTAAGATCATAAGTGTTCCCTTTGAACATGAGGCTCAAAGACTTCATTCTCTTCACTTATCTCCTGCCCACTTCCTTACTTTGGAACTCAGGAGCAACCTGTGCATCATGTCTAGATGTAAAAATAATTCTTGCCTTGTTTACCGAGAATCAAAATATGTTACAGAAGTTCCGCAAAAAAGAAACAATCTTCACTATGACATAGGAGCCCCATAAAACAGACTTGGCAGAAATACGTCCCTGTGACAAACAAGAGGAAACGTATATGCTAGTGGCAGCAGGGAAAACATGGGACTGCAACAGCAAGAGCTTAGTTTATCCAAACAAAAAGAGGAGAGCAGCTTTTTAAGTGAAGCAGATACAGAAAAGGAGTCAGAGAAAGACAGAAGGACCACAAGACATACTGCATTTGTAACAGAAGCTGCCCTTCAGCCCCTCCACCCTAACAGCCTGCTCTGAGCCCATGCAATAGATATCAGGGGCTGGTCTCACCAGAAGGGCCTCTTGTTGTGGATAACCTCTCCTTTTTCCTTGCCTGATGCCAAGAGAGGACAAGTTGCTTTTTAAACAGTGGTGAGCTGAAGAAAGGATTTAGGTGGACTCTGCCCTTTTCAGTCTCATGCTCGACAGCACTGTTAATTGAACACAGCAGAGACCTAAGCGTTGATCATAAACCAGGTGTTAACATATCTGGCTGATTGTGGCTGTGTGCCAAATGTTGTTCCTGTGAACAAAAGCAAGTCCAGCAGGTCATTCAGTGTCTTACAGGTAGACAATCATGGAAAGCAAACCTTTGCCCACAGGCTACAACCTACTGCAATCTTCTAGCTGGACATATCTGTGACTCACTTCACTCCACCTCTTGCATGGGGCAGGAGAACCGCACTCCAATGTAAATGTACCGCTCCATATAATGGCCACATTGTACGTGGCTGACAAGCTGCCAGGTTTGCTCACTGACTGCCTCCAGAGAAGTGTTCCTCATTGTTCCTGAGGAGACAAATAGAGGTTGTTATCAAAAGCAATTACCACAACCATTTAGCACCATCACTTCCTGTGCTGAGTGACCCTATCTTCTAATAATACTTTCTGTATTAATCTTGTGTCCATATCTAACATCTCCCTCATCCTCTATACTGGAAGGCATAGCCCAGTGCTGACAAGCTGCCAGTGAAGCCTCAGCGCCTGCTGTGCCCCTCAGCGACCGCACAGCTGCTGCAGGAATAAAACAGCAGAGGCAGCTGCTGCTGCTCTGCCCCAAGGTCAGGCCAGTAAAACCTGGTGTTCCCACAGCTGGCACAGCCCAGGTGGTTGCAGCCTGCTGTCCTCCCAGGAGACCTGCCTTCTGCTCCTGGGTCCCTTGCTATCCTTGGGAAAATGGCTCTGGCTTTCTGTTTTCTTTCCCACCCTTTATCTGTCTTTTGTATTTAGACTATGATTTCCCACCTCAGGTTTAACATTTCATTTTCTTTTGTTTGGAAAGAAAAATTACCTTAGATAGAGTAGGAGCAGTTTGAAAAGACAGGGTAAGAAAAGAGGAGGGGTAGAAAGAGAAAACACATACTTTGCTTTCACTAACAAAGTGTGTTGGGAAAGAGATGCTTTACAGATAAATGAACACTCTCTGGTGGCTGAGGTATTTTGTACAGTATGGGGAAGTGAAAAGCGTTTGTGTTAGTGGGCACCTGGTGGGGTGCTCTGATGGGAGGCATTTGGGGGCTAATGTTCAAACCATAGCACTCCAGATTGTGGCCCTAGTTGCCAAGTATCTCCCTTCAAGCCCTCTGTTGAGCTTCAGGAGAGGAGGAGGAGGTGGTGGGGAACAGGACAACAGGCTGTGTGGGCTTTAGTAACTCAGAGCTCAGTAGCTTGGCAGCAACATGGGGAGACTAGGAAACTGCAGCAGAGGGAAGACACTGATAACCGAGTAGGAGCTGCTGCATCTTCTACCAAGCAGCTGGTGCTTCCCGGGTAGCAGCAGTTCCCGAGAAAAACAAATGACCACTCAGCCCTGTGGTTACCAGCCAGGCAACAGGACAAACAGCAGTGTGGCTACCTGGCTTGAGGATGCTCACCTATAATCCTCAAGCTGCAGCTGAGCACCTACTCCCATTTATACACTTGGCGTCTTTACACATGCAACACTGAACACCCCAAAGCCAGGTCTGGCATCCCTGAGTGTTCCTGGGTGTTCCCGTATCTGCAAGACGAGCTGCAGCTATTGCTTCCTCCACAACAAAACCTGGTCATGTTGATAATATGTATGAATAGTATTTATTTAAAATTACTCACTGACACCAGGCCAAAGATTCTCAGACTGTGACCTATACAACCCTGATGGTCCACCAAGAACTTCCCTTCTGCAACACCGTGGTCCTCTTTTGCCAGTGGCATAGATTAAAAGGTAGCTAGGAAGAATCAAAATATATTCTTTAATGGGCTTTTAAAGTAAAACTCTAGTAGGTGTAAAAGATAATGCCATGTTATTAAATCAGTTGTATCTACTAAGTAATACATTTTGCCAAACATATTGTAAATACTGTAAATACTTTGAAAGCAATAACTAAAATACCAAAATATTTATTTTTCTGGTTCCTTGTGTGAATTTTTCATTAATACAATACACTAATATATGCAGACATCACTGTGATGGCTCCCCTCTGACAGTACATTCTAGAGCACAGAAATTTACTTCTTACATTGTTCACAGAAAATTAACCCAAGTTTCATAAACAAAAGGCATCAGTACCAAATGATAGCCCTTATTGTCTTCCAAATATAACCTGAGTATTAAATACATACAAATAATCAGGGAAAATGGTGTGTTAATTTAATGTAATGAAGACAATCAAATAATATTAAGTTAAAACAACTGGAGTATTATAATTCTGATATTTTCCAATTACTTATAAGTGTTTGACACATGCAAATATTTGGAGAAGGAAGAGCTGAAAACTTATATCCAAATCCTATTACAAAGAAACATAGCTTCTCACAATCACAGAAAAAGTAACAGCAAACACAACAGTAAATCCAGCAGTGTCAAACAAATCAGTATACACACTGAGTGAATACATATCATTCACAGTCTTGTCTCCAGGCTCTGCAAAGGGACCTGAACAGGCTGGACTGCTGGGCTGAGACCAGCGGCATGAGGTTTAACAAGGCCAAATGCCGGGTCCTGCACTTGGGGCACAACAACCCTAAGCAGAGCTACAGACTAGGAGAAGCCTGGCTGGAAAGCTGCCAGGAGGAGAAGGACCTGGGGGTGCTGGTTGACAGCTGACTGAACATGAGCCAGCAGTGTGCCCAGGTGGCCAAGAAGGCCTGTGGCATCTTGGCTTCTATCAGAAACGGCGTGACCAGCAGGTCCAGGGAGGTTATTTTCCCTCTGTACTCGGCACTGGTGAGACCGCACCTCGAGTACTGTGTTCAGTTCTGGGCCCCTCACCACAAGAAGGATGTTGTGGCTCTGGAGCGAGTCCAGAGAAGAGCAACAAAGCTGGTGAAGGGGCTGGAGAACAAATCTTACGAGGAGCAACTGAGAGAGCTGGGGTTGTTTAGCCTGGAGAAGAGGAGGCTGAGGGGAGACCTTATTACTCTCTACATATCTGAAGGGAGGTTGTGGAGAGGAGGGTTCTGGCCTCTTCTCCCAAGTGACAGGGGACAGGATGAGAGGGAATGGCCTCAAGCTCCGCCAAGGGAGATTTAGGCTTGAGGTAAGGAAAAAATTCTTCACGGAGAGGGTGGTTAGGCATTGGAATAGTCTGCCCAGGGAGGTGGTTGATTCGCCGTCCCTGGAGGTGTTTAAGGTTAGGGTGGATGAGGTACTTGGGAGCATGATTTAGTGATTGGTGGGAATGGTTGGACTCGATGATCCGGTGGGTCTCTTCCAACCTGGTTATTCTGTGATTCTGTGTGTGATTCAGTGTCACATTTTGTCATCTATTTTCTGTAAGACACAAGGATGGGGATTTCCAGAAACGGTACCCAAGCCCAGCAGTGACCCACACACTTCCTAGCTGCCGCTCAAGCTGTGGAAACCTGTCTTCTCTTGAGCCCTTCCATACAAAAATGTTCATTCACTCTCCCAGATGTCATGTACACTACGGTATGGAGATGCTACATTAAACATTTTGACATCATCTGCAATTGTGTCTGCAGGCTCAGCCACCTTCAGCAGTATTTTCTGACATCTTTAGTACTTCAGAAGTGTTGGAAAATATCAAATGGTGTTCATATGCATCTGTACTCTCTAAAGGAGTCCAGAAAGCAGCCAAATAATTCAGTGATTTTCTTTTCAGCCTTTTGAGGGATTTTTCCCTGCCAATTTCCTATCACACAGCACAGTCAGCCACTAGCAACTTGAAACTCAAATGTCTGAGCTACATGTTGGGTGGTACTTGAAGCACCAGTTTGTTAAGCAGTTTTATTTACTCCTCATAGCCCTAGCAACCTGAGGAACCTTGTGGCCACTACTTATTTGGAATGCACCAGCAGGCTTCTGCTCACCATTTGCATATTCTGGCAAAATGTGGGGTTTTTTCCCCGCAATAAGGAAGATGGGAATAATACCTTGGCTAAAATTAGTTTTTCTCCCCCAGTACTTAAATTTCTTACATTTTTGGCAGATCATTATCCCTTCAGCACTTGCTTTCACTTTGCATGGCACACATTTCTACCCGTTTAGAACTTTAGTTTTATGGCAGCTTCTTTCCCTGCTACTGGCATATGGTCTCTGTCTTCCCCAACTCTAATTGTCAAAGTTATTTCTCTTCCACTTCATTTGTCCAGTGCTTATTTTTGATGAAGCTGCATGGAGCAGCAGTCTGTCATTTCAATATAATTTTCCAACACCACTAAAACAGCTTTACAGTTACAGCTATGCCAGCATTAAAAGCTTCTGCTAATGTAGCTGTGTTAATAGACTACATCCTCAACAACAGCACTACTCAAATGGAACAGAGGATTGGATCGTGGGCTGCACTTTAGTCAAGGCAGAAACGTTGGCGTTTTTTTTATTTTAAAATGCAGCTAGAAACAAAGCACAGGAAAGCGATAAAACTATCAATCTGCAGCACCATTCATTTAGTTAATCTTACCAACATAAGAACTGACACCAGTTCCAGCAGATACACAAGCCCAGAGCTTTTGTGCCAGTGAGCTGTGAGTCCAGAGCTTGCGTTTGCCATCGCTCCTTACCTCCAAAAAAAAAAGCCACATCTTTATTGTTTTAACCAGTATATCATGTAGAAATAGGACAAGGGGTAATGACTTTAAACTAAAGGAGAAGAGGTTTAGACAGATAGAAAGAAGCCACTTTTTACAGTAAGGGTAGTGACGCATCGGAACAGGTTGTCCAGGGAGGTGGCAGATTCCCTGTCCCTGGAAACATTCAAACTCAGGATGCACAACCTGGTCTAGTTGAAGATGACACAGCTCACTCCAAAGGGCTGGACTAGATGACCTTCACGGTCTCTTCCAACCCAAACCATTTTATGATTCTATGATCCTCCCAGACCCTACTGTAAAGAGCACTTCAAACTGCTCTGCATGTGCCGAACAGCAGCGGGCTCTGGCCAGGGGACTCGGAGAATATCACTGTGCAGCCTGGGCTACCATCACTTTATGAGAAATACTCATTCACTGGTAAAACACTGAAAAGTATAAAGTCTTCAAAGCAAAGGCAATATTTTTTATTTTACAATTCAGCGCTGAATTGGATGCCCTTCTAAAAAAGGCGTAACATCTTACAAAAGCAGTGGTATATATTCTAGTTTTAGGCAAAGAACTGTGTTAAGTCCTCTAGGAATATTTATAATTTTTAGGTTGTCCAACCATGTCTGGAGACTTCCTTCGGGTTATCTTTTGACCTAAAACAGTCACATCTTGCAACACAATTAAGCATATCAATAAATTCTTGCAACACTGAGGGAGTCTTTATTCTTTCAGGTTATTTATCCAGGTCTGCAGATTGTCTGCATATTATCCCTTGATACAAGAGATTTATGGGACAAGGTAATTAAACATACACACCACCTGCAGCAAAACTTATCAATTAATCCTGGTTTAGTGATTGATGGGAATGGTTAGACTCGATGATCCAGTGGGTCTTTTCCAACCTAGTGATTCTGTAAGAACGAAGCTGGTGAAGGGGCTGGAGAACAAGTCTTCCAAGGAGCGGCTGAGGGAGCTGGGGTTGTTTAGCCTGTAAAAGAGGAGGCTGAGGGGAGACCTCATTGCTCTCTACAACTACCTGAAAGGAGGTTGTAGAGAGGAGGGAGCTGGCCTCTTCTCCCAAGTGACAGGGGACAGGACGAGAGGGAATGGCCTCAAGCGCCGCCAGGGGAGGTTCAGGCTGGACATTAGGAAAAAAATTTTTCACGAAAAGGGTCATTGGGCACTGGCAGAGGCTGCCCAGGGAGGTGGTTGATTCACCTTCCCTGGAGGAGTTTAAGGGACAAATGGATGAGTTGCTGAGGGGAATGGTTTAGTGGTTGATAGGAATGGTTAGACTCGATGATCCTGTGGGTCTTTTCGGACAGTGATTCTGTGAACCGTCACAACTGCGGGACGCGCCCCACTTTAGGGACCAAGCTGGGAGGGAGCGGGCCGGGGAGCCTTTCGGCCCCGAGGGCGACACGAAGGCCACCGAGCCGCCGACAGGTCTAAGGGGAAGGCGCAGGGGGGCGGCTGCGGGCCCTCGCTCTGCTCAGCGCAGAACCCGGCCGGGGACCTCAGCAACTCGCTGGTCTCTTCTCTCCGGTGACCGACGGCGGGACCCGAGGGGACGGGCGGCAGGAAGACGAGCCGGAGGGGTGTCTGGGGATGTTCACGCAGCAGGCGGCGGAGCGCTGGAACGGGAGGAGCGGTGCCCGACCCCTCCAGCAGCGTTCGGAGGAGGCGTTCGGGTACGGCCGCCGGGGTTCCCCGCGCGGGGCGGGAGGCTGACCGGCTGCCCCGGCGCGGGGCGGCGGCGGCGCGGCTGACGGCAGCGCGGAGGAATGCGCTTCCGGGGCGGGCGGAGCGCGCGGCGGCCCCTCCCCGGGCTCCGCTCGGCAGCGCGGAGGCAGCGGAGCGAGCGCGGGCGCCGCGTCCTGCCGGGGCCATGGCTGAGGTACCGGGGCGGGGGGAAGCGGGGGGGGGGGGGTCACGGCCGAGCCGGGTTCCCGCGCGGAGGCGGCGCCGCCGCTTTGGCTCCTGGGCGGGCGGCGGGGCCCGCGCCTTCCTGCGCGGCCGCCTTTGTCCGGCCGGGGCGGCGCGGGGCCGGGGTGGGGCCGGGAAGCGGGGCGACCCCCGCGGGGCGCCGGCTGAACGGCGGCGCTGGGGCTGCTCGGCGCCGTCGGGCTCCGGCGGGGCTCGCCCGGCAGCCGGTGTGGAGGGGCGCTGCGAGGCCTCGGTGTGCGGCGGCTCACGTGCGGAGCGCCGGGACAGCGGAGCGGGGGGAGCGCGGGGCCGCTTCCCTCTGCCCGCGGCCGGGAGGAAACGGGAAGGGATAGGAAACTTTTTCTGACTCACCGTTTAGCCCCTGTTGGATGTCCTTTTCTTAGAATCATAGAATAGTTTAGGTCGGAAGGGACCTTAAAGATCATCCAGTTCCACCCCTCTCCCATGGACAGAGACACCTCCCAGCGGATCAGGCTGCCCAAGGCCCCATCCAGCCTGGCCTCGAACACCTCCAGGGATGGGGCAGCCACAACTTCCCTGGGCAACCTGTGCCAGTGCCTCACCACTCTAATAGTGAAGAAATTTTTCCTTATGTCTAGTCTAAATCTGCCCCTCTCCAGTTTATACCCATTGCCCCTAGTCCTATCACTCCAAACCTTTGTAAAAAGTACCTCCCCAGCTTTCTTGTAGCTCCTTCAAGTACTGGAAGGTCGCTTTAAGGTCTCCTTGGAGCCTTCTCCAGGCTGAACAAGCCCAGCTTTCTCAGCCCGTCCTCATATGGGAGGTGCTTCAGCCCCTCTGATCATCCTTGTAGCCCTCGTCTGGACCTGTTAAAACAGCTCCACATTCTTCTTATGTTAAGGATTCCAGGACTGGACACAGTACTCCAGATGAGGTCTCACAAGAGAGCAATGGAGAGGCAGAATCGCCTCCCTCAACCTGCTGGCCATGCGTCTTTTGATGCAGCCCAGGATACAGCTGGCCTTCTGGGCTGCGAGCACGCAGTGCCAGCTTATGTCAAGCTTCTGACAAGAGTAAGAGTTCAACTGCCTGTTAGACTCATCAGGTAGTCTTTGTGACTATTTTTCTTCATGGAAAAAAAAATTAACTGTGTTCATGGTTCCTTCTGCATTTGCCCTTGATACAATACGACAGTCCATTCATGTCAACACATGTGCACATACTTGTTGGGTGAAAATGTTGATTTTTCAGGTAGGTTTACTGTTGGTGCTACAGTCTTATTCATGCCAAGACACGCAGACCTTCAGAAGTAAGGACTCTCCATTCATATTAGTGGAACTGTTCATGGCTAATGCTGCATGTGTGCTGAAGTGTTGAAGTGGAGCAGGATTTTATGTATGTGAAAAACAGACTTATACAATCTGTACTACTGGCACATTAATCACTGGGTAGGTGATGGTGGTAGGGTGAAAAAAAAATCAGTTTCCTACTATGAAATGAGATGACTTGGTAGGAGCTTTTTTTTTTAAAAAAATAAGTATTTCACTGCTAGAAAGATGTATATTAGACCAAATTAAACAAAGCTTTAGAAGTAGTGAAGGCATTCATTGTCCACATCCATCCCAATGATGAAACTGATGATTCATTCTCCTGTCACAAAAAATATTACGTGCCTCTGGCAAATGATTAAGTAGCATTTTGCAAGCTTGCCGAAGGCTATATTTATAAGGGTTGCAAAAACATCGAGCCATTGGCTATAAGTAGGCAAGACAAGGCAAGTTTAGGATGTGAACACCTTCAACTTTTGTCCCTTTCAAAGATGTTTCAGCTGAAAGGTGCAGGCATGACAGGCATGCGGAATGCAGTCTTACTTTAATCAGTTGGAGCTGGTAAGTGCTCTATCTGTTTGCCAACCACATGCTAAATGAACCAGGCTTATTTAAAAATCAAAACTCAGCAATTAAAAATTTGATGTCCTTTGAGTGTCCATCCAGGGAGCTTATTCTGCTCTGTACATTTGGTTATCCAGTCTGCATCATGTTCCTAGTTACGGCCACCCTTGTGAAGGAGTGATTCAGAGGCATGAGAGTTTTAACTAAAATATGCATGACTTTCTGATGTCAGTGCAGAATTTGTGTTTTGTCAAGGTTTCAAGGGACTCAAGTGGTTAATCTTCTGCCACTTCCTTTGGGAAGCGATTCCCACAGCAGAAAACAAACTGTTCGGAAACTTTTCCTGCTGTTCTTTCTTCCTGATTCATGTTTTCATCCCTGTGCTCTTAACCATCTTCCCTATACCTCCCTTAGGGTAGCTCTGCTATGCTAAAGTTTTAAAAGAGCTTGTATGTTATAGCGAGCGTCTCAGGAAGCAGATAACTTTGGTAGCAGAAAAGCAAGCTCAGGGAGAGCGATGCAAACACAGGGTGGACACGTGCTCTGTTCTGTGTTGCCCTGAATATAATTCTCTTGTTGCCAGTGGTATGAATCCTCTTCAGTTGTTTGTAAATAGTTGTCATGCCTACCTTTCCACCCAGTCTTGATTTAGCTGAGTGATGTGATGTTTGCTTAGCTCGCGGTTCTTCCAGCCCTCCGATTAGGCTGCTACAGGCTTCCTGGCCGTTCGTGGCTCTTGGTAATGTGGCCTTCAGAAGCGTTTGTGACTGTGATTGCAGCAGGACTGCCCTGCAACAGGCCATTCGAGTACCTCTTCTCGATGGGACCATTTTTGTAGCCATCACCAAAGTTTGTTCTGGAAAAGACTCCATCCCTGCTTCCATTCCTTCTTGTGGACAGACATGGAGAGTCCCTGCTGTTCTTCCCCTTCTGTGGGCCAGGGGGCCTGCGCTTCTTCAAAGCAGACCGTCTTGGGATGTCTGGAGCAGCCTTTGCTTGTGTCACCATTGTACATGTGGTGCTGCTTTACCTTCTGTTCTCTGGTAGTTGCACCCACCATGTGACTTTTCTGGGCAGAAGGTTCAGAGGCTAGATGGAGCTTTGCTGGCAATTGGTACACTCAGGCTCTTCTTCCTCCTTGCCCCTTTCCAATAAGTTATTTTCACTTCTGTGTGAGAGAGACTATTCTGTTCAGTGAGACATTGCAAAAGTAAAGTTAAAACAGGCAGGGATTTTCGTAATTAGTATTAACTGTGGCAAGCTAGCTAGCTTTAAGATTGTTCATGCCTCCTTACTCACTTGGAAGAGATATTGGTTAGACAGATCCAGAAAAGCGGGAATCCAGGCTTGGCAGTTGAGGGGCATGTTCTGCCCTTATTAGCTCTCCTAGAACTTCAAGTGATTTATTTTTTCCAACTTTTTTTTTGACTGGCCAATCCCCTTGGCATCTTTTTTATTCTTGGGAGCTGCAGTCAGCCCTCTGAGAGGGAATCCTTGTTGGGAATGCCTTTTTATTTTTACTACTTTTTTTTTTTCTCATCAAGCAATTACATAAATTAAATGATTCTGAAAAATGTAATTAAGGCAATATGTAGTTTGATTCATTTTGGAAGCTTCATTAAAAAGTACTTGCTGGTATGTGTACTGTACCCCTATACCCCTGTGAGTAGATTTTTAAGTCATTCGCTACATTCTGTGCCCTGTGGAAGATTTCTTGTTTCCCAGCCGCAGAAAACTCAGGAGTTAAGTCTGTTTTCCCATCTCCCTTTTTTTTTTTATATTTCCGATTCTACAAATTGTTCCTGTTTCCTCTACCCACTATGCTTTGAAGGCATTTAATGGTAGTAGTGTTTTCATTAGCAGTTTTAATATTGCCAATTAGACGACTTGAGATTTTTCAGGCATCTGTTCTGGTGTGTGTACGTGGGTGTTTTTTATACAAACGTGCATCTTGGGGCTTTACAGGAAAATGAGTTTTTGGTGTATGGTAGCTGTTGTTTCTGAAGAGGATGTTTGTTTGTTCTTCAAGAAGGGAGTGTCACAGAATCGTGAACAAATTCTGTGGCTTGGTCTCCTGGACAGACACTGGCAATATCTCAGTGTGATTTAAGGCTCTTTTTATGTCAAAAAGATCAAGATTTGTTGGTTAGTTCTAATGCTGGATAATGTTGTCATTTATGGTGGCCCATACCATCTCCTTTTTTTCTGTGTGGTTCCTTCATGCACTATGTTACTGTGTTCTGTTGCGTATTCTGTTGCCAGCTTTCTGAGTAGGGTGATGTTACATGCTGTACAGTACCTGTGGTGGACCACAATATTGACTGGTGTCTGGCAGTTGTTGTGGTTATGGAGTTTCTCAGATGACCCACAAAGTAATTTTTGTCTTTATTCACAAATGGGAAGACAAATTCTACTTTTTTCTTTTTTTTTTCTTTTTTTTTTTTAATTTGCTCTGCATAGGTGTGACCCACAACCTAAACTGTTAAATCTGTAAACCAGGATCAATTTATGATAAGACCTTTTTCTAAATTTTCCTTTCTCGCTTTATGTGGATTAGTACTGTAAGTACCAGTAGAAAGTACAGCTTCTTTGTCGTGCACTTCAGCTCTGTTTGTAACAGGCCATATGATTTGATAGCCAAATTTAAGACGTCTCTAGGCTTTCTGAACAATGTGTATTGGTGATGTCATGCAGAGAAAAATTAAAATTCTGACTTCTGTGAATAAAAAAGGAGACACTGGGCACCTGATTATACATCACTAGACAGTATGGTTGTCTTTTTCAGTAGGAAGAGTGCTGTCTTTAACTGAATGTTATTACTAAACATCATCCATTTTTTGTAATAACCACCTTCGTTTATTTTTCTATTCTTAGACTAAGTGGAGTTGATTAGTGAACTTCCTAGGCTATCGTATTATTCTCCTATTAACATGCTGAAGATGTTCAGAGACAGTAAAATCGCTGATTCAGTAGAAAATTAGCATATACCAAGTATATGATAGAAAAAGTAACCTGATGAGACTATATTAGTGCTTTCTTTTGGGAAAAGGATTACGGCCTGATCCATATTACTTTTGAGGTGTTATTGAGTAAAGGCTCTTTAATATCAGTGACATTTTTGTCTGTATCTTTCTCAATTTCTCTTTATAGCCGGCTGCAAAAAGGGTTATGAAATACGCTTTCCATATTAAAAGCTGTTTCATTTGCTTTCTTTCTTTTCCAACAGCAGCAGCAAAATATCATTAGTATTCTTGTGGTTTTTATTAGCGGGGCAAGTTTTGAATAACAAAATGGAGGCCGGAATCTTAACTTTGTTATTGTTACTAAAAGCTAAGAAGATACTGGTTGCTTTCTCACCACCCTTTTTTATCTCCCACAGAAAAACAACTTGTGTATCTCCAATAAATTAATGCAGTTTTCATATTTTTCCAATAGATCATTAGTCTTATGTTTATAGTAATTTTCTCTAAATTTCAAATTTGTAGTACCGTGTTTTTTGTAGTACCAAGTCCAGATTCTTCTTAAAATGCCTATAAGTTATAACATATACAATATCTAGTGCCAATATTCTCTCCCAAAAAAAGATCAGCATAATATTTGCAGTTAATTTATTTCTGATTCATGTTATGTACAAGGCCACTTATGCTTAATTTAGACCTAGTTTTGACTTGGTTTAGTTTTAACTTCTGCCCTTAGCACATTCTAGTGTTGAAGTAGGAAGAAGAGCCATTACTTACGTATATTCTTATTGTGTTAAACTATACATTTCTGTGTAGTACACACACTACATACAATTACTCACATGTAGTTGGTTTTCTGTTATGGCTATTAATAAATAAAATTTTTTACCTTTGGAGCTGTGCAAGTAGAAGCACTTCTGATGTGGAAGCCAAACAGAAAAAGTGAAAGCTTTCTTGTTTTCTCGTCCTGTGTGGTAGAATGAAAAGCAATAATTATATTGGTTTGAACTGAAACACTGAACTCGCCCGCGTGCATAGATGACTGATCTGTGGTTATTTAAAGGAGAAGAAGAATAATTGCATTAGATTAATTTAGAAAGAGTCAGTATTTCACTTGGGAAATAGTGATATTGTGAATCAAAGGTGGTATCTTGGATATTGATGCGTATTTTGTCCCTGAGGTCATGGTTTTGAAAAACAAACTTGAGACTGGGATGTATGGTTTGATAACTTTGACCTTGAAGTAAGTACTGAGATAAGGATGGGTGGCTGTGTCCTTCTGCAAAGGAGAAAGGAGGATAAGCTGTCTTTTTAGGGTTTGTTAATTTTCTTTGGTGGAATTGTAGTTCAGAGTGTCTTTACGTGGTGCTAACCTCCAGCGTTGGCACCAAGAGTCACGTCTGCCACTTGTGCAGTGAGCGTTCAAACTGTCCTCATCTGCCCTGTGTCTTTGTAGCCTGGCAGGACGTGCAGGGACGGGTGTGTGGCCTGGCACTGCCATAAAGCACAAGCAAGATCCCAGGATGCTCTCCCAACGAGTTGTGGGGTAACCTGAGTGGTGGGCGTATCAGGGATCATACGAGGCCATTTGAGGGACCTGGCATTCTAGTAGCTTGGCCAGCATCCTCTGCAGATTTAGTTGCTCGAGTATTAAATTGGGCAACATGTGAGCCCTATCTAGACCCTCAGCTGTCTGGTTTTCCAGATCTTAGGTAAAAGGGGGTTACAGCTGAAAGGAAAGGCTCTTTCTGAAGTGGAGATAAATACAGAAGAAGGCAAATTTTTTATTAAATAAACCCCAGGGGTCAAACAATAACACATTTTAGTAGTTGGTCATCATGAAATTTGGATTAAATTTTGCATTGGGATGGCTTTTCATAATATCACCGTGTCTGTGATACTGGAGTGGTTGAAGACATTGTGCTTGTTCAGTAAGCAAGTGCAGTGCTCCCTCTTCTAAAAATAAAAAGGCGAAATGAGGAAATCTTTGCTAGTGTCATCTACGGGATTGACTAGGATAAGTAAGGTTGATTTTGGGCTGCCAGTGTGTTCTGGCTGAGGTTTATTCTTATTAGGCTGATAGTTGTGCATTACGAAATTAGTTTTGGTGGACATAGGATAAAGTCAGTAAATACCTTCTCTGAGGTTCCTTTTCTGTTTTTGCAAGGTTGAAATTAGTATATGTTTATGTGCTCACTTTCTGGTGCTAGCTAAAGATTGTCCTGATGCTGAAAGGAGAACTGTAGCCTGTCTACATAAAAATACAAGGCTTGACCAGTTTGAAATGTCAGTTTGCTGTGTTTGTGTCGGAATAGATTAAAAATCTGTCATTCGTGCCTGAATGTAACCTACATGCATTTCCAGAATTTTAGGAGATAACATTTGTTCTTTGCTTTTACTGTACAGTTCAAAAATGAGGAATATTTTTGCTGCTGTTTTTGTAATTTCCATGCAAATACAAATCTGGTGAGAAATTAGTGTTCGAGAATTTCAGTGTAATTTTTCCTGGGTGTGGACTTGCTTTTAAAAAAAAAAAAAAAGGAAGCAGCATATTTCCTTTTTTGGAAGAACATACTGTGCATATTGGCTATAGGTTGTTTAAAATGTATCTTAAATGATAAACAGTGATAAACATTTTTTAATCTAGATGTTACCCACCTCCACTGCAGATGTTCTTTATATAACTTTTCAAAGGATGGACTGAAATATTACATGGCCATGTTGCTGGGTCATCAGTTTCAGAAAAAAAACCTCCACTTAGCACTAAAGCGTAACTGTAGTGCGTAAGGTTGCTGCCAGCACTTTTATCACTGCCAGCTGACCAATTTGGAGAGTGGTTAGATAGTAATAAAAAAGCTTACACAGGTACTGGCTCTTTTTTGTGCAATTCAATGCAGTTTCACTTTCTAAATGAATAATGCCTGTATTTAATATGATTAACATTTGCTTTTAGTTGGAAGCAATTTTAATACTCTGCCTCTGCAGAGTTAAAATAAAGAAGAATTCACTCATGAGTGATAGCTCAAAGCTCTGCAGTGGTTTGAAAATTCACCTATATTTCATATTTTGTAAAGTGTTCCAGGGGCTCTTGAGTCACAAATTCAACTAAAAATTTGTCTTATTTTAATAGGAATGTGGCTTTGCAGCAATTTATACCAGTGTAGGTCTTAACTGTCCCTCTTGCCTGTTGCTGTGCAGTCTTGCCATCCTCCTTGCATCAGCAGTAGAAGTCGTGAAAGCTGTACAGTGAAGTTATTGAAGTAGCTGATATGGTTGAAAAATAGCTTAGCAAAAAAAATAATCTTCAGCTAGATCAACTGTTTCAACTGAGTGAGGTGACCAAATGTGTTGCTAGTGACATGTGTCAGGCCAAGGGGAGGAATAGGAAAATGCGCCTGTCATAGCGGGAGGATTGTGGAGCTGTGGTAGTGCAGAGGTGAGTTGGCATAACCTGCTGTGGGACCTCACAGTATCTGTTCATGCATGCTTCGGTGCTCTTCTGACTTGAGTAATCTATCTCAACTTCCTAAGTCAGGTGAGAAATAACTCAGCAAGGAGTTATTGCTCAGCTTGCTCCACTGTCATTGTTAAGAGGTGAAAGTATCGTCCATGGTTGGCACCAGATGGATGAGAAGGGCAAAGTGGGGAATTTTACAGCGCAGAAAAGTTGAGCTGTCTTGGTTCAGTAGTGGCAAACTGGTAGATCAACTTGGCTATTTGGGGAACCTCATCTTTTATTATCTTTTGCAGTCCTCTTAGAAGCAGGCTGTGGACTTGAGGCTTAAAATCCTGCTCTGGAAAGCAGCAGAAATGTATCAATGAGCAGGTTGTATAGACAAGGACTGTTTTTTTATGAAGTATTTTGTGATGGATCTGTTGTGTTAAGAAAAAAAAAAAAAGTAAACCCAAAACAAACCAAAACCAAAAGACATCCTTTAAGGTCAAAGTAATTTTTTTCCTGCAATCGATGAGTTTTTGCAAGTGCTCAAACCTCAAGATTAAAATCTGGGTAAAGTTATCACTGCTATTGAATTATCATCATTAGTTATATATGTATAAAATATATATAGCATATATATGTAAAATTAAATATCTAGAAAAATAAATATATATTTTTTAAAATGTCATAGCCAGATACAGGTCTGTAAAGCTGTACAGGTCTGTGAGATGATCAGTTTCTTATTGCTTCTGAATAATTCGTTTTCCTGACCACTTACCCAGTGTTGAAAGTATGTTGAGAGAGAGAGTTCTTTGAGTAAAAGTCTCATTCTAAATTGTGTTAGAATAATGAATTTCTTATAAAAATTATCATCCAAATATTGATAGTATCCATCTGCAAACATTATTCTACGTACTTGCCATTTGAATCCTGAATTAAAAAACAAACACATGAACAAAAAAACCACCCCAAACAAACAGGAAAAAAAAAACTTCCAGTGTTTTGTTCTTTGTCTTAATTTTTTTTTACCAACTACTTTGTTCCAATAACCTATTGGAAAAAGTAAAAATAAAATCAGAATACTTCCCCAAACTGGCTGGCTGTGTTGCAGAGCATCCATAAGCAATCCACCCAAGGCCAGCAGAACAGGAAGGTGGGCTGGTGACACCCCAGGTTTAGGCTAGTTTAGCAACACTTGAAGAGCTCGGTGTAGTTCAGAGGTCAGTCAGTCTGACTGCCACTTGATAGAAGTTGTTTACTCAGCACATGTGGAGATCTGGTTCGGCTCCTTGAAATTTGCAGAAAGCAAGTGTGGAGGGGAAAGGGATGGCTGGCAGTATCGCTCTGCCAGCCCAGTGCAGGGAACTGGTGGGGAGGTAGGTCCACGAGTGGGAGTGCAGGGGCAGAGGTTGCCTTTTTGGAGGTAGGGATGCTGTTCCTTTCAGCAGCAGTTAGCTTTCACGTTGGTTTTGGTTGCTAAAACTGAACCCTGAGCTTTAATGATAGCTACTGGTGAGTTACGCTGCCATGTAAGGACAGAGTTTCTGCTGAGTTTGTGGTGTGCCAGCTTCTGGCTTCCTGCAGTACCTGCAGCAATAACCAGACAGAGGTTTGCAACTGGTTTCTCTTAAAGAAATAGATAAGCGAGACATGGTACTAACTATGCTGTAGCTTTTTACTTAAGAATGTACTTGCCTCAGTTCTACTTTTCCTTCTTCTGTTCTGCTTGGATTAAAGTAAGTTTAGTGAGATGTTGTGACAGTCGTGGACATTAAGACATTACAGCCTCAAAAGCATCTGTTGCAGTCAGCTGTGTAACAGCCATATTTATATGTTTTAACTAAACTTTTCATTTCCCCCTGTGTGAATGAATGTGAGGTCTAAGTTGCACAAAATTCAGTAGTCTCTTTATGGGAGTGCAGAGTGTGGGGGAATTCTGCAAGGAATAGACACCCATATTTTCTACTAGAATGGCTTAAATTGTTATGTGGCATTCCTAATTGTAATCTGTCTGAGATGGAAATGCTAAATTTAGACCAGAAGTCCTGTAGACTAGCATGGCCTATGTAAACAAGCTAAATATTCAGTTCATACTTTTCCCTCACCAAAAGAAGTGTCACAATTAAGCAAGAGAAAAAATAGAAGTGTGGCCCAATGGATCTAAAAGCATTTGGAGAGTGATGAAACAACAGATTCATTTTTTTTCCCTCTGTTTTATTCACAGTAGTGTAAAGAGGTGCTTGTAATAATGAAAACCCTGAAATATTTGTTATGGAAAAATGCCTACTGATAACAGTGAGTTTTGGTACAGTGGAAATTGTTGCAAATTATTGTAGACTATGTGCTTTGAGTTATTAAGGCTGCAGTGGACATTAACTGGGGGAAACTTCTGTTGGCAAGAGTATGGAAAACGCATATTTTTTACAGTCATGGTTTTAAAGGGCAAAAAAATTAGTTGCCTTGGTTGCTAACACTTACATGTTCCCATTATATATTTGTCCTTAAAGAGGAAGCTTTCAAGGTACACACGTATAGAAGCTACTGCAGATACAGAAAACAGTGGTTTTAGCCACAGTATCGGTACTGTGGGCTTGGTATGTTGGCTGTTTAGCCTAAGAGAGGTGCCATCTTTGTGGTATGCTAGCATAAGCAACATATGAATAGGCTTTATTATTTTGTCCTTGCTAAAAATTCAAGGAGCTTCATGATGTCCCAGTAGGAATCCCAGCTTTCTGTGCACAGGATGCACAAACATAGGATTTCTAAGTGAAAGAGAGGAGTGTAGCTGTGTGGTGGTGGGACATTGTCTGGTTTTCCTGTTCCGTTCTTTTGTAAGCACAACAGTTTGAGAGGTGTAGGATAGCAAGAAGTAGTTTCAAACTGGCTCTTCAGAAAAAGATGCAAATGTTTTAGTTGAAACTAGTTGTAAGCTATCAGTAGTAAACAGTGAAAGGAGATTGTTGGTGTTTTAGTTAGATGTAGCTGCAGGCCTCTACCTGCTCCACTTGAGAATATGCAGAGTTGTATTTCTCTCCAAGTTTAGTGTTGGGCATTAAGCACAATATACCTGTTCGTTAATCTAGTTTTCTGAAATACAGTTGTAAGGATTTACCCTATAAATTACAGACTGTGGATAATTGCCTGTTAAAAGCATCTTACATGGAAAAAATAATATTTTCATGAAAAAGAGCGCCTCACTCAGCTCTTAAATGCTTTCCTGTATGTGGTGATCACCATACAGAGGTTGTTTTTTCACATGAGCTATGTCCAAGTACTACTTGCCTTTCAAGCATTAAGATGCTTTCCAAAGCAATTCCTAACCTGTGAAACCTGGGCTTCAAATTTTTATTCAACGGGTCAAGAACACATTATGCAAAAGCCTCTTTGTCCACATTAGGACCAAGATAGGGACAAGAATAGTTAATATATCTAAGTCTTTTTCTTAATTTAGTAATTATTGGTGGTATGGCAGTATGAAGGATGTCTAGTCATAAATTACAAACATGTGCCTAGCGGTGTGTACATACCTTATTTGCAGAGAGGTTTCTATTTAAATAGTGGGGCTGACTAACCAATATGAGTCCTGCCCTCACCACAGTGCTCTCCAAAAGACATTAGAACAAAGGGAAGGGGTCAAGGTTGCACTTGGGGTTTGCTGCCTTGACAAATGAAGGCTCTCTGTTAGTGGCCGAATCTTCATGTTCCTGAGTGTCTTTTTTCATTCTTCTACTTTATATAATAGTTGCAAGCATGAAATCTGGACTTCTGTGACTCCTTAAGTAGGAATATATTACAAAAAGACAAATTGATAGTGCTGCTAGAGCCTACTTATTCTTCACAATTACTGGGCAGCTTGGTTGGTTTGTGATAAATATTATTTAGGTTTTCAGCTGATTGCAGGAGTGTGTTATTAAGTGAAATTTTCAATGGATTTTGCTAATGCAAACATGATTAAAAATACAGTATCAAGAAACAAAGCATGATTTGTAATCTGTCCTGACTAAACATGTTTGCTATGTTCCATGGAAGTCTTTTGGTAGGTATCCCCTTGCTTACTAGAAGCTCCTTTGCTGTCTTTAGGTGCATGTTGGAGGATAAGAATTCACTTTGACTTCTTCAAATCTATAGAGAAGTCCATATAGTTCAGATAGGCCAAGTCTGCAATTAAACAGTGTTTTCAGCTCAATATGCAATAATTGGAGTAATCATGCATGATACAAGATGTTTACAGCTGAGGCTGTCCTGCGTCTGAGTGTGAACAAACACTTTCCTTCACTTTCCTACAGGTTAGGGCGTTTGGTGAGAAAGAGATAAAGCTCATACTCCAGGTCATGTTCCCAAGACTTTCTTTGCTTTTATCCATTGACAGTATGCTGTAAAATCTGTCTATATATGCTGGAACCTCACTTTATTCTACCTCCTACCATCCAAGTGCTTCAGTATATAAAGCTTTGACTTGTTTATCAGCTTGTTTTATGTCTCCATGCCTTTCATTATTGGCTGCATAGCAGCTTTGCTTTTATAAGAGCTGTGGAGAGTGCTTTTAGTAGTATATCCTGTAGGATGATAGAACATTCCTAGGAAATGTGAATTCAAACCCTTTGGGACAGAGGCCCATTATCTTACTTCCCAAGTATGCCCCACTGCTGTAAAATATCTGAGAACCTTGACCACCTTCTGTCCTGCGAGCTGTATCACAACTGGATCTACTACATTTTATCTTTCACAAGGAGGAGGGATGTTAAATATCAGAAAACTAACATCTGTAGTTGTTCTGAAATCAGTACCTCTTTGTTTTTTTATATTCAGAGCACATTTTATGTGCTCTATCAAGAAAGATCACCTTTCCCACCTCCTTCCCTGCAGCCAAGCACCTAACTTGAGTGGGTTTGTTTCCACTCAGTAATTCAAATCAAGACCAAAAAATGCTTTCCAGAAAAATCCCTAATTGCTTTTTGTTTCATTATGTAAAATTGTCAATAAATTGAGGGCTCCTGTGAAACCCAAGAACAAATATCAATGAATCCTATATAAAGGAATCAATCATATGATCAAACCAATGAGTGCTTGTAAAGTTTGAGCTTCTCTCTTGAAGCAGATGTGACCCATATAAACTAAAAAACACCTTGTACTTTGGGGACAGAAGACAATACCATGAATAGCCTTCCAGATCTGCTCTCATGAGTTATAGCCTCAGCCTGCTGGTACTTGTGCATGAGCATTTTCATGTGTTCAGCTGAAGAGGTGATGCAATGCAGGTGCCCATGTTAGGGTTTCAATAGTGGTTTCAGACCCACAAGTCTATTTTAAAATCTAGTCCTTATTGATTTCACACACACACACTCCCTTTGAATCCAGGACTTTATGGTGAATTTTAAGCAACTTGTTCTCTTGAGAAATTGTTTAGAGATGTAAGTGTGAATAAACTGCAGGTAGTAATGCTGTGTAACTGAGAGTCTTGGCAAACCAGTTGTGTTACAGTGTATGTTTGCCTTACTAAGCATAGGAGAGAGGCACAGTACTTTCCATGCAGCATTTGAAGAATTGTGATATGTTTCCCTGTGGTTCTGGCATGCAGAAATGTGTATTCCCATCTTTTCTAGGCCTCCCAGCCCTGCCAGGGCTCTTCTGAACTAACCAGTGGCATACACTATTGTGGCATATAACCTCAGATAACTGTACTGGAGGAACTGGTCTCCCTAACCTACACAGAAAGTCTGTTTCCTGTAGTTTTTAACTCTTGGTAATGAAGGATTTAAACCCTAACTTATTTATTATGTATTATTTTAACATATGGTGTCCTACTGAAACAGTAGGTTATGGAAGTGCTTATCCACGAGTGTTTGGTGACTGTGGTTGTTGTATTCTGTTAGCTTAGATGTAACTGGCAGAGATAAATGAAATCCAGTGTGAAATGCTGTCGATTCTTTTATCCTGTAGTGTCACAGTAGCTGAAGTGGTTATGCCTTGAACCTTTTTCAGAGCAACTTGAGTATGCAGTCTTGATGTATTAGCTGTTTCAGTGCTAAAGAATTTATTTTTCACTGTAATCTGGGTGATGTCCCATTCTTTCCACATTACTGCAAGTAGTTCTAAAACTGCTCCATTACTATCTGCAAGATTGCCAGGGAGAGAAAGGACATTGTGGTGTTGATAAACCATGCTGTTGGTAGCCTGGTGGATGGATAGACTGTTGAAGGCAGGTTTTCTTCTGGCATTTCCATTTGGATCAGGGTGCTGAAAAATCCTGCTCTTGAGACTTTACTTTTGTTGTCCATGTTGACTGTTTCCATCAAATTCATTTCTTCTACATGGGGATACTCCACTACCTCATCTCTGGCGGTGCAAGGTCAGGAGCTGGGTGCCTCTGTGATGGGCAGTCATCACAGGGCTGGTCTGCATCCAGGGAGGAAAGTTTTGCAGGATGAGTTAAGGTTTTGGTTCTTCAATCAAAATTTCTTGCTTTTCAATTTTCAGTATTTACCCTAAACCTCTTCCAGAAGAGTGCATGACATAATTTTTTGGTCTGGTGGTCCTGGAATTCACTGTCCATGCAGTGTACTCCAACTATATTTAAGTACTGCAGTACCTTTTACATTGATTAAGTAAATAAAATAGCTGTTAAAGTCACAAATTAAGAATTACCTACTTAAGATTTGTTGAAAAATCAACACCATGAGGTTGGAAGTTTTAATCAAAACTAACTCCTTGGTGTGATACATTTTGATTTCTGTACCTGTGCTTTTCTGAGCAATAGATTTCTCCAAAGACAGAGAAGCAAGTTATCGTTTTACCGCTCTCTCTTATAGTGAGTTGCTGCTCTGCAGTGAGTTGTTGAACGTGCAGACATACTTAGAATTGTTGCTTGCCCAGGCAAATTTGAGTTAGTGGTTACCAGCGTCTGTTGTGGGAGTTCTAGCCTTCAGGAGTGCTTACAGAGATGTGGGTCATTGCTGGAGGTCTGTAGTGTCTGTGTAATTGCTCTCTTATGTCACTTGGATTGTTTGGTTTCTCCAGTTAAGAAAATCACTGTGTCCTTTTTTCATGTGTTTGTTTTTTTTTTTTTCAGAAATGTGAATATGGTTCATATTGTCAATTCATAAAATCCACGTTGAAAAGTGTGGCCATTAGCTAAAGCCAGTAAACCACCTGGAGTGAGGGCAGAAGGAACTTTTTAGCAGGGTAGCCATCAAGTCCTGAAACAGGCATCTCCAGAGACTATTTAATTCTGCTTATTTTAGAAACTTGTCTCTTCCTGCTCTTTTAATAACCAGATCCTTGATGACTGGGGGTTGGGGCTGACTGTGTGGCCAGTGCAGCCCAGCATATAGCCATGGCCTGGGGCTGAGAAGCATCATCCTTTGCTTTTTTTCCTCCCACTTCTCTTTTTCCCCATCCTCATCTCACCACCTCTGCCGTGCCAGGGCAAGCACTTCTGTACCCAGATGGCTGAAACTAGCAGCTTGCTTTGTTTGAATCTCTCTCCAGTGCTTCTAATGCTAGCACTGGTCAGAAAGGAAAGCAGTAAAGGTAATCAACCAGGAGGTTTATTAGCAAGGGTGAATAATCAACAAGGAGGACGAGGCAGCTCTCAACTGACTTTCCATCTTTACACAAGAGGAAGGTGGCTGTAAATATAATCTGAGCTGTGGGAGGGATCAGTTCCATACAGCATTTCTGAATCAGACTTTAAACCTATGAAAACACAGCTGATATAAAGAGGTGTCAGTCTGCGGGATGCACAACCACTGGTCCAAAAGTGTGAGTTGCTTATTCATTTCCAGGTTTATAAGTGTAGTTAAGAGTGGTGTATGCAGATGTGAATAAGTGTACTGTCTGGTTACTGTCCCCAGAAAGTGGCTTTTGCTCAACTCCTGAGCTCTTGGTAAACGTTTTCCCCGTGGTTAAGAGAGTGGTTAAGTATTTTAATAGAAAGCTTTGCAGCGAGGCATACTTCAGTATGCAGTGGAAACAGATGCCTTGTAGTGTTTTCTTTTGCTTGGCATTGGCCTAATAAGTGCTGAAGGAGCACTGGGTCAGATGAGGAGCCACTCAGCTGAGTGGAGTAACACTGCAGCAGCCCAACGGCTTGTTATTGATCCTTTGACATCCGTATAAATTGTGGCCAGCATCAGGGAGGAGTGGTGAAAGGAGAGCAGCACCACCATCAATACCTAATTTCAAAGGAATTAATGTTTCTATAACTCTCACTCTTTTTTCTTGATCCCATTTGCCTAGTTAATTTTCTGCACAGATGCTGTTTCTGTTCTAATAAATAAATTTTAAACACTACAAAAGGCTTTAGTGCTGCAGGGTAGTAAACTTAATTTCTGAATGTCTTGATGATTAGCAGAATACAGAAGTGCTAAATATTTGATTTACAAATTCAAAATTAGTCTCACTAAAATAATCCTTCCTTTTTCCTGTTGTCACTTGATGAGTCTCATTTAAAATTAGAAGCTCCAGAGATTTCCATCATAACTGGTTTTACAAAGAAAAATTGTCTTCAAGCTTTGCTATTTGTGGAGACAGTTAGCAAAAAAACTTGGAAAGCAGTGAGTCCAAGCTTTCAAGGTTATGTCCGTGTTTTTCTTCCTAAAATATTTAACAAAAATAGACTAATAGACTACGGTTCACAAATGTGCAGAAGTAACTTTAAAATCTGTTTTTCAACAGCACACCATTTGCAGCCTTTTAAAAAGGATCCAACTGGTGATATAGTTGTTAGAGAGATTTCAGTTCTTGGCAAGCTTACCTTTTGTAAGCTTTGAGCTGCTTTTTTTTGTGGGAGGGAAGGATTCATGGAGGGGAGAAATTCTCTTTTTCAAGGATTCTGGAATGTTTTATAACGATTTAGTTAAAAACAAGGACAAATATAATAGAAAATATGTAAATATTGCAAAAAAAAAAATCATTTGTTTCTTGTAACAATGGGTTCTTTTCTGTTCCTGTCATCTGTGGTTGAATACTGACATGGAGCTTAGTTCCAATTCCACCAAAGGCTTCATGTGGCTGTTCAGTGTAGTTAGGCGTTATTTATTTTGGTTTATTCCCTTAACAGAAAAATCTGCAACAGGGCCATGCATGGTAGTAACCAGTGACTTAACAGTAGAATCAATTTGCGGCTTTGTCAGTTTAGTGTGACCAAGTTGCTGCAGTGGCCAGAAGTTTCGGAGGCTAAGCATGTGCAACACTTTCCTTGCATTAAAGAACAATCAAAATTGAATCCAAATGAGCAAATCTTTACTTGAGTTTTGGAAAAACTCAGCAGATGGAGAAGCTATTAAGCAGTGGAGGTAAAGGAAGCAAGGTCGCATGTGTTGGGAGGGTAGGCGTTTTGCCTGGGAGAGGCATTGCCTTATCCATATATGGAAGAGGACATTTTCCTTGTTAACTTTACAGAGAATCTGTGCCCAGAACTATATTCATCATGCGGATGCACTTCCACGGAACGTTTCTCTTCCAAATGGTCCTAGTCATAGTTGTAGCACTGTGTCACATCTTTGCTGACTTATTTATGTAGTCTGCATGGGCTTGCTGTGCATCTGCTGCAAGTCTGCCCTAAAAAGGTGAACTGTTTATAATTTTCTGGTTTTGGCTAACAGAAAAGAGAGTACTAAACTGATGACAGCAGCTTAGTTTTTTTCTTACTGAAAGGCCCACCCAGTTCGGGGCTGTGCTTAAAGCGAAACTGCTTCTTGAGTAACAAAATACTTTAACATTTGAGGGTGGTGAGGTTTGCTAAACATCAAACATACCTAACTTAAAACCAGGAAAGAAGGACCTAAAAGCTGAGTGACCTGTTAAGGCTTTCCTCTCCAAGCTCTTAGCCTGATAGGTGTGCTCCTACACCACGTAACCACTCTCATTCCCTAACCTTGATTTAGTCCTTTCATCAGTCTTCCAGTTGTTCCTCCCATGTGTTGGGTCACAGTTCCCTTCTGATCAGGGTTTGGGGTTGCACAGTTTTGATTTGGGCAATCACTAATAGAGAGGAGAGTGTTCATGAAAGAGAGTTTTTGTGAATGAAAGAATGATCACCTCTGCAGTGATGGGCAGAGGGAAAAATCAGAATTAGATGTAGAATCATAGAGTGATTTGGGTTTGAAGGGACCACTTCTAAATCCCCTGCCATGGGCAGGGACACCTTCCCCTAAATCAGGCTACTCAAAGCCTCATCCAGCCCGGCCTTGAATACCTCCAGGGATGGATATGTGCAATAAGTAATGCTAAAAAGTAAGGTATAATTCATGCATAATTTTTTTTTTTTTAATAAGTAATTTCTTATGTGCATATGCATAACATAGCAAAGTCACTCTGCAGCAAATTCTCTTTAATTCTCCTGTGTCTGAACTGCTCTGGCTACAGTACTCACTGAAGAGAAGAGTGGGTCAAAATGATTTATCAGAGCAATATGAGCCATTTAATACTCTTGTTGGATACAATTTGTTAGCAAAGGGTTGGCTTCTGATTGAAGCCTTCCCCACCAGATTTTAGAGCAGTTGTCCTTTCTCTGTTAGGTCTGGCTGGCTCTGCAAAGTAACGGTAATGAATGACCTAAATCAGTGTGGGAAAACCAAAGCTCAGCTGTTGTGCTGATTTAAGCATTGCTCACAATTTATATGGATAATACTACATCTTCTAGAATATGACAGGGTCATTATAAAAGACTGTGCCAAATTCACTTTTCCTTGGCTGTATTGCATGATATTTTTTAGACCAAAAAGATATTAAGATTATTGATGTTTCCAGGATGACTGGCAAGGTTTTAATTAGCAATGGCATTTTAGGATGACCAAGGAAACTGGCAGCCACAGTCTGAGTGAATGCTTACAATAAATAAAAGAGAAATGGAATTTAAGATAATACCAGAATTTCAAAGATGTGACAGCTGAACCTGGCTGATGCCCTGCTATTAGGATAGAAGAAAATTTAGGTAAGAATGTTCTATTTGAAACCTATTTTTAGAACGTAATCCTAGCTTTGGAATACTGAGTGACATCACAGCAGTAGTTAGGGAAAATGACAAGTCAGTAACCCTAAATTGCGGTTTGTAAGTATACGAATCTTGTCTCATAAAGCATATAGATTATATAGATTGTATGTATTTTTCCTGCCAAGCTTTCATTAAGATTTGTGGCACTGAACAAACAGTAGAGTGTCTTATCTTCAGTACGGGTGGTACCCATTAATTTTCTGTGGTCTAAAGAAGGAAGAAAGGGGCTGAGTTTATATCAAGGATGCTTTATGTTGCATATTATGAGAGTAGAGTTCTAGTTTGGAGTATAAGGTGCAAAGTTAGGCTGTAAAATGTCCTTTTAAGCTTTCAAGGAAAATGTTTTGGAAAGGGCCTTGACATTTATCTTAAAACAGAGACTTGAACAGAGAAGCTCCATTTCTGTCTTGTGTTTCTGTAGTAGCTTTGTTTAATTGGCTCTCTCTGATAACATTCAAAGCATATTTTATTAAAATAAGTTAATAGATTCATTTGGGTTATTTCCCACCCACTACCCCTGACTGAACAGCGTTTCCAAATTTCTCATCACTTGCTGGTTTACCTATCATAAGAGTGTTTCAAAATCATTTAAGAAGCTACCCTTTTTGATGCCTACTTGTGTGGTTGTATCAAGCTGGTAAAACTCAGATAATTTATTTTGCATCTGCACCATGTTCCTTGTCTCCTCTAAAACACAGCTTAACACATGCAAGATAGATGCAACTATTTTTTTGTTTACTTATTGCGACAAATGACACAATTTGGTCTTTGGTTTCTGTATTTCAGACTAAATTAAAATTGCTTACATGGAGTAGTGTCTTCTGTTGCTTGATATGGAATGGATTTGCTCAGCAAGGTAAGTAATTTGATTTCATAGCAGTAGTTTAATGTTACCTTAAAACTATGTATACTTAGCAGTTATTTATGTAGATAAATACATCACTCTTACACCAGTGTCAATGTCACTCATATCTCATGCTCTTAACCTCTTTGCAGTTAGAACTTAGTTTACAAAGCCAGAATGAAACAAACTAAAGTTCTGTAGTTGCCAGCACATTTTTGTAAATGAAGTGACCAGTCTGTGTTCTTTGCTAGGTGGAAGTGACTGCATAAAAGCTAATGCAAAATCATGTGGTGAATGTATACAAGCAGGACCAAACTGTGGTTGGTGTAAAAAAGATGTAAGTGTTGCAAAATTCATTTTATTGTTTGTCTTTTTCCATTGGTGTCAAATTTTAGTAAATACTTTAAATGTATGGAAATGTCTATTTTCATTAATAATAGTTTCCTGTTGCTCTTCAATTTGATACTTATTTGTGCTTAAAAATTCAGAGCCTATGATTTTCCTGATGTCCTGCTTTGAGTAGAGTTCGTTTTCATAATGTGTTTACTTCTCCTTTTCTAAATGTTAAGTGTATACAGACCATAGAGGCTGTCTTCTAGCTGTTAATAATCATTCCAGCGTGGAATCTGTCTGGATATGCTTAATTATATTCTTCCACTGGAGCAAGAGGTAATTTTTGACAGACATAGGTGGAGTAGGGGAAGAGATTGGAAATGTTCTTTTATAAAAGAAAGATGTTCAAATTTTAGTTTTCTGTTGTTAGTAAATTTGAGAGGTTGGAGATTTGGTTTGTGTGGGTGGATTGTTTGTTTCAGTATGAAATATAAAAAGAGTACTTTCTTTAAAAAATTGAATTCATGAAATACAAGATGTAAGAGAATCTTAAATTGTGCAACTTACCCAGTGTAAGTGTTATCTTCAGGTTTGAAACAACAGAAAATGCTTTCTACAGCTCTTCTTCAGTTTGTTAATGAAAACTGGGAAATTTTCCTGTTTCTTGATAGAAGATGATAATCTATATTTATTTCCATATATTACCTGCTTCCTATCTCCGAAAACAGCTTCTAAACTTTAAACATTTAAATAAACTGAGTAACTTTAAAATTTGGCCTTGAGCTGTCAGATTCATTGTAGGTTCTAGTCATCAAGAATGAACAAGGTTTAATATATATTTATTTATATGCATTTATGGGGGGCCAGGGGAGAGATCAGAGTTACAAGTTTCTCAGTTAGAGTCCTTATTTATTCATAATTGAGGTTAGAGCCTTTTTTAGGTTTGATATTATGGTAACTTCTTGCTCTGAACAAAGTTATGTATTTGTTTTGCTTATGCATCTTACTTTCTGATTGAATTTCTCCAAAATAAGACTCATTGTCTGTCTTTCCCCTGCTCTGTCAGCATATTGCCATTGTTTTGTTGTGGAGGATCAGGGCACGCTTACGTAATCTTTAATTAAAGCCTAAGTTAAAAAGGAAGATAGTTTTCAAGTGGGCAGTACAAATAGGTTCACTTTATTGATAGCTGTGTGAAGATGAGAGCTTTTTCCATCTGCTGTCATTTCTAGAGCAGCCAATGTAAAAGGATGTCCTGCTTGTGTCAAATGTGACTTTAGTCATATTTCTTTTATCTTGCTTGCATTTTATACCCAGGCCAGTACAAGAACATGCAAAATCCTGGGCTAAGTAGTAGTCACCAATTTATTGAGTGCAATTTAACGTATTTCAGGACTGTGTGTTTTATTACTGAACTTAAAAAACAGAGTCACTGTAAAAAGTGTTATTGTGGGTAGAGTATAACACATTGCAGGTAGCTGTACATTTAATACTCTTTTGCCTGTGTTTTTTAGGACTTTTTGCAAGAAGGCGAACCGACATCTGCTCGATGCGATGACTTGGCAGCACTGAAGAGTAAAGGCTGTCCCATGGAAGATATAGAAAATCCCAGAGGCAGCAAACTTGTGCTCGAAGACAGAGAAGTAACGAATCGTAAGATAGGTGCTGCAGAGAAGCTGAAACCAGAGGCCATTACACAGATCCAACCACAAAAATTGGTACTGAAATTAAGAGTCGGTAAGGACGGTTTCATTTGGGTCTTCAGATGATTTTTCTGTCAGCACTAGATCTGCTTTTTGTTTTGTTCTGAATGTGTAACCACTTTGTTATAGAAATGACTACTGTTCAGATAACTTGAATGACAGCAGGTACCATTCAGGTCAGCCCCAAGTATTTAGATACTCCAAATACTATTTGATTTTTATGGAAGGTTAGATAAAATATTTTATCACTTTTTCCCAGTATAACTTCTGAGTAAATAGATACAGCATGGGTTGATAGATATATCAAAGGTAAAAATTATAGTGTGACTTCTTAAATGAAAGCAGAGGAACCTGCAAAAGAAATTACAAGAGCATTACCTTTTCCCTGAAGTACTGCTCTCACTTAGAGCGTGCATGTCTGAACTGAATGGTTTTGTAGTTATGCACCAAGATTTTTGGACCACTATAGAAAATACTTAATTTCCAGAGGCTAAAGATTTGGCCACAGGATTACTGTCATGAGAACAAATTAGTTATGTACCATTTCCATACCTAAAAGAGAATTTTATTTTATTCAAATGAGGGGAAAAACCAGGGCTAGTCACTTACACCGTACTTGAGCATAATGGGGATTGTGCTTAAGGAGAGTTCCTAGGTACTGCAGATGCATTCAGTAACTGCCTTGTATGGGCCTGGAATAAGAGACTACGCTCAGGGTCAACTGCTTGGTGGTGGTTGCATTAATGAATGCAAGATGATCTGAAGAAGCTTAGCACAGTAAGGAGAGGGAAGGAAAGGAAAAGAATTAAAATTATTTTGCAACTTCAGCATTGCCTCTATTTATTTCTAATGTGAACCTTTCAGCTTCAAACCAAATTATTGTCCATCTGGTCAACACAGGTTTGTTCAGCAGAACATATGAGGGACCTGGGCAACCAGAACCTTACTACTCAAAAGTTTATTACTCTGTTTATAAGCACTTCTCTTGGTCACAGGTTCTCTGATAAGGGACTGTGTGCTTGTAGAGGGGATATTTGCTTTCTGTGCAGGCTCTGTTAAACAGTAGCTAAGGAAAATCTAAAGCTTTTAGCTTATTTTTTTTTCTGGAAGCCACACTGCCTAGCTGCATGATCCACATGATGTTCATTTTGCTCATCAATGGCTTTCCCAGTTTGCTGACTTTTTCCTCATACTAAGGAAACATTTGGTAATTATCAATCAGACTTAAGCAACAGAAATATCACCATTTAGCTTCAGTGTCTGAGGGAGGTGGGGGAAAAGTTCTATTCCTTGTTTCATATACAGTAGGCAAAAGAATACTTTCCCATTTTATGGGGTGGGTAATTATTCTACAGTGTCCTTCAACATCAGAGTGAGACTATGTGCTACCAAGAACTTCATGTTTACAGTGGTAAAAATAGTAACTTGTCATTAACTCACTGCCTTTTCTGTGCTTTCAGCCTGTATTTAATGTAAAGTATATTGAAATATTCTATCCAGAAGTGATTTTTCTTTTATAAACATATGTAAACAATGGGTTATTTTAAACCAAACACTGAGAATTTTTGGAATCATCTTGTATGCATATAAATACAGAAAATTTGTGCTATTAGGTCTTACAGGAACCTTATTAGAATTGAAATTATTAAGATTTGAAATTGCAACAACAGAGGCTTGATTTTGTCAGTCCAGTATTTTCTATGGGGAGATAAAATACCTTAGAAGTATTAAGTTGGACAGCTAAAAGAAATACTTATTGAATTTTTTCTCATTGTGATTTGATATTAAGTTTTTCAGTTAACAGGAGAAAAAAAAATCACTCACCTTTAGTCCAAACCTGTGTCAGTGTTTCAAAAAAAGCTTAAAAAGCCTTTTTTTTCTTGTCAGTGCAGTGGTGGAATTTCTCATGGTTTGTTTGTTGTTTATCTCTGAAACAGGGGAACCCCAAACATTTTCATTAAAATTTAAGAGAGCTGAAGACTACCCCATTGACCTTTATTATCTTATGGACCTCTCCTATTCTATGAAAGATGATTTGGAGAATGTGAAAAGTCTTGGAACAGCTCTGATGTTAGAAATGGAAAAAATAACTTCAGACTTTCGAATTGGTAAGAAAGATTTGCTTATTCTAAAAAAAATAATAAATTTGCAATATTATGGCAGATATTCTAATGTATGGAACCTATTGAGGAATGTAAGAATGCTTGGTGTTGAAGGAGAAAGTGGAATGTTAACAAGTATGAGAGCAATTTCTGATGTCAATTCAGTTATAGTACATTTGCATATTATTGTATCAAGATATAAGTAAGAGAATTCTATTCTTCAACTTACATGGGTTTTATTGTTCTGTCTTAGGCTTTGGCTCCTTTGTGGAGAAAACTGTAATGCCATATATCAGTACAACACCAGCCAAGCTCAGAAATCCTTGTACAGGTGACCAGAACTGTACAAGTCCATTTAGCTATAAAAATGTGCTCAGCCTTACCAGTGAAGGAAATAAATTCAATGAACTTGTAGGTAAACAGCACATTTCTGGGAATTTAGATTCTCCTGAAGGTGGATTTGATGCAATAATGCAGGTTGCAGTTTGTGGGGTAAGTGTGCATTGGTTTTCTTTACTATTACTGTTTGAATACAGCCTTAATGCTTTATGATGGTTGAGGTTTGAACGTGTCATCTTGTGCTAGCAAAACAAGGTAGATGAGGCAGACTGCAGGGATACTTTTCTCTTTTGTAGAGACCTCTAGTGAGCAAAATAAACTGATCGGCACTTTCACATTTCCCAGAGGTTGAGTTCATAGCAGATTGATCTATTCCAAAGACAGTGTTTTTAAGGGCTGGTGTAAAAGAAGAGTCTGATTCTGCTCACAAGTGTATGAAATCCTGAATAAGCAGCTATTCCCAGATTATTTCAAAGCTTTATACAAGAAGGATGTTTAGGCTATGGAGCATGTCCAGAGAAGAGAACTTTCTGAAGTAATCCAGAGTCTTACTTTAAAAGTGCAGTGTCAATCATAAGCCTTCTGGGTTTTCTGTTGTTTTTATTTTTTGTTGTATTTATGTGATCTTTTAGTATGACCGTCTCTCCTTAATCTTTAAAAAATAGGAAAGGATGGGTTACAGAATTAGGTGCTGCAGTTGTGGGTTAACAGTACAGCAGCTCGTGGTACAGCAACAACATGCAGTCCTCTCGCAACATCTGTGTTGAGTACGAATCTGGAATAGATTGGCAAAGCCCAGTGATTCTTCAGAGCCCAACACTGGGCAAACCATTATCTTCCAGTTCAAAGTTGGAGCAGTTCTCTGCACACTGACATTGTCCTCTGTGCTTGTGCTGTGTGGTAGAGTCATAATGACATAGAAGTGGACTCAGGAGCATTGCAGAGCTGGACTGATAGACTTTTATTTCTAAAACGCTATTGCTCTTCAGGTACTCTAGTGAGAACTGAACAGACCAACGTGCATCTCAAAGGTGCATCTCAAAGACAATGTTTCTTGCCTCTGGTAGAAGTCCTACAGCCCGTGTTTCAGAGCAGGCATTTAATTAAATGCAAATGCATTTAAGGTTTGAGTGAATTATGTGATTTCCAGGGTGACACTTTGCAGTATGACTTCTCCCTAAGTCTGTCTAGTTTTTCATGCATTTGTCTCTCAAGTATTGGTCCCTATTGCTATAAAATAAAGTGGTGCAGAATACAAAAAATCCATTTGTTTTGTTTCCCAAGGAACAAATTGGCTGGAGAAATGTTACGAGACTATTAGTGTTTTCCACGGATGCTGGATTTCACTTTGCAGGAGATGGTAAACTTGGTGGAATTGTTTTACCAAATGATGGGAAATGTCATCTGGAAAATAATATGTACACAATGAGCCACTATTATGTAAGTCTTTATATCATTTTCTACTAGAATTAATATTTTGTGATGCTTAATATGAAAAGACCCATTAGGTCATCTAGTCGATTTTCAGACCACTATGTCTTTTGAACTTTATCCATTTACCTCTTTATTACATCAAGTGAGTGTAGCCTGACTAAAGCAAATGTACAAGAATTCATCCAGTCTTGATTGGAAAATTTCAAGAAATAGCAGCTTTCACACCAATTTATGGTGCTGTATTTTAACCTTTTTAAAAATTAATATTCCCATTTATCCACTGGAAAGTTGTGGTGGCTCTGTCCTGTTAGTGTATCATTTCATTAGTCTGTTTTCATAAGGATTTTACTGCTGTAAAAGGTAATGTAAAATAGAGTGTGATGTAAGTTGATGAAAACATGCTTAACGACACTGAATCACAGAATCAGAATCACAGAATCACAGAATAACCAGGTTGGAAGAGACCCACTGGATCGTCGAGTCCAACCATTCCCACCAATCACTAAATCACGCTCCTAAGTACCTCATCCACCCTCACCTTAAACACCTCCAGGGAAGGCAAGTCAACCACCTCACTCGGCAGCCTGTTCCAATGCCTAAGGACCCTTTCTGTGAAGAATTTTTTCCTTATCTCAAGCCTGAATCTCCCCTGGTGGAGCTTGAGGCCATTCCTTCTCGTACTGTCCCCTGTCACTTGGCAGAAGAGGCCAGCTCCCTCCTCTCCACAACCTCCCTTCAGGTAGTTGTAGAGAGTAATAAGGTCTCCCCTCAGCCTCCTCTTCTCCAGGCTAAACAACCCCAGCTCTCTCAGTCGCTCCTCATAAGATTTGTTCTCCAGCCCCTTCACCAGCTTTGTTGCTCTTCTCTGGACTCGCTCCAGAGCCACAACATCCTTCTTGTGGTGAGGGGCCCAGAACTGAACACAGTACTCGAGGTGCGGTCTCACCAGTGCCGAATACAGAGGGAGAATAACCTCCCTGGACTTGCTGGTCATGCCATTTCTGATACAGGCCAAGATGCCATTGGCCTTCTTGGCCACCTGGGCACACTGCTGGCTCATGTTCAGTCAGCTGTCAACCAGCACCCCCAGGTCCTTCTCCTCCTGGCAGCTTTCCAGCCAGGCTTCTCCTAGTCTGTAGCTCTGCTTAGGGTTGTTGTGTCCCAAGTGCAGGACCCGGCATTTGGCCTTGTTAAACCTCATGCCGTTGGTCTCAGCCCAGCAGTCCAGCCTGTTCAGGTCCCTTTGCAGAGCCTCCCTACCCTCCAGCAGATCCACACTTCCACCCAGCTTGGTGTCATCTGCAAACTTGCTAAGGGAGGACTCAATGCCTTCATCCAGGTTGTTGATAAAGACATTAAACAGGACTGGACCTAGGACTGAGCCCTGGGGAACCCCACTTGTCACTGGCCTCCAGCTGGATTTAACTCCTTTTACCACCACCCTCTGGGCCCGGTCATTCAACCAGTTTTTCACCCAGGAGAGTGTGCGCCCATCCAGGCCAGAGGCCGACAGTTTCCGAAGCAGAATGCTATGAGAAACTGTATCAAAGGCTTTACTAAAGTCCAGGAGGACCACATCCACAGCCTTTCCCTCGTCCAAGAGTCTAGTCACTCAGTCATAGAAGGTGATCAGATTACTCTGGCAAGACCTGCCTTTCATGAACCCGTGTTGACTGGGCCTGATCACCCGGTTCTCTTGCAAGTGCTTCTTGATAGCACGCAAGATCACCCGCTCCATGACTTTCCCCGGTACCGAGGTCAGACTGACAGGCCTGTAGTTCCCCGGATCCTCCCTGCGCCCCTTCTTATAGATGGGCACGACATCAGCCAGCCTCCAGTCCAGCGGAACCTCCGCAGTCATCCAGGACTGTTGGAAGATGATGGAAAGGGGTTTGGCCAACACATCCACCAGTTCCCTCAAAACTCTTGGGTGGACTCCATCCTGCCCCATAGACTTGTAGCCAGGCAAGCAAGTCTCTAACCTCCTCTTGGACCTTGGGAACCTCATACTTCTCTTCCAACCTGAGGTTGTGCACAGAGGGGACAATTTTCCTTACTGTTAAAGACTGAGGCAAAATAGGCATTGAGTACTTCAGCCTTGTCTTCATCCCCTGTTACTGTTGTTCCCTCTGCATCTACTAGGGACTGGAGATTCTCCCTAGCCCTCCTTTTGCTGTTGATGTATTTGTAGAAAGACTTTTTGTTGTCTTTCACAGTCTTGGCCAATCGCATTTCTAGTTGGGCCTTAGCCCTCCTGACTTTTTCCCTGCACAATCTCACGTCCTCCCTATAGTCCACCCAGGATGCCTGCCCCTTCCTCCAGAGGTCGTAGACCCTCCTCTTCCTATTGATGTCTCTTAGGACCTCCCTACTCAACCATGCTGGTTTCTTATCCCGCGGGCTACTTTTCCGGAACTTGGGGACGGCTTTCTCCTGAGCTGCTAGAAGTTCCTTCTTGAAGAGCGCCCAGCCCTCATGGACACCTTTGCCCTCAAGGAGCGCCTCTCATGGGACTTTTCCGACCAGCCTTCTGAACAGTCCAAAGTCTGCTCTCTGAAAGTTGAGGGCGACTGTTCTGCTAACCTCCACCTTCTTCATCTCACCCTGCACCGAGAACTCTATCATCTCATGATCGCTTTGCCCCAAGCGTCCTCCAACCTTCACATCCCCCACCAGTCCTTCTCTGTTCACAAACAGCAGGTCCAGGAGGGCACCGTCCCTTTTCGGTTCGGTCACCAGCTGTGTGAGGAAATTGTCTTCCACACACTCCAGGAACCTCCGGGACTGCCTCCTTTCTGCTGTATGATACTCCCAGCCTATATCTGGAAAACTGAAGTCTCCCACAAGGACTAGAGGTAGCGATCTTGAGACTACTCTCAGTTGTTTGTAGAAGAGCTCATCAGCTGCTTCTTCTTGGCTGGGTGGTCTATAGCAGACTCCCATCACAATACCTGCCTGCCCATGGGCTCCTCTGATTTTCACCCACAGGCACTCAGTCCCATCCTGACCGTAGTCCAGCTCGAGGGTATCCAAGCCCTCTCTAACATAGAGGGCTACCCCGCCTCCTCTTCTGTCCTTCCTGAAGAGTTTATACCCCACCATGGGTACGCTCCAGTTGTACAAGTCATCCCACCACGTCTCCGCAATGGCAACGACATCGTAGTCTCCTTGCCCTACCACAGCTTCCAGCTCCTCCTTCTTATTTCCCATGCTGCGTGCATTAGTGTAAATGCACTTCAGCTGGGCAGGCGTAGCTTCAACCTTCGTAATAGGGCTCCTCCCCAACTGAGCGGTCCTTGACTTAACTAAGGCCACAGTGCCAGTTTGCTGCCTACCATCCTCAGCTGCACTCACCCCCTCTTGCTTAGTGGTGATATACCGGCAGGCATCGCCAGCACACCACCCCTTTGCCTCTGAAGTCTCACCTCCAGGCTCACTCCCATCCTGCCTGGTCTCCATCCCCTCCCCCCTCACATCTAGTTTAAAGCTCGATTTATGAGCTTAACTAGGTTTTTGGTGAGGGCTTTTGTCCCCCTAGGAGACAGGCATGTCCCATCCCTGGTAAGAAAGCCTGGGGGTGCGTGGGCCTCCCCATGATTAAAGAACCCAAAGCCCCTATTCTCACACCAGTCCCTAAGCCATTCATTAACCAGTTTCTTATTCCTTATTTCCTGCTCCTGATTCCTTAGTATTGGGATGGAGTTGAATATTACCTGTGCCCCAGTGCCCTCGATCATTCTCCCAAGTGCCTTGAAGTCCCTTTTAATGGCTTTAGGCCTTCTACGTTCTATTTCTTCATCACCAATTTGAAAAACTAAGAGCGGGTAGTAGTCCGTGTCTTTGACCAGGGAAGGGAGCTTTCTAGTAACGTCCCTCACTGATGCTCCCGGCAAGCAGCAGACCTCCCTATGGAGCGGGTCCGGCCTACAGATGGGACCCTCCATTCCTTTGAGAAGGGAATCCCCCAAGACAATCACCCTCCTCTTCTTTTTAATCAAGGATGTTTTTAAGGCTGTGGGAGGATGATGGAGTTGTGGAAACATTTCTAGGCTGTGGGTGCAGCCCTCTTCATCTTTAGGGACTGGATGCACCCTCAGCACCTCATATTTGTTCCCCAGAGAGATCTGGGGGTTAATTGCCTGGGTGGGGGGAGGAGCAGGTTTCCTTCTCCGGACAGGAACCTGCTGCCATTCCCCATCTCTGTCTCTCCTGGCCTTGCAGCTTACCGGTGGGTGGTGCTCAGCTTCACTAGCTGCGGCAGCCTGTGAGAGGGTCCTGCTCCACTCATCTATCTCCCTCTCACACTCCCTGATGGCCCTCAGCCTAGCCACTTCTTTCCTCAGCTCTTCCACCATATGCAGCAGTTCCCCTACCCGAGCACAGCTTCCACAGGAGGAGCCAGTGCCAGAGGCGTGAGCCACTATGGGAGGGGGACACTGACTGCAGCCCAGGGTCTGGGTAGCTGCATGTGCCCACCGGGGTCCGTCTGGGTGGCAGCCTCCACCACGCTTGGTGCGGCCTTAGTCTTTCGTCGGGTATCCACCATTTTCCTCAATCTCTTCCGACCGTGCTCCAGCCCTTCCCTGCTCGCCCTGCCCGCTCGAACCGCCGCTCAAACTGCCTTGTTTAATGAGCCCCGCTCCTCTTCCCTGTGCTCCCTAAGGGCCGTTTAAACCCCCCGCGGAAGCTTCCGGGACCGCCCCTCCCGTCAGGCACCACGCGGGAGCAGCCGTTGAGCCAGGAGCCCAGCGCTGACCTCCCGATCGAGTTTTTTAGGCTTTTCCCCGCTCAGGAAAGCGCCCCACCGCCTGTGGCCACCCCTACTACAGAACTCACCGTCCTGTTGCTGGATGCAGCTGAATAAGCTGACTTCATGATTTATTGATAGGTAGATCAGACAAAGGGTGAAAATAAATAGATATACTGGATGGGGTAAACACAGTATAAGCTTTACAAATTTACATGTTTGTATATTCTTAAAGTTAAGTGAGTATTGTTCAGTAAAAACCCAAAATTAATTCAGTTTTATTTCATCTTCTCTTTATGAAACAGTGCAAAAAGTAGTGGTTTTTACTGAGATAAGTCATATGGAAAGTTACCAAAGGTAATTTTCTGAGAACATCGAGATTAGGGATTCAACATGAGGCCTTTAAATGGCAGGGAATACAGTAATGTTATTGCAGAAACCTGCCTTCGTGGGGCATACATGGGATCTTTTCAATGTGTGTTTGTTTTCAGAGATTGTTTGGGTTTAGAACTGTGGCAGAAGCAGGCTAGTTATAAGTCTTGGATATGTTTCTAGAGGTGATTTGTATTTATGATGTTAAAGTCTTTCTGATTGTTTTCTAGCATGTGTCTCAAATTTGAATTGCATTTTATGCTTGATTCTTATAGGATTATCCCTCTATTGCTCATCTGGTACAGAAGCTTAGCGAGAACAATATTCAGACGATCTTTGCTGTTACTGAGGAGTTTCAGGCAGTTTATAAGGTAAGATCAATAATCCATATCTCTGATCTCCATACGTTTTTCCCCTGAAACGCAAAGATTGACTCGAATTTGCTCTGAAATCATTATACTTTTCTTCATTTGAAATTAAAATGAACTAGAAGTAGGTGAACATGACAATAATGTTTTGTTGTTCACATTACTGAGGCTTTTTCACTTGTTCAAAATTAATCTTCAGCACATGTGTAATTTCCAAGGAAAAATTTTAGCCTTGAGAAGAGGAGGCTGAGGGGAGACCTTATTGTGCTCTGCAACTACCTGAAAGGAAGTTGTAGAGAGGAAGGCGCTGGCCTCTTCTCGCAGGTGACAGGGGCAGGCCAAGGGGCAATGGCCTCAAGCTCCAGCCGGGGAGGTTCAGGCTGGACATCAGAAAAAAAATTTTCACAGAAAAGGTCATTGAGCACTGGCACCGGCTGCCCAGGAAGCTGCTTGAGTCACCATCCCTGGACGTATTTAAAAGATGAGTAGATGAGGTGCTCAGGAACATGGTTTAGTGATTGATAGGAACGATTGGACTCAATGATCCAAGAGGTTTTTCCAACCTAGTGATTCTATGAAAGTGCCCATCCTCCTTGCGCCTCTATATAAGTAGGAGGCAGTGGAGGACATATTTGTGTTGCTGCTACTTATGACCATTTTAATAGCAAAATAGCTGAGAGGGGTGTGGACACCGAATCAAGACACACACTTATGAAAGAGCTTATTTTGTCCTTTGTGGTCTGTTTGTATTCCTGATGTTTAAAATTAATTGAACTGCTGGATGTGATTGTGAAATAGGACATGACTGTGTAAAGGAGATGCATATTTTTCCTTGTTTTAACCTAACACGGTATTTTTCTTTTTTTACCTATATTCAAACTAAACTTTTTATTTTTTGCTGAAAATAGTCTTTATCTGCCTGTCTTTATTGCATTAGAAGTGTGGTGCTTCTTTAAAATCTTGAAGATATATTGTAGGTGGACAACTTGTACAGGAGAAGGTCATGATATTCTGTTACCAAATTTAACATGAAAATACAGAGGAAAAGAGAAGGATGGATATTTTTTTTTTTATTAGTCATAGTGTGCATAACCTTAAAAATCATGACAATCATTGGCAACACTTTAGCCTTGTTTTTTGAAGTACATGATCTTGACTAGTTAATCCACTAAAGCATTGTGTCACCATACAGGTATTAATAGTACAAATTATACGTTCTATTCTAGTAAAACTGTAACTTTCCTTTTACTTTTTTAAATATTGAAAGGAATTGAAAAATCTGATACCAAAATCAGCAGTGGGAACATTGTCTTCAAACTCCAGCAATGTGATTCAGCTGATCATTGATGCATATAATGTAAGTTCAGATTTTATTTGTGTTGCATTTCTTTTTCTTGCTTCTAAGTTGATATGAGTTTTTCAGGTAGGTGAATTTTACTTTTTCTACAAAAGAGGAAGTTAGTACACAGCCATTAATACACTGCCATTGCAGTAAAACCACTTTAGACCTATAGGCGCTGTGGCAGTAAGAGGTTAGATGACTAGGGAGATGCACTCTTAAAGCCGCTTAAAACAAAACTACAAAGAGGAAGTTATCATTGATGTTTTCCCTTTTCAAAATTAAAACTCCCTCTGTACTCGGCACTGATGAGACCGCTCCTTGAATACTGTGTTCAGTTCTCGGCCCCTCACCACAAGAAGGATGTTGAGGTTCTGGAGCGAGTCCAGAGAAGAGCAATGAACCTGGTGAAGGGGCTGGAGAACAGGCCTTATGAGGAGCGGCTGAGAGAGCTGGGGTTGTTTAGCCTGGAGAAGAGGAGGCTGAGGGGAGACCTCATTGCTCTCTACAATTCCTGAAAGGAGATTGTAGAGAGGAGGGAGCTGGCCTCTTCTGCCAAGTGACAGGGGACATGACAAGGGGGAATGGCCTCAAGCTCCACCAGGGGAGGTTCAGGCTGGACATTAGGAAAAAATTTTTCACAGAAAGGGTCATTGGGCACTGGAAGAGGCTGCCCAGGGAGGTGGTTGATTCACCTTCCCTGGAGGTATTTAAGGCATGGGTGGACAAGACGCTGAGGGTCGTGGTTTAGTGTTGGATAGGAATGATTGGACTCGATGATCTGTTGGGTCTCTTCCAACCTGGTTATTCTATGATTCTATGAAAACCTACAACCAAAAACCTGTTTCTTCAGCATCTTCAGTTCTTGCCTACTTTGCAATTACAAAAGGGCCATTTTGCAATCTCTTGACCCCAAATAAAATGTCTGCATCAACCTTGGACTCCTGGGTTTGCCTCAAAATATTTTCTTCACAGCTGTGCTGTGTAAGTGGGCCCCATTTTCCCTTTGGACTATGGGGTGCAGAAGTGCCTCTGACATATGCAGAAATGTTCCCTGACCCTGTATAACAGCGTTCAGCCATAAGAAGGGGTCACCACGGTGTGATTATGAGCAATCCTGGGCTGATGTTTCTCAGCTCACTGGAACTTATATAATTGCAAGTGTGCCCATGGGATTGATGTTTAGACTCTGCATGGTCTTTTCTTCAGCAAAATGCTTATGCAACTCAGTTCGAAGTTAGCTAATAACAATTGTTTTAGTCCCTTTCTTCAGAGGTTATTCTGGAAAACAGTAAGCTACCAAAAGGAGTGACAATCAGTTATAAGTCTTTCTGCAAGAATGGAGTGAATGACACACAAGAAGATGGAAGGAAATGTTCTAACATTTCAATCGGAGATGAGGTAAGTTACAGCCTATGTGATGCTACTCAAATACAGAATTAATTTAAAATGTCCATCACACAGTATGTTTTTTTAATAGTACAGACTCCATTTATTTTACTTTGCAGGTTAAATTTGAAATTAATGTAACAGCTAATGAATGTCCAAAGAAAGGGCAAAATGAAACAATTAAAATTAAACCACTGGGATTCACTGAAGAAGTGGAAATTAATCTCCAGTTCATCTGTGAATGTCAGTGTCAAAGTGAAGGAGAACCTAACAGTCCACTCTGCCACGAAGGAAATGGAACATTTGAGTGTGGTGCATGCAGGTAAATATAGTAGACATTATGTTTATTTTTGCACAAGAGAAATATGAGCAAGACCTCCGTTTTCTTAATTAGGATTTACTTGGGTTTACTTGTATACATATATCCCCATCCATTATTGCCCATCATAGGAATTAGATTACATGTTAATTCCTTATTACACATTTGAAAATTAAGTATAATGATACCAGATTTTCTGGAATTGCACACAATGAAAGCAAAGCAAAGTCTTAGAGTTTCAGTCAAGACTGGTTGAAGATCAACCTAGTAAATCAAAGTTTAAGCCTTTTTTTTTTCCCAAAAAAAAAACCCTGCAGAAAAAATGGAACTGTTTCTTCTTAGGAACCCTTGAGATGAGAATGATAAGAGCAGAATGGAATTATCTTCTTTAGGAAAACACAATATGTGACTTTGGAAAACAGTGTTTCCTGCTCAGTGAGCTGTAATTGAAATAACGTGCAAATCTCGTTCCTCATGGTTTAATATATGATTTATTAAAAATAAAACAAGGATACCACTCTTGGAGGACTTTTGGTGTAAGATGGACTAACATCTGCCTGGTGAACTTGGTGGTGGTTAAGGGGATGTTTGTAAGCCTGAGGTATGGCTCCCCTAACTGCTTAGTATTCTGTAAGTTGAAGAGTAAGCCGCTTTGTATCCAGTCTTTATGGTCCATTGTTCCATTTTGCAGTCAGTGTTTGATGTTCCATGTGAATAAGGAAAAAGGATTTTCCCAACTTTGTGTAGAAAGACTTCTTAAACTTGGTATCACTGTTGCTGGAGTCACCATGGTTTCATGTAGAGGAGAACAGACCTATGTTAGAACAACCTTTTGGAACGGCAGCAGTTTCCCGAGAGAACTGTTTCTGATGCCCTACAACAGTTTGTCAGTCACTGGTGGGAACAAGAACAACCTCCATTTGTTCATCAGTACTTCAGTCTTCATAATGAGAAGTGCTGATCCTTGAAGATCCTGGCTTAGCAGCTCTGAAGGTCGCCTACTCTCCTGCCTAATTGCTGTTCATGGAAAATCCTTTCATTGAGAGGTGACAGCAGCTGCAGTGAACACTCACTGTCAATTAAAAGTAATTGTTGTTCTGTCACATGAGGGAGGGATTAATAGTAATTATGTGGCAATTTAGTTAGAGATAGTAACACATAGTTAGTGTCAGGAATGAGTGATCAATGTGGGAGCAACTTCGTCCAGTTTGCACCAGTGGCCTCAAGAATGGCCATATAGATGTCAGCTGGAAACTCTGAATATTCCTTGAAAGAACAATTACTTTTACTCCCGTTATTTGTGCTATTTTTGCAGTCTTTTTATTGTATGGCTTTTAATTTAATATTTTCAATTACAATTTTACCTTGCAGATGTAATGAAGGACGTATTGGAAGACTATGTGAATGTAGTACAGATGAAGTAAATAGTGAGGATATGGATGCTTACTGCAGGAGGGAGAACAGTACAGAAATATGCAGTAACAATGGAGAATGTATTTGTGGACAATGTGTATGCAAGAAGAGAGAAAACACCAATGAAGTGTATTCCGGCAAATACTGTGAATGCGATAACTTCAACTGTGATCGATCAAATGGTTTAATTTGTGGAGGTGAGAAGCTACTTCCAAGGTTTCTGCAGGCGAAACTGGCCAGCAGTTTGCAATTCTGTCAACTGTACTCTGTAGAGTAGTGATATTGAGCTTATAGATTGTAGCTAATTGATAATAGAGGTGAGAATACTCACAGGCTTAGTGACTGAAAATGTCTGTTAATAAAGCAGCTTTCTGACCATGAATGTAGTGTGTTAATACACATTTCACCTTCCTTGAATCGCAGCTTCAAGAAGTATGTAAAGTGAACTTTACTTCTGCTGTTTATTACAGAGTTACCCTCAGGTATTATAGTAAAGAATGCTGAGACAACTGGCCTGAGATTATAATGTTATACTGGCTCAGTGTAACCACTGCGTCAATAAAAAGAGATAATGACCTCAGCTTACTTGTAATAGCAAGTGCTTGACTCTGTGCTTGACAAGATACCAGTGAGATGCTATCTTGAGACTATTCTGAAAGGTAAGTGAAGATTAGAACGCAAAAGATCCAGAAAAACACCTTAAGTGCTTGAAACAAGACTCCAATGGCAGTTATTTCCAAAATAAAAAGCAATTTAGAAAATCCTCCAGCATCCGGTATCTGAATTATTTCACTGCAGGTATTTTTATCGTGTAACTTCCCTAGGCTGCTTTGTATGTGGAAATACCTGACAGGTAATTATTACCTCAATTTTGACTATCATACAAAAATAAAATGGAGAAGACACTAAGCTTTAACTGTATTATGAGAATACTTCATCCATCTGATTTGTTCAGAGTACACCATTGCTCACCAGCTCCACAAGGGGTAGGAGCTGTGGTGGTGGTGTTGCAAAATGCATGGTGATAGATAAGTATTGACCTAAACACATTATTCTCAAGGGAGAAGGAAGAGTATAGCCAAATATTTTTCCATTTCATCCAGATCACCCTTCTGGAGATACAAGAATCTTGTTTTCTGTGTAGGGAGCGTAAGGAGCATAAAATTTGTTTGGTTGGATGAAGCAACACCTGAATGGTGGTGTTCTAGGGAGCCAAAGGTGTCTCGTTTTTCTGTGGTGTGAAATGTGAGTTGTTGCATTCCTCGTCTTTTCAGGTCTCGCTTTATAAATTTATATAGTGATAGAGCTGAAGATTGTAGTGGTCAACAAATGCATCTTTTTACAGGTAAAATTTTGAAGTGAAGCAGTGCTATAATGCTCTCCATCTAGCAGATATGGCATCACATTATACAATTATAGATCAGCTTTCCTTAGTTCTTGTCATGAAAGGAAATCCAAACGGGAGAATGGGAAAAGGGGAGAAAGGCCTGCAAGTAGTTTTTCAAGTAGCTAAGATTTATTTTGTGGCTCTTAATATCAGTGTCTTTATTATCTCACCACTAGAGTTTTCTTTTCCTAACATGATGAGCATTTATTTCTTACTGTCACAAATTTTATGTTTTATATCAGGCTTCATTTCACTGTAACATCTTTTCAATGCACAGGAAATGGCATCTGCAAATGTAGAGTATGTGAGTGTTTCCCCAACTTCACTGGCAGCGCATGCGATTGTTCTTTGGACACTGCTCCATGTATGGCATCTAATGGGCAGATTTGCAATGGAAGAGGAACCTGCGAATGTGGGACCTGTAACTGCACAGATCCCAAATTCCAAGGCCCCACATGTGAAATGTGTCAGACTTGCCTTGGTGTCTGTGCCGAGCACAAGTAAGTACCTAGAAAACCCAAGTCCAGCTTCTATGTATTTGAGTTTGTTGTATTTGCACATGCAGGAATTTTAAAATGAGGCTTTTGATACTGTGCTTTTATACTACCCTGCAATGCAAGGACATCATAACGTATCTTCTCTTTCGACAGAAGTTGGGCGAGAATCAAATGTTACAAACAAAGCATTATTAATACAGTATTTTGATTGTTTCCAGGTAGGCTAATTGTTTCTTCAATGCTTTCTGTGCCAGTTTTTGTTGGGCATAGAAATGCATACATTATATTATATCAGTTTTTAACTATTCAGATTGATTTGGGAAGGTTATAGCATTCCCTTATTTTTGTGTGTTTACCAACTGCCAGCGTCAGCAGAGCTGGAGGGACCATAGCTCTGTAATGAGTCAAGTCTCTCTATCCTGACCTTTTGAAGTTAAGGTAACAAAAGTATATGTATACCTTGCAATTTCCAGAGTAGGCAAAACCAGGGGAGCTTTTTGCTTCCAACTTTTATTCTAAAACACTATTGAAAAAGTCAAATTATTCCTGACTGTCAGAAATTGAACCTAGATTTGTGTGGGCCAGTGAAATTTTATCCCTGCCTTTGAAAATGAAACTTTCTAGAAGTGAAGCATTTTCTGCATGGAAACTTTGAAATAAAATTACTCCCTAGGCTGACTCCTGGCTTCGTGCAGCTGACTTTAAGGTTTTCTTTCTGCGCAGTCTTGTTAGTATAAAAAATCCTGCTCAGCCTGCTTTTTTTTCAGTGAGTTATTCAGAGTGTATCTTATTGCAAAGTTTGTCAGTCTTTTCTTTTTAACTTTGCTGTCTCTGTGATACTGTTTTCACTGTAAATATTTTGTTCCTACACTGCCTTCTCTGAGAACATTCTTTTTACAGGTGGAGGTGTTAAAAAAGTTCTAGCCCTATTTCCTTTTAGAGATTTAGGTCATTTATTTTTTTTCCTGTCCTTGAAGTTTGTGGGTCATCCAGAGAAAGAGGAATTTATTAAAGGAGGCTTTTGTTAATCGCAAGGTACATGGTGTTCTGACTAGCAAAAAGCTGTCTTGTTTTTTTTTTTTATCCTGGCCTTTATGGCAAAAAGGTTGATTTTGTTGGATTTTTTTCTCATTTATATTTCTTTAGGTGAAACGCTAGAAATCTTTCGTGAACATATTAAAGAGCGCTGTTTGTGATTTGTGCTTCCACAGGGACTGTGTTCAATGCAGAGCTTTCGACAAGGGAGAAAAGAAGGAAACTTGTTCTCAGGAATGTATGCATTTCAACATGACGCGGGTAGAAAGTCGTGACAAGTTGCCACAGCCTGGACAGCCCGATCCATTATCTCATTGCAAAGAGAAGGATGTTGATGACTGCTGGTTCTACTTCACATATTCTGTCAATTCAAATGGCGAAGCCAGTGTCCACGTGGTAGAGACACCAGGTATGAACATGAGGTTGCTTACTTTCCTTTTGTCTTTGTACATAATTCATGCCATCGTTGCATACTACAAAGTAGCTCTGGTTGATTTGCGTGAGATAAGTGCATTTGGAAGTGAGTACCTATTCCCTGAGTGAGAGTTGTAGATGTCTGGAACTTGAATGGCTTTGCTTTTACTTAATTGCAGTGCTTTTTAGAATAGGTTTGGAAAGCATTTTGCTTAGTCAATTCTCTGCTTGATCAGTAGTTTACCATTTATTTACTATAAGTATTTTTAGTTTGAATCACTGGATGTTGCATCTAACAGTGCAAAAATTCTCAGTTTGTACCTTATCAGTGTGTAGTGTCCTGACTTTTATAAGCCTGATACAAAATACACACCTTGTGTGTTGGTAGGTTTAGTTCTGTATTCTACTCAAGGAACTTGGCAGCATTGATTATTTGGCTGATCATCATCTAATACAGATCAGTGGTTAGTAGCTCTTGGACAGAAATACCAATTCCATTTAGAATATTTTAGACTAAAAACATAGGCCTAAGTATCAAGGAGGGCCTTGAGCCCCATCCATTTAGGGTAAGTCAACACATGCCATACACTTCTGGAGTCTGAACAGACAAAATTCTACTGCCTTAGTTAAAAGCTGAATCCAAGCCTTCGTGCACCAGGAGGCACCTTAAATTTTGTGCCATACAAGTGCTGAAGCAACAAGCTCTTTTCAGTAGAGCTGTAATCAGTGGAGCAGGCGCTTGTTCCTTATTGATTCCCAAAGAATTCCTGCAGTGTCCCTTTCCACTTGTCTGCTTCTTGCAGAGGCAACTACCAGGACTAGGACTCTGCAGTTTGAGGGCAAGCAGTGTACCTTTTGACATCACAGGAGTCGCATTTATTTGCTTCAGACTCCTTCAGTCTGTGCATTGAGCTCTGCAGAAGCCCTTGTTGGGTTTGTGATTATTGAGAATTTTATATTAATATAGGAGTTGGGTTTTATTTTGGAAGATTGTTGTTTCTATTTTGGTGCCTTCAAGTCATTTTGCATCTGTATTGCTCCTCTCAAATATTTAATTCACTGATTTTGAAACACATGATACTTTTATCCATAGATGATGTGTAGAAATCAATCTTAAGATGTGGAAATATACAAAAAAACACTCACAAATATATATGTCTCAAATAAATTTATCACTTATCTCTGTAGCTTAGCTACTAACAATAACAGCTATCTCAACTAAAATGAGGAGCCGCCCTTTTTCTGTAGTGCTGTTGACAAATTGTGTGGGAACTGTTTTGTTAATCCATATTTGTACTCTCGCTGGTTTATCCCTCCCCAGCATCTCCTTTGACTTGGGTTCTTGCACGTATCGAACACAATTGGTAGCTATTTCACCCTAGTACTCTAGATGAATAGCTTAAGGGTTGAGCAGTGTGTAGACTTCATCATCAGAACATGAATTGTTCTACTGCTAAGACTGAACACAAATTAGAAGTGTAAAAATAAGGTGGAATGTTACAGGATGTACACAGTCCAAAACTTCCATTATTTGAAAGGAAAATAGTATTGACATATCTCTGATATTCAAAATACTGGCTTCAGTCCAAAATAAAAATCTTAAAAGCATCTGGATATGCATTACCTTTACCATTTTGTAAAATAATGCTTCCCTTGCTTCGTTCCCTAGAATGCCCCAGTGGCCCTGACATCATTCCCATTGTAGCTGGTGTGGTTGCTGGAATTGTTCTTATTGGACTTGCGTTGTTATTGATTTGGAAACTACTAATGATCATTCATGACAGAAGAGAATTTGCTAAATTTGAAAAGGAGAAGATGAATGCCAAGTGGGATACGGTAAGTCAAGAGGCTTTTATCTACATATATATAAGCCACAGTAATGGATGCAGAACAGAAGGGTTTTGTTCACGTGCCTTAAATGTTTCAGACTATTCCTGCCTTTTGGCCTATGGAAGAACAGAAATATCCTTACTTTAAGCCAACTTTAAAGCAAGTTATCTGTTACTTCTAGCCAGAAAAAAAAGCCACCAGCCCCCTTGGAGAAGTACATCTTGGGTCAGAAAAGCAAGTAGTGACTTCAGTTGAAATAAATTTTCAGGGAGAAAAGGTGATGGTGACAGAATCGTACAGCTTTGCAGTTCTACCACGCTTTACAACATAGTATTAAAATGTTTAGTAGAAGACAAGAGTCACTATTTAATGAAATTAAGGAGGAAGTTTTACATTTATAAAAGAGACCTTGTGAATATGCATATAGGTTTAGTTGGGAGATTTAAAATAACAGGTCATAAAATCGTGACTGGTACTGGTTTGTTGAAATCTTCTCAATACCTCATCAACAGAAAAGTATGCAAGAAAAAACAGGGCTCTGGTCTATAGGCTTGCATAGGGTCACAGCCCCTGGGAAATTCTAGGAATCTGTTAAACAAAACCCCTTCACTCCCATTCTGTAGAAGCAGACACCCACATATGCTTGAAAAGAGAATACTTTTTAAAACTCTCCTAGGAAGTCTTGTTTTTATTGAAGAAAATTAACTCATTCTATGCTGGAAAAAAATCATTAACACTTTTTTTTTTTATATAGAGCATGATATTTTTCAGTGATAGTTGAGAATTTTACTTTTTCTTTTTTTCCTGTTGAATTATTCGCCATTGACCATTTCTTTTACTTCAGCAAGAAAATCCAATATACAAGAGCCCTATTAACAATTTCAAGAATCCAAACTATGGACGTAAAGCTGGTCTCTAAGTCTCAGTTTGTATCTTCTTTCATTTTCTTCCTTTTTTCCCCTTTGCATGTCACTTCAAACTAACTGTGTGTCACAACCAGTTAATCACTGTTTGAGTCTTGCTTAGTTTTAATGCTGCTTTGATTCTGGGATTTTAAAGAATGCAACTTGAAAATTTTTAACTTGTTTTGGCAGCAAGGTTGCTTTACTTACTAATACCACCAGGCCAGGCTTAAACTATTTGACAGTCAAATGTGGGGTTTTTTTATGGATTAATGTGTGGATATGGAGTAGAAGAGCTGTTAGGATTGAATAAGCTGGAGAGAGACAGTGTTCAGGGGAGGGTTTGTCTTCTCCTTCCTCAAATGAGCAGTAAGTTTGCTTAAAGTCAATACGTTTGCAAAGCCAGTTCAGATATTCCTCAGATATCCCAGTCTATAAATATCATTGTTTTTATTAGAATAACTCTGGCAACATTCAGCGTAGACTTACAGTTTGCATTTTTTTAACTGCTTTGACTTATTAGCCTAGTATAGAACTAGCCTCTGTGAAATGCGTATACTCTACTGATTGTATAATTAAATATGCCTCTTTTCCATCCTTATTTCTGTTTAAACTGGCAATATCACAGTCCTTGTTGACCAGATAGCATGGGGGTCTCCGTAGGAAAAAAACATTAATATGAGATGAGGGAATGTTCTTGTTCCCTGTAGGTACATTTCCCCCCCCCCAAGTTTTAGTCCCTCCCAAACTGTGCCTGAACACCTTGTCTCTGTTTGGTGATGCTGACTTCAGTTCTCTTCACACCCAGCATGCAAACAGCAGTGCCAGAAGAGCAAGTCAGTAAACCAGAAGCAATGGATAGATAATCTTCTGTAGACTTCCAGGCTGCACTTTCTTGAGTGTTGTACATGTTCTGCTGCTTCCCTGGGATCCCCAGCTGCTGGGGAAGAATGAGAAAGAGAGGATGAGATGGGGAATGGATGTAGGAGAGCATTGAGAGATAAGAAGTGCAGACATCAGAATAGAGGCAGGGGAATGAAAAAGTTAGGAAGGCAGCACATCCCTTGAAATATCCAAGGGCTTTTTTCAGGACGCAGTGGAAGGGAAGGATCTGTATCTAATTTTATTCTGATCTGTATCTAATTTTATTCTGTTTGCTGCCTCCCTTTTTCAGTGTTGCACTCAAAAGATTTTTGTAAAGGAAAAATGAGGGAAGAAAACAGGAATTAAAAGTATTTAAGCTCTTATCTGTCTTCACTGTGACAACAATGTCTAGATTCCTAGCCCTTCCTTGATGAAATATACTTTCATTTTGTCTTCCCAATCATTTCACTTATGTCCAAAATTGATTGTAGAAGTGTTCATTTGCTTGCCACACCAGCCACGTTCACCTCCTTTCCATTTTTCTTCTCAGAGTTGATTATTCTGAGAATAAAACAGAATTCTTGTTCCTTCCTTAAATTTCATTTAATCCATCTGATCAAGTCTGTGTTACCTTCTCTTCTGTTGTTCACTTGTGTACTTTGTTGCATGCAGGACAAGCATCTAACAAACCATATGGTATGTAACACCCATTCTGTGTTCTCATTCTCTGCCCCAGGACTCTTTCAGGATCTAATGTCCTCAGTTGCTGCTATTTCTTCCCAAAACATACTTCTTGCAGAAAGCTATCCTCTTGTGTAAATGGAGAGATTAACTTCTGCCTTTTTATTTCACTCATAGTTAAGATTAAAAGTATGAGAGAGTTTGGATTTCTAAACATGGCGTTAACCTTTTTGGTATTCGTAGAGATACCAAAACTTTGGAGAGGAAGGGAAGTGGGTTTGGCTTTATTTGCCTCCAAAAAGGAGAAGATCAGTATTGGCAGAATAGGTGACCCACAGGAATTAAAAGGAGAAAATCCTCCTTTCCCCGATTACTCAGATTTCCTGGGATTTTTAGATTGTTGGAGTCACCTTTCCTTTACGTAAACAAAGAGTTGTCTTGTTTTAGTTACCACAGTGAGTAAACTGCAGCACTGTGGAGCTTCTCATGGACCAGATGCGCGAGAACTTCACCAGTTTTTGCGCATGACATTGTGAATGACCTGTCATCGCAGCTCTTTGCACTTGATAGTCAAGCGTTCGGTTTGTCCCAGACCTGCAGCGCCTGACACTGCTGTCCAAGTGGCTATTGTGATCTCTGCCTGCCGGGCTTAGGTTTGTGCCTTTAAAGGAGTGTTCACTTAGCAGCAGGCTGGCTGCTCTCCTCGGCCAGTCACTGTAGATGATGCCCTCTGTCGTCTGTATTGTCCATAACCTTGGCCTTTGCCTGATCCTCCGATGCAGTGGCTGTAGTCACAGGTTGACAGACGACTCGTTTTATATTACTGAAAATAATAATGGATATTAATGAAAGCTGAAAATGGTTAGAACCAGCTCTTCAACAATGTTATGCGGATGAGTTCAGATATTCTGGAGTACAGTTTCTTGCAGTGACTTATGACTTAAACCCACTATCAAAGTCGTTTAAGTGACTGTTGAAACAGTGAGTCCATGGAGAAAAAAAGAAGAAGGTTAATTAAGTATCCTATGTAACAGGTTCATCTTTGTGCAACACTAGGCTGAACTGTTACCCTCTTTATTCTGTGCTGAAAGTACTTTTTTAAAACCTCCATATTTATTTTAATGTGTTCACTCAATATTGTACATGATTAGTGTGTGTGTTAGTTTTTATTTTATTTATATGGTTTAAGCATGCATGGTGTTTTCATTTGCAGGAGCATGTGGAAAAGTGTTTTCTCTAACTTTGCATGCTTAAACCAATGTATTCTCTGCAGTGGTGTAAAGAAAATGGGTTTATTTAAAAACTGTAGTGTTTGTCCAAGACAGCAAGTTTGGAATATCATGTTTTAGCAGCCAGTTAAAAATCTGGGATGCTACTAATTTCTGACAGTTTGGGCCCTAAGCAAGGTGGGAGTCGTGTTGGACTAGTGGACATTTATTTACTATCTCTTTGTTGTTCTGAGAGTTCTTGGGAACATAAAGTGCAAGTACCAGGGAAGACACAGCACGGTGTGTGAGTTTCTTTGTAGGCAGGACTTATGCTACATAAAGGACATGTAAATTTCAATTTTTTATTTCTCTTGAGAAGGTATTATAGTACAAATTTACAATCTTATTATGCAAATCACATTTTAAACCTAATTCCAAATTCAAAGTAATTGTATTAGCAGCACCCTGCAAACTTCCAAGTTTTAGTCCTAACCTTTAGACCAATTCCTGTGCTATCTGATAGAAGTTATCTCTCTTTTACAAAGAAGGATATGTAAATATATACCTCCCTGTGTTTGCTGGGGTAGTCTAGTTTGTGTTAAAAGCATAGTATAATAAGTACTATCAAATGCTTTGCCACTGACAAGCTATTCAGTAGCTTCTAGTCTGCATATGATGCAACCCATTAAGCTTACAGACTTTCTCTGCATTATAAACTGATTTATAATTATGTTTTTAAGAATTCTCCATTAGAACTTGTCTAGGAAACAAACAATGTAGATTGCCAAGAACTTCGAGGCATAATGAGACACAGATGAAGACCCCATCCCTTTTTAATAAAAATGAGGCGGGATGTAGTAATTCTGCATTGATTAATTTGTCTGACTGAGAGCTAGCCACAATGCTGTATTTCCATGATAAAGAAATCTCTCTTAACCTCCTATTTCTTTCCAAACAAGTAGCCAATAGGTTTTTCAATTAAGACAGAGTTGGCCTGGGAACTGATAGAAGGGTCATTACTGACTGTGTAGTTGTGAAGTATAGCCAGCACTGGACACTTGGTTCCTCCTTCACCTCAAGCCAGATGATGCTGACTCACATCTTGAGAAGAGTGAACAGAACCTTGACTTCCAGAAAACAGACATTGTCCAGCAGTCCAGGTTCTGTCTGGACTTGAAATATTAGGCTGGAGTCACTCAGGTCTAGGTGGGGCTGGATGAGCCTTGTTGGTCTTCACGTGTAGGGAAGCAGCCTTTAGGGATAAACACCCTTTTTCTGTGGAAGGGACTAAGGCAGAAAGGCAGCATGTCAGCTAAATAATCTTCCTTACAGCAGCAGCTGCTGCTGGGGTAGGTCAGTTACTTGCTCAGTAGCAAGACTGGCAAGCACAAGATGAAAAACTTCCAAGGAACTGTGATATGAAAACTTCAAACCAAACTGGTTTCTTTCTTGCCTTGTCACTTTCTGGCACATCCTGTGGGATTCCCAGCTGATTTTCCAGGTTTATGACCCTGAAAAAAACCAGACACACCTGGTATTTTGTGTGTTTAGGGGGAGGATTTCCTTTAATTTGCTGTAGGAAAAATTGTTTTAACCTGAAACATTTTAAATTTGTAATTTAATAGAGTAGAATTCAATTAATATGGTTATACAGGCCATGTCACGCTTGGAAGGGGCTTCAAAGGGAGAGAGATCCCTTTATGAAGTGGATGAAGGGTAGGTATGATTCTGTCCAGAACTGTGCTCAGGCTGACATCTGTGCTGCACTGAATTTCCTCAGGAATTACATGTGCATGCACAGCAGGGCTTCATATGAGTAAACAACATTTATTTAGGTTGAAGTTCAGGTTGTGATAAGAGCACAGTACTGCAAATCCAGGCTGTATCTGCAGAGTCCCAGCGATAGCTCACTCGTCTACTAAGATTTGTCTATTAATACTGAGTTCAAGCTGATCATCTTAGGTGTGCAAGCGTACTGTAAATGAGTAAGATTTACTGAGATGAAAGGAAACCTGGGAATCAAGGAAGCTTAAAATAAGCTTAACTTAGAGGTTTTTGAATCTCGGCAAGAGAGATGTAAACAGTTGTTCTGTAGGCATTTCTGTCAGTAGAAATAACATTTTTATTACAGGATTTGCACCAGTTCAGAAGTTTCTTAGTTTTGCTCATGTATTTTGCACATGTGGAGGCATAGGGTGCCTACAGGAATAAAACAAGAATGAAAAGCACTGAATATTCAGTGTAAATTTTGAATGTGTATAATGAAAATACTGTAAGCCTTTCTACTTTGTTTCTACAATGAAATAGTACTACAAGATAAGCTATTTACTTGTTTGTTATAGCAGAACATGGGTTTATGATCAATCATGATTTCAAGCAATGTTGTTTACAATTCTGTTCTTCTTTAGAGTGTCAGGCTGCAGACCCCTGAGCTGACAGCTCAGCCCTGAGATAACTGTACAAGGTTCAGCAGCTTTGAAGGAAATCTGTGCTGTAAACTGAACAGGACCATGCCCTAACCCTTTGCTTTATCAGCTGAGCATGCCTTTGTTCGAGTTGCTAGAAGGAAAACTAGTTTCCCTTAAGCCGTTTGTGTGTACAAATAAAACATTAATGGATAATTTCTTAAGCTAATTTCCTAGGCTAATTTTTACACTTTTTACATAGTGCTTTTTTCATCTTTGCGAATGTTAATATAAATGTTTTTTTCTTTTTCTAGGGTGAAAATCCTATTTACAAGAGTGCAGTAACAACTGTGGTCAATCCTAAATATGAGGGAAAATGAACACTGCTTGTATAACTTCACAACACTGTATGCAGCATAGCAATTTTTGTAGTCACAGTAAGATAGATTTAGGGCAAACTGCAGTGATTTTACTAATTCATTACATATAGGTTTGTTTTCCTGTGAAGGTTTTGAAAATGTACCATATGTAATTTTTTTATTTTATTTTTTTTTTTTTTGCAAATAAAAGTAATCAGTGCCAGGGGTCTGACAAAAAAACTTGACTGTGTAGCCTAGTTAGATAAGGTCACATGGTGCCTTCTTGACCTTTTCCACTCCCATGCTGTGAATCCAGGTCTTCTGCAGGGTGCAATACTGCCATGGCATGACTGGGAGGGAAATCATTAAAGCAATCAGTAGGAGGGCTCTGCTTAGCCATTTAGTATTAAACTTCTTAGCTTTACAGGGAAATCAGGGCTTGAGTTTGCGGATAAAATTAAACCCATGTAGCATGGAGCTGGTGGTTAATTCTAGACATGATCAAGTATATGGTAAGTTGTCTAAGTTGGAGGTGAACAGTGTAAAGGACTGGAAAGTGTGTGCAAACTTATTCTAAATTTTTAAGTTGCTTATTGCCAGGTTGTGGTTAAAATGAAAAGGTTTGAGAAGAATGTTGGGACGAAAAAAAAATAGCTTTAAGCCACGTGCCATTACTGAAGAAGTTGCTGACTGGTAACTTGCTTAGTTTTCCTTTGTAAATTCAAGCCCTGGGTGACAGTACCATGAAGTACCTTACCCAGACATTCTCAAAACACATAAAGGCCTTACGTCATACTGTGTCTTTATTCTATAATGTTTCCTTGGTTTAAAGCCTGGTGCTTTTGTCACCCTTCTAATCTTTTTAACGTATTTGGTTGTGATTCTTTTTGTAATGTTTTTATCAACATGAGCTCTTTTATTTTCCTTTTTGGGGCAGTCTTAGCTGTAAATTTGCCTTTACCCCGTAGCTAAGATTGCGTAGTTCGTCATGTGACGAGTCACACATCATTCTTGACATGTGCCATGTACATTTGCATTCAACCATTCAAACTGCATCATAGTCATATTATTGTTTTAAGTGCCTTTTTATTTTAACAGATGTTCACTTTTTACAGTGCTATTACTGAAGTTATTTATTAAATAAAAGTACCTTAAAATACTTAAATCTTGTGTCTCTCTCGTAGAAGATGGTACTATTCTAAAAACCTGAGAACAGTGTCTATTTGGGAAAGAGGTAACAGACACTGGAGTAACACCAAACATCCTTTAGATCAAATCTGAGAAGTAGCAAATGTCAGCTGTGGTGTAAAGTGCACAGGGCCTGGGCGCAGCACCCTGCTTTGGGTTACAGAGGCCATTGGGGTAAAGCCCCAGCCATTCAGTTGCGTGTGTGCTGAAGAAATTCTGTGGTTTAATGACTGCTCCAGCCAAGGGCCTGTTGGGTTAATACTGATTCACGATACATGTCACTGCATTCGGTAGATTAAGAAAGTCTTCCAAACTTAATTTAAGGCATCGGTTATCAGAACCACTTTGTAATTAAATACACTCCCAAAGTGTATTCTTAGAATCTCTTTGATGATTCTTTAACTGTTGAGACTTCAGGTTATCCTGAGAAGCTGTGTGAGTCTGTTCTAAAAGTGGCTTTTAACCTCCATCTGAGGGCAGAAGGAGCCTGGTTTCCATGAGGTGGGAGGGGAGGATCAGTGGAGTGGGTGGGCTCTGTGTGTGTGTGTCTCCATCTCTGAGGAACACAACTGGAGACAAGGAGATCGAAGGGCCGGTTGCGAGGCAGACTTGGTTGTCTCAGTCTCTGGAGGGGTCTGGAGCGTGCTGGGATGGACAGGGTGGCTGTGGGTGCATGCAAAAGGTGGAGGTTGGCAGCATCCACTGGAGAGGGAGTAGCAGGAGTGAGCAGAGGCCCAGGGGCAGCTGCTGGACAGACAGTGTCTAAGGCACTGGAGGGACAGGCACTGCTCCTGTGTCTCTGATTACCAGTAGTGGGACTTCATTCCAATCAGCCAGAAAAGCCAAGGGGAGGAGGCCATTGGTCCTGTTTGGTTTTCTGTCAGTGCTGTTGTCTCTGTGCTGCTCTGTGTATGTGCATGTACTATACACATGTGGGATGTGCACATGCTTAGTGGGGATACGTGCTTAGGCTCGCTGCAGGTTGGACCTGGGACATGGAGCTGCTGCAGCCGCGCTTCTCTTGGGTTACCACATTTGGCACAGGTACATTTTCTGCTGGTTGGTGCAAACGAAAGCAAACCCACAAATGGAAAGAAGCTGTGCAATAATTCAGCCTGCTGTCCTTCATAACTATGTCCACCGAAAACTCTGGGTTTGTTCTTGCTTCGTGAAGGCTCTTTTTTTATCGGCTTTGCGGATAAGGGAACCAAAACAGCCTGACAATGCCAACTAACCTAACCACAAGATATGAAACTAGTGAGAGGTGCAGCTGTACGTACAGGTCTTGTTACCTGTTCCTCTTCATTCCAGATTTACAGAATTGCAACTTGACTGTGGCAATGAGCGATGAGATTTTATTTTGGACATTTGAGTACTTATGCAGCTTTAGTCAATCCTCAGTATTGCTGGGGAAGCATCAGTGGCTCCCTAAGAAAAGGTGCAGAAACTTCTAGATGCATTCCATGTTACCTGTCTGTGGAAACTCTTCGTTGGGGATAAAGCAGTTTAAATAGAAGGATAATTTCTGACCTTTATGGCTGTTGGTTTTTTTAATGTTGTTAATATAAATACCAAATTTCTGTTTCAGACAGTATTGAAGTCCCTTTCATAGCTCTCTCTTTACCTTTCAGTCTTTCCCAGACTGCACAGAAGACTGGAATCCTGAACTGAGCAGAATGCACATCACACAGAGAGCAGGGTGCTGACCTTTAGTAACTGATTCCCAGGCAGTGTAACAGTCCTAAATTAAACAAAATTTTAATTATGTGTGCATGAACCTGGTTCTGTCCCATCATCTGTGTTACATGTTCTGCATTTTCCTCAACAAGTCTGGTTATGAATGCAAGTGGCCTGCTGCAGCTTTTAAGTCCTTGTTTAAACTGGGTTTCTAGTAGCCACTTCCAGTCAGATGGAACTTCCAAGTGAACAGCTGCTCAAACGAGAGGACAGCTGCCATCCTGCAGTGTCAGATTTGAGGTGCTCTAAGTGTCACAGAGCGTATGCATGACTGGATGCTCTAGCTAAGAGAGAAGTAGTAGTTGAAATACCAAAAATTTAAGAGCTGGAAACAGAAGTGGTTGTGAATCCTTCCTGGTTTATGCACACTGACCTCAGCTGCTTACCCTGAATTCTGCAAGTTGGTGAAGCAGTGAACTCCGATTAAAATGCCAGCTGCAGAGTCTAAAAACTGATCCCACACAAGCCACATACAAGATCCCAGTAGTATGTCCATTAGATAAGAATTAGAGTCAGTGTAACCACAGTCTAACTATTCTTAACCCACCCATTTCCCTGGTTCCTGTCCAGTAACTAAAGAGCTAAACTAGAATTGCTTTATGGCAATTATTAATAGAACAAAATTTCTTATCCGGGATTTAAACTATAGCAGCATAAATACAAGCCAGCTAAAGAAAATAATTCTCTGTAATCACGTTTAAGTAACATCCGTGAATTAACATTGGCACAGCAAGTTGTGCCTCTTGCCTTAAGCTGCCTCTAGGCTGAGGACCAGCCCAGAGCACAAACTGAAAGAGCCTCCTAGCAGAGTCTTGAGCAGCTACATGGGAGGAAATCCAGACTGATAAATACATACTTCTTTAGGGGTTCTGATAGTTTTCTTTCCTTTTCTACATATTTGCACTGCTCTACAATATGACCATTTTTTTCTTTTACGTAGCAAGTACAAATTCATTCTTAGAGGAGCACAGAATGTGAATAGGGAAAAAAAGATACTTTTAATAAAAAAACAACTCTCTTTTACTGACTAAATAAAGCTTTGGTATTGATCAAGTAGTAGGGTGGAAAGAGTATGCTCTAGCTACAAAGTGATACTATTTCAAGGTTGTTTTCCAAGCACTTCTGGTTTTCTTCCTGAAAAATCAACATTGCTGCCAAATCATTTGCTAGCAGAAATAAAATATTTATAAGCAACTGTGAATACAAGTACCAGAACACTGAGTGCTGCAAAGTAATTCAAGTGAACGTTCGTTAATGATAATAAATATATTAACCCTTACTTCATTAATATGGATAAATTACACTAAGGAAAAAAAAAAGCTGTAGGGCATAATTTTAAATAACTTGAGAATTTTGGGGTTAAATATTAAACTAATTTTGAAGGCAGGGTGGGTTTTTTTAAGACAATTAGCACTAAATGGAAGAGTTTCAGACAGATCTATATAAGAAATAGCTTCTAAAATACAGGGAAATAATAAAAAAGTCTCAAATACTGTTAATGGAAAATGATCAAAAAACTTGTATTTGTTTATTCTTTATAAGGTGTTTATGAAGCATCTCACCTTGCCTTAACACTTCATTACACAAAACACAAACCAAATACTTCTATCAACAAGAGGTTTAGAAGTTCTGTATTGTAGATACTCTGCTGTGTGAAACTTTCAGTTCTTGATTCCATGCCTGACTTTACAGACACGATTAGGACAGCCAAAGCAGACTTTAATAAACACTTTAAAGTGATGTAAAGGGCAAGACTTCTGTTATGAGTATCTTGCTCTGCAAACTATTGAATTGAATTGAATGAGTCCAGACTCAGCATCAAGGTCTCTTCGTAGTCCCATGTAAAACAAGGCATCAAAACCCAGTAAAGATAGGGTATTATAACTGCAAGACTGATAAAAGTGAAACCGTCTCCCACAGTGATGCCTAATTCTGAACAGTGAGAGTAAAAAATAAACTCAAAGGGTGGTTAATAATGTTGGGGGGGGCACCAGGTTGTTCTTGGGCACCACAGAACCTGTTAAAGACTTCAGAAAGGTCACACAAACAGAAGGACTGATTAAGCAGACAGTAAAAGAAGCTGATTAAACTAAGATGTCCTTGGAAAAGGCAGAATTGCATTTAAATTAACAAAATTAAAAGGATCAGAAAGCTAAACAGTAAAAGTACGCTAAAGAAGATTTAGTGCCTCATGGAAAGCATAAAAACTAATAAACACACTGGAACAAGGAGCCTGACACTGAGATACGAAAAGGACAGTTGGGAGTAGAGAACTAACAGAATGTGTGAACACAATTCTTCTATTTACTGTGGAGGTGTTTCATGGTCAAGCCGACCTGAAATTCCCCTTCCTGGCACAAATACCAGAGAAATTATTCAAATTGAAATGTCAAAAAAAAGGAATAACAGCAAACTGCCAAGAGCCAATGCTAATTATTTATAAAGGCTTAAGGAATTTGAAGATGAGTGCCAGATGTCAGTGCCATATGAATGGGAAATGGCTAACATATAGTCACTCTTTTCAAGAGTGTTTCTGGGAGTTAATACAGAAGAGTTATCCAGGTGTTTCTGTCACTGTCTGGTAGAAATGATAACAAATGGATGTATGGATAAGTCGAACTTGTGGAAGAGTCAACATGGGCAGAGGGGAGTCATACCTCACAAGTCTACTAGATTTTTTTTTGAGGGAATCACTAACACACAGGCAGAGAGAGAGAGTTTCATACAACTGGAGCTCCAAAGGCTTTCAGCAATTCTTTTTATCAAAAATCTCTAAGAAACTTCCAGGAGATGTGAAGAAAGTCTTCAAATGAATAAATAACTCTTGAAGTTGGAAGATAGAAAACAAAGCACAGGAATTAATTATTAGTTTTCTAACTTGAGAGATGTCATTGACAGTCTTCAACCTCCTGGCAACACTCCTCATAACGCACCCCAGGATACCACTCACCATCCCTGCCATGAATACGTACAGTGACAGGCAATGGGGAAGGTGAAGAGGGGAAAACCAAGGAGTTACTAGACAAAAATGGTTCTGGGCGCAAAATAAATGTGAGGTACTTATTCCTATAACCCACAATTAAGCTGTAAAATACTTTGCTGTACTGTGGATACTATGGATTTAAAATTAGTAGATAAATTCACAAAAGAAGAATTCATCTTGAGATATTAACTTCAGAGCATAGCAAATATGGCTTAGTTTGAAACTGGAGAATATTTTGGGAAAAATCACATGCTGTTTTCTACAGATCTGCTTTTTAATGCAGATAGAGACAGGACACTGGTTTATATGAAGCTTTGATCTGATTCAGGATGGTTAGAAATCTTTATGTTTGATATTTACCATTCATGTCACAAAGTTGTCTAGCTGCAAAAGCCTGTGCTTGTTGCAGACCTTCCCAGTCTGATTCCAAGCTGGTAAGCAAAAGCTCTTTTCTCTCTGTTGCCTCCTGCATTTTCTTCTCTATCACGAGATAAATACTTTGCAGCAATAATTAGAAGTAAATTACATTTGCTGTTTTAAAATCTGATTTAAAAGAAATAATAGACATTTCAGTCAGGTTGTCTGGCTATTACTTTTTGTCACACTAATGGGCACATTAACCCTCATCCTACTCAGAACAGGAAGCAACAAATTCTCTTTATTTCAAGACTCTCCACTGATTCAAAACTAGACCACTTTTCCATAAATTTCTCAAACAGCAATAGAAAAACAGCACATGTAAAGAGTTCTGGGAGCTGTTGCAGAAGAGGTGCCTGGCAGAAAGAGCTGAAAGAGATGCTTTAATGCAGAAAAAATATGCTGGCACTTAGGAAGTCTAGGAATGTGCCACCAGTCCGTTCCTTTATATTCTATTCTTTCACATGGTAAACAAATTCTATTATCCAAGCATCGGATTTAATTTATAGTTTGTGATTTTCAAAGCCACCTATAACTTGGAAGCATCCAAATCCATCTCCATTTCTATAAGAACTGGTGTTTTAGTGAAACGAACAAACTGCTAACCAGTTTAATCTCTAGACTACAAAATGGTGATTCTGTGCTCCTGTTTGAAGTATTATCTGCAGGCAGTGAATAAGAAACATTAAAAATAAAACTTCATGTCAGTTATTGCCTTTCACTGGCACTTCAGTGGTATCTTTATCCATTCAGGATCCAGAGTACTGACCCTCCCCTGGGTGTGGGCAAGTACAATGCCGTCCAGTGGCTGGGATGCACCATCAAATAACAGAGTTTTATTGGACTCCATTCTGGTTGAAACTGGGTTGCTGTGCAGTCAGAGACCTAGAAATCTTTTGGGCAGCTGACAACCAGGAAGGCACAATACCGTGTAACAGGTAACTAGTCATTCTGCTTCATCTGAACCACTTTCTCTGACTTGAGCACCTCAGTTCCTCATGAAATTTCTTAAGTGCAGAAGTGAATTAGATTTGACTTTTGCACTGAAATCAATCTCCTGTATAACACTAGTAATCAAATATTCCTCAATTAATTCCTTCTGAGGTAAGAAATTAAAATGAAAATAACGATCCATTTTTGTTTTACACTGGCAAGGAACACATCACAAAGCTGACAATTATACAGTTGGAACACAATTGACAGAACAGTTAATTCCTTATTTATCTAATTTCATAACAAAAAAGGTATTTCTGCAAAATTTTAGTGACTTGTAGATCTCAGCTATGCCAACACTGTAACTGCTGTTAATCAGTTGGGTAACTTCAACATAAATCAAAAAAATAATTAATGAATTTGCATGTTATCTTTCATAAAACAAGACCGAGCGACATCAGCTACGTTTTCTTCTCTTACTTTTCTACTAATATAGTCCTGCTAAATTATTCTGTCCAAGGTAAATGCCAAGCTGATATTGCCCCATCTATCCTTCTAGACCACAAGCATAACAGCAGCTTTCTGGAAAACTTCCAGTGTTTCAAAAATTACTATAAATTACTGTTAACTGTCTGGACAGCTCTTTGATCAGCTCATTTATTCAGTACCTTTATGAGATAGTCTTCAGCTTGCAAATATGTAATCAGCTAATGCACACACACTGCAAAACTACCCATGCCTCTGTAGTACAAAATTTTCAATCTACCAAGTTTTAACATTTTCTGAAATATCCCATCAGTTCCCCTAGAGTTTAATAAAACCTGAAAATCTGACATAATGTTCCTCAGCTCTTAAAAAAATCTTTCAGGGTTTAAATAATTTCTAATGATATGCTCAGAATTTAAAGTCTCACTGTCAAAAATTTTATGCCAAAATGGTTTCTTATAGCTACATCATCTCTTTAAATTTTCATTTTAAGTTTATCTATTTGAAGTTCTCTATCCCCATAGCAATGGCAGATAGTTATTAAATTAATAAACATATTGTAGTTGACATCTAAAAAAAATAATACTGTTTTTCAGAGGCTTGTAAAAACAAGATAGCTGCAGCAGAATAAGGTTGATGAATTCAGCCTGCAAGAAGGACTCCGCAGCTTTATTTGACCCACAAGGGCATAGGACAACAATGGCTACAGCAAAAATAACACGAAGGAAGTATGCAAAAGTCTGCATAAAAGAGTCCTAAAGCCTCCTGTGCTTCAGTACACAGGTCTTCAAGGAATTTGGCTGCAACATCACAAAATTATGTATTTTAAAACATTCTGAAAACTTTAACATAAATTTGATTAATGTTAAAATTACTTAAACATTTAGATCATGAGTTATATTTTTCAGTTCTATTAAGTACAGGACTGGAAAGAAAAACATTGAGGGCTCTATCAAAAAAGGATTTGCAATCTTCTGGTTGTTCACATTTCTTCTGTGACTATGAAAAATAATCATCTAATCTATTCCAAATCAGACATAAATGGTAATATATATTTTTAGTACAAAATTAGATATTTAGGAATACATCCTAAGACTGTCTACCAAAAGCCGTAATTTTTACCAGTCATTATAGGTGAATGTAAGTGTAGGGCCTCACCCTCAGACCCATGTATGCCTGGTTGACTTGCTACAGAAGGCTCCAATTTCTGCACTTCCTGCAGGTCTTTCAGTTTTGCTTCCAGACTTGCAACTAAAATGCTTTTTAGCTCACAGTCTCTCCTCTCTATAGAAAATGACAGATGTATTAGTCCATTTAAAGTTTTACAACCTCCTGTAATGGAAGATTTTAAGCTATAATGTTTAATACTGAGAAGTTGCTTTTGCGTTCTCATAGTAAATGCAGTTTACTAAATGTCACGCATAGTAATGCCTCAAAATTTTCTTTTAAATATTTAAATTTGAAGAATGAAATCATTCTGTAAACTGTTATGGAATATTACACAATATATAACGCAGGTATGTAACAATCTCTGTAGAGCTTAAAAATAAAAGCCTGCTGAAATGTATACTTTTGATAACATTTTCCAATTATAGTGATAACCTTGTATTGCAGACATAGATCAGAAGTATATATTTATGGATATTGAACTATTATGCTCCTCAGTTATCTGACAATTGGAATGTATTTTCTTTAAAAGTCATAGCACTCAGTCAATCTAAAATGTCACTCCCTGTTATCAGAACTTCAGTCAATGACCATTTTCACCTGTGTGAAAACAGATACTCCCTTCAACTTCTTACTTTTTTTATATAAGCCTCAAGCAAAAGAATTCTAAATATTAAAATTTTCTAAAATCATTTCCATGTTTATAAAAAGCCAGTCCTGCACTCTTAGTCCTGGAGTGTCCCAGTGATTCTCCTCTGTGGCCACACAAAACTGTTAGTGAAAAAATAACACGGTATCAGACGTCAGCTGTTTACTCACTGTTCATATTGCCTGTTTGGCCAGCTGCCAGAGCCAGTGATTCTTCTAGGCCTTTCAGATTTGATTCCAAAGTTGCAGAAGCCTTCTCTGGTTTGGTAGCTCCCTTAGTCTTATAACTGCAGTAGATGCAAAATACTAGTCAGTTAGAAAATTACATTTGTTATATCTTTTGAAAATTGAGTCCTGCCAGATGGATGTAAAGCTTAAAATTTACTTTATATTGGAAAAACATCCATGATATAATAAATGCTTAGCGTATACTGTGAGTAATGTTTAAAAGAAATTTCCAATCCTTGAAAATAAAGCATTGTCATTTGCTCATATTTAACTAACAGCAAAATGAAAAAGTGCTAAGGAATTAAAAGCAATGGCACTTTTATTATCCTGTTAACCCTACCCTCCTGAATGTGTTATATTTTAGATTTAAGCAAAACAAAGATTATCTTTTTGTTTGTATCTCAACGTAACTGTGAATTTCATTCTAGCTCCTGGATCATAACATCTTACACATTACAAAAGCAAGAATAATTATGGTCAGACATAGGACTGGGGAAGAATTCCTGATCCTAATTAAAACAATAACAAAATCCTCACTGACTACAGCCAAGTCCATCAGAAGTCATGAAATACTTTGGATCACCTGGGCCCTGGGAGCAGCCCGTTCCCCTCTCTCTCCTAGTACAGCTACCTGTGGTCAAGGACAACTCTGGTACGATGCAGCTTGGTAACCTGGGGAGAAGGCTGCTATAAAAAGAGCTGTTTGAGTGTATAACTTGAGAGAAGACAGTCTCTTCTTCTTGGCTTGAGAGCTGTGGGAGCTCTCAGGCCCCTGCCTGGGCTGTGTTGCAGACAAGCATTGCCCGGCTGTGAACCTCATCTTGACCTCCTGACTTGATTTCTTGCCTCGACTTCGGGCTCGTCTTGTCATTACAGATTTGCCTGACAGTCACTGGGCTGTTGGCTGAACCTGGTTGCTGCGATCAGCCGTGACTCTGACATGCTGACTTGAGTTCAGATTAGATCTCCTCATTTTGGACTTGACTTGTGAGCTGGACTGTTAGGTGCTCCTCATTACCATAATCAGACCAATCAGTTTGCCTTGCCCAGCCGCTGCAGGGCTGTGCCCTTGTCAGTGGAGGTACTGCCCCCGACGATATCGCTGTCATCGTCATCTCCCAGATGGCCTTTCTGTGTGGAGCAGCCTGTTCTTGCTGCTCCCTGACATACACAACCTTGTTGTCCTACATCTCCCATCTCTTCTTTCATTTTTGCCTTCTTCCTGTTTTTGATCCCATTCTTCCTTTCCTGCCATTTTACATCTGCTACATTTTTTGATCCAATTCTTTTTGAGACTGTTCTTTTAGTTTATCTTTTGATGAGCCTTTTTACTCTTTTCCCACTCGCATTATTCCCCAGGGCAGTATCAATAGCCTTTTGCTCTTCTTACATTATGTTCTCTCTCAGCAATTTCATCGACTGACACATCTTCAGGTGTCATTTCTGTGCTAATGAATCAAGCTCAGCATCATTAATTGTTCTTCTGGTAATGTTCTCCATCTGTCCTCTCAAATTGTGTCATTTGTGTTTTATCAGCTTTAACTAAACTTGTGAAAATGAGCTAATATCGTTCTTTCCAAAAAATTGATATATCTTTATTTTCCAAAACTAACTTTCTGAATACTCAAGTGCACGATGTCAGGATGGTTTCAAAGCTCTCCCTCACATTGTTCTTAATTTTAAAAAAAACCCAAATAAACCACATGCCGTTTTGGGATCCCGCTCTACCCAACATCCTCTTTTTTTGTTTGCCCAAACAGAAGTGCCTCATTTCAATCCTTATAAAGTGTTGTAAAAACCCTTTCAGTTTGTTCAAATAATACCCTTGCCTCAACACCATCCCATCTGAATTACTCCACCAGGTCCCAGTTCTCTTTGACATCAAATTTACATTTTTCAATATTGCTTTTAAGTGTCCATGTAACATATAAATCTACCTGTTTTTAAAAAGAGGAAATAAATTAAACTCTCCATTAGGTAAACTATAACTAATTACTAAGCCGAAGAAATATCTGACCTAGTTTCAAATTAGCCAGGTATTGACAGAACTCAATTAGCAGTAATGAAATACCACCAGTATAAGTGGTACTGATCTTCTTAGCAGGATGTATTAGGTCGTGTACAACTTTATGCATTTGTAGACAAATATTATTCCTGTTCCCTCACAATGTATTTTCTCATTAAGCCTTACACTTATTTACATTTTATGCATTTTGCCAGTAGTCCCAGTCTTGTTTAATTTGTTTGACAGTCTATCATCTATATATCAAATAATGTAAAGTCTTTTATCCTATTTGCATGTTCCTCTTCTACTTTTCACGGTGTCTCCAGTAAATTTCACTACTGTCTGCCTCTTCATCTTGAGACTGGGAGCTGTTAGAGCAGTAACACTTCTTGAATAAGTGCAGATGAAGTGTTAGAGTAAATTAAACAAGGACCTCAATAACAGAATGCAGATTTCCACATTTATTCTGCATTTCCCAGTGTTTCTGTCTTTTTCACTGTCTTCAAAAGCCTCGTTGTCCTTCAGATCTTCTATACCTTATGACAGCTTAGCAAGAACACTGCAAAAGCTCATCTGTATTTTCCCCTGCATAAGGATAAAAACTACTCAGAAAGATGTTTGGAAGTCAAAACATCTAAACAGTGTCTTATGTTTTTTCTCTCATAACTGGCACAAGGTATTTTCTAAAAAGAGTGAAGTAAACCTTCTATAATTTTAAGAATTAGACTTCATTGCATTTCTTGTTGCAGGCATGAGCATTCCACACAGCAATAAAGACAATGTGTGTACCAGTCTGGGTCCAGGTATTCCAGCCCATTTTGGAAAGCAGATACACAGCCCAGATGCACAGTTTCGCCTCCTCATGAAGATTTTAGATTTTGCTGTAGAATATCTTTACCTCACCCTTTACTGTATCATCTTTATTAACTACTTTATACAAATAGATGAGGAACTGGCACTAACATAAGATTTTATGGAGGTTGTCAAGTTTTAGTACAGTAGAGAAAAAAATAGTAGAAAAAGCACTTAACTGACAGCAAACTGTCAACCTCTTCAGGTGATGTTCTATCTCATTGCGAGTGTGACAAAAGCAAAAAGTAAAAAAGTTACTTTAGAAAAACACATTGGTCTTAATCTAGACCATAGGAACAAAGTGACATAATTGACTTTAAAACTGGGGTCTATATTTAATGCTATGATCTTTTTGGACTACAGTATCTTAATATATAAATACTAGTATATTAAAGCCTTGATTATCATCGATCTTAAAACCACTGCAAATTCTTCAGTTGATGCAATAAAACTTCAAAATAGCTGCACCACCACTACTGTAAAACACATTCAGGCTTATGTTTATTATTAATCTAAAGACTAAAAAAGATAAATACAAATCATATTTCTGTTTTTATAGTTACCTAAATCCAAGGTTAGTAATAAATTTATTTGCAAGATGAGAATATGTACCCAACCATGCAAAGGTATCTGAAAACATATGAAACATTTTCTCTCTACAGAAGCACAAACTGAAGGCTCAAGGGACAGGGATTAACAGTTTTACAAAAGCTTAAGAAATAAATTACTTACCAATGTGGAAATACCAGTGCAGCACCTGAATGATGTACTTTTCAGTCCTAAAAGAGTGCAAACAGACGTGGATAAACTCCGGTTGTCTTGGCTAAATCTCAAACAAGATGATTGCATTAATTTGTAGAATTTAAAAAGTGTGTCTATGTTGCCATACTTTTTAACACATAAACAATGATCATGGCAGGCTGACAGTCATTTTGGGAGCTGCATCAGAAACATTAGCAGGCCCAGGTGTATCTTATTTCTCCTGATAACCCTACAAGTTTCAGTATTTATCTGTTAAGGAGACATGATCTAGTCATTCAAGGAAGACTACCTGCCACAGAAAACAACCCATGATAATTTGTGGAGTCATTCGGAAAATAATCATTGTTGTTTTAGGGATCCTACATTATTGTTTTTCTCAATCTAATTAAATTAGGCTTATTTTCTATTCGCCTTGTGGCATAGTCTCACCATTTGACAGCTGTTACAAAAATATAAACTTTACTTGTGTAATTATTTCCCATGGAGCAAAAATATTTTTAATAGCAGAGCATATTAATTCACATCAATTTTCAAACAATTTCCATTGTATACTGTTTTACAGTTATTTAAGATTCATACCTTCTGCATACCAGTATGACTGGGTGTGTTTTACATGTAACTAGCTCAGCTAGAAATATGTTCATTGGTATAACAAATTCCCAGTGTATCAGAGAGAAATTCTTCTCAGAACCGCTAAAATACTTGATTTGGGAAGTACATATATGATGGCACTAGATACAACCAGATACTCTTCTTTCAAATGAAAAGATAAGATTTATCTTTAACATTTACGGTTTCTTTTAGAGTCTATGGAAATATTTCTTTCAGGTAAAGTGGTTTCCATGGCTACATTCTACAATGAAAAATAATAGCATTATGTTATATTTTTTTGCTATTATTACAACAGTAGTCAACTTATTAATGTACTTATTTTAACATATCCAAGTCCATAATAAACTCATTCAAATTATGAATTAATAAGCTATCCTTAAGGACTAAGGAGTAACTTGTTAATACACTACAACTAACTTCTAAGAAGATCAATGGGATGATATTTTCCTTTTTCTCTCACTTTGATGTACTCATCAGATTCACAGCACTATATATAGAAATGGCATATCATCTTCCCTTTTTTCCATCAACTTTTCCAAGACTGAAAAGTCTGATATCACACCAATGAGGTGCTGGCAGTTGATAATTTAAAAGAAATTCTTAAATGTTTGGAAATTACAGAGTATATATTATTTTGGAGTGGGGGTGGAGTGTTTAAGGAGGTGCACATTTTGAACCACTGAACTCTGGACAAAGAAGAGATCTCTCACAGATTAGTGCTGATGAGACTATGCCTATTCCAATGTATAAAGAAAAACAGAGATGCCACAGGTTTGCTATAGACTACTGCTGCTGCCATCATAAAGCCCTTTAGAATCATACTTATTATTCCCGTATGACTAGCAACCATTAAGGTATTATATTCCAAAATATGCTATTGATTATATTTTGACACTTCTGCAGAATAATCTAATATATTCCAATATCTGTGTTAGGTTTTTATCTACTTAACTCATGAGATTCTTGTAGACTGCTCTCAAATCAAAACACTGTAACGTAAGCATAATGTAACATTCAAATACATTCCACTACAGCCTCTGTGCTAGTTCTGTAATGTAGAAGAAGTGACAAAGTCCAAAATCCCCCAAAATCAAACTGTTGTGTTTAACTGCTGAATGTTAATCTATGAAAGAGTCATCTGCTTCACTACAGTTTAAGGAAGAAAAACTCATTAATACATTCAAACAGAAAAACCGAAAATAACCAAGAGTCAATGGATTATTGCGGAAATATAGCAAACACGTTGTTTCACATTTAATCTTGATTCAATTTCTTTATGTTTGTATTTTCATCCCCTAAAACAATGAGAAATGTTAAAGCGAAACATTTTACAATGTTGTATTTTCACAAAACTGAAAAAAACAATAGGACAGGTAAGAAAACAAAAGAATCCTTTCTACTTCAACCAATTTCTCCAAGTTTAAATAGCTTGCAGTTCAGGTCACAAACAAGACAGTTTTCTCACTGAATGAAGCTACGCCAAGTGTCAATTGCTGACGTATAGAGAGCACTGACACAGTAATACTGTATTAATAAAAAAATATTAAGTTCACCTGCCCGGTGTATAAGAGAATTGAATAAACTCTGTCACCATTTGCCTCTGTTTCTTCTTTTGAAATATTTTACCACTATACTAAGTTCACAAAACAGACCTGAAGACTGGAACAGACAAAATGCAGTGTAAATTTGCAGGTACTATGGTGACCAACATTTTGGAAAATAAATACTTCAGAGTTTTAAGTTGTTTCTCCTAAGAATGATCTGATGTTATTTGGACTGAGGTTCACTGGCATATTTTATTTGGCATGAAAACTGATTTTAAAAGTTTCTACCATACCACACTCAGCCAGTATTCCCTCCAGCACGCTACAGTTCACTGCCTCCTCAGTTGTACTGCAGCGAGTTGTAAAGCTGCCAACTGAAGTGACCTATATTTTAAAAAGAAGTTTGCTGTTTCTGCTATTTACTACTGCATTGAACTCTGCTAGTCCCCAAGGCACACTGAAAAACCCCAGCATCCTTTTCAGACTAAAAAATACCAGAAAAATACATCCTTCTTGCAGAAGCTGGACTGCACTAAGTAATTCAATCAGGTTTTCCTCTACTGAATTTCTACCTGTTTACTGTAAACCAGAGTTATCACGGTTGATCCTTGATAGTGCATTAAAAAAAAGTCTTAGAAATCTCATGAATCTTCTCTGGAAAATGACAAGCACATGTATCCCGTCCCACCTTCCTTCAAAAGCACTATGTTTTTCACGATCATGAAGGAAATCTGTCTGAAAGTTGGATGGATTTAGAGTTTACACAACTAAAATACAAGGCTTTCTATTCAGATGGAAATGAAAGAATAAAACAGCTGCTGAATGCTGAAGTAACTCAAAACAATTACTAGAGATGCTGTAAAATATACTGCTGTAATGACTGTATTTTCATGGCAGAACCTGAAGTACTAGCTATGAGATCCTGGCAAAATCGTCACATCTTTGTATCACAGATTTCAGCTGCAGTAAGTGGATAATGATGTTTATCCAGCTTTATAAATAAGTTTAAGAACTTGAGATTAAAATTATTTTATGCATCGATCCTGTAAAGCCAAAGAACTGGAGTGTAGATGCAGCATCTTTCTCTTGTCTTTCTGAGATTAGCTGGGGTGAATCTTCCTATATATTTAAAGACTTGGGTAATAACTGTTGATGTTTTAATGAAAAACGTGATGAGGTCAGGTCTACTTTTAGTATAACTGGTTTTAGCATTACAGAACAGTTTGGAAAGAAATAATATTTTACCAAATATATTACCAAAAGGAGGCTACACTGCTAATGCAAGAGGCAGTAAGACCGTGGTCATAGTATTTTAGAGTATTTTGGTACTATCTCTGTTGTACACGGTGAGGAACAACTGTGGTCCCTGGGCCGACTGAGACAAATCCATTTATGCCTAGAACCCCTCATAGCACGCTGGCTGTCTTCACACTTCCTAGGAAAGCGAATACACCTGCCCCTGCACATGTAAATCTGCTCTGCATTCACCGTTCATTTGCCTCATGCACAACACAAGAATGTGGCGGTATTTTTAGTACAAGAGGTTTGCGCTTGACATATCCCCAATGGCAGTTGCTCACTTCTGAGTACCTCCTAGGTCATCACCCCCTAACTACGGGCCACACTAGTCCTCCAGAAAGGATCATCTAAGCCACTACCATGTGGGTAGTCAAGGACACTCTGGAAGAAGGGTATCCCTGGAATAACTAGTGCTACTAAAACTGCAGGAGTAGGAAGAGATACTTATCAATGGCACATTCCAGCATTCTGAGTCATAAACATTATGGTAAGCTTAATTTTTTTCAGAGAAGGTTCTGAGTCCCAGAAGAATCATACCTTCTTGCCAGCATTGTAGTGCACAGTATCTCAAATGACTCAGCAACAAGTGTAATTTGGATAGAGAGAACACTTGCGCACAGAGAAGGAAAATGCCATTGTTTTCACAGTCCTTGACTTCCACTAGCAGGCAGCTTACTGGGGCAAGGCCACTGTGGACTAGCTGGTGATTTCCCAGATCATCAGAATGTCCAAATCTGTGTTCATTACAACGCCAGGTAGGTTGCCTGGGCCAGTTCTCAGTAAGACTTGGGTCAAATGCGGAGATACAGTCCCTAAAGTCTGATTCACACCTCCCACTGAGAAGCATGCTCAGAGTTCATTTGGATCCTGAATTTCCTGAGAGATCAAGACCGAGCTGGAATCTAATTGACTGACAAGCAAGTAGAAAGATCATCAAAGATAAACAGAGGGAAATAGGATGCAAGTGTGGAACCCTTCAGTCTGCCTCACCTCACACAGGAGAATGTGAACCAGTGCTTTCAGAACAGGTTCTCTATGTGTAGTCTGGTACTGCTGTTATCATAAGCAAGCCAGGCTTCTGCAGAAGCAAATAAAAGCACGATGTCTCCTGCATTCCTGCTCTAGTTAAGGACTAATTCTGCCCAACAAACAACCGACACACCTCCAAGGGTAATGAAGATGCTTAATATTGATATTGCAGTGGAAAAGTTGCAAGTCTTGGAGTCTTTTCAATGCTAAGAACTAATTCCTTAGGTTTATCCAACTCTACTTACTCCTGAACATGACCTTTTTCGTTTAACTTTCTTGACTAAACTCCATCATTGTTACATTTCTTTCTTGCAACTAATCATTTTTTTCATAGTTTAGCATCCTTTTTTTTGAGATGGTGCTGCAGCTTCTTCAGTTTCTTTAGTTTTTGCAGGACTTTTCCTTTTGTTTATTGACTGTTTCCCTTGATTCACTACTGGCAATTTCTGTACCAATTCATCAGCTTCAGTAATACACTTGGATGGTAACACTGTAAGGTCTCCATTGGCTTCCCTTTGAGGTATGTGGCCTTTCTTAGACGCATTTTCTGCATTTCTTTTCATGGCCGTGTCAGAAACACCAATATTATCCTCTTCTGCATTTTTGTAACTGATGTGTGTATCTTGAGATACTTGAGTCTTGAAAACATATGGATTTTATTAAGTTTTTAAGTTCCTTGTTGGAATTTTCAACTTCCTGTTAAAATATATATTGTAAACATATTTACATTAAAATTATGTTGCTGTTTGGGTTCACTTCAAAGCATTTAAATGCTTCCTTTAGCCCTTTTCAACTGAAGCATGTTCTCAAATACTTTATATTAAAAAATTGTTCAGTTTTCAAGATAAATATAGACTTATATAATCAAAAGCACAGCTTCAGCAAAGCATCTTTAAATATAAAAGTAATACATAACAAGTAGTTAAACCATTCCTTCAAGCTTTTCAAATAGCAATGAACTGAAAATAAAAGAGCTGATTCAAATTTCATAAGAAATTACAAAAGACTTTTCTCAAGAGTTTAACATTTCTTAATTTTTAAGTTAAAAATTGTTTAATACATTAATATATAACATCATCCCTTAAAAGAATTATACAAATTTCAAAATGGAATTTTAAAATAAAAACTAGGAAAGACAAATTAATGTTCCAGTAGATAGATGATTTTGCCATTCTTTAAATGTATATATTATTAAATTTACAGCACTTAGTGCAGAGGACACAGACTGATCAAACTTCCATTTCCTTCTTTTTTTTAAGCTACTATATTTTAGTGTTCCATCAGTGTTTTCAGTATATAGGAGGTATTTTTCAATGTTCTGATTAAAATATAAAGACAATTTGTAATCCTGTGTAATATTACTGAGAATCTGTAAGATTTGTCTGACCTAGCTTCCATATCTACATTTGAATTAATCTCTGCTGGAACCGGTTTGTCCTTTTAGTGAGTAGAAAGAAATGTGTATTTCTAGAACACAATTAATCTTATCCCAAAGTAAAGACAGTTTAGATAAATTGTTAATTAGAAATGGCAGGCTACCTCTATTTATTTTAAAAAGTTTTGTAGACCAGCTCAGATACAAATGTCTATGTGACAGATCTCTAACGTTAACCAAAATTAATCTCTTGCTAGTTTTCCCTCTTCTTTGGAAGAGGCCTAAAAAAGTCCACCACTGTAATTACACAGGGGTACCACAGGAGCAGAGCAAAACCTGAACAGCGCAACACAAACAGGTGGGGATCAGCAATTAACCACTAACCACCACCAGGGTTGCCCAAAACATCTGCTGCCTACTGGAAGACCAATCACAACCAGCCAGCCATGTGCGGTTGGCACTGGGGAACATAAGTGCACATGTTCCCCATAAATGGCTGAGAGAGCTGGGGTTATTTAGCCTGGAGAAGAGGAGGCTGAGAGGAGACCTTATTGCTCTCTACAACTACCCGAAAGGGGGTTGTGGAGAGGAGGGAGCTGGCCTCTTCTCCCAAGTGACAGGGGACAGGACAAGAGGGAATGGCCTCAAGCTCCACCAGGGGAGGTTTAGGCTGGACATTAGGATAAAATTTATCACAGAAAGGGTCACTGGGCACTGGAACAGGCTGCCCAGGGAGGTGGTTGATTCACCTTCCCTGGAGATGTTTAAAAGACAGGTGGATGAGGTGCTGAGCGGCATGGTTTAGTGTGTGATAGGAATGGTTGGGCTCAATGATCCTAGGGGTCTTTTCCAACCTAGTGATTCTGTGTCTTATGCTGGGCAGCTGAATAGCAAATACGAGGGAGAGAAGCCCATAACACCTCTGTGCACACACCGAGCTCAAACAGCCAGTGCTCTGCCTGAGGCAGCAGCAGCGCACATCACACCTATCAAGCAGGAAATGTAGAAAAGGGAATAGTCATTCACCACACCTTGCAAAGCATTCCCAGACCTTTGCTAAGCATGGAGGTTTGCTTCTGGTGTGCTGACAGGCAGTGACATTCCACTGTGTGTGTGCACAGGAGAGAACAAGAGAGATTACCTCCTTGCCTGCCACCAGCCAGAACGTGTGGAGAGAAAACTGGGCTGGAGAGAGATGGCTGTATCTGAGCCAGAAGCACGTACATGAAATGTGAAAGAAAAATCAGTGAAAGTGCAATGTCAAAATAAGAAACTGCCAGAAACTCATGCTGAGGGTACTCCTTACTTCCTGAGAGAAGATACAAGAGTTTTTCAAAGGTGGTAGACGAGCATTAAGGAGAGAATTACCACAATCACATGCTGATGATATGCAACTGTTACTTCTGCTGCCCATTAGCTTGAGTTGGCAAGAAGACAGACAACTAAGTGATTTCGGTAGTGACCACTACCATTTTCAACTCTCACAGCTGTAGAAGCTCTTGAAAAGCAATTCTAGAAGTGCCACCGGCCTGCAAGCAGCAGATAATACTGTCACTGTAGATTTCATTAACATGGGCTAGCAGTTCTGTAGTATGTAATGGGTATTACATATTGCAATACAACGGGAAAAATAAATTAATATGGGCAGTTTACTACCATTATCACTTATATCTCTGCAATGACATCACACTCACAAACTGCAATCATATCACCCTTCTGCCTTCCATGACATCTAGTTTTGCATCAACACTTGCTCAATCAAAACCATGTAGGTTAAGTCGGTACATCTCCGGGGCTAGGTGCAGTGAGGTGAAAGGATGGATGGCAATGCCAAATACGAATACGACTCTTTCAAAGTAACTGGTTTCACCGACTGAAATAAAGTTTCGATCATCTTCAACAAAATAAAGCAAGAATTTTTCTGGACATCCATTCTGCTGGACCATAATAAACTGTTCCTTGTTAAAATGGACATGAATTCTGCCGTCAAAGTAATTTTTAAGTAATGTAGTGTGAAAGCTGTATCACCTGGTCATTTTATTAATTGTGGCTGGCAACAGACGAACAAAATCCTGACACTTTTCCAAGGAGTAACTATCTATGACAACCACATGTAAGGAAAGCTACCAACCTAATGGGCCTGAGGTTCTGGTCTTTATTTATGTATAATGCCAGATGCTATTAACAATCAATGGGGGGATTTTAGGCTTTATTCCAATTTAATTATCAATACAGCAGACAGTAATTTATTGCTTCCAATTGGCAGTTTACAGCCCTGTGATTTATTCAGGATCTAGACCGCTTACACACATGCTTGTAATTTTATTTAAAAAAAAATTGTATTAATAAAAGTAGAATACTCTCGTGAGCTAAGTACAGCATCAGAGCTATCATTTAAAGTGATATTAAAGTTCTAAGTAATATGCATTATAAAATCTCAAGTTTATCAAAAAGTTCCTATAGATACACTTGAGTCTTCATGTGCCTTTTCTTCTTCAGCTTCAACTTTTTAAAACAACAAATATTTTCCACAGTGTTTATAATCTGCAGGAGAATCAATATTATTAGTAACTACATTAAGAGAAAAATCTCTTTGTATTGTGTGTAAATTGCATAGTTTTGGCAGGGGTGGACTGTGTGGAAGGGGATCAGAGGATGCTCTGTGCTGGACACAGGTGCTTGCGGCACCTCTGATAACAAGATGAAAAAAGCCTGATGTGACCCTACAAGCTGAAGAACAGAAGCATCACAGAATATATATAAAATTACTAATTAAGATTCAACTGTTTAATAGCTGGTTTTAAAGCTATTCTTTTGCTTAAAGCCAAATAGTTAATGTAAAGTAAAAAAGAATTTTCAGATGACATTCAACAGATCTGATTGTTGATCTAGCAAAAAGCATATAATTATACTCTGCTATATCATTTGCTGTCCAAGCCAAATGCTAAAAGGACAAGAGCCTGAAGCTGTTACTGAAGAACTCTAAAAATGATACATTGAACAAGATACAATAATTGATTTCAGAGCAAAGATGGTAAATTGTTCTGACAAAACACTGATCAAAACTAATTATCAGTCAAAGGCCTGTGTAATCTGGGTCATCATATTTTAAATGGGTCAACAAACAGACACATAAAATTTGCTAAACTTCAGGGAATTTCCCCAAGAATAAAATGATTATTGTTTAAATCTAATACATTTTTTGTACTTCTAATATAATTCAAAGACATGTATCGTCTTTAACTGGCAATGTTATAGTATGATCATCCAGTGCTCTGCTATTAAGAACAAAGCCTTTCCTAGCTCGTTGCATTTGCACAATCAAAATGAAAGAAGACTTCTAGCTCAAATTAAAAAGTAAAAATAAGAAAGCAATTTTTGCCATCTTGCAATAAAAGAATAAGAAGTTTTGCAGAAGAAAAACTACAGGAAAAAAATTACTATGAATTGTACAAATGGCATTTTTCACTATTGGCAAGTGACATGTTAGACAGAAAATAGCAAATATCCATTGTCAGCTGCCCTTGATCCAAGACTGTTACCATAGATCTTCTTTAAATTACAGATGTGCCAACTGCACTCTTTCAGGTTGATGATTAGGCCTATACATCCTGAAACAACTTTAGACACTTCTCAGCGACTACCAAAAGCATTAAGAAACTACAGTCGGAATTCAGACAAGTTAATCAACCTAAGCAGAGACAACGCTTCTTGTTCACTGGAAATGCAAGGGCTATGGTATTTATTTTAGAGTCTGTGCTGAAGGCAGAAAGCCAGAGAGCAAGCAAAAGGCAAAGCTCATTGGTGTAAGTGAACAGAGAAATGTTTTTCTGTTTTGTTTAGGGAGACAGGAGTACATATTTGTGTGAGTAAGCAAGACTGCAATGAAATTATAACTTAGTAGTATTTATTTGTGAGAAGACACAATAAAGACAATAATTTTCTTAATATTTTCAATGTATAAACAGTTCCAGGAAAACTGATGGAAGCCAAAAGTGCTTTACTAAATTAGATTCACACAGCCTGTAACAGGTCCAGTCCTGTTTAATGTCTTTATCAATGACCTGGATGAAGGCATCGAGTGCACCCTTAGCAAGTTTGCAGATGACACCAAGCTGGGTGGAAGTGTGGATCTGCTGGAGGGTCGGCATGAGGTTTAACAAGGCCAAATGCCGGGTCCTGCACTTGGGGCACAACAACCCTAAGCAGAGGTACAAACTAGGAGAAGTCTGTCTAGAAAGCTGCCAGGAGGAGAAGGACCTGGGGGTGTTGATTGACAACCGACTCAACATGAGCCAGCAGTGTGCCCAGGTGGCCAAAAAGGCCAATGGCATCTTGGCTTGTATCAGAAACGGCGTGACCAGCAGGTCCAGGGAGGTTATTCTCCCTCTGTACTCGGCACTGGTGAGACCGCACCTCGAGTACTGTGTTCAGTTCTGGGCTCCTCACCACAAGAAGGATGTTGAGGCTCTGGAGCGAGTCCAGAGAAGAGCAACAAAGCTGGTGAAGGGGCTGGAGAACAAATCTTACGAGGAGCAACTGAGGGAGCTGGGGTTGTTTAGCCTGGAGAAGAGGAGGCTGAGGGGAGACCTTATTACTCTCTGCAACTACCTAAAGGGAGGTTGTGGAGAGGAGGGAGCTGGCCTCTTCTGCCAAGTGACAGGGGACAGTACGAGAAGGAATGGCCTCAAGCTCCACCAGGGGAGATTCAGGCTTGAGATAAGGAAAAAATTCTTCACGGAAAGGGTCCTTAGGCATTGGAACAGGCTGCCGAATGAGGTGGTTGACTTGCCTTCCCTGGAGGTGTTTAAGGTGAGGGTGGATGAGGTACTTAGGGGCATGGTTTAGGGATTGGTGGGAATGGTTGGACTCGATGATCCGGTGGGTCTCTTCCAACCTGGTTATTCTATGATTTTCATTCTGTGCTGTCAAGAGTTGTCCAAAGCAGATGTTTAAAGCAAACAAACAAAATAAGCCCTCACACCCACAGAGGTTAAGGAAAGCTGAAAAGGAAGGAGGACCACAGAAGGAAAGACATGAGTGCAATCACATTTCCTGCAGTAACAGCAGCCGCCGCTGCCATCACCACGGCACACAATGGGTGGATAAGGCTGAGTGCTGGGACTGCCTGAAGTGCTTAAAGCACCACAATGGTCTCAGAGGAAAATGTAACAAAACTAATTCTAATCCACTTTATTGTAATAAAATGCAAGTTTTGTTGGTTTTGTCACAACACTACCACTATCAAAATTATCCCACTTGATTGCTGTTCTGGTTTTGGCTGGGATACAGTTAAGCTTCTCCATAGAAGCTTGTATGGGGTGCTGGTTTGGACTTGTGCTGAAAACAATGCTGACAATACAGAGGTGTTTTAGCTGTTGTTGAGCAGTGAGTTGGTTACAAAAGTCAAGGCCTTTTCTGCTTCTCACCCCACCAGAAAGGAGGCTGGGAGTGCACAAGAAATTGCGAGGGGACACAACTGGGACAGCCAATCCCAACTGACTAAAGGGATAGTCCTTACCACGTGACATCACACAGAGCATATAAAGCTGGGGGAAGAAGGAGGAAGGGGAGGATGTTTGGAGTGATGCCATTTGTATTCCAAAGCAATTGTTATGCATGATGGAGCCCTGTTTTACCGTAATAGCTGAATGCCTACCTGTCGATGGGCAGTAGTGAATTAATTCCTAGTTTTGCTTTCCTTAAAACTATGGCTTTTGCATTGACAGTTAGCTGTCTTCATCTCATCCCACGGGTGTTCTCACTTTTCCAATTCTTTCCCCTATCTGGCTGTGGAGGAAATGAGTGACTGGCTGTGGGGTGCTTAGTTGTCAGCTAGGATTAAACCACAACAGCTTCAGCAGGTATTAGCGATACAACCAGGAGTCAGTAAAAACAGTATTGATACCCCCTTTCTTGAAAAGACTTTTTTTACTATTTTTAGGGACAGGCAAGACAAAAGCACTATTTTCTGATCTTTCCAGTGCAGGTTCCAGACCTGAGACTCAACATCTAACTATTCAGGGAACTATTTGTTTGGGTAATTACCAACATGCCTCTTAACTGCTCTGTCTTACCCATTTCAAGGGACAGGTCAGGTCTCAGAGAGGTTCCTGTTCTCCCACAGCACCACTTGAACCAAGAAATTTTCTGGAGAGTTTGATTGGCTTCCCAGGCAGTATATTGCTGCATCTTGAACACTGTGTTCAGTTTTGGGCCCCTAAGTACAAGAAGAACATTGAGTTAGTGCAGAGAAGGGCAACAAAGCTGGTGAAGGGTCTGGAGCACAAGCCTTATGAGGAGCAACTGAGGGAACTGGGGTTGTTTAGCCTGGAGGCTGAGGGGACACCTTGCTCTTTACATCTACCTGAAAGGAGGTTGTGGTGAGGTGGATGCTGGTCTCTTCTCCCAAGTAACAAGTGATAGCACAAGAGGAAATGACCTCAGGGTCAAGCAGAGGCAGGGAGGTGGTGGGGGCTCTCGTGGGGTACAGTGGCGGTGAAGGGGGTGTTGGGGCAGGACCCTTGCCCCACCATCTGAAACGGCTAAATGTGTGGCAGCAAAAATTAATTACAATGCTAATTAGGATGGCAAGCAAACCTGCAAAAGGAGGTTCCCTTCTGGGAGATGTACCTCTTTATTTAGTAGACCAAAACAGCTTTTAACAATGCCCTCAGACACACGGTGCAAATTTTGGGATTGTCCTGTGCAAGGAAAGGAGTGGGACTCGATGATCCTTGTGGGCCCCTTCCCACTCAGGATATTCTATTATTCTATGATTCTGTGAAAGCAGAGTTAAAACAGCGATACTTAATGTGTGTGGTGCTGCGTGTTTAGGTCATGACCTGTCACGAGACGTGGGGAGCCCAGGCATTGTTCAGTGCTGAGCACCCCAAGTGTGTGTGTACAGGCACAGGGCACTGGGCTGGGGGTGCTGCGGGCAACCCCAGCTGGGGCTGCACAATTAAGAAATGAATAATGTAGGATGTCAAAAAGTTAGTGAGTAATTCAACGTTCTTATTGCTGCTGGAGCTTCAGGCTTTAATTAAAATAATCCCTGATCAAAGTACTACCGTATGTTGCTTCTAACGTCAGTGCTATCGGTTTTCGCACTGGCAACAGATGGTGTGTTAACATGGTACACAAACACGAACCAGAATGGTCCTCCCAGGCTGGGGAAAGGGCCATCTCCTCTCACCCTGTGAGGAGAAGGAGGTTTTCTTCAATACATCAACTTAATAAATATACAAACCCCAAAGAATTCTATTTTAAAGTGTGGAGGAGATGGAGGGTGCTAAGCACATAACAGAACTTTTTAAACAGAAAACTATCCAATTACAACAAACTTACAAATTTAAGAGGAAAGTTAAGACACAACAATACACTTATACATAGAATAAATTTATTCACTGACATTTTAAATACCACTCCTTGATGTGCACATCATTGTTATCAAGAATGCCCAGTTCTAGTGGAGGGAGAAATAATCCCTGAATAAATAAACAGAAACCCCATCCCCTGTCATAATATCCATAATAAGAGCAACATTTACACAATAAGTTGGGCAAAGCAAGAGTAAATAAGAGTACCTAATGATTTTAAAATACAAAAACATGTAAATTCTGCAACTGCATGTTTACTTTGTGCATTCTCTCTTCATTAAACCATATATTTTCTAAGACACAATCATGCAACCAGCAAATGGATGAATATGATGACTCACTTAAAAAAAGGTAGTTGCTGAACAGCTTGTAAAAACACATGGCATATGTATTCATAATTCATATTTAATACAACAAAGAGCATAATGCTCAGCAGATTACCAGACTAAACTATAAGTATTGAACTTGCATATTAACTGTATTTAGATATTTATTGTTGCATGGCGAAGTACTTGCAGATTAGGAAATCCCATGACTAAGTCTGCCCATAAAACTTTAACTCCTGTGTCTTTGTGTGTTGTATGTCTTAAGGTCTCATAGAAAAAATTAATAAGTTAGCATACACCTGAGATAACTCCACTTGACATGACAGCTATTGATAATTTTATTGTTTTAAAATAGCTGGTATACATTACACAACTTTCAAGTCATGCTTTGGAAATGGATTATTATTTCCTTATGGCTTTATCTTCTTTTGTTACAATACAAGTCACCACTGTGAATCCTTTGAAGACATGCATTTTCAAAGGCTCTTTGTATGATGGATGAGGTGATGGTACAATGGTTTTGAAAATCTAAGATGAGCTTTGATTTTTCCAGTGTTAGCACTCTGTGTATTCTGAGCAGGATTCTCACTGACTTCACCTACACATATGAGTAGCAAGTCCTGCTGCACATTGTGAAATTTCCAGATTGTATTTTTTGTCAGTTTTCCAATGGACCAGGGTCGTACAGGAAGGCAGAAATTCAGCCCAGCTGGGTGCTGTGCAGCTGCCTTAATCCTTTCCTTTTCTGAGGCATTTTTCTTCATCATTTTATGTTCAGTTTACATGTTTTGGAAACGAATTATCCAGGAATATCAGAGTCAACTTCATTCCCTGAGGATAATGTTTCATGCACTGAAGGAAGCAGGCATCTTGTAGAAAAAGTACTAAGTGGCTACCTATTTAAGGCCCATATGCCATCATGCATGGTAAAGTTCTCCAGCTGAAGGTTGCACACATACCACTTTCTAGATTAAGAATCCTCAAGTTGCAGCTATAGCATCCCTTTAAAATTGGGCCTTGTGCATTGTTTATTATTTTTCATAAATTATAAATATAACTTCTCAGATGTTAAAAAGCAGGGGGGTGGGGAGGATACACACATACTCTCTCTGCCCTGCCTCTCCAGAAATTTCATCATGTGGAAATATATTCATCCCACACAGAGTCTGAACAAAACTGGACCTTTCAGATCAGCAGTGCAGACAACTGTCCAGTAACTTGTTGCTGCCTTCTAAACAGCAAAATTAGAAGAGAGGTCAAATACCTTTCATTGTTTTCAGACCTATTTGCTGATGGCAAATGCATGCATTGACTCTAAGAAATACGGATTAATTCCAGTCTCTCAGAGTAGTTTCTCCTTCATTAGCCACTCTGCTTCTGTTTTCTCCTCCTAATGAAGTTCTCTTTGTCTTCTTTAGAGTGCAGCTGTCCAGCAAACTTGTATTCCAGTCAGACTGCATCTGCAAGCTTTCCACACATTAGTGGTTGGACGAAGAAAACCTCAGATGCTACTCACCATCTTAGTTTTAGCACCACAGTAACTTTCAGTACCATAACAGAAATGGTAAACATCCTGCTGAGCTCTGGAGTCATCAGACTAAGCTCCTCTTTGTCAGCCAGCAGGGAGGCAGAGCTTTAGCAGGGAGGCAGAGCTATAGCAACAGCTGTAAGGATCCAATGACCACACTACCTACAAGATGCAGTCTGGCATTATTAGGTAAGAGTCTAAGTAATACACAGGAGGTATGTAGTAATGGAGAAGTCTACATATAGAACCAATCTTTCTAAAAGGTGTAAACCATACAAGATTTGCATGTAGAAGTAAAAACAATGTAATTGAATATTTTATAGGTAGAAGTAAGAGAAATCTATTACTATTTAGTGAACAGATGGAAATTGTTTTTCAGGGGCTTACTTGGCTAAAATTTGATGGCAGTCATAAAAATAGGAAACTCACATTACTAATATCAGACAGATTCTGCTGCCAAATTCCAAGTCCCTTCTCCAAAATGTGGCAATACTCGATCTGATAATTTTAAAATCTCAGTACCACAGAAAATAAATGTGAGAAACATGATCCTTTGATAAGGGCTTCCAAGATGATCCTGGGAAATCTAAACCACAAAGACTGAACACCATATTGGGAAAATTAGTAGAAACTATTACAGATCTAATACTGAAGGACAGATGGATAAATGTGGTACAACTTGGAAGGAGGCACCATCACTTCAGTAAGTGTAAAATAATGCACATTGGGAAAATAAAATACGATTACATCTATGTAAAAATGGACTCTAAGGTGCTATTAATTCCTCCTTCCTCTTCTGAAAAAAAATGAGGGGTTTGTGCTTAATTCTCCAAAGAGAAGTAAATCTTAGTTAGTACTAAGTAAATAATGTTTAAAACTATTGGGATATGAAAACAAAAATAAGCAGAGAATAATAAGCAAAGAAAACTAAAAGTCAGAAAACATCCTTGTCCTGCTGTATGTGTGGGTGGTATGCCCACATCTTGACTACTGCACCTACCTCTGGCAGTCCTACATCAGAAAGAATAAGAAAGTGGAAAAGGTTCAGAGAAAAGTGACAAAGGTAACAAGAAGCATTGAAACACTTCATTTCAGGTCAAGAACTTGGTTGCAGTTTCCACCAAAATACAACAGAATCCTTCTTATCCAGTAGACACAATAAAGGTATAGAAATAGGAGTGACTGGAGAATGAGTTGGAAATTATTATTTGTCTTTTCTAAAACAAAAGAAATGCTGCACTGTGTTAGAAAAATCAATCAGCCATTTATTAATTAAGTCAAATTGGAAACCATTGGATATTACAGAAATTAAAAATATTAATGTCTTTTAAAAATACTGCACATATTCATGGAGTGTAAGTCCATTGGTAGCTAATGAGCATCGTACACCAGAGACAAAAACAAGCTTCAGAAATCCCTAACCCACCACCTGTCAGAAGCTAAGCGAGTTCACCAGTGCAGGGACCGCTCAGCACTTGACTCACTCCCCATATTCCTCCACAGGTATCTGCTATCATTAGTAGCAGCAACCTGACATTTCATTTCCGTCTCTGGCTATTCTCACTTTCTTACATTACTAAGCACTATTAGCAAAGCAAACCTACACCAGATAAACAAGCAAAAGCATTCACAAATCTGCAAGTGGCCTAGATTCCTGTGCTTCTTCCAGTTTCTGCTAATTATATATTCGCTGTGTTTTCACACCAAAGAAAGTATTTCTAAGGCAAGTATATAGAATAAAACTGTTAATGAACTGCTGAGCATTATTAATTTTATGTGTTAGGAAGAAGGAACAAATTAATTTATAAGCAAATTCACAAGTCAATAGAGCCCCAATAGTAAAACAATACAAAAAATGATAATGTTTTCTAGAATATTTAATCTTACTTAATACTTCCAAAGAAGCATCAACAATTTTAGTATGGGTTTTAAGGCACATAAAAAGAACATTATTAATATCTCCAGAAAGCAAACCCTTTATTCACAGACCTTTTAAACCATCTGATTCTTGTTCAATTTTTTGTTTATCCGCATGAGAACATTTGCAACAAAACTTACATATGTAAGTTCCTTTCTTCCTTTGTTTTCAAGATGTTAAACTATTAATACAGCAGTAATAAAGTCCATTTGATATTATATTGGCTCAGTAATCTCCTCAATAATCTCCTAAATCTATTTGGTGTGTTGTTTAATGAATGAGGAGAGTCAGTAAGTGTGAGCAGTTAAATAGTGATTGATCAACTGATATCCAGTAAGTAATGAGAAAAACGTGTTAACATTGTAGAGAAGGACTTTTGGCTCAGAAAAGTAAATGAGACTAAAACTGAGTAAACCCAGCCAAGCTACTTTTTTTTCACTGTGACAGAAACATTGATAACTTTCCTTTCTGACAAATGTCTAAAATCTACCTGAAATAAAGGCCTATGCTAAAGCTTTATAAAAAGCAACCAAGATGAGCATGTGAGAGCTTAGCTCTATCTTGTATGAAATAATTGAGTTCACCTCAGCTACAAGTTCATAGTGCTTGTGAAGTACTTTGCATGAAAGTGGTACCATTCCTATAAAGTATTTCTAAGCGATATGAACCATCTTAGTTCATAGTTCACTTTAATACCATGCAAGAAGTATGAAGATATATAAATGATCCTAAAACTACCTAATATTTTTGTGCATAGCTTCCGCTTCATTATTTCTTCATGTCTTAACTTAACTTGTTGGCTAATAGTAGATGCTAAAGCCTTACTGCTGATTCTCACAGTACTTTTCCTAACCACACAGAAGTTATCATTGTGTGCATAAGTGTTCCAGCATTAATTCTAGATATCCCGTGTGGCAGATACGCAGAAGGTACTTCACTCTGTTTTCACACTTTGTTTTCAAATCAAGTGACTGTAGTATGCACCTGGGTACCATCACCCACTTCCACACAGCTGCAAGGCTCTCACATGAAAGCTTTCTTTATCATTCACATTTGAAATAATCCTACTCTATGCTGCCAAATACAGGAGACTGGACATCAGGGCTCACATTAGAATCTGAGATGAGAAAGCTCAAGTCCAGTTATAACTCAGCGGTCAATACGTTGGTGCAGGGATCAAATCAATCACTATGGAAATAGAGATGTGGAAGTTTGAAAGCTGTTATCCATGATAAGCATGTGTGGTTCACACATATTGCACCAGGCGATATTTGCACGGGAAGTGGGCTGCAGTAATTCTAACATCTGCAGTAAATCTACAGTTACTATAATGTATGTCTAAAGAGTAAAGAAATTAAATCAGAAGAGAGAATTTCACCAGTCAATGCCAGATTTTAAAAGTCTGGTATTTGATTTCATTTCAGTCTGAGTCAGAAGTCAGTCTGGGGGGACTGAAGGCATGACAGTTCCTTATGAAACAAGACCACTTGCTAATGCTCCAGCCATTCTCTCAGTCACTAACTGTCCTAGACATGGAACTGCCTTCAGCAGCTGTAGTTAGTGCTGGTGCTGCCAGTAGTGCACGGATGGACAAGAAACTAGAACAGGAACAAAAAAATGTGACAAAAGATGGTACACAACCCAAAGCCAGAGTTCTTATTCTTTGGCCACAGGGTCCTTGTGTTATGGCTAGCTTCCAAAAAAGACTGAAATACTAGTAATAACTTCATCAAGAGGGTTTTCCTCTATGAAACCTATTAATCACACCAAGCATGCATTGAGGCCAGAAAATACTATATTATGGGTTAGAAGACATACTCAGCAATCCAAGGTTTTATTGTTATTTTGGGTTCATAAGATGTGATATAATTACAGTAAAAGAGATATGCTTTTCTTAATATTTTAGAATATAGATATTAAAATTACTTTGTACCAGATAATGATCTACTACCTAGAGCCTATCCTTAACAATGTGAAACCACATGTAGAACTAAATAATGACTATAAAGCTATTAGGTAAAAAAATATTCTAAAATATAAGTAATGCCTTACTTATTGCTTAGAAAGAATCATTGTGTCAAATGGAAAGGTTACTGAGATACACTTTGGCAAAATTCTCAGGTAGATTGTTTTGTACAATTGTGCACGTCTACAGACATGGAAGGATTTTTAGCTTATTTTTCCCAGGGTTATTGATTTTAAGAATCTGTAGCCGAATAAACAGAAATACAGCGTGGTATTCATTTTCAGGGCTGTTTTTCAATGTCCTGTTATCAGATGACCAAAATTTAGTTGAAGACTTTTTAAAATACAATAAAACACAAAACTAGTGCTGCAAATACCTTTGATAAGAGCTAGAGCCTCAGTCACCACAGCTCGGCTCTTACAGGGTTCGCCCGTCCAAAACAGTCAGCTGTATGATCTTCTCATGGTATGCATTTCAGTGTATGCTCAGGTCTCATCTACAGAACCTTCAGTTGCAGTGAGGACCTTCTCACATTTTACGTTTCAATATTTTGATTTAAGAGTAGAATGACAAAAATAAGAATGTTCTTAATACAAGGAGCTTCAGTTCCTAATTAACATGTATTATAGACACCTTTGCTGTGTCATTTGCTCCCCTTAAAAAATCTAGTCATAAAGCAGCAAGTACACATACAAATATCTATAAACTATAAATGACTGAGGGTAATACAGAGTTTTTCAGCCTGAACTGCTAGCCCTACCAGGCTTCAATATTGTTCAATCACAACTAATTAGCCTCTGTTTTCTGAAAATATGAATGATTGAAAATACACATTTTGATTATCAAAAATTAATCCATTATTAGCTAAATAATTTTAGGGAAAGCCGCGTTGGGAGAAATATTAGTGGCTATTTCTAAGGTAAAAGCTAAAGTACTATCATCACATGAGAAATTCCATGCTGGTTATAAAATTAAGAGAAACCTGAGATGAAATAAGCAGCTTTGAAAATAACGAACATATTCATAAACTGTTAAGCTCCCTTTCCTTCCATGGATTGATAACATACCTGGTATAAGTTGGCCTGCATGGGTAAGGCAAAATCTAAAGGCTTTTTTTTTCAGTTTTGTACCAGCCTGTGAACACATTTCTGTAAGGTTTAGTGATCAGTGTTACAGGTATAGCTCATCACTTGCAGATATGCCATTTCCAAAGCACTGAGAAATATTTGCATTAAGATCTTAGTGTAACAGCTTTAGCCTTGGAAGCTGTGCAGGATCTCCATCTTTGCTCAGACCAAAAGGGCTCTGGTAATGCTTCTTCAAAATTTACTGTGTAAGTAAAGGCATTCTGGTCCAGCTGGCAACAGGTGTCATAGATCTAGCCTGTAGAATGTTTAGTTTTGGTCCGATATTTTTTTCTTTATGGAAATTATGGATCTTTTTTTTTTTATTCTTCTTGGGCCTTGCTGAGAGGTGCTGCTACTTTTAGATACTTACGAGTGGAATCCACGGGGCAAGGAGCACACTTCTTACTGTACATGAGCAGCATGGGAACAAATATTACTTTTGTCTCTGCAGCATATACATGGAGAGAAACCAGTGTAACTTAAGATAGACAAGATACTACATGAAAAGGCTGCATTCCTGCAACTTCATATGCCTACTAATAAAGACTTTCTCTTTCTGATTGATTATATTCATAATCAACGAGATAATTAAGTTGCATCAACTTAGTCTTCAGAGCTTTTTGTAACAAAAGACTAGTAGTAAGTATATTGTTTAAACTTAAAATTAGGGAAATTGCCATTAAATATGTACTCTAAGTCAGAATCTCCAGAGAATTGACAAGGATATGAAAAAGCAAAGAATATTTGATGGGCAAAATTAGGGATACAAGAAGGAGTTAAGGAAAAATTTGGTAAAAAATAGGTTGTAAGAACTATATTTGTCCTGCGTGGTTTGAAATATTACAGCTGATAATAATAATGCAGAAGAGCAGATATGTCAAATAGGTAATTTCATATTGGAGAATATGATGGATGATGTAATAATACCAGAGGATGTGTATGAACTACTTTGTTTTCCAACAGCAATTAATAATGGTATGAAAAAACAGCCACTGTATTCTGATATCGTAAAATAATTAATGTCTTGTCATTTGCATCCCAGAATTTCAGACAGGCTGACCAATTAATGTATTGAGCTTGCTGACCAGAATTTATGCTGCTTGATTTTAGTTACTTAGTGAAAGGTATCCAAATTGAAATAGCATCATCTATAAGAAGGCTAAACTTAATAACAGACACAAAGAAATTAAAGCTTTCATTATGATAGTTCATAGTCTTTCTGAATCTGGGACTACAAAAGACTTGGGTTCAATTATCTCAGACTTAAATATCCTCAAAGTTGCATGCAACTCTTAGCTTTTCTTAAATTCCCCTTACTATATACTCTTCCTATGCTCATCAGGCTTTTGCTGACTAAACTGGCTTCCATTCAGTATGCCACCAGCATCAGAACATTTCAAAAAAGAAAATTGAATTGTGACAGCATTGCCTTTGCCATACAGATGGTGCATTTGTTTGCGACCTCAGTAAAACTAAACATCATGAGTGACTCTGAACCATTCTTTCGTGTTTTCAACAGTGGTCCTATATTCTGAATGACAAAAGTGAATTCAAAAAAAGAACAGATAAAAGCTGCTGAACACATAAACCAGTCACAGGCAGTCAGCTGAACACAGATGGACCACAGCCATTATTCACATTATCTGAATCCATGGCATTTCTGCTGAAATTTCCTGGGTATAATAAATCATCTGGGATAATTGTCTCCAATAGCAAGTCATCTAATAAAATCTGTAAGGGATCCCCTTAACTGTCAGAGGATGAAAATCTAAGGCAACCTATTTAAAAAAGGAGAAACAACGGTTGTAGGTTCCCTTGTTTTGGCAAAGCTCACTGTAAACAATCCAACAGCAGTAGCTACAGCTTTATCTTGCAGTCTGGAAACAATGCCTGCACAAGACCACTGCAGACCTAAAACAGGAATGCAAGCAAGGGAAAAAAAGATGCCTTAATAGTTACTTCTGCTTGAAACATCTCAGAGAATATTTATTCAGTGTCAATCTTAGTACAAGAGTGAGGATCCGGTGCTTGGATTTAAAAGTGCTAAATAACCTTCTACCTGAGATTCCAAGACCTGGACCAAAGCTGATGTAATTCTTTTCCAAATAGCAGCACGTAAAGGGGAAATTATGCAGAACAATCCCAATCAAACAGTTACTAAAGCTAAAAGAAAGGTTTCACAATGAGCGTTTTTCTTCCCAGATTTTTTTTCTGACTTTGTTCTGAGATCACACCAAATATTTCCCCAACAGCTTCAACCACTTAAATACAGACAACTGAATTACCAGAGTCTTTTAAAGTACATCTGTGCTGACACAGAATCATAGAGTCACAGAATCATTTAGGTTGGAAAAGACCCTTAAGATCATTGAGTCCAACTGTAAACCTAACACTACGAAGTCCATCACTAAAACAAGTCCCTAAGTGCCACACTTACACGTCTTTTCAATGCTTCCAGGGATGGTGACTGAACCACTTCCCTAGGCAGCCTATTCCAATGCTTGATAACACCTTCACTGAAGAAATATTTACTAATATGCAATTTCAACTTTCCCTGGTGCAATTTTGGCCTTTTCCTCTCATCCTGTCACTTGTTATTTGGAGACCAACACCCACCTCACTACAACCTCCTTTCAGGTAACTAAATGATAAGACCTCCTCTCAGCCTCTTTTTCTCCAAACTAAACAGCCCCAGTTCCCTCAGCTGCTCCTCATAAGACTTGTATTCCAGCCCATTCACCAACTTCATCGCTCTTCTCTGGACACACTCCAGCACCTCACTGTTTTTCTTGCAGTGAGGGGCCCAAAAATGAACACAGTGTTTGAGGTGTGGCTTCACCATTTCTGATACAAGCCAGGATGCTCTTAGTCTTCTTGGACATCTGGGCTCACTGTTGGCTATTAACCAACACTGCCAGGTCATTTTCTACCAGGCAACTTTCCAGCTGCTCTTCCTCAAGCTTGTAGCATTGCATGGGGTCGTTGTAGCCCACATGCAGGACCCAGCACCTGACCTTGTTAAACCTCGTACAATTGGCTTTGCCCATCAATCTAGCCCATCCAAGCCTCTCTGTAGAGCCTTCCTACACTCAAGCAGATCAACACTCTTGCACGTCCTGGCATTGCCTGCAAACTTACTGAGGGACCACTCAATCCCCTCATCCAGATCATTGATAAAATTGTTAAACAAAACCAGCCCCAACACTGGGTCCTGGGGAACACCACTTGGTGTGGCTGAAGTATTTTTTTAATAAGTATATTACCATGTAGGGCTTTTTATACGGATATAGATTTAATTCTGAAAGGATGGCACATTTTGATTCCTACAGCAATTCAATAGGAGATTCTTTCTGAAACTCATGAAGATTGTTAATGCATAAAACGATGTAGGTTGTGAGCTCAACAATCTGTGCAGTGGATCTGAGTATATACTTTCAGACCATCATAGAAGAATACAACAAAAATAATGGGTGAAAAAGCTACCCTTGAGATGTGTGGCATACCTTAGCAAACGACAGCAACAGATGTTTTAAAGGTTTATTTCTTGGGGGGGTTTATGTTCAGAAGTCTCCCAAGCATTTTTGTACTGAATTGATTTTCCACCTGTATTGGCCTGGCTCCTTTTCCACAGCTTTTGCCACTGAACATCAGCCTAAAAAATTCTGAACTTTCACTGGCAGGACTTCTGCTGTGAAAAGGATGATGGACATATCACACTGTGACAATACTGTAAATTTAAACTTGGTCTAATCATGAAGTATTTGAAGGTGAGGTTCCAGCACAAGGAAAGAAATTCAGCAATGCAACTTCAGTGTCTAAACAAAAAAAACCACTGCTTGAGGTAAGATTAATGAGAAAAGAAATCCTTACTGATGCTCACAGTACTGCAGAGTTTGAACAAGAGGAAAATAGTAACAAATGGGTTATTGCTAAAAGGCAACTTGGACCTGCTTATTAAGGTGGACACAAGTACAGCAGTACATATACCTGTGTACAGGCAAAAGTAAAATTCTGACAACAATGTTAAGTACTAATGATAGAAGTGAGAAAATATGACTGATAAGGGATTACTGCAAGGGCTACAGAAATAAATGGGATGGTTGGCTGAACAGGGGCACCTGTAATGGTTATGCAGCAAGAAAGCAAATTAAAGTTTGGGATATCAAGATTTGCCTTACTTTAGTACATGTTAAGTAGCGTGACTATTGGCATATTCCACCTGTTTCTGATGTCCATGATTCTTGGAGCATGAAGATTGCTGATAAACTGGAGAAATGCTACAATCACATAACATCCATAATCACGAGAAACATTTTGTGAGTTTTATGTTCTCAAATAAAACAAGAACTTGGACAGAGAGATGAGAAGAAGAGGTTTAATAAATTACAAAGCCTGTAATTTAAGGCTAAATTTCAAGTGAGTCAAGTAACCACTGTAACGATTTAGTCAAGATTGTGGTATATTTTTACCACTGTACATTTTCAGTCAAGACTGGATGCTTTGTAAAAATGTCTGACCTGAGTCAAACCAGGATTAAGCTAGGGAAGTCTGTGTCCTCCTTTACAATACAATCAGGCATAAATGATCCATTCTTATGCTATAATTTATGAATTTTCCAAATTACAGCAAACTAGATTCTTCAGGAGTAATTATGCAGCTATGTGAACATTATCTAGTGAATAAAAATGCAATGTATTTATGCGTTTGGTGATCTTTTAACTGAATAACATTCAAAGTAATTTTTATGAAAAGAAAATAAATGATCGTTTACAGACCAGCTGCAAAAGCACTTTGATATCCTTCAGCCATTGCTATCTATCTAATGATTTACTGACCAAACAGGACTAATAATTTACTTCCTAAAGACATCGAGAAAAGATTGTCAGAAGAAGATAAGTGTAATTTGTTTGTTAGAAGTGTAGAGACAGAGACCTACTTGGAAAATATGGCAGTACAGTTAAATCTTTATGAGCAAGATAAAGATTAATGAAAATGAAAGATAAAGAAAAATAAAAGCAATTATACTGTGCAAGCAGAAAGTACAAAGTGGTTTCACTAGTTTGAGTACGAAAATGTTATTTGAATTCTATCTGGGTTTAGTCACTTCTTTTGTGTTAGTCTAAATCCTAAAATACAGCTAGTTGGTTTCTTTGCTCCCATAGGGATATTTCATTTCCCTGTTTTTGAGTAAGAGCTCAAGATGAACATTCACACCAAGCATTGGACAATGTTTTTAAAAATACAAGTGTGGAATGAATAGTGGTGCTTTTTGGAGTTATTCTGAACAATAAGAAATTTGGGGAAATGTTGCATCAAGTCAAGTGAGGGTTGTTTTTAAAGCATGTGAACATATTGCTCAGATTTTCTTGGAACACATATTCAGATTAAAAAAGCCATAATGTGCATTTCACTATCTCAATTCTCAATATTTTGCACTTGATGTACACTATTTTCAGTTAAGACAGATGATGAGATCAAAGATGAGAGAAAATGGCCCTGGCTTAAGCAGTCACCATATATCAGGTCATCTACAGAATTACAAAGCTTTAAAGGAAAGGGAATTTGGGATAGTCCAGTGTAGTTTAAACTGTAACAAAAGAATCCAGTCAAATTCTTTGACATTTGCCACACTAGAATATTTCTGCAGATATTCGCCAAGGTATAGCTCATTCGGGGTTATTTACTTTGCAGTGTTTAGCCCCAAACTACATGGTGGCTAGCAAGCATACTTAAGAGCTTGACACATTGTAGTAAACACAGTCTTAACTAAGGTATTGCATGCAAAAGAATGACAAAGAATTTGCAAATATGCCCCTGCTCCTACTGCAGTGCTACTAGTAAATGTGGAAAGAGAGAAAAGAGAGCAAAGGAGGGGGGAGAGGGGGGAGAGAAGGGAGGAAGGGAGGAAGGGAGGGAGGGAGGGAGGGAGGGAGGGAGGGAGGGAGGGAGGAAGGAAGGAAGGAAGGAAGGAAGGAAGGAAGGAAGGAAGGAAGGAAGGAAGGAAGGAAGGAAGGAAGGAAGGAAGGAAGGAAGGAAGGAAGGAAGGAAGGAAGGAAGGAAGGAAGGAAGGAAGGAAGGAAGGAAGGAAGGAAGGAAGGAAGGAAGGAAGGAAGGAAGGAAGGAAGGAAGGAAGGAAGGAAGGAAGGAAGGAAGGAAGGAAGGAAGGAAGTTGGTTTAAAAACTTATAGCAACACAAGATAACAAAGAATGCACTGAGAGGGGATGATCCTATGGACCACAGTACTCCTCCAAAACATGCATTGCTCTCCTGGATGTAGCTGTGCCCTACAATTGAGACGTGGGGCCCTTTCTGCCATCTCCACCTGTGCTAGTTTAGGGCAGATAGCAACAAACATTTAACTTATGGGATGCTGCAGGGAGGTAAAGGCTTCTCGAAGAAACAGGTGACTGGAGAAGGAACCTTCCCAGAGTGTATGGTCATTTTGGTCCCAACCTTCCTGTGCACTCACCTGTAATACTTGTGTTAACAAGTTAGAGGCGACCTTTTAGTAAGCAGACATTCACCTAATAAATGCTGCCATCAGGTGCAGTGCTTACGAATTCCCTAAATACAAGTTAGGAGAGAGGGTCAGGTAATCGACACATGATCCTCAAGCTGATGGTTAAGGACCCCATTTTTGTTCCTATAAAAAGCATGCTATGTCTCTTCAGGCCCACATAATTTGAACTACTGTAGATCTTTTTTCCTAGGACTTGTTAACTGCTAGCAGGCCTGGTTTTTGATTTTTCCATGCACTACGCCTTTTTTATCCTTTCGTTGCCACTCCTATATCAAACACAAGCTCTGCATCTGTTATGTTCAATACTCTCAGAACCTACTTCCCTCCTTATCCATCTTCTGTCATTATAAAGAAATTAATGCAAAATTGATTAGACTTCCATAGTTCATCCACTGCTTTTTCAAACACACATCTTTGCATTTTCTTCCAGGCTGTCCTTCTTGTTAGGGAAGTTGTCTTTCCACAGCCACAAACTCAATCATTTTCTTCATTAAATCCTACCTTACATCTTCTTTGCCGTGGTGTGTACACAGAAAGAAGAGTTAGGCTGATGGTGTGTTGCAAACTGTGCCTTCCTAGCTGATCAATACAGTCTCATTGTTTCCCTCATCTGGCTGTAGCCATCTGCTGTCTTTTGTCTTATACTTTTGAGCTCTTCAGGGGAGGAATTATCTTTTTGCCCTATATTTCTGTACAGTACATGATACACTGGCAATCATAGTACAGGATTAAGGCTGCTAGATAGCATGATAATACAAACAAATAATAATAATGACAAAATTTTCTCTAGGCTCTCTGCAGATATTTTTTTGAAACCTAGAAATATGAGATGGTTCAGGAAAAAAATCACCAATTTCACTAAGTTTTCAGCGCCTCTAAAAATGGTTTAGAATAGCAGTGGATGCGAATATTAGTTCACGTCTTCCAGTATAGGGCAGGATCAGGCTCAGCAGGTCTGACAGCCTCTCTCCATCCTAACTCCCACTAAAGGCCAGAAAAGGGCTCCCACGGGGAACACACAAGGCCCTGGGGAGCCCATGAGGCAAACGCCAGAGGAGCTGTGGTGTTGCCTGGCAAGGCTGGTGGCTCAGATAGAGGACCACATATTGATATTTTTGTGACCGACTGTAATTTAAATATGCCATATTTTGCTATTTTGAGGGGCTGGAGAACAGGCCTTATGAGGAGCGGCTGAGAGAGCTGGGGTTGTTTAGCCTGGAGAAGAGGAGGCTGAGAGGAGACCTCATTGCTCTCTATAACTACCTGAAAGGAGGTCGTGGAGAGGAGGCTGCTGGCCTCTTCTCCCAAGTGACAGGGGACAGGGCAAGAGGGAATGGCCTCAAGCTCTGCCAGGGGAGGTTCAGGCTAGACATTAGGAAAAATTTTTTCACGGAAAGGGTCACTGGGCACTGGAACAGGCTGCCCAGGGAGGTGGTTGATTCACCTTCCCTGAAGATGTTTAAGGCACGAGTGGACGAGGTGCTAAGGGGCATGGTTTAGTGTTTGATAGGAATGGTAGGACTCGATGATCCGGTGGTGGGTCTCTTCCGACCTGGTTATTCTATGATTCTATATTGAAAAAAAAAAAAAAAAAAAAAAAACCAAAGGGCTGCAACACTACACAGGGTCACAATAAGAGAAAACCACATTACTTCCACAGAAAATACAATTCAGGCAGGCAAGCGCCACCCACAAATGTAAAAATATAAATATTACAAAGCTTGTGCTTCTACGCGAGAGGCCTGAATTCCAGTTTTCGCTGAGGATCCTCGTGCCATCGTCCTCCCTGCGCCTACGTGCTGCCTGGCAGGCTGTAATATGTCAGGGGGTAATTTTATCTCGCCCTGGCCGGGCTCTGCGGAGCCCAGCCCCGCTCCAGCGGGCGCTACCTGACTCAGCTCACAAACTACAGCCTCCACAGCATCGAATTTCCCAACCCACTTCATTTGAAAGCCTGCCAAGATAGGTGAAAGACCTTATAAATATGTAAAAGCAGGAAGTTCGAATTACACAGGGATGTAGATTCCCAGTGATTGATGCCCTTTAAAAAAACAATTAAAAAAAAAAAAAAATCCTCGAGAAAGTACCACGTCGGCAAACGCGGCCGCGGTGCCCTGGGAGTCGAGCTGAGCCTTTGTACTTTTCGTGCGGATTTTATTTTGGATTTCTACCACTTCCTGGAGGCCGGGGGGAGGCACAGTGGGAGGAACCAAAAAAACTCGGTGCCACAGCCATTTTGTTTGTGGGCAGCATGGTAGAATTCTGTCAGTCAGTATAAGGAGGGGTTTTTAAAACAGTATTTATGGAAAAACTATTCGTGCCGTAACGGACGTATCTGTTGAATTTAGTGTTAATTTAGTTCTTTTCGTAAGGTAGGTGTGTGTATTTGTGAGTAAATCGAGTATTCGCTGGGGTTCGGAGCCTTCCCTACTTTCCAGGAATCGCAGATTTTGTTCCAGGCATGACTGGCTTTTTCGGCTGCTGCGGGGGTTGGGGGCGCCCGATGCCGCGGGGAAGGGCGCAGGATGCGCGGAGGGGCAGAAACTTGCTCGGGGTCAGCAGCGGGGGCCGGGCCGGGCCCAGGGAGAAACGGGAAAGTCTCGGAATTATTTTTCCCCAGCCGTCTTTCTTTTATTAATTCTCCAGAGGCGGCTGCGCTCGGTGAAGGGAGGGAGCGGGCGGGTGAGGTTGCGTGGAGGGAGCCGTAGTTTTGCAGTGTCACCGAAAACCAGCGCCAGACTTCGGTCCTGTGCGCTTCGAAGGCGGGTGTAAGATGGCAAAGCCGCGGGTTTTTTCCCTTTTTTTTTTTTTTTTTTTTTTTTTTTTTTTTCAGGCAGCAGGAGGAGGAGGAGGAGGGAGCCGCGGGGCCGCTGCCCGCCGAGCCCAGCGAGCCGCCCTGGCAAAGTTGTGCCCCCGGCTGCCGGCAGCGCCCGCGGCGGAGCCGCCTCCGTCCTCGCCCCGCGATCCTACGGGGGCGGGGGGGAGGGAGGGGAGGAAGGAGGGGGAAGGAAAAGGGGAAAAAAAAAAAAAAAGTCTTACTTTTTGCATTTGCGAAATATTTTAAGGATGTTCGGGGAGCCCTTTGCAGCATGGAGGTGGCTGGGTGCTGGAGAGCGGGTATGCGGTCCATATTGTTACAGCCCTTTGGCGAGGGCTGCCTTCTCCGGAGGTAAGTTTTTGGCTTTTTAACCAAAAATATTCGTGGCTGCGGGGTTTTTTTCGGCGTGTGTTAGCGCTGTGGAGGGTTTTCGTTGTGTCGGTGAACAAAACGTAGCCTTGTATTTTTCTTCGCTTTGATCTCGCCTGTATCCCACCCAGCGATGTCTCCTTAATATCGACGATTGCTGAAGTCAGTTTTGCTTCCTCTTCAGGATTTTATACACGCGAAGCTTTAACAGGAATTTAAGTTCAATTTAAGAGTATAAGAACTTGGATATTTTCGAGATCGCCTCGATGGCTTTTGGTTCTGGCTTTTTCTTTGGGGGTTTCTTTATCGAGTAATAAAGGGATCCAGTATATGTGACCGCCTTTATAAATATAATGCAGCTCTAATATAGAGGGAAGCACATTATGTTGCTGCTCAAGGGTCTGGTCCTGGCTAGAAGAGTTTACAATGCCGTTTGTGATGGCTCTTGGTGGATCACTTTGGTCTAAAGTACGGGGGAAAACTGCCCTTGGCTCGGTGAAGGTGGGGATGGACATAACAGGCTTTGTATGAAGTTAGTCTCTAACTAAGCAGTGACCTTTTATTTACAAATTAGCGCTCCTGTGGCAATTAGCTGACAGCATTAGTTATATAAAGGCTCTAATTTCACCCCACTTCATTTAGGTGCCTCGGTGGGGTTTTCTGGGGGGTGGGCGCGAGTGGTTTGTTTGTTCTTTTTCCTCCTAGAAGGTACATTTGGGAGACATTTTGTAATTTTGGGCATTTTTCTAGGCGCTTTTTTTTTTTCACACGGTGGGAGATCCTTTTTGTTTTGCGTGGATCGGTGTTGGTGGCGCTGTGGGGCTCCGAAACAATTTGTGTCCCTGGCTCCGGAGGGAGGGGGGGCCGGGGGGGGAGAAAGGTGGGGCACGGCTTCATCTATTGTATCTTTCTTTTTCTCTGTATCAAAACTAACCGTAGATTGGGCAGAAAGACGATTGAATTTTATCTCTGACGATGGGTAGCGTTGCATGAACTGTGGCCCGGAGCAGGCATGACCTCACCCTTTCCCGGTTTGTGTAATGAGGCAGGGTTTTTTTTTTATTTTTTCCCCTCAATCCTGTACCTAGAGACCAGTTTTCTTCTGTAATGAGATTTTTCGGCCCCGCCCCCGAGGTGATTTTACAGTGGCTGCAGATGAAAGGTTTTTAAATGATTTTTGCATGCAATATGGAAGGCTTTGGTTCACATTTATTGTGCAACTAGTCCATTGTTTGCTTGTTGTGAAGTTAAAGGTTACGTTTCACCGCTGGTTATCAAACCTGCTTGCATATGCAGATTTCTTGTTGAGGTTTGTAGGAGTTTGGATTGTGTATGAAGGTGGGATTGTAAAGAAGGGAAAACCTAATGTGGTCCTTCGGATTGTAACAGGATTCACCTGAGGTGGGTGGGTTTTTTTCTTTCCTGTCTCTAAGTGGAGCATGTGTGTATTTATAAATAGTTACATATTAATATGTGTTATTTTTTCTTTTGTAACAACCTACAGATCACCGGTTCTAAGTATAAACGTTTTGGAAGGCTTTCTGCTAACATCCATATTAGATGGTTAAGAAAACAGGACTGATTAATGTTCTGAGAAGATGGGTGGGAAGACATAGCCAAGGCTATGATCAGTGCATATATTAAAAAAACTCAACAGGTTCAGGAATAAATTTAACATTAATTTTAAAACATGTTTAAGAAATCAATGTGCCTATTACTTTGGAGTGACATGAAGCTGAGGATTTTAAAGACCTTTGCATCTATTTTATATTTCAATGTCTTCATTATTTTTCAAGAATAAATTTGACAAATACTGGACAATTTGAAACAGTCTCCAAACTTCTCATTAGCATAAGCATTCGAATCTTCAAAAAAGCATTTAGATCTTGTCTTTAAAGAAAGTTTGCTTATTAAGTTATTTAGTTTCATGTAAACCGATATGCACTTCAAGTAGATCTCAAGTAGATCTTGTAACATTCTTCCGCTAGAAGACATCCATATCCAACATAGCAGTCAGCTTTTATCATCTCTCTATCAGAAAAGGTCTGCTTTCACCAAGTCTTGGCTGGAGCATAAAGCCATGTTGGCCTTGCAGTGCAATATGATTGTTGCCCTGGTACAACTCTTAGATCTTGAGGACAAGTATCAAGATATGGAACCTCTTAGAAAGCATGGATTTTGGACATCTTCCATCTCTGAGACCTGATCACTAGGTCACAAGGTTGGCATTTTGGGTTATGCTAATGGAAATCACAGAATAACCAGGTCGGAAGAGACCCACCACCGGATCATCGAGTCCAACCATTCCTATCAAACACTAAACCATGCCCCTTAGCACCTCGTCCACTTGTGCCTTAAACACCTCCAGAGAAGGGGACCCAACCACCTCCCTGGGCAGCCTGTTCCAGTGCCCAGTGACCCTTTCTGTGAAAAATTTTTTCCTAATGTCCAGCCTAAACCTCCCCTGGCAGAGCTTGAGGCCATTTCCTCTTGTCCTGTCCCTTGTCACTTGGGAGAAGAGGCCAGCTCCCTCCTCTCCACAGCCTCCTTTCAGGTAGTTATAGAGAGCAATGAGGTCTCCCCTCAGCCTCCTCTTCTCCAGGCTAAACACTCCCAGCTCTCTCAGCCGCTCCTCATAAGGTCTGTTCTCCAGCCCCTTCACCAGCTTTGTTGCTCTTCTCTGGACTCGCTCCAGAGCCACAACATCCTTCTTGTGGTGAGGGGCCCAGAACTGAACACAGTATTCAAGGAGCGGTCTCACCAGTGCCGAGTACAGAGGGAGAATAACCTCCCTGGACCTGCTGGTCGCGCCTTTTCTGATACAAGCCAGGATGCCAATTGTTGTTGTTGAGTCTTAGAGAATCACTGGGTTATTTACATCTGAGTAATTATGATACAACTTTCATTTTTCTTCTCTACGTGGTGTAGACCGATGTTCAGTTTGCTCATCCATGGACAACAGTACTGAGCAAATGATAAACTACTGAAGGTAATTTCATGCTTCTGCTCCTCTTGTCAGCCTGGCCTACGAAAGTGGTGATTTCTTGTGACTGCAGCCTGTGCACGCAGGCCATGAATGAACTGTTGTGAGTGATCTTGCTGCTTGGAGCCAGCTTCTGGCTCATGAATGCTGAACAGAAACTGGCTTCACACTTACTCTTCTTTCTCTCATTACTGACATTTTGCAATTCAGAGGTTTTCTTGCTTTCCTTCTGCTTTCTTTTTGACCCATTGTTGAACAAGAAGTAGTTCCCAGTAGATGTGTTGCTCATAAAGAATAAGAATTGATTAAGATTTAGCATCCTTTCAAAGCTGAATAGTAACTAATTTACCCCCTGCATCTTCCGCAGAAATGCCTGGAAGAGTCATTACTGAGGGGTGGCTCTGTCTTGATTATGTGCTTGCCTGTGGAATATCAGGACCTAAACCACAGGAGATTGTTTTTTTTCTTTTTTGTCTCGGTAGGTTTCTTAGTTTTGTCCAGTATATATCCCTCTCTTTCCAAGATGGCAAAATTAATATATTTTTCTCCTGAGATAGTGTCCTTTTTACCTAGAAATTCTGTAAACTTTTCAAAGATATTTGTCTCTCCTGGCTTAAAAGTCTCTGAAGTATAACATGCTACTGTAAACCTAATAATATTTTCTAAGATCTTAACTTATCCTTACTGACCAAAATGTTCTGTGTGCCTTCATGGTGTTCCTTCTACTAATATTACTAGTATTATATACTCAAGTAAAAGGCACAGGGCAAAAACGGCTGTCTAAAATTGTCATAGAAGTACAGATGTGTAGATCCCAGGCAGACTTAACCAGCTTCCAAAGTTAACCAGTAATGTGGAGACAGTTTCCCACATGTGTGCTAGTAGCATAAAACAACATCATTTGGGACTCAATTCAAATAAAAACTGTAGCTCGTGCTTCTTTCACTCCTGTAACACTGCGTTCTCTGTTTTCCTGTGGTGATCACATATCTTGGCGGCTAGGACTCCTGACTTCCCTTTTGAGGGTTCTAAACTATTCATTGTTTCCTTGAGACAACACTCAGCAAGGGTTCAGGAGCAGGGGAAAAGGTATCTTTATGTTCTAAACCTTATGACATAGTCTTTGTTTTTCAGTTTTCTTATTTCATGGGTTTACTAGGTGTCCACATCATACACATCAACATCAAGTTATAGCAAAGAATAACTTCTTAAAAAATTACTTTAAGGATGACCTGTTTCCCAGTTGAACAAAGGATGGTGTATTTCTTGCTTACTTCAGACTCTCGTCTTCTAGAAAGTTAGGCCCCTCCACACCTCTTCCAGATTGGTATTTGCATGGCTTTTCACTGTTATGAAATAATCTCCTATATGCCAGAAGAAGCTGCTATGGCTATCACATCCTTCCACCTTCTAGCAATCTTCATATTTTTCTCTTTTATCAAATAATTCAGGAAGTTAATTCATACTGTGAAGAGGTCCAAATCTTTGAGACAAACCTAGATTTTAAATTCTTTAATAAATATGAGAGGTGAAAATATCAGTGCTTTGAAACAGAATTTCTCTGGCTTGCTGTTGTGAGTAATGAAGCACGCTTTGGACCCATACAACCACATACCAGTAGCTTCAGCTCCCACAGGCTTCTTTAGGTTCTTAGCTACGTGGTGTTTCCAGCATATCGTATTACTGCTGGACTGTCCTTCGGTCCCAGAAGCAAGATAATACCAATACTACAAAATTTCCTTAATAGGAAGTTTTGTTCATAAATGCTCTACTGATAATAGCTAGAGTCTAAAACTGGTAGTCAGAATTTGACCCTTAAGGAAGGTATTGCAGTGCTTAAAAGTAAATTTGCTAAAAAATTATTCTTCCTGCTTACCTCCCTGTATAAACAACAGAGAGAGATGGGAACTGCCAAATAACCTATGAGTACCAGTCTTCACTAGTTATGCAGGGAGTTGAGACACTGTTACGGAGGTCCCAGATGGTGAATGCTCAGAGACATACAGTACCATATGATGGAAGACAGTAGTTACAGGTGCCAACGTCTATTGGTTTGAGCACCAGTAAAGACAGCAAGAGCTTTAAATGCTAGGCCTTCTGCAGTACATGGGAATTCAAACCTGGAGCTAGTGGTTGCCAGTGGTAGGATGCTGACTCTTCGTCTTCTGTTGCTGAAGACAATCTAGATCAGTTTTGCTAGGGAAAGCGAAAAGAAGGAGTTAGATTTTATAATGCGTGGAGCACTAGGAGACACAGAGGAAGTGTGAAAGAGGTGGGCTGGATCTCATCCTGCTCCCAGGGCTGTGTCAGGGATTTTACACCATAATGTTTAAATGTCATTTGTGAGAAGCCCCAGGAACAGCAAGCGGAACCAAGGACCTGTTCTTTCCAGAGCAATCCTCTTTTTGTCAGGTTCCATTTTGGTTTTTTCTCTGGGACCTGTGCTTACACTTGCATGGTGAGATATCTAGGGAACGAGCCCATAAGGTGGTATTAACTCATGCTTCAATGGGTTAACAGTAAGCTATGCTTATGAGCAAATTGGAATCACTATATTGTAAACACTTAATGTAGAACTTGCTTTATCAGACTTTAGATTGGTATTGTTAAATCTGTAATTCTAGTCAAGAAAAAGGTCAGGTAAATGACATCTTAAAAAAACAAGCGTAAGAAGACCCAAACAGAAGACCTTCAAGTTTTCAATTTTTGCTGCAATACAAAACATATTTTGAACTTCACTGAGTATTCTGATGAGATCTCCATCTGCCTAGTATGACTAGCTCAGATGTGAATGTCTTTGTGTAATCAGATAAGTGTGTCCCCCCAGTGTATACTTACATGGACCTGTGTATGGTTTAGGTAGTGTCAAGTTGGCTCTTAACACTCTCTCCCCTTCAGAGCCTTAAGAAACTCGCTAAATGGAAGTGAGACCTCCCTGGCCTCACAGATTTGTACATGTTGAATATTTGTTAGCACAAATAAGAGAGTTTTCCATGTTTATTCAAACGGGCTAGAAAAACCCCAGGTGACTCTGATGTGGGCATTTCAGCAGCATAGGCATCTCTTAGGTTCTTAATCTGTTTCTTAGGAATCTTGGTGCTGCCATAACCTGATGACTAAAAGGTTAATTTCTTCAGAGGGTCTTTTTTACCTGATAACTTTTCATCTGTAATGCCAGGCAGAGACAGGGCATGTAGCCTGGACAAATTGGGTCAGAGAGTTTTTTCGTAAGAAATTTTAATATTTAATATTTCATAATGCAGAGGAGTTATGTTATTTTGGATGGTCTTAAAGGTATTGATACAAGACAGAATATTTTGATGCCTTTAGACTACATGATTGTGTGGTCACAATTCAAGAGAAGTGCCACAATCAGCATCTTTTAAGGAGATAACAGAGGAGGGAAAAGCCTTGTGTGTAAAGATTCTGAAAACACATATTCTGTTTCGCCCCTATCTATTTATAATCACATAATGGATGAAGATCCTATAAGAAAGTATTCTGATTTCTTTTGTCATCTCTGAAACAATTTCCAAGCTCAAAATTGGGTATTGCAGGAATCTGTGGGACCTGGGAGCTCTAGTCAAGTAGACTTTGAGATAAGCTGCTTTAATGTGAGAAGCTGTTTTCCTTCCTGTGATCTATGTTCTCCCCTGATTTTTTTTTTTTTTTATTTAAATTAGGTCATGTCCTTTTTCACTAACACCCTTCTTGAGTTGCTTACAAATCAGATGAAATTCAGCAGACTTGGCAGTTGTGACCAGTTCCTGGCTTGTGTGCAGGCCCTTATGCTAATGACAGTGGCCTCTCTTCTCTTGGATAGACCAACAGGGTGTCAAACAGCTGTAAAACTAAAACATCATTTAATAAGATAATGAGAATAGAATGTCTGTGTCACAGAGAGGTGAGGAGGTGAGAGCTTTAACTGCCTGTACTCTAAACAATTTGAGAAAACTACTTTCTGCTTGGCTTTGTTTCTCAGGTCACCCTTACAGCAGACTTGGGGACTTCACTGGGTGGGAGGGAGAAGAAAATGCCAGTGTTATCACATCAGCTTGGGTTTTCTGAACCCACCTACATCAGTGACATAGAAAAATCACCTTAGATTATTTTCTCTGTCTTTATTCTCAAGGCAATTTCATATTCCCATCTAAACCAAAACGCTTCCCTCACAACATCCACCCCACTCTCACAAGTTTTTTTCATTCTCTATATATTGAAAAACCTCTGAAAATGTATTTTCTTCAGGTTAGCCCTACCAAAGTTTTCCACTTTTTTCAATTATAGCATCAGAGGCATAAAATATATACATATCAAAACAGTATTATCAGATCAATTTTATATACAGATCTAGCCTCCTCTGCTGTATATATATATTCAAACTTAGCTCGTGAGCTCTTTTCACTAATACAGCATTACTAATCGGAGCTTTCCAAGGTGTTTATGTAAATATTTGGTTATAAATATGATCTTGAATAGTTTGTATCCCAAAACAGTAAGTTAAACTATGGTGTGTACCATAAAGGAGTCCACACCCGAGGTTGAAAGAATTTTTGTGTTCTTGCAAACTAATAACATCAAATTTTTGAAATCAAAAAGCTAAGTTATTTCTGTTTTTTTCCTCTCTTTGGAGAAATGTATTTATCTTAAGTAAAGATGGTATAACCTGTATTAGGTACCTAATACTACAGTCCTGTTAATTTGATCTGGAATTCACGAGGGTTTGCTTATACCATAGGTATGTAGGTAGAGCCCACTAACATGTAAAATAAAAAAAAGCTTGCTACCTGCCCCCCTCCACTTCAATCTAAACTCATGCATTAGGAAGTGCCTCTTCATTCCAAGATGCGAGTATACTTCCCTGCACCAAAACACTTCTGAAGCGTAGCTAACTCCTACCTAGGTATAAATGGACGTTTTCCTGAATTGCCTGAGGCAACGAGATATACTACTTCCATCCAGATTCAGGAACTGCAATTTAAAGCATTTGACATTACAGAGCAGATATCAGGGTGTAACTGCACATGATTTAATCAGCAGTATAATTCCGATGTTGTGCAAATACTTGATTGTACTATCCAGAAACTCTGAACCACTTGTACGGTATGTATCTTGCAAGTTAGTCTGTCATGAGAGTGCAAGATACTAAAATAAATTACTTATATTAAAAACAAAATTTAAAAAGTTAGAGCACATGAGCTTGACTGGATTGAATTTGCTCTGGTTTTGCATATAGAGCCACGCAATTAACAGTGTGGGGCTCAACTTTCTGAAGTTATCCAAAGGAATGTAGCTTGTTGCCAGTATACTCCTTTCTCCCGGGTTAGTGTGTGAACTCTGCAGCAGCCTAAGGTTTATGGAGAGGTGTGTGGTGTCTTTGTAGTGAGGTCTTATTTTTGTTTGGTTTTAACTTAATGGTTAGCTGAAGGGTTCAGGACAGAGCACATTATTGCCTACTGGCAGACCTATGTACAAGCAGAATATTTCTATTTCTGTTCCATATTTTTAGCCTTTCCCCTTATCTTATGCAGAATATCAAAGCTATCTGTACTTAGCTCTTTGATTAATGAATTAGCAGTTGTCTTGGCAAGAGTAGGGGTGGGGCTTGTTTGTTTGTTTGGGTTAGGGTTTTTCCTTTGTTTGGTTTGGTTTGGGTTTTTTTTGTTTGGTTTTCTGTTTTTGTTTTTTTTCTCCAGGCCAAATCCTTTGCATTTCCAACAAGAAAAGGATGATTTTTGCCCATCTGCTGTCTCTTCTACTGGTAATACATATTTATATGATTAACTTCATTTGACTTGCAAGATATTCTTACATTAAAAGCCACCCAACCAACCAAAAATAAACAAAAAAAACCCAAACAAAAATCCAGACCATGAAGTCAGACATTTTTTTTGTCCATTTTTTCATTGTTTTGGGTTTTTTTTAAACTTTGCAAAAGGGTTATATTTTAAACTTTTATATTATTTTGTAGGACAAGTTGCTAGAGGTGATTAAGGCAAGAGCTCAAGGTTCATCTAGCATAATACTTTGGAGAGAATACGTATTATGTAGAGTGAAGGAGAAACTCAGAAATCGCTTATCTTTTAACCCTTACAGTTCTTAGCATGACTACTTGAAATCCAGTGAAACTTAAACTGTGAAAGGTATCTTTCAATACAGAAGAGTCTCAGCATAATTTTGGGCTTTTTATTACTGCTATGTCTAACACAAATAACTGCTTCCACTATTATGTGCACATAAAAACTTCTGTCTCCCAAAGAAGCCATACAAAGGAAGCACAAAATCCTTTGTGCCTTCAGGTACCTTTTAGGCAAGCGAATGGTAAAATGGGCTCTGTCTGTACAGGTGATGTTGGGAAAAATATTGAGTCTGGAAAATAATCATGCTAAATCATTAGTTCCTCTTGCAGTCTTTCTGCTCCTCCTATGTAGGCAACTGCCTCCACCATCTTTAACAGCTTAGCTATGGTTGTACAAGTAGAAATGAGGTGCTAGCTTTCCTTACTCCTCTGTTAGCTTTGTTTCTTCTCTGTAAAAGAATGGCTGGCTAGAGGCTTTTCCCCCTCTTTTGGATACAGCTCAGTGGCATAACACCTTTCAGTTTCCCTGAGGATGCTGGACTCTGCTTTTGAATTGATAAGAATGGTTGGACTCAATGCTCCAGTGGGTCTTTTCCAACCTTGTGATTCTGTGCTTCTGTGAATATGTATGTCTGACACATTCCCCAAGTAAGATTACACAATTAAACTGGCATATAACTCTTTTTACTCATGTTGGAAAATATTGCCTCTTTTTTATATGTACTTGAAACTATAAACCCCACCCATACATGATGATATGTAGGCCGTCTGAAAGAAAACAAGAAATCATTTATAGACTAGTTCAGACATTAGTCTTGTAGGCAAAGGTTTTCAACTATGGCATATGATAGTGTACTACTGTTTAGGTATTAAATGATATATACAGTTATAATTTTCAAATCCTTTTGCACATGTTTTATCATCCCAGACTACTGTATTTTGTAGCATTCACAAACTGGATCATGTGAAGGAAAAGGGCAATGGCAGTAAGCTGTAGCTAATGGGAGGAACATAACTTCCAACATCAGTCTTTCCAAGTGGCTTTTCTTCTCATTTGTAGAGTTGGGTATTTTTGCTGCTCTGTTAAAGTATCTGATCAGATTCCAACTTGGTAGTCAGTGTGGCTACATAAGCAGCTGTGCTAATACTGATGAAGGGGCAGCAGGACTATGGAGGAAAAAGAATAAATGGCAGAGCAGAAAGTGAGACCACAGTAACTTAAACCAATACTGTTAACAAAGGCAATGCATTACAAATTGAGTGCTTCTTGCAGAGAGACTGAGAAATGACAGAAATATCGCTCATTTCGGCTTATCTCATTCTTTGTTAGCATTACCTAATGCGAAATAGTGCTGTCTTGTGATTGCTTTCATGCAGTTTTCAAATATGAAAACCATTGATCACATGGTAATTCTTTACCCAGCTTTAAGTATGGCCTCTTGTAACAAAGTGTTAAAACTTCAGATTTTGTTGCAAGAAAGCCAATGTTTGTGCTTCTGTTCTGATTGTTAAAAACACAACTAGTTTTGTAATGCTGCTTTACTGGTTGTCTGTAGTAACATACTGCTCATGAGAATAGCAATCATTGGTTTTATAGTGGAAAAATGACGTGCTCATGTTAAGCATTTACAATCTTCTTGTCTTATCAGGTTGTTGTATCTCCAAATTTAATTTTCTTTAGGCGGCTTTGGAGTCTAAAGGATTCCACTTACTTACTAGCTGTTGAAAAGTAATAGAAATAGGAGACTGAATGCAGAATCAACCCTTCTCGTCTCTCTATGGTATTCTGCAGTATAAACTGGAAGTGCTTTCAAAAAGCATAAAGGTAACAAAAAATATGGCCTTGCAGTACATATACCTGCCTGTTTACTGCAGAAACAAAAATTGCTTCTGTTTATGTAAGACAAATTACTTTCCTCTCATTGAGACGAATTGAGGAAGAGATCTTCTTAGTCATTACTTCAAGTTATGATTCAGAAAGAACTTCAAACAAGCTTTCTTGCTATTGTATCGCAATTATGAACACCTAAAATAACCATGTGAATATATCATACCATTCTCTGAGATGCCAAAGCAATGAAACACTAAATTATCTTTAAAAAAAGCGGCAGAAATTATCACAAAGGCATTCTACACCAGTTATGTAGTGTGGCAGGTGAACTCTAAATATGTTTGACCGTTCCATTATCTCTCTTAAAACAGACAGTTGACACCAGCAAATAATGTGAAATTCACTGTGAGTTACATGAGTTCATTTACGGTTGAAATCTTCATCCTGTTAAGATAATTTTTATATGCATCTACTTATTACTGTTGTGTGACATTTTATAAAATAATGAATAATCTCTAGTGACATATTTGCCTACATTTATCTCATTTTAATCCAAACTCCAGGGGGCTCATTGAGATCATTTAAAAGAATATGGCTGTTTATGTTATAAAACATAAACAAAGTCAAGGAATCATAGAATCACCAGGTTGGAAGAGACGTACTGGGGCCTTGAGCGGCCTGATGTAGAGGGGGCTGGAATGAGATGATCTTTAAGGTCTCTTCCAACCCAAAGCATTCTATGACAAACAAACAAACAGATAGCTGAGAAGCAAATTTGAATAGAAGCAAAATTAGCAAATGTGAAACATGAATATACATACGGAGTCCATAATAGCTTACTGCAGAACAAAAAAGGCACCTGTATCTCTCCATACCCCTAGGAGTAAGTCATTCTGGAAAGAAACCTGAGTATAGTAGCAACTTTTTAATGTGTCATTTCTTAATACTTGATTTTTGAAAGGAGTAGGGGGGGAGACCAGTGATACTTTTCATCCATTAAGAGTAGTCAGCATTTATGGAGATAAAAGGCAAAAAACAGGTCAACAAAATTTCTGTGTAAATAAATGATGAGTTAGTGTGCTCTACAACAGTAGAAACAGGTTGTAATGAAAAATCACAAATATTTGTGGATTTGCAAGTTAGGGTATAGTTTAGTGTATTCAGCATATTCCTCAGTTTATCAAAATACTTAATTATCTTCTGTATGCAAGAATTATTCTTCAAATGGCTGGGAAAAGACAAACATAGAATCATAGAATAGTTAAGGTTGGAAGGGACCTTAAAGATCATCTAGTTCCAACCCCCCTGCCATGGGCAGGGACATCCCACTACATCAGGTTACCCACTCTGGCCTTAAACACCTCCAGGAAGTAGAACATGTTTTACCTTAAACATGTTACACTTTTAATTGTTGTCTGCTACATTTTTAAGTGGGTACAAGAAAAGTATGGCCAGAGAAAAAGAAGGTATATAAGGAGTCAAATATATTTAGTGTCCAGTCCCAGTTGCATCCTGGATTTCAGTTTATCATGATTTTGGGGGGGGGGGGGGCGCGGAAAGGAAGGAAGGAAGGAAGAAAGCTTTAAAAAACCAAAACCAAACAAAACCCCCTCTTCCACTGAGGCTGGAGGGTGGAATGACTTCAAGTTGTTCACTATTAATATTATGTATTCCTGTTGATATTTATTTTCTCAAGTATACACACATTCCTTAAAAGTTGAAGAACAGAAAACTCCCATATGCAAAATCAGCCTTAATATTGTACTTTATTTCCATTTTTAGCTCCTTTATATTGTACTTGCCTTTATATAATGTACTTACTTGGAGATAAACTCCTAACATAAAAAATGAGAATAAGAATATAAAAAAGGCATTTTCTAGAAGTTGAATAACTGTCTCCTAGAATTTCATATCCTTAAAATATGGAGTTGCTTGATTCCAGAAAGCACCAAAAATGACACAGAGTTTAACCTATATACCCACAGCTGTTCTGTGACTGGAACCAAGGATTGCTCTTATAATGGGAGACTATTAAACCCATGTTCAGAAGACCACAACTTGTGTTTAAAGAAACTACTGAAAGTCTTTCTTTGACTCAGAAAGCTTTTAAGCCACAAAACTAAATAAACGCTAGAAATTTTAAGAAAGTTATTCCATTTTACAAAAGCTCGTTCTTTTAATTAAGTATTTTGAGATCACAAAAAGGAGCCTTAAAGAAATGCCTCCAATGTTAAAAATCTAATTTCAGTAGTTGGTACAAGAAAAGAACAACAATTCAAAATGCCATATTTATTATATTCCATTTACTTTGCAGTTCATTAAATGTCAGTTTTTAAAAGAGATGCATAGCACTTCAGTACAAGTGAATTTACGCTTACTGATCTTTTACTGGGAGCTGGCAAAGAGTATTCTGGTCATTATGCAAAACATACCAATTTTAGATTAACTACTGTTGTAGTGGAGCAGTGATGCCTACAATTGTAACGTGATGCCTACAACTGTAACATGAACATTTTGGCAAGTACTACAGAAAGGCAAAACTTAAAATATATCTGCATATCATAACTTGAAAGGAAGGTAAACTAGAAACATCAGTGTTGATGTTCTATACTTTTTCCTGTTATTACTTTTACAGAACAGAAATTAGGGTTGATGTGGCATTGTTTCCAAATATTACACTTTTCTTCATCTTACTAGCAAATTAATTTGGGTAATTTGAGGACCAGTCAGAATAGTTAAACGTAACCTATTTTATTGGCAAAACATTAAAAGCTGATCAGTCTAAGAGTTTCAGGCCAAAACACTTTCTTAATGCATACTGTCCTGTTTGTATCCAAATGTTATTGTCCATTCTGCTTGTTCTGCACTTTTCTCAGCCTGTGGTAGGGTTGGAAAGGCAAAGGTCATTTAAGGATAAGTTTAAACTTGAATATTCTTTCTTTACAGTTCAGAACATTTTCTGTACTTTTCTTTTCATCGTGTATTGTTTTTCTTTCATCAGCGGAAGTGGAGAGTTTATTTAATGGCCTTATTTTTTTGCTTAACTGCCAGATATTTCATTTTCATTTAGCATTTTAAGTCAAAGCCAATCTATGATAAAGTATCACTATATACATTTTTTTGTCATCACCTTATCTGTCCTGCTAGTTGGGTAAATTAAATTATTCAGTATTTGTGGAAAACTCTGTAGATGTTTTAAGTGCAATTTATTTTAGTATTACTCTAGAATAACTATTTCTACCTAGCGTGTGTTTTAACTTTAAATTTAGTATAAAAAGCAATGTGCACTTCTAACACTTGGTCCTGATGTAACTATTGTGATACAAATGAATACAGTGATATTCCTTAGTTCATGCCCCTGTCCTTTTTTTTTAAAAAACAAAACAAAAACCCCAACAACCTTGCCTCAAAGAAAAAGTCTCCCTGTCCCTGGCAGCTGTCTTCCGCTGCATTACCCATTTGCAATACAGACAAAATTTCTTGTCCAAGGGAGTCTGTGAAGCTAAATGACTTGCAGGTGAAATAGTTTCGGAGATCTGTGGGGAAGTCAGACATGCAAATAGTTGGCTTGGAACTGCTGTTAACTGCATCTAGCGGTATTTCATCTTGGGGCTAGGAGCTGTTTAAGGTCGAGGATGGCAGTACTATTGTCACAGAGGCGGTGTGATTAACAAAAAAGGCTTTTGCTTTTATTATAAACATATTTTTAAAATTGCTAAGGAAAATAATGCTTTTCTCATGCTTTCGTCACATGTACACCCTATTTCTGAAAGTTCTGTTTCCCATGAGTAGTATGCAATAAAGAACAAGCTTGGTCTACTGATTCTCATATAGCAGAGCCAAATTACAATATTTTGCTTTAAAAGTGTAGTGATGCTTAGATTCAAACAAAACACACTTTCTTGTACTTTTTAATAAGAACAACTCTAACTCAAGAATGTGGATTTATTGATTTAACTGTAGGACTCGAGTGGCATTATGACCCAGAAGCATAATGTGTGCACTCCCCGAGCAGACAGCGCCAGGCAGGGCCCAGGAGAAGTAGGAGTTGACGTTTTGGGGAGGAGTGGGAGCAGAAACTTGGGAGAAGAGGGAGTTGTGAATTTGGGGAGAAGCAGGAGCTGACGCTTTCGGGAGAAGCAGGAGTTGCGAATTCTGGGAGAAGTAGGAGCTCATACTTCTGGGAGAAGCAGGAGCTGACACTTCTGGGAGAAGCAGGAATTGTGAATTTTGGGAGAAGCGGGAGCTGACCCTTCTGGGTGCAGCAGGAGCTGACCCTTCTGGGAGAAGCAGGAGTTGATGGTTTTGGGTGCAGCAGGAACTGACACTTTTGGGAGAAGCAGGAGTTGACACTTCCAGGGCTGCGCTGCCCCCTGGGTGGCACGGGGCAACATTCCCGAGACAAGCGGTACTCCATGTTTCCCATCCCTCGCTTTGTGGGGCCTCCGTTCAGTGCAGTCGCCGAGCCCCGAACGAGGGGTGCTCCGGAGGCTCCCCGTCCCGCTTCCCGCTCCTCGCCGCCCGGGCGGCCGCGCGCCGCCAAGAAGCCGCCGCCTCCTCCCGTCCCCGCCCGGCTGCCCCGCGCGCTCCCGCGCGCTCACCCCACACCCCACACCCCCCCCGGGCGGCGCCGTGCGCGCGCCCCTGCGCGATGCAGTGTGGGAATGGCTGTGGCGCTGGGGTTGGCTGAAAGAGGCGGCCAGTCGAGGTTTAATGTCCGCCATGTTGGCCGTGGCGTATTGAGCGGAGCCGGAGCGGCGGAGGAGAGGAGCCAGCGCCCAGCCCAGCCGCGCCGACCGGCGCCGCCGGGCCCCGTGTCGGAGCGCGCCCCGCCCCGCCGGGGGAGCCCCGGTCCCTCCATGAGAGCGCTCGGCGGGGTCCGGCTCTCAGCTCGGAGCGCGCTTGCTGTCGCCCCCCCCCTCCCCAGCCGGAGCCGCCATCGCCGCCTAACATGAGCAAACTGTCGTTCCGGGCCCGGGCGCTGGACGCCTCCAAGCCGCTGCCCGTCTTCCGCTGCGAGGACCTGCCCGACTTGGCCGAATATGCCTCCATTAACCGGGCCGTGCCGCAGATGCCCACGGGCATGGAGAAGGAAGAGGAGTCGGTACGTGAGACCCCCCCCCCTACCCCCCCCGGCCGGGTCCCTCCATCCCCCCCGCGCCCGGGGCCCCCACCTTCGCCTCTGCGCAAGCACAAAATGGCCGCCATCTTCTCCGCGCTCTCCCCGCCCGCCGGGAGGAGGAAAAGGGGGGGGGGGGGGACCCGGGGAGGGGTGGCGGCGGCCCCCTCGTCGTGCTCTCCCCGTCGCTTTCCCGCCTTCCTCGCCCCCGGCCCGCGCTCCTCCGGCGCCCGCGGCGCCTTTCGGGGGGCCCTGGCGGCACAAAGGGGGTCACGTGACACCGCGGGCCGCCGCCATTTTGTCTCTTGGTTCTCGGGCCGGGCCTTGTGTGCGGTTGCGGCGCGGGGCGCCGGGGAGCCGCGGCAGCGCTGCCACCACCGCGCTGCCCCACCGGGGGGCGCTGCCGAGCCGGCGGGGGGCGCTCGGGCGCGCGCGGGCGCGCGCCGGGCGGGAGGCGCTGCGGCGGTGTTCGGCGGCGCGGAGGGGGCATGTCTGCTGAGATTCGTTTGCGTGAACGGGGAAAGCGGCGCTGGAGTGATGAGAACGTCCGAGTTTGGGGCCCGAAGCCCATCGCTTCCCGCTCAGTTTTACTGGCTCCTTGGAGAGGAAACTGAAACCAACTTTTTAGGGTCGTTTAATCGTTCGCTCATCACATTCCCACATAGGTCAATGTCCAGCCGCTGTTACTATAGAAAACCCCTTCGAAATGGATGGGTGGTTTGTGATTTTCAGTGTTTGTGCCTCTTCAGTTACTTCCTTAATTGTTCAGTTTTCCCCATTAGCATGCTACACACAGCAAAGAGGAGAGAGATGTAGAAATACACCTATGTTAACAGGTTTTGAAATGTAGTGATAAGAACAGATGTGATAGTATTTTAGTCGTGAGTGTTGCTGGCTGTCAGGCTTCCATTGTCCTTCGAAGGTGACAGGCTGTATTCCTGTTAGTTATAGATCTAGCAAACTTTGAGTTACTTCTTTAAAAAACTTATAATTCACGTATCTTCTTTGAATGCAGCCTTCTCCTCGGGCACTATTGCTCTAAGTTAATTCATTTTGTGAATTTTTATGAATTGTCTTCAGGGTGAAAGATTTGTAAATTGGTGTACTCTTTGCATGTTGTTGTCTTAGTTCAGTCACTGCTCTTTGAGGCTTTCCTAGTGTAACTGCCTACCGTTTTCACATAATTCAGTATTTTCAAGTCCTGTGCAAGTTGCTATAAACATCCATTTAAATGTATTTTGTGAAGTGGTGAGGAATTTTGTTGTTGCGTTTTTTATGGTTTTGGTTTGATGGTGTTTATTTTTGTGAAGGCGCTCAGAACTTTAGTGCGGTATCCATTCATTTAGGAGTAGTATTCAAGCAGTAAGTAGTTGTGCTTAGAAGCTTGTGTTTCTTTTGATGCTGCAGATGTAATCTGGATAGATACCTGTAGATTCTGAATACGAGAGTGCTTAACTTCTGTATACACCAGAACTTAATTTTATATTTGCTGTGATGCTTGCTGAGTTTATTTCTAGGTTAAAGTGGGTAAGTGAGTGTGCATGCGTATGTTTATGTATGCAGAAATACTAGGTTGTTATCTTTGTCTTTTACTGTTTGCCTGGCGGTTACAAGTTTTTAGGCTAGAAAATTATATGGGGTAACTATATAGCCTCCATAAACCCAGAGAGAAATGTTCTAGTGAAGGAAAAGTAGTCCTGGGCAAGGGAAGCCTTTCAAACGCTAATTACAAGACTTGTTTCCGTGGTTAATGGAATGCTTTTGTTTACTGAATCTGGCTTTGAGGGTTAAACTTAAGAGCTGTAGGTGTAGGTGGACACTTTCGGCAGTTAAAGTTTCCTCATGCTTTTGTTCTAAATATGTGTGTGTACACACCCCCAAGAGAAATTTGTTTGCCATCAGTAAACACAGAGGTGTTCCTGGATCCTTTTTAGTTCTTTTACATAAAAGTCTTCCCCTGCCTTGTTTCTACAGGCTTAGTACATTTCCTTCCTTCCCACTTGTTGCCCCAAAAAGCTTTCTCTTAGTTTTATATTGGTGTTCACACTGTGTAGTTGACTCAAGTTTTATGGGAAACCTCACAGGTTTAATACTGTACTACATTCTGTTTCCTAAATTTCATGGCAAGCAGGATCTAGGAAAGTTGGGAGTTCCGTCTTCTGTAGCAGCTGAAAACTTGAGTTAGAGCATTTGTTCCTAATACATGTGAAAATACTAGATATTTTGTATTATCCATTTCTTTGCAAACAGATGGCAAAGTGTCTGTAAGATTCTGGGGGGAAGGAGGTGCCTTCAATTGATGTGAGTAGGCATTTATAACTATTTTTTAAATAGAATTCTGACGTTGCCTTATTTTTGCATAAATGTAATTTTAAATGAACCCATATTTGGAGTTAAGAGCTCTCCTCGTAACTATATAACTTTCCCTAGGGAAGAATGCAATCAAAGCAATTTAATATTCAAGCATCAAGTCACAAGATATTTAAATGACTAATTAATGCTTTGATGAAAAAAAGAAATGTATTTTGCTTCCCTTCCATTTTTTCCCCCTTCCTGTTCCTACAAAGAATAAATATGGAAAATAGTGCATCTTATTACTACAGTTGGAAACTTCAGTCAAGGAGCAGTGTTCTGTAAGAGTCTTTACCTGGCTAAGTTGATTTGAGTTCTAAAATATGCTGTTGATAAGAGGGATATAGTAACCCTTTAAAAAGGAGTGGCAATTAAAGACCTTAGGGGGATGTTAGTTTTCTTAAGGAGTCTACCTTTCTGTCTAAAAACTTCAGTTACTGCTTTTGTTTGAGGTAAAAACCAATTAACAAAAAGCTTTTTGGCGCACAGACAGTGGTACTTAAAGTTATCAACTGAAACTATGTTCTGACAGTTGGTTTAGCTCCCGGGTTTCTAGGGTAAACACACTGTGGCTGTTGCCAAGTCTGCTGCTAGATCTAAGAAACTAAAAACTATCAGGGGACATATGCATCTCTAAAAAAAGAAAAAAAGCCTCCAAAATGTAATGGCACTACTTATGCAACACTGAACATCCCCAGTGTTACTTCAAAATCCTGTGTTTGAGCAAAAGATATCCTTAGTGCTGTATAATGTTGAGAACCAGACAGCAGACCACTGTTAATGATGTAGTAATGCAGATTTGGCTAAAAAGCCCATTTTGATTCATAACTGCCTAAATAAAGAAGTAGATGGATTGTATTTGTTTATTCTTTGTGAAGGATTTTTTTTTTAAGGAAGCATTAATTTGTGGTTTTTGAGGAGGGTTGTTGCATTTCTTTAACTTGAAATTCAGATTCTAGACTGAAAGGAGACAGCTGGAAAAGCAGAGTGGAGGTAACTTTAGTTATTTGATATAAAATGCTTTAACCTCCGGAAAAGGCACACAAGCTTTTTGAAAATATCCAGTAACTTAAGCTTTGGAAAGAAAGCACACAGTTTTGGTGGCCTCCAACCAAACCAATGGAAACAGCATTCATTTTCCTTCCATCTCTGTGAAAGGAAGGGACATAGAACACATACAGCATCCTCAGCTCCTAGATTCTCTTAGATTGAAAATAGAAACTTTGAGGGGGTTTGAGACTTTGTCATAATATTAAAAAAAAAAATAGTTGTGGAAAACTGTGAATTTAGTTGTGTATGTATGTTTTGTTTTTTTTTTTAAAGAACAAAGCCATGTGTTTGAAGTGCCTCGTACCACCATTTACAAGGCATATTTAAAATGTCAGGAAATGTGAACTTCTTAGTTGAAGCAGTGTCTCAATAAACGTTAGTGTGGGAGTAGAGATACTTCTAATTAAATGCCCTAGTATACATCAGAGAAATGAATTATCTAAATAGGAAACTATGTTTATGTTGGTGAGATTTCCAGAGTTGTTAACAGTTCTATGGATAGGGGAATTATCATGAGTTTGAGGGGGTTTTGTTCAGTTTTTTTCTTGACAGAATTTGCTCTCCTGGTGTAAATGCTGATACTTCATTGGTCATACTGAGGTTTTGGTTGTTATATTTCCACTTAGTCTGTGCCTGTTGAAGTTCATACCAGTTGGATGCGTGTTTTCTGCCAGGTAAACTTTTCTAAATCACAATGTCTCTGTCATTGGTGTTGAGACAGGGCAGAGAGCATCAAGCAGTGAGAAGTCCTCTTGCTTTATTGAGTTATTCTTAACTCCCCCTTTCAACTAAGGTTACGGTCCAGTGGTTGATCTTTGCCCTAATCTTAGCTCTGGAGTAGCAGCTTTCTTATCTTACTGGATCTCTGCCGTTCACTTTGTGGAGTTCTGCTTTTAAGGTTCAGTTTAAAATTTGAGTGTGCTTTCTAATTTTAGTTAGAACATAGAAGAATTAAGCAACCAGAGTATGAAATAAGCTGTACAGCTGTTCATTTGGCTCTTACTGTTTGCTTATGTGTCGTGATGTAACTAACAGGCTGCACAGAAAGTGTAAGTCTGGATGTACAAAGGTCTTTTTTTTGCGCATTACGTCTTTGCCAGCTTAAGAATCTACATTCTGTGTGTGCTTGCATAAAAGTCTGTATTTTCTGGTAATTAAATTGTGTACATAGTGTCTAAGTATTAAAATGACCGGAACGTTGCTGATGCGTGATTCATTGATACTAAGTGTTTTAGGATTATGTAGGAGCAATCAGAATTGTATGAATGTAAAATCATAACAGATACTGTAACTTTTAGTTACACATATTGGTTTCAAGTATTGATTAGTCTTTTTTCCTTTTTTTTTTTGTAGCACCAGGAAGGGCCTTATAAAGTTTTTAGCTTGCTAACAGAAGAGAATCTGCATGTCCCCACCTCTCTCCCTCCCCAGCTGTAGAAGTATAATCTTAAGATAGATGAATTGTACTCATTTTAGTGGTTTCTTCTTAGACCAAGAGAGCCAAAACATTAAAGGAACTTGAAGTTAAAGAGGAGAGTAGATTCAGGTATTTTTTGCGTTCTCTTTGATTCAGGAGTCGTGCAAATGAAGATTATTGCTTCCTGTTAATGTCATGTTTCCCTTTGTCCAGCTTTTCTGCTTGCTATATAAAATCAGGGCCTCATACTATAAGCAGTCTAATCTTTCTTGCACTTAATTTTTATGCGTTTAACTCATAGACTAGACTCCTAAGAGTATACATGTCTGATAACTTGATAGGAGAGGAACTGAGAAACAAAGATTTGTTGCAGTGTTGTCTAAAGCAGTAGTGTACAAACACCTCAATTTAGAGCTGGAAGACATTTTTCTGTGAGGCCACAGAATGAGATCCTTAGCTAGAGAATTTGGGGGGGGGGGAAGATGGCTCACTACAAACAGCCCAATTTCAAGTGTAAGAAAACTCCTATGCCATGTCAGAATATGCAGGCAATAAAAAGTGTGTGTTTACTCTCCCCTCTGCCCGCCTCCACCCACTGCCCTCCTACTTCATGCCTAGCTCCCAACTATTTAGTAATGCTGACAGGTTACTGGGTGTTTCACCTTCAGTTATACCATAGCTTTCTGTTACATTGTGTTTAGTGTTGGAAGGTATTCTGTGCACCTGAACGTTCATGCAAGTTAGGAAGTTTGGTGAGAGGTAGCATCTATGATGAGCGATTTATGCGCTGTCTCTGATGACCTAAAGAAACTGGTTAATTCTGTGGTGTGTAACCCACTTGTACCAACAGTGTCAGCAGTGTTTGCCTTTGGAAGTCAGAGAGGTAGTGTTGGCTTAGGCTTTTGTTACGAACTGTGGTATTTATTTGAGACTGGAATGAGATTGCCTGTCCCAATTTGAGATCAGGAGAAACAAATTACTACATTCATCTGGGAAGAAGTATAGATTACTTGTATAGTGTTTAAGAACTTCCTGGAAGTTAGCAGTTGGGATAGATGGCCTGTTGTTATGCTATAGAGAAGTCGGGCACCAAACTTGAAATTGTAATCAGGGGACTGCAATGTTAAGCAGCTTGATAATGTATTAGTTCTGTATATGGTGTCAGTTAAATGTGTAGTAATGGTGAAAGTGTACATGTTGTGCTCCAATACTGAAAATTGTTAAGGTTTTGGAAAACAGGGAGAATTGGTTGATTATCAGTGCTTTATGTGAGTCAGGGGCTTCTCCAGGAGGTCCAAAGTCTGTTTTGAAATTATGGAGGGTATGAATTGTTGCAGGACATTTGTGTTTGAGGTGTGGGATGTTCTTTTTCTAATTTGTTTTTTGTTTATTCCAAAGCAGTTTAATTCCCCTTGAAAAACTGTTCCAGAAAAGCTAATTGTAGACTAGTCTGAGGGAATTAGTTTAATGTAGTCATACTCAAATTATTTTCAAGCTTTACTTGATTTCCCAGTAGTTATACAAAGAAGACATGTAGCAGGAGCACCTTTATGCACAGCAAAGTTAATTACTGTCAGACCAATGGTTTGTGTTAAAGATACAAAAGGGTGGACTTACTCAGTACTCCTCTGTTTACAATGAGGATGGTTAACTACTGAAAGAGATTAAAAATCTCTCTCGAATTATTGAGACTCACAGGAAAAAAACCATACAAATGTAATTGTTGGCAATGTTGTTAATGGCACAAGAAGGAATACAACTGGCAGGATTTTGGAATTAAAGGAGAGGAACTTGTGTCAGGGTAAACTTTTAAGTTATTTTAAGGCCAGAATCATACAGAAAGACATTGCCTCCTCAAAATTTTCACAGCCTGTCTTAAGGAGGAGATCCATAAGATTATCTTCCTGACTGATTTTCAGATTTGCTCCATCATATGGATTTCAGCAAAGGTTTGGGAATTAATTGTATACAGTAAATATTAATTTTAAGAATGGGAAGGGGCAATAATTCAATTACCTTCATGTTTGAGGATCCAGGTGATGTGACTTTACTTTTTTTTTATTATTATTATTTTGATAGCTAACATCCTGTATTTTATTCTAGTAAAACTTAAGTTCTTCTGGGGAACCTGCCTACTATTTATTTGTTTCAGGTAGAAAAAAGTGCAATGTAGCAAGCCTTTAAGTCTCTTCATGTTTGCTTTGAAAAGACCACTTTGCTGGTTGTCGTCTCAATAATTGTGCTGTAAGTACATGAACATATTCCTCGGAAGTGTATATGCAATTACTTGAATACTCTTTACAAATTGATATTGAATGTGAATTTTGAAGACATGTAAGTTTAATGTATTACTTAAGTCCTTATTTTACAGGGAGATGTGTGTGTTTGTGTGAGTCTGCTGTGCTAGTGCTGCGCCAGCGAATAAACGCATACCTACTTTATAACTCTTAATTGAGTTATAGAGTTTGATTCTGCAAAACACTAGAACAGAATTCTGTAATTGCTCGCTTTAGGTATATGTAATAAATTACTTGTTAGTTCTCTGCTTCGTTTCCACTTGTAAGAGGAAGAACTAGCTGTAATATTAAGGAATGTGTTAAATGACTAATGCATCAGAATAATAATGCTGTCTGCTGCTTTTGTATCTGTGTATATCCTCTTCCTGTTTAATGAGCCTTTGCCTATGCTCTGCTCTCTGCTCCACCAGTATATGTGCATTTCTCTGTATTCAGCTGTATGTACATTCAAGGACTAACCCTGTTCTGGGAGGATCTTTCTGATTAAAAAAGAAGTGAAAGTGAATTGCGTGAATTAAGGATGAAATCAAATTTTGAAGACTACTTTGTCTGTCAGCCTCTTCAAGCACTGATAGTTTGAGTGAGAGGAAACTATCCTCTTAAGCGTTGAGTACCACTTGGGAGTATTTGTTTCCTTTGTATTTAATCAGGAGTTAAGAAATCCCTGCTTTTTTAATTGGAAGCTTGGAAGAGGGTGATGTTGGAAAGGATTGCTTTCCAATGTCCATTTACATTCATACCTTTATACCAATTAAATGACTTCAAGTTTGTTCCTTTCTGGTTGTAAATAGAAATTAATTTGAGATCTTGTAGCTTGCTTGGAAGACTTGGCAAGCTTGCATTTGAGGAAAGAGATTTGTAGCAAAAGCTGTCCTTTATGTATGCTTCACATTACTGATCCTTTTCCCTTAAAATTTAAAGGCTGTAGTAGAATACATAGAATAGACAACATTGTGTAGTCCAACTGCCTGACCAATTCAGGGGTCACCAAAAGTTAAAGCATGTTAAACGGCAGTGCCTCTAAAACACGAATGGGCTTGGGACATGGACCAACTCTCTAGGAAGCCTGTTCCAGTGTTTGACCACCCTCTCAATAAAGTTTTCAGATTCTTCACTGATCAAATGTCCTAATTAAAGCATGGCTGCTGGGAAGGTGTTAGCGTGGAAAGCTGAATTCTTTATAAGCTTCTCCTTCCATAGTTTTCTAAGAACTCAATTTCGTGTGAGGCTGTGCTGTTAACATGTAATGATTATGAGTTAAAGCTGCAGAACTTGTTTTGGGAAGGGAGGAAGGCTACAAATTGCTTTGCTGAAGTATTAATCTCTAATGAGTCTTGCCCAGAATGGCTTTCTCAGCATAGGTATGTAAACATATCTATGATATTACTCGATTTCTTTACTCTTCTGTTTGTGTCATTCCCTGTGTTAGTTTCTCTACATATTGTATGATATTTTTTCTTTCGGGCATTTTCCAAGATCTAGTTACTGGAAATGTCCTGTTTTCCTGTGTTTCTAAATTCTCTACTTGTCTTCTCCTCAAGGTTCTTCAAACACTGGTGATAAAATTGTATTCCTGTTTTCCCCTGTGCAGCTTCCCTCCCTGCCTCCCCCCCTTCTCCTCAGAAAAGAGCTGAATGTAAAACAACAAGGTGGTTTTACTAGAAAGTTGAGGAGGAAGACTACAGGTAAGAGCCAACCAATTTGGGTTTGAGCTCTGCAGAATTTTTGTATAGTTACTGGAATCCTTTAAGTGGGTTGCTTCTACAGAACTGTTAGATCCTTCACATCCTTATGAATAAATTTATGCACTCCTGTCTGTTTCTCAACTCTGTGTCTGACGTCTTATTTTGGTTTATTTTAAATTAAATTGTAATTTCCTGGGAAAAAGTAACTTGAATGTCTTCGTGTTGGTCATATGAATATTATTGTCCTGCCTCTCAGCTATGTATGTTTGATGTGTGATCAAGAGAACTCTGGATAGGGAGCACTTTCTTAGTTAAAAAGAGAAGGGGAAGATTTAGCAGTAAATTTGCTGGAATTTCTCTTACCCAAGACTGTTTTGCACTGTGGTCAGGAGTGTATGCACAGTTCACTGCTGTGTTTATATACTGGATGTTTGTCTTGTTTTTGTGGTTTATTCCCACCATTAACAGGGAGAGTGAATGTGTCTGTGTGTGTTAGGCTGTGGTGTAATTTTTCTTCAGATGATCATAGAGCTAAATTATAGCCAAGAAATGTGCTTCTTAGGTTGTTTCAATACTTTGCTCTTTCACATGTGCTAAATACGAGTTACACATTTATACTTAAGAACATCAGACAATATTTATTGCTGAGGATTTGAAGAAAGTCAGGCCACCACTTCAGCAGAAGGTAGTGTCTGCACAGGTGGAATTTGAGGTCCTAAGCCAGATTTTGGCAGCAGTATCACTTCCAGGGATAGAGAGAACATCGTTGGTTACAGTTAGTGAACCAATCTACTTGGTCAAATTTTTCTCATAATACTGGAGACATGGAGGAAGTAGGAATACATTATCTGGTGGGTAGCTAACAGTGCTTCATAGAGTAAGTTGCCTTCAACGTAGCAGTTGGGAAAGAAGCAAAACCTACTTAATGAAAAAGCCAGCCAATACTATCCATTTGAGAACTTCAGCTAGTTAGTTATCAGAACAATTGTGCTGTCAAGCACCCAAAGATGCAAAAGAAATAGATAAAAAAAAAAAATTTAGGTGTCTTCAAGCTATTACTATAATAACCTCCTGAAGAATTTTCTTTCCAGATTTCAATGATTTGTTGATAAACCTGAGGGAAACTGCCTGCCCCTGCAACACTGGGGCTGAAGTGTAATCCTGAGTGCTGTAGACACTGTGGCAAGCACTTTGTCATCTCTGTTAGAATTTCTTATTAACAACACATTTGTTGTGGTTTAACCCCATCTGGCACCTAAATACCATGCAGCTGCTCAGTTCCTCCTTTCCTTATAGGGGAATAGGGTAGGAGAACTGGGATGGGGGGGGGGGAGGTAGAACTGTGGCTTGAGATAAAGACACTTTAATAGGACAGCAAAGGAAGAGAAAAGAATTAAACATTATGCAAAACAAGTGATGCACAGTGTAGTCGTTCACCACCCAGTGTCTGATGCACAACCTATCCCTGAGTAGCGATCCTAGCTAACTCCCATACACACCCACCCCTGATATATTGAGCATGATGTCATATGGTATGGAATATCATTTGGTCAGCTGGGGTCGGCTGTCCTGGCTTTGCTCCCTCCCAGCTTCTTGAGCACCTGCTTGCCAGTAGAGTGTGGGAAGCTAAAGAGTCCTTGACTGAGTAAAAGCATAACTTGATAGCATAGCAATTATTGTAGTTGTTGCTAACATTCTCATACTAAGTCTAAAACACAGCACTACGCTAGGTGCTAGGGAGGAAATTCACTGTATCACAGCTGAAGCCAGGACAACATTTTATATTTATCCCTAGTTTTTCTCGGCTTGCATTATACTGTTGATTTTGCTTTCTGTTGATCAGTTATTGTTTGGCCCTTCATTTTCAGTGTGGCAAAAGGATGCAGAAGTTATATACAATGATCAAACCATTTAATGTAGCAAGTGGTGTGAAACTGAGACTGTAATTGGCAATTTAAAAGCATAACATGTTAAGCAGTTCTAAATTTTGTTCTCTAAGTAAGTATGCAGTATCAAGTTGATGTTTTTCAAGGTACAATATGCTAAATGATCTTTTGTAAATACACTTGCAAATGGCAATATAGCTGAAACAGTCCTTGCGCAGGAGGGATGTGATGAATTAATGCAAAGTGCAAAATCTGACTTGAAAGCCTCTGGTGGTTTATGTGGCACCAGGTGGTGAGAGGGAGTGCTAGAATCTCCAGTGTAATGGGATGTTTTCTGAAGTCCTGTAAACAGGTTTCTGTACTGATGTGTGGGCTGTATTCTTGGACTCAGTACTTTGGAAGGGCACAAAGCACTCTCAAAAATGTCTGTTACTCTTCAGTGCATTCACATATATATTATGTAGGCACATTAAACCATGAATATTCATACCACTATAACTTCATTCCTGTATAGCCATTAAGAATCGGTAACAGTCTGCAGGTGTGGTGGAGAAGCCAGCGGCTTTGTTCTGACTGTCATGATGGAGTTAAGTGTTTGTGCTTATGAGAGGTGGAGGAAATTGCATGTATTTGTTCCTTGAGAGATCAGGTATATTTAATTTGTGTTGTGGTTAGAGGCTTTTACTAATGCAGTAGATGTAAAGAGCGAAGGCGAGGTGTGGGTTGGTTTGTTGTGGGGTTTTTTTGTGTGTTTGGGTTTTGGGGGTTTTTTGTGTTTTTGTTTGGGGTTTTTTAAATAAATGAGGATCATAAACTGACTTGAATGCTGGGGTAAGTGAAAGGTATTGAAATGCCACTGGTGTAGGGCCAGGGGATGAACAACAAAACAAAAAAAAACTTGGCTGGGCTAAAATTAATAGTGCAGTCTGAACTAATTGAGGCTGTCTCCTTGTAAATTACATTCAGTAGTCCTATTTTGTCCCAGTCGGACACTTTGTGTGTGGAGAAAATAACAATGATAGTTACAATGCATTCAGCTTTTACAAGCGTTAAGGACTTTTATAAGTGTTTAGTGACTAAACTCTTGGACGAGGGAAAGGCTGTGGATGTGGTCTTCCTGGACTTCAGAGCAACGAAGCTGGTGAAGGGGCTGGAGAACAAATCTTATGAGGAGCAGCTGAGAGAGCTGGGGTTGTTCAGCCTGGAGAAGAGGAGGCTGAGGGGAGACCTTATTACTCTCTACAACTACCTGAAAGGAGGTTGTGGAGAGGAGGGTGCTGGCCTCTTCTGCCAAGTGACCGGACAGGATGAGAGGGAATGGCCTCAAGCTCTGCCAGGGGAGATTTAGGCTTGAGATTAGGAAAAAGTTCTTCACGGAGAGGGTGGTTAGGCATTGGAACGGTCTGCCCAGGGTGGTGGTTGAGTCACCGTCCCTGGAGGTGTTTAAGGTTAGGGTGGATGAGGTACTTAGGGGCATGATTTAGGGATTGGTGGGAATGGTTGGACTCGACGATCCAGTGGGTCTCTTCCAACCTGGTTATTCTGTGATTCTGTGAAATGCTTGCCCTTAGAGTAAATGTTCACCATTCACTTTCTTTCTTCCCTGCCATCTTATGTCTTCACTGCTTTTTACCAGTCTTAGCTGTTCAGTGTCTATACCAGCCTTAAAAAAAAGTTTGATCATAATTGCACGTAAAAGATCATGAATTTGAAATATTAGTCTGTCTTGTATTTTTAAAGGCAATCTAAATAAACACGGAGATTACAAGACACCAAGAATAGCTGACCTATAAAGAATAATCGTTTGGTACTTGACTCGTAGTGCATGTAGCACTTTATCATTCAAAGCACATTTTCACTGATCAAGAAACTTGTAAGTATTTAATCTGAGCCTTTCAGCCGAATACAGATCTCTGCTCTAGGTAGCATCTCTGTGCATTCAAATGTAGCTGTGCTTATTCCAAATCAACAAAAGTGTCTAAATCTGTAGATTTGCAAACTGAGGACTGACATCTGAAGCAGGAAATGCATAGCTAAGCTCATCACGTTGTAATCTTTGAAAAATCTATTTCAAGTTATTCAGGATTGCAGCTGTCACTGTCACTGTTAAAGAAGCACTTTTCCACCTGAAATTCTGATCTGATGTCTCTTGTGAATACAGAAGACAAAACAGTTTAGTTGAAAAGTACTGGCAGGTTTTACTTGTGTTTTCATGAGCATATCTTGACAAAACTTATTGCTAAGTAGATTTCTTCTTTACTAGATGCCTTATACAGTCTAACACTAGATTATCTCTTCTAACATTTGTACTTTTGGCAGGGGTATTTTTAGTTTTCTGAAATCTCTTAGCAGCTTAGTTGATACCTTGCTGGTTTGGTACATGGAAGGGTCTCTTACTAAAAGTTATAAGCTGCAAAGCATTTTTTTTCTTAAAAATTGTAATTTGGAGGAATATGAGATGGGGACTCATCACGATACTGTTGACAATGTGACTATTACTCAAGGGTAAGGTTAGGTGTACTCTTTGCCAGCCTGTGCATATTTGTGCAGTTCACGTTTCCGTTCATCGCTGTGTAACAGTTTATTTCCATTGTGTATTATACAGAGTGGTAAAGTACTTAAAATGCGGATATTATGGAGCCTACATAAGAGTGCTTGTTAAAAAAACTAACTGTTAGTCCTTACCGTGATTCACTGGTTTTTGTCTTCAGACTTTCTCTTCTGTGTAGTAGTGAAGTGCATAATGCTAAAATGTGGAGAGTTGTTTCTTTGTTTTTGAAACCAGAAATAATCTTGATAGTTTAAGGTGGTGCTCTGGTACTTTGACTTTTAACTGAAGTGTCATTTATGAGCTCTTTTGTATGGGATGCACATGTGATTTCTTAAAAGGTGCTTAGATTGTTCAGAAGTAGCAAACTACTTTTTGGTTGTCCGATGTGAGCTGCTGAGCCTTAACCCATGAATGAACAAATTTACACAAATATTGATATGTAGACTGATAGAATGGGTTGGAAGGCACCTTGAAGATCATCTAGTTCCAACCCCCCTGCCATGGGCAGGGACATGTTCCATAAGGTTAGGCTGCTCAAAGCCCCTCTCAGTCTGGCTTTGTACATCATTCAGGGATAGGGCATCTACAGCTTCTTTGTGCAACGTGTTCCAGTGCCTTACCATCCTCATGGTGAAGAATTTCTTACTAACATGTAATCTAAATCTCCTCTGTTTCAGTTTAAAGCTGTTAACCCTTGTCCTATCGCTATATGCCCTTGTAAAAAAAAGGGGGGGGGGCTGCAGTAATGTCTCCCTGGAGCCTTCTCTTGTCATAAGGGAAGCACTCCAGCTCATTGGTCATCTTTGTGGCCCTCCTCTGGACTCACTCCAACAGGTCCATGTCCTTCTCACGTTGAGGGTCCCAGAGCTGGATGCAGTACTCTAGATCTCCTGTTTCCTTCCAGAGATAGTCCCCATTTTCCCTAGTTTTCGTGTTATCACTGATGTACCTATAGGAGCCTTTTTTTTTTTGTCCTCGACATCCTTGGCCAGATTTAATTCTGTCAGGGCTTTAGCTTTCCTAACCTGATCCCTGGCTGCTTGGACAGTTTCTCTGTATTCCTCCCACGCTACCTGTCCTTGCTTCCACCCTCTGTAGGCTTATTTTTTTCATGTTTGAGTTGGTCTAGGGCCTCCTTGTTCATTCATGCAGGCATCCTGGAATTTTTGTCCAACTTCCTCCTTGCTAGGATGCGTTGCTTGTTACCTTGGAGGTGATCCTTGAACCAGCTTTCTTGGGCCTCTCTTCCTTCGGGGCCTTTATCCCATGGTAGCCTGCTAAGCAGATCCCTGAAGAGGCCAAGATCTGTTCTCTGGAAGCTCAGGGTAGTGAGCTTGCTGCACACCCTCCTTACTGTCCTAAGGATCTTGAACTCCACCATTTCATGGTCACTGTAGGAGGGCTTTCCTTGAGCTTCACGGTCTCTGCTAGACGCTCCTTGTTGGAGAGAACAAGTTATCAACACATTCTGGGAACCTCCTGGATTGCTTATGCCCTGCTCTGTTGTCCCTCCAATAGATAGCAGGGTGGGTGAACCCTCCATGAGGATAAGGGCTTTTGAATGTGAGGCTGCACCTGTCTGTCTATAGGGGACCCAATCCACTCACTTTTCCTGGTCGTGTGGCCTGTAAGCTGACCCCCACCATAACATCACCTGTCCCTGTTTTCCCTTTAATCCTGACCCATAGGCTCTTGGTCAGCTCCTCATCCATCCCCAGGTAGAGCTCCATGTCATTGAGATAGAGGGCAGCACCTCCTCCTCATCTTCCCTGCCTGTCCTTCCTAAAGAGCCTGTATCCTTCGATTCCAACACTCCAGTCGTAGGATCCATCCCACAATGTTTCCTTAATGCCAATACAATCATGGCTCTGCAGCCATGCAAGTCTCTTAACTCCTTTTGTTTATTTGCCATGCTATGTGGGTGCACGTTTCCATAGGGGCACTTGAGACCTCATTTGGAGTACTGTGCCCAGTTCTGGAATTCTCAGTGTAAGAAAGATATGGAGCTGTTGGATCAGGTTCAGAGGAGGGCTACAAAGATTATCAGAGGGCTGGAGCACCTTCCATATAAGGATTGGCTGAGAGAGTTGGGCTTGTTCAGCCTGGAGAAGAGAAGGCTCCGAGGGGATCTTGTAGTGACCTTCCAGTACCTGAAAGGGGCCTGCAAGAAGGCTGGAGAGGGACAATTCATAAAGGTTTGTGATGATAGGATGAGGGGGAATGGGTATAAACTGGAGATTTAGACTAGGCATAAGGAGGAATTTCTTCACCATGAGACTGGTGAGACTGGAACAGGTTGTCCAAGGAAGTTGTGCATGCCCCATCCCTGGAGGTGTTCAAAACCAGGCTGGATGGGGCCTTGGACAGCCTTGTCTAGTGGGATGTCCTTGCTCATGGTAGGGGGTTAGAACTAGATGATCTGTAAGTCCCCCTCCAACCCTAACTATTCTATGATTAAATTGTGCCCTAGTGATGCTGTCTGACTGGCAGGAGATCCTTTGTTATTTCTCTTGAGGTGCTTTCCTGCTGAGCTGTGTTCCTTTTCCATGCTCTGGGCATGTTAGCACTGGCATCAAACTGGTAGGAGTTGGGATGGATTGAGGTTTCCCTCCCCTGACCACTTTAGTTTAAAGCCCTCTTTATCAGTCTGGCAAGCATATGACCAAGGATTTTTTTCCTCTTCTCTGACAGATGGACCCTGTCTGCCTCCAGTAGGCCACATTTCTCAAACAAGTCCCTTGGTCTGTAATCAAACCCCTAGCTGAGTAACCAAACCCCTAGCTGTGGCGCCAGTCCTGTAAACATTTGTTGATTTGTCAGATTCAACTGGTCCTTTCAAACCCCTTTCCTTTGACTGTGCAGACTGATGAAAACTGCTGTGCTCCAGAATCCCATAGCGCTGCTCCCAGGGCTCTCTAATCCCTCTTGATACCCTTCATAGTGCTCCTGGCTGTGTCACTGGTGCCCACATGAGACAGTGGCAGCAGATAATAGTCAGTGGGCTGTACAAGGTTTGACAGCCTCTTGGTGCCATACCTGATACAAGCCCCTGGAAGGCAGCACAACTCTCTGAAGGGTGGGTCAGGTTGGCAAATGGGTGCCTCCATACCTCTCAGTAGAGAGTCTTCCACTACTGTCACCCATGTCCTTCTCTTAGTCACACTGGTTGTGATGCAGGGAGCAGATCCAGCTGCTTTACTTGGCTCCAGCACTTCTGATATGACAGCTCTGCAAAGCAATGAAGTGGTTCTACAAGGTACCTCAGGCTTCAGGGTAGGTCTTTTCCTCCTGAGGGTCCTCGCCCTTGCAAGCTTCCATTTTTCTATTATTGTCCCCCCTCCCTTCTGTGTGTGCACCAGTGAGGGAAGGTTTTGCCTGTTCGTGGGTTTTGGGTCTGCTGCAGACTGCACTTAGAACCAGCTGTCTTGGAGGCTTCTCAGCCTTCCTGATGCTGCACAGCCTTCCCAACTCCTCCTGCGGCGCAGGCAGTGCTGCTGTGTACCCAGGGAGAAAGGTCTGGTCACTTCCTGCAGTCGGAGATCTGCACCGCAGCCTCTTCTCTCAGCAGCTCTGTCTGTGTGGAGGTATTAGCCACCATTGGGGTAGATGGTGTAGAACCCCTTTGCTCTTGGATGAGTGCCCACCATTCTGCCTTGACAGTCAAGTAGGATGAGTGCCCCTGACCAGTGCAGCTTGTCACAGAACAGTGCCTAGTTGCTGGGTTGTGTACATCAAGACTCATGTTCAGCCAGTTGAATTCCCCCTTCCAAGAGGTGCCTTGCCTATCCCTTACTTAGTACTCTTGATAACAGTTGTGGTGTTTTGCTGTCCTGGTATAGTTTGCCTGCTTTGTGATGTTAAGTATCAGTCCAGTTCTACTATTTAAATGTGAATGACTGAGATTATGAAACTACTTTACAGAAGAGGTAGTGTGATGAGGATGTTGTAAACAAAGCAATCTTATAGGAATGTACAGTTGTAGTTTTGTTATAGATCCCACATAAACCCTATAGCTTTCATTATTGCTATCTCTTGTACATTTTTCTTTTTCCCCATCTGAAAATAAAGTTGCATGTGTGTTGAGTATCTCTCGGGCCTCTTTATTAACATTAGGGTTGCATAGTGCGTACTAGACTACTAAAACAAATGTGGCTTGCGCTCTCAGCTCCTGATAGCCTGTGGCTCAGAGAGAATGCAGCTGTGGAACTATGGCTGTAGTGTTTGTGCTGTTCTTGCCTGCCCTGGTCAGGATGCTCGTGGGCTCCTTTTTAAGATGGTGTTACCAAAGTGGCACTCTGATAAAATCCATGCTTGTCTTGCAGTTAGTTTCCAAAACTGTTTTTGCATTCTTTGAAGGTTTTGGTTACTGGTAATGCCTAGCATGTTAGCCCAGTCAAGCAGCTCAGACGTTTGTTTATTTAAGGTCCTTGAGTAGTTGCAAAATTTTATTTTTAGGCATCTGACCTTCAAGCTCCAGGTAATGTTAAGTTTTAAAGTCTTATTGCAGATTCTGAGAGGGGGAAAAAACTGTGCTCTAGATACTGTTTTCTAGATCTTTTTGATGTTTTATAACAGAAGAAACCAAATCCTGTTCTTAATTAGACTTGCTTTTGCTTCAGAATCTCTGAGCATATGTAGATCTGGGAAGCTGCTAATCTCTGCGCTTTGTTCAGTTCGACTTGTAGAAGGGAATGCTTTTAAGCGAGTAGTACCAGGGAGATGGGGGCACTCCTCACTGTGTTTTACCGCTTTATTCCCTTGCCTGTGGGTTTTTTCTGCATTACCTGTCTTGATTTCTGTACTGCTGCAGAGTTCTTTAGTGGATCCAGGTTGAGGTATGCCTTAACTGCGAAGGAAAAGAGGTTGCTTTAATGGAGGATCACTTGAAAACGTGGGGAACTGCAGAAGTGGTAGATTTATTTTTTTCTATAGTTGACAGAAAAAATTAAGAGAAATGTAGTTTAAAATTTTGCCCAACTTTGACTTTTTTTAAGTGCTGTTATCAATCTAAATGTAGGTTTATAACTTACCTTTAACTTCACCCATTGCTATGTATGGTACTGCAGTCCGATATATCGCTGGAATAGTTGAACCACCCTGCTTATGTTGGAACACACAACCTTATGTGCATGTGGATGGTAGTACTGTTCAGAACAGTAGTGAAACAGAAGAGAAACTTGTTGCCTGTAGAATTGGGCTATGATGTTACTTGTGAGTCAAATGACACTGCCGTTTTTTTATCAGTGCTCAGTACTGTTAACAGTGGTATCAAGTTGCTGTAACTAATAAAAATGCTGGAATTCAGCTTTGGCCATCAGAAGTTATTAGACTTGTTATGCAGTATTGCTGATGCACAGTAATGTTTAAGCAAGCAGCAGAATGTTGCTGTGTGTCATTTAAATTGGGAACTTGATACAATTTTCCTACAAGTCAACTGATAAAATATCTTGAAGTTCCACTTCCATTTTCCCCATACAAGGGAAAATAATTCTGCTGTAAAGATTTATTAGGGCTCTTCTAAATGGTTTTATAGCTGAAAATGCTGATGAGGAAAGGCTAAATTCTGAGGGCTGTTCTCCGTTTGCGGTCTGTATCCTGAAAGCTGTATTCTCATAAACTAATCTTCTCCCAAGTGACAGGTGATAGGACAAGGGGGAATGGCCTCAAGCTACGCCAGAGGAGGTTCAGACTAGATATCGGGGGAAAAAAAAATCACAGAAAGGGTCATAGGGCACTGGCATAAGCTGCCCAGGGAGGTGGTTGAGTCACCATCCCTGGAGGTATTTAAAAGATGGGTAGATGAGGTGCTCAGGGCCATGGTTTAGTGGCATATAGGAATGGTTGGACTTGATGATCCAAGAGGCCTTTTCCAGTCTGATGATTCTATGAAATCTGAAGTTCATATTGTATTATATAACCTGTGGAGGTTTTGTCCTGGACTACTGAAGTCATATGTTAAAAGCATCTTAATGTCTTCTTTAGAACACTTTATTTAGGGGTAAATTACTTGGTTATCGAACTGTTTTCTGTTTAATGTAGATGGCCTAAATAGTTCTGGTGCATTTTGGTCTCGGAAATTACAATGATACAGCTGGAACAGCAGGCTATTGGAAGGAAGGGGAATTGACAGGTTTGCATTTCAGTCTGGAGTCTTGTGAAATGTGGTTGTGCAGCACAGTTGTATGAGATGGGCCGAGCAGGTTTAACTGTTGATATCGAAAAGAGGCAATTCCACTGTTTTCATAGATCTTGCTGTGGTCTTTACATTACCAGTCTGTGAACTGATCTAGCTCACAGAGGAGACTCCTCCAGGGCTGCATAGGCTAGGTAATTCCATGAGAGCCAAAGTAATAACGGAGGAAAAGATGTGGAGTGTTTATGGCCATTATCCACACTGTGGAGATGGGATAGCTCCTTCTGCTAATATTGAGCTGTTAGCGATTCCTAAATAAAATATTTCAAACTGATAGAGTCCTGTGGTTCTGAATGCATGTGGTGCAGTGGTGTGGTTTGACAAGCAGCTGGGTCACTTCAGTCTTTTTAGGTAGGCTGAAGAGGACCTGCACCTGGAAGACTGTAGTGTTAAATTCCATTTGTCAAACATGTGTTAAACATAGTTTTCCTGATTCCCAGGATATGTTATCCTCTCTAGCATATCTCGAGCTGACCTCCTTCATTTCTTCATCTCTGCCTGTTTCCCACAGTAATTTAAAAAACAAGACTTAATTGCAGTCTCCTGGTAACAGGACAGCAAATCACTGCTTCTTCCAGAGCTGTTGTGATCTCTAGTACTAATGTTGTTAGACTTCTGAGTCAAGTGAGGGCCCCTGTGTGTCCTCCACCTCCCTACCACCATTCACAAGCGTAGCAAGAGAAGCTTTACATAATTTGCTGCTGCAAGTCCATGAATGTGGAAGCAAGACTTTCCCGTGGAAAGGGCAGACTCCCTCCTCCTTATAGAAGCGTCTGGCTTGAACATGGGGAAAGCAATTCACTACGGTGCTGAAGATGATGTGGCTGACCTTGTTTCTAACCAGTGTTCAGATAAAAAGACTTAGTAATTGGCAAGGTTTTTTGATAGCCTGTAAATTACGAAAACATGTATTTTTTTTTAAAAGCAAAGTAGATCACTCTTTTTTTTCTATCAAGCAATTGCTGTTACATCCTATGCAGCTGTTTTAGCTTGACATTGGTACAGAGTTACTGTAGTAATTACAGTGAAATCCTTCTAATTGACTGCTCGTGAGACTGGCATGGGTTAATTAACAGAAGTGATCTCTAGTTTTTCTCAGTGTTTGGACTTTTAAAGGGACAGTTTTAGGCTCTGCTGTTATAACAAGGAAAAAATTATTTACTGCATGGAATGATTCAGGGCATTGAGAGATCTTGGCAGCCTCAGAAGGGAAGATCTACAGCCATGTGGTTTGGGTGAATCTTTGAGCAGCTTGAATTGCTGTGAGAAGGTGTTTACCCTGCGTCTGCTAGTAGACATCATAGTTAAGATGGTTTCCAATTGTTTGTGGGCCTGGGGCAAGGGTGTGAACTACTGTCTCCCTCTGGACACATCACAGGGTGAAACTGAGGAATGGCATCGTGCTGCTTTGACTCACCGCTTCTGTCCTGTATCAATTGTGCGCTTGTTGTGACCAAATCTAAACTCTTGCGAACATATGATATGATATTTGTGTACTTGAGATCAGTAGGATAGAAGCTGTATGATACTTTGCCTTGCCGTTACCAAAGGTCAGTTCTATAAGCTGATGTTCACTATCTGGGCTTAGCTGTCTCGGAGTCGGGGATCGGTGTAACTGAGTGACTGTTCTTGTGCCAGAATACCTGTTAAAGCCTTCTGTGATCTGCTGGGCAGGATCATATTGCCCTCATCGGTATGACTTCAGTCTTCACTAGCAGTTATTTGGAAACAGATGCTGTAACAAACTTGGCAGAATGTCCTTGCCTTGCATGTACTAACGTGAGACTGGATACACATGTGAGGTATTAAAAGGAAAAGCATGTGGTATGTTTCTGTAATAAGCTGTGAAGCCCACTGTTCAGGAAGAACTGAGTTACCACGTTCAGTCATGCTGAAAGCCAGTAGAGCTGGTTGCTGTTCTAAAGATAAGAAAAATGCAGAGGAAATATCTGGAGTATCTCTGAACAGTTTACTTAGATCAAAGATGGTTACTGCATTCTGACTCTGTGTTCTTAACCCTTGTTTACAGCATTACTGGTCTTGCATGTCCCTGGGTGAGCCTTTTCATTGCAGTGGCAGATAACTACGCCAGCCCCAGAGTCTCATACAGAAACATATTTCTGATGCCTGAACAGGCTCGGGGGGTGGCAGAAGGAATAATATGAGTGAGGGGTGGCATAAAAAAAAATCAGTTTTTCAGGTAGTTCTCTGATGTCACTCTGTGATGCTCCTAGTCTTCGACATAAGTTGTGTCTGATTAGTAAACTACAAGACAACTAAGATTAGGTGAAAAGAGGAGAAAGTGAAGAGAATGAGCCAGTTAAGTTGCTTTATTCCTGTAAGTATCCCTTGTGCACAGATTTATTGCATTGAATCCAAATATCCTGCAGAGTGGGTTGACCTTCACTCTTCCAGAAGAGGCCACCCTCCTTTATCATGAAGGTTACTGAGATCATCCTATGGCTGAGAAAGAGGATCCATATTCTGCCAGTTGAGCCAAGGAAAGGGAGTGATTTGTATGCAGTAGGTCATAGAATTGCTTCAGTAGTCCCTGCCATGTGTTATGGGATGAGGTAATCTGAAGGGTTGTGGTGTGCAGCTAACTCTCCTAGCAACTTTGGTATGTTGTCCTCTACTACCCTTCCACCAGTAAACATTGCCAGTGTGAGATAACATAGGCGTAGGAACAGTATTGTCTGTGTGACTTTAGCAGCCAAAAATCTTCACTGTATAGCCTGGAACCAGGTTACTCTTGCACCAATTCATCACCTCTGGATGACAGAGTTAACTGCTTCTGATTTTTTTCCAGTTCATGGTGTTTTGTTATTTCATCTTAATTATAAAGTAATGTGTATGTGTTGAAGATGAGTTGCAATTTTGTTGGATTCTTCTTGTGTGTTTAGCTTTTTTTGTAAAAGAGTTTTGGATCACAAGTTCCTAGAGAGTAAAATGTGTATAAAAAGACAGATCTGTGAGTTAGAATCAAGGACATACAAGTATACAATCTGAGCTGTGATTTTTTAAATTTTTTTTTTTAGGGTAAATGTTGTGAACCCAATGCTGCTTGACAACTACCTGCTGAAACTGGCATCCTTTTTAGTTCTTAATGATCTTAATGATCATAGTCTGAGCAGATCTACTGATCTGCAGAACCTGTACATGGGCAGTGGTTTAACATGGTTCTGTCATTGCTGGGAACCACTTGTAGTGTCGTTTTGTATAGTTTTCCTGTTTTGTAGGTAAAGATGTGATTATGATGCGCATGGACTTGAAATCACTCCTGTCTCTTATAAGTGCCAGTGTTTTTAAAAACTCTTCCCACGTGCTCTGTGGCGGCTTCTACCACCCCATCTTCTTCCAACAGAGACAGTAATCTCTTGAGAATCTGGAGATGTTCTGCTTTGCTTTATACACTGGACTTCAAACTTGGCTGCTTTGATTATTTCCATAAGCAAATGCGCTTGAAACTATTATTTCTTTTAAGAGCTCTGGAATAATTTGGAGAAATTATTGGAGAAGACATGCAGTCAAATTACAAAACAGTGGATTGTTTCTTTGATTCTTAAGATGTGTTTGTGGTTACAGCAGTTATGTTCTGTTAATTGACTTTGTATAATGCTAAAGTGCATCCTGTCCCTTTGGTTTGTTCAACTGTTAATGGCAGTGTTACATCGCTTAGTCTTTTGATGCCTTGTGTTATTGTTATTTTAATTTGAATGTAGTCTGCAAGATGTGCTGCGGAGTAAATATTTCATCAAAGACACCTTTGTGCTCTGTCAGTGCCAGTTTTCTTTGAGAGACTGTGTATAACTTGGAATCCAGTGGTGAAAATCTTACCAAGTGTTACTGAAATGTGAAAGAAGGGAAGTGCTGTGTGCTTTCAATCGCTGTGCTTCTACTTGCAGGCAAGAGTGCCTGCTTATAGTTGGGTTGAACCACAATTACAGTATCCTTCCTTTTGTGTTCTAATTACTATAATTAGCCTTTTTTATGTAGTGAGCTGGAAATGCAACAAGTATGCAAATACTAAATTTGTCTTGAAGAATTACACTCATGCCCTTGCACTGTCACGAGAGAGACACTGTCACTCGAGAGATGCTTGTCCTGTTGCCTCCCAGAGCAGAACTGAACAAAAGTTCCAATTCATTCAGGCTGCAGTGAGAGCTGCTCTGCTGTCTTTCTGCTTTCCCCAGTGTCTTTGCTGCCAGCTTGCTTTAAATTACCTTTTTACTCTTTGATGCTTTGGAAAATGGCAATATTGTTACAGTATGAATGGATAAAAGGGGCAAACTTTATATCCTGGAATTAATAGAAGGGAGGAGCTGCAAAATAAAGAATGGTGTTGGGATATAATTTTGCTTAGGAAGTTTAAGTACATCTTGACTCGCTATGTTCTTAGTAGTCAGAAGAAGGGTTGATTTTGATGGGCTTTTCCTGTAGACTGTCTAATAAAGAAGAAAGAAGTGTTTGAGGTTTGTTTGTTCAAACAGCTAGCTGGTAATCAGGTAAGTGTTGGAATTTTATCTGTCTAAATGTTTTTCTGGACAGAAATTTAGTGGGGTAATTAAGGTGTAATTTGTGGTACTGGCTGGGTATTGCAAACAGGGATGAAGCTGCTCTGTTCCTCAGATGCCCTTTGTCTTTGAACTGAGTGCTCCTGCCCTTTGACTCTGGGATTGTCTGACCAAGTGGTGAGCCAGCCTGATAACCAGGAAGCAAATCTGATGGGAAATAACCTTGCAGAGTGGAGAGCAAGCAGATTTTAAGTTTTGCATGACCTCTGTATAGTTCTAAACACAAATTTGGATGAGTTTTATTACAAGGTAGAGGGAATGAAGTCTGAGCAACAGTACCATTTTTCTGAAAATACTAGATCAAATTAGCAGCACAGCACAACCAATTCCTACAGCTGTATTTCTGATAGCTTTTTATGTCAAGGCAGAGAGAGCAACTGAAGAGGAAAGCTTTTCTGGATATCAACCTGATTAATAGGTTTAAAATTGTTAAATTTAGAAGTAGGAGGCAGTTTCAGTGAAAATAAATTACCTTGAATAAGTATGTGTTGTGAAACAGGATTTGTATGAAAAATCCAGGAGAAGCAAATTGAGAGAGGGACGTAGAAACTGCTAAGGCTCTGGTGTTCATGGGTAGCTCAGACAGAGATTTTTTGTAAGACAGCTGCAGCTATTCAGTCTGTTGTTGTTAAGAAGGAATCTTTAACCAGAAATCTGAATGCGCTGAAAATGGAAACTGATGAATAGGAACAATACCTTAACAATTAATGTGGTTTACCTCTAAAGGAGGAACAAGGTGAGATCCATCTAGCAATGAATGTGCAGAAGAGGAGAATTTCCTGTAAATATTTGTATTAAGGGGAAAGTTTGATTGTATTTAATACTAATGTGGTTGAAATGCTTGTCTGCCGTAGCTTTTCATGAGTCTTAATCTTTTTTTTGCCCTTGGTATTCATTTTAAAAAGACTTTTTTTTTAATTTAGTGATGCAGCAAAGCCAGTTTAATAGCTAGCTGCTATCAAAGGGAATCATCTTTCTCTCTTCCTCCCTTTCCCCACTGCCTTTTCCCCTCCCCTGGCAGCTCATGGAGCTAATTTATCAGCAGAACAATTGGTTTTAATTGTTTTCAGGGGAAATAAGAGGAGAGAGATGGCTTTGGTTCCCTAAGCTGTCATCATAGATTCAGTCTGGCATAAGGCGGTGGTAATATGGAGAATGACAGCAAGGAGCACAAGACTGCACCTTGCTGTGGTAGCCAACTGTGAGATGAGTTTCCTTCTAACATGATAAATTACAGCCTTTGAGCTTGACTAACCTACCTAAAATTCATGCTGGGAATTAAAGAAACAGCCTGAAGGGCAGGTGGTACTCTAGAGGAGAAGGGTAAAAGGCTATGAAACTGTGCTGCTTTGAAAAAACCAACATAAAAATTGCAAAAGACCTCCAAAGCAAAGCCCTTTAACAGCCTTTCGAAAAGTCAGAAGCTAAAGGCTTAGAAGCAAGCTATCTGAACAGCAATTCCTGGAGGAATATGGGTAATGTAAATTAATTTCATCCCAGTAACCCCCTGGAAGAGCCTCATCTCTATGAACAGCAAATAGGAGTTTTTCAAGAATAAGCCCCAGTTAATCCAGTCTAACTTTTCTGTGGTCGGGCAAGGGACCTAGTGGATGGTTGCATCTTGACTTTTAAAAAAGGGCTTTTTGATACTACTCTGTTATGCAATGAATGGAAACAGTATTGCAGAAACTGTTGCATAGTGAGAGTCCCATACTTTTACAAATTAAGTCTTTCTTCATTTTTCCATTTCTTGGTGATTTTCTGCTCAGTGAGATGATCATAGAATAGAATCATAGAATAACTAGGTTAGAAGAGACCCACCGGATCGTTGAGTCCAACCATTCCTATCAAACACTAAACCATGCCCCTTAGCACCTCGTCCACCCGTGCCTTAAACACCTCCAGGGAAGGTGAATCAGCCACCAAGATGCCATTGGCCTTCTTGGCCACCTGGGCAAGACTGGAAACTGTCTGGAACTGAATGAAAAGTCAAAGTGAAAGGATTTGTTACATTTCTGAAGAGGTCCATCTTTAAATGCCTGGTTTTTTCAGGAGTGATATGGAACTACAGCATCCACGTATCAAATCGAGGTAATGTGAAGGGCAGCCTGTGTGCTTGATTAGGATTTCAAATTCAAAATTGTTGTGACAGACTGAGTAAACCACTGTGTTTAAGTGGAAGGCTACTGTTTTAGATGAATGAAGTGCTGCATTTGGGTGGGAGTAATAGACTGTGCCATTACAGTTAAGGAGGCCTGTAGAGTAGAAACTGTAAGCCATAGTAGGTTAGTTAACTGTAGGTATTTAATGTGCTTTCATCTTAAAAATGAGTGCTTGCAGAGTTACCAGCTACACGAAATTATATGTATTATCAGGAGAGCGAGAGAGATATGCCGGTGTGTTGAAGTTGAGGGCAAAGTTGCTGTTGTGGATTTCTGTCCAAATAAGTGAACACTTGGTGCATGAGGATGTAAAGGGTAGGCTGCATTGCCTGTTTATTTTCTTTTCTTTAGCGGAATGTCTCTTGTGATGAATCAAAACAGACATGAACAGCAGCACCTGTTTCAGTGGAAGAGCTTTTATCCAGCTGCTTTCATAATATGTGGGTCTACTAACACTCTTTGCTTAAGTACTGAGTATTTTTGTATTTGGGATGGAAATTGGGCAAAACTATCATTTCTGCTTCTGTTTCAAGAATATTGCTAAGCTTTTTATTTTAAATAATTTTTACTGAAGCCTGATGGGAAGTTAGTGTAGACCACTGCCACCAACAAGGACTGCCTATTTTTGTATCAGATAAATTTAAACCTTAATGTAGTGTCCAACTTCCTTTTCTTCCCTGAAACAAAGATTTTTATGTTTAAAACACAAGTTGGGATGAATGGACCAGGAGTCCTTTAATGATTATTAAACAAATTTTTTCGTACCATATGCAAGAAAACTTTAGTTCCTACAATCCCCTAGCAGACATTTGTGTCTGCACTTAACATTGTAGAGGATCAAGTAAGTCCAGTGGGTTTTGCTTGCAACTGTACAATACGTCTTATGCTTAGTCCCTTTTTGTGAAGGAATGGAGACAGATGTGGAAAAAAAAAATCTAAGTAACAGTTTGAAGGTAGAGAAAAGCTAAAGTTTAGACAGAATATGTTAAGTGCCTTTATTGTACTGGAGAGGGGGGTTAAATTGAAGTCAGACAAAGATGTATTTGAGAGCAAGTGGATGAACACTGTGGTTTTATTTCCATCTTAAAAGCAATTATCCCTGCCACTCTTCCACTACAGTTCCTGTTTTGAGTATTTCAGTAATCTGGTTTGTAGCACCTCGGTGATAAATGTAGTGGTGAAACTGATGCAGCACTGGTTTACTTGGCACCTAGGAAGGAACTATAGAGAAAGTTATGAAACCAGCTTTGGTACTAGGGAAAAACTGCTGTGTCACATTGTCAGTAAACAATTTGTATACATGTGCGCATGTTGCTGATGAGTGGGGTTTTGTTGGTAACTGTATGAACTCTGCTGATACTACTGACTGTCGTAACAGCACCACATGGAATGCATTTGAGTAGAAACATTAGAAAATTACTAGAACGGGTAATGTTACTGTCTGTTATTTGAGTTGTAGTAACAAACTGTTGCAAAACAATTGCAGATTTCTAGAAGTTAATTATTCTCACCCTCTAGTTTATAATTTAATAATTTAAAACTTGATTTGATGAATAAGTAAGGGGGAAAGGAGGATGATGGAAAGCATTGCAATAAATGAGAATGTCTTTAGGAATCATTCTCCAGGTAAAAATAGCTGTTGCTCATCTTAATAGGAGATGGCCAGCCTCCTTTCTGGTTTTCTGTCATCTCTGGCAATAAGTGGGCTGTAGCAAATGCAGAATAATACCAGAGTCAATATCTGTCTGCAACTACTTGTTATAATCTAGGTCTAATCAATCTTAAGTGTCTCTCCAGAAATATGTAAGGATGGATTTGTGTAGCTTGATGTGCCAAGAACATCTAGCTTGACTTCCTAAGTTTAGGAACTGAAGTGTTGTGTGTTTGTGTAAGAGGGAGAGCTCCACCTACTGGAAAATATTACTGGTTTATGGAATGTGTTTTGAGTCAAGTGGGCAATGTTGAGTTCCTAGATCTGATTTCAGGGATTTGGAATGAGTGCATTTGCAGAGAGATAATTTCCTTCAATTTTAAGAAGTCTGAGCTTTGAAAAATATTTTCTGAGATTTTTCATATTGACTTTTTTACGTTTTTAGGAACATCATCTCCAACGGGCTATCTCGGCACAACAAGTATATGGAGAGAAGAGGGATAACATGGTTATACCGGTTCCAGAAGCAGAAAGTAATATTGCATACTATGAATCTATATATCCTGGAGAATTTAAAATGCCAAAGCAGCTGATTCACATACAGCGTAAGTAAAGTAACTTATTCATTGAAGCCTACACAGAGAAACTTACATTGCTATTAGATCAGGAGGTTACTCTTAAATGTCTGTTGAACTTGCACCAAGGCTGACTTCTGAAAATTATTTTTCCAATGTGTAAAGGAACATACTTCCTCATGTATGTATGAAGAGATATATTAAGTACTTGATCAAGAAGTAGACAGACACAGACTGAAGGAGAGCATCTGTAAGCTAATATTTTACATTTAGCAATCTAAGGCCTGTTTCTGCCCTGTATAACACTTGGTAGTTACAGCTTGCAGGGGGAGTTTAGGTCCATTAGCAAGGACAGACACAAATCTGTTTGAACAGAATATATGTAACACATAATTAAGAAACTGTATCTGTCCTCTGAAGGGGGATAAAATGACAGTAGAGTGGATTGGGAAGCCAAGCAAAAAGAAATTACAGTTAGTAGTAGTATTTGCCTGTGCCTGGGTGGGAGTATTCTACATCTAAAAGTAAGTGGATTTTGATATCACTGATGACTTGCAAATGTGTTGGGATTTTGTTTCTGTTGGAGATACCAGGTGTCCTCTATGGTAGATGGGTAGACAGGGTGCTCAGGGACGTGGTTTAGTGGCAGATAGGAATGATTGGACTCAATGATCTAAGAGGTCTTTTCTAACCTGGTGATACCATAATTCTATGATGTGACCCTTGATGTGAGCACCGCATTACTTCAGATAATTTCTGAAAACATTATGAACAATTTTTATGCTGCAGAATTCTGTGGTGGTGTGGAATTTAAAAAGTAGTATCTCTGCTATATAAACAGTTGTCATGCCCTATTAACATTGATTAAATGTTAGGCTTTAATATCAGTGTGAGCTTCAGTGATGACTTAAAGTATTAGAACCATAGAACAATTAGGATTGGAAGGGGCTTGTAAAAGGTCATCTGGTCCAAGCTCCTCTGCAATAAGCAGGAACATCTTCCAGTAGATCAGGTGGAAAATCAGCAGATTTGAGCATGTTGCTTGGCTCCTAAGCAAATAAAGAGACTAATGCTGGCAGTGTTTCATGTTGATATTAAGGCTACACTTTTTCATACTACTCTTCTGTATCTAGTGGTATAATGGCTGAAACCGGGAATTTGATCTGCGTTGTATTCCTCCTGTTTATGTACTAGAAAGAAGTGATGATTTTTGCAGTGTTTCTAAATGTGCACTTGAAGAAATTTGTGTCTCTCATGAACTAAAACAACTGGAAGGAGGCATAAGAACTAGGGAGAACTTGTTCTGAATGCAGAATGCTGTGTTGTGTGGAAAGCGGAGCAGTTTTTTGTTTTCTGCAAAATATTACTTGTATCTGAAGATGCCTTGCTACCTAGAGTAGACCATGCTGGGCCAGTTTAGTCTGACAAGTCAGCATCACAGAAATGATGAGAATGTGTATAAGGTCATTGTAATACAGTCTCGCACGCTTTTGTTAGAAGTACCTCTGAAGTACATTTGGGCTGAAGTCTGAACTATTGATAATATGATAAAACTGCAGAACACTGGACAGTGTTAAAAATTTTGAGCAATCTAAAAAGTTCCTACTGAAATCAGTGAGGTTGAAAGCCACTAGTTGGCTTGACCATTGGTGAGCTTTTGTTGTTTAGCAAAAGCATAGTCAAATAGATACTAGCTTTCATTCCTGATTTTAATGGTGTAATTTTTTTTCCAAGAAAAAACAAGATATAACTTCAATGTAACAAAACATTTCTCTAGTAAATCCAACTTCAACTTTCACTCTATCCTTTAGCTTTTAGTTTAGATGCTGAGCAGCCGGATTATGACATGGATTCGGAAGATGAGATCTTTGTGAATAAGTTGAAGAAAAGAATGGACATCTCTCCTTTGCAATTTGAGGAGATGATAGACAGGCTAGAAAAGGGCAGCGGTCAGCAGGTACAGTTGCACTTTGAATAAAGAGTTTGAACTGCACGCTCTTTTCATTGCTATATGAAAGTGACATGCTGGGTTTTATATTTAGCCAGTCAGCCTGCAAGAGGCCAAGCTGTTGCTGAAGGAAGATGATGAATTGATCAGAGAAGTGTATGAGTACTGGATTAAAAAGAGGAAAAACTGTCGAGGTCCTTCTCTTATCCCATCAGTGAAACAGGAGAAGCGAGATGGTTCCAGCACAAATGACCCTTACGTTGCTTTTAGAAGACGAACAGAAAAGATGCAGACGCGAAAAGTAAGCAGATCAGTACCTCCCTCTGCTTTCTCTCTCTTCATTTTCCTCTTCTCACAAAATAGCTTATCTAAAGAAACAGTCCTGCAGTGTAGTATAAAACAATAAAAGTTGAGATGTTCTTTAATTTTAATTGGCAAGGATGAAAATATCAAAGAAACCATTTTAGAACAGGTACTGAATGGAAGTTTGTATTCATTATGTTTTTTTCACTAGCTCTACTGCTAAATGTACGTACAGTGTTACTAAACTGTAGCTCATTATGTGCCAGTGCTTCTCTATTTTAGCATTTGATTTTTTTTTAAAAATATATATATCTACGTAAATAATTAGAACTTACTGTAATTCAGATTATATTATTTGAATGATATGGGGAAGCATATACACTATCTGTCTACAGAATCGAAAAAATGATGAGGCATCTTACGAGAAGATGCTTAAGCTGCGTCGAGATCTGAGTCGTGCAGTCACCATCCTGGAGATGATAAAGAGGAGGGAAAAAAGCAAGAGAGAGCTGCTGCATTTAACACTGGAAATTATGGAAAAGAGGTAATGTTCATTGAGAACTTGTTGCAGAAAGCTTTGGAAATTGTCTTGTGTTCAGGTTCCCACTAATACTTTAAACAGTGAGAAATTTTTTTAATTATTTAAACTCTTTGACAGTTACAGGATAGCATATCTTCACATATGACTATACAGGGAGAGGAAACCAAAACATTAGAAAGTTGTTTATTGTGGGAAAGCTGACTTCTCGGTCATCTACATTCTTTGGTTACATGTGTACATGTATGCAGATGTATATGTGTGTCCTGTATACCGTACAGGAGGAGAAATTATAGTTACAGACACATTCATTTGGAAATCTGTGTTAAATGCCTAGATTAAGGACATTGCAGCTAATTTTAAAGCTCCTTCCAATCATTGCCATTCTTTTTAATCATTATCACTTTTGGTTTTTAGCAAAGCTTGATCCTCTTGAGGGAAGAAAAATATAAGCATTTCACACAGTATAAAAAGTTGTTCTGCAAGTCCTCTCCAACTAGTGCTTTTTTTGCCATCCTGTTTGTCAGTTGTGTTGAAGACCAAATGCTCTCTCTGTCAGCTGTCACTTTCCAAATCAACTGAGAATGATATTTACAATATGGAGTTATTTTTCAGCTTGATGTAACACTTAGAATCTGGATAGACTTCCCTAGATTAAGCATCCATGTTTGAAAAATGAGTGCTTTGAGTCAGCATTTTAAAGCTCTAAGACTAACTGTCATCTCAGGGAGACAGGTTGAATGTCTCTACCAGGGCAGGTTTTTCAAGTGCTGGCTGTTTTGGGGAGAAATCTTACAAGACTTTACAGTAGCTTTTTCAAGAATGCAAGCTGTTAAATAGAGGAAAGGCTCTAATGCTCCCTTAGAGTGGGAAGCTGCGCTTCAATTCAGCACTTTCCACAAGATTTGAAATGTGATGTTTCATGCATCTGCTTTTTGTAAAAACACTGCATGACATGAGAGAGGATTCATGAATAAGGCACGCTGCCTTGCTTTTTAAAACATTTTGGATGATAAGTGTATGTTCTTAAATGGCCAAATGAGGCGGGAGGGAAACCCTCTCTTGTTCTTTCTTCTAATTTGTGCTTCTTTCCTTTACGTTATTACCTTTTCGAGATGTTTTGCAGGGTAGTTATCCTTTTTGTTTGTCAGCATTAGTCATCACAATGAAGTTTCCATGTTATTAGTCCCCTTTTCTGCGATAATACTTTCTATACTTCTTGCTATCATCTTGAATGCCCTTTTACCCAGAGTAGCAAATATTAGTCTGTATTTCCCTGTGCTGCATGCATTTTCTTTTGGGGGTTTTTATTTACCACATATACATTGTAAATGTTCTGACAAATTAAAGAAATCATTCTGATAATAATTCTGATTTCAGGTATAACTTGGGTGACTACAGTGGAGAGATCATGTCTGAGGTCATGGCACAGCGGCAGCCGATTAAACCTACCTATGCTATTCCCATCATTCCTGTGACTAACAGCAGTCCTTTTAAACACCAGGAAGCTATGGAATTGAAGGAATATAAAGTTAAAGTGAGTAATGTTAGTACCAAGTTAGTAGTACATGCTGTTACCTGGATTAGAATATAGTATTTTGGAATGGGAGGAGAGGGGAAGTTTTTTGAAGCTGGAAATAGAGAAGGAAAGCTACAACTGGAATAAAATGCTTTTTTTTCTGTGGTGGAGTTAACGAGGACGGTGTAAAGACAACTGGCATTCCTCAAGATAGGACTAAAGAAAGAACAGATGAACTACACACAAAAGGACACATGCAGTTGTTTTTCTGGTGGATGCGAACATTTTTCTCGAATACTGTCTAAAAAGTTAGGATATTCTGAACAAAACTATTTATTACCTAGATATTGGACAAAGATAGGACTGATAAGGTACAAGCTGTATATTTTTTTATGTAGCTCTTTTAATCTGGAGTTTAGTTTTTTGTGTTGGTTCTCTTTTTTCTGTGGAATTGTTTTGATTTTTTTAAATAATATGACTCTCTGATATTTCCATCATGGGGTGTGTGTCTTAGTCTGTTTTGTATTGGAGTAAATAATCAAATAATCTTACTTGATTTAGACCACTGACCAGCACTGTTTTTCATGTAGGCTTTAATTTTGTGCTATATAAAGCATAACTACAGTGCCAGCAAATGAGCATATTGGATAGGTCGGGTAACAAAGGAGAACTGCTGAGGTATAATTTGAATTTTAAACAAAGACTTCTTGTAACTGAAGAATGTCCAAGGGCCATTTTAAATCTGACAAGGTGGCTTGAATTGGTGGATACTTCTGTTGATAGCTGGGCAGTGTAATTGAGATTGCTGGAGTGTAGTTAGCCATTAGTGATGTTATGTCAATGCAGTGTCTTGCAACTTGAAAGAAAAAGAAATCTGTTGTCTGTTTCTTGGAAACTTGGGAAATGCACTTAAACTTGACTTTCATAGTACGGAAAAATGTGTGTAATTTTCAGAGATTCTAAGTATCTTTGAGAAGTTTAACTTCTATTTTTGCCTTTAAAGTGGTTTGGTACTTAGTAATTCTTTAATATTGTACAAATGCCAATTCGTTTGAAAAATTAGAAAATGAGAAAGATCTCTGAGGTACTTTTTATAGAGATATTTGATTTTTGGTCTGTTTCTCCAAAGTAATACTGATATCTTAACTGTTGGTGTTTTGTCTTACATGAATTGGGCGAACACTGCTTGATTCTACATTGTCTATTAAACACTTCAGTCACTAGAAATGAAATATAGTTATTAATGAAACAACTGCATGTTTTGCTGTCAAGAAGGTGGAGAGATGAGTTCATTTTTTAGCTTGCTTGCATAGGAACTCTATAAACCTCCTGTTTTAATCTAATTTGCTTGTGTGTGTAATTTTCCACTGTGCTTTTTTTTTTTTCCCCTGCAGCAAGATAAACCTGATGTTATTAGACCCAAAAGAAAGTATGAGAAGAAGCCAAAAGTCTTGCCTTCATCTGCTGCTGCTACTCCTCAACAGACGAGTCCTGCTGCACTGCCAGTCTTTAATGCTAAAGATCTGAATCAGTATGATTTTCCTAGCTCAGATGAAGAACCTCTCTCCCAGGTACGACCTCTTTTGTTCTGTGCTGCTCATGGGAAAAGACTAGAAGTAAAGCTCATGAATATATGAATATTTCTCCTCATGCACTCCCCATCCCCTCTTTAAAGGTTTTGTCTGGTTCTTCGGAGGCTGAGGAAGAAAATGACCCCGATGGTCCTTTTGCCTTCCGTAGGAAAGCCGGCTGTCAGTACTATGCTGTAAGTAGAATTTCCTTATGGGTTATAAGACAGAACGTCATTGTGGGAAAATGTCTTGTGTTTGATTAATTAATTGTTTAAAATTATTTTAAGCCTCATTTAGACCAACCTGGCAACTGGCCATGGAGTAGTCCTAAAGAGGGAAGATTAGGAGATGTGCGTTACAGATACTGCTTGACCACCCTCACTGTACCCCAGAGATGTATTGGGTTTGCACGAAGGCGGGTCGGCCGTGGTGGAAGGTAGGCTGTTTCTGAAAATATAATTTAAAAAAATTAAAAAAAAAAAAATCAGTAAGACATAAAAGAGCAAAGTAAAAAAATGGAGGCATCAGGGAGATTGAGATTTTAAATACTCCATAGAATCACAGAATGGTCGGGGTTGGAACAGACCTCCAGAGATCATCTGGTGCAGCCCCTGTGCTAGAACAGGTTCGCCAATGTCGGGTTGCACAGAAACGCATCCAGACAGGTTTCAAATATTAGTGAAGGAGTCTCCACAACCTCTCTAGGCTGCCTGTCCCAGGCTTTTGAATTTAGGAGGGCATTTGAACTTCCTTTTAGTTACATAAGCAATTTTATTTTATTCTCTGTGGATCTTTTCTTTGCATCATGTAACTCTTATCTGTCAGCCTGATGATTTTTCAGAAAAAAAATATACGTTGTTGTGTCTTAATATATGCGTGATGAGATACATCAGCTGTTCAAACAGTAAAAGCAAAAATATTTGCATGAAGAGAGATCTTGATGTACTTCTTACTGTAAAATAATATAATCATCCATTATGTCTGTTTTGGGGAGAGCGAGTGCTTGTTCTAGCACTGGTTTGTGTGGTTTTTTTCTATCCCTTTGTTGTGCCCAAGCACAAATGGCAAACAGGTGACTTTCTTGGTATTGTCTTGCCGCTGTGTAATTCTGCATTGTTTTCTTGGTTTTAGGGTGCTACTGGACAGAGCACATTCGGACTACGATAATACATTTCATCAGCTGGATTTGGAAATGTTTTCCTCATCGCAACACTCTTCTTCAATCAGTCAATTTGCCAATACCTCAGAAACAAATACCTCGGACAAATCTTTCTCGAAAGACCTCAGTCAGATACTAGTCAATATCAAATCATGTAGATGGCGGCATTTTAGGCCTCGGACACCATCCCTACATGACAGTGACAATGATGAACTCTCCTGTAGGAAATTAAACAGGGGTATAAATCGAACAGGCACAGCACAACCCGGGACCCAGACATGCAGTACCTCTATACAAAGTAAAAGTAGCAGTGGTTCAGCACATCTTGGTATGTTTATTTTGACAAATTTGCTTGTAGAAACTTTAAACTTGACTCCAGAAATCCACGGTGTCATTAGGTCATTCATACATTATATCATTTCAGTGATAACAGCCCATCTTCACTTTTATCTCTCTGTTTGCTACATAGAATGTTTACTTGGTTTTATTGCTAGCAGCAGTGTACTGTACTCGGTTTCATTGAAATGCTATTTTGGTATGTAATTACAGCGTTAGAAACGTGAAGCCTTAGGAACCAGTATTGTGTAGGTTTTAAACTGACTGAAGATCTGGATTTTTTAAAATTAAAAATACGTTTATGTGAGGTGTTTATGTAAAATGATGTTCCAAAATCTTTTTAGTACAAGGTGTGGTGGTGGGAAATGTTTAGTTAAAATGTTTGCATTTAAAATCCTGGCATGTTATGAATTTTTCATTTGAACATACGTGGAATTTAAATGTCATTTCCCATTTATAAAATAGCCAGCCCACCTGCACTGATGCATCAGCTCATGCTTGACAAAACTCTGACTAATCAACTCTACATTTTGTCAGCAAGTAGCAGGTTACATCTCACAGAACCTGAATTACAGAATTGAAGACCTGGCCAAGGAAACTTGATGTGTTGCTAATTGTTTTTTATTTGGAATGCAGTTGGATAACATCAGTTACTATATTTGGTACTTGACACTGGAAGACTGGTATTTACATGTTTAGATGCTAACTTAAAATCCTCTTGGATTTTGATCAGTCAGTACATTAAATCATTAAATGTTTTGATTTTTTTTTTAATAGAAAGTGATGTTTTTTTGCAAAGAAATAACTTCAGAAGTTCACCACCATTTTGTAAGGAGTCAAGAATCATATTTTCCTTGCCATTTTGAATTATGACTTCAGAACTAAATTAGAACACCTAGATAATGGGGATGGGGAGAGATGCGTTTGCCTAATAACCTGCCCACATTGTGGAATGTTATTGAGATTTGCTCAAATAGTGTTGGGTATCAGATTACTTTAGTCCTTCTGTTTTCCAGTGTATTTTGTACCTTTCTTCCCTGTACCACCTGCTGGTTTTTTCTTTTCCTGAAAAGTCTTTCTCCTTGTATTTTTAGACTTGGTGGGCAGCTTTGTTCTGCTGCTTTATTTCATGCTCCCTCTTTGTGCTCCCCTAGAGCAGGTCCTTGCCCGCAAACCCAATTCTTTTCTGTTTCATGACACTTCTTGCTAAAAATTTCCTAAGTCTGAACCTGATGTTTCTTCTGCTTTGTGATCTAAGTGTGCTTTTTGGTGTGCAAGTACTATCCCTCCGTGTTTCAAATCAGTTAACTTAAGTCCAGAACTGAGAGAGAGCATCTTCTCACCAGTTGCCATTCTGAACTCTCTTAAAATGGTAGTCAGGTTACAAAACTAATGTGTAATGTATAGATTATAAATGCACTCTAAGGTATTAATGGGCAATACATCACATATGAAAATCGTAGCATTGAAAAATCGAGTGATTGAGTGTTAAGTATGTCTGTGTGTGTATATAAATCAACATGCATGCATCCCCCTGTAGTCTTTTCTCCCTAAATAGTTCTCTGGAGATGGTTTATCATCTAAAATATTCAAGTTGCTATTCCAAGCTTTTCCACATTTAAGTATTGTGAAGTTTAGATTCATATTTTTATTAGGGTTTGATAAAGGAATGAAACACCCAATACAAAAAAAAACCCCTATGTCTGAATTCATAGATCTAGTTTAAATTGGTTACCACAGTCTTTGGACAGTTGCTTGTAATATTAGAATAAGGTGGATTGTACCTGTGTAGTAATTTATAAATGTAATGGGGGTTCTAGTGGCATTGGAGGTGTGTTATGAGTTTGTGTGTGTTGTAATGATGATCTGATACTCAGATGTAGGTGTTGGAAAGGAGCATGTGGTCTAGTTCATCTTGGTGCTATTCTCTTTCCTGGTGTTTTTTTTCCGGTTTCTTAAAATATTCCATAAGATGCATTGACTGCACAGATTGCAGGTGAATTTGTCTCTTGTTTGAGTTTAACTTCTTCAGAGGCGCAGGTCAGTTGGGGCTGCAGCTGCTGAGTTATCACCTTACTTTCTGTAGCAAATACTGTAAAGAATGTCAAGTATCTAACATCTGTACTAAAGTTTTTCTAATAGTCACCACTGCATTTTTCCAACCCAGTAGAGTGTCCCCGTTCCTTTTTCTTAGCTGTCTTCAAAGCCAGGAGTTTGTTGTGGTATGGACTTTTTAGGGTTGTTTCTCTTTGCCTTTTAGGTTTTTGAAGTGGCACTAAGTCTTTTTACCAGAAGATACCTATTAATGCATGAGTTGTGGTCAAACCGTATTACTTACCTTTAAGATTAAGCTCATCCCTTAGAGAAATCTTGAGCTTTTTCTGCCTTGAGTGATCCAGACAACATGTTGCTGACATGGAAGAGTTGCTGTGGGAAACTCTATTTTTTTTTTTTTTGCTTTTCATGTGTGTTAATACAGGACCAGCACAGGCATGAAGTTGAGGTGGTATCTCGGGTCTCCTGTTAATCGGAGGATACGAGCTAAAAGCTGTGCTGTGACATACCATTCTAAGGCCACAGAGAATGTTGTTTTTCATCCTGAAGGTTGGTTAGAGGTTTTGCGAAAGAATTAGGCATTTTATAAACATTTTGAAGTGCCTTTGACTCTGAAGAAGTACAAGTGGTTCTGGTCATGAAGAGTGCTCAGCATAAAAGATCTGTGGAAGATGATGTCACATGGAGATTTTGTGTGTAAATGGAGAAGGGATATCTTACAATACAAATCCCATGCAAGTTACTTGAAAACAGGGCTTGTACTGGACTTGTGTGATAGACATTGGCTGCAGGATCAAGTGGCCAAGAGAAGTAGCATGACTTTTGAAGAGAGTGGGTTTTCTTCATCTGACAGAAGAATTACGAAAAAGCATCCTTTGCCCTCTTCTGAAAAGAGCTGATTCAAGGATCTTCAGGCATATGTTATATAGAACACCAATAAAAGGACATGAGTGCAAAAGCATCACTCTTAGAGGAATAACTTGCTCAGTGGGGAAGGTGTTCACTCTGAACAAAGTGCAGTAGAATTATTTCAGAAAAGGAGCCCGTATTGCAGATAGTCTCATCAAGTTTTCTGAATCAGTCTCCAGATATGGAGCTTATATCAGGTCTGGAGTGCGTATTAGGCATGAATATTCATGGCATGAAGTGTTTGTGTCTCAGGAATTTAGTTTTCCTTGTTAGACTTCTTGATTGATCTACTTCTGCCAGGCAGATGGTAGTCTTTTTGAACTGTACCACATTACAGGGAGAAAATGCTTTATGCTGGAGACTTGCTGTCAAATACATTGCATTTTTATTTTTGGATGCTTGCATCTAGTAATTGAGACATTTAAAACTGCACAGCATGTGCAATTCTGTTGTAGCCTCGTGTTTAGGAAGCAGACCAGAGATACCAGTTGCTAGTGAAAGATTTGAGCTCTGGTTCCCAGGCTCCACAGTAAGACCAGGCAACTGTCATGTGTTTTGTTCTTTTCTGCCTTCGTCATACAGACGCTGGGTCACGTTGAAAAGTCAGTCTGTAAGCTGTCAAGACTAAAAAGGCCAGCAGTTAACTAATCTGCTAACTAAATTTGTAATTCTTTGAGAAGAAGCCTAAATATTCTAGCAGAAGCCTTACTGAAAAATCTTAGAGAGTTATGATGTTTGTAATTGTAGACATTAGCGTGTATGAGAAACTGTGGGTGTCTAGAGTTTGGTGAAAGAATCCAGAATAGCTTACCCTGCTGCATATTCCTGTAAATGAGATTTTTAGGTGATGGGCTGCAAGTTGTGCTTTGCTACTCGGTAACTTTCTCTGTGAAAATTCTATAGAAATACCATTTTTCCAAGTAAACTTGGAAGCTTTTTGGCATCTCTTAATCTGCTTTTTAAAAGCAGGCTTGCATACTTGGAGGGCCCAGCAGAATGGTGAACTATGCTTTCATTTCCCAAATGCATGTTTAGCATTTCTGTTTCCAAATTTTCATGAATCTATACCATTTTTCCATGTTATCATTAAGGATACTGACACCCATCTTCAGGCACCCCTTTCCTGGAAAGAAGCAGGGAGAAATTCCTCCTCCTCAGTCCTTGTGGCGGTTCCTTGCACTTGAGTGGAATGACTTGTCCTACCTTTTCATTGCTTTCATGCTATTGCTGGCCAATCTTTTTATTTAACTCTTTTATCTGTAATAATGTCACCACTGCTGTCTGTTTTACTGTTTTCCCTTTTCCAAATGCTTATTTTCATGTTTGAAGGTTAAACTTGGTCATGAAAAATACTGACATTTGTAATGGCTGCTTTCAGTTCTCATTGGAACTTAAGAGTCTTGCCCCATCTGTGGCTCAGGTGTTGAGATCCCAGTTGAAGCAGCGTGACTGTAGGAGTAACATGTGTTTATAGCCCACCCTAGGCTTAGTCAAAGGAGGAAATCTTAAAAGGAAAAGCCTCTTTTAGTCTGCAGAATGTGAGTGGGGGTGGGGGAAGAATCAACACTTACTAAACATCTAAGCACTTCTGGAGACTTTTGAGCCTGTAGTTATACTAGACATTCTCATTCAGCTTTAGCCTGCTTGGAGTAGTGCTTTGCACTGAAAGGCAGGATCCGTGGGCTTGTGTAAACTGTTACACTTTGTCTGCATCCCATGCAAGGATGGCCACATTTATAACTGAGGACTAATCTGTATGTACTCCAAGTGGCCGTTTGTGTTAAGAATCATGAGCAGACAAATAAGCACGCATAGCAAGCATTTCTAGCTTTTATTCAATAGCTAGTAAAAGTCCTCGTTAATTATTTTCTGTCCATTTTTCTTCCACTGCCATGTAGGGAGTGCACATACGGATCTTGTATCTAGTTTATAATTTTTAAGTCTAGAGTTGTGATTTTAGGAGTTTCACACTTACTGGGCTGAAATTCAAGGCTGTTGTAGTAATAAGCAAGGCCATAATAATTCGTGTTCTCATAGTTTCTAATAATGCCATGTTTAAGTAAAATCAATCTTGAACTTCTTTTCAGAAAGTGGCACATCTTTGGGCCTGGTGCATCAAATACTAAATCACACTGGTGGCTCTAAGTCTCTCCAATCTTCTGAATTCACTGGTGAGAACTTGCTATACAGTAGAAAGTCTTTAACCAGGCAGTGTAAGCCAGATAACATCTCTCATAAGATAGAGATAAAAAAATGTGGTGTTCTGGATTACTTAGTATTGTGAATGATGTTTGCTTTGCATGCACTTTGGCATTAGTAACCAATTGTTCTCTTATGCAGCTGGGATGCGATGCTTTCACGTGTTTCACCTAAGAAAATATTGCAATGTGATATATCATCTTTCCATGTACTTAGCATTTTTGTAGTTCATAGGATTTCACAGTTGGAAGCTTTAGTTATGTGATCTTTCATCTGTTACCTAATTGAAACTGTTTTTAATGGCTGTCGCCTCAGCTGGAATACACTACTCTGATTTTTACAGGGGTTCTTTGAGCCCATTATAATCTTAATGCTTCAACTTTTCAACTGAAATAATGTTTTCTGCTTATGAGAACAAATACTTGATGTTATGAAGCAACTGCCTTTTTTTTTTTTTTTTTAAATTACTCCAAAATTACTGTAAATATCTGATTCTTGGCTAGTTTTACAGGACTGAAGTATTTGCCGAAAGGTTCAGTTAAGCTATTTGAGTCTCTTAGTGTTTTTTAAAAAAACTTCAATGTAAAAGAAAATATGTTTACCTGGATAGGCGTTGTTTACTTCACAAAGCTTGCTCAGTTTGCCTGGAAATTGTGAGACTCTCTCATTCAGTAAATCAGAAGGAATGCTCATAGAGGGACCAAGTGTTTACACGTGCATTTTCTGCTTTCCAGTACATGCTTCCTGGGTTTTAGGAAACTGATTCCTGTGATCGGTTTTTTTGGAAGTCTGTATTTTCCTACTTCAAGGAAGCAGAGTAACAGCTCATGGGTCACCTCACAGTAAAACTTGGAGCTGTGAGTCGGGAGTGGAGGCTGGGCCTCTTGACCATAGAAAACCAAATCTGTTCATACAGATTCCACAGCTACCCTCCTCCCTGCCCCTCAGTGGTTTCAGCCACTTCTGGGGAGGACTTGCATTTTCAGAGAAGCTGAATGTAAGTTACAGCACTTTAAGACTAGTACACATTAAGTGCTGTGGTAAAGCTAGTTTTATGTTGCAGTATAAAACTACTGAGAACTATAGATTTTTGAGGGGTGCACTGACAGCATTGATATTACTTTGTACTCCAAAAAACAACACTTGTTGAGTATCGCTATCCCACGGAATTTGGTAGACATGCAAGCAGAATCATCCAATTGAAGGATATTATTCAGTGTTTTAATTGGAGAAAAAACAGTATATGTAATTATCCTAAAGATTACAGACATCTTGCTTATAATCATGTAAGTTGTGGTAGGAAAACATTCATGTAGTGTGTTGTTAAATTTAGTTACTGCACAAGATTTGTGGCTGTCACTGAGGATATACTAAGCAGTGGTTTATCCTGTAGGTCAATCTCAGCTATGTACAATGTTTCTTTGCTTGTATTCATAGATGCAAACTCCTGATGCTTTTTCTTCTTCCTTCCATTCCTTTTGAAGTCTGTAAGCTAGGACACATTTGTCTTGCTGCCAAGGGATACCATTAATACAGTTACAGAATAGGTGCCTACATGGGCCAAGTTGTTAAATGAGGTTAACAGCATAAGATGAGGTAGTGGCTTAAAATCCTGAAGGTTGTCTCAACTGAAATGTTACAGCTTGGTTCAGAGTTCTACCAGAAGCAATTCAGAAGCATATTGAGTTTTAATTGTTTCCATTCAGAACAGCATCTTGCAAACAAGTAGTAGGAAGTGTCTGTGTAGCCTAGTCTCTCAGTAAAACTTGAGCCACGTATCTCCTGACAACCATCTTGATGTCGATAACTCCAGGAAGGCTTGTGCCTTTGAGGTCCTTAATGGTTAGGCTAACTTGATGACTTTCTTCCCGAGATGCTTTCAGTAATTTATGTATGTCGAAGATCTGGGGCAAACTACAGTTGTTATCTATGAAAGATAGATGAGATGTTCTGAAATTATAATCTTGTTTATAGTGTGTCATTAGCGGTGGTTGAGATATTCACACTTCCACCCTCATTGGATTGTGTCGTGAATGAAACGATATTCTGTCACTGTCCAGTTCAGTAAATTCTGCAGTATTAATGATGGAGCCATGACCACTATGGCCTTCGCATGCTGTTTGAGAAGAATCTATGAACACTGCACTCCTGGCTAGGGTTGATGAAGCAAGAATCTGTTTTAAATCTCATGTGTCATCTTTAGCCATTAAATGTTATATTTTTGTCCATTTTTTTTAACTTCAGTTTTGCTAAAGCCTTGGAAGTCTCCAGTAATATCAAGAATATATAGCTTTGTGTAGCAGTGCTCTTTTGTGTTACCAGAAACATGGTTGCTGATTTAAGGGTAGAGAAAAGGCAAGAAGCAAGGCCAGACCTGCTGGGGTTTTTTTTCCAGCAGATAAAGAATGGTCTATGACAAAAGAAAATTACATTTATATTTACTACTTCTACATATACCATTTTCTCTGACACAGATGAAAGATGTTCAGCTGTGCTTTTTCTCTTCTTTAGAATAAAAATGAGCAAAGGGAATAAAATTTCTGGAAAGAGGTTCTTAGAGGCTTACTATTTTCCTAGAAAGAGTGATACTGACATTCACTTTGAATATATCAGTGATTGCATCTATGTTGGCTTTGCAGGCAAGACTAAATATTTTATGCAGGCCATATAATTAGCCCATTGGTAGTGGCTGTGTTTTTGTGGTCTGTAATGTATCCTACTAGAATTGCTTTTTCAAAAAAGAATTGAACTTAGACTAGCTCTTTGAGAAGTTAGGGTTATGCCTGCAGGTGTAGAGACACAGACAGAAAGGGCCAAGTCTCAGCAGGACACTTCTGTATGGCCAGCTCTGTGTGGGAACAGCTCTATGCAGGGAACTCTTCAGCTCCTGGCAAGAGCCTTCATCGATGTTGAAGGGCTTTGGGGAGCTTGGCATGTGCCCAAGGCAGGGAGAGGGGACTGTCTGCCAGACCACTCACTGCCAGGCACTCGGAGCTCCTTGTGTAGTTGTCCTTGCGGACAGCCAGGCATGTAGAGTTTTCCCACAGAGTTGGCTGCTGAGTTATCGTAGACCCAAGGCAGTGTCACTCAGTCCCCCTGTGATTTCACTGTGCTTGACTGTCCCATTTCCCCAGAAAGTCTTTCTCTATTCCAGTCAGTTGTATGCGACAGAATACGAATATGTGAGGTTAAATAGGTGGAATTGCTTTCATGTGAAGTACATACTTTTTTTTTTTTTTTTTGCATGGGAATGATAGTTTTCCAAAGCAACTTACTTCTCACAATCTATAGGCTTATTATTTGAGTTGAAGTGTAACACAGGCTGTATTCTGAGAGCAGGAGGGGGAGAAACGTAGTGACAGTGTTAGTGAGCAAAACAGATGGTGGCTCTTAACAGGCAAGGATATTTGAGCAGAAGTAAGAGAAGCAGTTTGAATATAGATGAGGGTCATGGTCACAGTGGGGTTCTCTGTCGCTTGTTTACTTTGACAGCTGCATAACTTTTCATAGTGGTGGGAAACGTACAGCTGTAAGGGTCACAGACTGCTTAAAAGGAAATAGACTGATGCACAGCTTGAAAAATATAACTTATTTGAATGTTGCTTCCAGAAAGAAGGGGGTGTAGTTAGACTGGCTTAAGTAACAGCTATCCTAAATGAACACAGCTTTCTCAAACTTATTTATAGTATCTCCAAAAGAAGATGATATTTTGGGGTTGGCTAAACTAACACAGGTAGCTGTGCTTACTACGTACCTATTTTGTAGCTAGAATCACACACACACACACACACACACACAGAATAACCAGGTTGGAAGAGACCCACTGAATCATCGAGTCCAACCATAACCTAAAATATACTTTAGGCTTGAAAACTGAAATTAACTATTAATAATTTTTTACTTAAATGGAAAAAGTGAGATAGTTAAGATGTGGTTTAACATATCCACTTTGGCTTGTTTTCACTTTTGTCAGTTTGTCAGTTGTCTTTACCTCACTTACACAGCCTGTTCCTAAGCAATGTGTTTAATGTCATACCATAACATAAAATACGTTACTAATACATGGAACTTTGAGAACCACTGGAACTGTTTATCTGAACCATACAGATTATTAACTTTAGGGTTTTTAAAAAACATTTATTTAATATGTCACTACTAATTGATGAATATAAATCAGATATATCAATACCAGAACAGTACATCCATCTTTTTTTCCCTCCACTACTTGGCTTTCTACGTATTAATCTATTTGTGCTCAACCTTTCTCACTTTAACTTCTGTGTGTGGTGGCAGTTAAAAAAAAATCTATATGGCTTGTAGTTACATAAAGTAGAATTAAAAATCTAAACAGCCAACTTCTGCATGTTTGACTTATGAATTCTAGTTTGGGTTGGTTTTTTTTTCCTTAAGGACATTTGAGTGGTGCTACAGTTAAGCTACTCAAATAGGAATAACTTTAAAACATAAAAAAATTAAGCAAGTTGAAGTGAGATATAACTGTAAGAGTATTGGAAGGTTATTTGTCACTTATGGCAATATGAATGAGTGCTGTGTCCCAACTTCCTGAGGAATGTTTAAAACCAAAAAATTAGTAACTTGAATGTAACAGCTGAATGAAAACTTAGAACTTCCAAGTGCTTGGCTAGCAAAGTGCTGGTATTAATTTAGTGCTATTTCCAGTACATAATAGGAAGGATTTGGATCAATAATCTACAAAACAAAAAAACACCAGTATACTGGAAAAAAGTATGCTCAGTAGTGTTTGCTCTGTTTGTTTTTAAATATTAACTCTTATTTGGTTAGCCGTTTATGTTGACTTGTTCAACTTCATACACAAAGTACAACTGCTCTTCAGAATCCTTTTGTATGCAGGAGATGATTATAGTTTTGGTAGAAACAGATTTTCTCCAGGCAAGCAGGCCTGAAGGAGTAGATTAACAAAAAAAAAAAAAAAAAAAACCAAACAAAACCCACCTAAAAAAATCCATTTTGTGAACAGAATTCAAGTATCATGGGGATTTATTGCCAAACAGTAGTAAACTGTCCTAGAAGTGCAACTTGCACTGCATTTTAGAAGTAAGGATATTATGAGCATCAGTACAATACAATGATAAAATTGAAGGAACAATCTGAAAGGTGTATCCTAGGCTGAATTTGCAAGGTCAGTTTTAAATTGAAAACCGAGACTTCCTTTCATTTTGGAAAATTTATTAAAAAGTTAACATTTTAGAAAATTAATCGGTGACCTCCTCTGCACTATTGTGAATCTGTATGAATAATGCTGTCTTTTAATCAGTTTTATACTTATGGGCCAACTGGATAAAATCCTGGTTGACTTGGGAAGGATGTGGTGCTGTCAGCTTCTGTATTGATGGAGTTGCTGGTACATGTGTGATTAAAACCAGCATTCTGTAAGCCTGCGTAGTTGTAAGCATGCCCAGTATAATGTTTGCAACTAAACTTTTAAACCTTAGGCACTTTTTACCTTCAAAATGCTGTAAGGGCTGAAAACATGCGGTTCCCAAGTTTTGCATATAGACGTGCTTTACTAATAATGCAGATACTGAAGCTTCACAAAGTGAAGAGTGATGCCATCTCTACCTGTAGTTTCTTTTTAGGCAGTTTATTAGAGAGTTTTTGGTGGGTTTGGTTGTATTTTGGTTCCCTTCTCCCTTTGTCTTTCTGGTGTGTTGAACCAAGTGCAGCAGAGCAGTTGAAGGCTGTATACTGAAAACCAGCTTGAAGTGGGAAGGCTTAATTTAAACAAAAATTTCTAGGAAGGTGGTAGCCTTTTTGCCATAACGGTTGATTAAGGCTCTTAGGAACTTGCTGTGGTGTATCATTAATTTTTTTTACAATTATAAAATAGATGTGTTTATATACACGACACCTACATATTTTGATGTAGTGTTTTCTCGTTTTATATTTTGTTCAGCATTTACAGCCGAACAATACCAGCAACATCAACAGCAACTGGCACTAATGCAGAAACAGCAGCTTGCACAAATTCATCAACAGCAAGCAAATAGTAATTCCTCTGCCAACACATCACAGGTGAGGGATTTGTCTGTGCTATGATTTATCCCTCATTGTTTCCCACCAGGGTTCATCTCTAATTGTCAACTGTTGCCATAGAACCTTGAAACTAACCAACAGGAAAGTGGCTTTCGCCTGAATCTACATCATAGCCATTCTGTAAAGTGTTTAGAAGGGACACTGCAGGTGAGTGTGGCAGGCATTGCCTCTGCTCCCTCTTAACAAAAAAAAGATGGGTCAGTCAATTAATGACATTTTCAAAGCCTTAG